>OY728123.1:773201668-775735001 GCA_963277665.1 Viscum album
AACCACCACACAGTTTATCTAACTATGTGGGTGGACATTACAACTTGCATGGCCTGGTTTCCTCTTAGACAGAGGGAATTTCACAGTTGGCACATGGTTTGATAAATCGGGCAACCAAATTGTGCGCTTTATTAAAAGTAGGAAAATTACATTTTCCCTATCCTGAACCTTATAAAATTTCACAATATTTTCACCCCCATTCTAACCCCAATAGTCTAGGGTGCGAACTAGGAGCTCTCCCCTCTCTCAAAGATGTTTCTCCATCAATTCTAGGGTATTTGAGGTGCCATTTAGTGCAATTCGAGGCTCTGGGTAAGACTTAAACTCTGATTACTTCTATTTTATAGAAGAGTAATTGTGTGGTTGTTTCTGTTCTTCTAAAAATCATAAACCGTATTTCTAGGGAATTATTTAGTCTTGATGTGTTTTTCCATTCTAGCTTGAATCAAGGGCTAAGGTTGGGAAAGTTTGTGTCTACGAGAATGAGGCAGGTGGTCTAGAAGCTTCTTCCCATAGTATTGATGTTATTATTGTGTATGTGGTTATGCCAATGCACTTCATTGCTGTGTTCCTTAAGGTCCTTGAATTATAAATGTAATTTAGTCCTTAGGTTGGTGTGTGAGACCCTTCATGGGCCTCATCAGGTTTGTTGATGATTTGAGACCAGGCCTAGGGCTACCCATGGGGTATGCCAATCCCTTGAAAGTGGTGTAATGAAATTATAAATATTGAGATATAGAATTCATGAGAGTAAATGAGTAGTAATTGTATTTTGGTATGTTATAATGGTGAAAGGGATACTTGTTATAATTTGGGGATAAATTTTTATTCCATGTTAAGAAGATTAATTGTGATGTTTTCTATGATAAGTTTTTGTGAAATGACTAGGAGAATTTTAAAATGGTTTAAATTATGTGCTTCAAATTTTGATCCAGTTGTGGTTTTCAATGTGGGGAAAATATGTTTTAAAGGGGTTACTATTTTGAAAATGACGTGTTAACCTCATAGTGATTTCAAAGGGGTTTTTAATGGGTTCAAATGGAGATTTAAAATGAGGATGTGGTTCCCCTTTTGGTGAAACTTCCTTAATGGATCATTTAATGGTTTTCTTAGAAATGAAGGTCTTAGTCCTTGTTTGGTTTCTCAAAGAGGAATACCCCTGTTTTAAAGGGATGATTCAAAATGTCTAATAAGGGTGTTGGTTTTAATATTTTATGACATGTAAAATGGGTTGGATTTATTTGAGTTATATTTGGTTTTAAAGTTTTATTAGGACCTTGGTAAATAATGAAATAAATGGTTTATGAGATTAAACTTATTGTTATTATGGTTTTACATGTTAGTATTTCATAGGGGATATTTGTATTATGTTGTAAAAGTTTAATTTGTAATGATATGATAATAAGGTAAAAAGGAAATGGGAAATGGGGAGTGTTTATATTTTTACTAGTTTTGAAGAATATTTAACTGTTTATAAAAATAAATAAATGGTCAAATGGGTTAAGTTTGGATTTGGTCAAAGTGGTTGAGTATGTTAGAACCTGATAATGAATGAATATAGGAATGGGTGCACCTTTTATAAAAAGATAAGTATGATGGACCATGAGAATCATGGACTGATGAAATGGTGATAAATGATATACATGATGGTTGCAACCCATGGGTAAGGATATTGGACATGATGATATTTATCCTTGATATAGGATGGATAGAAATGATGCTCGACATCCTTGAGTTGATGTGATAGAAATGGTGCTCCTTATTCTTGGCTAGGGTGACAACATAATGATCCATGCACTAATATAATTGTACATGACTCTCATTATTTATTTCTAGGTCACCGACATAGTGATCCTAGCACTAAGATAATTTGATATGGTATTTGTAATTGAATCAAAGATCTTTGGCACCAAGACTTGAAATGAGTTGTCAATGACATATTCTTATTTAAAGTATATAACACCTATGATTTATGATTTAAACTTCCAATATGGACGAAACCAGTTTGGTTGGTTGAATGATATGATCAAACCCAAGAGTCCAATTGGATAATTAATAAATGTTTATTATGGATCATTATTCTTTATTGTCTTATTATTTTCTCCTTTTTTATCTACAAGAACTATTTTTTATATTGTATTTTTCTTTAGTCACTATTGGTAGTGGTTTATTGAGTTGTACTCACACCTTGCTCAGGCCACCATGAAACTTGGGTACTCGAGCCGATATTACTTTTTCTAGGTACATGTTTAGGATAAGGACATGGATTTGGTTTACTGTTAGGGGTAAAAGTATAGAACATAGGATGTTAGGACTGAGTTTGAACTTAGGGCCATGTTCGAGGTTTTCATAGTTTTAATATTTGGGGGTTTTATTGTATGTATGCCTGGCATGTAGAGTGTACATCTCATTACTATATCTTGTTTCACTTGGGTTATTGTTGGCACTTCCCTTATGTTGTCCCATTTACTTCTTATTTTTATTGTGGTATCTGTTGATATTATTTCCATTATTGTTTTACTCTAATAATAGGGTATAATATCCCCATTTTACCCCCATAAACCTGAACTACTATTAAAAATCCTATGATGTATTGGGAGGAGCACTTAGGGACATGTGATGAACTGGAATGAGGCACCATTCTAGTGGATCTCAGGTTGGTACATTTCAAAGTGGTATCAAACGGGGTTTTATTTTGTCATACTATTTAGTCATGGTAGAAAAGATACTAGAATCTTGTTAGGTATTGTTAATTATCACATGCCTGGGTTCCTGTATCCCCACACATGGGGAAAAATGAGTTTCCAGGGATGGGAAAATTAATGTTCTTTCATTTAACTTTTAACATTGACTGATTTTCCCCCATGAGTGGTGTGCTTGTATGTGATTTTACTGAATTATGAAATTTTATATCTTGGACCAATATGAAAAGAGAGTGTGTGTATGTTCATGAATCATTCTAGCCATATAGGATTGATAGGTCATCTATATTCTTTTTATGATTGATAGTTCCCTAGGATTCATTATGCTAGTAGTGTATTTTTCTATTTTTTTGTTTATTTCTACTGGTCATTCATATCCACCTATAGTTATAAATGATTTAGAAGGGTTGGTATTTTTATTGTTTATAACCATTTATATGGGTTATATATAAGTGTATGGTGGAAATGTACTTGACCAACTCTTCAGATGTATTATAGGTAATAGGTATGTACAAATGACTTGTAAGGTGACAATTTTGGTAAAATAAAGTGTAAGTAAGAAATTTATAAGGTTTTTTAGAGTTATAAAATGTGAATGATATTTTATTTGGCCAAAACCAAGAATCTGGAAATTGAATGAAGCTAATATTTTTTGAAATACAGGGAAACGAAAGGTTTTGAAATGTAAATCCATGGGGTTTAATATGGTAAAGTTTAACTAAAAGGAAATTAGAAGTGATTAAATATTTAGGGAAATTGGTGATGAGTATACCTTATGTTTTCATCTAAACCTATGTAGGGGTGGTTTGGGATGTGAGATTGCCCTTGTTTTGTGACCCTTGGTTATGGGTTATGAGGCCATGATGGTTTGTATGTGTTAGGTAGAGATATGTTACTTGTTATTACTTCTATTATACTATGACCTTCAGTTTGGGAGATGTCTCTTGATAATGTGAGTGTAGGGACCCTCATGGTTATGACCATGCAGGTCATGCATTGGACCCTAAAATGGGTGTCTTTCCTTATAGAACCATTAATAGTAGCTGTGTAGCTATGGGTGTGGGACCTATAATAAGTGGTTAGTTTTGGTTTTTGAGACATCATGTAGTTTAGAATGTGGGTAGGAGTATCATCCATGAGTAGTTAATTGTGTGAGGTTCGATGTGTATATCTCAGTGAGAGAGCTAGTGGTTTTGGGAATGCAACTCAGGTGGTAGCCACAAGTTGGTGGCATTGGGTAATATAGGGAAACTACGAGGGCGGTTATCCTAGTGTTGTGGGTGATTTTGAATGTGAATTTGGAAGGATTATTTGGAGGTGGAATCGATGCATGGTAGGTGCCATTGAGTTTTGAAAAAATGCATGGTTATATCTTGGTTTCTTTTCTAAGGGAGGTACCTTGAGTGCTTATGGTTGGCATTAAGGCCAGTTTCGAAAGGTCAAGATTGTTCGGATACCTGACCCAACTATTTTTATGATGTTCGATGTGATTATTAGTGTTAACCTTGGATAGACGAGACATGGGGGCTAGAGCGTGGATGGATGATTCTGATCTAGATATGATGCCTGTGGTTATGAGTGTTCATATGGTTGGATCTAACTTTTGTGAAAGGCTAGTTCATTGGATGCAAATGCTGAGGATGCCTCCAACCCAATGAGGTTTATGGGCTAGGGGAAATGGATATTTTTTTAGTGGGTGATTGAGCCTAGTTCTAGTGATGTATGAATCATGGGAATTTGAGTTATATTTAATGAATGATCATAATAAAGCATGTGACTTGGGGGTTCTAGTGTGGTCAGGATTGTAAGAAGACACTGGAGGTGGATGATGCCATTTGAGATATGTGAATAGGTAGATTGGGAGTAAGAACACGTTATTTTCTATGAAATGAAGTTGATGTGTGTAGACTATGCACATGACCATTTTTTTGATTGGTTTAATGGACCATTGTGTTTTCTTCGAGTATTGTACAAGTTGTAGTGAAATTACTCAATAAGTTTGGTGGTAGTAGTCCCATATTGAATGTTAGTGTATGGATTATTTGTGGAGATCCGTGAGGAGTAGTGAGTTTTGGTTAGTGTATCCCTCTTGAATCTTGGTGACCAGGATTTGATGAGATTATTACAGACAGGGTGAACTAAGCCCCTTGTTGAGAATTGATATATCCCTAAAACTATAGGTGACATCAGGAATTGATATGGTTGTGGTGGTATTCATTGATGAAATCTTAGTGTACTCCCAGTTTAGAGGCTATCATTCGCAACATCTTGACATCATCCAAAGTATTTTGAGAGATCCTTAACCATACACCAAGTTATATAAATGTAAAATTATTTTTGATAAAGGGCCTCCTTTTAGTTTGTGCTCATGGAGTGGTGTAAGTGAGACTGTATGGTGGGAAGTGTACCATCATATGTCTATGAGTAATGCCCTTAAAATGGAATGGATGTCATGCTCTGGGTACTGTTCCCCCAAACTAAGAATAGGCTGTAGTTGACATTTTGTTATGTCTCTCATGCGAGAGCAAGATGAAAACATCCCATTCCTAGTCATTTATTGAATGGAACTTGGTTTATGGAGATTAAGGTTGTTTAGGCAAGGTTGTGAAAATGACCCTCCTGGGGAGTGACACATCGTTTGCGGAGATATGACCCTTGTGCTAGAAGGGTCTCCAGTATATGGAACTGATCGTGGATCAGTCAAGGTGGCATCAATATGCCAATGAGTAAGAAATGAGGTTCATGCTTAGATTTTATTAGAAATTATTTTAGGTAAATATATGTGGTGAGTGGTCAAGATGAGTGTTGGATTTGGTCTTTAAGTGGTTCTAAAAAGTAATATGAGATGCTTGCACCAGAGGTGAACTGGTGGTTCATTAGGGCACGATGAATATTTTGAGATAGTGGAGGTTTTGATAGTGGAATATCACTGGGAGTTGGGTATTGGATCTAGTGTAAATGTTTGAATAGTCATGGAACACCTCTGATCATGAAGGTTTTAGGACTAGGAATGATGGAAATGCACCAGTAGCGGGTGCCAAGCATTTTTAGGGTAAGTTGACCGAGGGTAGTCTGGCGTGGATTAAATTATGGAACAAATGTGGTGAGTTTGAAATCACATTCGGTGTGTCATCTTGGAAAATACAGGCATACTTTGGGAAATAAAACCGGTCCTATGAGGAAAATCCAATTTATTCTAAGTTTGTGCCTGAATGATAAGTATGCAATTTTTTAGTTGGTTTTTCATGATGTGGATGGGTGTTAATGATAATTAGTGTATGTGTGGGTGTTTGGGAATGATATATTGGGAACCATGCTGGATGCACTGTGGGAGAATTTGTTTGAGGCTATATTGGTATTTTATGATGTTTTAGGTGATAAGCATAACAAACTGGTGGTGGAAAGGTGAAATTTATTATGAGGGAGAACCATAGCTCTGATAGGGAATCAGGTGATGACATTATCATTTTTTTGGTTAGATGGGCTCTAGAAAACACCATCATGTTGATTTGGTTTTGATTATGGGCATTGACTTGGGTTATGGTCATTTGAGAACCTTGAGTTGGAGTTTATGCCTTGTTTGTGTTTCAAGCTTTCAGAAGCTAAACATGGATTTTGTCTATGGTTTTTTACTGAAATAGGTCGAGTGATATGAATGGATGACCATCGAGATTTCTCAAGGATGATAAGTATTATAGTGGGGAGTTTGTAAGGTCCCAAACTTTTGATGTCGTACATTTCTCTATAAATTTCAGTTAAAATCATTTAAAAATTCTTAATGAAATGCTCTTTGGGAGTAGGGAAGGTCCCAGGAGTGTCTTGGGGGTTAAAGACATAAAAAGGGGAAGAAGGGACATATTGTGAAATTTTTATAGTTAGCACACAGTTAGTACTAACTTTACACCAAGACTAGTAAGGAGAGGAATCCTGATTTTCTAACCATGTGAGGTGGACCCATGAAACCATGCAGTTTGAGCCCCTTGGATAGAGGAAACCACATGACTATTGAACGGTTTGTCAAACCATGTGGGTAACCCAGAAAAACAGTGTGTCTTGGTTTCCTTTTGGAAATAGGGAATCACATGGTTAGCACATGGTTTGGTAAACAATGAGGACAAATAGTGTGCCTCATTTAAAGTAGGAAAATTATAATTTTCCCTCTCAAATGAACCCTTAAATGATTTCACCTGATTTTCACCCCCATTCAAACCCAAAAATATAAGGTGTGAACTAGGATCTCTCCCCTCTCTAAAGGATGTTTCACCATAATTTCTAGGTAATTTGAGGTGTTTGTGTATATTATTTCATGTATTTTTTGTTTGATTACATGTTTTTTATGTTTTATTTTCAAATATTACAAAAACCCTCATTATTTTATCTGAAAATTAGTTTTAACTAGTTCTACTTATTTTTATTATATCATGAGTTGTAGCTATCAAAATTTTATAATTCCTATTTCATATGAAAGATAAGAAGTTTATGTAACTTTTATTCAACTAGGAAAAATTCTAATTCAATTGCTATAATGTTCACATTTTTGTCTAAACATACCACATGCTTCAGGTTTAAACAATATTTATTTTAGTTTATAATGCTTCATAGTTTTGTTTAGTTATTCTATTATAATTAGAGTTATATAGACCAGATTATCATGAAACTTGTTTTGTTGGATATCCAATGCATTTATTTACATCTCATTAAACAAAATGGTCCTACACGAAACAAATTCTTGGTGGTGGGGGGGATCTCCACTGACTGATATCACTTTACATGGTCTAGAAGGGGGGTGATGAGGCATTTTCTGATGTTTGTATTGATGTCTTCTTCACTTTTGACATTTAGGTCCTTATTATGGCCTTCAAGTATTTTTTAAAGGCATATGTACCCATCATGTATTGGGTTCCCTCTTCTCACAGTCCTCAAAATATGTTTTACTTTCTTTTTTATGTTCAATAAAGGGGGATTGACCCTCAACCTTTTCAAGAAAAAAATAAATGAAAAGGTCATTTAGATACATTAAAAATTGGAAAAATATATGCAACATTCCAGTGATTTTTTATGAAACTTTTTGTTTATATTTTATACTAGTTTTTGATGATATATCTTTATATATAAATTTTATTGAAGTGTTATTTGATCCTTTAGAAATATATATATTTTACCTATATTTAAGTCTCCTAGACCTTTAGCTAATTCTAATGTTTAGATGGGGTAAAAAATCCCCATAGTTTTTATTGTCAAGCTATATTGGTTTTGAAACTGACTTTTTCTGACCTAACATGAATTTATTTTCAACCTACTATGTTTTTTTACACCTAATATGAACCCATATATCCCATAATTCTTACCGTATATTTATCTTTCAAAGTGAACACATGAGGTTTCAACACAACACTAGCTTGAATTTATCTATCATAGCAGCATCTGTTCACCCTATGTTCGCTGCACACAACCATGAAAAATTATCAATGCACTATCTCATTTAGTATGAAGAATCCACACTAGGAATGTGACACCAATCCTCATATCCATTCATCTGAACTATCACTAGTACCTTTGTTCAACCTTCGGTGCATCACCATGGAATCACCATGAAAGCGTCTCACACCAGTCCTCATCATGGAATATCGACATCTCTCTGGTGACACCGCGTTCAAGATTCACTACAGTAGCCACCTCATCTATATAGTGACACACCACTGGTGAACCACTCTCTCTATGGCATGGAAGTTTGGCTGTTACCACTAGTTTATACTTACTGTGAAAATGTATCCAAAAATACCGTGATTGATCGTGAAGGCATTCATCAACCTACAGTGACTGTTAAGACATTATTCATCCTACCATGAGAAAATCTTGAAGTCACTACATGACCAATATGAACCTACTATAAAGCATTGTGTACCAACCATGAGTTACTACAAAGTGACCATTCAAGTATTTTTAATTGACCGTAATTAGTTCACATGGCTAATATAGTGACTATGTGTTATATTCAAGTAACTACATGATATATTTTTCTCACGGTCAGTATACTGACCATAATAAAACCAACCACACATTATTGACACAATTAGTATACCGACCTAAAGTACATTTTGTATGCATGATCAGTTCTTTCCTTTAATTTTTTTCTCAAATCCAAAATTTTAAACATGTTTTAATTTTTTTTGATAATATCATTAACTAAATGATCATTTTAATTATTTTAAGTATTTTATTGATTTCTAAAATTTATATATATTATATAAATTCATGAAAAGTGTTGATAAATATTTTAAATGGTTTTAAACATTGATTTAAATTTATTCATTATTCTTGCAAAACTCATACAATATGTATTTAGAATATTTAAGTTTTTTTTAATTTAATTTAATTTATTTGAATTATTTTTTTTAAATTAATATTTATTGATGAAAAACTTATTCAAATTTATTTTTTGGTATTTAATACATTTTAATTAAATTTTTGAATATATTATGCACTGCATTTAATTATATTATATTTGAAACTTGAATTTAATGGTTAATCTTTTTTAAGATTTTTATAGAATTACTTTATCCTATTATTATGGATTATATATGACATATTTAATGGTAATTTAAAATGGTTTGAATTGGTCTTTAATTTTTGAATTCAAATGATTATTGTTATGATTATTCTAGATGATAATTTTCTCTCTCTCGGGTAATTATGTATTTTTGAATTTGAAATGCTTTACTTAGTTGGAGAATGATTTGTTAGTTTTTATATATCCTATTTAAAATCCCCAATATGCATTCAAAGGATATTGATGACACTTATGAGAACATGATCCTCTTTAGAACTAAGTCTTTACTTTGATATAAAAACCAGTGCATGTGCGAATAAGTATTCTTCTATAGGATGATCTCTTAATGGATGTACCTAATCTCATATGAATACTATTTCCTTTATAGGATGACCCAATACCTTACTAAAGAAACCAATACCTGCACTTTCTTGGTTTATCTTCTACTTTATCCTAGTTTCTTGTGTCTTGAATACTTAAACCTATCTTTCATGCACACTTTTTTTTTATATTTATGCTTTTATATAAGAAATATTTTCTTATTCTCTTATTCAGGTTGTGAATCATAGATTATAAAGTCGTAAATATTCAGGTTGTGACTCTTGTATTATAAAGTCAGTGTTGTATTTGGTTATAACTCCCCATAAAAAAGTCAGTGTGTCTGTGGTTATCCCTCCACTTTGTTGAAAAGGATTTTGTAATCAAATTATGATTCCCCTTAAAAAACTAGATTAGTACACAATTTATATCTTGTCAATTAGAGAGATATAAGAGTAGATTAGTACCACTCTAGATAGAACTACTATAAAAAAACATCCTTGTGTTCATTATTTTATTCCATTGGAAATGAACACTAATAATTAACTTTTATAATTCATTTATTCCATTCAAATTTTCAATCTGGAATATTCAACTACCTATAGACCATATTCTATTACCCTTATAAACACAATAATTAGTATCAAAGGATATTCCTTTTGTAATTTTTCTAATCTTTCTATAGAGTTTGTTGTTTATATTTTATTAAGATAACCTATTCCTTGACCTCATAGTCTAAGGACAAGATATTTAAGATGGAAGGAGTGAATATAAATGATGCTTGGATTCCTCAGAATCCACCCCACTTTGATGACAATTATTATAGATACTGGTGATCTAGAATGTAGGTATACTCAAACATTTAAGCATAGAACACTGATCCATCATGGAAAAATCATACACAATACAAGATGTTGACCCAAATATACTTACAGTAAATGATGCTGTTAGATATTTTTTTAATTACAAAGTTGTAAATATATTTTTTTTTTATTAAAGTGTGTTTAGTCATGTATCTACATGTAATACAACTCATGATATTTGTAATATTCTACAAGTTACTCACCATGAATTAGAAAAATTGTTACAAACCAAGATTGGAATACTTTGAGATAAGTTCTAAGACTTAAAGATGGGTGAAAATGAATCGGTGAAAAAAATGTTCCACCGATTCACAATAATTATGAAAGGAATAAATTCACTTATATAATATTTAAAAAACCTAGTACTTGTTTAATGAGTCCTATGATCACTACTAAAGAAATTACATGCAAAGAAGGTCTTCATTAATGAAATTAAGAATTTCAAAAGTGCACTCTTGATGAATTGATTGGATTACAACTCCAATATGAGATGGAACTGAAGAACATAGAAAAAGAGGAGATAAAGAAAAGAAAAGGTGTATCATTTAAATATGTGAATGTTGTTTCTACTAACTATTTTAATTATGATCTAAAATAAAGTGAAAAAGAAGACATGGATAATATTATGATTGGAGTTTACAAACAAATGAAAAATAAAGGATTCAAGAATATATATAGAAGATACCATAAAAAGGAAAAACATAAGGGATATAAGAAATAAATTTATAATTATAATAATTCATATGTTACTTTTCTTGAGTGAAATAAAAAAGTTAATATCAAGTATAAATTTCCAAAAAATAAATAATGAATACAAATACAAAATTGAAAAAAATTAATTGACAACCAGTTGGATTTGTACCTAAGAATCATATTCTAGTGAAGAATATAGAAATGAGAAAGAATATACTAACTTTTTCTTTATGGAATCTATGAATAAGGTTAGTGATTTTGGTTTTTATTTTAAATTTTCTGATTCTAACTATTATTCTGAAAATATAAATGTTTTTAAGTTAAATGAATAAATTGAAATACGGAGAAAATATGTTTTCAAATATCATGATTTATATAATAATCTTAAATAAAGTAATAAAAAACTTTTTTATGAAGATAATTTTCTTTTATAAGAGAATGAAAAACTAAGGAATATCACTTCTTTTTATCATTATTCAATTTATTATAATTTGAAATCTTCTCAATATTTGAATGAAAAATTGAAAAGGGAAGTTGAAAGTATTAATAAAAGTTTTCATGATTTTATTCAAGGTTGTGAAAAATATCATAAAATTATGTCTATAAATAAAATAAATAAAAATAAATATGATATTGGATATGACATGATATTACCCCAAATCTATCATTTTTTTTGTGAAAATTAATAATGGATACACTTTTACTATTACATGTTTTAAATATGGCATGATAGGTCACTATGAAAATGATTATTTTCTTATATTTAAAAAATATTTGGAATTTAAAAATAATCATATTTATAAATATTTTTTATCAAGAGTAAAAATACTCATAATTCTATGTGGGTACCTAAAATTTTTATTAATAATTCGATTGGACCCAAAGCAGTTTGGGTACCAAAATTGTTAAGTAATTTATTTTTTTTAGGAAAAATGACTTGGATGTATCAAGAACGATATTTGGTACATGGAAAATGGATTCTCTAGGAATATGATCGGAGACCCCTCAAATTTTATCATTTAAAACAAATGTGATGGAGGCACTATTACATTTGGATATAATTCCAATGGAAAATTAAAAGGTTTTGGTAATGTTAGTATTTAAAATTATACTTTTATTTATAAAGTTTTATATATTAAAGGTTTAAAAGATAATTTAATTAGTATAAATAAATTATGTGATGATGGAATGGAATTTAAATTTCAAAATGATAAGTGTCTAGTTTTTAAAGACAATTCCTTATTATTAAATGTCAATTAAAAGAAAAATATTTATATTATTGATTTTTCTGAATTAACTGTTCAACATGTTAAGTGTTTTAATGTTGTGTAGAGTGATATCATTATTTTGAATTGAAAATTAGGTAATGTTAATTTCGAAATGTCACACAAGTTCTATAAATATGATAATGTATTATAGTTACCAACCTGAAGAAAGAATAAATTCATGTTTGTGACACTTGCATGAAAGGGAAACAATATAGAGTTTCTTTCAGATCTATCAACAAAATAAATAATAATAGACATTTATAGTTAGTATATATTGATATATTTGGTCCTACTAAAATTTATAGCCTTAAAATTATTATCGATGATTATAGTATATTTACATGGGTTTACTTTCTTGAATATAAAAATGATACTTTATCATGGTTCACTTCCTTTTGTAATTAAGTAAAAAATGAAAAATTACATATGATTGTTTCTATTCATAGTGATAAAGGAGGTGAATTTCATAATTTATAATTTAATTTTTTTTAAAATAATAGTTATTTACATAATTTTTATTCTTATAGAACACCACAAAAATGGTGTTGTATAATGGAAAAATAGAACACTTATTGAAATAGCCAGAACTATGTTTAGTAAATAAAACTTGAATAGATATTTTTAGGAATAAGATGTCTTTTCTAATTGTAATATTTAAAATAGAATTCCTATTATACCTTTGTTAAAGAAAACATATTATGAATTGTTTAAAGGTAAAAATCCTAAAGTTGGTTATTTTAGAGTTTTTAGTTGTAAATTTCTTATTTTAAAATTAAAGGATAATTTAGATAAATTTGATGTTAAATTGATGACGGATTTTTTCTTGGTTATTATAATAATAGTAAATCTTATAGAGTTAAAAAAATAAATATGGTTATTTAAGAATTTATTTATGTTATGTTTGATGAGAATAATGTAAAATTAAATTCAGATTCTTATTTTTTTGATGATGAGTTTAGAGATTTTAATTTTGGTGAAGAAAAAACTCAGGATAAGGATAAATAAATTGAGGGGGATAATTATACTTCTAGACCTGATCCAATATCATGGAAGATTCATAGATATCATCTTGTTGAAAATGTAATTAGTAATTTTGATTCTAGTATTAAAACTAGAAATTATGTTTAATTTTTTTTTGAAAATTGTGATTTTATTTCTAAACATGTTCTTGAAAATGTTTTTGATGATTTAAATGATTCTAAATATAACATTTATATACAATATTAGCTTAAATAATTTTTTAGAAATAATATTTTGTCTTTAGTAAAAATTCTTGTGGATAAAAAGGAAATCAGAACTAAATGTATTTTTTGAAATAAGATGGATGAAGTCGGATTGATTGTCAAAATATAAATCCAGACTTGTTTCCCAAGGATACTCTCAAGAAAAAGTTATAGAATTCAAAGCTTCATTTTCACCAATTTCTAGTTTAGAGTCTATTAGAATATTATTAGTTTTTTTTTCAATGTTTTAAATTGTATCAAATAGATGTAAAAAGTGATTTTTAAATGGTTTTATAACTAAAGAAGTTTAAGTTTCTCAACCCCTAAGTTTTGAAAATGAAAAATTTACTATTCACATTTTTTAATTATCAAAAGATATGTATAGTCTCAAACAAGAACCTTGTTCTCAGTATGAATGATTTTATTTTTTTTATTTTTTATAATGTTTTATAGAATGATAATGTTTATCCTATAATTTTTATTAAAATAATTCCTAATGATATTTTAATTATGAAAATTTATGTTGATGATAGAGATTTTTATCTTCTATTTAATTTAATTGTAATGATTTTTCTACTTTTATGTCATTCGAGTTTGACATGATATTGATGGGAGAATTAATGTTCTTTTTTGGACTTAAAATTTATCAAAGAAAAGATGAGATATTTTTTAATCAATTTATGTATGCTAAAGAGTTGGTTAAAAGGTTTGGTCTTGATTTCTATAAGTATATGAAAACATATATGAGTACTAGTTGTAAATTATATATTATTTTATCCAATAAATCTATTGATATTAAAGTTTATTTGGCATGATAAGTAGTTTAAATTATTTATCTACATATAGACCAAATTTCATGTTTAGTGTCTATTTATGTGCATGATTTCCAGATGATCCTAAAGATATTCATATTAAAGTCTTGAAAAGAATAATTATATATGCTAAAAGAACTATTAAATATGTTTTATTTTATCCTAAATAAAATTATTTTGATTTAATATCCTATTCCAACTTTGATTTTGGAAGTTGTATAATTGACTGAAAAAGAACATCAGATATGTGTCATTTTTCTGGAAACAAGTTTTATTTCTTTGTCTTATAAGAAGATGTTATCTATTTATCTATCTACTAAAGAAGCTGATTATATCTCTAATTTTAGTTATTATTCTCAAAGTTTATGTATTAAAAATTTTTTATGGGATTTTGGTGTTTATCTTGATAAATATCATATTTATTATGATAATACACTTGTAATTTATATTTCTAAAAATCCTTTACAACATTTTAGAACAAAGAATATTGATATTAGATTTCATTTTATTAAGTATCATGTGAATCAGGGTGACGTTGTTTTGTAATTTATCCCTATCGATAATCAACTTGCAGATATATTTATTAATCCTTTATACTTTTCTTAGTTTGATAAATCAAAATTGAGCTTGGAATGTTGGAAGCTTAATTGTTTTATATTTTCATATTTATATGGTGAGTTTTTGTTTTATCTTTTTTTTATTGACACAAAATGGAGAAAATAAATTATTAATTATTTTACAGGTTTGGTTTTATTTTCAAAAAAAAGGGGGATCATGTTTGTGTATGTGATTTAATGTATTTTTTGTTTGATTACATGTAATTTGTTTATGATTTATTATTAAATATTACAAACCCTCTCCTTATTTTATAAGAAAATCAGTTCTAACTTTCTATCTATATTTTTATTATTCTTAATTTGTAGTGATTAAAATTTTATAATTCCTATTTAATATGAAATATAATAAGTTATCTAAATTTTATTCAATTATGATGAAGTCTAATTAAATCTCTATAATATTCTCAATTTTTTTCGGACATACTTCATGATTTTGGTTTCAAGAATATTCTTTAGTTTATAACACTACATAGTTTTCTGCAGTTATTCTATTATAAATTGAGTTATATATATTATATTCTCACACAACTTGTTTTTTAGATATACAATACATTTGTTTATATTTAATTAAACTATATAGGAGTCTAAAATTGATATTTTAATGGTCCTACAAATAACCAAAGTTTATGTAACAGTTCTGGGATTTCAGAATTTACAGAATATATTTTCTTCTATATTTCATTGATATATTTCACAATACACCTTGGAATCCCAAAACGTTTATTGAATTAGAAAGATAATACATATATATAAATTTCAATAAACTTCATTAAAGGATTAAAAGGATTTTTAGATACCTTAAAATTTGAATTAATATTTGAATCATTCCACTGATTTTTTCTATAGAGTTTTTTTATATTTTATACCATTTTTTTGATGATATATATTGATATATAATTCATATTGAAGAATTATTTTATCTTTTGGAAAGCTATTTATTTTATATATATTTAAGTATTATGGACCTTTAGACAATTCTTCTGTTTATATGAGGCAAAAAATCCCTAAAGTTTGTTGTTTCAAGCTATACTAGTTTTTGAAACCCACATTTTCCAACCTACTGTAAATTCCTTTTCAACCTACTGTGTGTTTTGTAAAACTACCACAAACCGATCTATCCCATCCTTATTATCACATGTTTATCCTCCAAAGTGAATGCATGAGGTTGAAGTTCAACACTATCTTGGCTTTCTTTATCATGGAAACATCCATGCACCCTCTGTTCTCTACACATAGTAATGGAACATTATCAGTGCTCCATATCCTTAGGAATGAAATATATACACTAGAAACACGATACCAATACTCATATCCATTAATTTGAACAATCATCAGCACATTTGTTTAACCTTCGATGCATCACCATGGCACCACTATGCAGGCAGCGCACACCTGTCCCCATCACAGTTGCTTAACATCTCTCTTTCAACACCATGTTCAAGATTTACTACAGTATCTACCTCATCTCCACAAAAACACAACAAAGGTGGAACACCCTCTCTATGACATGATAGTTTGGATATTCCCACATGCTTATGATTACTGTGAAGAAGTATCTGAATCTATCGTGAGTGATCATGAAGGAATTATTTAACCTACCATAAGTGACTGTGAATAAATTCTTAAACCTACCGTAAAAAACTATAAAAGTAACTACATGACCAATATGAACCTACCATGAAGTATTGTGTACCTACCATGAGTTAGTTCAAAGTGCCTGTGTAGGTATTTTTAAGTGATATCAAGTAGTTCAAATGGTTAGTATAGTGAATGCATGTTATATTCAAGTGATTGTGCACTATTTTTTTTTCCACAACCAGTATACTGGTAGTAAGAAAACCAACCACACATTATCAACACATTCGGTATACTGAACACAACACAATCAGTTATTTCCTTTAATTATTTTTGCTAAAATCTGATTTTTTAAATATTCTTTGTTTTTTCATTATTTTTAATAATATCATTAACTTCATGTTTATTTTAATTGTTTTAAGTATTTTATTGATTTCTAAAATTCATATATATTATATAAAATTCATGAAAAGTGTTTTTAAATATTTTAAATAGTTTTAAACTTAAATTTAAATTTATTTATTTTTCTTGCATAACTCATACAACATGAATTTAGAATATTTGAGTTTTTATATTATAATTTAATTTCTTTGTCTTATTATTTTCTAAATTAATATTTATTGATGACCAAATTATTCATATATTTTTTGTGGTATTTAATTTAATTTAATTAATCTTTGAATATATTACACACTGCTTTAAATTATAATTTAATTGAAACTTTAATTTAATAGTCAATATATTTTATGATTTTTATATAATTACATTGTCCTATTATTATAGATTCTATATGAATTATTTAATGGGTAATTTAAAATGGTTTTAACCAATATTTAATTTTTTAATTCAAACTATTATTTTCATGATTATTCTGGACAATAATTTTCTATTTCCTGAATTATTATGTATTTTTAATATGAATTAATTTACCCAATTGGACATTGGTTTGTTAGCTTTTACAGATCCTATTTAAAATCCCCAAGACATATTCAAACACTTTCAAGAACATGATCCTTTTGTGAACCAAATATTTATAGTGATGTACAAACCAATGCATGTGAGAACAAGTATTCTTCTACTAGAAAATCTCACAAGGACTATACCTAATCTTCTATAACTACTAATACCTTGATAAGTTGGCCCAATACCTTACTCAAGAACTGGTACCTATGCTTTACTGGTTTATCTTCTACTTCATCTTGGTTTTTTTTATTTGTAACACTTCTTCATATATTTCCCACACATTTTTTTTCTATTTATACTTTTACGTACGAAATCATTTCTTATTCTCTTCTTTGGAATGTGACTCCCAGATTCTATAGTTAGGACTGATTGGGTTGTGACTCCAATAGTCTAAATTCAATGTTGTATTTGGGTTGTGACTCCCAATATAAAAGTTAATATGTCAGTGGTTATCCCGCCACTTTGTAGGAAAAATCATGTAATTGGGTTATGATTCCCATTCAAAAATCAGATTAGTTCACAATGTATCTATCAGTGATTAGAGAAGTATAATATTAGAGTAGACTCAATTTGGACCAAAATACTATAATAAATATCCTTGTGCTCATTTTTTTATTCCACTGCTAATTAACTCTAATAATTAACTTTCATAATTAATTTAGATAATTAATCTATTTTAATAAATTTTTTAATCTTTTCTATTAAACCCCTCTATACCATATTCCATTACCCTTCCAAATCAAACATGTGGCATAATTTAGTTCAATTCAAAACTCTAGGTAAGTCTCTCATTCTATTTCCTTAAATTTTCTAGAAGATTATTTGCATGGTTGTTCCTATTATTCCAAAGCTCAGGAACCATATTTCAAGGGATTCTTAGTTTTAACATTTTTGGTTATTATATATTAAATAAATGGATGAGGTTAGGAAAGTTTATGTCTATGAGTATGAGGTAGGTGGTCTATAAGATTTTTCCTATAGTCTTGATGTTATTCTTGTGTATGTAGCTATGCCAATGAACTTCCTTATTTATTTCATTTCCTTGAATAAGAAAAGTAATTTATTCCTTAGGTTGGTGCATGAGACCCTTATCAAAACCCATTAGGTCCATTAATGATTTGATACTGGGATTAGGGGTACCCATGGGGTATTCCAATCCATTGAAAGCAGTGTTATGAATTTTTAAATGTTGAGATATATAATTTATTAGAGTAAATAGGTTATAATTGTATTTTGGAATGTTAGTATGGTTAAATGGAAACTTAGTATAATTTAGGGATAAGTTTTTATTCCATGTTAAGATGATTAATTGAATTTTTTTCTATTCTAAGATTTCTTCAAATGACTAGGAGGCTTTTAAAATAGTTTAAATGGTGTGCTTTGGATTTTAATCTAGTGGTGTTTTCAATGAAGGAGAACTATGTTTTAAAGGGGTTATTGTTTTTAAAATGAGGTGTTAACATCATGGTGATTTCAAATGGGTTAAAATTTTGATTTAAAATGAGGATGTGGTTCCCCTTTTGATGAAAATACCTTAATAGATATTTTAATGATTTTTATTGTAAATGAAGGTCTTAGGCCTTATTGTTGGAACCAAGACTATTCGTTACTGAAAATAGAGTATGGTTTGTTGCAAATACTCCATATAGAATATAAAAGAGTATATGGAAGATTAGGGAGTTTGAAAGAAAAGGGATGTTACAGTTTAAACTGATAACAGTATTGAAGGAAACATCGTTTCCCAAAGTTTGCCAAATTTTTGGGGTCCAAAATTTGGAGGACGAATTTAATCATGAAAATTGGTTTTTATTTAAGGCCTTATGAAAATATGGAAAAGTCATGAGTTTCATGAATATGGTATTGATGAACTATGTTTTGTGAAGGATCAAATATCATTGATGGTGATCTATGTGACATAAATAAGTATAAAATATGAAAAATAATTAGAGCATCATAGTCGGTGATGTAAAGCTCTGTGATTACGACAAATACCATGAAGGAGTTTGATAGAAAGCTCCATGTTTATGATGAGCATTGCAAAAAATGAATTTCTATAGATATTTTCAATAGAAGGAACTATATGAAGACGCTTTTGGAATATTCTAAAAAAGCGCTAATAAGTGGTGGAGCATCGTGAATTCCAAGACTATAAATATGAGGCTACCCCTACTTCATTCCAATGAAGTTTTAAAGGAAAATTTGGAATCTCTATAATTTGTAAAATCTAGGGGAGATTCGCGAATCTAACATTCTATGAGAGCTTGAGCATCACGAAAATAATATAAGTCTTGACTGATGCCAATGATTTTGATTAAATGGTGCTTCATGATGATAGGATATTCTGTGTTGACTTAGTGAGCTTTACAAAGGCAGTTTGTTCCACAAAGTCAATGACCTTTGCGGATGCAGAGAGCTTTGTGAAGGTGTGAAGCTTTATGAAATTTAGTTTTGAATATCATTTTTTTCTAGTGAACGGGGCTTTCAAAGTGCATCAACTCAGGTCTACAGTGAAAGCATAGTATCGTGCTAAATATGGAAAAATTCTGTAATTCTAGTCTATTTAAGTGACCTTCAAATTGATAAATTGAGTAAGACTTATCTCATAGCAGTAATATATGAAGACTTGATGGAAGTGTTCCAAGGGACACAATGATTTATCGCTAAAATATTGTAAAAGCAATGTGCCCGGAACAGAGTGATTGTGACCAAAATTCTATATTCCACATCTAGTGAAGATTAGTGGATTTAGGTATGAACAACACACTATTGAGGTATTCTCCCTAGACTAGCCCTTAGTGGTGAACCAAGTAAAAGTGTTGTGTTGTCTCTCTATATGTGAATGTATGATTTCTGATCAAATCCATCTTACAAGTTTAACGAGTTCCTACCAACATGGGAAAAAATATCCATCATATTAAAAGAAAAATTTGACACCCAGATTGACCCCCCTCTTAGGGTGTTCCGGGGTCATATAATTGTTTGGTTTCTCAAAGAGGAAGACCCATGTTTGAAAGAGAGGCTTCCAAATGTTTGAAATGGATGTTGGTTTTAATATTTTATTTCACGTGAAAGGAGTTGGGATTTATTTGAGTGATGTTTGGTTTTAAAGGTCTATTAGGACCATGGTAAATAATGACATAGAGGGTTTATAAGATTAAACTAGTTATGATGGTGGTTAGAAATGTTAGCTTGTAATAAGGGTCCATTTGGTTAAACTTGGAAAAGTTGAATGTATAATGATTAGATAATAAGGGAAACATGAAATGGAAAATGGGTTGTGATTATATTATTAATAGTTTTAAAGAATATTTATTTATTAAGTTAAATAAATAAATTGTTAAATGGGCTAAGTATGTATTTGGTCAAATATGTTGAGTATGTTAGACCATGAGAATCGATAAATGTTGGAATGGGTGTACTCTTGATAGAAAGGCCAAGTATGATGGACCTTGATAATCATGGAATGATGAAATGGTGATAGATAATGGAAATGATAATTCCAACCCACGGGTAATGATATTGAACATTCCTTTACTTATCCTTGACATAGGATGGATATACACGATTCTCTATATCCTTGAATTGATGTGCAAGACATGGTGCTCTTTATTATTGGCTAGGGTGATGACATGATGATCTGAGAACTAATATCCTTGGACATGACAATCCTTATTTATGGATAGGGTGCTAGAATGGTGATCTGGGAATTAAGAGCATTTGATATGGTATTGGTAATTGACTCAATGCTCTTTGGAACCAATAATTGAAATGAATAATAAATTCCCTCTTATTATTTAAAGTATATAACATCTATGATTTATGATTCATACTTACAACATGGACAAAGTAGGTTTGGTTGTTTGAATGATATGATGAAACCCAAGTTTCTAAATGGATAACTAATAAACATTTATCGCAGTGCAAGATTCTTTATTTTCTTGTTATTTTTTACGTTTTTTTATCTAAATGAACTATTTTTTAGACTGGTTATTTCTTTAGACACCATTGGTGGTCGTTTCTGAGTACATGTATAACAACCCTGAACCTGCACTTCCGAATCTGATGCTAAAAATTATAAAAATAATATTTTTAGATTTGATATCGATAAAAGTGACCCATTTTTTCCCATCCAAATATTATAACATAAAAAAGGAAATATTGGGTCAATATATAATCAAATACCTTTTAGGTTTATAGTTTTATATAGTTAGGTTAAGCTCTTACAAAAATAATACCCATGTCTTCAAGCGGGTGTTCCTCCCACTAAACCCAAATTGTTTTATTTCACATTAAGTAATCATCATACATATGAAACCATTATAGACATAATTCATTTAACATCATTATTTATAACCTTGGGAAAATGAAACATAGTATGGGTGATATCAAATTCCTAGTAAGAGTAAACATAACCATTTATATCTGAATGTCACGAGTGATAATAAGTTGAGCATCAGGGTATGATGACATAATCAAAGTGCATGTCCATAACATAAGATAAATAATACCCAAAAATATATGGATCATCATCATGAAAAATGGAATAAAACTATATCAAATTAAATATTCATTAGAATCAATAATCATATTCCATATGATTCCAGTCATTAATAACCCAAAACAAGCAGAAAGAAAATGTGTTGTTATTTGGAACATTAATTTCATAACCAATTTTAAACCCATGTCAGAAATAACTAGAACCTAGTTAAATACATATGATAAACCCTTTAATAAATCCATATTTATTTACTTTAAATAAAATGAATATTAGATAATTAATTGAAGTACTATTTGGGTGCACCCATTATATAAGCTATATCGGGCTCCCCCAACACTGTCTGGGTACACCCATTATAAATGCTATATCGGTCTCACCCAAAAATATCTGGGTGCACCCATAGTATAAACTGTATCAGTATCACCTTTGATCATAAATAATTTCCAAGTACCATTCAAGAATAAAACATTTAGAATCCTTCACTTTTCAATCACCACAATAATAAATGTTCATTCAAAGCTCGATTAACCCATGGAAAAGAAACAAGTTCCATGGAAATCTCATAATCCATACAAAGAAAGAATAAGTATGATATCAATACAACATATCCCTAGTGTATTGTATATAACATCAAGGGGTTTTTTGTTGATTAATGGAAATACCATTAAAAGGTCATTAAAAACATTCTTGAGGAAAATACCATTATTCACTTTAATGCATCTTTTAAAAAAATAAAAAATCAAAAAATATTGTAGAAATAATTTTCTTTTATTTTTTTAAAACACATAAAGGAAAAATTAAGAAAAATAATGTAAATGATTGATTAAAAATCCATTCATGTTGTAAATGTTAAAAATAAATATTCTTTTCGAACATTATGTAAAGAGAATGAAAAGTTACCCATTTGGAAAACATTAAGAAAGTTACTTTTAAAAAATTTAAAATAATTCAAATACCATGTAAAATATATTTAGGAAATTATTTATTTTTATAAATAATTTTTTTGAAAACATTTTAGAAAACATGGATATGGGAAAGAAAGATAGCCGATCTAAAAGAAACTTACAAGATCATTTTCACTTACAAAAAAATTTCTTGATATTGATTCAATAAATAAGTGAGGAAATGGAAATTAAACATTTGAAAAATAATCATAACCAAATTATAAGAAAATATATTTGTTTTAGGAAAATAATATCATATAATTCCTCCAAAATAACCTTCAATATAAATAATCCTGCAAATAAACAAGATTGTAACATAAAGCCTTTGCAACTTTGGTTACTCTTTAATCGTAAGACCCATGAAAGAATAACTTTGAATGATACTATAAATATCATGAAAATATGGATTTTCATGATATAGAATAAAAAAGGTAAGTATATAAACCTCATAAAATAAGTTATGTGTATAACATAACATATGTCCCAAAGAAGACAAATTTAGATGAACAACCCTTATAATGATCATAACATTAAAGTGAGAATTAATTAATTAATTGATTATATATATGAAATTAAAATCCACATAAGAAAAATAAAAATAAAAAATAATATAAAATAAAGTAATTACACATAAAATCATATAAAATAAAATAAAATGAAGAACTATTATAACTTAATGAAAAAAATTGAGTTATGAAATTCTTTACCACTTGGTAACTTTCATGTCAAATCCACTTTGATGAAATAATTCAAATTTAAACTTAAAATACCATTATATATGAAGTATTCATGATATTTCATATAAAAGGGGTACTATATACACTATATAAAATAAATTTGGGGTGAAACATTAAATTATTCCTCAATGAAGGAAAATTGAGACAAAGTCCCTTACCTCGAGTCTAGAATTTCCATGTATATCCTTTATCTCATGTATAACAAAAAATATAAATTATTTTATTTATTAATAAAATTTTCTAGGATTAATAACTTATACTTAAATTATTTATTTTATTTATTTTTATGAAATATTTAAATACATAATTCGTTAAGTCCACTTCAGGTGTTTTGAGGATGTTTAGTTCATTATTTGAAAATGGTTTCGGTGTGTTGACCATGGTGAAGGTTATAATTGTTTGATAATATCCAGAAAAATAATAATGAAATAATTATAATTTTTTAAAATCAATTATATTTTTAAAATCAAACATGATTAATGGATATGAAAAATGAACTACATTACAATCATGGAGATGGTAGGGCGTACGTACACATGAGTAACATTTCCATTTTTCAATGATAATTATAGAAAGAAGAAAGTAATATTTTATCTTTAAATAATAATAATAATATCATAAATACCATATTATTTATTTAAATATACTTATATATATCATATATGTTATGTGTTAATGAAAAAAATATTTACATCACTTCATGGAGGTGGCAGTCCACACATACACACAAATGAAATTATTATTTTTCAGTGAGTAGAAATATAAGAAAGAAAATGGTATATTATATTTTTAGAATTATAAATAGGTAATTAATATAAAAATTATTTCATATATGTCACATATATTCATTAACATTATCTTTATTACATTCCACATAATGTGTTAGGGAAAAACACATCACATTTCTTTGCAAGTTGGTAGTCCACCGTACACATGAGAGGCGTTATCATATCCCCAAAAGAATGGAAATTATGAATTTATATGTGAAATAATAACTAAATAAGTATAAATATGTTACAAATATAATATATATACTTTAAATCCATCATTATGACAAGCTGTGAGAGGTGACGATGGAAAATTAATGACATCGGTTGACGAGACAATAGTCCTCCGTACACATGAATATTGATATCGTATAACATTTTATAAAAGAGTATATGAATTTAGGATATGTAATTAACATAATAACATCTCAGTATATGGGATATATTTGTTATATTATATAATAATAATTTAAGAGGATTTCAAGGAGTTGTAAGAATAAATAAAATAAAAAAGCTCGATTAAGCATGTTACCTCTTCTTCAGAAAACCTTCTTAGGTTGGCACCAAAAAACTTCTTAGGATATATTTATGATAAAATAATGATTCTAGGATATGGGTATAGAAGTAAGAAATATATTTGGGTAGGTATTTTTTAAACCAAATTGATTAGAATGTGTGAAGAGGAGAGGAGAGGAGATGGGGTGGCCTTTTATAAGCCAGGTGAATGACACACTTGTTATTTTTGAAAAGACAAAGGTGTACCCACATTTTTCACATGTAAAAATGATATAAAATGGACCATTATTAATAATTAGACATGATAACTTATAAATATGTCCATAAAATATATTTTGGACAAGTTTTCAGTTCATTTTAACCCTTATCTGTTTAGTTTAACCCTCGGTAAATCTGTTTTTACCTTAACCACGATAAAATATTTCTACTGTTTTCACTATTCATTAAAAAAACTAAGTTTAAATTTTTAGATAATATAAATATAATACTTTAAAATATTTAATCCATTTTACCAAATTAAATTCATATAATTGGAATAATTTAATTTAAAATTAAACCCACATACGCGAGGAAAAAGTGGGTTTTCAAGAAGTGTATTTTTTAAGAAAAAGATAATTTTACATTAAATCCATGAACAGTAATAATAATTATATGAATTTAAATTAATATTTATAGATATATAATCTATAAATTTCATTTAAATAATTCCTCATCAAGGTTTGTTTTAATTTATTTAAATGGTTAAATATTATGCACTTTAAAACAGTTTTAAAAAAAATCCCATTTTTAAACTCAAAAATAAACTTATACTAAAATACAATATAAAGATGATTAAAAAGTAATTAATTAGATTGAATAAAAATAAATAATACTTATGTTAATTTAAATCATAGTTAAAACATAATGTAACTTTTAAATTACAAAATTTATGGCCAAGAAATTACATTTTTATAAAAATCGGTATTTTTTAGTATTCACTAAAAGTAAATATTTCTCAAAAAATCCCAAAATTACATCCTAAGTTGAATTTTATATTATTATTTAAAATCTTATGTTAATTTTATCAAATATATTTTCTAAAATCTCTAGAAATTAATTATAATATATTCTCACAAAAATCAATGTAAATCATTTTTGTAGAAAACTAATTTTTGATGAATAAAATGACTTTACTAAAAATTGATTCATTATTTAATACGAATTTGTCAATAAATTTATATTAAGTAGGTAATTTATATATATATTTCACAAATTTGTTAATACTATTTATACTTTCAAATTAAATGGCTAGTTTATTACAATCATATATTTCATGGGTCATTTAAGCTCGATGTTGCATGTTCAATACTTTGTCGAACAAAATGTTCTTCTTTTAAAATATCACGGTGTTACATATTACCCAATTTAATAATTTACATCCTCAAAATTTGAACTTTATGTCTATAATAAAGGGTTGGAAATTTTAAAATACATTTTTTGGAAACTCATATAGTAAAAATGTTTAATAAAACTTTCTGTTAAAAAATGGGAAAGAGAAATATGAAGGTAATCACATAAATAGGTTTCCACATAGGAGAACATTGGTTGAAAGTAAAGAGATAGAAATGGAATAAAATCATAAATAATTATGGATAGTGATAGATATAATTGATCATAAGAAATTTGTTGGTCGGAGTGGATACTCAAGAGGGGGGGGGGGTGAATTGAGATCCAATTAAAATTTCTATTAAAAACAATTTCTATTAAAATCCCCCAATTTCAAAAACAAATTAAACTGTAGAGAATTTATACAGATTATAAAGGTTCAATTAGTTTCTCAAAGATTTATTAGTTATTAGTTAACTTAATCTTATGATTAAATTAACTTTTGAAACTAACTTACTGGTTTACAATAAATATAAACACTTGCGAGTTTAACTATCAAAGTAGTTTTGAAAATAAATTATATTTCAAAGTAATAACAGCGGAATATGAAATAAATATATATAGTATGGATATAAACTTTAACTAAAAACACAGAGGAGTTCACCATGAGGTTCAGTCTCAAGCCGAGACTTATTCCTCTCAAAAGTTTATAAGGATGATCCACACCCTGGATCAGGGTTCAACAGTTTACAACTATCCAGGTCCAAGACCTCTACCACTGTTATTCGTGGGAAACAAAACAACAACAACCAGCTGTCCAGGTCACACATGACCTCTACCACTATCCACAGTGGGCAATGAAGTATAAAAAAGGTTTGCTGAGGATTTACAGATCCTCCAGTTAGAGTACAGGAGTCAGTGTGTGTGTTTAATATAATAGATAACACACAGTGCTCAAAATGTAGAATAAATGAATCATAGAGCAGAGAAGTAGAGTTTAGAAATGGCTCTGGTGATTTCAGTGCATCTCTGGACTCTTTTGGATTTGATCAGAAGTAATTCTGAGTCCTCTTCTCGTTTTTGTTTGAGAATCAGAGTGTTGTATGCTTCAGGTTCATAGGCAGTGAGATGTAGTCGATGAAGTTCTTCAATGTTCTTTTGTATGCACAGAACTCTTCTTGAGTAGGCTTGATTGTGTATGAAGTTCTGTGTAATCTCTTGATATGTATATTCTATTCTTCTTGGTTCTTCCTCCTCTTTCTTCTTGTATATCTCGTGTGTTCTCTTGTTTCTTTCTTCTTCTTCTGTTTTCTTTCGTATTTCCAGCAGTAGAATCTTCTTGTATTTATGTCACGTGCTTCGGAAGACAGAAAAGGTTTCCTTTCCGCAGGTACGAGGTACGGTTTCCTGACATCCGACAACCTTTATTAATTAATTGACAGAGCATTAAAATATACCTGATATGACCGTTGGTTAGATTAAATAAAGATAAAGATAAAGAAATTCAAACAGTTGTTTATGACTATCGATGAGTTCAAGTGAACGGTAGGTCATCAGCATCGGTGTCTAGACATCGGTGTGTCCTGACTGGTGACTCAGATGATTAGCATCAGTGTGTTATTTGATCGGTGACTCATTTGCATCGGTGTATCATTCGATCATCATCGGTGAGTCAGATTGATCAGCATCGGTGAGTCAGATTGATCGGCATCGGTGGCTCAGATTGATCAGCATTGGTGAGTCAGATTGATCAGCATCGGTGACTCAGATTGATCAGCATCGGTGACTCAAATTGATCGGCATCGGTGGCTCAGATTGATCAGCATCGGTGAGTCAGATTGATCAGCATCGGTGACTCAGATTGATCAGCATCGGTGACTCAGATTGATCGGTGACTCATTTGCATCGGTGAGACCGTTGTCTTGATATTGGATCGGTGCGACTGTTGTCTTGATATTGGATCGGTGCGACCGTTGTCTTGATATTGGATCAGTGCAACCGTTGTCTTGATATTGTATCGGTGTGACCTTTGTCTTGATATTGGATCGGTGCGACCGTTGTCTTGATATTGGATCGGTGCGACCGTTGTCTTGATATTGGATCGGTGCGACCGTTGTCTTGATATTGGATCGATGCGACCGTTTTCTATTTGATCCAGAAGACTTCCAAAATACTTGTAAATCAATAAAAACATAGATAAAAACATGATAGCAGATTCACTAATAGATTGTGATTATGTTTATGAAAAATCCAACCGGATTAAATAATAGCGATTTGTGATTATTAAAACACCAATCATAGGAATGAATTCAGCAATCTTCCAGAGGGCTCAACAATCTCCCCCTTTTTGATAATCACAAATCAAAAAAAAAAAAAATTCAATCATAAAAACATAATGAGATATAAATCTCCCCCTGAAAATAAATCTCCCTCATAGATATTAATCTCCCCCTTAGAGATTGATCTCCCCCTTAGAGATTGATCTCCCCCTTAGAGATTGATCTCCCCCTTATATATACATCCTTCTCCCCCATATATATACATCCTTCTCCCCCATATATATACATCCATATATACATCCTTCTCCCCCATATATTTACATCCTTCTCCCCCATTGTGATAATCAAAAAGGAGGGAAAACATATAAATAAGAGAGTAAAAAAGAAGACAGCATAGAGAATAGAGAGAGAGAAAAAAATATTTTATAAAGTACAGAAGATTATAACCAACACATAGTTCACCTGATCAAAAACAATACACAACTATTTCTAGGGATACAAAGGGGCTTTGACTTTGTCTTTGGGATCAATAGAGGGTAAGTTGGAAGACTTGGAGGCAGGCTGTTCTGGGCGAATCTGAAGATGTTGTAGGACAACTCTGGCAGGTGTAGGAGAAGGTGCTACGGAGGTTTGTTGTTGAGTATCAGTAGCAGCTGGTTGAGAAGATGTCTGAGGAACTGGCTGTAGTTGAGAGAGTGCCTGAGCAACAGAGAGCTGATTTGGAGCTACATCAGAGGCAGGGAGAGGGTCAGCAGTAGGAAGCATAATGGCAGTGGCTTGGGCATTCAGATAAGGCTTCAAAAGATTTATGAAATTCTGAATAACTTCTGCACCATACTGCATAGCCTTTTCGAAATCATATTTGTTCTCCATGAACTGTGCCAAAGTAGGAGTAAAGTCTTGCAACTGACGAACTTGAGACTTGAAAGCTTGAGTGACTGGAGGTAGTTTTAGATTCTCTGCCAACACCTTGAAATTTGCAGCCATCTCATGCTTTGTATAAATCTTTGAAAAGTAATGATCAACCTTTTCCTTGATCTCTTTCAGAGCCTGTTTGGCATCTGCTGAATATACGGTTGCCATTTCATGACTGTGATCACAGTGCTACTTCATTTTCTTTAAAGAATCCAGATCAAGAACTTGTCTAACAGCTGCTAACTCATCATGTACATCCTCCCTTAGAGCCTCTATCTCATAGGTAGTGATTTTGGTTACTTTGGTAGTACTGGCTTTGCTAACTATTTGAGTTATCTCAGCTTTCAATCTTCTCAAATCAGACTTGTTGAGATGTTCAATTAAATTCCTCAACACTTCCATCATACCAGAGATGGTTGATCTAAATTCGCTTGATAAAGATACTAATCCAGTGTGGAGATCCTTCATAGTCTGGTTCATAGAGGCTATGTGCCTGCCAATAAGCTCACCAGTACTGGCCAGGTATGTCTTCACAGAATTCGATACTCTTTGTGAGAAAGCTTCCAACGATGCTTCAGAAACTTGCAGAGACACTTGAGTAAGGGCATTGGAAATTTCTTCTCTGACTGTATCTCTCACAGCAGCCAGCAATTTAGTCTTAAACTTATCAAAATCATTTTGAGAGATTGCAGAACCAGGCAGATGAACATATGTAGAATCAACAACAGGAGCAGATCTTGCTTCACTTGGGAGGCTCTTCTTCATAACTGCAGTAGATTCTGACATTTCCTCTTCTTCTTCAGAATAGTATAAGCCCAAAACAGCAAAACCATGGTAGTCATCCCAAACAGCAGCACACAAGGTATATTTCGGTTTCTCATAACTTGCTGTTCCACTGATTTCTGGTGATTCTCTCTTGCCAGTGGCATTTGTTCCTGGTACTGTTTGATGTGTTTCCATTGGAGGTACAACAAGACCATCTACAGGTCGGTTAAAACCATCATCACCATCACCAACACTTTGTTGTGGTTCTATTGAAGGTCCAGCCGGACAATCTACAGGTCGGTTAACACCATCATCATCACCATCACCATCACCATCATCATCACCACCATCATCATCACCATCATCATCATCACCATCATCATCACCACCTTGCTCATTATTAATCTTCTCAGAGTCTTTACTGGTAGAAACTTCAGTGTCAGTATCTTCTTCATCACCAATAATTGGTTTAGATTCAGGTAAGGCCAAAGGTGGACTAGCAGGTCCAAAATCTATTCTTTTCTTTGGACTCACTGTATCAGGATCACTCCTATCATCAGGAGGCGACACACTTCCATCTTCTGTCTCAGCTTCTTCCATTCTTTGAACTTTGGTAGCTTCATTTCTTTCATCCTCTTCCTTATCATCAGAATAAACTGGTTCCTCATTTGCTTTCAAACCAGGGTCTCTCAAACCCTTAGGCCTCTTTCCATGATCTGTGGGATTGTAGGCTTCATACAGCTTGTCTTCATCAGTAACCCAACACTTTTTCCATGGATTCCAATTGATTTTAATTTTCTTGAATATCTCTTTGTTGAGACAGAAAGGATGATCTGTTTCAGCTACTTCATCATCTTCATCAACACATTCTAGATTCTTGAGCATGGTAGAGATCATCTTGGAGTAAAATAAGGCAGTGGATTTCTTGGATGGTTTTACCATTCCAGCTATGTGCACCATCACATATCTACACAAATTGATCTTATCATGGGTTTTCAGAAGAAACAATAGGAAAACATCCTGGTACTTTATAGCAGCAAAATCTCCTCTCCTAGGGCAAAGTTGGTGCTGAATAAACTTGAAAAGAAGTCTGCATTCACCATCCAACTATGAGGATGTGATTCTCCTCAACTCTTTATTTCCAGTCAGAATCTCTAGAGCTAATTCATAAGAGAATTAATCAGTGATTGGAGGAATATTCCCAGCATAATCCTCATACCGACCCTCATGGGGTACATTTAAGAATTCTGCCCACTGTTTAGATGAAAAGGATATTTTCTTTCCTTTTACTTCAGACGACATCCAGGCAGCCTCCACACCATCTAGAGTGATTTTCATATTCATATAAAACTCATGTACCAGCTTCAGGTAGTCTACTCGTGAGTTGTCTGAAAACCAGTTTGTCCATCCTTGCGATTCAAGAACTTGCAGCAACAGTGACTTACTTGATAAAATCCAGGCGGAACTGACTTCTCTTTCTACAGCAACAATCCGAGTTTCCAGGTTCAGATTTATTGATCGTTGAGAGGTACTACTCGACTCGCCTCGAGCATGCTTTGGAGGTACAGGACTGTCTGATCCTTTGCTCGGTCTCTTTTTCTTATCCATTCAAAGATTTTGGGGAAAGCAGGAGTTCGAAGGTTCGAGGTAGAGGAGAAGAGAAGTTGAAGGGTTCGGCGGGAAATGAAAGGTCAAAGGTTTAGGGAAGAGAAATAGTCGCGTATCATTTATTTTATCATTTAGGGTTCCCATAAAAAGGATAAAAGAAATTAATTAATTAATTACGACATAATAAAAAGTAATACAGAGAATCGGTTTGACAGACCGATGTGACAGATGGGTTTCACTGATCGGTTTCACAGATCGGTTTCACATATCAGTTCCACAGATCAGTTTCACAGATCGGTTTCACAGATCAGTTTCACAGATCGGTTTCACAGATCGGTTTCACAGATCAGTTTCACAGATCGGTTTCATAGATCAGTTTCACAGATCAGTTTCACAGATCAGTTTCACAGATCGGTTTCACAGATCAGTTTCACAGATCGGTTTCATAGATCAGTTTCACAGATCGGTTTCATAGATCGGTTTCACAGATCGGTTTCACAGATCGGTTTCACAGATCGGTTTCACAGATCAATCATACACAACTCTTGTTTAATAAACTTCATTCTTTCAGAGCATAAAGGCTTTGTAAAGATATCAGCTAATTGATGTTCAGAGTTAATAAATTTTAGAGAGATATCACCTTTCTGATAATGATCTCTTAGAAAATGATGTCTGACATCAATGTGCTTAGTCCTAGAGTGAGACACAGGGTTCTTAGATATGTTAATTGCACTAGTATTGTCACAGTTAATTTAAACATGTTTAAAATCAAATCCATAGTCCAATAAAGTGTGTTTCATCCACAGATTCTGTGCACAACAACTACCAGCAGCGATGTATTCTGCTTCAGCAGTAGATAATGCAACTGAGTTCTGTTTCTTACTACACCATGATACTAGTGATTTTCCAAGTAAGTGACATGTTCTAGATGTGATTTTCCTATCTAACTTGCATCCAGCAAAGTCAGCATCTGAATAAATAGTTAGGTCAAAATATTGTCCTTTTGGATAAAACAAACCTAAATTTACAGTATACTTAAGATATTTAAAAATCCTTTTAACAGCCAGTAAGTGTGACTCTTTAGGATTAGCTTGAAATCTAGCACACATACACACACTAAACATAATATCTGGTCGACTAGCAGTAAGATAAAGTAAGCTCCCAATCATACCTCTGTAATTGGTTTGATTAACTGGTTTCCCAGTTTCATCAGCATCCAATTTGCAGGTAGTACTCATGGGTATATCACTTTCCTTAATACTATCCAAACCAAAACGTTTTAACAAATCCTTAGTATATTTACTTTGATTTAGAATAATTCCATATTTAGTTTGAAATATTTGAAATCCAAGAAAGTACTTAAGCTCTCCCATTAAGCTCATTTCAAACTCATTTTTCATAACCTTTGAAAAATCAGTACATAAAGAATTTTTAGAAGATCCAAAAATAATATCATCAACATAGATTTGTACTATTAAAACATCTTTTGAAAACCTTTTTATAAATAGAGTGGGATCAACTATTCTTTTTGTAAATCCTTTTGAAATGAGAATGTTTGAAAGTCTTTCATACCAAGCTCTTGGAGCTTGTTTTAAACCATATAAGGCTTTAGAAAGTTTAAAAACATGATTTTGAAAATGAGGATTTGTGAAACCAGGTGGTTGTTCTACAAAAACATCTTCAATAATAAAACCATTTAAAAAAGAACTTTTCACATCCATTTGATATAACTTGAAATTCAGATGTGATGTATAAGCAAGTAAGATCCTAATTGCCTCTAATCTAGCTACAGGTGCAAAGGTTTCCTCATAGTCAATTCCTTCTTCTTGATTGTAACCTTGTGCAACTAGCCTAGCTTTGTTTCTAATAATGTTTCCAGATTCATCTACTTTGTTTCTAAACACCCATTTTGTGCCTATGATTATAGTGTCCTTAGGTCTTTCTACTAATTTACAGACTTTGTTTCTTTCAAATTGATTTTGTTCTTCTTGCATAGATATTACCCAAAATTCATCATTGATGGCATCATTGATATTCGTAGGTTCTAGCTGTGATAAGAAGGCTTGATGTTCAACCTGATTTCTAAGAGAAGCTCTAGTCTGTGTCCCTCTATCAAGATCTCCTACAACAGCATCTAAGGGATGATTCCTCAGAATCTTATTTGATCTAGAAAAGGTAGGACTCGAGATTTCAGGTTCATCTACAGGTTGAGGTTTAACAGAAGCAGGGTCTAGAGAATTTCCAGAGCTGGATGTTTTAACTTTAGGTCCACTGTTTTTATCATTAAGGTTCAAACCAGAGAGATCACCTTCAAGATTTTCAAGAGAGGTCTTAGGTTCATGTGGATCAGTTTCATCAAATTTGATATGAACAGATTCTTCCACACATTTGGTTCTTTTATTGAAAACTCTATAGGCTTTACTAGAAGTAGAGTAACCTAGGAAAATTCCTTCATCATTCTTAGATGGAAACTTGTCAAGATTATCTTTAGTATTAAGAATAAATACTTTGCAACTAAAAAATTTTAAGTAGTTAACTTTAGGTTTCCTATGGTTCCATAACTCATAAGGGGTCCTCTTAAGAACAGGTCTAATCAAGACTCTATTAATAACATAGCAAGCGGTATTGACAACTTCAGCCCAAAAATAAATAGGTAGGTCATACTCATTGAGCATAGTCCTAGAAATTTCTTGCAGGGTTCTATTCCTTCTTTCTACTACACCATTATGTTGAGGTGTCCTAGGGGTAGAGAAATTGTGACTATAGCCACTGTGTGAGAAGTAAAATTCAAACTCATGATTTTCAAACTCACGGCCATGATCACTTCTCAGGGTCTTAATCTTATGTCCACTAAGGTTCTCTACAGACTTGGAATATTTAACAAAGTGAGAACAAGATTCACTTTTGTGAGCTAGAAAATATACCCAAGTATATCTAGAAAAGTCATCTACCAAAACATAGACATAGTGCTTCCCATTTAAACTATAAACTCTAGAAGGTCCAAATAAATCCATGTGAACCAACTCTAGAGGTTGAGAAGTTGAAACTTCTTTCTTTGATTTGAAAGAAACTTTATGTTGCTTACCATTTTGATAGGGATTACAAATTTTGTCTGCTGGAAATTCAAGTTTGGGTAGGTCTCTTACTAAGTTCTTCCTAGAAAGTTTTCTAAGTGAATGCACATTGCAGTGTCCTAATCTTCTATGCCAAAGCCAAGATTCTTTTTGAAAAGCATTTAAACAAGTACTATTTTGTTTAGCTAAGGAATTTAAGTTGACATCATAAACATTTTCATTTCTTAAAGCAGAAAACACTAAAGCATTTTTAGAATTAAAAACATTGAAAGAATAATGTTAAAATTTAACATAAAAACCATCATCACATAACTGATAGATACTTAATAAATTGTATTTAAGGCCGTCAACAAATAAAACTTTAGAAATCAATACTGAGTTAGTGTTACCAATCTGGCCTAACCCGATGATTTTCCCTTTAGAATTGTCACCAAAGGTAACAAAACCTCCATCAACTATGACTAAGCTTTTAAAGCATGAAAAGTCTCCTGACATATGTCTTGAACATCCACTGTCCAAGTACCAGGTCTTTCTACAGGATCTCTTTAAGCAGGTTTCCTACAAAACAGATTTAAACAGGAAATGATTTTGGTACCCAGATTTTCTTGGGTCCAGACAGGTTAGCCAATAATACTTTAGGTACCCATATTTGTCTAATGGGTCTTATATAATTTGTAGAATCACCATAAATTGAAAGATAAACCATATTAGATCCATAACTATGAATATAACTGGTTGAGGCGTATGAAGTTCCAGAGCTAGTTACATTCTGTCCAGATTTAGGAATAAATCTATTCTTGGTCAACTGTCTCTGTCCAGGTTTGTAACCTATTCTAGTAGTGTATTTTGGTGCAACTTGTTTTCCTATAATTTGAGTTAGAGTTTCCTTACCATTGGTAAATTTCACTAAATCCTTTCTGAGTTGCTCATTAGATAATTTCAATTCAGTGTTCTCCTTTAACAGTTGATCATTTTTCTCTTTTTCAATAGTGAGTTCAGTTTTAACTGTAGTGGTGAGAGCATGCTGTTTCTTTAATGATTTGTATTCATCCTTAAGTTCATTGCATGTCTCTTCTAACATATCACAATATTCAAACAATTCAGATTTAGACATGTTATCACATTCAGAATCATCTCCAGAATAATATGAATTAGAAGCAGGAGTTTCTGAAGTTACCTCAGAAGTGTTTGTCATAAAACACATGTTTGATTTATTTCTGTGTTCTATTTCAGAAACTTCAGATTCACTAGAACTGTCCTCAGGATCACTCCAAGTAGCCTTCATGGCCTTTTTAAACTTATTGTCCTTGTATTCATACTTATTCTTGTATTTCAGCTTTGGACAGTCAGCTTTTATGTGTCCTTTCCTTTTACACTCATAATAGACAACTTCATCTGATTTATCAGATTTCTTCCAGTCCTTTTCCCAATGTCCCTTGTTACCATAATTACCTTTGTAGTTTGACTTTCTGAAAAACTTCTTCTTCCTATAAAATTTTTTAAATCTTCTGGCAATGTGAGCCATCTCAGCATCACTGTCAGAGTCACTCTCACTGTCTTCATAGATTTAGCTTTCGTTTATAGCTTGAAGTGTTTCCTTATCCTTGTTCTTTGAGTTTGTAGTTTTGAAGGCAACAGACTTTCTTCGAGGTTCATCGTCTTCTTCTTTATTCACCTTGAGTTCCTCTTCATACATCATCAGTTTTCCAATTAGTTCTTTGACTGGAAGTTCTCCAATGTCACACGATTCTCTAATGGAGACAGAGGTTCCTCTCCATCTTTCAGGTAGACATCTCAAAATTCTCATGATTTGTTCCTTTGCTGGAACATCCTTTCCCAGAGAGGTCATTGTGTTGACAATTTCATTGAACCTGAGATACATATCAGAAATGGGTTCATCAGGCTTCATTTTAAAATTATCATACTTAATAGTATAGGCATTCAATCTCATCTCTTTAAAATTTGTTGTTCCTTCATGAGAAACAGCTAAGGTATCCCAAATTTCATATGCAGTTTTACAAGCAGAAATTCTATTAAATTTTTCATCTCCTAGAGCACAGTACAGGGAATTCATAGCTTTACAATTATTATTGCAAGCAGTATTTGTAGGTTCATCCCAAGTAGATCTAGCAGTAATGGGAATTTTATATTCAGATTCAACAGTAGTCCAAATATCAAAACCTATGCTTTCAAGATGTATTTTCATTTTGAGTTTCCACTGAGCATAGTTGTTTCCATTGAAAAAAGGTGGCCGGTAAGTAGCATCACCCTCAAGTCTATTATCCATGATATCACAAAAAGAATTTTAAAGAGATAAAAATTTAGAAATAACAGAAATTTTAAGAACTTTAAAATACAACTAAAATCACAGTTGAAAAGCAGAGTACTTTAGAAAATATTTTCTACCCTCTGATACCAAATGTTGTTTGGAGTGGATACTCAAGAGGGGGGGGGGTGAATTGAGATCCAATTAAAATTTCTGTTAAAAACAATTTCTATTAAAATCCCCCAATTTCAAAAACAAATTAAACTGTAGTGAATTTATACAGATTATAAAGGTTCAATTAGTTTCTCAAAGATTGATTAGTTCTTAGTTAACTTAATCTTATGATTAAATTAAATTTTGAAACTAACTTACTGATTTACAATAAATATAAACACTTGCGAGTTTAACTATCAAAGTATCTTTGAAAATAAATTATATTTCAAAGTAATAGCAGCGGAATATGAAATAAATATATATAGTATGGATATAAACTTTAACTAAAAACACAGAGGAGTTAATCAAGAGGTTCAGTCTCAAGCCGAGACTTAGTCCTCTCAAAAGTTTATAAGGATGATCCACACCCTGGATCGTGGTTCAACAGTTTACAACTGTCCAGGTCCAAGACCTCTACCACTGTTATTCGTGGGAAACAAAACAACAGCAACCAGCTGTCCAGGTCACACATGACCTCTAACACTATCCACAGTGGGCAATGAAGTATAAAAAAGGTTTGCTGAGGATTTACAGATCCTCCAGTTAGAGTACAGGAGTCAGTGTGTGTGTTTAATACAGCAGATAACACACACTGCTCAAAATGTAGAATAAATGAATCATAGAGAAGAGAAGTCGAGTTTAGAAATGGCTCTGGTGATTTCAGTGCAGCTCTGGACTCTTTTGGATTTGATCAGAAGTAATTCTGAGTCCTCTTCTCATTTTTGTTTGAGAAGAAGAGTGTCGTATGCTTCAGGTTCATAGGCAGTGAGATGTAGTCGATGAAGTTCTTCAATGTTCTTTTGTATGCACAGAACTCTTCTTGAGTAGGATTGATTGTGTATGAGGTTCTGTGTAATCTCTTGATATGTATATTCTATTATTCCTGGTTCTTCCTCCTCTTTCTTCTTGTATATCTCGTGTGTTATCTTGTTTCTTTATTCTTCTTCTTTTTTCTTCCATATTTCCAGCAGCAGAATCTTCTTGTATTTATGTCACGTGCTTCGGAAGACAGAAAAGGTTTCCTTTCCGCAGGTACGAGGTACGGTTTCCTGACATCCGACAACCTTTATTAATTAATTGACAAATCATTAAAATATACCTGATATGACCGTTGGTTAGATTAAATAAAGATAAAGATAAAGAAATTCAAACAGTTGTTTATGACTATCGATGAGTTCAAGTGAATGGTAGGTCATCAGCATCGGTGGCTAGACATCGGTGTGTCCTGACCGGTGACTCAGATGATTAGAATCAGTGTGTTATTTGATCGGTGACTCATTTGCATCGGTGTATCATTCGATCAGCATCGGTGAGTCAGATTGATCAGCATCGGTGAGTCAGATTGATCAGCATCGGTGAGTTAGATTGATCGACATCAGTGGATCAGATTGATCAGCATCGGTGAGTCAGATTGATCAGCATCGGTGACTCAGATTGATCAGCATCGGTGACTCAGATTGATTGGCATCGGTGGCTCAGATTGATCAGCATCGGTGAGTCAGATTGATCAGAATCGGTGACTCAGATTGATCAGCATCGGTGACTCAGATTGATCGGTGACTCATTTGCATCGGTGCGACCATTGTCTTGATATTGGATCGGTGCAACCGTTGTCTTGATATTGGATCGGTGCGACCGTTGTCTTGATATTGGATTGGTGCGACCGTTGTCTTGATATTGGATCGGAGCGACCGTTGTCTTGATATTGGATCGGTGCGACCGTTGTCTTGATATTGGATCGGTGCGACCGTTGTCTTGATATTGGATCGGTGCGACCATTGTCTTGATATTGGATCGGTGTGACCGTTGTCTGTTTGATCTAGAAGACTTCCAAAATACTTGTAAATCAATAAAAACATAGATAAAAACATGATATCAGATTCACTAATAGATTGTGATTAAGTTTATGAGAAATACAACCGGATTAAATAATAGCGATTTGTGATTATTAAAACACCAATCATAGGAATGAATTCAGCAATCTTCCAGAGGGATCAACAAAAGTGAATTATCAATTGAAGGTTATGGACCTCAAAAACATAAATTTGTGATGAATCAAAAGACCATTGATTCATTAGATATGAAGGTAATATGATAACATTTTCATTTTTATGATCTTTTTACTAGAGTTGAAGAATTAATTTACCATGTATACTAAAAAAATAATTAAAACTAATTACTTTATGAGATTAATTTCATCTTTTAATCAATTTCTACCATAATCTCATATTTTGATCAAAATGATGAGTATTCAAGATGATTTTTCACGCCTGAAGCACTAAAATAAACTTTTAAAGGATCACATAACCATAAAAGGAACCAAACAATAATACAAATATATTTATACATTAACCAAAACCAAAGTGTTTATCATATGGTAATATGTTTCCCAAAATGAAAAAACCTTTATATGATAAAATAATACATTAATCTCCAAAATTCAACTGTAATACCTAAAGTTCAAAATAAATCATTCCATAAATAAATAAAACTATATCCCAAATAACCTTAATAACCTAAAAAAACAGTGTTTTAAACTTAATTTTTATCTCTTAAGTTTCATATTATATATAAAAAAATATAGGGATCTTATTATGAAATAACATTAATCACTTTTTCACTAAATAACTTTTCAATCCCATGGTTATCTATAGGATAAAAATTTTGTTCCCATAATTACCTAAATATAAAAGATCATATAAACCCTAAAAGTTATCAATACCTTAAGAATTATATCCACAAAATTTAAGGAATAATTCATATTAAACCAAATATTTACATATAATTCAACCCAATAAAACATCCCCTAAGGTTTTATTAATCACTTTAAGATCTCATCACTTAGAACCTGAAAATGGTTGTCTAAGACTTTAAAATTATGATAAAACTTAATCTAATAAACTTATGATGTTATCCATAACTCTTAAGATAACCTCACATGAAAACATACTAATATCTAAAGTTATTAAAACCCTACTCTGATACTAACTATAATAGCCCTGAATCCTCACTTCTAAATCCATTTCAAAAATAATAAACTTTACATTTATGGATTTGATATTGATAAACATGGCCCAAGTTTTTCTTTCCAAAGATTACAACATAAAAAGTAAATATTGGATCACTATATAACATACTACCTTTTAGGTTTATATTTTTAGATAAGTAAGACAAAAGTTTACAAAAATAATACCCATGTACTCAAGTGAGTGTTCCTCTCACTAAACCGAGATTTTTTTATTTCACATTAAGTCATCATTATAATTCATATGAAACACTTATAGACATAATTAATTTAATATCATTCTTGATAACTTAAGTAAAATGAAACATATTAAGGGTGAGAACAAATTCTTAGTAAGGGTAAACATAATTATTAACAACTGAATGCCATCAATGAGAATAAGATGAGTATAATGGTATGATGAGATAATAAAAGTGAATGACCATAACATAAGAGAACTCATACCCATAAAAACTTGGATCATAAATCATTAAACATGGAATAAAACATTAAAAAATTCAAGAGTTATAATAACCAATAATCATATTCCATGTGATTTCAATAATTAAGAACCCATAACAAGCATAAAGAAAACATGTTGGTATTTGGAACATTATATTCATAACCCATTTTAAACCCATGTAAGAAATAACTAGAGAATAGTTAAATACATAGTATAAACCCTTCATTAACTACATACTTATTTTCTCTAAATACAATGAATACTACCTAATGAATTAGAGTGCTCTCTGAGCACACCAATCATATAAGTTATATCAGGCTCCTGAACTTTGTCTAGGTGCACCCATTGTATAAGCTAAACTAGGATCACCTGATGCTATTTGGGTGCACCCATAATATAAAATGTATTAGGATCACCCATGAACATTAATAATTTCCAATTACCATTCATGAATAAAACATTTATAATCATTCACTTTTCAATCACAACAATAATCAATGTTTTTCCATAGCCCGATTAACCTATGGAAAAGAAATAGGTTCCATGAAAATATGATAATCCATCCAAATAAAGAATAAGTATGGTATCAATACAACATATCCCTAGTGGAGTTTAAGTAAAATCAAGGGTTATTGTCTTTGATGAATGAAAATAACATTAAAAATCCATTAACAACATTCTTGAGGAAAATGCCATTTTTATTTTGAAAAAAACTTAAAAACAAAATTCAAAAAATACTATAAAAATCATTTTCTTTGAAAAAAACCTTAGAAACATATAAAGGACACTTTAATAAAAATAATGGAATTTATGACTGAAAAATCCATTTATTTTGTAAATGTTAAAAATAAACATTCTTTTCAAATATTTTGTAAGGCAAGTCAAAAAGTGACACATTTGGAAAACGTTAAGAAATTTCATTAAAAAAATTAAAATAATGTCAAAAAACATGTAAAATATCTTTAGGAAATTATTTTAATTTTTTTTTAAACATTTTAGAAAACATGGATATGGGAAAGAAAGACAAAAAATCTAAAATAAAGATACAAGATCAGTATCACTTACAAAAATATTTCTGGATATTTCTTCAATGAACAAGGTAATAAATGGAAATTAAATATGTAAACCAAATTCATAACTATAGTAGAAGAAAATATATGTGGTTAAATAAAATAATAACATATTATTTCCTATTAAACAACCTTCAACATAAACAATCCTAAAAAGAAATGAGATTGTACCATAAAGCCTTTTCAAATTTAGTTACTCTTTAATCATAAGCCCCATTAAGGAATAAATTCAAATGATACTTTAAATATAATTACCATAAATATTTTCATGATATAAAATTACTAACAGGTATTAGTTACACCTCATAAAATAATTTATGTTTATAACATAACATAATTCCTAAAGAAGACAACTTGATATGAGCAAATCTTACAAAGATCATAATATTTAAGGGATAATTAATCAATGAATTGATTATTTTTATCAAATTTAAATATACATAAAAAAATTGTAAATAAAAAAATAAGATAATCAAAAGTCATTTTTCACATAATATTTTAATTTCAAAGAAAATGAAGAAGTAATATAACCCATGTTATGAATGTCTTTACCACTTGGTAACATTCAAGTCAAATCCCCTTGGATTTAGTAATTCAAATTTAAACTTAAAATACCATGATTTATGAATTATTCATGATATTTAATGTAAAATTTTCATTATATAAACCATATAAAAGAAATTTTGTGCATATAATATTAAATTATACCTCAATGAAGGAAAATTAAAATGAAGTCCCTTACCTCGCGCCCAGAATTTCCATATATGTCCTTCAGATCCTGTATAATAAACATATATAAATTATTTGATCTATTAATATCCTTTTACAGATTTAATACCTTATACTTAAATAATTTAATTCCATATTTAAATAATTAATTAGTTAAGTCCATTCCAGGTGTTTTGAGGACGTTCAATTCATCGTTTGAAAACAGATTCGGTGGGTTGACCACAATCAAAGTGGTTTTTTCCATCATCTATAAAATAATAATCATGAAATAATTATATCTTTAATAAATCCATTATAATTTTAAAATTAAACATTAATAATAGTTATGAAAAATGAACTACATTACAATCCTAGAGACAGTAGGTCACACACACGTATGAGTAACATTTATATTTTTCAACGATTATTATGAAAAGAAGGTAACTAATATTTTATATTTAAATATTGAAAATAATATAATAAATACCATATTATTTATTTAAATATAATTATATATATCATTCATGTGATGTGGTGATGAAAAAATGTTACATCGCTTCGTGGAGGCGGTAGTCCACATGTACGCACAAAAGGTGTTACCATTTTTCAGTGAGTTGAATGTTAAGAAAGAAAATGATATATTATATTTTAAGAATTATAAATATATAATTAATATCATAATTATGTCATATATATCACATATACTCATTAAAATTATCCTTATTAACTTCTATGTAAAGTGTTAGTGAAAAATGTATCACATCGCTTCGTGAGGTGGTAGTTCGCCGTACACACGAGCAACATTATCATAACCACCACAGAATGAAAAGTAAGAAGTTATATGTGATATAATAAATAAATAAGTATAAATATGTTAAAAATATCATATATATACTTTAAATACATCTTTATAACAATCCATGAGAGGCGAGGATGGAAAACGAATGACATCAGTCTGTGAGGCAGTAGTCTGTCGTACACAAGAATGATAATTTCATATCCCATTTGTTAGAAAAGGATATGGATTTAATTTATTTCATTAAAATAATAAAAAATAAGTATATTTTATACACCAGTTCTATTATATAATCATAATTTAAGAATATTTTAAGGATGTGTTAGAATAAATAAAATAAAAATTCTCGGTTAAACACATTACCTATTCCTCGGACAAACTTCTTAGGTTAGCGTGGAAATAATTCTTAGGATGAATTTATGATGAAACACAGGATTCTAGGATGTTTTTATAGAATTAAGGAATATATTTGAGTAGGTATTGGATGAACCAAAGGGATTTGAAATTATGAATAGGATATGAGGGGGGTGGCCTTTTATAAGTTTTGTGAGTGGCACACTTGTAATTTTTGAAAATAAAAATCTATAACAATGTTTTTAATATTATAAAAGGATAAAAAATATACCATTATCAATAATTATACATTATAAGTTTGAAATATTTCCAAAAAATAGATTTTAGACAAGTTTTAGGTCATATTAACCCTTATATTTTTAGTTTAACTCCTGATAAATCTATTTTTACCTCAAATATGGTAAAATACTTTTATTATTCTCATTGATTAAAAAAATGGAATCCATTTTACCAAATTAAATTCATATAATTGGTATAATTTAATTTAAAATTAAACCCACAGATGCGATGAAAAATAAGGTTTTCAAGAAGTGTATTTTTAAGCAAAGTATGATTTTATATTAACTAAATAACCAATAATAATAATTATATAAATTTAAATTAATATTTATATATATAATATATAAATTTCATTTAAATCATTCCTCATTATGGTTTTTTAAATAATTAAAATGGAGAAACATTATATACTTTAAAACAGTTTTAAAAAAAATGCCATTTTTAAACCAAAAAATAATGTTATACTAAAATCAAATATTAAGTTTATTCGAAAGTAATGAAGTGGATTAAATATAACTAAATAATAATTATGTTACATTAAGTCATATTCAAAACATAACGATTCTTATAAATTATATAATTTATTTAAAAGAAAATTTATTTTTACAAAATATAGATATTTTTCATTATTCACTAAAAAATAAATATTTTACAAAAATACCACAATATCACCCTAAGTTAAATTTTATATGATTATTTAAAAAATAAATTTCATTTTCTAAAATAAATTTTATAAAATCTCTATAAATTAATTATAATATTTTCTCACAAAAATCAATATAAATCATTTTTGAAGAAAACATATTTTTGATGAACAAAAACAATTCACTCAAAATTGATCCATTATTTACTAATAATTTATAAATAAATTTATATCGAGTAATAAATAAATATATATATTTTAAAAAATAATTAATTCTATTTATACCCTCCAATTTAACGATTAGGTTATAACAATCATATACGTTTTGGGTCATTTAAGCTCGGTGTTACATGTCGAATACGCTATCAAACATAATGTTCTTTTAAAATCTCAGGGTGTTACATCTTGATTGGGAAACCATAGAAACTGGGAACCTAAGGATATTTTACTTTTTTTAGGTATAGGTTTAAGATAGGTACCTGTATTTGGTTAACTATTTAGGCTGAAAGGAAAGAGCATGGGATTTTAGGACTGGGTTTGGACTCGGGGCCATGTTTAGGGTTTTCATAGTTTTGGTATTTGGGGACTTTTTGTGCAATTTCCAGAGTTGTAGAGTGTAAATATCATTTTTATATCATGTTTCAATTGGGTTATTGTTTTACTTGTTTTATTCTATCCCATTTTTTCTTATTCTGATCATGGTATCTGCTAATATTATTTATGCTATTATTTTACTCTGATATGCGAGTATAGTATCCACATTGTACCTCCATAAACCCGCATTACTAGTCGATAGCCTATGGTGTATGGGGAGGTGTGTCTGAGGTCATGTGATAAACCATATGAAGGTACTATTTTAGTGGTTCTTGAGTTGGGATGTCACAAAATATGACGATTGATAGTCTTTATTCTAAAGGTGACCTAAAATAAACTCTTATAATTTTCTCTAATATTGGATCCCTACCCCCACATTATAAGGATGTATCTCTTAGGGATTCCATAGAAATTCATTACTATAAGCCCCCTATAGACCATGTTTTGTAAATCTCACTCTTTAATAAAATATCTCTAATTACGAGTGAAGTTAATTTACTTTCATGAATAAAATGAAAAAATACAATAATATTTAAATGTTTAATGCAAATGAAAAATAAAAATTTATTTAAATAACAAAAAACTCTTACTACTAATTATTTACAAATAAAATATTATTTTAAACAAAAAATAAAATTAGATAAAAATATAAAATTAATATTTCAACTAGTTAACAACTTATTAATATAATGACTCAATTTTAGATATAAATATAAATTAAAACAGATATAATTAGATAATAAAAATGATTTAAAAATATTAAATATCAACTCCCCCACATATGTCCTCACTCTCTTAAGGAGTAAAATAAAAATATATCACAACAATATAAATAAATTAATTTTAAAAATTTAATTTAAAATCTATCATCAATTTTAAAATGTATATATTTAATAAATAAATATTCAAATGGTTAATATTTAAAATAATTTTTATGTTTTATAATTGTTCTTAGAAATAATTCATGTCCCCGAGCTTTATATAACAAATGGAAACATGTCATTATTCTCTCAATTAAATACATTTTCTTTAAAAATTAGTTTTTAATTTTTAATAAATTATAAAAAATAAATTGTGTAATAAGAACAAAAAACCAAAATTTCTCATCTAAAACTTTTCTTTAATTACTCTAATGATTTATAATTATGTATACACTTTCCACAATAATTTAACACAAAATATAATTTCATAAATAATTATAATAAATACACCCAAATTTCATTGATAAAATGAATGAATGAGTATGATAATAATAATTAAAAATTAATAATTTAATAAAAACTCATTCATCATTTTTATCAAATGAAAACTCACACATCTCAATCATCAATTTAAGAGGAAATTTAAAGAATTTCCAAAAATTAGAATTAGAAAATATATTTCCTATAAAAATCTTTTAGTTTTAATTAAAAATTTAAATGATACTTCCAAATTTTAAACCAAAAACAATAGATTAAGTGAGTAATGTAGTAAAATATTTCACTATTTAAAATTCATGGAGTCAATAAGTTAGATGTAATAATTTCATAAAATTCAAATAATAAAATGGAAATATGAAAGAATAATTTTTTTTAATATACTGAAATAATTTTTAATTATTGTTTTAATAAAAATAATAAAAATAAGTTAAGAATTTATATAAATAAAATAAATCAACACCTATACAACTCTTCACTACACTTCCCATAATATTTAATTTAAAACAAAATAAAAACTAGCATTAAATATTTTAGAACATAAATCAATAATACACAATAAATGAATAATGTTTAAAAAAATTTATAATTTTTTTATTAAATAATAGAATATTTTATAAGTTATCAGTTGAATAATCAAAAAATGATTTAGAAAAAATGATTAAAAGTCTTATAAATTCTTAAAAAACCAAAATAACAAGAAGAAAACAAAATGAAACACATAAAAATAATGTTCTAAAAAATCATAGAATTTTTTTATAATATACCAATTACAAAACATCTAAAGTTTATTTTTAAATGCATATGTTCTATTAATAAAACACATATAACATATGTAAAAATGAATCATTTTTTAAAATATATAATATCTTTTTTATATAAAATTTAATTTTATAATAATTTATTCATATAAAACCTATAAAAAACATGTGTTTTTTTATTTTTTTTAAACACATTTTATTTTAAAAAATAAAAAAAGAAATGAAAAAAATGTTAAGAATACATATTCTATATAAAAAATGATAAAACATGAAAGTAATTTTTTTAATTACTAGAACATTATTTTTTTAAAGTAAGATAATAAAATCATGCATGGACCATGATATTTTATAATAATTTAAATATAATTTCAAACATGTACAAAATAAATCTAGAAATTATGTTGTAAATGAAAATATTTCTATTATCAAGTCTCAACATTATGAATTCCCCAAAAAATAAATTTTGTTATTAATTTTTTTAAAAATAATTTTAAAACTAAAAATAACTTTAAAATGATAATAACAGAAGAAGAATTTTCTTGAATTTTTTATAGTTGTTTCTAGTGTTTCACTTGATAATGTTGAATCAATTCATCTTTTTCAGTAAAAAAATCATTAATCATAAAAACTTAATTCAAATTATGATGAGAATAAATAAAATCTAAAATAGAATTTAATAAGAACTCCTTGATCTATGAAGAGGCCAAAGACAATTAAATAATGATGAAAAGGAGGGTGTAAGATTTCGTATGTCTACTATACTGAATTGACATATTGATTAGTGACATGCATCTGAAATGGAAAGTGGGATGGAATTTAATAATACAACATGTGATGTGTGTAAGGAATATGAGATTATACACATGATCTGTTATAGAATTATCCAGAGAATGCCCTACCATATGTCAACTCATATAATTTAGAATCATCTGCACATGAGTGATACAAACTCAAAAAAAGAACAAGAATCATCAAACATAACTCATAATACATAATATCTAACATTATAAATATATAACACTACTACTCTAAGAATCCATAAGAGATACTATAACTTAAACTCAATACATTACAAATACTAATTCTGCATAATTATAATTAATTTAACTGTATGAAGAAACTAATAGAATAATGACGAAATAAATATATACTTGTAACTTCGCATACACTCAAACTTTGATGGTTTCAAGTGAAATGTGGAAGTGTAAGAATGGGATTTTAAAATTTTATCACTGGTTCATATGTGGAAACATAATCACTGATTATTGATAACACTTGGTTACAACCTAAGTATATCATGTTGAAGTAATTAAGCAAAAAAATAAAATTGAACTGTTACCTAGTTTAATTTTTGACACAATTTTGTTCCACTATTTCAGGGAGATCATTGATTAAAGGAAGCAATGTTAGATCTCTATATATCAACTACACACACAATAATTGTTTTTTTATCATTGATCTTTGAATTCTAGGTGCTATCATAAAGAAAGGAAGTGCACTTCGACACCGTCATGATCATAAAATCATTGTTTCTTTGATTCAAAAGGGAGAAATTAGATTGAGTTGATAAGATCACCCTCTTCTCTCTCTAAAATCTGAGATAGATCTTGGAAGGAAGAATAATTCAAGTCGATTAATAGTCTAATCAAATTTGGATTATATATATATTTAGGATTTATTTATCAAAATTTCATCTTGGTCCTTTAATAAATAAAACATCCAAAATTAAGTGAAATTCAACACATATGAAGTGTTTAACATGTGATAAAAATCATAATAATTTTATCACTTACTTGAAACATCTAAAATTTATTTTTTGATAAAATACAAGCCTTTATCTTGACCTATCTCTCCTAAAAACATATAATGAAGCTTGAATAAAATATTCATTTAGAAAATAATATTTCTCATGTTCACTTAAAGACTCATGGATACACTGAGAAAATAAATTCTCTTCCTATTATTCTAAACTCTAATAACACTGAATTTATTTATTTATCAATTATGATAATTAAATCTCAAAAGTATCCCAATTTTTGAGATGAGTCCCACTATGTCCTAAACACCAATTCACTATAATTGGATAAGTATCTTAATGTCCTTCATGTGTGACCCTCTAAGTCCTTATCTCAAAACAAGTGAGCACCACTCACAGACTATGAGGGGATTCTATAAACCCATCAAGGAGCTTAAGGATATAATACATAGTCATAAAAATTAAAATCACTCTCATGAACAGATGTTGTAAAATACAATCTCACTTTCATGCCATATATCATAAAGTAATATGTATAACTTGTGACACCATTATCACCTAGTTTATTTATTCTGAACCATAATAGATGAATTTACCTACTTATACCATGGAAATGAGTTTTTTAAAGGTACTACCATCATGGTCAACTATATTGAGATATCTCTTCCTTTCAGAAGTGAAAAATTCTATCTTAATCATTCAATCAATGCCATACCACCAATAACGCTCCCAATAAAAGCTACCTCACCACAAGATAACTATCATGGTTTTAATTTATCATTAAATTACACAATAAAATGACACACATTGATAATTATCTCAAGTCTAGAGACTAATACATTTTCTCATAGATATGAACAACCAATGATACCTGTGACATGTGGTGTTCTTATTGGCTGGTCAGTCCTCATGATATCATAAAATTGAGAACCCCAAGTGGGAACTTTATGAGATTAAGTTTCAATGATTATAATTCCCTAAAACCTGATAGTAAAACATCAACCATTTCCTACCAATAATATGTTTCTAGACCATAGTAAAAACATTTAATATTACTATCATAGTATCTCTAGGTTCTCATTATAGCTAGGAACTACTATAACCATTTGATACGACATGTAATCTAAGGGTATCACCAATGATATAATACAAACATAAGTAATGTTATAATCATAGTATGTGAAAACACATGTATATATCAAGAAATATACATTTTATGGTAATCAATGTATATAAAAGAGTTGGGTCTAGGGCACCCACTCACAAAGAACTATACTATAAATTATTATTCACAATAGAGAGAAATTATAAGGACCCACATGAACATAATATAAAAATTATAGGAGTTATAATGATATATGAAAATTAATAATAGATAAGAGAACTATGAAAATACTAGCTACAAACATAGAATATAGAGAATGAAATCATAAAGAGACAATAAAAAAAAAACAAAGATACTTAACTACATAAATAATCCTAGCAACCACACTACAAATAACTCCAGATGAGGTAGATTAAATTTTAATAATATAAGATTTAAATGGATTAAAAAATAAGAATACTACCTTAAATAAATTATTATAAAAATAATTTAAAATTAATGTAAATTAAAACTAAGTTTAAGAAATACTCCCTGATTGTTTTGTCTATTTATGAATATAGTTCTCTTAGTTACAAGACGAGATGCAGACTAGTTCAAAATTTTATGGCTAGCATTTTGAAAAATTAATGAACAAAAATCCCTTACTCTAGTATCCATATTGATGAATTTATATTCCCAAATAGACAATAATATATCAAAAAACACATTATCTTGAATCTGTAATTCAAAAAGAAAAACAAAAAACAAGTGAGTAAAAAAAACACATATGAATAACCAGGATCTCTTGGCTTCCAAATCTAATCCATTGAGTAGAAATAATAATCTTCATAGTAGTATTAAGAAAAAAAAGATCCTAAAACATAACCAATCAAGAAAAATATAAATGATCATGGATATATAATATCCAATCATAAATGCAACTCAAGATAATCAAGGATAAAAGAAATAAAAGAAAAATACTCAATATATGATAAGACCCCTGTACTGACAAATTCTTCCGAGGGGATGCTTTAAAATTGATTAAAAAAATAAGTATCATAATTATAGGTGTTTGAGGGAGAATAATAAGAATAATCAAGGAGTAAATAGATGAGAGAATCACTCCAGCGTTCCCTTGGATCTCCTGTCCAAGCTCAAAGATGACTATAATAAACTATTTCCTTCATACCCACTCTCCCCATCCCCCTTTTAACAACCTCCCCTTATTCCTCATATGATCAAAGGGTGGCTTAATTCTATTATATATAGATGTGTCCAGATATAATTTCCCCTATAGATACCCTTATACCCCTACTATAAGGTTACTTCTAGGTTTCATCCAGATCTATATCACTTTATCCTTTGAGAATTAGTGTTATCGTTAATATTGAAGATTGAAAATTGATGGCATTTGGTGAAATATTTTTTCAATGTAAATTTATTGTGAAATGAGGCATTCTCTGACTTTAGTGATGATATCTACTTATAAAGGAATTCTCTTCCATATTCTAGCTGATCTACCAAATATGTAATTATTTTGGATCTAATATTAATACCCTTATTAGATTACCTTTGTTTCCATTATTCATGATGTAAATATGATTCCATGTATTTCATTCTTCTCCTTAAAAAATTAAGCTTCTAATTTAGATCTATGTAATGTATTCATACATTATATCACCCTTGTATTCCATATTATTGGTCTCCCTTTCAGTTTTTAACCACTTTAACTTCAAATCCTTACTTAAATATTCTATATCTGTGATTTTAGTATACAACATGACTTACATATATTGGATTAATTCTGAAAGATATAGGTGAATATTAGATTCCCAAAAATTCTTCTCAAGTGATCCACCCTTGACATTGGTAATTATAATTTATTTGAGAATTTTGAACTCTTCATTAAGAATTTCATTATTTTCCATTAATCCCACATAATTAGGATCCATATCTGTGGTCCTATTTTCTGTTTTTAACTATTCAATGAAAATTTTAATTTACAAATTTAATTCAATTTTTTATTAGTAAAAACTTTTGGATTGAACTAAAAACTCTAGATTTGTCTTATTAGTTCCTTTGATTTCATCAACAAGAACACAACCACACTATTTTACTTGAAGAAATTTTCCTAGTTAGTTTCCACCTATTCTTCCAAAAAATATTTAAGGTCACCAATATGTGGTTTTTGATTTAAATATAAATCATTAATACATGCCCAATTCTTCAGACAAATGTATTTTGTGATTTGGGTAGAAAAAAACAACACTTCTAATTGAGGACTGTGCTGTTGAAGTATTTTATAATGTGTCTTTTCCATATAGGAACGCCAAGAGATCTCCCATATTCTACTACCTACTTAGAAGGATATATTTAGAGATTAGATTTTGTGGATTGATCCACATATATAACTATTATTCCTTCCATATTATTGGGGTCTTTTTTGTAGCTGTGAACTAGGTCATGACCAATAACCCATGGTTTTTCAATCCTCATTCAAATCCGACCTCTAAAAACTCCCAACAAAAAGGAACTGAGAAATATATTGAGTTATCATTTCAACAAACAACTTAGTTTGTGAAAATTATTTAACTCCCCCTTTTAACATTACTAAAAATAATTCTGAATGTGTTTATGTAATTTCCTTGAGATACTTCTTTGAATCACTATCATTCACCACTACATGTGGAAAGGGAAATTTTATTTTCAATTGTACCTACAAGTATATCCAAACTACTTCAATTTTAGGAATGTATTGAGGTATATTTCCAATAATAGGATAAGAATACATTTTTTTGAATGTCTAGAATGGTGGGGTACTTAGAATTCCCCATTTCTTGATGTCTTCCTATGTTGTTTCCTTTTAAGGAATCATTATCTCCTCTTGAATATGTGGAATTTACAATACACCAAATCACTCAATGAGTTCTTTTATAAAGGTTAACTAAGATGAATTTGGATGGACCTCCATTAAAATGGTATACTAATATATAGTGTACTCCTCCATACTAACCAATATAAGAGGCCCCTTAGATTTCTCTAGAGTATGATGGATATAGTAGTATGGTTCCACCCACGTAATCAATCCTTGAGGATCCTTCATGTTGAATATTGGAAATTCCATTCCCTAATAAATTAAACTTTATCCTTACACAAATCCATCCATACTCTTCTTCTATGCTGCATGCCACTCCTACATCTCCTAATTTCTAACCCCTATAGGCCACACACCAGATGTAATGTCCTACCCCAACTCACTTTAAACTAGTAGTTATACTGGTTCATTACCTGACCTCAGACATGCCTACCCATATTCCAAAGGTTGTCGACTAGTAGTGGGTGGTCTAAGATGGTACGGTGGGGATACTGTACCCCCATATCAGAGTGAAAAATATCAATTAAACAATCAAACATCATATATGACAATAAATAATCACAGTACAATGAATAAAATACAAAATATATATATAAAATGAGGTATAGGCCCAAACAAACATTCTTTACAAACAAAGACCACCCAATGCGCTGATCACATATACAGACCATAAAAAAAGAAAAGAAATAATAAGGATTCACTATATATCTAAGCTAAAACATCCCAAACTCCATTTACCTATTCAATACATCCCTCTTGAATGAATAAAATTAAGCCTCTACCCAACTTGTGTCTATAAAAAACATTTAAGATATTATTTGTCACCCATGTGCAATGGAGTCCCAAGAAAGGTGTGAGTAAAACTCACTAATCCATCATCAACAGTGTCTAAAAAAACCATCCGGTGTATATAGTGTATGTAATAAAGTGATAAATAGGTTATTAATTTAATAATATTAAAAGTAAACATAAAAAAATAAACCCACTAACCCTCGAGTTCTAGGCTGACACCAATGGCCAGCCAAACCTACTTCAACATATTGTGAGGTATCTATAAGCATGTCATAAAACCAATCCAACCATAATTATAGCCAACCCGCTTTAGCATAATGTTGGATATCTCTCTCAAGTAGAAGATCCTCATTCATCATTATAGATCATCCAATTTTGTAGAATATTGTCCTATCAAAGAGGAATCATTCATAATTTATCATGAACAAGTGGTCCATATCCTTAGGCTAATAAGCATATCCCCCTCAAGCATCTGGGAAATCTCACCCTTAGGCATCAATGTGACTGTGCAACTTACTCTCAAGCAGATCGTATCCCATGCATATTACCCCCAGGATGTTCAAAACTCATGTAACTTACCCTCAGGTGGGAGTGTAACCATGCACCTTGCCCTCAAGAATCACATAAGTTCTCACAAGCACTAAACACAAGCACAAGTCAAGTCAAAACAAGATCTCAATAGGTCATGTATCAACCATCCCTCATGCATCAATCATAACTAAGTCATATCAAACTAAAAATCTAGAAAGAAATTCACATAATCAAGAATAAATCATAACAAACATGTTATCATAAGCTACAAAGATCAAATCATTCAATTACTAATTGGAAACCATTTATTCCATTGATCAAAGTAACCAAAATACCATCCTCATTATAACATCTCTATTTCAAGTATTAATTATTCCCATTTATCATTCTATTGTCATTATATTAGTAACTCAATATTTTATTAAGACTAATATAATTAAATACCATTTCATTATATAATTTACCCCATTTTCTGAAATTATGACAATAACTAAAAATAAGGGAAAAATAAATTTAAACTAGGTTATCAATTGTCTCAAAAATTGTAACTATTTCCATTTCATTTATAATTTTAGCAAAATTTCAATCATACATATCATCCTATACATATTTCACTAATACCTTATACCAATTCCAAATACATTCTAAATTACCAATTTTAATTCATATTATTAATTCCCAATCTAATCATCACAATTACTAATTTAGAAAAATTCATTTCAAGGCTAGTTTTTAATTCACATTCCCACCAGTTCACATGGTTAAACAAAAATATAACCCATATTTGTTTATTTAAGGGGCCCTAGGTTTACTTAATTATAGTTATAATATAGTGTTAAGGGTTGGCACACCCCTTGGATGGATGTAAGTTTAGTTTTCAATACCAATGGACCTAACAAGATCCAATGAGAGGTCTAAACATATGAAGCTCATTAAATATAGAATTCTCTAATTATTTAGGTCACGTGCATGATGTACCAACTAGATCATAGTTATTAAATTTATAATAAAATATTAACTGAAAAAATGGGAGTTGTTATAGATAACATACCTCAAACTAAGATAATTCCAACCTAAGAAAGGTCCACTAGCATTCCCCATATCGCCCAAGTCAAATCGGTCTTCTATAAACACCATGAGTTCCCAATTCATGAAAAATAAGTCCAATTAATTAATTATAACTAAATTATAATTAATTAAATTATAAAAAATAATATATCACCCAATTATGAAAGAAAAAAAATGCTAAAACACATACTATAAAATGTTTTCTAGTCAAAATAATGACCAACCATCCATGGGTGGTCTGCAACATGCTTCAGAATCTATTTCGAGAAAAATCCCTATCACACAATAATGCAACAATAAAACATTTAATAAAATAAATTATAAATATTGAAAAGAGGAACCCAAAAAATACCTTTAATAGATCACACTAAAATGGAATTCATGAATCAACCTAGATTATTCCATTTCCATGCTGATTTAATACCTCATCATCCTTTGAAAAATCCATCAAGATCCGAAATATCTTCCATCCAATTTCTCAAACAGAATTTAGCCATGACTATTTGATTAAGGATATTTCAAGGATAACTATAAACTTCCATGGATCTTAACGGATATAACTCACTAAGAGTAATCTATAGTAATGAATGGTGTTAGAATCTATAGTGGAAAACGATTAAAAGGACTCCCAGAAGAAAATATCTGTATTACCATCTCATTTTTCAGTAGAGATTTAAAGGAAGAGTATTTTTTGAGGGTTTATAAAACATCTTGTTAAATAAATAATCTACCAAAATGACAAGGGGATATGAAAAGTGATTTTACATCCTAAATTCCTCTATAAAAATCCTTCACTGGGCCTAGGCAGTGTATTTCATGGTGTGAAATATTCTTTCACATTGTTAATTCATAATACCCTCCTCCATTTACCTATTTTACATAATAAACCAAACTAAAACACCCTAAAAACTATTTTTACATAATGAATACTATATTCACGTTGTAAATAGGATTTTTTAGCCTATTTTAGTATCCCAAGCCACCCGTTTCTCCTACGGTATTCACCCAAACAACCAGAACTTCCACTGGGATTTAGAAACATCTGAAAATATCATGTTTGGATTCTCAAACACTTGGAATGTATTTCCAATTTATGGTTCTCAAATTGAAACATCCACTAATGGAGAAAAAAAATCAATTTCCCACTGATTTTTTCAACCATTTGGATGAGTTTTCTTACACTTGATCCCTATGAGAGAAATAATGTTAGATCATCATCCTACCACAATCACTTTTCTAATATTTTCTCCACTACAAAAAAATATTTTCATAATTTTTCCTACTCTTTCGTTTATTGATCCCAACATTATTGATGTTTCCTTCAAGTCACCACCATCATCACTATAGTCTCCATATTCAAATTTAATTTCATCACCGTAGTTATCACCATAGTCATCACCATCAAATTTAATTCTACTAGTGTTACTTAAAATCATCCCATGCACTGATCCACCCCGTCGAGATGATCTCAGTGTCTTGTTTCTATTACTAGACACATCTTATCCCATTTAGTTTGGTATATCCAATAGTTATTTACTCCTATTGAAGAATTAGTACTAGCACAACCAAATAATAATCCCTTAGAGATAACAAAGGCCTCTAGGAAACTACTTTAAAATTATTCCAAAAATGTTTATTATAATTATAATAACTATAGAGATAATAATAATAATCATGGAGGAGTAAAAAGATGAGATAATAACTCAACATTCCCCATGGATCTCCCACCCAAGATCAAATATGACTATAAAAAACTATTTCTTTCCTACCGTATCTCTCTATAGACCAACCCCTTTATAAAAACCTCCCTATATTATTCATGTGAACAAAAAATGATTCCATTTTAAAATATTAAACCATGGATAACTATAATTTCCCCTATAGATACCCTTATACCCCTTCTTTAAGGTTCCTTCTAGGCTATGGTTATGTCTCTATTGGTTTATCGACATTAAATAACCTTAAACATTAATATATACAATACATTAACAGATTATAAATTTCCCACAGTAATCATATAATCTTAAAATATTCTTACAATCATTCATATAATACTCTAATGTCATCATCTAATTTATTACAATAGTCGATTCATCTTCATAAAAGACAAACTAAGATCTAAAAAATTCATCAAAACATGCTCACATAAAATTAAATAATTAGAATAATGAAAAATAAATAAAATGGAATAATAACTTAATTGAATATTTTTTAAACTATAATTCATGAATATGAATTGTATAATACTTGAAATCAATGAAATTATCTAGAACTGTATGAATATTGTTAGGATGAAGGACCTTTTCCCATGAAAAGTATATTACCGGAGGGGTAGAATATTCTTAGCTATGAAATCAGTAGAATGAGGTGGTCCCTGGTGTTAGGACGAAGGAAAATGTCCCCCTAGAATGTATATTCTAGGAGGGGTAGAATAGTCTCAATTTCTAGCTAAAAATAATTGGGTGGTCCTTGAGTTGTTAAAAGATTCCACTATTGGGATGTAATAAAGTGATATAGGGAGAATAGAGGTAAGGCATGTAAGAAATCTATTGTAACAAACTTGGGCTTGGGATCAGTGTAAGGAGGTATCCTCCCATCATAGAGAAAATCTACTATATTATTTCTATTAACTTATCTAAACTCGGTAATTATTATGTAAATATTCCATAATATACTGAATTGGTTCCCCTAGGCTATGTGCCTCTATTATCTACAGTTGAACATCTTCTAATATTGGACACTAGATAACTCCTTATTTTATTTCTACTATAATTATATTACTATTTGATTTTTTGGGAAATAATGGGGTCAAATGAAATAGATATGTGAATTGGAATATAATATTTCATAGACTAAAATAAAAACATAATCCTATTTGTAACAGTTTAGAACTTCTCTACCCCTTTGTGAGTTTTGGGAGTTGGAGGTGTTGAGAGAAAATATGTGGAGATAATAGTGGATTTGAGTTGAATTTTCATCCATAAGGTATTATTATAGCATGGTTATGTGCTTTTTAATACATCAATTGGAAGTAATAAATTTTGTGTGGTGCTGGATATTATGGAATACAGAACCAATAATCATATTTTGACTGCTCTTCCATCTCAGGGACCCCTGTAGTGTAGCCTGTTATTTGTGACATGGCCATGGCCAATGAATGATTGAGGTGGAGTTTAGGCTATGAGGTTGATTATCCATAGAAATATACTAATATTAATTGTTTATATGTTAATATTTATGTGCTTAAATTGCCATAAACACTAATTTTATTCTAATTCATAAAATGAACTTCATTTCACATTATTTTGCAATTCATGTTTGAAGTTTCAATTTGGGCCCAATTAATCAAACTATTGAGAAATAAATTATATTAATTGTTTTAATTTTATATTTTGGGATATGATTTATGCCTTTCATTATAATATTTTATCTTTTAGGATCAATGGATGAATCCCAAATGAAGATGGATTTTTTTTGGGCATGAATGCATAAATTTTATGGACAAAGAATAACGGGCCTAAGGCCCATCAAACAAATGTGGGGACTACAATACAAGCCCAATTAAGCTAAAATTTTAAATTAAAAAATATAAAATTATGGGTATAATTTAATTTAACTATGGACAAAGCTAATTCTGATGTTTTCCTGATGATCTTGGTGGTCAAAGATGAAGATTAACTTAATGGTCAGATCTAAACTCCCATAAAGTCATCCCACCATTTTGAAAATAAATCCCAAAAGGATGATCTAATTTCCTTAAATTTTTACATATGTTAGATTAAACATGTAATAATATATTTTCCTTCTACAACCTCTTCGGATTTGTCCATCTTCATTGTCAAATTTTAAAATCTATTAGGGGGATGAATCTGGTCCTATTTTTGTGGTCAAAGTTAAACTTCTACTTTCCTTTGATTTATCTTCCACCTTTTGACTTTGATAATTAATGTGGAAGGAATTTATTGTTGGTGTGGTCTACCATAGGATATTAATATAACTATATAATGAGTTTTTGGTGAAGGGATTTGGAATCCAAGTTTTTCTTTCAATTGTATTTTTACATTTTCATTTTGTAATCGCATCATCATTTTTCCCATGTAAGTATTTTGTTTATCTTAATTTCAAAAAAAAAATTATTATCATTATTACTATTTTTAATTTATTATTTCATATTCATATCAATTTTATACCATTTCCTTAGGGATTTATTCTATTCACAACATCTTTTGTGAAAATCGTCACACAATGGTGGAATGATGTTTATTTCTTTGTTTTTCTTATTCAATTCCGCCTTTTTTAGTCAACTTCCCACTTCCATTAAGACATTTTCATCAATGGAGGGATAAAAAATTTTATTTTTTGATCCTAGGAAGTTTTATGGGTTTTATTGGATGTTATTTCATGTTATTTAATATTTTAATCAGTTTATTATTTTAATATTTCCATTCAATAAGTTATTTTCTTCTTCATCTTTCCCAACTATAACGATGAAACATTTTGAGTTCTAGTAAAATCAATTACTTGGATTGATCATTTATATTATCCTATAAGTGTATTTTTTATTATCCTTGTAATTTTTTAGGGATTAAATTGGTTAATGATTTTTTAGAATTATCTCATTTCTGGATACATCATGAATTAGTGATTGGAAACTTTCTGAGAAAAGAAATTCATCCAATCTAACCATAATGACAACCTAGGATGGAATCATCTTACTTAATTATTTTAGATAAATTAATTTTTTGTTTTTTATTTGTTATTTAAATTAAATAACTAGTTCTTCAATTATAATCAATTACCAAGTTGGATACTTTATAGCTAATCCGTCCATCAAATCATAGTGTTTATAGGTTTCTTCTTTGGTCCCTGTGGATTCAATAACCCAAATTTTTGTAAAATCAACTTATTACACCATATAACATGGGTAAATTTGGGCACAACCAAATTTTGGTGGCATTTTCAAGGACCCATGTAAGAAACTTGGACACTAACCTTCTTTTCTCACCCCCAAATTCTCTTTTTCTCACCCCCATTTATCTTATCCTTTCCCCTTTCTGTTTTTATCTGTCCCAATAATCTTGAATCCAAATCTTCATACACTCCAATTGAATATTGTAAAAAATACCCCAACATAAACCTAAGATGTAATAAAATGTAAAATAAATATTGGGAATCACCTAACTTAGGGAATTTATTCATTTAATCCATGAATGAATACCCCACACAGGAGGAGACATAAAATCATTTAGATGATGATAGTTTAAATGTTCAATTTCCTACCCTCTCAATGATGGTCAAAAAGAAAAATCATAGGGAAATACAAGATTATGAAAACCCTATCTAACCTGATGCATAACCATTGATTGATAAATTGTTTCCACAAATGGGGATAATGAATTCTGAGGTTCCATATTTGAGATTAGAACTACAAATAATTAAAAATTGTGAGGAACCCATCCATAAATTGAATATACATTACATAACCTTATTTGATGATGATTGTATCCCAAAAAAATATCATGAATTTACTAAATAACCAACCTCTAGATTTGGGATAACTGAAGAAGATCAAGGAATTGTTGAAGGGTATTTAAATCAGGAGGAACTTATTTTTTTTGGATTCACAAGAGGGGAACTTGTCTTCATGGATTGATTTTCTTGAACATTTCTCCATTAATAAATTTTTAGAAACACCAATCACTAAAACATTGGGAGAAATCACAAACCTTGTGACCATACCCATTCCTGACCCTAATTTTTCCAATTTGGTGGTTGAAACTTTAATTCAAAAGAAACAAAATTTGTTAAGAAATTTTGAAAATGAAACTGAGTTTGATTCGAATTCCCCACCTATTTTTTAATGTGTTAACCAAACCAAGCTCAAATTCAAGGTCCATAAACCCTTTCAAAATCTTCCATCATAGGGGATAATTAAAAACATTTTTTCATCATTTCGTCCTATATTGAAACCAATAATGTAGGAATGATTCTTGATGTATTAGTTAATACAACAAAAGTAATCAGATCAACCATTTCGGAAATTCCTTGGACTTTCACACTCATTGTTGAACATGGGATTTTACCTGAAACAAATTAAAAAAAAATACTCAATCTCAATCAAGTTGATGTGGAGAAGAATGGGGTCCTGAAAATGTTGAAGGTTTGTATTGGATATTTGGGGGGGGGGTCCAAGTTGATATAAAGACTTTAAATTAAGTGCTTCTTGGGAGGCAACTCAACTTATGTATTTATTTGATTTTATTTTATTTTGTGTGTTTATGTTTTTTCGGTTAAGGTAACCCCTTGGGGTTTACAATGTGATCTAATAGATATTGTCTATGAAATTTAGTAGTTGTAACATTTTAATTTTTCCAAATAAAACCCTTGAATTCTAAAGTTCAAACCCAAACATCAATCATACTTGAGGTGTCTACATGTGATGTGAATACAAAAGTGATCAATTTATTATTGATGGTTCATTAAATTCAAACCAGGTGGTTTTATTCCATGATTTCAATTCAAACTACATCAGACCATCTTTCTTCTTAATTATAATCTCTCATCTTATTTTCCAAAACCGAGGATAATTTCAATCTAAATTGGGTGGAGTGAAAATCTAGGATAAAAAAACACTTTTATGATAAAAAAATAAATTCAAAAGTATATATATTTAATTAATTATAATTTCTTTCCTTAATTTACATTGTGAAATATGAAAACTGAATTTCAAATGGTTTTGAAAGTCTTGATTATGATTTTAATGCATGTTTATCTTCATAAGAATAATTTTTGAAAAGTATAGTTTTCTGATGTGATTTTTCAATGTTAACATTTTAATTCTATTAATAAAAATGACACAATGCACATCCATTGGATCTTGGGTGTAAATTTGAGTTCTTGGTTCCCTTTCATCATAAAAAAGGGTTTGGGGCCACTTTCATTTTAATTTGAGTATCCATAAAAAATTAATTAAAAAAATTACCACATAGAGAAATGTTTTGTCCAAATGTATGGCTTCCTGAACTTCGGGATCATGACTCCATAGTTTTCTTGTCTAGAGTTAGGATTTTCATCTCTATTTTAGACCATATAATTGAAAATATGTGTGAAATTTGGCACTTGGATATTGTGACTCCATAGTTGTCTTGCCCAGAGTTAATATTTTCATATCTATTATGGTTTAAAAAAAGTGTAAAAAATAAAAAATATAATAAAAAAAATTGGATACTTATCTTAATCTTTAATGTGATTCCCATATATCACTTCCATTTCCCCCCTTGAATAATAAAATGGGCAGCATGCCTTTTTTGATTCACAACACATCATCACAATTAAGTGAAATTGGATGAAACGTGATGATGAATTTTAATAAAGGAATGGGCTTGAGCTTGGGAAATTCTTATGAAACTAGCTTATGTGAAATTATTTTTATAGGTTTCGTGATTTTTTTGGCACGATGTCATTTAGTGGGAAAGGTATGTTAATTATTTTAAAAAAAGGAATTCAATTTGACATTTTTGAGATAATTTTTACTCAGGACTCGAAAAACTCAAGTTGGGGGGTGTGATTTTTAATGCCTAGACCCTAGTTACCCAGAGTCAGTGCATTGTTACCTAACATTGGCATGATAATAAGAGATAAAGTCCCAAAATACTTATTAGTTTAGTATCCTTGGAAGTACTAGATACATACATAAGTTTTACATTACATTATGAAATTAAAAACAAAAACATTGTGTCTCCTTTGAACACACTAATATCCCTTATATTATCTCTGCAAGTCAGTCATAATATACTTCTTCACATCCTAAGAAAAATAAAACATATAAAGTGGTGAGCTCAGATGCTCAGTAAGGATAACAATATAGAAAAAACTTTCATAAATAAGCATAAACATTTAAGGCAATGTATAAGATTAAAAGAAAAGCCTTTTAAGCATAAAATTCAGAATAATGTGGAAAATATAAGTAAAATAATGCCAACTACTTATTCACATGGATATTATACTAGTCAAATAATCACATGTAATATCAATAGCCAATTTCATAATGATGGAATGCATAATATCAGATATCATAACCACATAGTCAAGGCCTCGTGCCAAGAATACAAATAATATTTTTTCAAGGACTTCTACCAAGACACTATTTTGTCTCATGAGACCTACCGATGCATCGAGGGGCTATAGTGGGCCCCACCCATCACTTACTATGTCCAAAGCATTCCTCATATAAAAAGGTTGAAACATAATATAAACATTCGTATTAAAACTAGCATACAAAATATAAATACTTTAACCATAAACAATGAATGGTATAAAAATTGCACATCCATAGTCAAACATATCACAAAACCTTCAAAACAATATGGAATATTATTTCATTAAAAATCAACTTCGAACACACGTAAAATCCAATGAAGGATGTTGTCATATATGAAATCAATCCAAAAATTATCAGAGTGAAATATCTCTTTTTTCATTATATTCATTTAAAATTCACGTAATTATAAAAGAAACATTTATTTTTAAAATATACTTATAAGCTTGTAAGGGAAGCTTCGAAGGTGTTATAACAGCGGAAAATATCCTCAACCGCTGCATAAGTTAAAAAAACATTCTTTCCTTAATTTTTTCGAAAAGGTCATAAAGTACCTTGTTTAGAAAATGACGGAAAAATTCCTTTCAAACCATTTTATAAAAAGTCAAACAAGGGTATAAATTAATTTAACCCATAGTCTATCAAATATTAAAAATGTTTTGAAATACATTTTTAAGAAACACGTACGTGGATGATAAAGAGGTCCCAGTAGATACTCATGTATAAAAAACATCGAATAATAAAGAGATTGTAAAATTAACCCTTACCTTGTATTATTCCTTAGTCAAGGGTATGTTAATATCTGGTATATTGGTTAAATAATAGTTATTAAAATTTACAATAATCCAAATACGTAAATATGATATCATATATGATCCTCTAATACTGATTTGTTAATAATATTTCTGTAGTATCATTGCTTCAGGTGTTAAATGATTCATTTTATATTATATTTTTTTTATTAATTAAGTCATGTTTGTTATGGATAGGATGTATTTGATTCATATAAATAATCATATTATGTTCTTAAACATTATTTTTAATCATAAAATTAAAATTATTTTTGAATGGTTAGGATGGGGAATGAAATCTCATTACGTCGTGGAGACGGTAAGCCGTACGTACGCACGAGCGACAATATCATTGTATTGATGGTGAAATCATACATAATTGGATGGTATATTATATATTTAGAATCATAACGTGTTATATTTATTATTTACATCAATTATACTCATTATTATACCAATCCAAATAATGAAGTGTTGAATACCAAACTACACCCCGACGTGGAGACGATAAGCCGTACATACGCACATATGGTGACTTTGTCATTCATAGGATGGATAGAATAATGAATATGGTTGTAACATATTTATAATAACATCTAAGTATGTATAATTTACTGGAGTTATTATTTTAGTATGGAAAAAACAAATAAATATGAAGTGGAAGAAGAATATAACTTGAAAGAGGTGATGAAATAATTACCTCTTGTTTGGGTGTTTCCATTTGATTTGAACAAAAGAGCTTGTTAGGTTGTATTTATGATCCAAGAAAGGCCTATAATATGAATTTAGGGTAGTTGTAAGGATATTTGAGTTGGGGTTGGCCAATAGAAATGTATTTGGAGGTGTGAAATTAAGATAAGGGGAAGTACCCTTTTATAAGAGAGGTGAGGGTCAATTTTAGAAAAGATTGAAATATTATTTTATTATAAAATAATTTTCAGTTTATAATGGCTTCAAATGGATTTATATTTATTATAAGGTGGTTATGGGTTGAAATAACTTCAACCAATAGGTTTTAGACAAGTTTATGTCACCATATTAACCTTATCGTTTAGATTTAACTCTTAGTTAATCATTTTAACTTTTACCATGTCTTCTTGTATTTTTACACTATATGGTTAATAAAATTACTATAAACTTTCAAGAAAATATCAAGTGGTTAATTATTGGCATATATGACCTTATTTAAGTCCTTTAGTTGAACCTTATATTTTTAGGAATATTATATCATTTAATAAAAAAGTATTTTTTTAAAAACTCATTTATGTCAATTTTGTGACTATTTAGAATTTTGTTTTTTTGAAATTCATAAAAAATTTATCACTTCGAAAAAATTTATTTAATAAACCCTAACATGTCATATTAACCTATAAAATTCGTGGAATGCATCAAAAGTCTCAATTTACATTTATTTTAATATTTATTATATCAATTATTTTCATCTTTCATTAATAAGGAAATTACTGTATCATCATTGTGTCATAAATAATTTTAATTATTTAAAGTATAAAAATTATAAATAAAATACCATAATGTAGGAAATATTTTTATATTTATAATTAATATTTATAGTCTAATTTATATTATGTACAACCCTATATTAAAAATGGTTTTGTTATTGAAACTTTAATTTAACATTTTTAACTCTTATTTAAATAAAATAATAATAAATGTCATAATCTAATCCAAGTGGGTTAAAAAGGATAATATTTTATTCCTAAGGTTTATTTAGGTACAAATAAACTTATCCAATATAATTAGGACATGTTCTAGGGTAATTATAATATCCTTTTTACATTTAATTACCCTATTTACTTTAAACCTTGGTAAATAAAATTCAAAAGTTACGATTCACCAAAAATTATTTTCATCCTATTGAACCATATTTTACCAAATTATTTCCACCTTGTCTCTTGGATTTTTTAAATTCAATTCACAGAAGCGGTAAAATTATGTTTTATGCAAATTTACAAATGTTCCTAGAAGGTGGGTAAAAGACGGTAAAAAGTTCAGTAAAATTATATATATATAATATTATTATAAAATGACTTCAATGAATTACATTGGACTAATATAGATATTATATATCTATTTTTAATTTAAAATAAATTTAAATTAAACAAAACTATTTAAATAAAAAGTTGGTTTTAAATAATAACACATTGTTTTTCACTATTCATCAAAAATTGAAAGTTTTCAGAAAAATACCAAAAATTCACCCTAAGATAATTTTGATATTCCAAATACAAAAATGAAGTCCATTTTGAAAAATAAAATTTATAAAATTTCAAAAAGTGGGCATTACTATTCATAACTTCTTTTTAAATGGCTAGTTTAATTGGTCGTGGTGTGCTAGAACTCGAAGTTACATACAACACAGGCTATTATATTATTTAAAGAGAAGAATACCATGGAAACTTGGGGTGTTAAATTCTTCCCTCCTTAAAATAATTTCATCCTCAAAATCTATAGAATACTACTACATAAAAAGATTCGGGTAGTTCTTCATCATAAGTTTCTCTGGTTCCCACATCGCCTCTTCCATTTTATGGTTTTCCCATAGAACTTTTACTAGGAGAGTCATCCAGTTTCTCAACACTTGTTCTCTAGTATCAAGAATATTTATAGTATCTTCTTAATAAGATATATGAGTTTCTTGTTCTAATTCATCATAGGTGAGTACATGCATTGGGCCATTCATTTATTTTCTCAACAGTGATACATGGAACACATCATGAACATTGGAAAGACTTAGCGACATTGCCAAATGGTAATATAGAACTCCAATTCATTCTAGAATTTCAAAAGGTACGGTGTACTTGGGACTTAATTTACCATTCTTACTGAATCATATAACACCCTTCCATGTAGATACCTTCAAGAAAACATGATCACCTACTTGAAATTCCAAATCCTTCCTTTAGTTATCGACATAGATCTTTTGCCTAATTTGAGCTTCTTTGATGTGGGTTTGTATAATCTTCACCTTTTCCATTGTTTACTCAACAATTTTTGGGCCGATGATTTTTCTTTCACCAACATCATCTTAACAAGTTGGTGTGTGACATCTCTTTCCATATAACACTTCATATAGTGCCATTTTAATTCTTTAATGGAAGCTATTGTTATTGGAAAATTATACCAGAGGTAAATAATGATACCACATACCTTGAAAGTCAAGTGAGTAAGATCTCAACATGTCTTCTATGGTATGAATAGTCTATTCTAATTGTCTATCAGTTTGGGGGTGGAAGGAAGTTCTCAAATGAAGTTCAATATATAATGAATTCTAAATAATTTTTCAAAATCTTGATGTAAAATGGGGATCACAATCAGAAAGAATCAACAAGGGTCCACCATGAAGTCTTAAAAATTCATTAATATATAGTCTTTCTAAATGTTCAAGTGGAAAATATTCTCTTATAGCAAGAAAATGTGATGACTTGGTAAGACGTTCAATAATGAACCATATTGCATCATTCCTTCTAGAATTCTTTAGTATCCCCATGACAAATTCCATCATAATAGCATACCATTTCCACTCAGGTATGGGAAGAGGTTGCATGAATCCTCTAGGATGTTGTCTTCCAACCTTGACCTATTGAAAAACCATACATCTTGACACATAATAAGAAATCTCCCTCTTCATGTTGTTCCACCAAAAATGTTCCTTAAAATATCTATACATCTTAGGGCTACCAGGGTGTATAGAGAAATTGGAGCTATAGGCATCATCCATCAATTCCCTTTTTAGACTAGGTATATCAGGTACACAAAGTCTCTTCCCAAATTTTAAAATTCCATCTTCATATACGAATTCAATCAATCTCCCATCATTAACAATTTTAATATTCTTTTGAAACTCCTCATTATCATTCTAAGAAATTTTTATCCTTTCTAGTAAAGATGGATTGGAAACTATTTAAAAAAGTATCGATGTTTCACCTTCCATGATTATTCCCATATCCATCTTTACTAGATCCATGAACATAGGATCCCTTTCAACTCTCATTTGGTTCAGAAATCCATGATCCTTTCTTCTCAAATCATCTTCCACCTTATTTTCCTTCCTCGGGTGGTAGTGTATAGTGAAATCATAATCCTTGAGTAGTTCAAGCCATATTCTTTGCCTCATGTTGAGTTATTTTTGTGATAAAATATACTTCAAACTCTTGTGATCAGTATATGTCTCACATTTTTCACCATAGATATAGTGTATCCATATCTTCAAAGAAAATATTACAGCTGCTAACTCAAGATCATGAGTGGGATTTTTTTGTTCATGAATTTTTAGCTACCGTGATGCATAGAAAAAAACTATATCATTCTGCATAAGGACACAACAAAGTCCTTTCTTTGAAGCATCACTATAAATAAAAAACCCATCATTCCCCGATGGTAGGTTCAAGATAGGAGAATTGACTAATCTTTCCTAAAATTATTCAAAACATTCTTTTGTCTAAAAAAATTTAACCCCTTTACTTGTGAGCTTGGTTAATGGGTTAGCCAATCAGGAAAAATTCTATACGAAATGCCAATTATAACCTTCTAAACTAATAAAACTGCGTACCCTAGTTATAATCGTATGTGCTGGCCATTTTTGGATTTCCATTGTCTTTGAAGGATCAAAAGAAATTCCATCCTTAGAGTCAATATGGGTAAGAAAATAAATTTCCTGAATCCAGAATTTACATTTGCTAAACTTCCCATATAATTCATTTCTTATAAAAGTATTTAGAATAGTGCACAAGTGATTTTCATGATCTACACATATTTTTAAGTATACAAAGATATCATTAATAAATACCACTACAAATTTATCAATACATTACTTGAGAACTCTATTCATTAGATCCATGAAAATAGAGGGTTCATTAGTCAGTCCAAAAGGCATTACTGTAAACTCATAATGCCCGTACCTATTTTGAAATGATATCTTTAGAATGTCTTCCATCTTCACACACAATTGATGATATCTAGATAGAAGATCAATCTTAGAAAAATATTGATCTCCATGAATTTGATCAAATAAACCATCAACGCGAGTTGTGGATACTTGTTCTTTATTGTTATAACATTCATCTCCCTGTAGTCAATGCATAACCTCATAGATCCATATTTTTTTTAACAAAAAGAACAGGGGCTCCCCAAGGAGAAACTCTAGGGAGAATAAATAATTTATTACTCAATTCTTATATTTGTTTCTTTAGTTACACTAATTTCACAATGGCCATTCTTTAAGGGGTCTTTGATATGGGCCTTGAACCAGTAATTAAGTCAATGGAAAACTCAATTTCTCGTTCTGGAGGATGTCCAGGTAAATCCTCTGGAAACACATCAACATATTCTTGCACAATAGGTACATCCTCTATTTTAACATTATTTTCCTCACCCATAGTTATTTCACTCCCTAACTCCCTAATAATTGAATTTATTAGAGCTATTGGGGGTGGATCTAGATGATAATTAGAGGGTGACGTTTCTTCTCTAAAGATAAGGTATTCCTTATCATCATAAAAAATTGTAACCTCATTCTTCTTATAATAAATTTTTGCATCATGGTCCGAAAGCCAATTCATAATAAGGATTATATCAAATTCAATAATGGGTATGATTATGAGATCATTAGATAAAACATGTTTATATTCCATAATGGTAACTGATTCACAAAACCTTATTGCAATGAAACTTCCCTTAGGAGTTTTGAATGAAAACTACCTTGTTAAATAAAATTGGAAATATCTAATTTTATTAAAAAACTGTGATGATATGAAATAATATGGTGATCCATAATCAAATAAAGCATTATATAAATTTGAGGAAACTATTAAGGTACCTTCCACCACGTCATTCGGAGATTTAACCTCAACAGTAGTGATCACATAATCTTGGAATTTTTCCCTTGGCCTTTTTTGAGGTAAGTTTCCTTGAATCTTAGGACATTCATTTTTATAATTACCCATTTATTTATAATTGTATCATTCAAAATTTACAACCTCTTTCTTTCCATATCAATCACGTTCTTGATGGCCTTTTTCACCACACTTGTAACAAACTCCCATTCCATTCAGGCAAGTACCAGGGTGTTTCTTCCTAAATTTACTACAGGATGGAAATTTAGCTTTTCCCTTCTTCCCCTTATTTCCATTTTCTAGAGTGTTCAACAGATATATTCTTCTCTTGATTTTCTTAAAAGTCATAAGACTTAGAGAATTCCTTTTTTGTCTTGATAACACATTAGAGTATATCTTTATACAACGAGAAGGATTGTGAGACTAATTATCGATAGAGAAATGGTTTTAACCCATCAAAGAATCGATCAATATTACTCCTTAGGTTATGTATATAATCTCAAACATACACTGTTATCCTTGTAAAGTTAGCCTCATACTTTGTAACATTCTCATCCTACTTTTTCCTCAGACTTAGAAATTGCCTTTCTATATCTGTTTGATGATTATGAGGAAAGTATTTTTCTAATAAAATATCTTTAAACTCCTTCCATTCCATATTTTATAATTCATCATATTCCTTTGTGTTTTGAATCAATGACCACCATTGATCTGCATCTCCTGTGAGGTGATAAAATTCCATGAATTGTTTTCCCTTTTGCTACTCCCCAAAGTATGAAATATTTTCTCTAAGGAACTTGTCCATTTCTCTGCTAAAAATTTATTTGTAGTCCCATTGAATGTTTGTGGTGTTTTCCTTATGATGTGGTATAACATTGATCCTCCATGTTGTGGATCAAGGTGCTCCATATGGTTATTATTCATAACCTGAGTGAGTTGTCCGAGTATGGTTATAAGATGTTTAGTAGCAGTTTCATCACCAGTTCCACAATAATTATCTTGAGAGAGAGGAAAATCCCTACATTAATTACATGAATTGATACAGTTTCCATTCCTTCCACTAGGTTTCATTTCTAAATAATGGCATACACTAGATTAGTTTATGAATCAAAATACATAATTCCAAATTAGTAAAATACCTAACATAAATTGAACAATTTATGCACATGATCCCTAATCATAAAAAATAGTTTTCATTAAGGAAGTATTTACTCATAAATCCTTCATAATGGTTTGTAAATAAAATGTGAAATATCCTAAGCATATCCCCTGAGAGTGTCATAACCAAGAGTTCATTAAGGCCCGTTGTCATACACCAGTTCCCATTCGAGTCTAGATCAAAGTTGTGTTTTCTGGTTTTACCCCTAGATACATCTGTGCCAGAGCCGCCTCTACCCGGTCGTATCTATACAGGGATTTACTTCTGGGAAAATTTACAAAATCTCTAAATTACCAAAATTATAGGAAGTTCTTCTATACTAATACTCTAATTTTATCTTAGGGTAATGTTCTCTAATCAAAGTTTTTATAAATCTAGCTTCCAAGGTTTGTACTAAACTTCCTATGATACCAACTATAATTCCCCGACCCTAGTTACCCAAAGTTGGTGCATTATTACATAACATTGGCATGATCACAAGAGATCAAGTCCTGAAAGACTGATTAGTTTGTTAGCCTTGTATGTACTAGATACATTGATAAGTTTTACATTACATTATGAAATGAGAAACAATAAAATTGTGTCTCCTTTGAACAAAATAATATACCTTAGCTTATCCCTAGAAGTTAGTCATAATATAAATATTCACATCCAGGAAAAAATAAAATATATAAAGGGGTGAACTTAGATACTCAGTAAGGATAAAAATATAATGGAAACATTCATAAATAAGTATAAACATTTAAGGAAATGTATAAGACTAAAAAATAATAATTTTAAAATTAAAATTTAGTATAATATGGAAAATATAAATCAAATAATCCCATTTACTTATTCACATGGATATTCTACTAGTTGAATAATTACATGTTATATCAATAGATAATTTCATAATGACAGAATGCATAATTCTAAAAATAATAACCACATAGTCAAGGCCTCTTGCCAAGACTAAAAATAAGATTTTGTCAAGGATTTTTGGAAATACAGTAGTTTGTCTCACGAGACCTACCAATTCATCTAGGGGCTATAGTGGGCCCCACCCTTCACTTACAATGTCCAATGCATTCCTCATATGAAAAGGTTGAAACATAATATAAACATTCATATTAAAACTAGCATACAAAATGTCAATACTTTAACCATAAACCATGACTGGTATAAAAATAACACATCCACAATAAAACATATCAAAAAACCTTCAAAACAATATGGAAGATTTTTTCATAATAAAAAAACTTCAAACAAACATAAAATCCATCGAAGGATATTGACATAGATGAAATCAATCCAAAAAACTATTTGAGTGAAATATATCTTTCTGATTTGTATTCATTTAAAATTAACATAATTATAAAAGAAAACATTTATTTTGAAAACATTATTATAATCTTTTAAGGGAAGCTTCAAAGGTGTTATAATAGTAAAAAATATCCACACCCACCGTATAAGTTAAAAAAACATTCTTTCCTTAATTTTGTCGAAAAGGTCATAAAGTACATTGTTTGGAAAGTGACAGAAAGATTTATTTCAAACCATTTTTATAAAAATTAAAACAAGGGTATAAATTAATTTAACCCATATTATAGTAAATATTATTTTTTTAAAATACAGTTTTAAGAAACATGAATGTGGATGATAAAGAGGTCCCTATAGATACTCATGTATAAACAATCTCGGATAATAAAGAGATTGTAAAATTAACCCTTATGTTGTATTCTTCCATAGTTTAGGGTTCATTAACCTCTTGTATAATGGTTAAATAATTGTTATTAAATTATACCAAAATCTAAATACATAAATTTGATATCATATATGATCCTCTAATAATGCTTTGTTAATAATATTTCAGTAGTATCATTGTTTCGGGTGTTAACTGATTAATTTTCCTTTATATGTTTTTTTATTTAAGTCATGTTTGTTATGGATAGAATGTATTTGATTCATATAAATAATGATATTAAGTTCTTAAAAATTATTTTTAATCATAAAATGAAAATTATTCTTGAATGGTTATGATGGGGAATGAAATCTCATCGCGTCGTGGAGACGGTAAGCCATACGTACGCACGAGCGATAATATCATTATATTGATGGTGAAATCATTGGTAATTGGATGGTATATTATATATACAGAATCATTAAAATATTATATTTATTATTTACATCAATTATACTCATTATTATTCCCATACAAATAATGAAGTGTTGAATAACAAACTACACCCCAACGTGGAGACGGTAAGCCGTACGTACGCACCTATGGTGACTTTGTCATTCATAGGATGGATAGAATAATGAATATGGTGGTAACATATTTATAATAACATATTAGTATGTAGAAGGTATTGGAGTTATTATTTTATTATGGAAATAACAAAGAAATAGGAAGTGTAAGAAGAAAAGAACTTGAAAGAGGTGGTGAAATAATTACCTCTTTTTCGGGTGTTTCCTTTTGATTTGAATAAAAGGTCTCCTTAGGTTGGATTTATGATCAAAGTAAGGCCTCTAGGATGAATTGAGGGTAGTTTGGAAGATATTTTATCCAGGTTTGGATGAGACAAATGTCTTTTGATGTGTTAAATTAAGAGAAGGGGAATTACCCTTTTATAAGAGAGGTGAGGGTCCCTTTAGGAAAATCTTGAAATATTATTTTATTATAAAATCATTTTCGGTTTCTCATTGCTTCAAATGGATTTATTTCGAGGATAAGGTGGGGATGGGTAAAAATATCTTCAAACAATAGGTTTTTGACAAGTTTAGGTTACATATATTAACCTTATCTTTTATATTTAACTCTTAGTTAAATAGTTCAACTTTTACCATGTCTTCTTATATTATTACACTATATGGTTAATAAACTCACTATAAACTTCCAAGAGAACCTCAAGTGGTTCATTATTTGCATATCTGACCTTATATAAGTCCTTTGGCCAAAAATTATATTTTTATGAATATTATATCATTTAATAAAATAGTATTATTTTTAAAAACTCATTTATGTCAATTTTTAATCTATTTAGTATTTGGTTTTTTTGAAAGTCATAAAAAATTTATCACCTAGAAAAAAATTTATTTAATTAACCCTAAAATTTCATATTAACCTATAAAATTCATGTAATGCATCAAATGTCTCAATTTACATTTATTTTAATATTTATAACATCAATTATTTTAATCTTTCATTAATAAGGTAATTACTGCATCATTATTGTGTCATAAATAAATTTAATTATTTAATATCTAAATATTATTAATAAAATAACATGATGTATGAAATATTTTTATCTTTATAATTAATATTTATAGTCTAATTTATCTTATGTATAACCCTATATTAAAAATGGTTTAGTTATTAAAATTTGAATTTAACACTTTTAACTTTTCTATAAATAAAATAATAATAAATGTCCTAATCTAATCCAAGTGGATAAAAATGGATCATATTTTATTTCTAAGGTTTATTTAAGTCGAAATACACTTATGAAATAGAATTTGTTCATGTGTTAGGGTAATTATAATATCATTTTTTACCTTTAATTACCTTATTTACTTTTAACCGTGGTAAATAAAATTCAAAAGTTACTATTCAACAAAAATTATTTTCATCCTATTGAACCACATTTTACTTAATGATTTCAATAATGACTCTAGGAGTTTTGAAAATCAATTCACAGAAGTGGTTAAATTACGTTTTATGCAAATTTGTAAATGTGCCTAGAAGGTGGGTAAAAGATGGTAAAAAGTTCAATAAAATTTTATATATCTAATCTTATTATAAAATGACTTAAATGAATTAAATTATACTAATATAGGTATTACGTATATATTTTTTATTTTAAAATAAATTTAAATTAAAAATAATTATTTAAATAAAAAGTGGGTTTTAAACAATAATTTTGTGTTTTTCACTATTCATCAAAAATTGAAAGTTTTCAAAAAAATACAAAAACTTGGCCCTAAGATAATTTTGATATTTTGAATACAAAAATGAAGTCCATTTTGAAAAATAAAATTTATAAAATTTCAAAAAGTGGGTATTAATATTCATAACTACTTTTTAAATGGCTAGTTTGATTGGTCATGGTGTGCTAGAAATCGAAGTTACGTACAACAGAAGCTATTATTTTATTAAAAGAGAAGAGTACCATAGAAGATTGGGGTGTTACATGATTATCCACTTAAATATTATAATATTAATTGTTTATATCTTAATATTGACGTGTTTCAATGTCTATAAACACTAATTTTAGTCTAGTTCATAAATTGAACTTTATTTAACATGATTTTTCAATTAATGTTTAAAGTGTCAATTTGAGAACAATTAATCACCTTCTTGTAGAATAAAATATATTAATTATTTTAATTTTTTATTTTGTGATGTGATTTATCACTTTCATTAGAATATTTTTTCTTTTAGGATCGATGGATGAATCCTAAAGGAAGATTGATTTTTTTGTAATGAATGCATAAATTTTCTAGAAAAAGCATAATGGGCCTAAGGACCATAAAAAAAAATTAACGCCCATAATAAAATCCCAATGAATCTAAAATTTTTATTTTAGAAATTGAAAATTATGTGGATCCTTTTATTCATATATTACTAGAGCTAATTCTGAAGTTTTCACGACGATTCAGGTGGTCAAATATGAAGATTAAGTTAATGGCTAGATCTAAACACCCATAAAGTCATCCCACCATTTCAAGCATAACTTCCAAACGTCTTAGAAGAAGATATTTTAATTCTATGAAACCTTTGGATTTTACCATATTTAATTTCAAATTCAGACATCCATTAGGGGGATGAATCTGGTCCTATTTTTGTGGTCAAAGTTGAAACTTCCACTTTTGTTTGATTTATCTCCCACCTTTTGACTTTCATAATTAATGGGGATGGAATTTATTGTAGGGGGGTCGACCATAGGCTCCTAATATGACTATATAAGGAGGTTGTGATAAAGGTATTTGAAATACAAGTTTTTATTTCAATTATAATTTTTCATTTTCATTTTGTAATCACATAATCCTTTTTCCCATGTAAGTTTTTCGTTCACCTTAATTTCAAAATAAATGTTATTCTCCTTATTATTATTTTTCATTTATTATTTCAACTTCATATCACGTTGATACAGTTTCCATAGGGATTGATTATATTCATAATATCTTTTGTGAAAATCATCACACAACGGTGGAGTGATGTTTATTTCTTTGTTTTTCTTCTTAAATTCCACTTTTTTATGTCGACTTCTCGCTTCCATTGAGATATTTTTGTCAATGGAGAGATAAGACTTTTACGGGTTGATCTTAGGGAGTTTCATTGGTTGGATTGAATGTTTTTTCATCTTCTTTAATTTTCTAATCAGTTCATTATTTTAATATTTCCATTGGATGATTTATTTTCTTCTTCATCATCACCAATATTAATGATGATGCATTTTGAGTGCTAGTACGATCCAATTCCTTGGAGTGCTAGTTAATATGATCGTGTAAGTGAATTAGTGAATAGATTTTGAATTTTTTAGGGATTAAATTGGTGAATGATGTTGTGGAATTATCTCATTTTTGGATATATCGTGAATTAGTGATCTGAAACTTTTTAAGAAAATAAATTCATCCAATCTAACTCTAGTGACAAACTAGGATCAAATCATATTAATTAATTGTTTTAGATCATGTAATTGTGTGTTTTTTATTTTTTCTTTAAATTAAATCATCAGTTCTTCAATTACAATCAATACCCAAGTTGTCCACTTCATAGTCTATCCATCCATCAAATCATAGTGTTTATAGGTTTATCCCTTCGTCCCTATAGATTTGACAACCCAAGCTATACTATAAGAGACAACTTACACCATATGACTTGGGTAAATTTGGGCACAACTATAGGTTGTGGTGTGTTATCGAGTCTATACTGTGGAGTTTAATGGATCGGGGTTTGTATCTTTAAATTCTAAAGGGTAGCTACGATGCGACCTCAGTGTTGTGACATGGTCCTTCCATATTTTCATAAGATCCAAAAGGGATATAAGACATTAATTGCAAGGGGATTTGGTCAGGTCCCTTTGCGGTGTGATATAGCAGGCTATACCATGGTTTTGTGAAAAAACTAGGGGTTGTGGTGTAACCCTTTAACCTTGCATCATGTCCTTTTTTTTTGTAGTCTGGGTATAAATTTGGGGGATCCCTTAAATTTTATTCTTTTATCTATCTTCCCATTGACTCTTTCACAACACTAAGGTATTTTTAGGATATCATTTATCCCTTTTCTCTTGGATTCAAGATATTGAGTGTTGGTGATTCTAGATGAGTTATTCACATTTATTTCTTGGTTTCCTATTTGTTCATAATTTAGATAAGGTTATGGCTATGAGATAAGGTTGAATTGTTTTAGGATTAAGTGAGTGGTTGATGAGGGATATTGTACTTTAGGTTCCTGAAGGCTTCCCTTACGTGATCTCGATCTTGGGATCATCTTTTCTTTGCCTTGTCTTTTCACAATGGATAGTGAAGCTCCAATTGAGGTAGGGGTTTGAAAACTATCCCTTTTCTATGTAAAATGTGGGACTAACATAATTTTTTCTTATTTTGATAAATAGTATAGATCAAACTAATGAAGATAATGAACCGAGCTAATGAAATTGATTGAAAATGGGTGCTTCATATGTGTTTACTGGATTTCATGATATTAATCTCGCACTTGGTGCTTGTTTGATACTTTTAAAGACCTGGAAATTCCATATAATTTTTTAAAATTATTTGGGATTATTACATGTCTTTAAAAATTGAAGGTACGTGATTCCAAGGCTTGGTTTGTTTGAAATAGAATTTTGAATTTTTTAAGGTACGTTCAGTAAATGCATGAGAGAGAATTTCTAACTTTTGAACCAGTGATCGGAATTGAAATCCAAGGGCACTGTTAAATTCGTATCACTGGGAATCACTTAAGGGTGGCTTAACTTTGACCACTGTATGTCAAGATAAAACATTAGTTTCATATAAATTTTGAAAGAATAATAAAATAACATAACATGTTATTTTATTTTTCTACCACCTCTTGAGTGACGGTGGAGGGGACCACGGAGGTGGTTGGAATTTTGATGATGGACATTTAATACCCGGTTAAACATTGATTGTGTAACCATCCCTCATTTAATTAATGTGGTTCATTAATTACACCAATTAATGAAACATTAATTGAAAAGAGGATTAATCTCTTAACTCATCCTTTGGATTTTAAAAAAATTTTGGAAAATGGGTAGATATTGGGGAGATATTGTGGGAGAACTCTGATGAAGCACCAATGATCAACCCTTTCAATGAAGAACAAAGGATTGAATGAAATCATTGGGGAAATTGATCCAGGATCAAAAAATGCCAGTGGATCCAACGAACGTGGATTCTTCCCCCAAAACTATGACTTCTCATATGATTTTGAGGTAGGGTTTTTTTTATATTCTAGTTAATTTAGTTAAATATGTCATTCTTGAAAAACATGACGAACATGGATTAACCAAAAAATGAGTTTATCTGCGATTCGTATGAAACTACGGGTTAATAATGCACGAATTTTTGAATAGGGTTTTAATTTAATCTTTTTATAATTTGATTACCACACACTTGTCAAATTGATAACATAGAGGGCACGAGCCAACCGAACAAGGCTTGGACCCTCCGCCGCTTTCAGATTTGTTGTATTCTTCATGGTAGAAATCTAAAATAAATGGAAACTTGAATCTAGGAGCCACGTAGTGATGAAAACACCCCAAGAGGATCACATGCATGATTGGAAGGGAAAACGGACCACCGAAGCTCACCCGGTGGCCCGTGGAAGCCCCGCCAGTGCTCACCAGCTGTGGTAGGAGGAAGTGACCGAAGGAACCGAGGCAGATAATAGTGGAGTCTGGACCTTGGATGACTACATTGGCAGCGGGTGGCGCATCGTCGTGCACTACGGAGGGAGGCTATGGTGGAGGGCCGCAATAGAGGGGGACCCGCACCCTGTGGGTACCCCTTAAAGAGTGGGCGGTGTCATGTGGCACTGTTGTTACAAACCGAATAAATGAATATCCGTTCGAGAGGGGAACTGATGCTTGTACGGCCCAATGGGTTGTGCCTAGCCAAGGTGGGCCAGACCGGTCTACCGCCCAGAGGGTCGAGCCCACCATGACCCAGCTCACTCAAGCTGGCCGAGCCAGTTTGGGCTGGGCCCGGTCAGACCTGGACCGGGTCTGGTCAGCTCAGGTCGGGGAGGGTGGGGTCAGTCTGACCAGGTCGGACCGGACCTGGACCCTTTTTGGCCCAGTTTCACTTAAATGGACGTATCTCACAAACCAGGAATCCATTTGATGAACCGTCTACGATGCTGGAATACATGGAAAAAGATGCTCCTTCTGGAAGACTCCACATGAGTTTTGGAGAAAGTTGTAGTATATATAGGTTGGATCGAACTCAAATCCAACCAGTCCCTCAGTACTAAAACACTTATAACTCATAGACCAGGTATCCAATTGATGCACCATCTATCACGTTGGGACCCTTAATACATGGTGGTCATTTGAGTTACTACTTTATGGAACTTTGTGGAATTTGAGGCACAAACGATATCTTGAGTCGTTTCTATGGAACTCAAGCGCACCGAGTGAAGGGAATCCTGTGGATGGCTGTCAATTGAAGAGAGAAATTGCATGGATCGGCATCATAGAGACCCTATGTGGTTCAACATCATAGAGACCCTATGTGGATCAACATCCTAGTGACCCTGTGTGGATCAGAAGTGTGCAACCCGATGAGGACCATCCTTAGAGCGACCCTTCGTGGATCAACGACATACGGCCTTGTGTGGATTGGCAATGGAACAACTTCTTCGTGGTTTAGTTGTGGAACTTCATAATGGAATAAAATGACACAACTTAAGACTAATAATCTTTATTCCCAATCCCTGAGTTATTTACCAAGTTTGAGCTGAGTCTTTCCCTGTGCTTTGTGATTAAGATCATGTTTTGTGGTTTTACCTTTGTGGAATTCTGGGAGACCTTTGGGGGTCTTGGGGTCCCTACTGGGTATTGTTATACTCACCCCTACATGGGATTCACCTACACCTTATTGTGTCTTGTTCAGACGACATATAGCTTTGAACGAAGCTAGGGAGCCAGGACTAGATAGTGCATATAGTTGACCTGTTGACGTGGAGAGCCGTGGTGACGATCTATACCTACCCTTTAGGTAGGATCCTTGGAAGATGATCTTAGGAGTTATTTTCTATTTATATTTTACTATCTATTTTAGTTGGGCTTGTATAATATCCCCTTTACTTTCAGTTTACACTTTTACTTCAGTAGTTTTTACAACATGGCGTGCTTTTGTTGTGTACCTAGTCGGTGTGTGTGCAGGTTTGTGTACCTGGTCAGTGTGTGTACAGGTTTAAAGGCAATTCCTTCATGTTTTAGGGATATGTGTTTCTGATGCTAGTCACCAACCCTTGGCCTATGGAAGGCAGGCTTAGGGTAGTCATGACACATGCCCTAGGGAATGGTTCATGACAAAGTTGTATTAGAGGATTCGGTTCTACTGAAGAACTAGGACTCTGATCTTTCCAATGGAGCAATAGTGTTAAGTGTTTTGAGTCTGGATTTCAGTTCAGAGAGTCTAGTTTTGGTGCAGCGGCCGACATATCAATACACTAGGACCCTGAATTCTGATTTCTGATTTAGTGGTCAAAAAAACTGATTGCGTGTGTTTTGAAAACGTTTTACTTTTGATATATTTTGAGTCATATCACCAGGTATAACTTATTGACCATGGTACACCTGTTTATTTTCAAGATTCCTCTATGTAGATATCCATACAGGATTCCAGAAAGAGTTCACGATGATGACCCACTGAGTGATGTGGCTTTGGTGCAAGGGCCTCTTATAGTGATAACACCTTCAGGTGGTGCACTAATAGCACCACTACCCATTGGGAAGTAGTTTCCACCAGCCCCACTAGTGAATGGTGCATGTTTACTGAGAACATTGAACGAGTTCCAATGGCATAGGACTATAATATTTTGAGGCGAGATAGATCCACAGGCAGCTGAGGACTAGCTGGAGGCTGTGGCTAGTGTTTTCTACCTAGTTAGGACACTAGCAGGGAAGATGATGATCCTACCTGCTAGTCTTTTCTAGGGAACGACAGGGAGATGGTGGAGCCTGATGATCTAGTTACACGATGAGGCGACCCTCACCTAGACGAAATTTGAGAGCCTGTTTAGGGTGGAGTTAATTCTAGTGACACTATTTTATGTGCGTATTCATGAGCTCCTACACTTACAGTAGGGTAGTTTAATAGTGGCCTAATACTCGGTGAGATTCACTGACCTCTCTCACTAATCCACCGACATGGTACGGAAACATTTCTTTAGGACCTAGACATTTGAGTAGGGTCTCTGATGGGAGATCAGAGTGTCGATGATATCGCTCAATATCCCGATATAGGCTAGAGTGATTGAGTGAGTGCTATTGGTGGAGAGCTTCCTTACTGAGCAGACACCGATGATGAGAGCCACCACTGGATGATAGGTAGCCGAGTCATCTGCAGAAGGCAGTAGACAAATGAAACAGAGGTCTAAATAGGCCAGACCTTCCAAAGCACGATCCTAGGATGCAGGGTCGGAGGTATGGAGATCACGAGGTAGAAAATTATATAAGAAGAGCAGACTATGCTTCACATGCGGCGGGCATGGCCACATGGCATGCGATTGTCTGACCCTCCATACCTACAATCAGCAGACGGTTAAGGTTCCACCGATGTAGAGGCAGAGATTCGATTAAGGAGCTCCGTAGGGCAGTATATGTGGCAGAGGATTAGGCCATGCAACGAGTGGTGAGCGGCGATTTGAGGTTCTACCACCACCACCTCTAGGTGGTCCACCCCAACCTTAGGAAGCAGACAGATAGGGATAAGCTTAGCTTCAGACAGCTGATTCCTACAACCATAGTGCTCCAGAGATGACTCGAGATATGATCTATGTATACTCCATCCTAGCTGTAGTACTTATAAATACATATTCTAGTCACTCTTTCATTTCCATGGCTCTCATTCGGAGATCGGGGATTTCGGTAGATCCATTAGCTCGATCTTTATGATTAGATAGTCCTATGAGAGAAGATTAGACAATTAAACACTCATGATGGTAGTGTGAGATTACTATTGGAGGTGTTATCTTTGGCTGGGATCTCCTAGTAGCAGCATCGAGGCCTTACGATGTCATCTTGGGTATGAACAGGTTATCCACGGTCCATGCTCAGATTGATTGTTTTCGGTGAAAAGTGCAGTGTGTCTGTGAGGCTGGGACTAGGTTTCCTGCACCAGTTAGAAGGAAACATTTTTAGCTCAGGATGGAATTTCCTGGAGGAGGGTGAAACTAATTACACATTATTTGGCTAGGCTTACCCTCAGAGCAGTTGACGATAGGAGTCTGAGCTATCCTGTAGTGGTGGACCAGTATGCTGATGTCTTTCATGAGGATCTTCTGGGACTACCTCCTCGTAAAGAGGTAGAATTTTACATCTACCTATACCCTAGGATGACATCGATATCTACTCCAGCATATCATATGGCTTCAGAAGAGCTTCATGATTTGTAGGTACAATTGGAGGACTTGTAGAGGAATGGGTTCATAAGGCCCATTGTTTCTCCATGGGAATACACTATTTTGTTCTCCAAGAAGGAAAATGGTAGTCTAAGGCTTTGCGTGGACTATCGGTGCATGAACCATGTGATTGTGAAGAACAAGTATCCAATCCCAAGGATTTATGATTTCTTCGACCAACTGAAGGGAGCTTAATGGTTTTCGAAGATAGACCTCAGATAAGGCTATCATTAGCTCAGGGTGTGAGATGAGGATGTACCAAAGATGGCCTTCAGATGTCGGTATAGACACTATAAGTTTTTGTTAATGCATTTCTGTGAGACCAACACCCCAGCAGTGTTCATGGGGCTCATGAACAGGATCTTATATCCTTACCATGATCAGTTCGTGGTGGTATTCATTGACAACATCTTGGTGTACTCGGCGAAGGATGAGGAGCATTCCACACACCTGTAGATAGTTCTGGATACACATCAAGTGCACCATCTTTATGGAAAACTCTCAAAGTTACAGTTCTAGATATGGTAACTCCAATTCCTAGGGTACATTATCTCAAAGGCTAGATTTGCAGTGGATCCGGTGAATATAGAAGCAGTAATTTCTTGAGAGCCACCCAGAAGTGTGATTGAGGCACGGAGTTTTCTGGGGTTGTCAGGGTACTACCGGAGGTTCATAACTGAATTTTTAAGAGTTGCAACACCATTTTCAGCCTTGACTAAGAAGGTAAAACCCTTTGTGTGGAAGGAGAGATGACAACAGTGTTTTCAAGAGCTGAGGATAATACTGATGAGTGCCCCCATCTTGAGGTTACTAGAAGAGGGTGTTGGGTATGTAGTTTATTGTGACACATCAGGGACTAGACTAGGATGTTTCCTGATGCTGGAGCGAGTGGTGATCACCTACGGCTCATGTCAGCTAAGACAGCATGAGCAGAACTATGCTACCCATGACCTGGAGTTAGCAGAAGTAGTCTTCGCCTTAAATATGTGGCGACACTACTTCATGGGTGAATAATTTACTATCTACTCTGATCACAAGAGTCTCAGGTATATATTCTCATAGAAGAACCTGAACCTGAGATAGAGGATATGGATAGAGGTCCTCCAGGACTATGACTTTGATATAGTATACACTCCTAGGAAGGGGAACATAAAAATAGATGCACTAAGTAGGAGGTCTGGTCTATAGTTTCTGAGTGAGGATATAGAGTAACTAGCCACATTGTAGATATCCTTCACAGATAGAGATGGAGAAGATTACCTCAAATCTGTGACTGTCACTCCCCCACTTCTTTAGCGAGCTTGGGAGGAACAACATAGGGATATAGACTGCGAGGACCGATGTACTCATATATCCTCTGAACAGGCTCCTGATGGATTTTCTGAAGGTAGGGAGCATGTCATTCTCTTCAGAGGATGCACCATGGTACTATTGATGCTATAATAGGAAGTGTTGTAGGAGTTTCATATATCCCCTTTTTTAGTACATCCTGGTGTGGAAAAGATTTACCAAGACCTCCAACGTCAGAACTGGTGGTCAGGAATAATGAAAGCAATGGCAGAGTTCGTATCGCGATGCCTCACTTGTCAACAAGTAAAGGATGAGCATCAGGTTCCACCAGTCTTAGCACAACCACTTGAGGTACTAGAGTGGAAGTGGGATGGTATCTCCATGGATTTCATGATAGGGATACCACGTATATTCAGGGGCCACAATTCCATATGGGGGATCGTTGATCGACTCACCAAGTCAGCCCACTTCCTACCCATATGAGATCAGAGATCATTAGAGGGATTATGACATCTATATGTACAGAAGATTATATGAATTCATAGGGTTCCATCAACGATCATCTCAGATCGCGACGCTCGTTTTACATCACTCTTGTAGAAGGGATTACATGAAGCATTCAAGACTCCACTATGTTTGAGCACCACTTTCTATCCTCAGACAGATAGTCAGACAGAGCAGACTATACAGAAACTTGAGGACACGATTCGTGCTTATGTCCTTGATTTTGTCCATAGTTGGGAGGACCACTTACCATTGGTGGAATTCAAATACAACAATATTTATCACTCCACCATCGACATGGCTCCATTTGAGGCCCTATACGGGTGACCATGTAAATCACCTCTATCCTGGAAAGACCTAGGGGAGCCATCACTTATGGGTCCATAGTTGGTACAAGCTACCATTGAAAAGGTAAATATCATCCAGGAGAGGATGAAGACTGCACAGAGCCGACAGATGTCTTATGAAGACAAGATACAGAGACCCTTATGTTTGAGGAGGGAGATTGTGTCTTCCTATGAGTATCACAATGATGAGGATTGCAGAGATTTGGCTAGGGAATCGAGCTATATTTGAGGTTCATCATACCTTTATAGATCCTCACCATAGTAGACGAGGTGGCATACCTTCTATCATTTCCCCCAAAGATGCACTAGGTGTATAATTTTTTCCATGTGTCATATCTGAGGAGGTACATGCAAGACCCATCACATGTTATTGACTAGGGAGACCTGGACATTGATGATGGGGTGACGTTTGCGAAGTTCCCATTTGAGATAGAGGATTGATAGGAGAGGGTCCTTTATGGGAAGTCGATTCCTCTGGTGTGAGTTTGATGGCAACACGAGAACCTCTAGGAGAGAACATGGGAGTGGGAGGCTCAAATACGTGCTCAGTAGCCCATTTTTTTCTCCAGTTTTGGTTGAGGATTTTAGGTAATAAAATACCTAAGGTGGGGATAATGTAAAGACTCACGAATTCTATATAATATTTTTTAAACAATTTGGGATTATTACGAGTCTGCGAAAATTGACGGCACATGATTTTGAGGCCTGGTGTGTCTGAAACGGAATTTTGAATTTTTTTAAGGTATGTTTAGTAAACGTGCGAGTGGAAATTTATAACTTTTGAACCGATGTTTAGAATTGAAATATGAGTGCACCATTGAATTCAAATCACTGAGATTCTCTTAAGGGTGGTTTAACTTCAACAATAGTAGGTCGAGAAAAAAAGTTAGTTCCACAGACTTTTTGAAAGAATAATAAAACAACATAATATGTTATTTTATTAATTTACCACCACTTGAGTGATGGTGGTGGGGACCACGGAGGTGGTAATACTTTTAATGAGGGACACTTAATGACTAGTTACACATTGATTGTGTAACCACCCCTCATTTTATTAATGTGGATCATTAATTACACCAATTAATGAACCTTTAATTGGAAAGAGGATTATTCTCTTTACTCATCCTTTGGATTAAAAAAAACTTTGGAAAAGGGGGAGTTATTGGGAAGATATTGTGGTAGAACTCTGATGAAGCGAAAATGATCAACCCTTCCAATGAAGAATGGAGGGTTGAACAACATCGTTGGGGAAATTGATCTTGGATCGACAAACGCCGATGGCTCCAACGAACTTGGATTCTTCTCCCACAATCATGACATCTCCTACGATTATGTGGTATGTGTTTTTTTTAAATTAAAGTGATTTTTTTTCAATCTATCATTCTTGGAAAACATGAAAAATGCGGATTTACCAAAAAAATGAGTTAATCCGTGATTTTAATGAAAATATGGGTGGAAAATGTGGGAATTTTTGAATGGGGTTTTAATTTAATCTTTTGATAATTTGATTACCAAACCCTTGTTAAATTGATAATGCGAAGGGCATGAGACAACTGAAAAAGACCCAAACCCTCTACCACTTTCATATTTATAGCATTCTTCATGGGAAATTTTGAACTTGATAGCAACTTGAATTCGGGAGCCACATAGTGTTGACAACATCTCAGGAGGCCCGTAGAGGCTATTGGAAGAGAAAATGGAACACCCGAGCTCACCCAGTGGCCTGTGGAAGCCATACTGGTAGTGGACAACGGTGGATAGCTCCCACCAGCCACAAAGGGAGGTGACACATGAAGTCGCCGTGATAGACAGTAGGGGCAATGAGCCCTTGGCCAGCCGCGTTGGTAGTGAGTGGTGTGCTGTCGTGCACCGTGGAGGTAGGCCACAACATTGACCAGCGGCGGAGGGGTACCCGCACCTCGTGAGTCCTGCTGAAAGAGGGGGAGGCACCACGTGGCACCACTATTGCAAACTGAATGGAAGAATGTACGTTTGGGAGGGGAGTCGACCCCCGTGCGGCCCGACGGGTCATGCCAAGCCAAGGCGGGCCGATCCCACTGCGGCCCAGCTCACTCGGGTAGGCCCAGCTGGTTCTGGTAGGGCTGGGTCGGACCCATGTTAGACCCAAACTGGGTTGGGTTGGCCCATGCCTAGGTGGGTCAGGTCAGTCCGACCAGGTCGGACCAGACCCGAACCCTTTTCGACGAAGTTTCGCTTAAAAGGACGTATCTCACAAACCAGACATCCGTTTAATAAACCGTCTATGGTGATGGAATCCTTGGAAAAAGAAGGTAATTTTGAGATAATTCACTCGAGTTTTGGGGAAAGTTGGATTATGTATAGGTTGGATCGAACCGGAATCCAACCGGGCCCTCGGTACTAAAACTCTTATAACTCAGAGACTGGGTGTTCGATTGATGTGCCGTGTGTCATGTTGGGACCCTTATGAAATGGTGGTCCTTTGGGTTACTCTTTTGTGGAACTTCATGGTAGTTAAGGAAGGAAAAATATATTGAGAAGCATATTATATGGAACTCATGCACACTGAGTGTGGGGAATCTTGTGGCTGGATGTCAATTGAAGAGAGACCCTGTGTGGATCAACATCATAGCGACCCTGTGTGGATCAACATCATAGAGACATTGTGTGGATAAACATCATAGAGACCCTCTGTGGATTCGCATCATAGAGACCCTATGTGGATCAACATCATAGAAACCTGGTGTGGATCAACATCCTAGCAACCCTGTGTGGATCAGCAGGGCGTGACCGGACGAAGACCAGCCTTAGAGAAGCCCATTGTGGATCAACGACATTTGACCCTGTGTGGATCGACAATGGAATAACTTCTTCATGGTTCAGTTATGTAACTTCATAATAGAATAAAATGATACATCTTAAGTCTAATCATCTGTATTCCTGATCTCAGAGTTTTTTACCTAGTTTGAGCTAAGTCTTTCCTTGTGATTTGTGATTAAGATCATGTTTTGTGGTTTTTCCTTTATGGAATTCTAGGAGACCTTCAGGGGTATCAGGGTCCCTATTGGGTATTTTCATACTCACCCCTTTACGAGCTTCGCCCACACCTTGTTGTGCCTTGTGCAGATGACAAAAAATTTTGACTGAAGTTAGGGAGCTAGGACTAGACGGTGCACAGAGATGACCAGTTAACGTGGAGTGCTACGACACAAAAATTTATTAATGAAAATTTATCTTGGTATATTTAAATGTATTATTATGGTTATCTAAAAAATATGCACTTATTTGGTTTTATGTTTTGGATTTTAAAATAACATTAAAAATTGTGACCTTTGATAATATAGCCATTGAACAATGATCACATGATTATTATAAATATAGGGCTTTAACAAATCCAATTTACTCAGAAAAAGGAAGCGATGACCTCAACCAGTAGACTTTACCCATACAAAGCCCATTTTTCAAAGATCAGAAAGGATGTGGCATCATTGGGTTTCTCTCTAGACCAATCCCAAGCCGAGCTTGAACACGTTAAGTTTGAGCAGAACCGACTACGAGAGAAGTGGAAGTTAATAGAGATTACCACCCGAGTGATGTTATCTGAGCCACCCCAAGAGTCTATCACCATCGCACAAAATACCCTTCATTCTTATGTGGGTGTTATAAGGGGTTATGTAACAAGACCGTAGCACTATGACTTTGTACATTATTTTTGTATAATGAATGTGAATTCATTTTATTATTGGTACTTTGTAAATAGTTTTTAAAGCACAAATAGTATTTTTAGTTAATATTAAAATAAGAAATATATTTTGATTAATTAATGGATTTTTAAATTAACAACATTTTAATAAAATATTTTTATTATTATTAAATTAATTTTTATTAAATATAAATTATCATATAATTTTATGAATACAATTGAAATTTTTATTAAGGTTTGAAAGCTGTTTTTGTCAAAACGCGTGATTTTTTTATAAATATCAGTTTTTATTTTAAAAGTAAAAATTCAAATATTTATAAAATTATTTATATAAAATGAATATTATACTTAGAATCAGGATGTTTAAATTATCCAATGGTGAATTTTTCATTATTTCTAAGATAATCGATTTTTTGGGTAAAAATTAAATACCGTTTAAATATATAATGTGTTTTTTAACATAATAATGACCCAATAGTGATGTAATAAAATAATATAAACATTATTATCATAAAATATATGTTTTAACATTAAAATAATGTGATTTTGGGTTTTTTTGATTTAGTTTGCAAAGTTTTAGTGGACCCTTCATGGCTTATAAAACATTTTTTCTTTTTAAATTGTTTTCCTTGAGAGTGTGACTCACCTCCACATAAGCAACCCTATTATTTTAAGAAGTTAAGAAATTGGACTTATAAAATATTTTTTTCCACTCCCCTTTGGAAAAAACCATGGGCAAAAACCATGGGCTAGTTTGTGGTTTTGATTAGTTTAATGTGTGGTGTCCCAAACCAAAAATAATAAAGAATTCCCTCCCCTTTCCTATATAAACCCACCCAAGTTCCAACTTCCTCTTCACTCAAAGCCTTTGGAGTTTTACCAACCCCTTACATAATCTCTCTGGAATCATCCCAAGGTTCCCCATTCTCCCAATAATCCTATCTCAAGCCTCTCCTAAGGTTTTTGGATCACACTTCCATGTAAGGGATTGTAACTTTTTTTATTTATGTCCATGTTTCCTCATATTGTTATGACCTTTTATTTTCAATTATAAATATTGGGGTAGGATTTTTTACCTCCCTCATACAGTCCTATTCATGTTTGAATAATGATAGATCCCATTTCTCTCTCATTAATTACTTCTGTGTTAACCCGTTACTATGTTGAAATTCCGAAAGAAATTTATCTCTCCTCATTTATATTCAAGCAATTATTTTGTATCATGAATCTAAATTACATTACAATTGTTGGGAAATGTATCTATATGAACCACTTACTATAAATTTCATATACATATTATGAGACACCCCATTTTATCTCATTAACCATTTTATGAATTCTTATGTCACGTTGTTTTGCTGCCGAAATTGCACCATTATTTTCCAAACCAAAGTCATTGTGTAGTGAATACCATGCCCATTTCTCTATCAAGGGTATTCATATTTATGCACATTTACTTATTGATTATAGAGTTTCATGTATTAATTCTACATTCCTTTATCGTGGAATAAATGATTATGTTTATTTAATCCATGTTTTATGATCCATGTGGCACACTTATGTATGAAATGAAATGTTTAAGAAGGATGCACCCTAATAGTGCTCCAATGCATTGGGTAAAGTATAGTATCATGATATGTCATGTGCAATGAGTTTTGACTCATTCTAATTCAATTTCAATGATAGTTTACTCATGCTTCATGTGCAATGAGGGTTTACTCAAGCTCTATGTGCAATGAGCCTTGGATCATGCTAATTCCATGTTAAGTGTTGTTACCAAATTTCCTTGTTATGATTATCACGATTTATCACGCATTTATGTTCATGTTTATTTTGTTCTCAATTGATATTCCTATTGTCTAACATGTATTTGATTCCTCATTTTATTCCATGTTTATTCCCATACTGGTCTTTATAGCTCACCCCTTTCTTATGCATGTCCTCAGGTTATCCCATGGAATGTTAAGTATGAGGGAATGTAGGGGTCATGTAAAGGAAGTTTTCAATAAAGATGTTGTATTTCATGTTTTATGTTGGTATGTAATTATACTAAGTCCTAAATAAACTAGACCTCTAGATCTTCTATGTTGTATCATGTTAATTTTATTAAATAAATCATGTTTTTGTGTGTAATAAAGAACAAGGTTATCATAGTTGGTATCAAAGGATAGGTTTAGTTATTTTTGTGATTAGGATTAGAAAACCGTAGTGAAGCCTTATTGACCAAACTAAGTATAATAAAAACATCCCTAAGTTTTGTTGAGTATTGAGAAATTGGTTTATCAAGAAAATACATCCCTATATGGATATGAGTAGGTAGAGGTGACTCTGGCATAGAAGTACCTTGGTGTGAAAACCCCAACAAGGAGTTTCAGGCTTGACCTGGGGTATCCTGGTACATAAAAACAGGCCTTTCTATACTCTAGGTTATGACACTCCCAGGGTATATGCATTGGTAAATTCACAATATTAGTATAAACTATCATTAAGGGAATTAAAAAAATACCCTAAGAATATGTGTTGGATAACATAGATTAAAGCCAATAGATCGATAAGTTAAGGAAATAAAAGATATTATAGGTCATTTGTTTTGTCCTTGGATTAACCTTTATGTGTTACCCCTAACTTTCCTTTTATTCTAGCCTGTGGTCAGTAATAGGAGGACTCGGGCTAACAACTAATGTGAAGACCAATGTGATGACTTTTATAATGAGATGCCTAATCCAATGGGAGTGGTAATCGTGAACTTTGTCATGATACTCTATTAGTTAACTCAAGAATTAAATAGAAACATGGGTCAAGAGGAACATTAAACCCCCATTAAGAAAGAAAAAGTATCCATCAAAAGCTTCATGAGACAAAGGCCTCCTACTTTTAGTGGATCATTTGATCCCTCAATCACCGAACAATGGATAAAATCCATTGAAAATATCTTGTCCATCCTTCATGGTTCCAAACAAGAGAATGTTCTCCTGGCTGCTTATCGTATGGAGGTTGAAGCTGATCAATGGTGGACATTGATAAAAAATACAATGCCTGATGAGGAGATCGCGGCATTGGAATGGAAGGATTTCCAGAATATGTTTTTTGATAAATATTTTCCACACACCCTCAGACTTAAGATGGAAATGGACTTCCTTTCCATCAAGCAAAAAGATGATGAATTTGTCAGAGCGTATGAGGAAAACTTCAAAAGTATTGCATTATACACTTCTGAATTTGTCGTTACCCCCAAATTCATGGTTGAAAACTTCTTTGGTGGGATGAAACCTAGACTACAGAAATCCATGGTGATCTGTGTCTTCAAAAGCTATGATGAAATTGTCCGATGTGCCCTCAAGGTTGAAATGGAGATCAGTGAACCATAAGGGTATCATGGGGATAAGAACCATAAGGTGGACTTGAATTCTGGTGGTTTGATGGATAAATCCAACGGTGCTAAGAAAATACATCACCCCACTTGCCAAAGGTGCAGAATGAAGCACCCCGAAATTGCCTGAAGGGGATGAGGAAATTCTTTATGTGTGGAAGATAAGGGAACCTAGTGATTAACTGATGATAAGAAAAACCCAAGGATATGACATAGGATATGAATACTCAGTTCAGCTCTCAACGTGTTGTTCATTTATTCAACTTCAAAGAACCAGAGCATGTTGCAAATCAGTGCCCTAAGCAAAGGGTTTTTAGAGGAAACCAATAACCTCCAAGGTAGAAAGGGAAAGATTTTTCCATCACTACAACCGAAGTGAACCCTGGAAATGAAGTGGTGATAGGTACGCTAGTTATTCCTTCAAGAATAGAGAATGAAATTTTTTATTAAGGTTCTATGCATTCTTTTATATCCCAAAAGTTTAGTAGAATAATCTCAACACCACCACAAATCATGGAAGTAAATATGTCGGTGATTATAAAATATGGGGAAATCATTGCATCCCATGAATATAACTCATACCCTATCTTAATCGGTGGATTGAACTCCTCTAAGAACCTCATTATACTCCCTTTGGTGGAATTTTATGCAATTCATGGCATGAATTGGATTTCATTATATAGAGCTGACATAAATTTATGTGGGAGGGAAATCACTCTCCATGTGGATAATTGACCTGTGATTCTATACAAGGGAAAGGAGGAAGATGAATCTTCTTTAGATCCATCATCTAATGTGTGGATATTAATTCCCTATGAGCACACGTATCTAGCTCAGATGATTGAGTTTAAGGGGGAAACCATCCTTGAAGTCATGCCTATTGTGAGGGAATTCACGGAAGTTTTTCCCGAGGAATTTCCTGGTCTTCCTCCTAGAAGAGATGTTGAATTCTCAATTGATCTTATACCTCGGACATTGCCAATATCCAAGACTCCATATAGAATGGCTATTTTAGAGCCTGAGGAGCTTATGAAATAACTATAGGAGAATCTGGATAAAGGGTTTATATGCCAAAGTGCTACACCATGGGGTGCACCAGTCCTCTTCGTAAAGAAGAAGGATGGGTCAATGCAACTTTGCATTGATTATCGTGAGCTTAACAAAATCATGATAAAGAAAAAGTATCCTCTCCCACAAATTGATGTCTTTTTCAATCAGATGTGTGGAGAATAATACTTCTCCAAGGAAGATTTTTAGTTTGGATATTATCAAGTAAGGGTGAGGAAGGGAGATATTCCTAAGACTACTTTTCGTACAAGGTACAGGCACTATGAATTCATAGTAATGCCTTTCGGACTCATGAATGCTCCATCAAAATTCATGGAGATGATGAATAGAGTCTTTAGAGATTACCTCAAATTTTTTTTTCTAGTCTTTATAAATGTTATTCTAATATACTCCAAAACCAAGGATGATCACAAGGAGCATCTAAGAACTGTACTAGAGACCTTGTAAAAGGAGAAGATCTTTTCAAAATATAACAAGTGTGAGTTCTGGTTGAAGGAGGTATTATTATTTGGCCATATCATCACAATCAATGAGATATCTATGGATCCATCTAATACAACTACAATATAGGGATGTCCGAGGCCAACATCGGTAATGGATATATGTAGCTTCTTGGCATTAGATGGATATTATCAACGATTTGTGAGAAATTTATCATGATTTTCCAACCCTCTTACCAATATAAATCAGAAGGGAGTAAAGATTTCTTAGAGTGATGAATGTGAAGAAATTTTAAAGGAGTTGAAAAAGAGGCTTATCACTGTACCCATGCTCACTTTACCCACAAGTGGAGAAATTTTTGTGGTATTCAGTGATGCTTCGAAGAAGGGCCTGGGCTGTGTGTTGATGAAAAATGAAAAATTCATTGCTTATGCTTCAAGGAAATAGAAAGTTCATGAGTAAAATTATCCAACACATGATATGAAGTTGACTACGGTGATCATCACTTTAAAAATTTGGCAGAATTATCTATTTGGGTAGAAGTGTGAAATATATACGGACCATAAAAGCCTCAAGTATATATTCTGACAGAAAGATTTGAACATGTTCCAATGAAGATGGTTAGAACATATCAAAGACTATGACTGCGCAATCCATTACCACCCTAAGAAAGTGAATAAGGTGGAGAATTCTCTAAGTAGAAAGGTCCCAGTTATTCTATCATTAATGAGAATTGATAAGGATCCAATCTTTTTAGATTTGATGAAGATGGACATGAGAATCATAAAGAAAGGAACATAATCAATACTTTCACAAATGATTTTTCAACTATTTCTTTTGGAAAGGTTAAAGGATGCTCAAAAGGATGATGTGACAATTAAAAAGAAAGTGGAAGCTATCATAAAAGGTAAATCCTTAGAGTTCAATTTTAATGAAGAAGGAATTGTGAGATTTGGGAAAAGACTATGTGTTCCATCAAGTCTGGAGATGAAGAAGGAACTTTTGGATGATTCAAATAGTTCAAATTTCTCTATTCACCCAAGAAACACAAAGCTGTATCGAGATATCTGAGAGAATTATTGGTGGGATAATATTAAGAAGGATATCGTTGAGTATACATTAAAGTTCCTGGTGTGTCAGCAAGTGAAGGTAGAGAGTCATAAGTCTAAGGGGATGATGAAACCATTACCCATACCATCATGGAAATGGGAGAACATCACCATGGACTTTGTCACCGGACTTACGAAGAAATCCAAAGGAAAAAAATGCAATCTGGGTTATTGTGGAATGTCTTACAAAGGCTGCACACTTCATTTATATTCAAGAGGATTTCTCATTGGATTAACTGGCATAGATATATATCAGGGAAGTGGTAAGGCTGCATGGAGTACCACTATATATTTTGTCTGATCGAGATCAAAGATTCACCTCTATGTTTTGGAAGAGTCTTCAACATGATCTGAATACTAAACTGAACTTCAGTATGACCTATCATCCTCAAACTAATGGCCAATCCGAGCGGACTATCCAAAAACTTGAGGACATGTTGAGAGTATGCTCAATATACTTTAAAGGATGATGGGATCAACATATTCCTTTGGTTTAGTTCTCTTATAATAACAGTTTCCACTCAAGCATCCAAATGGCACCATATGAAGCCCTTTATGGGAAAAGGTGCAGAACACTGGCGTGTTGGGACAAGGTTGGTGAGAGTAAGCTGGTTGGACTAGAAATGGTTGAAGAAATAGTGGAGAAGGTGAAAACCGTTTAGTAGTATATCAAGGCAGCCCAGAGTTGATAGAAGAGTTATGCAGATAACCGTCGATGAGACCTTGAGTTTAAAGTTAGAGACTTGGTATTTCTATGCATATCTCCATGGAAGAAGGTCATGAGGATTGGAAAGAAATGGAAGTTAAGTCATTGGTACATAGGCCCCTTTAATATTTTTGATCGTGTCAGGGATATGGCCTATCGACTAGCACTTCCACCTACCATGACCAAAGTACAAGATTTCTTTCATGTATCCCTCTTAAGGAAGTACATACCAGACCCTTCACATGTACTCTTTTCAAAGGTAGTATAGATCTAGGATGATCTTTCTTACCAGGAGAAACTAGTGAAGATCTTAGATCATCGAGACAAAGTTATACAAAATAAGACAATTCCCCTCGTAAAGGTGTTTTGGAGAAACCACAAGTTTGAAGAAGCGACGTGGGAATCAGAGGAAGTGATGAAGCAAAGTTACCCACATCTAATTTAGTGTGGGAAAATGAAAATTTTAGGATGAAATTTCTTAAGGGGGGAAGATTTTCACGACCCAAAAATTCATTAATGAAAATTCCTCTCGGTCTATATAAATGTATTCTTATGGTTATGTAAAACATATGCACTTATTTGGTTTTATGTTTTGGATTTTAAAATACTGTTAAATTTTTTTACTGTTGCTAATATAGATGTTGAACAATGATCACATGATTATTATAAATATAGGGCTTTAACAAATCCGATTTACTCATAAAAAGGAAGCGATAACCTCATCCAGTAGACTTTCCCCATACGAAGCCAATTTGTTGGATCATGGAAAGGAGGTGGAGTAATTGGGTTTCGCTCTTGACCAAGCCCAAGCTGAGCTTGAACATGTTAATCTTGAGTGGAACTGACTACGGGAGAAGTGGAAGTTAATAGAGATTACCACCTGAGCAATGTTATCTGAGCCACCCCAAGAGTCTGTCACCATCGCACACCTTACCCTTCATTCTTATGTGGGTGTTATAAGGGGTTATGTTACAAGACCCTAGCACTATGACTATGTACATTATTTTTGTATAATGAATGTGCATTCATTTTATTATTGTTACTTTGTAAATAGTTTTTAATGAACAAATAGTATTTTTATTTAATATTAAACTAAGAAATCTATTATGATGAATTAATGGATTTTTGAATTAAATAATATTTTAATAAAATGTTATTATTATTAAATTACTTTTTATTAAATATAAATTATCATATAATTTTATGAATTAAATTGAGAATTTTATTATGGTTTGAAAGCTATTTTTGTCAAAACCTATGAACTTTCGTTAAATGTTGGTTTTTATTTTAAAAGTAAAAATTCACATATTTATAAAATTATTTAGATAAAATGAATATTATTTTTGGAATCAGGATTTAGAAATTATCCAATGGTGAATTTTTCATAATTTTCTAAGATAGTCAAATTTTTGGGTAAAAATTAAATACCATTTAATTATATAATATGTTTTATGACATCATAATGACCCAATAGTGATGTAATAAAATATTATAAACATTTTTTTCGGCCAATATTTGTTTTACAATTAAAATAATGTGATTTCGGGTTTTTTTATTTATATTACAAAGCTTTAGTGAACCCTTTAAGGCTTATAAAACATTTTTTCTTTTTAAATTGTTTTCCTTGAGAGTGTGACTCACCTACACATAAGCAACCCTATTATTTTAAGAAGTTATGACATTGGACTTATAAAATATTTTCTTCCAATCCCCTTTTTCTAAAACGATGGGAAAAAACCATGGGCTGGTTTGTTGTTTGGATTAGTTTAATATAAGGTGTCCCAAACCTAAATAATAAAGAATTACCTATCCTTTCCTATATAAACCCACACAAGCTCCCACTTCCTCTTCACTCAAAGACTTTTTAGATTGACCAAAACCTAACCTACTCTCTATAGAATCCTCCCAAGGTGCCCCAATCTCATAATAATCCTCTCTCAAGCCTCTCCCAAGATTTTGGGATTACACTTCCATGTAAGGGATTTTCAATTTTCTTATTTATGTCCATGTTTCCTCATATTGTTATGCCCTTTTATTTTCAATCATAAATGTTGGGGTATGATTTAAAACCTCCCTCATACTTTCCTCTTCATGTTTTAATAATGAAATATCCACTTTCTCTCTCATTAATTCTTTCCATGTATACCCATTACTATGTCGAAATTCTGAAAGGAATTTCCCTCTCCTCATTTACATTCAAGAAATTATTTTGTATCATGAATATAAATTCCATTAAAAATATTGAGACATGTATCTATATGACACCCCATACTTTCCATTTCATGTACATATGATTAGATACACCTTTATCTCTCATCAACCATTTTATGAATTCTTATGTCATGTCGTTATACTGCTTAAATTGCACCACATTTTTTTAAGCCTAAGTCATTATGTAGTGAATACCATGACCATTTCTATATCAAGGGTATTTAAGTTGATGAAAATTTACCTTTTTATTATAGAATTTCATGTATGAATTTCACATTCCTTTATCGTGGAATAAATGATTATGTTTAATGAATCCATGTTTTATGATCCATGTGGCACACTTATGCATGAAATGAAATGTTTAAGAAGGGTACACCCTAATAGCGCTCCAATGCATTGGGTAAATTATAGTATCATGATATGTCATGTGCATTGAGTGTTGACTCATGATAATTCAAGTGCAATAAGGGTTTACTCGTGCTTCATGTGCAATGAGGGTTTACTCATGCTCCATGTGCAATGAGCCTTGGCACATACTAATTCCATGTTAAGTGCTGTTGAAAAATTTCCATGTTATGATTATCATGCTTTATCATGCATTTATATTCATGTTTATCATGTGATACATTGATATTCCAATTGTATAACATGTATTTTATTCCTCATGTTATTCCATGTTTATTCCCTTACCAGGCTTTATAGCTCACCCTTTTCTTATGCATGTCCTCAGGTTATCCAATGTAATGATTAGTACGAAAGAATGTAGTGGTCATGTAAAGGAAGATTTCAATAAAGAGGTTTTATTTCTAGTTTTAAGTTGTTATGTAATGATCTTAATCCACAAATATGCTAGAAATATTGATCTTCTATGTTATATCAGGTGAAGTTTATGTAATAAATCATGTTTTTGTGTGTAATAAAGAACATGGTTTTCATATGGAGAGCCGCGATGACGATATGTACCTACCCTTTAGGCAGGATCCTTGGAAGATGATCTCAAGATATGTTTTCTATTTCTATTGTATTATCTCTTTCATTTGGGCTTGTACATTGGCCCCTTTACTTTCAGTTCACACTTTTAATTCAATAATTTTTACTACATGGTGTTCTTTTGTTGTGTACCTTGTATATGTGTATACAGGTTAAAAGGAAATGCCTTATCATTTTAGGGATACACCTTTGCAGTGCTAGTCACTAACCCCTGGCCTATAGAAGGTGTTCTTGGGGTAGTCACGGTACGATCCCTGGGGGATGGGTTGTGACACTAATATTGCTAAAAATCCTTGATTTGTTTGAGCCTTGTATGTTACTATTTTGATTTTTTATGGATTCATATTTCATAAAAGGATAATCAGATAAATTTGGTAATAAAATAGTTGGGTGAAAAAATGGAATTTTTGTGAAAACATGTTTTGTATATGAAATAATTTTCAGGTACATTATGCTAAAATTGTTACCATGTCTTCTGGTAGAACTTATTTTTGTGGATATGATTTTGTGATTGTTGTGGGAGTTTTTTGTGAGGGTTGTACTATGGGTGTTTCATTAGATTCCATGGGTTTAATATTTGGACTCAGTTTAGATAGTGGTTTGTGTAGTGGGTGATGCAACACATGTTATGGCTGGCATGGTAGATTATAGTTAAGGTTTTAATGTTAGGAAGTTGGGATATATTGGTTGGTCTATTAGTGTGGGTTGTAGAAAGGTGTTTTGGATTCCTTTCCATGGATGAAAAGAGGGAATGAGTGTGTTGTTATGGGATATGTATTGGTTGGTTAATGCATGAACATTTGGTAGTGGACTGATAGTACAAAATATAGTTGTAAAAAATGAACCTTAAATGGGGTTGGTTGGAATTGAATAACTTCATGGATAAAAATAAAACATTGATGTTTGAAATGAATGATTAACAATTGAATCAATGTAATTGATGGATTAAGTTTTTTTTCATTATGTTTGGAATTTAATGACTTGATAAACATAAATTGGTCGTTAATAGTAAATATAGAAATGAAATAATGGTATGATTAATTAGAAAATGCACATGTTTTATGTCGCTGTTTTCATGGGATGTGGGGAAAGTTATCATGTTATAGTTCACAATGATGGTAGCATGAGGTAGTGGTAGTGTGGTGATGTTTGTGAGATGTGGTAGTCCTAGTTGGTATGAACTCCTTTAAACTAAGATTGTGTGTTGTATATATATATATGATGTATTTCCTTGTGATTTCTATACACACCCCACCCAAATTGGATACTCTTACCAATGCCCAACATGCTTTAGGTTCTAGATATTTTCCTCTAACATCCGAGCTGGAGAGGTAATAAAGGAATAACTTCTCTATCTTCCCCACTCACCCTTATAGGTGTTTCATTATCTATGATGGATCAAGGTAGGTGTGATCATAATACTATAGTATGCGGTGTACTAAAATAACTTATGGGGTATAGATGATGAGGTACTTGCACACCGGGAGACCCTATGAGGTATTGAGATGAGGATACAAGATTAGTGTGCTAGAAGACCTTGTAGGGTAATAAATGAAATGGTATTATATGGTGGGGGTATCATATTGTAAGATGATGGAATGATATTTATTTCCTTTCTATTCATGATACCTTACTCTATTGGGTATGAGATATAGTGTTTTGAAGTATGGATACAGAAGGGATTGGGAGCACAATACATTTAACATTGGGATATAAGGGCGATAAACCAATGAGGAAGTGGTAACATGGCACCCTCTTATTATATTCTTTGATAATATTTTATTATTTTTGGATGAAATATTTGGTGAGTGAGACTTGGTGAAGCTGGGTAGTGGTTGAACTGATAAGTTCTTGTTGGTCCTACTATTTGTTCACTAACGTATTAGTATAATATTTACGTATTTACACAAGTGGTCTTGGTTATGATACTACTGAGTATACATGTTTTTATAAGCCATATATATATATATATAAACTATTTTCATGTTTTAGGGGGATTTTAGTGACCCAGGTGGGAAGTAAAAGCTTGGATCATGAGTTTTTCAACACCCTGATATTTTGGAATATATATATATATTATAAATTAATATCATGTTAGGTAGATTTATCCACACGCAACACCAAACAAAAAATATCCATAACATATTATATGAATATTATTAATAAAATTTAATAATAAAAAACCTGTAATAAATAAAAAGATTTTAATCAATTAAAAATGCATACAACATTGGATTATGAACACTTAAATTTTAAATTGTTCATTTTTTCAATAAAAGTTTTAAAAAAGACTAAATGTATGAATTATAACATTTTAATTTTGTAAAATTAACTTAATTTTAGAATCCATTATGTCAAAATTATCCTAGGGTGAGGTTTTGATATTTATATAAAATAATTGATTTTTAGGCGAATAATGAAAAATAGAGTTTTTACTAAAATAGTAGCGTTTTTGACTATATCAGGAAGAAAGTATAAATTAAAAACTTATTAAAAGAATTTAATTATGAAAAATGTATTTAAGGAATAATATTATTCATTTAAAAATATTATTTTAAATTTATAAAACATATGATTAACATTTTAAGGACATTAGTAATATTTTCAAATAAAAAACTATTTTTGTTTTTTCTTTTAATTAAAAATTATTTTTGTAAAATTAGGTTTTGGATAGCTTTTTAATACACATAAAATTTATTTTTTTATCAAAAACAAATTTATTTCATGTAAATAAATAAAATTTATAATTTTATCCAATACATAAATTTTAAGCTTAAAAATTCACTTTTCTTAAAAACTATTTTATGCACTTTGTGCGTTAATTCTAAAATTATCTTTTCTCAAAAATAAAAATTCTATTTGATAAAATAATTTTTAGATATATAATTAGAATTTTTAAAATATTTAATAATTCCAATCTTAATTTTTTCCATTATAATCAATTACCAAGGTTAAAAATTAGTTACCGTAATAGAAATTAATTTTGGTAAATATTTAAAAAACCAAGGGGAAACCCTAAAATCAATCAAGTTTTCTCTGAAATGTATGTTTTAGGGGATTATATAACTTATTTTATCATACATTCCATTATTTCCCATCTTTTGAGCCATTTACCTTGGAATAGTGTCATGCCATTATTTAAAATTTAGGTGTATTTACAAAATTCCATTTCCCTCCCTTATAAATGGAGATCACTTCCACCACTTCATGATACACCTATATATTATAATTTTATCCTCAAAATATTTAATTTTTGTCTTCCAATAATTTTCTATCAATTTCACGAGCCTCTAGTCTCTATTAGTTAGCTTAATGCCTCCATTTCCAAGGATATTTCCTAGAGAAATCCAAAGTTCTTAACGTGAGTATTTCTTACTCTTTAGCAGTTTTTCTTAATATTTCTCTTCCAAAATTATTAAAGACACCATAATATAATTAAAAACATATTACTAATATATTTAAATGTTATTATATTATTTTATTAACCATTATTCAATCCTTTACATCCATTAATAAAAACAAGACAACATCGATCTTGTATTTGTGTAGATTATCACCCCCATGAAGCGATGTGCTTTATTTTTATCCCCACCTATCGAAACTATTAAAAAGTATGGATTTGAGGAATTTATATATTTAATATTATAAAATTATTATTTTTAAATGATAATTTTTCATATACTTTAATCTCATCCCATTTTTTGAGAAATGAAATCATTAATCATATGTACGTACAGACTACCACCTCCACCAAGTAACATCTTATTTTTCATATAGTTCCATTATTATTTATTAAAATTTTTTAAACTATGATTTAAAACCTTAAAAATATATAAATAATATCATTATTCTTCTTTAACGATGATATTATTCTAAAATAATCCACTTTCGTAACCACATCCACCCATTAATCATAGTGTGTTCTTGTTTGGACTAGTCTAACCACATATGTGAACAATGCTATAAAATAATATCATGGACGGATATGAGAACTTAATTATTCATAATATATGATATAAATAATTAAATAATTATTTTATTTTGGTTCTTGAATAGTAACATTAATATTAAACTCCTTAATCAAGATACTAACATCCATTCGTTAAAAATCACCAAAACTTGCTTGCTGTTGATTTCATATTTAAGGATCATAACCAAAACTACAATAGAATTAAATTATATAATTATAAATAATTATAAATAATTATAAATCATTAATTCAAATAAATTTTATGATCTAGTATTGATGAACTCAGTGGGAGTAAAAAAGAACTCTGCTATTACAAAAATAGTTAAAAACAATCAAGATTACTTGCACATGAAATTAAAAATAGATAATAAATATCTAATATACATGTAGAGAATAAATATAAATTAATTTTATAAAAGGTTATATATATTAATTTTTTTAAAATATATTATTATGTTACATATTTTTGTTATGTAGGATATTCAAGTGCTTTAGTAGAAATGAGGAATTAAGGTAAGGGTGTTTCATATCAATTTCATTTGTTTTAGACATGTTTTTTATACAACAAATTTAATTTAAATGGTGTGTGTAATACCTATTATATATATATAATATCATGAATTATATTTTTCATTGTATTTTAGGATAAATTTTAATCCCTCTATTTCAAGGGGGTTTTATTAACATTTCTTAAGTCATAAAGGATATTGATAACTCAAAACTTATTTCTTTGACTTACCATGTTTCATATTGAACTTCATTATTATATGATTGGTTTATTACATCCCAATATTTTATATTAAACATTATCCTTGTCTTTGGGTAAAATAAAAAATTTGATTCAAATCTTCTACCTTGATAAATTTATCACCTATAAAAGTATTAAATTGATAAAAATAATTATTATTATATTTAACAATGAATTTTATTCCATATTTTCCTTTCCATCCAATATTAATTTTTATATTTGGAAACCTAATTATGTGTTATCTCATGTGATATTAATATTTCCCATATCCTATTTTCAAAATCATGTTTTATTAACCCATTTTACAATGTGGGTTTTCAATAAAGGTATTTTAAAATATTTAGAAGGTTTTCCATCCTTTAAAAATAAAAGGTTTTATATTAATGTATTTTAAAATCACAATTATTAAATATTATATTTTAAATTAAATGTTTTCCAAAGTTTTTACTTTACCTTTTTGAAAATGGCTTTTCAAAGTGACTATAATTTTTTTTTATCCCAAAAAGAAAATCATTTTCTAAAAAATCTTTTATAATTGCTCTTTACATGAGAATTAATCTTTACAAAGATTAATTTCCATGTTTTTAAATTATTTTCCAAATTATTTTATCACTTTATGATTTAGAAAGAAAATAAATATTATTGTATTTTTTAAAAGTAAAAAAGTACTTTTTTAAAAAGGGATTTTAATGGCCTCAGTTTTAAGAAAGAATTATTTAGTGTTTTTCGAAGGACCTTTCTATTATAAAATTTGTATTATAAAAACCATTTTTTGTTTTAAAGGATAATCAATATTTTTTTATCAAGTTCAAAGTATTTCATTTAAAAAAAAAATTTATGCATTTTTAAGGATTTCAAATAGGAATGTTTCGTTATGTTTTTCAAAGTGATTTATTCAATAACCTTAAATGTGAGTTTGAATATATATAAAAATCCTTTTAAGTTACTTTTTTACACTAGGTATATATTTTTATTCTAAAATTCATGTTATTTATCTGTATGTCTTATTGAATGTTCTTGGGTAGTTTTTCATGAAACCCATCTCTTTTCCTTGTGTTAATTATGTGATATTTGAATTACAAGTTTTTTCATGTTATAATGGAACTAATATGTGTGTATGATTATTATTATGAAGAGTAGTGTCCTATTCAACCCTCCAATGTATTGGTTAAGTTTTTATATCAAAAAATATAAGAATGTTTTGTGCCTAAATGATCACATATGGATTTGTTCACATGATTGTGTGTGGACATAATCAAATACATATTTCTTAACATGATTATACATGGGCGTGATTTTATATTTGTGCACATGATTGTGTATGGACATTATTGAACATAGATTTGTTCACATGATTATGCATGAACATGATCACATAAGTCTTTTTTCATGTGATTGTTCATGGACATGATTACATATAGCTTTGTTCACACGATTGTGCATAGAGTTATTGTGTATATATTTATTCACAAGATTGTTCATGTACATGATCAAAATTTTCTTTGTTCACAATTTCATGATTTACATTACTTATAGCACATTTCTATTCCATGTTCACATAGTTGTACTTCATTAATCATTTTTATTATCTCTTAATTCCACACTCTTTTTCCATGGTATATGATTTTTCATTTTAGATAACTTTTCCTTAAATCATGACTTATAGAAAAATATTATTGCTTTATAATCTTTTTAATAAGAAATTTATCCCATGATGTTGTTTTCTCATATTATTATGATATAACACTTGATAAAATGTTGATGAGTTTTCTCTTACTAGGAATTTGATCTCACCCCTTTATTTTCTTCCCTTTTATACAAGAAAGTTTTTATAGGACTACATTTAAATGGAATTTTTATATAGATATTATTTTTGGGAAATGTTAAAGATATAAAAAAAAAATATTAGTATAGTGGAACAAACATTTTTTGGATGATAGAGATACTCAATGACACTCAATATTCCATTGTTAGGATTGTGAGATGCAATTTTAAACTTATAGTAATTTTTAAAAATAAATATTGGTTTATATCACTTTTTATAAATCTAAGTGTTTAAAGAATGTGTTTTCAACACTAGATCCGAAAGTATGCTTTGGGGGTTACTCAGTTGGTATCAGAGCATGGTTTAATCATTTTTCTGTACTATTTTAGTAATTTTGGGATTAGGATGATAGAACATTAGTAAAACCCTAGGGGGATAAGTTTAAGGGATAAGTATATGTCTAGGATAACAACCTGAAGATTTGGTAAAGTAGAGATTGTGTAGTTCTCCTAGAAATTATATGCTTATATGGATACTATCAAGTGGATGTGGCTATGACATAAATTCACCTAGGGGTAATCACAATAAAAGGTATGGTTGAGTATCAAATCAATATTCACTTTGGTGCATGATGATTGGGTCTTAGACTATACAATTGGCTAGACACCGATGAAGGATATGATTTGGTTAATAAAATTCTCTTTACTAACCAAATATGTAGGATTTAAATATATTTGAATTTGATAATGAGTTAGGTTAGAGATCCTAATAATAAAATGACCACAGAAAACCTAGTTTAAATTCAAGGAGTGATAGGTTAGTCAAATTATAGCACAGTTTAATCAAAAGTATCATATGTTGAAATGAATGTGTCATTAGAGAAGACATATTAGGATTTATTTTTCATATTCCTATGATTATTTACTCTGATTTTATTGGAAATTATCACAAACGTTTTTGTTATATTCTTTATTTTGAAATATTATCATGAAAATGAAGCTATGAATGCTATATCCCTATGAACTCCTAAAGAAACATATTTGGTAGAATTAGTTTCCTAGTCTTAATAAGGAAAATATAATGGATATCTTAGTAGAATATATATATTGAGTTTATTATGGATCTCTAAGCATCTTAATTTAGTGAATGATGATTAAAATTATGAGGAAACAATTTATTTACGGGGAGGGGGAATGTAACTCCTTGAGATTTTGGAATATATATATATATCTAAATTAATAATATTTTCAGTATCTAGCTCCACATGGAGAACCAAACAAAAACAATCCACAACATATTAGATGAATATTATTCAGAAAATTTAAGAAAAAAAACATATAATAAATAAAAATATTTTAATCAATTATAATTGCATACAAAATAGGATTAAGAACACTTCAAGTTTAAACAATTTATTTATTCAATAAAATCCATTTTCATTATATTTTTTTATTTAAAAAATAAATATATAAATATATAAATTTTAATTTTTTAAAATGAACTTAATTTTTAAATCAAATACGTCAAAATTATTATAGGGTGTTTTTTGGGATTTCTCTAAAAAAATTGAATTTTTTGTGAATACTAAAATATAGTTTTTACTAATATCATAGTGTTTAGGACTATATCAAGAAGAAAGTACAAATTAAAAACAAATATTTTTTTAATTATTAAAAATTTATCTAAGGATTAATATTATTCATTTTAAAATACTATGTAAAAATTGGAAAACCTATGATTAACATTTTAAGTTCTTAAGTAATGATTTCCAATAGAAAACAATTTTTAGTCATTTATTTTAATTAAATATTATTTTAGAAAAATTCCGTTTTATCTTGATTTGGAATCCAAATTAAATTTATTTTTCTTATAAAAAACCAATACATTTCATGAAAATAAATAATATTGAAAATTTTATCCAATATATAAATTTTAATTTTAAAAACATACTTTTCTTTAAAACTATTTTTATGCGCCTTGACTGTGAATTATAAAATTATAGTTTCTGAAAAATAAAAATTTTATTTTATAAATTTATTTTCATATATGTGAATAGAAATTTTAAATTAGTTAATAAGGCTAATCTTAATTTTTTTCATTCAAATTAATTACTAAGGATAAAAATAGTTACCGTAGTAAAAATTAATTATGGTAAATGTCAAAAAAACTAATGGTACAAGCCTAAAATCACTAAATTTGTATACAAAATTTATGTTTTATAGGATTATAGACCTTAAATTTTCATAAATTCCATTATTTCCCACATTTTTTTCTTTTTACCTTGTAATAATGCTATTCTATTATTGAAAACTAAGTCGTTTTTACAAAATGAAAATTTTCTTCACTTATAAAATAGGATCACTTCCATCACTTCATTATAAACCTATATCTTTGAATTTTATCCAAAAAATTATCCATTTTTCTTATAATTTAATACTATATGAGTTTTATAATAATATTTTCTGAATTAGTTATCCTAAGTCCTCTATTTCCAACTAGATTTCCAAGAGGAATCTCAAGTTCTCAACATGAGCATTTCTTATTCCTCAGCCTTTTCTTCTTAATATTTCAATTAAAAAATTATTCCAAAAACCAAAATATAATTAAAAAAGTATTATTAATATATTTTAATGTTATTATATTAATAAATCAACCATTATTCAATCATTTACTTCTGATAAGGAAAAAAACAATATCGATCATACATACATGGGACTACCACCTCCATTGAGCGATGTGGTTTTTTTCCACACCAACTCTCAAGAACAATATCAAAAATATATTTTATGAATGTATATGTTTCATATGTAAAAATTATTATTTTTAAATTATAATTTATCATATAACTTCATTTTATCCTATTCATTAAGAAATGAAATTATTAATCATGCATACGTGAAGACTACTGCCTCTATGAAGTAACATATCTAATTTTTAGTATAGTTTCTTTATTTTTTATTAAAATATACTAAAATATTATTAAAAACCTTAAAAACATCTAAATAATATCATTATACTTATTCATTAATGATATTATTCTAAAATAAACAACTTCTATAACCATATTCACCCATTAGTTATGATATGTTCATGTTTGGGTCGGTCTAACCACCTAATTGAAAAATAATATAAAATAATTTCATGGATGAATATTAAATCTTAATTACTGATAATATGTGATATAAATAATTAAATAAGTATTTTATTTTATTTATATAATTATATCATTAAAATAAAACTCATTAATTAATATACCAACACTTATTCATTAAAAATAACTGAAGCATACTCATTACCGATTTCATATTTAAGGATCATAACAAAACATACCATAGAATGAAATTATAAAATTATAAATAATTATAAATTATAAATTATCGTACCTTGTATTATCTTATAATGATTAAATTTTGGATAATAATTAAGAATAATATCTCTATAACGAAACTAGTTAATGACGATCAAGATTACTCACACCCGATAATGAAAATAAAAAATAATTAACTAATATACACATAAAGAATAATTATAAATGAATTTTATAGAATATTATAAATATTTAAAAGGTTTATAAATATATGATTAAGTCAGTTGTTTTTTTATATAAGATATTTAATTTCTTTAGTGGAAGTCATGAATTAAGGTAAGGGTGTTTCGTCTCAATTTCTTTTCATCAAGACATATCTTGTTTGTGAACATAATTTCATTTAAATGGTGTGTACACTTACTATTGGATATATAATATCTTGAATTATATTTTATTCATGGTATTTTAATTTTAATTTTTGGCCCTACATTTCAAGGTGTTTTTCTTAAAAAGTTTCTTAACCTATAATGGATGTTGATAACTCAAAACATCTTTCTTTGAGTTATAATGTTTCATCTTGAAATTATTTCTCAAATGATTATATTATTAAACTCAAAGATTTTATATTTAAATTTACCCTTCTATATTTTTAAAATGAAACTTTTGATTCAAATCTTCCACCTTAATGATTTTCTTCCCCATAAAAGTACGACACTCTTAAGAATAATTCCTATTCTCTTTAATGATGATTTTCCTTCTGTATCTAACTTCCCTCCAATGATATCCTTTATATATGGAAAGATAATTATGTATTATCTCATGCGACCTTCACATTTATATTTTAATCTATTAAAAATTAGGCTTTATTAACCCCTTTTTTACATTGTGGGTTTTTAATAAAGGTATTTTAAATTATCCAAAAGTTTTTCCATCCTTTCAAAATAAAATATTTTATCTTCAAATACACATTCTGTTTATAAATAATTTATGTAATTTCAAAGATCTATTATTAAATATTCTTTTTAAAGTAAATTTTTTACAAGGTTTCCACTTTAACTTTTATAAAATGAATTTTCATAGTGATTAAAACTTCCTTTTTATGCTGAAGATAAAATAATTTTCTAAAAACTCTTTTATGATTTCTCTCACCATATGAGAATTATTCTTTACAAAGAGTCTATTCCATTTTTTAAATGGTTTTATGAATTATTTTAACTCTTGATTATTTTTAAATTAAAAGGAAACATTCATATATTTTTCAAAATAAAAATTTTTATTTTAAAAGAATTATTGATTTTTAAAAAGAGATTTTAAAGTCTTATGTTTTTAAGAGGTAATTCTTCAGTATATTTCGTAGAACATTTCAGTTATAAAATTTATCTTCTAAAAAAAATTTTGGTTTTAAATTTTAATATTTAAAATATTTTTTCCAAGATCAATGTAATTAATTTTCATGAAAAAAATTTAGGAGTTTTTAAGCATTTCAAAAAGTGACATTTCTTTATGTTTTTAAAGTGATTTATCCAATAACCTCAAAATGGTGTTTTTCATCTATGTAAACATTCTTTGATGTTTATTTTGTTACACTGGGGATATATTTTTATTCCACCATCCATATTATTTATTTGGATAACTTATAAAATATTCTATAGAAGTTTTTTATAAAAACATTCTCTTTTAAATGGGTTAATTAAGTGAAATTTTAAGTATGAATGTTTTCATATACTAATGGAACTCATATATGTGGATGATTATTATTATGATGCTTGGGGTCTTATATCACCATATAATTTATTGTTTATGTTTTTATATATTATAATATGAGAATGATTTCTATATATATGACCACATATGTATTTTTTCACATGATTGTGTGTAGACATGATTAGTTAGAGCTTTTTTTCCACATAATTGTGCATGGATATGATTGAATACGTCTATTTTCATTTGATTATGGATGGAAATGATAACGCATATCTTTGTTCACATGATTATACATGAATATGATTGTATATTTATTTTTTCACATGACTATTCATGAACATGATTGGCTATAGACTTTTTTACATGATTCTACATGGACATGGTCACGTATATATTTGTTCACAATATTATGTGTGGGTATGATCACATTTTTGTTTGTTCTCAATTTAGTGATTTAATATACTTATGGTAAATTTATATTTCATATGCCTATGATTATTCTCCATGGATCATTTTTATTATCTATTGATTGCACACTCTTTTTCCATGGTATGTTTTTATTCTTGTGAGATTCCATGTCCTTTCATCATGACTTATGAGGAAGCTCTCATTGTAAATTTTTAAATATAAAATATATAACATGCTCATATTTTATCATATGCTTATGATCTAACCCTTAATGACATTTTGACATGTTTTTCCCTTATTGAGTATTTGAGATAACCCCTTTATTTTATTTCCCTTTGACAAGAAATTGTTTATAAGACTATATTTTGAAGGATGTTTTATATAGAAGTGATTTGTGGGAGATGTTGAAGGCATAAAAAGGAAATATTTTTATAGTGGAATAAATGTTATTTTTTGGATTAGAAAGACATGGTAGATAATACTAAAATATATTAAACCTTATTTTCTTAAGATTTTGTGATTATTGTGAGATGTAATGTTTAAATTATGGTAATGTTGTAAAATAAAGATAGGTTCATATCACTTTGTATCAAAACTATTGTTTACAGAATGTGTTTTTAGAACAAAATGTGGGAGTGTGGGTTGGGAGTGCCTCATGTTTCCTTATAATATTCGTATTGGTATTTTATTTGGGTTTTTTATTTTTCTAGTGTTATTCATGAATTGTGGGATTATTGTGGATCTCGATTTTTTTATATTATAGTGTTAATCATTTGTTTGTTTCTATATTTATAGGTTTTATGAGGGTAAGGACTCCCATTTTTATGTTTTATACCCTTGGTTTTTACAACCCAAACCTTAAATTATTCATTAATTAATTATTTATAAATTTTATTTATTATTATAAAGGCTTGGGTCTTTTTATTTTGGAAAATTTTAAATTTTTTGAAAATTATGTGTGTTTTATGGGAAAAACTTTTCAAAAACTATGCAGTTGGTGTGTGTAATATTATAAAGATGTTTTTATTGGTTGGACTATAGTTTTTCCAACCATGAAGAACAACCATATGGGTTAACTTATGTTCCAAGTGAGGGGTGCATGGTTGGAACACAGATTGTTAAATTATGTGGCAACCATGAGATGTACCCAAACTTTTAAAATGATAAAATTATTAAACTAACCTCCCCCTAATTAAACCCAAAATCATGTCTCCCTATATCCATCTTTTCACGACGCACCATAAATCTTTGATACCCCTACACTTGACCCTCCCATTTTACTCTTCTAGTTCTTAGCAATTCTTCATGTAATTTCGATTAGAATATTCTTAGGTTTGGGTTTCCTATCCTCCTTCTCCCTCTATTAATTTCTAGTTTCTCTTCTCTTCCTATCACCATAGTTTGTTGTAAGTTTAACCCTATATGGGTTTAAGTCCTAATTATTTTGTTATTTAGTTCATAGGGTGAAAAAAATTCTATTTAGATCCTTTCTCTCATTGTTCTTAGTGATTTTACATCATCTGCAATTGACCTAGGTTGGTGCTTCCATATTTTTATCTTTTACTCACATTCTAAATTATAATTGGGATTTATAAATAAATTCCCAATGAAATTATCATGATATATATTCTTTTAATTTCATAGAGTTATTTTTAAAAAGTCTATATACTTAGAATGAGTATTTGTAACCTTTAAATTGATTTCTGAAGGGGTAATGATTGAGGATTTATTTTTTTGAGAAAATTTATTGATTTTACTTATTACGTCATCATTATATTCACTTGTGACTGATGTGTGAAAGTATTATGTTTTTTTTGGGATTACGCACATATTCATGGATATATATATGTACATATTTGCCTAGTCACATGATAATATGTGAATATGTTAATTAAGATATGTATATATATATAGAAATTTATATGTGTATAACAATAAAAGAAAACTTAAAAATTTAAATTAGATGTTTGAAACTAATTTTTAAATTATTTTTAAAAATTTCACACTAAAAAATTAATTTTAAAGGCCCCTTTGGTAATCCTAAAATGTTTTTATAAAACTATGCTATTACCATAGTGGAAACCTAAATGTTTTGTTGTATATGTAGGGTTGATTTATGTTTTATAATGCAATTTGTTTATCTATTTCTTAATGAAACATATTATACTAAAATATTTTTCAATGTTTTTAAATATCATGGGAAACCCAAGGTTGTTGGGTGGGATAACCTAGAAAGGTCAAGATCCTTCACCATAATCCATGCCAGTGAAGTATTTAAATAGAGGTCCCTCTAGATAGAGAAGTATTAAAACTCCAAATCCACTATTAGTGTGACAAAGAATTACTAGGTGTACCTTTACTTAGTTACCATAGGGTGTATATCACTTAATGATTATTTAATTACTTGTTTTATCATTTTTATCTTTATATTACTTTACATTATAATTCCCATTTTTATATAGTTCTTTTTACATTGACATTTTTAACAATTATATGATTTTTTCTATAAATGCTTGGGTATTGTTTTCATTATTTTATATCTACTTATTCTGATTCTTAGTGATATCTATTTATTTTATAGTTTATTCAGGTGTGATGAGTTCATTTTATAGATTTCTTAAGAATTAACCCAAAAAATATTTTAGAAATGGATTTCCAAGAATATGTGTTCAAACTATTTAGTTTATAAAAAAGGATTTTTAAAGGAAAGATCATGGATTTGTTTTCCAAAAGTTAAATAAAAACATATTTTAAATAATTTATTTAAAACTATAATTTATAGTCTGCTCTATAAAAGATAATGTGTAGACCCATTTGGGAAACCCTATTGGGATTTTATCTCACACTATACACACACCACTCAATTTTGTAGATCGAGTGGCTATTGTAGGTTTAGGTTCCAATTATGAAGAGAATAATTTGTTGGGTTCTTGTTCCAAATATCTATTGAAGTTCATTCATGATATTTAGGATGGGGAGTGACCTTTGGTCACATGGGTATCTTGATCCAGGTATGTGTGTATTTATTTTTAGTGTTTTGGATGTTTTCAACCAATCAAACATCCCTATTTTTATCTATTTCTTTAATGTGCCACAAACTATATATGTAGATTTATGAATACTAAATTAAATAGGATATTTTATTTGAGGGAGTTTTAGGTTATATGATGGATTTATTTTATATTATTTTGTTTCATTTATTTTATATTATATTATTCATTTTCTTTGGGAACAAGAAATTTCAACGAATAGAGGGGTCATGCCAGGTTTTTCGATCCTAGTTTAATTTGTTTAGGGGTTAAATTATTCCCACCATTATTCTATAATTACTTGGAAATTATCACCTTCCCATAGGGGTCATTAATTCCCCTCAATACTTATCATGAGACAAATTGAGCATCTGATTGATGGAATAATCAGACTGGTTCATGAAAAAATGTTACGAGAGCCTAGTTTCTTAAGAGGGTCCAGGTTTTTAAAACAGCCTTATTATTTGGGGACTCTTCTAGATAGTTGATAATATTATTAAAGATTTGGAGGTATGTTAGGGGTTGGTTCTTAATCACCATAAATCTTGATGAAACCCAATATACCATGGGATTTCTATATTTAAATTTTGATTCCGTGCATTGTTTTTGAATCTTTCTATTTTTTTTGTTTTTAATTGACGATATTTTGGTCTTTTTGAGTGATTAATATGTCATTTTGAGATTTTATAATATTTTTGGTGAATTTTAGAATCATAATAGAGGTGAATGGTAATATCTCATAGCCTATTAAACCATTAAGAGTCTAAGAACATGGTCCTGTCAGGCTTTAACTGGAGGTTACATGGTTGGCGTATGGTTTACTAAGCCATATCACTAAACCAAGCACATCCACTAACCCATACTTAAGTATATATGTTGCGTTATCTTAATTGCAGTTTGTTTTAGGATATGGTCTATTGTTATTTGGGATAAACTAGAAACAAATTTTGGGTGTTTTAATGCAATTTGGTTTGATTTGATTGATAGTTGTGGTAGAAAACTTATTTTAGAGTAAGGGAAACTCGATTCTAAAAATTTATAAATAAGTTTTTAAAAAAAAATTTAAAACAAATATGATCTTTTGAATTTGTAAAATTAATTTAGAAAAAAATATATGATTTAGAATGTGTTCTCAAAAGAAATTCCATATTTTAGAGGTGAATTTCATTTTTTTAAAATAGAGGGGTGTTTTTTAAAATGGGGTTATAATTTGATTACTTTAGTTATTTTAATTTTAATTCATATTTTTTTAAATAGATACAAATGTTCATAATTTTTTTGAACCTTCTGGATGTGAGGTTGAAGTTTTAACTTGCAAAGAATTATGAAATTAATTTGATTTAGTTTTCTAGGGGGTGAAATGTTTTTAGGATATGTTTATTTTTTCAAAATGAATTTTGACATTTGAAGTTTGAAGTTGGGGGTTTTTAATGGAGAATATGGGATTTTCAAAAAAGGTATTAAATATTAGTGAGTTGGTTTTTTAGATTCAATTAATACTTTATATTAGAACCATTTGATTTCATTATGGAAGAAATGAGTGGATGGATTGTTGTTTCATTTGATTCCAAGCATAGTCAATAAAATCCTCGATAAAAATTGGATGGCCAGTCTCTTGGATTTCTATTCTATTTTATAGGTGAAGATAAATTTTGGGATTTGGGGATGGTTTTCTAATTGAGTTTTATGTTTTTTTGAGTTAGTGTAGTTAATTTTTTTGAGGAAATTCTAAATTAATGTTTCTCTAGGTATCCCCTTTATTATTCCAAGTGGTGTGATGACTATTTTTGTGATCATTAATTTTAATTATGCTTTTTCTTTAGTGTTAGTATGATTCTATTTTTATGGGGAGTCTCATTTGAGTTTTTGGGGTGAATGGGATGAGCGATATTTATTTAGATTTGTTGGGTTCACTGAGAGTTAGTGCATTGAGAGTAAGTACCATGTTATCCTTGTAACGCCCCGACCCTAGTTACCCAGAGTCGGTGCATTATTACATAACATTGGCATGATCACAAGAAAGATCAAATCTCGAAAGACCGCTTGGTTTAGTAGCCTTGGAAACACTAGATATATTCATAAGTTTTACATTACATCATAAAATGAAAAACTAATACAACAACATAATGTTTCCACAATCCACACTATTAACCCCTCATAAAATCCCTGCAGGTCATTCATAACTTACTTCTTCACATCCTGGGAAAAATAAAACATAGAAAAGGGGTGAGCTCAAACGCCCAGTAAGGATAACAATATAGCGGAAACTTTCATAAATAAGAATAAACATTTTAGGCAATGCATTACTAAAACAAAAGCCTTTTAAACTTGAACTTCAACATAGTATGGCAAAAGTAAAAATGAAATAATGCCATTTACTTATTCACATGGATATTCTACTAATCGAATAATCACATGCAAAAATCAATAACCACTTTCATAATGTTGGAATGCGTAATGCTAAACGTTAATTTCTTTGTCTAGGCCTCATCCCAAGACCTAGGGGTTACTTCTAACCGGAACCCAACCCGGAGTGCCTCTAATAACCGGACACCAACCCGGAGTGCCTCTAATAACCGGACACCAACCCGGAGGGCATAGTTTTACCAGTCCCTAACCTGGAGGGCTTACTTTAACCAGTCCCCAACCTGGAGGGCTTACTTTTACCGGTCCCCAACCCGGAACATACTTGTTTAGCACATTCATCTGAAGAAAATTTTGAAATATAACATAAACATTCGGATTAAAACTAGCATACGAAATGTCAATAGTTTCACCATAAACTATGAATGGTATAAAATAGCACATCCACAGTCAAACATATCACAAAACATTCAATACAATATAGAAGTTTAGTATTATAATAAATCAACTTCAAATAAGCGTAAAATCCATTAAAGGATGTTGACATAGATGAAATCAAAACACTTTTTAGAGAAATATCTCTTTCTATTTTTGAAATCATTTAAGAGCCATATAAAATAAAACATTTTCTTGAAAATATTCTTGTAAGCTTGTAAGGAAAGATTTGACGATTTTATAACGGCGGAAAATAACCGCACCCGCCGTATAAGAAAAAAAACATTCTTATCTTAATTCTGTCGAAAAGGTTAAAAAGGACCTTGTTTTGAAAACGACGGAAAGATTCCTTTATAAACCTCTTAGAAAAAGTCAAACAAGGGTATAAATGAATTTAACCCATATTCTTGTAAATAATAAATATGTTTTGAAATACATTTCGAAGAAACATGGATGTGGATGATAAAGAAATCCCAGTAGATTATTACGTATAAACAACCTCGGATAATGAAGAGATTGTGAAATAACCCTTACCTTGTACTTTTCCTTGGTTGGGGTAGGTTAACCTCCTGTATAATGGTGAAATAATTGTTATTAAATTATACAAGAATCATATATATTAATATGATATCATATATGATCTTTTAATATTGATTTGATAATAATATCTTAGTATTATCGTCGTTTTGTGTGTTAACTTACTCAATTTCTTTTATATGTTTTGTTACATAAGTCATGTTTGTTGTATCTTATTCATATCCATAATGATATCAAGTCCTTAAACATAATTTTTAAATCATTAAATGATAATTATACTTGAATGGATACGATGGAGAATGAATCTCATCGCGTTCGTGGAGACGGTAGTCCGTACGTACGCACGAACGCTACTTCCATTTAATTTTTATTTTAAAAGAATCGAATCCAAATGATACATAGGTATATTACTATTCCAGTATAATATAATATTTTATATATGTTACTTAAGTTCATTAACACCATCCTTTATACGTTCCATGTGTGGTATGAACGAGTCATATCATTTTAAGGGGGCGGTAGTCCGCACTTCCTCAAATGAAATTATCGTATGTATATACAACATGAAACGAATAATGGTATGAAATAAAATGGAATTAAATAAGCTTATATATAAAATATATATCATTAATATCATATTTAATTACAGTGCCATCATAATGGCCACCATGAGAGGCAGTAAGATGTATTTGAACAATCATCGTTTCGTGAGACGTTAATTTGCCATCCACAGAAACATTATGTTCATCATCCATTAGATGGAGTTGTGTGTATGTTTAGTTTGAATACTTCTTATAACAACATCCTAGTACATTGAGGATACTGGTGTTGTTACAAAAGAAGGGAAATAAAAAGAGTTTGGGGGTTGGAGAAGCAAAATAAATGAAAATAATTTAAGAGAAATCGTTACCTTTAATTTAGGTAACTCACTTTGGTTGGAACCAAAGGACTTATTGAAATGCTTTCTGCCTAAGGGGAAGCTTCAAGGAGGCGGAGAGGGATGTGGGGAGCTTAGTTGGGCAGAGTTTGGACGAGCCAAGTGGCTTTAGAGGTGTGAGGAAAAGAGAAGGAGGAGTGCCCTTTTATAAGAGGGGTGAGGGGCACCTTTGGAAAAGCTAGAAATATTAATTTATAATAAATTCATATTCGGTTTCCAAAGGCTCCAAAGTTGACTATTCAAAGGATGAGGTGGGGATAGGTCGAAAACAACTCATCTAATAGAATTTAGACAGGTTTGGGTACTTATATTAACCTTATCTTTAAGTATTAACTCTAAGTTAATTAGTTTCACTTTTACAATGTCTCTTTGTATTTTTATATAATATGGTTAATAAACTTACTATATACATCCAATCGACCCCCAAGTGGTCCATTAATGATTAACCTATCATAATATAAGTCTCTTGGCCGAACCTTAGATTTTTAGGAATTTAATATCAATTAATAATATAATATTTGTTTTAAGAACTCTTTTATGTCAATTTTGACACTATTCAATAGTTGATTTTTGTGAAACTCATAACAGATTTATTACTTCGAACAAAGTCAATTAAATCAATCCTAATATATCATATTATCCTAGAAAATTATTTTAATTCATTAAAAGTTTCATATTATATTTATTTGGGTATTTATAATATCACTTATTTTAATTTTTCACTATTATAGTAATTACTGCAGCATCATTGTGTCATAAATAAAATAAATTATTTAATGTCTAAAAATTATAAATAAAATATAATTATGTAGGAAATCTTTTTATCTTTCTAATTAATATTTATAATTGAAAATCCAACATGTATAACCCTATGTAAAAATTGTTCTTCTAAAAGATGTAAGCTTATGCCATTTTTATTTTTATTTTAACTTTATTAATATAATGTGTCATTATCACTTACAAGTGGATCCATGGGGTCCCAAAATAGACCCAAAGATTCCCATGGTCGACCATGTATCAACCAATAGGGTTAAGACACGTTTTAGGGTAATTTAGTATTATTATAATATTATTTTTTAACCCTTATTTACCGGATTTACCCTTAACCATGGTAAATAAAATATTTACCGCAGTAATTATTCAAAATGTCTAAAAATAAAAGTTACCTATTTACACAATTTGAACATCCTGATTCCAAATATGGAATCCATTTTCCTAAATTCAAAACACAGAAGTGGCAGAAATTAATTTAAAATTAATTCCCGCTGTCAAAACAAAAAGCGTGTTTTTAAGAGATAATAACTATCAAAAGATTGACACTTGTTTATGTTCGGTTTAATTGTAAAATTATGTCCAATGACCAACATTATATTAAATGGTAAAAATATATTCCAAATATACTCTAAAACCACTCAAATTCATAATTTATCACTATTAATTATTTTGATTAAAAAAGTTGTTTTTAATTAAAATTTAGTAATTTTCACTATTCATCAAAATATGAAAGTTATCCGAAATGTACCAAAATTTCACCTTAGGCTAAATTCGATACTCTGAATCCAAAAATGAAGTCCATTTTAAAATAAAAAATATATATAATTTCAAAAAGTAGGTATTAGTATTCATAACGGCTAGTTTGATTGGTTGTGGTGTGTGTTAAAACTCAAGGTTGCGTACAACACACGCTACTGTATTATTCAACGAAAGTGTACCGTGGAAGCTTGGGATGTTTCATTTTAAATTTTTGATGTCCCCATTTAGTCAAAAATTTTAAAATATTTTATTTAAAAAGGGTTCACTATTAAACGTTGATAAAAGTGCAATACTGAAAATGAATTTGTTCTTGCATTATATCTAAGAAACTCATAATATGGATTCTAAAATTATAAGGATTATATAAAGTTTAAAATTCGGTTAATACTATTCATAACCTCTTTTGAATGGATTTTTTTTGGTAAGTCATGGTGCAATTGAACTCGGTGTTGCGTGTAGTGCAAGTTATTGAATTATTTTGAAGAAATAACACACTATGAAATCTTGGGGTGTTACATTCTCCCCTCCTTCAATAAATTGCGTCCTCGCAATTTGAAATTGTTCTTCGAAAATAAAAGGTTGAAAGTAGAAAATATATTTGTGGGAAAACCCACATCGAAAATTGGGTTACTAAAATTTAGTCCTAATATGAGGAAAAGAGAAATCAAAGGGTCACAACCAAATTATGATCTCAATTAGGAGAACATTGGTGGCAATTAGAGACATATAATCGGAGGAAAAACGTAAATATTTATAGGTAGTGATTGAGGTCATCAATCACAAACAAGTGTATAATTGAGGTCCTTAAATTCATCAATCTATGATGATTTGAAATACCATCGGTTCAACAAAACATAGGGTATTAGGATAACACATTTTTGACGTTTCAAAATATCTTAGTTGAAATCCCACATCGAAAAATGAATTAATGAGGCCTCTATTTAAAATAAAGAGTGGAAAGTATGAAGATTACCGAAAATAACACATACTAGGGTTCCATGTAGGAAAATATGGATATGGAATAGAAATCTAACCATCAATTATCTGATGGAGAGTGGTAGAGAACATGGCTATGAAAATGACAACAATCCCAAAGCCATAAATTAGTGATGATTTAAGGTACCATCTAGGAAAACATTTTTGTTCTAAGTTGCTTTTCTTAATATTGAGGACTTTATTTATGAGATTGGCTAAGATCATAAGGAGATATACTTACTTTATAATTAGAGTTTTATCCATTAATAAATTTCTACCACAAACTCATCTTTCACTCTAAAAGATAATAGAATGTAAAAAAAAAATCTATTTACACTATTCGTATAGGGTTCCAAAATAAACGAATTTATAATTCATCTACAAGATCTTTTAATAAAAACTACATTATTTAATCTAGGACATCTCGTGGGCCAGTGGTAGGTGATACACCCTTGTCGCCCTTCGGTTGCGGGTTCAAGTCTCGCAGCCTTGCCGGACGCGACGGGTTGCCGCCCGACCTCCGGGTTGTACTTTTATGGTAATCCAAAATAATACAAACTAGAACTATCCAAAATACTTCTATCCAAACTCACAGTCCAACATTTATAAGGAAGGTAAACATGATATAGATCCTTTTTACCCCGTAATAGCATATGAATACCTTCATCTTTTATTCTTTTAATAAACTGAAACATCTTGAATTACCATATTCCTTATTGATTACATTCATGCTCCCCTATTCCATATAGAATGCTGGATATACTTCATCAATCCAAAAATGTTTTAAACCCCAAAAAAATGATGGAATATACAAATCATTAATCAGTTTCAAGGTAGTCAAGAATATCCAACATAATTTATCCAAATCAATCATGTATTATTCTAAAATCACTAACTCGGTATCAGAACCATATTATGGTTTATCTTTCTCTCAACCATATATTTTTCAAAAATTTATCCTGCTATTGAGTCACTTTTCTTTGTTCCACACAATCTCAAGTCCTTAATGAAATAGTACTGCAGTACAATCCTTATATACTCCATAATTATTATAACAAGTACATTGCTGATACAACACTCAAATGACGTAATCAACACAATAACTCTAATCATTCCTCTTCATCTGTGGTAGTATCATAACTTGATTATTATCCAATAACATCATTTGTGGCATAGTCTGTTGACCGGGACATAGGTTCGCGTAGTGTCCAAACTCCTTGCAAATGAAGCATTGTACATTTGAAACCATTTTCTTACCCTTGCAGTCACGTACTTTGTGCCCTTTTCCTCCACACTTATAACAAACTCCCATTCTTTTCAAGCAAGTTCCAAGGTGTTTCTTTCCACAGTTACCACATATGGGAAAATTCTTCTTTTCCCTCTTCCCTTTATCCATCTTTCTCTCTTCCATCCTTTTCTTCTCTTGCTTCCCTTCAAAGCCATAGGACTCAGTAAACTCTTTACTTATCTTATCAACACATGATATTATTTCTTCATATGATGATAATACATGCGAGACTATTTCTCTTGTAAATTCTGGCTTAAGACCATAAAATATATAATCCTTCTTTCTCTTTGTATCATGTGCATTGCTAGAGTTCTCATTCCTTCTACTGGGCGCCATTTCTAAACAATGGCATAAACTAGATCAGTTTATGAATCAAAATACATAATCCCATACTTATAAAACACTTAACATAAATGGAACTATTTATGGATATAATCCATAATCATAAAAATGTTTTCTTTGAGGAAGTATATACTCATAAACCCTTCATAATGATTTGTAAAGAAAATGAGAGTTATCCTAAGCATATCCCCCGGGAGTGTCGTAACCAAGAGTGCAGCAAGGCCCGTTGTCGTGCACCAGTTCCCGTTCGAGTCTAGCTCAAAGCGGTGTTTTCGGGTTTTACCCCTAGGTACATCTGTGCCAGAGCCGCCTCTACCTGCTCGTATCCAGACAGGGATGTATTGCTCGGAAAACTCACAAAATCTCTACAATACCAAAATTCTAGGAAGTTCTTCTACACTAATCCTCAAATTTCATCAGAGTTTATCTAAATCTAGCTTCCAAGGTTTGTACTAAACTTCCTCTGATACCAACTGTAACGCCCCGACCCTAGTTACCCAGAGTCGGTGCATTATTACATAACATTGGCATGATCACAAGAAAGATCAAATCTCGAAAGACCGATTGGTTTAGTAGCCTTGGAAACACTAGATATATTCATAAGTTTTACATTACATCATAAAATGAAAAACTAATACAACAACATAATGTTTCCACAATCCACACTATTAACCCCTCATAAAATCCCTGCAGGTCATTCATAACTTACTTCTTCACATCCTGGGAAAAATAAAACATAGAAAAGGGGTGAGCTCAAATGCCCAGTAAGGATAACAATATAGCGGAAACTTTCATAAATAAGAATAAACATTTAAGGCAATGCATTACTAAAACAAAAGCCTTTTAAACTTGAACTTCAACATAGTATGGCAAAAGTAAAAATGAAATAATGCCATTTACTTATTCACATGGATATTCTACTAATCGAATAATCACATGAAAAAATCAATAACCACTTTCATAATGTTGGAATGCATAATGCTAAACGTTAATTTCTTTGTCTAGGCCTCATCCCAAGACCTAGGGGTTACTTCTAACCGGAACCCAACCCGGAGTGCCTCTAATAACCGGACACCAACCCGGAGTGCCTCTAATAACCGGACACCAACCCGGAGGGCATAGTTTTACCAGTCCCTAACCTGGAGGGCTTACTTTAACCAGTCCCCAACCTGGAGGGCTTACTTTTACCGGTCCCCAACCCGGAACATACTTGTTTAGCACATTCATCTGAAGAAAATTTTGAAATATAACATAAACATTCGGATTAAAACTAGCATACGAAATGTCAATAGTTTCACCATAAACTATGAATGGTATAAAATAGCACATCCACAGTCAAACATATCACAAAACATTCAATACAATATAGAAGTTTAGTATTATAATAAATCAACTTCAAATAAGCGTAAAATCCATTAAAGGATGTTGACATAGATGAAATCAAAACATTTTTTAGAGAAATATCTCTTTCTATTTTTGAAATCATTTAAGAGCCATATAAAATAAAACATTTTCTTGAAAATATTCTTGTAAGCTTGTAAGGAAAGATTTGACGATTTTATAACGGCAGAAAATAACCGCACCCGCCGTATAAGAAAAAAAACATTCTTATCTTAATTCTGTCGAAAAGGTTAAAAAGGACCTTGTTTTGAAAACGACGGAAAGATTCCTTTATAAACCTCTTAGAAAAAGTCAAACAAGGGTATAAATGAATTTAACCCATATTCTTGTAAATAATAAATATGTTTTGAAATACATTTTGAAGAAACATGGATGTGGATGATAAAGAAATCCCAGTAGATTATTACGTATAAACAACCTCGGATAATGAAGAGATTGTGAAATAACCCTTACCTTGTACTTTTCCTTGGTTGGGGTAGGTTAACCTCCTGTATAATGGTGAAATAATTGTTATTAAATTATACAAGAATCATATATATTAATATGATATCATATATGATCTTTTAATATTGATTTGATAATAATATCTTAGTATTATCGTCGTTTTGTGTGTTAACTTACTCAATTTCTTTTATATGTTTTGTTACATAAGTCATGTTTGTTGTATCTTATTCATATCCATAATGATATCAAGTCCTTAAACATCATTTTTAAATCATTAAATGATAATTATACTTGAATGGATACGATGGAGAATGAATCTCATCGCGTTCGTGGAGACGGTAGTCCGTACGTACGCACGAACGCTACTTCCATTTAATTTTTATTTTAAAAGAATCGAATCCAAATGATACATAGGTATATTACTATTCCAGTATAATATAATATTTTATATATGTTACTTAAGTTCATTAACACCATCCTTTATACGTTCCATGTGTGGTATGAACGAGTCATATCATTTTAAGGGGGCGGTAGTCCGCACTTCCTCAAATGAAATTATCGTATGTATATACAACATGAAACGAATAATGGTATGAAATAAAATGGAATTAAAGAAGCTTATATATAAAATATATATCATTAATATCATATTTAATTACAGTGCCATCATAATGGCCACCATGAGAGGCAGTAAGATGTATTTGAACAATCATCGTTTCGTGAGACGTTAATTTGCCATCCACAGAAACATTATGTTCATCATCCATTAGATGGAGTTGTGTGTATGTGTAGTTTGAATACTTCTTATAACAACATCCTAGTACATTGAGGATACTGGTGTTGTTACAAAATAAGGGAAATAAAAAGAGTTTGGGGGTTGGAGAAGCAAAATAAATGAAAATAATTTAAGAGAAATCGTTACCTTTAATTTAGGTAACTCACTTTGGTTGGAACCAAAGGACTTATTGAAATGCTTTCTGCCTAAGGGGAAGCTTCAAGGAGGCGGAGAGGGATGTGGGGAGCTTAGTTGGGCAGAGTTTGGACGAGCCAAGTGGCTTTAGAGGTGTGAGGAAAAGAGAAGGAGGAGTGCCCTTTTATAAGAGGGGTGAGGGGCACCTTTGGAAAAGCTAGAAATATTAATTTATAATAAATTCATATTCGGTTTCCAAAGGCTCCAAAGTTGACTATTCAAAGGATGAGGTGGGGATAGGTCGAAAACAACTCATCTAATAGAATTTAGACAGGTTTGGGTACTTATATTAACCTTATCTTTAAGTATTAACTCTAAGTTAATTAGTTTCACTTTTACAATGTCTCTTTGTATTTTTATATAATATGGTTAATAAACTTACTATATACATCCAATCGACCCCCAAGTGGTCCATTAATGATTAACCTATCATAATATAAGTCTCTTGGCCGAACCTTAGATTTTTAGGAATTTAATATCAATTAATAATATAATATTTGTTTTAAGAACTCTTTTATGTCAATTTTGACACTATTCAATAGTTGATTTTTGTGAAACCTATAACAGATTTATTACTTCGAACAAAGTCAATTAAATCAATCCTAATATATCATATTATCCTAGAAAATTATTTTAATTCATTAAAAGTTTCATATTATATTTATTTGGGTATTTATAATATCACTTATTTTAATTTTTCACTATTATAGTAATTACTGCAGCATCATTGTGTCATAAATAAAATAAATTATTTAATGTCTAAAAATTATAAATAAAATATAATTATGTAGGAAATCTTTTTATCTTTCTAATTAATATTTATAATTGAAAATCCAACATGTATAACCCTATGTAAAATTGTTCTTCTAAAAGATGTAAGCTTATGCCATTTTTATTTTTATTTTAACTTTATTAATATAATGTGTCATTATCACTTACAAGTGGATCCATGGGGTCCCAAAATAGACCCAAAGATTCCCATGGTCGACCATGTATCAACCAATAGGGTTAAGACACGTTTTAGGGTAATTTAGTATTATTATAATATTATTTTTTAACCCTTATTTACCGGATTTACCCTTAACCATGGTAAATAAAATATTTACCGCAGTAATTATTCAAAATGTCTAAAAATAAAAGTTACCTATTTACACAATTTGAACATCCTGATTCCAAATATGGAATCCATTTTCCTAAATTAAAAACACAGAAGTGGCAGAAATTAATTTAAAATTAATTCCCGCTGTCAAAACAAAAAGCGTGTTTTTAAGAGATAATAACTATCAAAAGATTGACACTTGTTTATGTTCGGTTTAATTGTAAAATTATGTCCAATGACCAACATTATATTAAATGGTAAAAATATATTCCAAATATACTCTAAAACCACTCAAATTCATAATTTATCACTATTAATTATTTTGATTAAAAAAGTTGTTTTTAATTAAAATTTAGTAATTTTCACTATTCATCAAAATATGAAAGTTATCCGAAATGTACCAAAATTTCACCTTAGGCTAAATTCGATACTCTGAATCCAAAAATGAAGTCCATTTTAAAATAAAAAATATATATAATTTCAAAAAGTAGGTATTAGTATTCATAACGGCTAGTTTGATTGGTTGTGGTGTGTGTTAAAACTCAAGGTTGCGTACAACACACGCTACTGTATTATTCAACGAAAGTGTACCGTGGAAGCTTGGGATGTTTCATTTTAAATTTTTGATGTCCCCATTTAGTCAAAAATTTTAAAATATTCTATTTAAAAAGGGTTCACTATTAAACGTTGATAAAAGTGCAATACTGAAAATGAATTTGTTCTTGCATTATATCTAAGAAACTCATAATATGGATTCTAAAATTATAAGGATTATATAAAGTTTAAAATTCGGTTAATACTATTCATAACCTCTTTTGAATGGATTTTTTTTTGGTAAGTCATGGTGCAATTGAACTCGGTGTTGCGTGTAGTGCAAGTTATTGAATTATTTTGAAGAAATAACACACTTTGAAATCTTGGGGTGTTACATTCTCCCCTCCTTCAATAAATTGCGTCCTCGCAATTTGAAATTGTTCTTCGAAAATAAAAGGTTGAAAGTAGAAAATATATTTGTGGGAAAACCCACATCGGAAATTGGGTTACTAAAATTTAGTCTTAATATGAGGAAAAGAGAAATCAAAGGGTCACAACCAAATTATGATCTCAATTAGGAGAACATTGGTGGCAATTAGAGACATATAATCGGAGGAAAAACGTAAATATTTATAGGTAGTGATTGAGGTCATCAATCACAAACAAGTGTATAATTGAGGTCCTTAAATTCATCAATCTATGATGATTTGAAATACCATCGGTTCAACAAAACATAGGGTATTAGGATAACACATTTTTGACGTTTCAAAATATCTTAGTTGAAATCCCACATCGAAAAATGAATTAATGAGGCCTCTATTTAAAATAAAGAGTGGAAAGTATGAAGATTACCGAAAATAACACATACTAGGGTTCCATGTAGGAAAATATGGATATGGAATAGAAATATAACCATCAATTATCTGATGGAGAGTGGTAGAGAACATGGCTATGAAAATGCCAACAATCCCAAAGCCATAAATTAGTGATGATTTAAGGTACCATCTAGGAAAACATTTTTGTTCTAAGTTGCTTTTCTTAATATTGAGGACTTTATTTATGAGATTGGCTAAGATCATAAGGAGATATACTTACTTTATAATTAGAGTTTTATCCATTAATAAATTTCTACCACAAACTCATCTTTCACTCTAAAAGATAATAGAATGTAAAAAAAAATCTATTTACACTATTCGTATAGGGTTCCAAAATAAACGAATTTATAATTCATCTACAAGATCTTTTAATAAAAACTACATTATTTAATCTAGGACATCTCGTGGGCCAGTGGTAGGTGATACACCCTTGTCGCCCTTCAGTTGCGGGTTCAAGTCTCGCAGCCTTGCCGGACGCGACGGGTTGCCGCCCGACCTCCGGGTTGTCCTTTTATGGTAATCCAAAATAATACAAACTAGAACTATCCAAAATACTTCTATCCAAACTCACAGTCCAACATTTATAAGGAAGGTAAACATGATATAGATCCTTTTTACCCCGTAATAGCATATGAATACCTTCATCTTTTATTCTTTTAATAAACTGAAACATCTTGAATTACCATATTCCTTATTGATTACATTCATGCTCCCCTATTCCATATAGAATGCTGGATATACTTCATCAATCCAAAAATGTTTTAAACCCCAAAAAAATGATGGAATATACAAATCATTAATCAGTTTCAAGGTAGTCAAGAATATCCAACATAATTTATCCAAATCAATCATGTATTATTCTAAAATCACTAACTCGGTATCAGAACCATATTATGGTTTATCTTTCTCTCAACCATATATTTTTCAAAAATTTATCCTGCTATTGAGTCACTTTTCTTTGTTCCACACAATCTCAAGTCCTTAATGAAATAGTACTGCAGTACAATCCTTATATACTCCATAATTATTATAACAAGTACATTGCTGATACAACACTCAAATGACGTAATCAACACAATAACTCTAATCATTCCTCTTCATCTGTGGTAGTATCATAACTTGATTATTATCCAATAACATCATTTGTGGCATAGTCTGTTGACCGGGACATAGGTTCGCGTAGTGTCCAAACTCCTTGCAAATGAAGCATTGTACATTTGAAACCATTTTCTTACCCTTGCAGTCACGTACTTTGTGCCCTTTTCCTCCACACTTATAACAAACTCCCATTCTTTTCAAGCAAGTTCCAAGGTGTTTCTTTCCACAGTTACCACATATGGGAAAATTCTTCTTTTCCCTCTTCCCTTTATCCATCTTTCTCTCTTCCATCCTTTTCTTCTCTTGCTTCCCTTCAAAGCCATAGGACTCAGTAAACTCTTTACTTATCTTATCAACACATGATATTATTTCTTCATATGATGATAATACATGCGAGACTATTTCTCTTGTAAATTCTGGCTTAAGACCATAAAATATATAATCCTTCTTTCTCTTTGTATCATGTGCATTGCTAGAGTTCTCATTCCTTCTACTGGGCGCCATTTCTAAACAATGGCATAAACTAGATCAGTTTATGAATCAAAATACATAATCCCATACTTATAAAACACTTAACATAAATGGAACTATTTATGGATATAATCCATAATCATAAAAATGTTTTCTTTGAGGAAGTATATACTCATAAACCCTTCATAATGATTTGTAAAGAAAATGAGAGTTATCCTAAGCATATCCCCCGGGAGTGTCGTAACCAAGAGTGCAGCAAGGCCCGTTGTCGTGCACCAGTTCCCGTTCGAGTCTAGCTCAAAGCGGTGTTTTCGGGTTTTACCCCTAGGTACATCTGTGCCAGAGCCGCCTCTACCTGCTCGTATCCAGACAGGGATGTATTGCTCGGAAAACTCACAAAATCTCTACAATACCAAAATTCTAGGAAGTTCTTCTACACTAATCCTCAAATTTCATCAGAGTTTATCTAAATCTAGCTTCCAAGGATTGTACTAAACTTCCTCTGATACCAACTGTAACGCCCCGACCCTAGTTACCCAGAGTCGGTGCATTATTACATAACATTGGCATGATCACAAGAAAGATCAAATCTCGAAAGACCGATTAGTTTAGTAGCCTTGGAAACACTAGATATATTCATAAGTTTTACATTACATCATAAAATGAAAAACTAATACAACAACATAATGTTTCCACAATCCACACTATTAACCCCTCATAAAATCCCTGCAGGTCATTCATAACTTACTTCTTCACATCCTGGGAAAAATAAAACATAGAAAAGGGGTGAGCTCAAATGCCCAGTAAGGATAACAATATAGCGGAAACTTTCATAAATAAGAATAAACATTTAAGGCAATGCATTACTAAAACAAAAGCCTTTTAAACTTGAACTTCAACATAGTATGGCAAAAGTAAAAATGAAATAATGCCATTTACTTATTCACATGGATATTCTACTAATCGAATAATCACATGCAAAAATCAATAACCACTTTCATAATGTTGGAATGCATAATGCTAAACGTTAATTTCTTTGTCTAGGCCTCATCCCAAGACCTAGGGGTTACTTCTAACCGGAACCCAACCCGGAGTGCCTCTAATAACCGGACACCAACCCGGAGTGCCTCTAATAACCGGACACCAACCCGGAGGGCATAGTTTTACCAGTCCCTAACCTGGAGGGCTTACTTTAACCAGTCCCCAACCTGGAGGGCTTACTTTTACCGGTCCCCAACCCGGAACATACTTGTTTAGCACATTCATCTGAAGAAAATTTTGAAATATAACATAAACATTCGGATTAAAACTAGCATACGAAATGTCAATAGTTTCACCATAAACTATGAATGGTATAAAATAGCACATCCACAGTCAAACATATCACAAAACCTTCAATACAATATAGAAGTTTAGTATTATAATAAATCAACTTCAAATAAGCGTAAAATCCATTAAAGGATGTTGACATAGATGAAATCAAAACACTTTTTAGAGAAATATCTCTTTCTATTTTTGAAATCATTTAAGAGCCATATAAAATAAAACATTTTCTTGAAAATATTCTTGTAAGCTTGTAAGGAAAGATTTGACAATTTTATAACGGCGGAAAATAACCGCACCCGCCGTATAAGAAAAAAAACATTCTTATCTTAATTCTGTCGAAAAGGTTAAAAAGGACCTTGTTTTGAAAACGACGGAAAGATTCCTTTATAAACCTCTTAGAAAAAGTCAAACAAGGGTATAAATGAATTTAACCCATATTCTTGTAAATAATAAATATGTTTTGAAATACATTTCGAAGAAACATGGATGTGGATGATAAAGAAATCCCAGTAGATTATTACGTATAAACAACCTCGGATAATGAAGAGATTGTGAAATAACCCTTACCTTGTACTTTTCCTTGGTTGGGGTAGGTTAACCTCCTGTATAATGGTGAAATAATTGTTATTAAATTATACAAGAATCATATATATTAATATGATATCATATATGATCTTTTAATATTGATTTGATAATAATATCTTAGTATTATCGTCGTTTTGTGTGTTAACTTACTCAATTTCTTTTATATGTTTTGTTACATAAGTCATGTTTGTTGTATCTTATTCATATCCAGAATGATATCAAGTCCTTAAACATCATTTTTAAATCATTAAATGATAATTATACTTGAATGGATACGATGGAGAATGAATCTCATCGCGTTCGTGGAGACGGTAGTCCGTACGTACGCACGAACGCTACTTCCATTTAATTTTTATTTTAAAAGAATCGAATCCAAATGATACATAGGTATATTACTATTCCAGTATAATATAATATTTTATATATGTTACTTAAGTTCATTAACACCATCCTTTATACGTTCCATGTGTGGTATGAACGAGTCATATCATTTTAAGGGGGCGGTAGTCCGCACTTCCTCAAATGAAATTATCGTATGTATATACAACATGAAACGAATAATGGTATGAAATAAAATGGAATTACAGAAGCTTATATATAAAATATATATCATTAATATCATATTTAATTACAGTGCCATCATAATGACCACCATGAGAGGCAGTAAGATGTATTTGAACAATCATCGTTTCGTGAGACGTTAATTTGCCATCCACAGAAACATTATGTTCATCATCCATTAGATGGAGTTGTGTGTATGTGTAGTTTGAATACTTCTTATAACAACATCCTAGTACATTGAGGATACTGGTGTTGTTACAAAATAAGGGAAATAAAAAGAGTTTGGGGGTTGGAGAAGCAAAATAAATGAAAATAATTTAAGAGAAATCGTTACCTTTAATTTAGGTAACTCACTTTGGTTGGAACCAAAGGACTTATTGAAATGCTTTCTGCCTAAGGGGAAGCTTCAAGGAGGAGGAGAGGGATGTGGGGAGCTTAGTTGGTCAGAGTTTGGACGAGCCAAGTGGCTTTAGAGGTGTGAGGAAAAGAGAAGGAGGAGTGCCCTTTTATAAGAGGGGTGAGGGGCACCTTTGGAAAAGCTAGAAATATTAATTTATAATAAATTCATATTCGGTTTCCAAAGGCTCCAAAGTTGACTATTCAAAGGATGAGGTGGGGATAGGTCGAAAACAACTCATCCAATAGAATTTAGACAGGTTTGGGTACTTATATTAACCTTATCTTTAAGTATTAACTCTAAGTTAATTAGTTTCACTTTTACAATGTCTCTTTGTATTTTTATATAATATGGTTAATAAACTTACTATATACATCCAATCGACCCCCAAGTGGTCCATTAATGATTAACCTATCATAATATAAGTCTCTTGGCCGAACCTTAGATTTTTAGGAATTTAATATCAATTAATAATATAATATTTGTTTTAAGAACTCTTTTATGTCAATTTTGACACTATTCAATAGTTGATTTTTGTGAAACTCATAAAAGATTTATTACTTCGAACAAAGTCAATTAAATCAATCCTAATATATCATATTATCCTAGAAAATTATTTTAATTCATTAAAAGTTTCATATTATATTTATTTGGGTATTTATAATATCACTTATTTTAATTTTTCACTATTATAGTAATTACTGCAGCATCATTGTGTCATAAATAAAATAAATTATTTAATGTCTAAAAATTATAAATAAAATATAATTATGTAGGAAATCTTTTTATCTTTCTAATTAATATTTATAATTGAAAATCCAACATGTATAACCCTATGTAAAAATTGTTCTTCTAAAAGATGTAAGCTTATGCCATTTTTATTTTTATTTTAACTTTATTAATATAATGTGTCATTATCACTTACAAGTGGATCCATGGGGTCCCAAAATAGACCCAAAGATTCCCATGGTCGACCATGTATCAACCAATAGGGTTAAGACACGTTTTAGGGTAATTTAGTATTATTATAATATTATTTTTTAACCCTTATTTACCGGATTTACCCTTAACCATGGTAAATAAAATATTTACCGCAGTAATTATTCAAAATGTCTAAAAATAAAAGTTACCTATTTACACAATTTGAACATCCTGATTCCAAATATGGAATCCATTTTCCTAAATTCAAAACACAGAAGTGGCAGAAATTAATTTAAAATTAATTCCCGCTGTCAAAACAAAAAGCGTGTTTTTAAGAGATAATAACTATCAAAAGATTGACACTTGTTTATGTTCGGTTTAATTGTAAAATTATGTCCAATGACCAACATTATATTAAATGGTAAAAATATATTCCAAATATACTCTAAAACCACTCAAATTCATAATTTATCACTATTAATTATTTTGATTAAAAAAGTTGTTTTTAATTAAAATTTAGTAATTTTCACTATTCATCAAAATATGAAAGTTATCCGAAATGTACCAAAATTTCACCTTAGGCTAAATTCGATACTCTGAATCCAAAAATGAAGTCCATTTTAAAATAAAAAATATATATAATTTCAAAAAGTAGGTATTACTATTCATAACGGCTAGTTTGATTGGTTGTGGTGTGTGTTAAAACTCAAGGTTGCGTACAACACACGCTACTGTATTATTCAAAGAAAGTGTACCGTGGAAGCTTGGGATGTTTCATTTTAAATTTTTGATGTCCCCATTTAGTCAAAAATTTTAAAATATTTTATTTAAAAAGGGTTCACTATTAAACGTTGATAAAAGTGCAATACTGAAAATGAATTTGTTCTTGCATTATACCTAAGAAACTCATAATATGGATTCTAAAATTATAAGGATTATATAAAGTTTAAAATTCGGTTAATACTATTCATAACCTCTTTTGAATGGATTTTTTTTTGGTAAGTCATGGTGCAATTGAACTCGGTGTTGCGTGTAGTGCAAGTTATTGAATTATTTTGAAGAAATAACACACTATGAAATCTTGGGGTGTTACAATCCTCCCTTGACCCAAGATTAGGGACAATATTTATTATGTTGGGGAATTATTTTTATTGAGGAATTATCAATGGTGTCTTTCCTTTTCTCCCCAATTTTTCTTTTTTAAGAAGTTTCTCTTCTAATCCCTTGGTTCTAATGAAATGATTAAGGTTGATTGGTAGTTATTTTGTTTGGAGAAGGTTTTTGTGGATTTTTAGGTGATGCTGAATCCTATTATGTTACCTATCTCTCTTTGTTTTCCCTTATTAAATTTTTGAGAGGTTTATGTTTCAATTTATTGAATTATGTATTATATTTTGGGTTTTTTGATTGATATTGGGTTTCTTATGTTGGAAAGGGTAGGTGGGATTTTGTGATGTCTTTCTCTAGGACCATTCTTATTTTTTGGCCATTAAGATAAGTGAATGACTTATATGGTGGGGATACCTATGGAAATATTTTTTTTTGATTATTCCCTTTTTAGTTGTTTATCATGGTTGTATTTTTAGAGCCTTTATGCCTAAGGTTGTGTATTGGGATGTGTTTGTCTTCCTTAGGATGTCATTCTAATCTACAAGGATTTCATATTTCCTCCCATGTTTTCAATTCTGCATCATCCATTGGGACTTTTGTGACTTTATGAGGGAAGAAAGGGTTATGGGGGGGTAGAATTAGCACACCCTAACCATTATATTCTTATTTATTTAATTTATTTGTTATTACAATGGCTCAAGTGTTTTTATTTTGGAAAATTTTAAATTTTTATGGAATTATGCATGTCACATGATTGGACAAACCATTCGACTACCATAAAATTTTGGGTATACAATATTGTAGATCCATTTTTCATAGTTGTGACATGGTTTTTGAAAGCATGTAGATAAAAATCATGGGTGCCTTGGTGTGCCTAGTGAAGGGTGAACAGTTTGGTAAACCGTGTGACAACCGTTTGATGTACCGGTAATTTTAAAATGATAAAATTATTAAAATAACATCCCCCTAATTAAACCCAAAAATATGTATCCCCATATCCATATATTCATGATTCACCAGTTACAAAAATACCCCTATGCATGAACCTCCTCCTACCCTCTAGTTCTTGGTGATTCTTCTTATGATTTCAAGTGGAATAGTACTAGGTCAGGGTTTCCTCTCCTCCTTCTTTTCCCTCTATTTCTTGTTTTTATTCTATTCCTTTCATCATAGTTTTCTTTTGAAAAAACCCTAAGTGTGTTTTGGTTATAATTTCATGCAGATTTGGTTCCTAGGGTTTGTAAAGTCCATTTTGAGACTTTCCCTCATTGTTCTTAGTGATTTTTCACCATCTACGCTTGACCTAGGTTAGTGATTTCATTTTTTTTCTCTTTTTCATGAAATATAAATTATTCTTGGAATTTTTAAATAAATTCCCAAATAAATTATGCACGAAATATATTATTTTAACTAATTAGAGTGATTTATAAAAAAATATATTTATTTAGAATGGGTATTTATAACCATTAAATTGATTTCCAAAGGGGTAATAATTGAATATTTATTTGTTTAATTGATTTTATTGAGTTTAATTATTCTATCCTTATGATATTCACCTGTTATTGATGTGATAATGTATTATGTTGTGTTTGGTTTTTATACACATATACATGGGTATATATATATATGTGCATATATGTACATATTCACATGGTAATATGTGAATACATGTAATGAGAAATGTATATATATATATATAAATGTATATGTTCATAACAACAAAGGAAATATTTTAAATTTAAATTTGTTGATTTAATTTGGTTTTTAAATGAGTTAGACTATTAAAATGAATTAAAAAGATCCAATTCACATTATTCAAATGGTTTTCTAAAACCGTGCTAGTCCCATACTGAAAGACCAATTGTTTTATTGCATATTTGGGTTTGAGTTATTTTTTTATAATAGAACATGTATATATATTTATTAATGAATGGAATTTTTATAATGGTTTTTTTGATATTTTTAAACCTCATTGGAAACCACAAGTGCTAGGGTAGAACAACCTTGGTAGGATGATGTTCCCCACCACTAGAAATACTAGTGAAGTATTTATGTGGACCCCCTGGATAAAGATTTATTATAACTCTAAATCCACCAATAGGGTGATGTAGAACAACTAGGTTCACCTAAGCTTAGTGTCCCTCTGGTGTTTCTCCCATGATTCTTGTTTTATTATCAGTTTCATAGTTTTTATCGTACTCTTTATTTACTTTATACTTCCCATGTTTTTATAGTTCTTTTTACCATGACCATTTTAGCACTTATATGATTTTATTTATATCTACTTGGGTCTTGTTTCATTAGTTTCCATTTATATCTTCTACTTCTTAGTGATATCTATGAATTTAATGATTTATTTTTTTGTATTGAGTTTATTTTATATCTTTCTCTAGAATTAACAAAAAAATGTTTTAGAAACAATTTTCTAAGAATACGTGTTTAAACTATTTGGTTTATGAAAAGGGAGTTTTAAAGGGAAGCCTGTGGATTTGTTTTACCAAAGCTTACCAAAAAATTATTTTAAATAATGAATTTAAAACTATAATTTTTGGAATGTTTTATAAAATAGAATTCATGGACCCATTAGAAAAACCCTACTAGGATTTTAGCTCACACCCTACTTACATCACTCAGTGTTTGTAGATTGAGTAGCTTTTACAGGTTCAGGTTATGATTATGAAGAGTTACATTTCTTGGGATCTTGTTCTAAAACCAATCTTGGAGTGGATTCCCAACATGTTGGATAGTGAGTGACCTTGGTTCCCATGTGTATCTTGATCCAGGTATGTTAGTATTAATTTTAAGTGTTTTTGAAGTTTTTACTAAATCAATCATTTATTTCATGCAAGGGAGTTGAAGGTGATATAAGAGATCAATTTTTTTTGTTTTATTGATTTAATATTATACCATTTATTAGATTCTGATGCATGAACCTATGATGTATAGATGGGTCATACTGGTTTTTCCCCAACTATTTTAATTTGATTTGTGGGAGACATCATTCCCACTAATGTTTTATAATTCTTTAGCACTTGTAGCTAGACTATGGGGATCAAGAACACATATTGGATCCTATCATATTTTTTATTTGGAATCTGATGGATAAAAGTATTGGGATGTTTTGTGAAATTAGTGATGGTCTCTAAACTTGGTCATATTGCGGGCAATCCTTGAGGGGTTATTATTGTCTTCACTATAGGCCTAAAAGGGGTTCCAGTGAGGGTGGATCATGATAGCATGATATGAGATCTTTTGGTTGAGAGATATTATCAATATTGGAGTTATAAATTGGTGAGTATTTCATGGGTTTATTGGGAAATGATATTAATTGAGCTTGGTGTGTGATTTATGTTAGAGAGATCAGATAGAAATTAGATTTTCAAGACCCCTGTGATCTGATGTGAGGACCCTAAACTTATCGAATGACTAATTAAAATAGTTCTTCTTGAAAGTAATATACATAGGATAGGTACATTCATAATTGTTGGTTGATCTAGTTATTGAAATTGGGTAATTTTGGGGAAATTAAATGAACCTGATTAAATGAATTTTGTGACGTTGGGCTTTGGAACTTTGGTTACTTGTTTTTAGAGATATCAATTGGTCTTCATCCACATGGGATTTAGGTTGGTGTGGTTTAGTAGAATTATTTGGTTGAATATAGGAGGGTTTAACCAGTTTAGGAGGATAAGATGTGGAGGAAGACCTTGTGTGAGTTCAATCATTAGGGTATGGCTAATTATGAGGCGAGAATCTTTGATTTAGAGATAGAGAGTTGATTGGAGGAGCTTGATATCAGTTGCGACTAAGATAGGGATGAATATCAAGTACTCTTGGATATTATTTAGATGTTAGGACCAATGTGGTAGTGGATGATCATATATCTAGGGTATTGAATGGGGGAAAATGCTTCCTAGGATGATTTTAAATGACAATTATACATCAAGATTCTATCTTCACTAACAAGGGAGGTGAAGAGGCATGAATTTCTCTCCCTTCAACATAGAGACTAAGTGTATGGGATCTCAAGATCATTTTTACGGACCTCCTTCACTTTCCCCTGATATTTTTATAGATAATGAGTCCATAGCTCAATTCTTGGGGGAGGAATTGTGTCTTGTAATCCAATATGAGGTCACAATATTTACTTTTCCTATGTACTTGGAGGTGTAAATGAATGTTGAGGTGATTGTGAGGATGAATTTTTAACTAGTATCATCTTTTTATAGGAAACACTAAGGTTCTTTGAGGAGTAGGGATATTTGTGGTGAATCATCGGTGTTGGGGAAGTCATGGTTTAGGCTGGTTGCGAGTTATCCTTGACAGCTATATTCCACTCATTTTCAGGGGGTCATAGTTCTTATGAACCTACCGGAGTTATTAGACCCATATTCTAAACTTGTGGTAGGTATGGTCATAGGTGGTTTTAAAAACCAACTATATTTTGGGATCAGTGAGGTGTGGGATGAATGGTTCCTTATCATCCCTAACAACAACAGTTTCCTCAAAGACCATATTAGTAGTAGGTGTAGTAGGATTATGTTCACCCATGAGGATATGGATCTAGTAAATCACAACCCCATGATATCTCTCATCCCCAGGGACATAAGTATGAGTGCGTCCATAAAGGTTTCATCAATAATAAAGTAAATGATCTAAATGTATACAACTTTAGGATATGGATGTGCCAATGATAGAGAGACCAAAGGTCATCTAAAGTATTATTTCTTATCTTCTAATTTGTTTTATTCAATTTTTGATTATAGATCATTTTACTCCTTTTTTTCACCTACCTTAGTCCATTCCTTAGGACTCAAGGTGGAGAGTATTCCAGTTCCCCTTATGATGAATATTCCTGTTGGAGGATAGATGTGTCTATTTGATGTGTTTTAGGGCTGTGGATAATTATGGTGGAATAATTAGTCATTTGGGTATTTCTTTATGCTTCAGATACAAACAAACGATTTCACTTTGATCATTGAATGGTTTTATTTTTTGGTTTTAGTTATTTATTTTTTCTAACGGAGAGTTTTTTTCTATGATAAGGAGGGCCAATGTGAAATTTTCATTGGCAATAAGGAAAATCTGATAAGCTATAGATATTAGGATTCATTGCTGTCTCAGTTAATATATTTTTCATTTATTTTAGAATAGGTTCTAGTGGAGGAGTTATCTAGAGTCATGGGGAAGTTTCAGGATGTTTTTCCTCAGGAGGTTATGGATTTACCCAATTGGTGTGATATTATGTTTAGGATCCATTTTCAACATGATGCCTCTATGAATTCGATGGATCCTTATTGGATGGCCCGTTTTCAAGCTATAAGAGTTGATGATTTAGGTTTATGACTATATTTAGAAGGGATTTATACAACCCAGTGTGTCACTATGGGGATTTATCATGTCATTCTCTAAGAAGGAAAACTAAAGTGAAGAAAGCTAAACAAATAAAAAAATACATTGATTACATGGTTTAATTATTACATCCACAAATAGTTTCACAACCCAAGGACCAAATGTTTAGTGTATTGGGGAATAGAAACTTAAAAACACCTATTTCACATGATGAAAAATTTCAACATAAAACAAATACACTATTATACATTCTAGGTGACATAATCATATTCAAATATTGATAATGGGAAACTATAAAAAGGGGTGAGCTCATATGATCAGTAAGGGAAAACATATAAAATAACATAATGGTTAGATCATAAAAATATGTAAAACCATTAATAAAGGAGAAATATATGATTTAAAAGAACATAAAATAATATGAGTTAACTTCAAGAATAAAATATATACATAATAACTCAAGAGATGACAATTTTACCATGGAATGAGAAAAAAACACGAATCATATAACACGAGCCATGGATGTTGGAAAGGAAGTGGCACAATCATAAACATATGATTTATTATCTTTTTGAACATGGATACTCATCAACCCATTCACTCATAAAATTATGAGTAGTGATAAATGACATCACACTCACCCTTTTTAATCCTAGATTCATGATAACCATTTTAAATAATATTTATATATAATGTGATATAAGCCATTAACCAATGCATTGGAGGGATATATAGGTACCACCTATATCATAATCCATACATTTGTGTGCCTATTGAGATAAAAAATCATCATATCATAAAATAACCTAAAGAAATAAAAATGGGTTTCATGAATTTTACAAATAATGATATAAAGAATCTATGGAAATAAAATGGGTTTCATAGAACACCCAAATAAAAGTCATTAAATTTTCAAATGGAACCCATGAATTAATATAAGTTTCATAAAACATCCAAATAATGTCATAAATTAAATCAATTGATATTTAAAAATTGATCATAAAAAATAATCACATAATAAAAGAATAACATAGGGTGAAACATCAAACATAACTATATTAAAGTAAGATCAGATTTTCCACTAATAAAAACAAAAAAAAGATTTTTTTGAAAAAATTTTGTGTTTATCATTATAAAATACATAGTTATGAGTATCTTTTCAAAAGTTTCCTTTGTTTTTAAGGAAAATGAAAATAAAAAATTTCATGGAAATGGAATTGGTTAGAAAACAATTTACCCCAAAATTGAAAATATGACATCTTTTAAAAGGGAAAGTCTCAAAAAATTTAATTTCAAATAAGAAACAGTATAACTCAAATAAAGGAGTTTGAGTTACCAAGTCCCTTACATGTACCCTTCATTTTTGTATATGTTATTTAACCTTAGGTATCATAAATATAAAAATATTAATTAAATATTTCACAACAATATTAATATAAATTTACATTTATAATCTTCATTAATAATAATTATCATCATGTATTAGATTTTTGTAACCTCTTTTCAACATTAGGTGCTAACAATATTGACTTTTTTGAACTAGGTTCATAAAGGAAGAGTTGATATTCCTTTTTTTCTCCAAAATATAATCACTTAAAAACCATTAAAGGTAATTTAATGGATGTTTTATAAAGACTTATAATGTTATAATACCATTACATGGAGGTTTTATTTGGGCTTCATGAAAACTAAAATGGTAAAGAACTAGTTTTGGGTTATTTAATAATATTGACAGATTACCTTATAACAATCATTAATTTTTGTGTTATACAAAAATAATCATATTAATGATATATATTACTTATATATATATATATATAATATACTCATCCACTATAAACTAAAACCATCCATTTTTGGAATTGAAGGAAAATGAAACATGTTTATTTATGGAGGCAGTAGTCTACACAACACATGATTAGTGTTTCCATCACACAATGAATGATAAGAGTGAAGGTGGATATTAAGTGATATTTTTAGAATAAAAAATAAATTTTATAAATCATATTTATTAATAAATACCATCATTAAAACTATCCATTATTGTTGGTTATGAAAAACTAAGAGTGTCGCTTCATATATGTGGTAATCCGTGGACACACTCTATTGATGATTCTTGTTTTTCTTAGTAGATGGAAGAGAATAAATAATGGTTCTTACATTATTATAATAAAATATAAAAAAACTAATTATTGTGATTTTATTGTTATACTATGGAAATGGTTGGTTTAGAAATGAAATTATAATAAGGAAATGTTAAGAAAGATGTGATACCTATGTTGAGATATTGAAAAAACTCTTGATGAAGGCATTATATTTGAGGGACACAGGATAATTTAAATTAACCAGGGGAATTAAAGAGTGTAAATGAATTCAAGAAGAGCAATTTTTTTAGTTTTTAATGAAATTTATAAATAGTATTGGAGTATTGAAAGGGTGGAAGTGATATCCTTTTATAATAGAATAAAAAGGCACTTTTGAAAAAACTCACATTTTTTTAAAATTATATGAAACTAGTGAAGGTTCAATGGATAAAAATTGAAAAAGTGGGATTATGGAAAAGATAAAGTATAAAACCGTCTCAAAAACCTATTTAGAAACATGTTTTGACATTTTTTTCTATTTATCCATAGTAATATATTTTTTAACATTATTACTTATTACCAGGGAAACTATTTTTTAACCTTAGTGATTAATTTTGATAACTAAAATTAAAATTTACCTCATTAATTAATTTAAAAATTATAATTTTATATTTCTAAAATAATTTTATCATATCAAATTTCTAAATGGGTGAAAAGTCGATTTTAAAATAAAAACACCCAATCTCATAAAAACAGTTTTTAGAAAAATGATATTTTTCATATTTAAATTTACATTTAAGATAAAATCATCATTATTACTGATTTTAATGATATAAACTGATTTATTATAAATAAAAATAAATATATAAGTCTTGTAAGTAAATCCACAGCCAAATATCACCTTGAAAATACTTCATTCAAAGAGAAGAAAAAAAAAAACAGTTTTTATTTAACAAACATTTTTATTTAGTTCGATAAATGTTAGACATAGTATTTATAAGCCCAAATAATAAAATAAAATGAATAATTTTAATCATTAAATAAATATTTTATTACTTAATTTTTTTTCTAAACTTATAAGATATGTTTTCATAGTAATAAAATCACAAAAGCTATATTTTTTTGCAAAAACCATATTTTTCTACCTAAAATAAATCTTTTCGAAAAAAATTATAAGATAAATACTAAGTAAATTATCATGAGAAGAGTTAAAAAAATAATTTCTTTATTGAATTTATATTTTTAAATTTTTAAATTCAGTTTTGGAAAGAAATTACAATATAAAAATGGCTTTTATTGAAAATAACCCTTTTCAATATTAGCTCCTATTAATTATTTATCAACTAAAGGAAATAAATTTTAATGGTTTAATATATTATTGTTTATTATATATTTGTTAATAATTTATTTTTAATATGTTTTGGTTTTTTTATATTGGGTATAGTGTATACTGTAAGTTATCAAACATATTATTTATTTAAGGAAGAAAAACTCGGGTCGTTACATTCTACCCCCATAAAAATAATTTCATCCTAAAAATTTCATTGTATAGAAGGAAACAAGTTTGGGTACTCTTTCCTGATTACATACTAAGGTTACCAAATAACCTCAAAAAACCTATTATTTCTATATAGAAATTTTACTAGATGAGTGTTCTTGTTCAGTAGTTCTTCATCTCTTCGATCCAAGATCCCCAAAATTCATTCTTCATAGAAGAGGTCATGTTTTAGTTTCAAATATTATAAGTTTAGTACATGTGATGGATCTGGCATGTACTTCGTAAAAAAGGATACATAGAAGATATATTGCATTTGGGAGAGGTAAATATGGAGCACTAAGTGATATTATATGACCCTAACATGATCAATGATCTCGAAAGCACCAATTTACTAGGGCTCATCTTCCCTTTCTTCCCAAATCTTATGACTCATTTCTATAGAGATATTTGAAAAAATACATTATCACTAAATTCAAACTCTAATTATAATTAATGATTATCTACATAAATCTTATATTGAATTTATACCACATTCATATGTAACTTAATATTTATAACATTCTCCATCATTTCTTAGACAAGGTTAGGACCTATAAAATTCCTCTCTAACTTCATCCCAGTATGTTGGAGTCCTCCATCTCTTCCCATACAGAGCCTCATATAGTTCAATATGAATTATATAATGGAAACTTAATTTATATGATAACTCTACCAGGGAGGGGGGGGGGGAATTGTTCCTAACATCCTTTTAAATCCATTGAAAAATATCTCAACACATCCTCTAGAGTTTGAATTGTCCTCTTAGATCGACCATTCGTCTGAGGATGATTTTCAATACTAAAGAATGGATCTATATCCAATTATTTTTAAAGAATTTTTTTTTAAAACATAGATACCAATAAAATAAAATAGATAGTTCTAATCCATGAAACATTAACACTCCCCTTATAAATATCTTAGTGATTTGGTCAAGGGTGAAATCTTATTTGATGGTAATAAAATGAATTTAATTAGAAAAGAAATTAACTTTAATCGATATATCATTATGACCTTTAAAGGTTTTTTGGAGTTATATAATGAAGTCCATGGTGATGTTTTACCATTTCTATATTGGTATGGGTAATGGTTTTATCACCTATTTAGTATTTTTTTCATTTCACCTTAACTTGATCACATACCAAATTTAGAGATATATGCTATCTGATTTACCTCATTATGTTATCCCATATGATGTTTTTATTTAGATCAATATATATATTTGTGCCTTTGGGACAGATAGAGATGTATGTAATATGTGTGTCATCCAAAATCTCCTTTAGTTCCAGTATAGATGAGACACATATCTGAGTTCCAAACCTTATAACTCCATCTTTATCAAAGTTTAACTCTAGAATATTCACTACTTTTTTCTATAGTTCTACATCATATTTATGGGTTATTTAATATTCAAGTGAATAGATTTTTGATAAGTCACTTGGGTAATATAGGATTTATCACTTACCATTATGAATTAAATATTTAGCCTTTATATATCCATGAGTATTGGGTCTTTTTCAATCCTTATCATATATAGATTAACATGGTATTTCCTACTAAGAGCATCAACCACCATGTTTTCCTTTCCAGGGTGATAATGTATCAAGAAATTATAATATTTGATTAACTCTAACAATATTATTTGGAGTATTTTTAACTCTTTATTAATGAATATATTTTTCAAGATCTTATGATCAGTGCATATATCACACTTTTCACCATAAAGATCATTCCACCAAAATATCAATACAAAGATCACAATCGCTAATTTTAAATTTTATGTTGGGTAATTTTTCTCATGGGGTTTTAATTGGTGGGAGGAATAAAAAATTAATGATTAATTTTTAATGAGGATACATCCCAATCATTTTAATGTTTCATAACTGTAAATTACAAACCCTTCCCCGCTATAGGGTAATGTATGAATAGATACAATGTCCAACATTTCTTTGAGTTCCTTAAAGATTTCCTCACATTATTTCATTCAAAGAAACTTGAATCCTTTCCATTTTAACTTGGTTAATGAGTTTTACAATGATGATAAATTTCTCATAAACTATATTTAATATCCAGATAATCCAAGAAAACTACGTATTTTAGTCACAGTGGTTGGTCTGGGCCATTTCTCGATAACCTCTATCTTTGATGGGTCTATAGATATAACCTCATTTGTGATGAAATGACCCAATAATGATACTTTTTATAGATAGAATTCACATATTATGATCTTGGAATATAATTTCTCCTTCTTTAGGGTCTTCATTATAGTCCTTAATTAATCTGAATGCTCTTCCTTGATTTTGTAATAAATAAGTGTATCCTCTATAAAGAATGCCGAAAATTGATCCAGGTAATCTCTAAAAAAACTATTCATAAGATCTATATAGATAATAATATAATTGGTAAGTCCAAATGGAATCAATATAAACACATATTGTCCATACCTTACATAAAATTCTCTCTTTGTAATATCCTCCCGTTTACCCTTAATCGATTATATCCAAACCAAAGATTAATATTTGAGAATAATTGAGGTTATATAAGTTTATTGAATAGGTAAAAAATATGGGGAAGAGGATAATTATTTTTATCATGATTTTTTTGATCTTATTATAATCGATAAAAAGGTATATCGATCCAAACTTTTTATAAATAGGACTGGTTCACCCCATGGTGAAGCTGTAGGGTGTATAAAACCCTTGTCAAGATTATCATGTAATTACTTCTTCAATTCCAATAATTCAACAAAATCCTTTCTACAGGGAGTCTTTGAGATAAGAAATTATCTAGGTATAAGTTTGATTAAGAACTCAACCTCATGTACTGAGGGAAAACTAGACTATTCATCAGGAAATACACCAGTATATTCTTTCAAAATAGGCATGTTCTCAATATTGAATTCCTCCATGATAATATGAGATAAGAACCCCTTATTTTTCGCTATGAAGATCCATATTATATTATTTTATTTTAAAGAAGGTAATAAGATCATCCTTTCATTATTATTTGATAAATGGATGATTAGGGATATGAAAGTAGATCCCCCTTTCTCAATAATTGATATGATATTTATATAATAAAATCCGATCCATACAAAAAACTATATTAAACTAAACTACATGGAGAATAACTAGATTTATTGGAAGTATCTATTCAAAAATATTAATTATAGACTATTTGTACACACTAGTTTAATTTATCATTCCAGTAGTTATCTTCTTGGATAACTCAATATTAAATGTTTTAGGTGGTGAATATATGTTCTTTAAAAACTATTAATATATAAAAGAATACAAAGAGACAAAATAAAATAAGGTCTTTATTTTTCTTAGAGTATAGAATTATTGTACATTTCATCACTTCATTATTATTTTCCACCACTACTATAATGATTGAATATTCCATCACTTTATCCCTTTATTTAGAAGGATACTTTTACCTATTCCCTTCAGAAACTCTAGGGTTAAGGAATTGATTCACATAGTGCCCATACTCCTAGAATTTAAATCATTAAAGAGTAGGTGGAGCATCAGTTGGGGCTCTTTTCTCCTCACTAGTGTTATTCATATTGTTTATATTACTTCAACAATCATGATCTTGGTTTCCTTATTTACCACGCTTGTAACACTTCCTATATCCTTTAGGGAAATTACTAGGGGTTTACTCCCACATTTTTAGTTGTGGGTAACTGAAATTTCTTACCCACATGAGACTATTCATTAGGGATTTTGTTATATCCTATTTTTTTTCCTTTCTCTACAATCATGTGGGTATCTATATTCTATTTTAGCCTTATGTATACATAAGAAAAATTTCTTATAGCCTCCAAAATCTCTTATAACTAATGAATTTCAAATACTAGGTTTTAATTCACTAAAGAATAGATTAATCTTCTTTTCAGGTCTACAGATAGATTTTGAGGAATAGCTTGAAATTATCAGGAATTTTCCATCATAATATCCAAAAAAATAATCTTCATTTTATTTCAATTTTTTGAATTCTCATTCTATATTAGTGTAAAGTGTCTAAGGGAAATATTTACTGAAGAATATTTTCTTAAAATCTTTCCATTTCATGGAATCAAATTTTACCATTTTCGATACATTCATAATGAGATTCTACCTTTGGTAAGACTCATTTTATATATTATAGACAACTAAAATAAACTTTTCATTCTCCTAGCATTGAAGAATAATAAAAATATATTTCATTAGATTAATCCATTGCTCAATAATCAATCGGTGTGGAGGACCTTTAAAGGATGGTAAATGTTGATGCATAAAAGATTCAATAGAAATATTCTCCCTTCTAAGTGAATTTTGGATCTCAAAATTATTCATGTTATTATTCATAACATGAGATAGTTGAGTGAACATTTACATAAGATTTTGAACTCCAGTTCCCATAACTTTTGTATAATCACAACATTTTCCATTTCATCCATCATTAGATCAAATCCTTCTTATTCCAACCATATCCTTGATAGAGGATATTTATGGAAATGATAAATAAATTAATAAATGTATAAAGCTAAAAACTATACTCATAGAAGAAATAAATCAAAAAGAGAGAGTATATTCTTCCTTAACAACTCCTTATGTTTCAATATAGTTTATCCATGATTATTTCCATACTAGATTTTCCTTAACCACGCTATTTAACATGATAAAAAATCCTTATGAATGGTTTATAAATAATATGAGAACATACCAAAGAATATCTATATTGAACCAAAATTTTATAAATTAAATCTCACTTATTATAACTGTGTCATATTTAGTAATGCAGTATAAAGAACTTGCACCGCATGATGAAACCAATTTTGTTATTATATTTTAAAATTACATTTAGAGAATAAAAATGAACATAAGAATTGGAATTATTACATTTGGAAAAAATTAAAAATAATATAACAATAATATTAAAATTTGGATATGTTTAATCCCCCAGAATAATTATAATCACAAACAACATATTAGAAATGAAGTAGAATATTAGTAATGAAACATGACTTTTGAAAATGAAAAAAATATAACTTTGAGATAAAATAAATGAAAATGAAGAATGGATTAAATATGAGGTATTTATAGAAATATGGAACCCATATGATCATTACAAATTTGATCGTTGGAATAGTAATATTACTATTGAAATAGTAATCTGTCCATTGTAAGAGTAATCTGACCCTTAAAAATTGTAACCTGAACATTAGAAGAATAACAACACCTATGGAAATGTAAAATTTTATTTATTTATCTTATAAAATGATAATATGACATATTTATAACATGATACAAGTAAATAAATGTTTTGAAAATGATAAAATAAGTGTTTGTATTTTTGTAAAACATATATGTTTTATTTTTATTTTTATAACTAGTATAATGATTTAAAAGAAATTTTATTTTAATAAAATGGGTTTATAAATTAATATTGTCATATTTTAATTATAATATAAATTTTTAAGGCCTAAAGTAATTTTTCAAAGGGTTAGAAAATTGATCATAATATTAATATTTTTATTTTTAAAATAAATGAGTATTTTATTTAAAAATTAAATATATCATATTTATAAAATTATTTTAATAAAATTTATTTAATTTTTGAATCATCATGTGAAAAAATTGTTAGAGTGATTTTTTTGTATTTTTCTAAAATAATTGAATTTTTAGTTAATAGTGAAATATAATAAAATATGATATTTAACATTATAAGCTGAATACATGATTTTTTTGATTCATGAATGATTTATGAACCCACTATCTAGAAATAAAATTCAGAGTATCCTGTATATTGTCACAATTATCAATACTATTGGTATTATTAAGCCAAAATAATAAATTAAGGAATATAATATTCAAAACACCACTCTCATCCTCATATAAATACCACCCCTCACCAGGCCTTATCCTCACAACTTATAACCATTGGATATTGACTAATTTCTACCCAATTACCTTTCCATTACTCTCCTAAATGTCTTAGTGTCAGTGATATCATCTAAAGACCATTCCAAGGAGTGTTAAGGAGTAGCCTAAAAGGAGACAACCAAAGTGAAAGGTAAAATCTAACTAAATTTATTTTAATTTTATTCTTCTTCTTCCACCCCCATATAATCTTTATGAACATAAAATTGTAACAAAATTATCAAAAACATACTAATACATTATTATTATGTTCTAATATCCATATTATACCCTCAATTCTTTCATTTTTAAAATAAAAATGTTGTTCACAATATGGTTGTTTCACCACCTCCATGAATAACATACTTAGTTTTTCTCCACCACCTTCAAGGATGGTTATAGAAACAATATTGTGGTTAAATATGATTATAATAAGTATATTATAACTTATTTAATGTTATGTAATTTTTTAATAATCATTTAAATAAACTTCTGTTATTATTATACTATGTTTATGGTTGTTTTATAAATGAAATAGTAAGAATGAAATGTTAAGAAATATGTGATACCTATGTTCAGAAATTGAGCTTCCTCTTGATGAAGGCCATAGATTTTAGGGACTTAGGATAATTTGTGGTTAATTGAAGAATTAGGTTATGTAAAGGAATTCAATAATAGTAAATTTGGTTATCATTTAAAGGAAATTTCTAGACAATAGTGGAGTATCAAAAGGGTGGAAGTGATATCCTTTTATAAGAGAAGAAAAGGGAACTTTTGGAAACACTCAACATTTTTTTAATAATTCCATGAATATATTCAAGGGTCAATGGATAAAAAGTAACAAAATTGGAGTGTGGGATAAGATAAATTCAAAAATAATTTCAAAAACATATTTGAAAACATATTTTTAATATTTTTTCCATTTTCCCATAGTAAAAGACTTTTTACCATTTTTACCTTTTACCATAGTAACTAGTTTCTTAATCTTGATGATTAATTTTGATAACTAAAACTATAATTAAACTCATTAACTAATTTTAAACTTATAATTTTATATTTAAAAATAATTTTTTTATTTAATTTATCTAAATGTTTGAACAATTAATTTTAAAATAAACACACATAATCGCATGTAAATAGTTTTTAGAAAAATGATGTTTCTCAGATTTAAATTTATATATAATATAAAATTATCATTATTAATAAATTTAATAAATTTAATTTATTTTTTATAAATTTAATTTATGTTTTGAGTATTTCAAACAATTCCACAACCAAATATCACCATGAAAATACTTCCTTCAAAGAGGAGCCTGAAATCAATTATTATTAAACTGAAAATTTTATTTAGTTCTATAAATGATGGACAAAATATTTATAAGCCCAAATAATATATTAAAATGCCACATTTTATTCCTTAAGTTTATATTTTATCACATAAAATGTTTTTTAACTTCAAGTATACTCTTTAAAAGTTATAAAATCATAAAAATTATAATTTCTGAAAAAACTGTATTTTTTTACCACAAAATAAATTTTCCAGAAAAAATTATATAATTCACAATATGTAAATTTTCATGAACAGAGTTCAAAAATTATTTTTTTAATCAAATTTTCATTTTAAATTTTGTAAATTAATTTTTTTAAAAGAAATTATAATGTAAATAAAATTCCTTTTTTTAACATCCCCATCCCGGTAGCATAGTTTGGCTGCATAGTTATCCAAACCAAAAAAGAACTGTGCATATCCCTCTATCTGATAGGGAAACAGTCTACATAGTCTAGATGGACACCTGCATGGTTTGAAAAACCATGTGGTGGCTGTGTGGTTACTGCTTTCCAAGGGGGGAACTAGGCCACATGGTTTACTGGGGGAATCTTTCATGATTTCCTTAACCATATACCCCCTTCTACAAGCTGTACAGTTATGGAACATAGTTTCTACTAACCGTGTACCAACCATACCCTCATCATATATTGTCCAATTTCCCTCTTTTCCAGGATCAAACTCCTTTAACACCATTTATACCAATACTACTAATCAGAGACATTCCATAAATGAAAAATTTAATATAGGACATACATTATCTTAGTTCCAAGATCTTACAACCTCCCCACCTTATAATTACTTGTCCTCAAATTTCATTCCTAAGAATAACCAAGCCTCTAAAACAAAAGGTCTATCCATGGGACCCTCTTATAAACTTTCGTCTTCCATGTTTCCTCATGAACAAGACCATGCCATCACCACACTCGAACCAAAGAAACCATATTAACCCAAATAACTTTACCATTGTGATACACACTTAGAAACCGATTTCTCCCTAAGTTTCACATCAATATTTATCCCAATATCAACCAAAAGGAGTAGGAATCTAAGTAAGCACTCCCTAACTTGTGATATAATAAAAAATCATTCATATGATCATAACTCTGTGGAAGAACCCACTAGAACTCTACCGACCTGATTCTCTCCATAACTCATGGAACCTAATCACTTGACACCATCCCACCTTGTTTTTCAAAGTTCTAATGGTGACCCAACCTCAAAATCACCCAAATAAAACACACAGTTTCCTAACTGCATTTCCCCAGCCTACCTCGATCCATAGCTCATATCCCATGGCCTCGTTACACATCCGACCATCTAAGGAAAAAACCAAGAGTAACCTTTATCTTAAGGAAGTAAACCAGTGAAAACCTGAGACCACACACATCACTAAACCAAAACACCAAGATGGATCTTACCTGAGTCCATCCAACCCGTAACATTGAACACATCATCAACTGACCACTTACCCACTTTAGTGCTTCTCGCCATAAAATTAATCTCACCACCACCATATTCTGGTGGCTTGAACCACCACTATCGAAAAGTACCACCAAAACCTCCACTAAAATACCACAATATACTTGACACGTTTCCCAACTCACTATGCCAAAACATCCATGGGAACTTATCCCAACATTGTGAAGGATCCGGACGCAGCGGAAGCGCGTTGGTGGGTTTGACCAAATTTAATTTTAACGTTAAACAACATTCAATCCGAGATCCGTTACGATATAAAATGCCGAATCTTTGGAGTAGAACAAAGAACTAAAAGAAAATAAGAGTCCCAGAACCCTTAAGGAGGATCATCATATGTTGATTATAATTAATTTAATTAATGCATAAGAATTACCTCGTTGGAATTCTTTCTTCGTTGATCTGTCCGGTCACGATTTGGTGATCTGTCGTTGTGTTGTAGAATCCAAGTGTAGGATTACCCTAGTGGTGATCCACACATGTGTCACATATCTCCGGATGTCACCGAAGGGATCTCCAGGAGCTAGCGCGGAAGAACCTTTGCTTGCGATGTCCACTTCGATCGCCTTGATCCGGTGGAGGATCTTGTTCTCGTAACTTGAGAGATTTCTTGGTGGAAAGGGAATTCTCTCTTGGCTTGAGAGTATTTTCAAATATGTTGTGCACAACAACAGCTCTTTAAATTTTTGGGGTTGCAAGGATATTTATAATCGGGTTTGAGGTTAATAGAGTTATGATAATAAATAAACGCATTACGCATTTTATTTATTTCATTAACTCTTATTGAAAACCCCCATGTCGAATTATTAATTCCTTGACATGCGTCCACACTGATTATAATAAATATCATTTATTAAAACAATATCAAATCCTCAAAATCCCAACTGGAAAAACTACACGGCGTGTAATAATTAATACACGGTGTGTACTCGTTTTTCCATAAAACTACACGGCGTGTACTTTTATTTTCCATTTTTCTCCACCACATTTATTAGACCTTGAGTAATGACTATTTATTTCTTAAATAAATGTAACTACATTACTCGCTAATAAATATATTATTTCGTCCACAATATATTCTCTCGAATAACTAGTGTGAAAATAAATTCGATCAGACATCCTTAAATAATTATTAAACTAGAGTCAGGAATAATATTTATTTAACTTGTTAAATTAATATTTAACTGAGATACATGGACACACTTAGTGTGTGACCCTCTAGGAATCTTTCTCAGTGGCATTAGTCTAAGCCTTCCTAAAGTCTAAGTTTAGCGTCTAGCAACACGCCAAGGCACCCATAGAGAAAGAAGTTAATGTCGCAATGACGTGTCACCTCCTACGAATGCTTACCGTGTAATATAATCCCTTTGTCTCTATATCTCCAATCAAGCAGGTTGCATGCTAGTGCCATCAACCCATGTGCTTGATTATTCTTTCTTTGACTTCCCAGAATTGAACTTTCCCATACCTTACCATGGACATGGATTTATTTAGGCTATATCAATTCCATCAAAGGGCCTGAGATATCTACTTCCGTTATGGAACGGAAGGGACAAATCCTTTCTCGCATTATCTATTAATGTGGTATTACTCGTGACGCACCCAACGTATCCTACCTCGCTGAAAACAGTGTGTCATCACAGTTTTCGTTAATACATATAAGTGCGCGAGTTGTAATACCCATTAATAATAATATTAAAGTATAAGGACCAATACACACGTCCGCAGATAGGAACATCCAATGACACTATGAAATGTGGATTTCCTACTAGCGGGTCTCGTTCTTATAATATCCTCCTGGATATTACCAAGGGCACACAACATGAGAAGGTGCCTAAAATTTTTATGAGTCCTCACCCCTAATGACCTGTATTATTTGTGTCCCTCAAATAATATCATCCAGCCATAGAACATACATTCAAGAACAGTGTTATGGCACTTCCGGGTTCTCATCATAGCAGGGATACACTATGACCATTTAATGCAACAAATGTCCTTAGGAAATTATCACATGACATGTCACGCAGAAGAACAATCAAGATGTGATAAGACTTTTATTTAATGAATAAAGTACAAAGTAGTTGGTTCTAGACCACCAACTCCAACAGACTCCCACTTGGACTAGAGACAACTGCTAACAACCTTTAACCCGCTAGCTCTCACATGATATTCATGATTCTGCTGAGATAGGCCTTTAGTCATGGGGTCCGCCAAGTTCTCTTCCGTGGACACTCTGCTCACTGCAACTTCACTCCTCTGATAGAAATACCTCAAGATGTGATACTTCCAAAGTATGTGCTTTGTCCGTTGATGTGACCTTGGTTCTTTTGCAAGAGCCACCGCTGCAGTATTATCACAATACAATGTAATGGGATCTTTACTGCTAGGCACCACATCAAGCTCCTGGACAAAGTTCCGAATCCAGACGGCTTCCTTGGCTGCATCAAAAGCCTCTATATACTCAGACTCTGCTGTAGAATCGGAGACAACTGGCTGCTTTGAACTCTTCCAGCTCACAGATCCTCCATTGAGACAAAAAACATATCCAGATTGCGACTTCAGATCATTCTGATCTGTCTGAAAGCTAGCATCAGCATACCCTCTGATGACAAGATCCTCCTCTCCTCCATACTCCAGGAACATATCCTTAGTTCTTCTCAGATACTTAAGGATAGTCTCAACAACAGTCCAATGCTGTTCTCCTGGATCTGCTTGATATCTTCCTACCATGCTCAGTGCATAGGCAACATCAAGCCTGGTACATAACATGGCATACATGATGGATCCTATAGTCGAAACGTATGGGATCTTACTCATCCTATCTTTCTCCTGTTGTGTCTGGGGACACATTTTCTTAGAAAGATGTAAGCCATGTGACACTGGAACTAATCCCCTCTTGGATTTTTCCATACTAAATCTCTTTAGTATCTGGTCAATGTATGTACCCTGACTTATTCCAAGCAGCCTCTTGGATCTATCACGAATGATCTTAATCCCTAGAATGTAGGCTGCTTCTCCTAAGTCCTTCATGAAGAAACACTTGTTCAACCAGTCCTTAACTGACTGTAAGGTTGGTACGTCGTTTCCAATAAGCAATATGTCATCAACATATACCACTAGGATGATGACCGCATTCCCATTAAACTGCTTATAAACACATGGCTCACATTCGTTCTTAATGAAACCAAATTCCTTTATGGATTCATAAAATCGAATGTTCCATGACCTGGATGCTTGTTTCAATCCATAAATGGATTTCTGCAACTTGCAAACCCGTTTGGCTTCAACTGGTGTCACAAACCCTTCTGGTTGTGTCATATAGACATCTTCCTGAAGGTTCCCGTTAAGGAATGCTGTTTTGACATCCATCTACCAAATCTCATACTCATGGTAAGCTGCTATGGCAAGTATGATTCTTATGGATTTAAACATGGAAACTGGCGAGAAGGATTCATCATAGTCAATTCCTTGACGCTGTCTGAATCCTTTAGCCACTAGCCTTTCTTTATAGGTGCTAACTTGACCTTCCATGTCCAGCTTTCTTTTGAATACCCATTTGCATCCAACAGGCTTTACATCAACTGGCTCATCGACCATAACCCAAACTTGGTTCTGATACATGGAATCCATCTCAGAATTCATAGCTTCTAGCCAACTTGCAGATTCTGAGCTTTTTACTGCTTCCTTGTAGGAGAGAGGTTCATCATTGTCCAACAATAATGATTCACCATCCTCAGTGACAAGTAAACCAAATCTCTATAGTTCCCTTACCTCTCTTGAGCTCCTACGCAATACTTGTGTTTCTGGAACCTCTTCCACGGGGACTTGTGGAACTTGTTCCTGTACCAAATACTGTGTATCTTGAGCATCAACTTCGTCAAAGTCAATCTTGCTCCCACTATCCTTCTTGAGGATGTGCTCCCTCTCAAGAAAGATGGCTTGTCTGGTGACAGTCGCTTTCTTGTCTTGAGGGTTATATAGGTAATATCCTTTCGTTTCCTTAGGATATCCTATAAAGATACACTTCGTGCCCCGGGGTGCTAGTTTGTTTCCTGAGAAGGCCTTAACAAACGTCTCACATCCCCATACACGTGTGTGCGACAAAGTGGGTTTCCGTCCATTTCATAACTCGGATGGAATTCCATTTGCCGCCTTAGTTGGTACTCAGTTTAATGTGTATGCTGCAGTTTGTAATGCATATACCCAAAAGGATAATGGAAGATCTGCATGACTCATCATCAACCTCACCATGTCCAATAAGGTGCGGTTCCTCCTTTCACTAACACCATTCCATTGTGGTGTATAAGGAGCAGTGAGCTGAGATAGAATCCCAGACTCCCGTAGAAGATCGATGAACTCTTGGTTCAGATATTTTCCACCCCGATCCGATCGAAGCTTCTTTATCTTCTTACCAAGCTGATTCTCTACTTCATTATTGAATTCCTTAAATTTCTCTAAGGCTTCTAACTTATACCTCATCATGTAGACATATCCATATCTACTCAAGTCATCAGTAAAAGTAATGAAGTAAGAATATCAACCTCTAGCTTCTACTGGAAATGGTCCACACACATCCGTGTGTACCAATCCTAGAAGCTCTGTGACCCTTTCACCTTGTCCACCAAAAGGTGGTTTGGTCATTTTTCCTTGTAAACATGTGTGAAATCTATCATGTGGTTTTAGCTCAGTAGAGTCTAAATAGCCATCTTGGCAGAGCTTTGTTAAACGCTTCTCGTTCACATGACCAAGGCGGTGATGCCATAACTGGGTGATGTATGAGTCATGTGAGTTGTGTTTCGTTATCGATTCCCAACACTTGGTTTTCGTAATTTAATACATACAAAACATTATTCCAATGTTCCATATCATAACATACATTGTTCTTTTAAAAGAGACAACCCTTATTTACGAACTTGAAAACAAATCCATCCATATCCAAACAAGATACATAAATTATGTTCTTGGTAACACTAGGCACAAAAATAACAGTTATGTAAAACCAAAATCATCCCAGTCAGTAATGAGAGGTGGTAGTCGCCAATAGACAACACAGCCAGCCTTGCGCCAATGGCAGCTCTAAGATCCACCTCTCCTCTGGCGATCTTTCTAAATCTACTTGGCTCCTGCATTTCAATACAGATGTGAGCCCCAAAAGTTCTATCTAATACCCAATGAAAAGAAATAGAAAGAATGCACTCGATAACGAACACACCTTTAGTGTCCCCATTCTTCTGGGTGCAGTTCCTCTTCCAGTGGCCCTGCTTGCAATATGCAAAACACACTGCCTCTCGTTCCTTGCCCTGCCTCTGGATCTTCCCCTTCTTGGAGGGAAGGTGCTCGGGGGCTTCAGACTGTTTATAAGTCTTTGGACCCTTTTCCTTGTCCTTCCTTTTCTTGTTCACCATAAGGACCACGGGTTTGTCACGCCCCATGTCCTTATCTACCTGGTGAATCAAGGTGAGAAGCTCCGATAGACTCTTCTCATTGCCACTCATGTTATAGTTGACAATGAATCTAGAGAAGGTCTTGGGCAGTGATTATAGGATTAGATTTGTACGCAACTCATCTGGGAATTTAATCCCTAAGATGTCCAAGCGTTCAATGTAGCCAATAAGCTTGACTACATGAGGCCCAGCTGGCGCAGACTCTCCACGCTTCGTGGTAAACAAAGCATTGGAGATCTCATACCTCTCCTATCTCACCTTCTCTTGGTAGATATCTTTAAGGTGAGACATCATGCTATACACGTCTATGTTTTCATGTTGCTTCAAGAGCTCATTAGACATGGCCGATAGCATGAAAGACTGGACATCTGTGGAATCATCCATGTGTTTCATGTAGAGAGATAATTACTCATCATTAGCCTCTTTCCTAGGCGCAGCTAGAATAGGCTCTTCCAGCACATATAATTTCCTTTCGTGGCGAAGGACGACGCGTAAATGCCTCTACCACTCTTGTAAATTGGTGCCGGTGAGAAGGTTTTCTTTTTCGAGTATGGTGCGAAATGATATGTTTGAAGTCATTTTCTTGTCGTTTCTACAAATTAAGATGAGCAAAGGTTTAGTAATTTATTACAAAAATTGAGACAAATAAATAAATTAATACTTATTAGTCTCCCACTATTTTATCGAAATCCAATAGCCCTCACCATTGACTTCAGAATATTCTGTTGCCTGAATATTCTAGTGGAAAGGATCCATATTGCCCTTCGCATTACCCCAAATAGGGTTGGTCAAGCAACTTTAAGGGTTTTAGGTAGGCATTCCAAATTCCAACTGCATTAACTCACAGCTCCTTGATCCGCTGAGTGGACTCCCCAATGTTGAAATCCTTTTATTTTGGATTTCCTCAACCTTTGCCTCTTGGTCACACCAAGTCCTGTTGTGGTAGTCAACCCTTGATGTGAACCAAGTCAAGTCAACCCAAAACCTTGAATTAGAATTCCACGATAATTGAAAGCACCCCAACTAGGGTTGGTCAAGCACTTTGAACTATGGTTCGATTCTAACCAAGATTATGGAAGGCTATACTGACTTAATATTTATTTAGTAGGATTTTATCCTTATACGTAAATTTCCATTTTATTATCTTTGATTACATGATTATTAATATTAAGTGGGATATACTTAAGTTATTAATCATGTCTAAGATAATATTTATGTATAAACCAGTTTTTGTTTTAGTTCCATCTTGCATGCTTGTTATATTCATTAATTGTGTGATCGTGACAACACACCCACAATAAATAAAACATGCAACTGACAGAAATAAAATAAATGGTATGATCATGAGCTTGTTCTATTGGTTAGTTTATCTAGCGGTTGATAAACTAACCCAAGACCTAGGGGAGAAACACCTTGAACCTTGCGAGTTCATGTTTACAACTTTCCACTTGTCCACCTTTGTATCTCCTTGGATTGGTTTCACCTCAGCTCCTGACTTGAGCTGCCTCCACTAGCTTCGAAGATCCATCCATTACATATGAATTTATCTCACACGCAGGTGAGGGGTAAAAGGGGTTTTTACATAAAATAATCCTTGGGCGCGTAGTCCCTACATATTAATGAGGAGATGGCTCGCAGGCCAACAAATTTAATTTAAATAAATAAATTAAAAGAAACCATTCGTATACAAAGGTCTCGGTCTAGATCATGATCATCCATACATGCAATGATATTTATGCATAAATAAAAATAGAATTCAATTCTTTAATCGTTCTTGTTTAAGATAAATCACGCTCAAATCAATTAATAATATTTAATTAATCAATCCTTTTATCTTAAATCCCTTTTCTGAATTTCCTTGAGATTCTCATACATCATAATTTTAAACAATTAAATTCATTTAAAATTATCCTTGTACGTAACTTGTACCTTGGAGGCAACCCGGTGAATTCCCATTTATTACACAGATGTTAAATTAAACACATATATATAAAACACCTATCACATGTTGTGCCTCAGCTTTATGCCTGCACCATGGTACACGTCTCAAGGGTTTGTATAATATAATAATAAAAGTAAATCTACGTAATTTGGGTGAGTACACAACGTGTAGTTCCGACTACACGGCGTGTACTTTTCATCACCGTCCATCCGAAGTACACGCCCGGGGAGAGGGCGTGTTAATGTAATTCGGAAATTTTCGGAGTACACGGCGTGTACAGTGGGACACACGTCGTGTAGTTTCCGCGTTACACGGTTTCCAGCCGGGCAGGCCGTGTACGGAGTACACGACCCAACCCTAACCCGAAGGGATTACACGCCGTGTTCATTGGACCACACGGCGTGTATTCCGGAAACCGTGTGCCACCCGTTTCTGGTCAACACACAGTGTCTTAAATTCTTAGAAAGAATCCAATACACAGCCAGATTTGGAAGATCAGTCAATGCATTGAACCTAGACTACACGACGTGTAATTCCGAATACACGCCGTGTATTCTGGTGTTATACGGACAGAAACGTTTGGCTCCTCCGGATGAGTTCCTCTATTTTATTTTAATCAAAATTAAAAGAAAATATCGTTTATGTGAGGTGAACGAGAAAAGAGGGAGGAGGAATAGATCTCGATATTCAAATTTCCAGAACGATTAAACTTGAATTGAAATAACTAAATTATTAAATGCGTAAATTACCAACGAAAAACTAAATAATTATAATCAACGATATGACCGCTCTGATACCACTTGAAGGTTCCGGGCGTAGTGGAAGCGCGTTGGTGGGTTTGCCCAACTTTAATTTTAATGTTAAACAACGTTCAATCCGAGATCCTTCACGATATAAAATGCTGAATCTTCGTAGTAGAACGAAGAATGAAAATAAAAAAAGAGTCCCGGAACCATTGAGGAGGATCATCATATGTTGATTATAATTAATTTAATTAATACATAAGAATTACCTCATTGGAATTATTTCTTCGTTGATCTGTCTGGTCACGATTCGGTGATCCGTTGTTGCGTTGTAGAATCCAAGTGTAGGATTCCTCTAGTGGTTATCCACACGTGTGTCACGTATCTCCGGACATCGCCGAAGGGATCTTCGGGTGCTAGCGCCAAAGAACCTTCACTTTCGATGTCCGCCTTTGACTGCCTTAATCCGGTGGAGGATCTTTCTCTCGTAACTTGAGGGCCTTCTTGGTGGAAAGGGAATTCTCTCTTAGCTTGAGAGTATTTCCAAATCCATTGTGCACAACAAAGGTTCTTTAAAATGTCGGGGTTTCAAGGATATTTATAATTGGGTTTGAGGTTAATAGAGTTATGATAATAAATAAACACGTTACGCATTTTATTTATTTCATTAACTCTTATTGAAAACCCCCATGTCGAATTATTAATTCCTTGACATGCGCCCACGCTGATTATAATAAATATGATTTATTAAAACAATATTAAATCTTCAAAATCCCAACTGGAAAAACTAAACAGCGTGTAATAATTAATGCATGGCGTGTACTCGTTTTTCCATAAAACTATACGGCGTGTATATTTAATATAAACGGCGTGTACTTTTATTTTCCATTTTTATCCACCACATTTATTAGACCTTGAGTAATGACTATTTATTTCATAAATAAATGTAACTGCATTACTCGCTAATAAATATATTATTTCGTCCACAATATATTCTCTCGAATAACTAGTGTCAAAATAAATGCGATCAGACATCCTTAAATAATTATTAAACCACAGTCGGGAATAATATTTATTTAACTTGTTAAATTAATATTTAACTGAGATACATGGACACACTTAGTGTGTGACCCTCTAGGCCACTTTCTCAGTGGAATTAGGCTAAGCCTGCCTAAAGTCCAAGTTTAGCATCTAGAAACACGCAAATCCACCCATAGAGAAAGAAGTTAACGCCGCAATGACGTGTCACCTCCTACGAATGCTTACCGTGTAATATAATCCCTTTGTCTCGACATCTCCAATCAAGCGGGTTGCATGCTGGTGCTATCAACCCATGTGCTTGATTATTCTTTCTTTGACTTCCCGGAATTGAACTTTCCCATACCTTACCATGGCCATGGATTTATTTAGGCTATATCAATTCCATAAAAAGGCATGAGATATCTACTTCCGTTATGGAACAAAAGGGACAAATCCTTTCTCGCATTATCTATTAATGCGGTATTACTCGTGACGTACCCAACGTATCCTACCTCGCTGCGAACAGTGTGTCGTCACAGTTTTTGTCAATACATCTAAGTGCGCGAGTTGTAATACCCATTAATAATAATCTTAAAGTCTAAGGACCAATACACAGGTCCATAGATAGGAACATCCAATGACACTATGAAATGTGGATTTCCTACTGGCGGGTCTCGTTCTCATAATATCCTCCTGGATATTACCAAGGGCGCACACCATGAGAAGGTGCCTCAAAGTTTTATGAGTCCTCACCCCTATTGACCTGTATTATTTGTGTCCCTTAAATAATATCATCTGGCCATAGAACATACATTCAAGAACATTGGTATGACACTTCCGGGTTCTCATCATAGCAGGTATCTGCTATGACCCTTTAATGTAACAGCTGTCCTTTGGACATTTTCACATGACATGTCACGCAGAAGAACAATCAAGATGTGATAAGGCTTTTATTTAATGAATAAAGTACAAAGTAGTTGGTTCTAAACTACCAACTCTAACACATTGGAATTCAAACATTCCATCAAAACCACCCAGAATGGACATACCTACACCATCCATTTGAAAGATAAGGACAACTTGAACTCTCTCAAGTTCATCTCCATTTCCAAAACACACATTCAATTAAAACATAAAACCAAAAGTGGCTTATAACTCACCAAGTCTGTTCCTTTTTCCATACCATGTCAGATTATCCCTGACTAGTTTCTTCCAAAACACCCATCTTCCATTGTTGATATTCTAACCCTTTCACATTCTCATGGTGCCTTCTTACTTAAGGCATACTAACATCACCTGACGCACCTACCAGTGTCAGTACATGAATTCTGATAAAACTACACCATAAATGCATCCATTACTCTCCAAACCATCATTGTGCTCTACTGCACCCATAAAAATTCATAACACAGGAAACTCTGCCATCGATATGTCAAGTAAAGACAAATTGGTTTATCCTCATATACCATTTCCACTTTTGATAGGGAATTTTATTTCTAAAACATCTACTGATGATGGTTTAAAACTCACCACTTTTGTCCCTTTTCCAAGTTGAATTAAACTTTCCCTGGCCATCTCGTCCTGGAAATACCCAAAATCACTATTTTCACATCACCACTTCACCTGAACAAGATGCATTCACCCTTAAATAAATTCCAAGGTCCCCCAAAAAAATCTTCCCAAGTCCATTACTAACATCCCATGAGGTTCTATCACTAAACATCCATTACCACAAACCATTTTCATGCCTTATAATGTTCATTAATGAATCTAATATAAGAATCTCAGATTTCTTTTAGAACCACCCAGAGCTTGAATCCAACACTTTCCTCGACCAACCACCGCATCCAAGGACCACCTAGCCTTTATAGAGGCATCCAAACATGTTCCTCATAGGGTTTTTATTGGAATCCCGATCCCATTGAATCCACTCTATGTTTGGATCCACACCCCCATGACTGACATACCACTCCCCACCTTAGGAGTGTCATTATCATCGATTACCATAAGAAACTACCATGGATAAAAGTTTTATCAAAAGCTAAACCCCACAAATTACTCATGGAAATCAACATTTTTCTAGAGCAATGAAACAAACATCAACCACTACCTATTCCCAGCTTTTGAGAATGAAACCCATGACATTCGTCGACATTCATTCTATCCTAAGGACCTCACCCATAAAGGTCAATGGTGTAATTCCCACCATACAACTCCATATATACCACCTCATGAGCGTAACCTCCATGAGGCCCCATGTCTAATAAAAACACATTTATGTAACTAGGCATAAATCCAGAGCTCTTTTAGCATACCCAAGATGATGTCAAGATATTGGGCATGATCACCACTTGCTAAAATTATGCTGAACAAGTATCAATGAACACCATCACAAATTTTCCATCATCGATGCTACCTACCACTATGAGAAAACCTTGACCTATCAGCAGTCTCTTGCTTTCCTGCCTTCTAAAATCTCATTAATACCTTACAACTACAAATCAAGAGGGATTTCAAACCAAACTCACCACCACTTCAGGACTCTCTACCAAGAATCTTTGAACCACTTCATGAAAAGGTAAGTTTCATCTGTATATAATTGGGTTATAAATCCCTATCAAAAGTGAGGATTTAGTGAATACTAGTCACCTCATCGAGTAGAGGAGACTAATGAGAGGACTAAGATTTTGGTGATCCAGACCTCTATATAAAATTATAGTGATATTTGTTTTATTTCTGCTCCAATTTTTAACACTATTATAAGTCTGATAAATTTTTATTTATAATAATAAATAAAAAAGACTATTAAAACCCCTATAGTCACTACTTTCATACCAAGGGAACTAACAATTGGTATCAGATCATGGTTTCTTTTTAATAATTTGGTTTTATTTGTTTCATTATCTATTTCTAAACTAACCATTATCCTAGAATTAAAAGTCAAAGGAAAGGGTCCACTGATTTGTTTTGGCTAATCAGGATTTTGATATGTTGAATCCCATCAGACCACCTCAATTTAATGGAAGTGAATATGTCTACTGAAAGGATAGAATGGAGGTATTTCTTAAAAATATAGGTCGTGATTATTGGGCTATAATGTTAAAACTATATAAACTACCGGAAGTTGATTTATAAAATCTCACTGGTAATGATTCTTCAAAACGAATTTTAAATTAAAGAGTTATAAATTAATTATACTACTATTTAATTAGAAATATTTATAGTCATATTTCATCCTGTGAAACTACTTCTGACATTTGGAGGACTTTAAAAGTCACTCATCAAGGAACTAATAATTTGTAGAGAACCAAGCTAGGTATACACTGAGATGAATTTCAAGAATTCAGAATGACTGATCAAGAAATCATAAATTATATGTACAATATATTCACCTCAATTTCCAATAACCTGGATACACTTATAAAGACCATGAATAATGAAGTTGTCATTGAATATTTATTCTTGCTTTACCTAAAAGAAAACATTTAAAGAAAGTTTCTATTAAAGATAGTAAGGATTTCACTGAATATTCAATGGATGGGTTGATTGGATCACTACTTCAATAAGATCTGGAAATGAAGAATGAACAATATTTTTACCATGATAACAGGAAATGTATAACATTTAAATCAAATATAAATATTATCACTAATTCTTATAATTCTGAGTTGCAACAAAGTGAAAAGGATGAAATTAAAAATTCCACCAAATGTGTTTACAAGTACATGAAGGCTAAAAAAGGATTAAAGAATCATGCTAGAAGAGATAATAAATAGCATTACCAAAAGGGTAGTAAAAGTAGTAAATATGATGTTTTTGAATTAATATTCTATGAATGAAGGAAAAAGGGCATCTAAAATCAGACTGTCCCAAATTAAAACAATATGGAAGAGATAAGAAATTAAAGAAGAATCAAAGTAAGCTATATAATATAGGATGGATTTGTCAAAAAGAGTCAAAATCAAGTGATGTTTATTATGAAAGTGAAAAGAATCCTCCAATATATGTTTAATGTCTATAACTATAAATTAGGTATAATATGATTATAATTACATTTTTGGTTATGAATCTAATATTGAAAATAAATTTAAATACTTAATTGTTCAAAATAAAATATTTCAATGTGATATATTAAGAATGGATAAACTATATATGGAATTTAAAAGATGAAATAAGAATATTAAAGAAGAAAATAAAAAACTGAATGATTATATTTTAAGTAATATAGAAGAGAAAAAGGTTATAGATTCTAAAATTTTAAAAGTTAAAAATGAGAATATATGAATAAAATATTTCTTGTCAAAAAATGATGAAGATCAACAAAAAAATATTTACATTAGTATGTAATTATTTAGATAAAATTAAAAGGAATGTAAGAATATTAAACCCAAAAATAAGAAACTGAAAATTTTTGGACCATGTTCAAATGTGAAAATATCTGATGACCGCGATCTTATTCAGAAAGATAATGAAAAAATTTTAAAAAAATTATTGAATTAAGGAAAACCATATCTGTTTTTGTTCAAGGATAAGATAAATTTGGTAAAATAATGACCATGAACAAACATAAATATGAAAAAAATAATTGTGGATATAATAATATGGTTCCAAAGATGTAAAAATATTTTTTTTTCTAAAGGAATAAATGGTAATATTTAAAATGTTACTTGTTTTAAATTTAAATTGAAAGGTAATTATGAAAAAAAATGTTCCTTAACTTTTACTCAGTCATTAGGCTATACTAAGACTTTCATTTCTAAATATTTTTATTCTAGATTACCCAAAAATAATTTTCTTCAATATATATGGGTACTCAAAACTTTTTCTACTAATCCATTTGGACCCAAACTAGTGTCAGTACGAAAAAAACTATCTACTTGGTTTTGTTTTGCAGGAAGCCTGTCGGAAGAGTTCCAAATTCACATGGTATATAGAAAACATGGGTTCCAAAAGGATGTATCAAATCATATTGGATCTAATATTATCACCATTTCTAGATAAGTTTATTTTTAACCAACATGAATACAATATACTATAATTTAATTTGATATCTTGACATACATTATATCAAATATATTTTTATAAAATTATTTTATTTCAGATTCAAGGAATGAAATTTAATTTCTATCTATTTTTTTGTTTTAGAAAGAAAAACTATTGTAGTTTATATAGTAAAAATATCATTAAAAAAATATTTTACCAATATGTTTACCTTTCTTTAAATTGTTTCTAGTTGTATTGGTTTATCTTTCTTAAAAGATTCATGAATTTAGGGGGAGTCAGCCCTTGTATTTTTTTAAATAAAATACTACTATGTAAGTTTTAAATAAAGTTTAAAAATTTATCTTAAGCAAATTAATTTTATTTAGTCAGTTTGAAATATTTTTTTCAGCAATTGAAATAGGGAGGTCTTTAATACTCTTTAAAATATCTTTTTTGTTTTATATTTTTTTTGTATAATTCTTAGTTGAAAAATATTTAGAATAATGAATCGTTTTAAATAATTAATTTTTTCTAAAATTTATTTAATTTTAATAATAAAATTTGATTTAATGATATATATTTAATATAATATTTTTATACTTAAAATTTGAGGGAGTTTATTTTTGAAAACTCTTAAAGAAAAGTAATTTCTCATTTCTTTTAAAATAATTTTATTTTTATCTAATCTGTTCATGAATATATTTTTTTCATTGAATATAGAAATATTTTTTAATATTATTATGTTTAAACATAACATGAATAGCTTATATTTTCTATTTTATATAAATGTTCTATTTTGATAAATATTGATCTATCTAATTTAATGGTAATTAGATCATTTTGGTTAAAAATTCATTGTAAAAATATCACTCTCTCAATTTTTATTTCTTTGAATACTATATCTTTTTTACTATCATGTTAATATTTTAATTTTTTACCATTATAGATATTGATTTTTGTTTAAAAGAGAGTATATATTTTTTATATTAATGTACAGTTTAAATTTGGTATGCCGGAAGCTTAAATTTTTCTTAGTATAATTACTATTATGATAAATCTATTCAATGTTTTCTAATGTGTTCCATAATTGAATGTTCCATGTTTTACTATGATTAGTTTTAATTTGATAATTTTTTCTACTTGAACACTACAACTACATGTTAATCTGTTGATAATTCATTTCTATTTTCTTACTTTTAATAGGTTGTTTTTGATTAAAAAGGGAAACATGTTTAAAATGTACATATTAATGTACTTTTTGATATATTTCAAAAAGGGTAGAAAGTTTTTGAATATTTACTAAATGAATTGAAAATTTGTTTCAAAATTTAATAAATTTTATGTTTTGGAATTTAAAAAATAGGAGATATTTTTTTATTAGATATTAATATTTTTCTATCTATCTTTGTTTTGATAAATTATTCTCATATTAAATTTAATTAAATTCAATATTGTTTAAAAATACTCTCTTTGTTTCTCATTTTCTAATATTATCATGTATTTTCAAAATTTAATCATTTTTAGTGACATTTTTTAATTATGTAATTTTTTTATAAATGTATTAAAGTAAAACTGCTTGTTATTATATTTTTAATCTTATTAAGTTAATATTTTTTATTATGTAAAAGAAACAAATTTGACTTATGTACAAGCCATTTGGTATGAAACTAGAGCCATTCTTAGGGGGACCTTGAGGTCAACATTTATTAGAGTTCTTTCCATCATGACCCACACAGAGCCTGGGTTAGGCATACTACTCATAGAGCACAACGAGGTCCGTGCTTATGGTTGGGGGAGTATGTGCTTTGGTTGGGCTTTAGTCAACCACATATTGTGAGTGCTATGTTTAAATATGATCCCAACATCAACATGATCTGGTTATTATACTGTTTGATGAACACATCCATAATTCGATGTGGGACTCTACTTTTAAACATAATTTTTCATCCATTTTTTTCTTGGACAAAAATGGTGGATTATTTCACCAGTCATATCTCTTCTCTTAGAGTCTTCTGATATCCCTACTTATCTAGTATTCAATTTTTTAATTCCTAAACATAGTTCTTTCTAATTTAAGTCATATTATTTATTATTCTCTTCATGGTTCCTTAGTTTTATAAAAATCTCCACCCTACATGATTTCAAAATTATGTATGCATCAAGATTTTTCTCTACTTGTTTCATCTAGGGTTACTGTACTGGTTTTATTGGGTCGTGTTTCAACTAAAAGCATATCTTATTCTTCTTCTTCACCATTCCATTTATCTACTCAGCTTATTTTTCAAGAATTGATAGGAGCTTCTATTCCTTTAGTTCTTTGGCCTTTACTCGTTGGGTGCTCATCAATTCACTATTGGAATAATCTAACGGTGAGTGACAAGTCACCGTTGCTAAATAACAATGGTGGGTAAATTTTCCACCATTGGAATCCAAAGGTGGTTCATGACCTTCCTCCAAGATTCTCAATGGTGAGTCTTTTTACCCATCATTAGACATCAATAGTGGGTCATTGTTTCTCTACCAAATTTTTTCTTATTGCTGTTCTATGTCTTGGTTGAAACTTCTTCAAAAATCCAATAGGAGCTCTCCCTTCTTTCATCAGATGCAATTGTAATAGTCTTTTTGTTTTAATTTTGCATTGTTTTTTTATCATAAGTTTTTTATATTATGTTTATATATGTGTTTTTTGTGGTTTTGTATTTATTATTTGTTGTACAATGACTTTGTTGTAGAATTTTCAAAGATCCCACAAGAGGTCTTCCTTCTTCTATCGAGTGTAATGTTTTCTTCTTATATGTTTGGAGTTGTTTTAATCAGTTTTATTATTTTTATCAGAAAAATATTATTTTTCATTTAATATTGTTTATCATTAGATTATTCATGGTATTTTATTTCTTCATAAGCATGGAAATAGTTTTCTTATAATTTTATTCAATTTGTTTTTATCATTTTATAGTTAATTGAATAATAATATTTTTTATTTAATTATATATTATAATATCTTGTTGTTTAAAATTTGTTTTTAACTCATTCATCATTGTAAATTACCCAAGGTAAGTTATAATACACCATTCGCTTCATGCAATGGTGATTCATGAGTTACCATTGGACATCTAATGGTTGGTAATTTATTATTATTATCATGAATCCATTTATTGTTAAGATGTATGGAATTACTTTTTGTTTTGTTTAATTTTTTTTTTATTTTTATATAAAATGAAATGGTATCTCATACTTTTCTTCCACCATTAGACATTTCCAATTATGATTCATGAACCACATCTCTCTGTTCCAATGGTAGGTCATGACCCCCTATTTATTAAAAACTGTTTCAAAAATTTTTATTTGTTAATTTTAATTAATTATTTTAAAATAAATTACCTTTTAAAATGTTTTATAATTCCATTTTGAAATATAAATGAAACTTGTGTAAAAGATAATTATAATATTATTTTTATGTACTCTCATACATGTAGTTTAACAGTTCATATGATTCTCTATTTTTCTAATTTTTTTTTCTATATGAATAATATAGAAGAATATGTTTCTTTTCATGTTTAGAATTGTTATTGTTAAAATATTAAATGTTTTAGTTTAATTTTTCCTGATTAAATATAAGTTTCGATTGTTTTCTTTTTAAAACACAGATTTAGGAAAGAAAAGGTAAAGATCATATTATATTATTATTATACACCAACAAGTTTCATGCAAACATTGGACATGGAAACACTCATTTGGATATCAGTTTTAACGATTTATTAGATTTATTTAATGATAAAAAACATGTACCGTTGCAGATGATGTTGGGACCAAGTTGGCTGGAAAAGGTTCTTAGAAGTAAGAAGAATCTTATTTTGCACGTGTGTTGTTTTTTTTCTCAATGAATATAAATCAATTCACTTTATAAATGTTGAAAATATGACTATCCATCGTATTTAAGAAATTGGAATCACATTGCATAAGAAATTTAATTGTATTGAGAAGATATTTTCTGGAATAAAATGTTCATCAGAATCACCTCAGGTATAGAATAAAAGGAAGATCATATTGAGGTGCTACTTCAAAGTCTTCCTGGCTCCAATGAAAATCCGACAATGTCTTTCTATTCTTTATATCTCTCAATTCATTAGTTTTCTAGAATACTTATACCGCCATACTTATGAAGTAAATGGGGAGTTCTCCCAATCAAATTCAGGGTTAGTAGGAAATAAACATGTTGCTGGAAGAATTATAAGTTATAATACTTTCCATTATAAGTCAAATGATGAAAAAGCTGATCTTCCAAATTTTCAATGTTATAAATGAAGTAATGATTACAATAAAGAAGTTTAACTAGAGGATATTTTTTGTAAAAAACATTTCTAGTCTTATTCCTTCAGTATAAGATTACCAAACTCAAATTTTTTAATGGCTGAGAAGGTTGATCATAAGAAGAGAAATTTAAGGATATGGTTTTTAGTTAGACCAATAAGACAAAAAATTTAAATATTTGGAGAAAGAATATGATGGGAATAATAATAAATAATAGGAGGAAGCTCATTTGTATCATAATATACAAATAAAAGAAGTTACTAAAGTCAAAGATGCTGGAACCGGTCTATCAAACTCAGTATGCCATTGATAATCAGAGTTACTCTAACACTGATTATTCCTTACATTTTTTTGGTATCCTTATAGAATTATAGGTTGATTGGTAAGAAAATTTTAATGAAGCATAATGTTTTTTATGAAGAATTTTCTTGGGAGATATTGGGACAATTGAGTAAAAAATGATTTTTGAGACGAAGATCAATAAAAAATATAATAAAAGATTTCTCATCAAGATTATTTTTTGATTGAGTCAATTGATATAGAAAGTATTGAATATCTATAACAAGTGGGTCAAGAGAAAATAAGAAGAAGAGGAGTCTTGTTTTAAGACTTTTTGAAAGTGTTTTCAAAGGGGTACATGAAGCTTTCGTGAATTTTTATGAATTTTTCCTTTGTTTTTATCAATTGGTATGGATAATCGTAATGGGTAGACATATGCTTTACATTTTTGTAATTAAGAAAGAGAAAAATATTGGAGAATATGCTGTATCTATAGAAATTAGGAAATCAGATTGGTCAGATTAGTTTTTCAATTGGTGTAGAGAAATATTAGGAGATGTATTCATTTTTGATTTGCTTGCAAGTTGGTCAAGAAAATCAGAGTGACCAAATTCATTTATTGTAATGAAGATATCATATTGGGAAATCAAAATCAGGAATTAGATTTAGACTGAAGAGTTTTAAGGAATTATAAACTGTTGAAGAAGTCATAGAGAGATTTGAAATATATGGAAAATTAAAGGTGTTGAACAAGTAAAGGAATGATATGACATTTAAGGAAGATTGAAGATTTGTGAAATTTGGAAAAGTAGGAAAATATTCATAGAATATTACTTAAAACATTTTATAATTTCTATAAAATGATAAGAATTCTTGGTGTATTCGATGAATTGAATCACTCCTGAAGGAGGAGAGATAAGATCTGCAATTCTAATAAAAAAAAGTTTTTATAATGTTTTCTCTGGAATAATATTCTTGAATAGAATAAATAAAGGAGAAGAGACAAGATCAAATTCAATTGGTTGTCAAATTGGGCTGGATAATCGGACCGGTAAAATCATATTGATATTTTTGGACTAAGGAAAAAGGAATTCTGAATTAATTCAGTTGTATTTTGATAAAGTTATATTTCCGTATTGATCAATTCGACTTGAGAATCAGACTAGGAAATTAGACTAAGTTTCAATATGAAGTCAATGAATATCTTACCTATTCTTGGTTAGGAAATTAAAGAATTGTTTTGAAATCTTTTGTTTTTTGAAAGTTTATCAGGAAGCACAAAATTATATTACATAATTTCTTACTATTTGAAGCACATACACTATTGTATTGAACATAGTTCTAAATGAGTGTAAGGGAATATCCTACTTTTTTTATTCTACAGAAAAGTATTGTTTTCTAGTAGATTTTGTGGTATTTGATTGTTTCCAAACCATACCAAGGATGTAACTATTCTTACTAAGTAGTGAACCTTATAAATTCTTGTGTTCTTATAGATGTGTGTTTTATTTGTTTTTAGTAGAGAAATAAATATTTAATAGGTGGTGAAGGCTATTTCAAAAGTAAAGAAACATAAAAGAAAAAGATATCACTAATTCACCCCTCCCATTATAGTGATACAACAATCCTAATTGGGTAATTACAAGTGGTATCAGAGGGAAAGTTACATTCATTTACTCTTTGATGATTTTTTTAAGAGAAGTTTTGATGGATAATCTGAATTATGTGAATAGTAAGGTGGTTTTGATCATTAATGGAAAGAACTATCATATATCAAAAGATAAAATAATGCCTTATCTTATGTCTCTTGGGTATGTTTTTCTTGAAGCTTCAATAGATATATTTCCTTATATTGATGATAAGGTTCTTCTTACACATGTTGATAAGAAGAATCTTGCGAATCATTGAAGTACTAAAAATGATTTACTCTCATCACCTTTTGAATGTGAGTGTTTAATAGTGAAGGGTTTTTACTTCCAGATGTATATGAGATAAGTTGAAAAAAATTATGAATGAAATACAACATTCAAGAAGGAAAAATTACAAATTTGTTGGCTGAAGTATAAAGATATTAAAATGAGTGAGTATGGATATATTGGGGTTTCTTTACTAGGGTGAATTACACTGTTAGCACAATCATATTTCTTGGTGAAAATTTGGAGGATTATATAGATATTGAAAATATTTTAAGAATTATTCTTTACAAGTATGAGGATAAATTATCTTCATTGTAAAATAGATATCCTAAAACTCTATCTATATATGATCTTTATAGTACTCTCATTAATTATGAAATGATAAGGAAAAAATAAAATTTAATAGAGAAATGTCTTTAAAAGCTACCTAGAAAGAAAATTCTAAGAAGGTTCTTTGGGAAGATGACGTTGCTGAATCTAACTCTAAAAATGAGGTATGTAAAAATCTTTCATAAATTGCATCCTCATTTTTCTAAAAATGTTAGAAGAGGTACAAGTAAATACAAAGTAAAAATTTACCTTGAAGTTTTTTTGAATGTGGAGTAATTGTGAACTTTGTTGCTGACTGTCCTAAAATAAATAAAGAATTGGATATTGGTGAAGAAGAAAGAAGGGAAATAAGTTTATAGAAGAAACAGGGTGACAAGGCTAAATATTTTTCTAGAGGTAAAGATAGAAAATTATCCAAATAAAAAAGAAGATGTTTCTTATCTAAATATGTTGATGATGATGATAGTGAAGTTAAATCCAAAAAATATTCTAAGAATGCTGGTGATAATACTTACATTACAATACTGAATAATGAAGAATTCAATAATAAAATAAATTATAATTCCATATTAAAGAATAATTTAAAGAATGTATGAGGAAGATTTGGAGGATTGAAAAAGTAATTATGAATGTGAAAAATTAAAATTACTTATACAAAAATCAAGAATGTTTTCCTAATGAAAAATTCAATATGATGGATGAGATTGATATTTTGAAGAAATATTTTAAGAAAAAAAATAATCACAATGAACATTTGGAGGTTAATTTGAAGGTAAAAGAATAAGAGTCAGAAATTTTCCAACAAAAACTTTATAAAGTTAATAAAAGAGGTATAAGTTTCAAAAAATCTATCTTTGAATTTGGTGAAAGTTCTCATAAGGGTGAACCTAAAAAGTTTCAACAAAATGTATCTTAAAATTTTGAGAAGAAAGCTAGAGTTTTTTCTAAGAATAATAAAGTTGGAAATGTTTTTGAAGAGAAGAATGTAGGGAATTTTATGTATATGGAAAAGACAAAAAATACATGAAGTAAGAAGTCTCTAATAATTCTGAGTCTGAAAAAGGTTCTATTACTTTTGGTTATGATAAGGGTAAAAATAAAACTAACCTGAAAAAAATATAGTTGATGATTAAAAGGTTTATGGTGAAAAAATAAAGATAATAATCTTGGTGAGAAACATTTTCACAACTCTAATAAATATGGATGTCTTAGAGGAAAATATTCTTTCCATTGATACTATTGGTATTATAGTGGATTCAAACACATTGATAATTTGTGTTGTTTTAAGGAACAACATTATTACTATTCTAAAAATTATAGAAGATTTTTTTTTGTGGGGGAGTCAATACCCTCAAAGGAAGATGTCTGAGAAGGATGTTTTGAAGAAACCTGATATAGTTGGTGTGAAAATTGAAAATAGGTTCTAATATCTAGAAACTATTTTTGAAATGTGTGAGAAACATGGACACCTTGCAAAAGGATGTCTTATTTTGTTACCGTCACAACAAAATTTTGTTATCAATTATCAGAAGCCAAAGAAGAAGAAAGAAAAAGAAAAAGGAAAAAATCTTGTTGTAGAAACCACTTTGGAAGTTACAAAAGGAGAATGAACTTGGATTAAGGATAGTGGGTGTTCTTCTCATATAATAGGATGTTTAAAGTTGTTAAAGAATGCGACAGATTTTAAAGAAGGAACAATGACATATGGCTATAATGGACCTTTTTTTTCTTACATTACTAGTACATCATTTTAATGATAAAAAACATAAATGAATTACAAGACCGGGATACAATGGTTCAGTGTCTTGGGAAAATTAGGACACTACATAACATTTATAAAATAAAACATAGAAATTTATTTAATTCCTATTTCTCTATCTTCTTTTAGGTCTTTTAATTCTCTTTAGTACAAGTAATCACCTGAGGATATACAACAAAAAGGGGTGATCTAAAATAATAGTATGAGGATAGATAAGAACATGAAAAAAATATAACACTGGGTGAGAATAACCATTCTCATCATAACAAAGGTATAAGATCATTATCATGAGAGGAAGCATTAAGGAATGGCATGGAATGTGGTAATGCATAAAAATGAAACATCATGTATTAGTGGTCAACTAACACACATAGTTTTGAAAAAGATAGCATCATGTTCATGCATATTTAACTTTTCTCATGAGATAAATTAAATTACCTAATTCATTGGAGTGATATATAATTCCAGGTGCACCCATCACATCCTAACAGTTAACTTATGCTATATAATTTTAGGTGCACCTGTCACATCATAACATTTATGTTATCATGCATGACAGATAAAATGTATATCAATCTTGGAAAAAAATAACCCATGAAAAGGAGTGGATTTAATTTCATGAATCAAAATTTCATAAACATTGGGTTCCAAATTTAAAGAGTAAATAACAATGTTTATATAAGAATCATCACCCTTGAGTAAAGAAGAACCAATCTCAAGAAGTAAAAGGTGTATTTTTTTTGGAAAGAAGAGTTATTTTGGAAAACATTGTGTCTGTCATAAACTCAAGTAGAAAACATGAATATCCTATATTAGTTAATATAATGATGAAGAAATTATTTTTAAGGAATAAACATACTAAAAATTGGGTGAAATAGGGAAAACCCAAAGTAAGAGAGTTGGGTTTGATAATTCCCTTACCAAATGTACGAAAGATTTCTTCACATTAATGTCCTTTATAATCACATTAGATTCATTAATTATCAATTAAATAACCTTTTATAAATTAATTGGACTCATTATGGGTTTATTATTCTCATTTATATCCTTTTAAATGTGTTATGAATTTTAATTTCATCATTCAGAAGCATTCATTTTCATGGTTTTCATGATCGGTTCACTTGTATACATGAATGGAAGTTCATGTAAAATGTGGATAAATTTAAATAATTGTTATTATATGTTATTATTTATATTACATAATCATAAATGATTTTATAAATAATTTGGTTATATGGCATGAGGAAGAATCATTAGATAAAAGTTAATGATGATTGTTTTATGTTAATTTTAGTGGGTTTTCGATTACAATGAATTCAATTTATTTTATCATTTAGTATTATGTATAAATGTTAATACCAGAACATAAAAATGTTAATAAAATAAAATTTATAATAATTTTTCAACCATTTAATTATTTTATTAACATCCTTGAAGGTGTTAAAGGAAAATAAAAGTGCATCTCCAATGATGTCGGTAAATTGAAACATCACAAGAAATGATTTTGTTTTTATAATAAGAGAGAGACATAAAGGAGTTTGATGATGGATATTAAATTAACATGATAAAATTATAGTATTTAAAACATAATGGAGTTATCACGACTTTTGGATAATATAAGGCGAGGAAAAGAGAAGAAAAGAAAATAAATTGAAAAGAAATTTAAAGAAAAAGGAAGAAGATTTTTACCTCTGGGATTTATCCTCCTTGAGAACCTCCATAGGGAAATGGTTTTTTTCGTTTGATGTGAACAAGAGGTCTTATACCTGGGATTGGGTCTTGGGGAAATATTTGGTCATATTTTGGAAAAGTCTCAAAGCTTTAGAGGTGTGAGGAGAATAGGGGGTGAGGGGTGGTATTTATAGTGGAAGAGAGGGGTGTTTTCTTGTTATTATTTTCATTAGTTTATTATTTTGGGTCAAGTATATGAATATTTTAAGAATTATCTCTAAATATAATACATTAATGAATTATATTTCAATATTTTTGGGCTTACATACACCTTACATCATTTATGGATCCATAATTCATGTATTTTGCTTTTATTGCAAATTATTTCATTTTACTATTCATAAAACAGTCAAATATTTTTGAAAAATAAAATAAAAATTACTGTAACCATTTTTTGATGGTAAAATTAAAAAATAAACTCTATTTTATGAAAATAATTTCCTAAATAGGATTTATTAAATTTTTAATTAAAATCATCATTTACTTGGAAAATAAAAATTTTAAAATTATAACTTATTTTATAACACTTTGTAAAATTACTTAAGGTATCATAAAATTATATTAAAATCATAAGACATAAAAATATTAATTTATAAATACATTTTATGAAATTAAATTTTATTTTGAATTATTTAATCAATCAAAAAATTTTAATTAAATATTTATGACTTATAAAAATGGAAATACTTAATTAAGAATTGTTAAAATATTTATTTACTTAGAATATGATATAATTATACAACAAATTCATTTTTTAGATGCATAAATTTTGTTAATACTTTCATGGGTTAAGCTACTATTGATTTGTACATTTTACTATTCATAAGGTTCATATTACCATTCATAAGGTTAAGTTACTATTTCATTGGTATATGTTCCTTAACTTCTAGAAACACCTTTTATTTTAATCATTCATCATTTATAAAGTTTTTATTTTGTTCTTAATCTGATTTTTTGTGATAATACTATACGACATAATTATAAGATGGTAATTTCATTATTAAATGTTTTGGGTTGTTACATTCGTCCCCCCTTTGAAAAATTTCCCTCAGAATTTTGTTTTACCCAAATAGGTGAGGGTACTTCATCTTCATCACCACTTTCAGTTCCCATATTGCTTCTTCATAATTATGGTTCCTCCACAAAACTTTTACAGGGTGGGTTGTATTGTTATGTATAACCTTATCTCTCTGTTCCATAATCTTTACTGGATTCTCCTGATAGGAGAGATCATATTCCAACTGTACCACCTAAGAGTTAAGTACATGGGGGGGATCTGGTATGTACTTCTTCAGGAGTGATATGTGGAACAAAAATTAAATTGAACCATATTTAGTAGAAGTAGAATTTGATAGGCTATAGATCCTATATGATCAAGGATCTCAAAGGGGAAAATGTACCTAGGGCATAGCTTCCCTTTCTTTCCTAACCACATAAATCTCTCCGACGGTGATATTTGAAGGAATACTTTATCTCCAATTTCGAACTCCAAGTCCCTTCGATTGTTGTTGGAATAAATCTTTTGCTAACTTTGAGAATATTTGATATGTTGTTGGATAGCTTGAACCTTCTTTGTCATCTCTCTCACAATATCAGGTCCAAGTCGCTTTCTCTCACCAACTTCATTCTAATAGGTTGGAGTTCTACATTTCTTTCCCTACGGAGCTTCATACGGTGCCATCTGAATACTTGAGTGGAAGCTATTGTTGTATGAAAACTAAACCCATTGTAGATGATGATACCATCCACATTTTCATTTTAAATATTAGCCTCTTAGTATATATTCAAGCATCTGAATAGTCCTTTCAGATTGTCCATTAGTTTGGGGGTGATATGTCATGATGAAATTTAATTTAGTACTCAAAGAATGTTAAATATTTATCTAGAATTTAGATGTGAACCTGAGATCATGATCAGAGACAATCAATAGTGGAAGTCGATGATGTCTCACCACTTCCTTCACATATATCTTTGTAGGTTATTCATGAGAGAGATATTATCAAATAATGATAATGTGGGCCGTCTTGGTGAGTTGGTCCACCACAACCCATATTGCATTATTTCTTTTAGATATATTATGAAGAACCAGGAAAAATTCCATAGTGACATTATCCGTTTTCCATATGGGTATAGGAAATGGTTTTATCATCCATTTGGACTTCTGTCACTCAACTTTAACTTTTTGAAATATCAAGAACCATGAGATATACTCAAAAATCTCTTTATTCATGTTTTCCTACTAGAAGTGTTATCAGAGATCATGGTACATATTTGTACTCCTGAGATGGATAGATAAATTTGGGATATGTTCATTTTCCAATAGTTCTTTATTTAATCCAAGTGATTAAGGCACACTGATCCTCGTTCTAAACTAAATCACACCTTCATCATCATTGATATGTAACACTTGTAGCTTCCTATCCTTGACTGCATTAAACTTATTTTATAACTCTGGATCATCCATTTGTGCCTCCTTAATCTTCTTGGATATATTGTTGGTAAATATTTTGGTAAATATTTTGGTAAATGTAGTATATATTCCCTTCCATTATGATTTCCAAATCCATCCTTTGCATATCCATGAAGATATGGTCTTTCTCAATCTTCAACATGGATAAAGTAGCGAGTTATTTTCTGCTAAGAGTATCAACTACCTTGTTTTCTTTGCTAGGATGATAGTGAATAGAGAAATCATGGTCTTTTATTATATCCAACCATATTATTTGATTCATGTTGAGCTCCTTTTTTGTGAATAATACTTTAATCTCTTGTGAATGGTATATATGTCACTATTCTCACCATAGAGGTAGTGCTACCAAATTTTGAAGGTAAAAATAATAGTTTCTAACTCTAGATCATGCATCAGATAGTTATGCTCATGAATATTCAACTATAGTGAGGAATATGCTATCAAATTATCATTTTTAATGAGTAAAAAACCCAATCATTTCTTTAAAGAATTACTATATATAACAAAAAATTCTTCACCTTTTGGTAATGTGAGTACAAGTGCAGTGATCGTCCTTTTCTTTAGCTCCTTTAAGCTTTCCTAAAATTCTTTTAAGTATACATAATTTACACCTTTCCTTGATAACTTAGTTAGTGGTATATACTATCATGAGAAATTTCTCAAAAAATGTTGGTAATACCCAACTAATCTAAGAAACCTATATATTTCTATGACACTAGAGGGTCTGGGCCATATCTCAATTGCCTCTATTTTTGAAGGGTCCACAAAAATTCCCTCACTTGTTATCACATGTCCTAAAAATGTGATTATCTACATCTAAAAGTCACACTTGATGAACATGGTGTACAAATTCCCCTTCCTTAATGTTTCCAACACAAGCCTTAGATTTTTTCATGTTCCTCCTTAATCTTGGAATATATGAGAATATCATTGATAAACACTATGACAAATTTGTTGAGGTAATGTGTAAATACTCTTTTTATAAAATATATGAATATTGAAGGGGAATTAGTAAGTCTGAAGGGAATCACCAAAAACTCATAGTGCCCATACCATATATGAAAGGAAGTATTATGAATATCTTCCTTCTTCACCTATAACTGATGATATCCAGAATAGAGATCCACCTTTGAGATGTACTGAGATCCTCATAGATGATCTAACAAGTCATCATTCCTTCTAGGAAGATACTTTTTTTATGGTGATCTTTTTGAGTTCATGATAATCAATACACAACCTCATTGATCCATCCTTCTTTTTGACAAAGAGAATTGGTGCACCCCAAGGTGATGCACTAGGGAATATTAACCCTTTGTCTAAATACTCTTGAATATTCTTCTTTAACTCCTCCAGTTTGATAATATCCATCCTATAGGAACACTTTTAGATAGGACTAACTCTGGGTATGAGTTATATTGAGAACTCTACCTCACTATCTGGGAGAAGTTTGGGTAAGTATTCAATAAACACATCACTGTATTCCCTCACAATGGGAATTTCCCCTAGGTTGATACATTCCTTTGACTCAACCATTTGAGTGAGGTATGATTCTTCACTTTGATTAAACAACCACACCATTGAGGGATTTTCCAACAGATATTCATTATATTACTTGCATTTGTAGAGGATAATGGGACGGTTCAGAATATGAAAAGATATTTCCTTTTACCAATAGTTTATATGTTCTAAATATAACTAGAGCCAATCCATTCCCATTATAGCATCAAATTCCACTAAGGTAAGTATCATTAGATTCGCTAGAAGAATCTTCCCACATGCATCAATAGGAGAGGAGTCCAATACTTGGGTTGAAATGACTACAACACTAGGTATTTTTATAGATATCTCTACTTCAAGGTTTCGAGGCTTCAATTCAATAGTTCTAGAAAACTATCAAGATATAAAGGAATACGTAGAACCAAAATCAAATTATACTTTTTCCATTACTGAGTGAATAAGAAGTATACCATGTATGACTTCATTTTCTTGATCCACATCAGTATTAGTGATGGCATAAGCCTTTACTTGATCCTTTGTATTTGGTGGCTCTTGATGCTGATTATCCTCAAGGACTTGAGGTTTAGTGCACTGGCTTTCATAGTTCCCTTGCTCCCTACAGTTGTAGCATTAGACCATGGGTGGTTCTCTCCTTTCCTCCACCACATTTTCTTACTTCCTCCTGTATTTTCTACATTCATGATCTTGGTGGTCTTCTCTCCTACAATTTAAGCATTTCCCTATCCCTTTTAGTCATTTCACATGATATTTCTTCCCACATTTTTGACATGTGGGTGGTTAACTTTTTTTCCCCTTTCTCATTTAATCCCCTAACTTGAAAATCCATATTTAATTTATTATCACCGTAGGCATGTGAAAATTCTCCAAACTCTATCGTCACTTTGAGAGCACATCGAACAACTTCTTCATAACTCCCATAGTATCTAATTGATAGAGTCTTTTAAAGGTGTGGATTTAATCCACTAAATATTCTATCAATTTTTCTATCATTTCTGATAACATAACCCATAGTTTACCTTGAAATCCTTGGGAAAATTTCTTTATAGGATATGATAGATTCTCATTCCCTTTTCTCAAACTCTATGAATTCTATCCCTATCTTTGTTCGAAGAGTTCAAGGGAAATACTTGATAAGAAACACTATCTTAAAGTCTTTCCACTCCATCTCTTCAATTTTGTCCTTTGGATTGGTGTTCTTAATCAAAATCAACCATTGATTGGCCTCTCCATCTAAATGGTAAATATCCAAAGTCACATTCTCTATCTCAAAATAGTGAATCATAGAAAATATCTTATCCATTGAGTTGACCCACTATTCTTCCACTGGTGGATCGAAAGATCCACTAAACGTCAATGTTTCTTTCCACATAAAGCACTCAATATCAAGTTTCTACCTCTTAGGTATAGCCAAAAATTCCACATTATTCAGGTTATTGTTCATAACCTGAGACTGTTGGGTATGCATTGCCGTGAAATTTTAAACTCCACCTCCCAAATAATTGGGGATGTGATTCAGGAAATCACTGAATTTTTCCTCGCATGGGATATTGGCCTGGTTTTTCCTAGTTCCCACCATTTTCTAAAATATAAAAGGTTAGAATAAAACATAATTAAACTAGTCAAGAATAAATAATTTATTCCTTTGTGGATTTAAGGTGAAAGGTATATATTTTGGTATTCCTAAATTTAAAATTTTCTTAAAATAAATATTCTTAGGTAATTACATATACTTAGTCTCATACTAAGGGTTTTCACTAAAGTTCTTTAATCATAATTCCCAAATTAACTAACTCGTGCTCTGATTCCAACTCCAACAACCCTTGTTTTTGTTACATTATTATTACATAATTTTGATGATAAAAAACATAAAAACATTTCATGACCAGGATCCAAAGGTTTAGTGTCTTGGGAAAATTATGACCTTAAATAAAATTTACCAAATAAAACATAGAAATTTATTTAAATCCTTCTTCTCTAGCTTCTTATAGATCTTAGAATTCCCCCAAGTACATGTAACCACCTGAGAATATACATCAAAAATGGGTGAGCTAAAATCCCGGTAAGAGGATAGATAATAACATGAAACAATATAACATGGGGTGATCATAATAATTCTCATCATAACATAGGCATATGATCATAATCATGAGAGGAAGAATTATGAAAAGTCATGGAATGTGGAAATACATAAAATGAAACATCATGTCTTAGTGGTCAATTACCATACCTAGTACTCAAAAAATCTAGCATCATGTTCATGAATATTTCACTTTAATCACGAGATACATCATATTACCCTATTCATTTGAGTGCTATATAATTCCTAGAACACCTGTCACATCATAACATTTACATTATCATGCATGCCACATATAATGTATATCAATCTTGGACATAAAATAACCCATGAGAAGGAATGTGTTTAATTTCATTAATTATACTTTAATAAACATTGGGTTCCTAAATGAAATAGGGAATAAAATTATTGATATAAGAATCATAAACCTTGAGTGAAGAAGAAACAATGTCAATAAGTAAAAGGTGTGTTTTTTGAAAGAAGAGTTCTTTTGAAAAAAAATGTGTTTATAATAAACTCAAGTAGAAAACATGTATATCCTAGATAAGGTAATATAATGACGAATCAATGATTTTTAATGAATAATGATATAGAAAATGGTGTGAAATATGGAAACCCCAATGAAAGAGAGTTTGGTTTGAAAATTCACCTTACCTTATGATCGAATGATTTCATCAATTTAATCTACTGTGTAATTACATTAGATTCATTAATTAAAAATTAAATAACATTTTATACATTAATTTTATTCATTATGTTTTTATTATTCTCATTTATGGACTTTTAGATGAGTTATAGAGTTTAATTTAATCGTTCGGGAGCATTCATTTTCATGGTTTTCATGATCGGTTCAACTGTATGCATGAATGGATGTTCATGTAAAAATGAAGATAAATATATAGAATTGTTATTATATTTTATTAATTATCTTACATAATTTTAAATTATTATATACATAATTTTTTATATGGCTTGAGGATGAATCATTATATAAAAGTTAACAATGATTGTTTTAGGTTAATTTTGGTAGGTTTTCGATCACAATGAATTCATTTTGTTTTATCATTTACTATTATGTATAAATGATACATATAGAATCTAAAAAGGGTCATTAAATACAATTTATAATATTTTTTCAACCATTTAATGGTTTTATTAACATCCTTGAAGGTGTTAAAGGAAAATGAAAGTGCATCACCCATGATGTCGGAAAATTAACACATCACGAGCGATGATTTAATTTTTAGAATAAAAGAGAGAGAGAGAGATAATGGAGTTTGATGATGGATATTCCATTTAAATGATAGAATTATAGTATATAAAACAAATTGAAGTTATAATTTATTTTTGATAAGATAAGGTGAGGAGAAGAGAAGAAAATAAATGAAATTAAAAAGAAATTTAAGGAAAAAAGGAAGAGGATTGTTTCCTCTATGATTTATCCTCCTTGAGAACTGCCTTACGACAATGGTTTTGGTATTTTGATGAGAAAAAGAGATCTCAGATATGATAGAGGGACTTTTTGAGGGGATTTGGTATAATTTGGACAAGTATCAAAGCTTGAGAGGTGTGAGGATAGGATGGGGTGAGGGGTGGTATTTATAGTGTAGGGGAGGGGTGTTTTCTCATTATTACATTCATTAGTTTATTATTTTGGATCCAAAATATGAATATTTTGAGAATTATTTCTAAATATATTAAAATAATGAAGGTGAGTTTGATATTTTAGGCTTACATAAATATTACATCATCTATGACTTCAGAATTCATGTATTTAGATTTTATTGTAAATTATTGTATTTTACTATTCTTAAAAAATTCAAGTATTTTAGAAAAATACAAAAAATTAATCATAATTTTTTTGACATATATAATTTAAAAATGAACTACATTTTATGAAAATAATTTTCTATATATGAGTAATTTAATTTTTAATTAAATTCATCATTTACTTGGAAAATACAAATTTTAAAATTATAACTGATTTTATAACACATAAAAAATTACTGAAGTTCTCATGAAATTATAATAAAATCATAAGACATCAAAATATTAATTTATGAATACATTTTATAAAAATAAATTTTATTTTAAATTATTTAATCAATCATACAATTGTAATTAAATATTTATGACTTACAAAAATTCCAACACTCAATTAATAATTTTTAAAACATTTATTAACTTATACTATGATATAATTATACCATAAATTAATTTATAAGATGCCTAAATTTTATTAATACTTTCATGGGTGAAGATCCTATTCATTTTTCTAGTTTACTATTCATTTGGGCCATATTACTATTCCTAAGGTCAAGTTACTATTTCAGTGATATAGGATCCTTAAGTTCTAGAAATACATTTTATTTATTTCATCCATCATTTATAAAGTTTTTATTGTGTTATTAATGTGATTTTATCTGATTATACTATATGAAATAATTATAAGAAGGTAATTTCATTGATAAATGTTTTGGGTCGTTACATTCTTCCCCCCAGAATCTTTACCGGTTGTTCCTCATAAGAGAGATTATCTTCTAGTTGTACCACCTCTGAGTTCAATAAATGTGAGGGATCTAGTATGTACGTAACCAAGAGTTATACATGGAACACATCATGAACTTGAGCCATATTTGGTGTAAGTGAATGCCAATAGGCCACGAGTCCAATGTGATCAAGGATCTCAAAGGGGCCAATGTACCATTGTATTAGATTTCCTTTCTCTCCAAGCCGCATGAATATATTCCATGGTGATACTTGAAGGAAGAATTTATCTCCAGCATCGAACTCCAAGTCCCTTCTACGGTTGTGAGCATAGATCTTTTTCCGACTTTTAGTAGCTTTAATATGTTGTTGGATGGCTTGAACCTTCTCTATCATCTCTTGTACATGATCAGGTCCAATTAGATTTCTCTCACTAACTTTATCCCAATAGGTTAGAGTTCTACATCGCTTTCTATACATAGCTTCATATGGAGACATTTGAATACTCAAGTGGAATCTATTGTTGTATGAGAACTAAACCAATGGGAGATACTGATACCATCCACCTTTGAATTCTAGATAGTAGGATCTTATCCTATCTTCGAGTGTTTGAATAGTCCTTTTAGATTGACCATTAGTTTGGGGGTGATAGGCCATGCTAAAATTTAATTGAGTACTCAAAGCATATTGAATAATCCTCTAGAATTTAGATGTGAACCTGTGAAATTGTTCAAATACAATCAAGAGTGTAATTACATATAGTCTCAAAACTTCCTTCACATATATCTTTACTAGTTGTTCAAGAGAGAGATCTTCCAAAATAGAGATAATGTGGGAAGTCTTGGTGAGTCAGTCCAGCACAACCCATATCACATTATTTCCTTTGGATGTCTTTAGGAGACCCATGAAATAGTTCATAGTGACATTCTACCATTTCCATATGGGCAAATGAAATGGTTTCATTATCCCTTTTTACTTTTTTTGATCACATTTAACTTGATAACATATCAAGAACCTTTAGATATACTCAGCAATCTCATTCTTCATGTTCTCTGAACAAAAGTGTTCTTAGATATCACGATACATCTTGGTACTCTCGAGATGGTTAGAGAATGTTGAGCTATTTGCATTGTCCAATAAATCCTTCTTTATCCCAGGTGATGAAGGAGCACCGATCCTCATTCCAAACTAAATCATACCATCATCATTGATATGGAACACTTTCAGCTTCCCTTTCTTTACATCATTCACCTTCTTTTGTAACTCTAGATAATCCCTTTTTTCCTCTTTAATGTTCTCTTGGATAAATTGTTGGGAAATAATTTGGGAAAGGTAATATGCATTCCCTACCATTATGATTTCTAAATCCATATTTTTCATATGAATGAAGATAGGGTCTTTCTCAATCCACAACATGGATAGAGTAGCAGGTTCTTTTTTTCCAAGAGCATCAGTTACCTTGTTCACATTTCTAGGATAATAGTGAATAGAGTAATCATAGTATTTGATTTGATCTAACGATATCCTTTTATTCATGCTGATATCCTTTTGTGTGAATATATACATTAACCTCTTATGATCGGTATATATGTCACAATTCTTACTATATAAGTAGTTTCACCATATTTTCAAGGTCAAAATCACAACTTCTAACTCCAGATCATGAGTTGGGTAATTATTCTCATGGATCTTCAACTTCTATGAGGCATAGGCTATCATATAATCATTTTTCATTAGTACACAACCCAATAATTTATTTAAAGCATCACTATATATCACAAAACTTTCTCCACTTTTTAGTGATGTGAGTACAAGTGTAGTGATCAACAGCTTCTTTAGCTCCTTGAAGCTTTAATCACATTCTTCTATCCATACATACTTTACCCCTTTCCTTTTTAACTTAGTAACCAGGATAGAAAATCCTGAGAAATTTCTCACAAAACTTTAGTAGTACCTAGCTAATCTAAGAAAACTGCGGATTTTTGTGACACTAGAGGGTCTGGGCCATTTCTGAATTTCCTTTTTTTGAAGCATCTATAGAAATTACCTCACTTGTGACCACATGTACCAATAATGTGACTTTCGGAATCAAAAAGTCACACTTGATAAACTTGGCATACATATTCTCCTTCCTTAATGTCACCAACACAAGACCTATATTTTCTTCATGTTCTTACTTTCTCTTGGAGTATATGAGAATATTATCGATAAACACTACCATAAATTTTTCTTGGTAATGTCTAAAATCTCTATTCATCAAATCCATGAAGATTTTAGGGTAATTAGTAAGTACAAAGGGAATCACCTAAAACTCACAGTGCCTGTAACTTGTATGGAAGGTAGTCTTTTGAATATTGTCGTTCTTCACCATTAGCTGATGATATCCAGAATGAAGATCCACCTTTGAGAAGTACTGAGCTCCTCGTAGCTGATCGAATAATTAATCAATCCTTGGAAGAGGATACTTGTTCTTTATAGAGATCTTGTTTTGTTCTTGATAATCGATACACAACCGTATTGATTCATCCTTATTCTTAACAAATAGCATTGGCACACCCCAAGGTGATTCCCTAGGGTATATGAAACCTTTGTCCAAATTCTCTTGAATCTACTTCTTTAACTCCTCCAATTCAACAGGAGAAATCCAATAGGGATAATTTGAGATAAGAATACCTCCAGGTATGAGTTCTATTGATAACTATACCTCACAATCTAGGTGAAGTCTGGACAACTCTTCAGGAAATAAATCACTATAAGCTGTCATAATGGGAATTTCCCCAAGTTTTATACCTTCTTTGACTCAACCATTTGGGTGAGGTATTCTTCTTCCTTCGAAATCAACACCTGCAACTTTGATGGATTTTCCAAAGGATATTCATGATCATTCATGAATTTGTAGAGGGGCATGAGATGGTTTGGAATATGAAAAGATATTTCCTTTTCCTGAAAGTTTACATGTGATGTATATAACGAGAGCCAATCCATTCTCATTATTGTGTCAAAATCCACTATGGGAAGTATCAAGATATTCATTGGAAGAATCTTTCCACATATATCAATAGTATAAGAGTAAAAATCTTGGGTTTCAATGATTGAACAACTATGAATTTTTATAGGTATCTCTACTTCAAGGTTTTGGGACTTCGATTTAAAAGCTCTAGAAAACTTTCAAGACATAAAGGAATGAATAGAACCAAAATAAAATAATAAATTTTCACTTCTTGAGTTAATAGTAAGTATAGCTCGTATAAATTCATTTTCATGATCCACTTTAGCAGTAGTAATGGAATAATCCTTGCCTTGATCCTTTTACATTTGTGGATATTGATGCTGATTATTCTTGAGGACTTGAGGTTTAGTGCCATGGATTACATAATTCCATTTCTCCCTACAGCTGTAGCATTGGACCATGGGTGGTTCTCTCCATTCCTCCACCATATTGTCTTGCTTCCTCATATATTTTCTAAATTCATTGGTTTGGTGGACTTATATCCCACACTTAAAGAATTTACCTATCCCTTTGAGGTAGTTCCCATGATGTTTCTTCCGACATTTTTTCCATTTGGGTGGTTGAGTTTTCTTTCCACCTTTCTCATTAAATCCTTTGGCTTTAGACTCCATATTTATTTTCTTATCACCATAGCCATGTGACTATTCTAAAAACTCCATCTCCACTTTGAGAGAACCTCAAAAAACTTCTTTATAATTCCCAATGTCATGAATTTCTAGAGCCTTTCAAATATGTGGTTTTAATCTACTAAATAATCTATCAATTTTGATATCATTGTTGACAAAAAAACCTGAATCATACCTTGAAAGACTTGTAAAATTTTCTTCTTATGCCATGATATATTATCCTACCTTTTTCTTCAACTATATGAATTCTCCATCTATATGTTTTTGAAAATATTGAGGTAAGTACTTGTTAAGAAACACTATCTTAAATTATTCCCACTCTATATCTTCAATTTTGTCTTTCAGGTTGGTTTTCTTAATTAAATACCACTATTTATCGACCTCTCCATCTAAATGGTGAACGACCAAAGTCACCTTCTCTATCTAAAAGTAGTAAAGCACAAAAAAGATATTCTCCATTGAGTTAAACCACTATTATGTGACTAGGGGATTGAAATATCGAGTAATCTTCGGTGGTTGTAGATACATAAAACACTTGATATCTAGTTGCTCCCTCTTATGTGAAGGCAGACGTTCCACAATATTCTGGTTATTGTTCATAACTTGAGATAGCTAGGTAAGCATCATCATGAAGTTTTGAGCTCCACCACCCAAAGCATTAGGGATGTCATTAGAGAAATCATTAAATTGCCTCTCACATGGTAATTTTTTCCTAGTTTCTCCTGGTTCCAACCATTTTCTAAAATATATTATAACAAAACATAAATCAACAAGTCAAGAATAAATAATTTTTTCCTTTGTGGATTTAAATATAAAGGAATATCTTGTGGTATTTCTATGTTTATCATTTTCTTAAGACAAATATTCTTGGGTACATACATATACTTAGTCTCATAATAAGGGTTTTCACTAAGGTTATCTAATCCTAATTCCCAAATTAACTAAACCATTCTCTGATACCAACTATAGAGACCCTTCTTCCTCTTACATTACTATTTCATCACTTTAATGATAAAAAACATAAAATCATTACATGACCAAGATCCAAAGGTTTACTGTCTTGGTAAAATAAATAACTTATATAAAATATACAAAAGTAAGCATAAACATTTATTTAATTTATTCTTATCTTTCTTCTTAGAGGTCTTCACATTCCCCTTAGTACAGGTAATCACCTGAGGATATACATCAAAAAGGGATGATCTAAAATCTCAGTAGGAGGATATATAGGAACATGAAACTATATAGCATGTGTTTATAATAATAATTATCATCATAACATAGGAATAAGATCATAATCATGATGTAATCATTAATAAAAGGCATGTAATGTGGTAATTCATAAAAATAAAACATCATGTATTAGTGGTCAACTACCACACATAGTTTTGAACAAAGATAACATCATGTTCACATATATTTCACTTTTATCATGAGATACATCATATTATCCAATTAATTAGATCACTACATAATTTTGGGCACACCCATCACATCAAAACATTTATAATTTTCTATATAATTCCGGGCACACCCGTCATATCATAACATTTACATTATCATGCATGAAAAAAATATCATATATCAATCATGGAAATAAAATAACCCATGGGAAGGAATGAGTTTAATTTCCTAAATAATACTTTAATAATAATTGAGTTCCTAAATAAAATAGGTAATAATATACTTTATATAAGAATCATTAACCTTGAGTGAAGAAAAAAAATATCGAGAAGTAATTTTGAAAGACGAGTTCATTTAAAAAACATTATGTTTGTCATAAACTCATGTATAAAAAATTTATATTCTAGATAAGGTAAGATAATTATTAATAAATTATTTTTAAGGAATAACTATATTTAATATGAGGTGAAAGAGGGAAAACCCAAAGGAAGAGAGTTTGGTTCGAGAATTCCCCTTACCTTATGTTTAAATGCATTCTTCAATTTAATGTACTATATAACCACATTAAATTAATTAATTAATAATTAAAAAACCATTTATACATGAATTTGATTAATTATTTTTTTATTATTCTCATTTATTTCCTTTTAGATAAGTGATAGAGTTTAATTTTATCATTTGGGAGCATTCGTTTTCATGATTTTCATGATCGGTTCACTTGTATACATGAATGGAAGTTCATGTAAAATGTGGATAAATATAAAAAATTGTTATTATATGTTATTAGTTATCTTAAAAAAGATTAAATAATCTTATAAATAATTTTGATATATGTAATAAGGATGAATCATTAGATAAAAGTTAATGATTATTGTTTTAGGTTAATTTTGGTGGGTTTTCGATCATAACAAATTCGTTTTGTTTTATCACTTATTATTATGTATAAATGTTACTTATAGAACATAAAAAGGTTTATAAAATAAAATTTATAATATTTTTTTACCATTTAATTATTTTATTAACATTCTTGAAGTTGTTAAAGTAAAATGAATGTGCATCACCCACAATGTCGGTAAATTGACAGATTATAAGCGATGATTTCATTTTTAGAATAAGAGAAAGAGAGGGAGAGAATTTTGATGATGTATATTCGATAAAAAATATAGAATTATAGTATATCAAACATAATATATTTATCACACCTTTTGGATAAGATAAGGTGAGTATAATAGAATAAAATAAATTAAATTGAAAAGAAATTTAAAGAAAAAGGAAGATGATTTTTCTTCTTGGATTTATCCTCCCTGAGAACCTCTTTATGGAAAAGGTTTTTGTATTTTTATCAGAACAAGAGATCCTAGATGTGGGATAGTGACTTTGGGAGAGGTTTGGGTATAATTTGGAAATGTATAAAAGCATTATAGGTGTGAGGAGAAGTTTGGGTGAGGGGTGGTATTTATAGTGGAGGAGAGGAGTCTTTTATCATTATTATATTCCTTAGTTTATTATTTTGAATCAAGAATATGAATAGTTTGATACTTTTCTCTAAATATATTATACTAATGAAGGATAGTTTTATATTTTGGTCTTATATAATCCTTTAAATATCTATGAATCCATAATTCATGTATTTATCTGTTATTGTAAATTATCATATTTTACTATTCATAAAAAATCCAAGTATTTTAGAAAAATCAAGAAAAATTACCCTAACCTTTTTTTGACATGTAGAATTAAAAAATTAATTCCATCATAAGAAAATAATTTTCTAAATAGGATTAATTAAATTTTTAATAAAAATCATCATTTATATGGAAAATATAGATTTTAAAATTATAACTGATTTTTTAACACATTGAAAAATTACTTAAGTTCTTATAAAATTATATTAAAATCATAAGGCATTAAAATATTAAGTGAAACTTTTATCAATTAAAAACCAATAACTTATATCCACATTGTTTCAGAAATTAGTCAAGATAGTGAATGTATACGTCAATGTGTCTACTATAAACAAAGTAATTGTCCATGAAATTTTCAAGAAATTCCTCTACCATATCTTGGAAAATATTTTTCATGAATTGTTGGAATATCACTGAGGAATACCCGTTCCAAAACTCATGAAATTATAGGAATAAGTTCCATATAGATATGTGAATTTCATTTTCACTTAGTTTGTGGGATCCATAAATATTTAGTTGAAAATTTAATACCCATCTAGAAAATAATAATACTCATACAACCAACTTCTTAATATTTTTTCCACTAATGGGAGTGTGAGGTGGTCCTTCCATATAGTTGTGTTGATCTTCAATTAATCAATGCATGTTATCCATCCTAGTAATTTTATTTTTAAGACCAACTCATTATCTTTATTCTTGATCATCATTGCACCAATTTGATTTGGGAAAACATGAAGTGGCTAGACCCATTCATTGTTTAAAAGAGAAAACATAATTCTAATAATTAGTAACTTTAAAACCCCATTTTTCAAAAATTATTTCATCAAGGGTATAAGATACATTTCCGTTAGGGAATAGGATAATTTTCTTATATAAAAACATTATGATTACAAATGGTGTGGTTTATTACCTTGATTATAATAATAATCGAATCTATCACATTCTTTTGATTCCATAACACTTTATGGATCCATTTTTCCTTTTTACATGATAAATGTACATTAACTATAACAAACAAATTCACATTCTCACCCAAAAAATAAATTTCTTAATTCATGTGGAAGTGTTTTAAAATCAAGTTTTAGTAGATTAATAATTATGGGGATTGACTCTGTATAAGTGTCCCTTGATAAATTATCTACCCAATGAATGTCTCTAGATTCTTTTTTATCTTATCCCATATCTCAAATAAGAAATTTTGTATTTTAAATGAAATTAACTACATTGAAAAGTAAATATTCAATAATTCTATGGGGGTTTTCAATGAGTTACCAATGATTTGAAGTAAAAATAAGACTCGTTTTGGTTCATCCAATCCCATCTTTTAAAATAAAATTAGGGGAATTAAATTAATAATTGCTCTCAAGTTACAAATTTTCTCCAAATATTCATGATCCAATTGAGCATGAGATGGATAAGCTTCCTAAATATATAATATTTTGAGTAATTTTACATTAAAAACTTACTAATAACTCTTCTCTTAGTAATATTATACTTAGACCCTCATATTTTTTTTTGTTAGACAATGTATCCTTCAGTTTTTTTATACACCTATATTTAAGATATTACATTAATGAAGGGTATGTTAATGTCAAGCTACTTAAAGAAAATATGTAATATATTATATTAATTTTTAATCCTTCTTTATCTCACACTGTTTGAGAGTGGAAGAGGGGTCTTGTAGATATCTTAATTATTGTATTTCTTTTAAATTTTCTCTTTATTTTATAAAATTCCCCATTAATTTTATTTTCCATTATCCTCATTTTTTTCTATCCTGATGTTCGCCTTTTTTCTACCTTTTAAAATTCTTTATTATCCTTATAGGTATTTATTTCATCTATATACACTTACTATAAAGTGTTACCATTTTCACCTCATACCTTTTATTTTTATTTATGTAACTATGTAATGTACCAGGTAATAACTCTAAAAAATTGATGGAAATATATCCTACTTGATGCATAAGATTACAGAAAATTTGTTTTTTATTTAAAGTATAATTCTCATGATTCCTCATCTTTTGATCTATTTTTTGAATATAAGCAGCAAATAATTCTTATAGATAGGGTTTTCCATGTTTTTATTATGGCTGGAGTTTATTTAATGTATAATTAAATTGAGGAAATAGAGGTTGAAAAAATTATTGAAGTGGTATCTGGAATTATATTTAAGGGTTTTATTTATGTGGAGATTGATTTTAGTTGATGTTTTGGATAATTTTTTATTGATTATATCTTAGTTTTGGGTTCAGATTTATATAATCCTATAATTATAAGATTTTGAAAATTTTATTTTGGAGGTTAGTTGTAAATCACATAATTTTAATCAAATGGATAGTTGTTATTTCAACCATCATGAAAATCTTGAAAATATATTTTCCCTATATACATCTCTCAATATTGTGAGACAATAATGGGTATAGGACGTACATGTGGGGCCATTTGAAAACTATTTATTTTATTTGAAAACTCTTCAACTTGTGAAACTAAACAAGTGGTCTCCTATACTTGGTTAATTCCTCTCCTTGATACTCTTCTATCATATTTTCAAAGGCTATTATTATGATATATTTCATCAAGGAGGTCTCATAAAACTTCTATAGTTTTTATTATTAATAATCTTTCTATGGAGGTATCAATCATAATTCATGACATTGGATATGGTGTAGGAATCTCCTCATCACATCCTCAAATATATTTTAAGCCTTTAAAATGGATTTATTATAATTTTTTTTTAGAATTTTTAATATCATTTTATTACTTTATAGTTTTTGATGGTGGTAATTATTTATCTAGGATATTTTTATCTAGAATGTCCAAAGTTGCGTTGAAACTAATATGTAGGATTTTATCCAATATTTCACTCTTCCCTTTAATGAAATTGGGAATTACCTAAATATTATCGCATTTTTAGAGGCTTCATGTAACATCCCAATCATCCTCATTGGCATGAGAAGGAGGAAGGAAATTACTTGGCCTTAAGAGACATCCCCAAGATGCCAAAGGCAGACAATAGATTCCAAGGTATTCATTAATATATGGGGGATTATTTTCCGTTTAAAAATAAAAAAACCCAGCCAAACATTACATAACCAAATAACCACAACATGATGCATGATAACAATGTAAAACATCTCAAAGTAATACTATTGATATAAAAAATCAACTACAACAAAGTACTACAATAAAAGACTACAAAAACTCAAAGTGCACAGCGGAAGACATAACCAACAAAACCCAAAGGCTCAAAAACAAAACTCCAAACTCAAACCATAATCCATGATCCACTTTAAAATACATACCAACTATCACTATGAACCACTAGAGAATTTTTAAACTTTAAATTTTCCCATTTCTCAATAAATGATATCAGCAAAATCAATGAAGTTACAAAAAAGTGTGAGTAATGAAACTTAGTAGGATTTCCCCATGTGAATTCCAAACTCATGACACAAGGATAAAAAAGGTTATCACATTTATATAAACCAATTTATATAAAATAATTTATATAAATAAATTAAAAACATTTTATATCCAAATATAAATGAAGTTCCATGGTAAAACAGTTTTATCAAATAAACACCAAGTTCTAAGGAAAGTAACCAAATAAGTCATTCCAATAATTTCATGAATTTAATTGGCATTACCCAATCCATATCACATAGCCACACACACCAACACACACCACACACACTACCACACAAGCTTGGTGTTACCATTTATGGTGTAATTTCACATCCATAATCCATTACTTTCATAGTGGTACTTTCATGACTTTTATCCATCCATTTCCATAAATTCTTAATCATTTAAGCCAGCCACATGACAATAAATACTTTTATAAACAAATTCAATCATTTTAATAAAACCAAAAATTTATTGAAAACCATAACAACGAACGATTTAAAAAAAACAAAACTTTTATTGAAAACCCTTTTTTCAAAAAACCATTCCAATAAAAAACCTTTCATTGAAAACACTTTTCCATGAATCAAAACCAAATAAACATTCTAAAATAATGTTACCAAATTCACCTATTTCCAAAACACCCAATTTCATATAATACCCTAAACCATCTCCAAATAAGGTTTCCTTTAATCAATTTCACAAAACGTTTAAAATAAATTTCATATAAAACAAAAAATTTGAAATCAAGTCTTCATTTTTAAAATACAGGAGTCGATACTGATGCCACCTACCTCGAGATTTGTTGAGAAAACAAAGAACTACACTAAAATTCTAATTAAATCAGGTTGAATCTCCCAAAACCCACCTGATATCTATTCCCCTATCATCAAAAAATCCAAATCTAACCATTATTTTCATTAACAACATTATATCTATCCACAATAGAACTAGATCTAAGAAACTAGGAGAGACATGGAAGTAGATCTAAGAAAAACAATAAAAAACCAAAATAAATGATGACTTGCTGCAAGAATCAAGCTTAAACAGACAAAAAAACCTTTTTAGATCAGCTTCAGATCAATGAGGAAAGCTTCTTTAGCCTTTGGGAGAGAGAAATATCGAGTTAGGATCGAGTTGGAGTAAAAAAGAGGGTTTACAGGCTATTCCCGACCTAGATCCACCTTTTGTGGATCTTGTTTTTAAACTATCCATGGTTTGTCACACGGTTAGGAAAATCATGCACCATAATATGCCTCAAGGAGGAAATTACCTGGTTGGACCACATGGTTATAGAAACCATGCACCAACCATGAAAAAGCTCACTATCCCACTTTGCATGGTTAGTCCTAGGTGGTTAAATAGTTTGGGCAAACCATGTGCCAACCCGTGCATCTTCCCCTTAGCCCTGGTCTCATTGTGCACAATTTATTATAAGATTTGTATGATTTCCACTAACTATGAACCAACTATTCACTTTTAGAAAGTCCCCAATAAAATTCTAAATGTTTTCCAAAACATCCCAAACTTCACCCAAACGCTTCATATACCTAAAAATCATAAATAACGGGCTAATTACTTGAAATCAGGGGTGATAAATTCTCCCCAAAATTAGAATTTCCATCCATGGAAAGTAGAAAACCATTATTACTCTAAAAGAGTTCTGGTCATTTCTCTTTCATTTCCTTGTCCTGTTTCTAAGACTCTTCCTAAATTTGACCATGTTTCCACAAAATCCTAACTAAACCAATGATTTTTTTCATGAATGAATTTCTCTTTCCTATCCCCAATTGTCACTAGCACATGAACCAATGAAGTATTTAGATCAAGGGTAATATGATCCCATAAAATTATATGGTTTCGATTAGGCTAATACATTTTCAACTGTGATACATGAAACACATTATGAACTGCACTGAACCATGGTAGCAATTCCAACCGATATGCCACCTCTTTAACCCATTCCAGTATCCCAAAAGGGATGATTTATCAAAGAGATAACATACCATACTTCCATAACGACAATTTCTATTATTTGGATAGATTTTAAAAAACACATGATTTCTCACCTCAAACAATAATGTCTATCGATGATGATCTGCATATGATTTCTGATGAATCTGATCTGTATCTATCCATTTCCTAATCAACTAAATCTTCTATATTGTTTCTTGGACTTGGATCAACCCAACTTGTGGAGTCCCACCTGTTTCCACCTAATAATGTGTAGAATGACAAGGATGTCCATACAATGCTTTAAAAGGATCCATGTGTATCGAGGCCTGATAAATGTTGTTATATGAGAACTCCACAAAAAATACATGCTCATCCTATGAACCACTAAAATACATTAAATAACCCCACAACATGTCTTCCAAAGTTTATATCATATTTTTGGATTTCCCATCCATATGAGGATGATATGCCATAATCATTGATAACTGAGTCCCAAGGGATTTCTGATTTTTTTCTTGAAATGAGAGATAAACCTCAGATCTCAGTATGATACTATTGAAACAGGTATTCCATGCCTCTTTATCACTTCTCAGATATATATTTTTGACTAGTCTTCCACCATTTGAGATTAATGAATAAGGATTAAATTAGTTTCCTTTGTGAGTCGATCCACCATCACCCATATGGTATCATGTTTCTGAACCGTTCTTGGGAGACCTATTACAAAATCAATAGCTATCTTCTCCCATTTCCAAACACGAATAGGTAAAGACTGTGGTATACCTATTTCTCACTAGTGCTCTACATTAAATTTCCAATAAGTTAATCATATCGAAACAAACTAATTGACCTTCCTTTTCATACTGATCCACCAAAGCTGTACTTTCAACACCTTATACATATTTTGAATTCTTGGATGAATAACCCATCTTGAATGGTGGAAAGTATGGAGAATTTGTTCCTAAAAATCCATAGGTATGACCATCGAATTTCGAAACCACAGAACTGAACTCCCATGCAAATTCTATCTCTTAATGGTATCCCCACTATTGAGTTTTGAGCTCATAGAAACAAATTTTAAATCATATATTGTTTCATCCTTAACCATATTCACCAAATTAAGAACCACCAACACTAGAAAGAAAAATAATGCACTCCCTTGGCCTTAAAAATCCAAGTGCATGTTAGCTTAGGAATAACACCAACTACCACTCATCTAAGGAACCTTTTTCCAACTGAGCATATGAATTTATTCTTAATTCATCTTCCACAATATTACCTTTACCCAGTATATAAATCAACTCAAAGTGAAAAAATTGGAGATACTCTATCCATCTTATTTGTCTCAGATTCAAATCCATTTCTGATAATATATGATTCATGAACTATGATCCATAAACACAATAAATTTCTCACCAAAGAGGCAATGACACTAAGTATTCAAAGCATGGATTACTGAATCTCACTCTGAATCATGTGTTGGGTAGTTTTAGCATGCAAACACAACTATCTCAAGACATAAAAAGAAAAATGATATCCTGACATGCGAACTCATCCAAACCCAGATCCCGAATAATCACAATACAACATGTACCCTTTCCCAAATTCTATAAATATCAATATAGGTTCCAATGTAAGGTAGGATTTAAGTTCTTAAAAAGACTTCTAAAATTCCTCAATCCATTGGAATGTAAGATTACTCATTGTAAAATTTTTCATAGGTGAGGCTAGTCATGAAAAATCATGAATAAAGATTCTATAATAACCATCTAGCTTAAGGAAACTATGTATCTCAATGAAATTATTTGGTGTTTCCAAGATAAAATAATCTCTATCTTTTCTGGATCCATAGAAACACATTTTTCAGAGATGACATGGATAAGTAAATGTATCTATTTTGTAAAAAAATAACAATTTGATAGTTTGGCATAAAAAATGAGCCCCAAATATTCCCAACACTGTCACCAAGTGTTTCTCATGATCCAACCATATCCTTGAATACAATAATATGTTATCCATAAAGACCACTAAAAAAGAATCCAGAGACCTTTGAAATATACGATTCATCAATGCCATAAAAACCACTGGTGAATTCATGATACCTAAAGACATTACTATATATTAATAATAGCCATGTATACTCTTGAATGCTATATTGGGAATATCCTTTTTTTGAACCTGAAATTGGTAATATCCTGATTGAAATTCAATCTTATAGAACCACTGATCTCCCCTAAATTGATCAAACATATCATCATTGAATGGACATGGATATCTTTTCTTTATCATAACTTTGTTAATATTATGATAATTTATTCACAACTTAAGAGTTCCATTATCCTCTTTGAAAAAACAAGACCAGTGCTACCCACATAGACATGCTAGGATGAGTAAACCCTATGTTTTCCAGCTCTTCCAAATTCAATTTAAGTTCCCTTAATTATGTTGGTTCCATCAAAAATATGGAAGGGAAATAGTAATAGTCCCTGGAAGAATATAAATAGTAAAATCCAATTCCCTTATAGGTGTAAACCCTAAAAAATTCTTGGGAAATACATCCAGAAACTGATCGAATAGTGCTGGAAAAATATTATTCTCAATCTCTTCAATCAATGACAAATTCAAAGCTACCAAATGGTATGATATTATTCCAACTACTGGTTCCAAAAATCCTGTTGAACCTAGATTTACATTCTAGTCTCCTCTAAAGATATGATTAATGCCATCCTCAGTTGTGAAACTAACCATTCTGGTATAAAAATTGATGTAAGCCTTGAACATTATCAACCAATCCATACCCATGATTATATCATATACATCTATATAAATAAAAGATAAATCCCATATCAACTCATCTCCATCAAAAATTATTGAACATTCTCTACACACCAAGGATCAATATTATCTTTTACCAAGAAGAGTTTTTAGTTTTTACATAGAATGAATCATCTCAACATCTAAAACTAGAAAATCAATAGCGTAAGAAGTGAAAAAAGAATGGGAAGCACCCGTATCAATAAAAGATTTCATAAGGGTATAATTAAAAATAATTTTACCTCTCACTATTGATAGTCCAGACTGATCATCCACAATAACTTGATCTGAACCATATAATTGCCTACTCATGGAACTTTATTCCTTATTTCCATATTGAGATAGCCCTTGCTGAGGAGTTATGGTATTATTGAAATAACCATGGATTTCTCTATTCTACTATGGAGAGTTATTATACTACCCTTATTTCATCAAAGAATATAATTTTTGTGACACCTGAGAAGTGTCTTGAACACCCATCCTTAGATCTCTGTGACAATAGTGATGAAAAATCCCTCATTTGGTTGCAATTGTGGTATTCTCTTGGTTGTTTTGTACACTATCTTTTATTGTGACTAAGAGAAACACATTAGAAACATCCTGACTTACTATTGGGTCTTGTGGGAAGATTAACCAGTCTAGTTATTTTATTTTGAGTCATTCCACTACCTTGGTAATAGTTTTACCTATTCTACTTTCTCCCAGAATTAGAGTTCCCACCATTTCCCACAGGTATCAACATACTTCCTCCACATGTATCTCATGAGATTTCAATTTTACCCATAATATCTTTATTAACCATCTCAGTATAATATTTTATGAAAATAATGAAAATATTTGATAGAATCTCACACCTCATCCTCGATTAAAAGATGACTACCTTCAAGGAATCCTTAGAGGCAAATTTTAGTGAAAATAAGACTAAATTAATTAATTTATCTATGTAATCTGTCATTGTGAGGATATACTACTTCAAGGTGAAGAAATCCATCATTCTAGTGATCCTAAACATTTGAGGATAAATTTGTTATTCAGAAAATTGTTAAAAATACTCCCATTCCAGTCTTTGATCTAATTTATCCTAAACCGCTAAATCCCACCCTTGGCGTGCAAGATCCTATTGCATATGTGTTTACAACATGACTTTTATCTCTATTGGTGTTCTAATGAAATTAAAGATATGATTCATCCTAATTAGACACACCTCCTCCTTATCTGGATCTGAATCACCCCAAAAGATGGGTGGATACTTCTTCTAGAAGTAAACAAAATGATCCACTTTCCTTGGTTAATGCCATCTATTACTTGTATCCATAACTTGAAAAGAATGGAGTATACTCTGAAATAGCTGTTGTTTCACCTATGTCTCAGGTGAAGCCACATTCTCTTTATCTTCCTTTGGTTGGTTTCTATAATGCCTATTGAGTGCCATTTTTTAAACAGAACAAATTCCATAAGTCTCACTCTCTACCAATTGAAGGATTATCAATTTAAAAATCTACCACATCATACTATCATGACATTGCTTTCCAAAATTTAACATTTTCCATGGTCATCCATTTTTGTAAAAATTTCAACTTTCTTTTGAAAATAAAACTGTTTTCAATATACCACCATATGCTATTTTAAAAATATTACATTTGAAAACAATTTCAACATTTTTCAAAAATAATTTTTTTTCAAATAATATATCATTACTCCAAATAAAATATGAACCCCTAGTGGGAAGTCATTTTTATAATGCATGTCATGCTCATCTCATTGGATAAACCCATGAAAATGAGATTCCAAATCCTCTAAGTGTCTCCAGAACACTTATGTACCTAAGTCCATGGAAACTTGAAGTTTAGCATAACAATGTTTACTATGTCTTTTTATGATATACATTTAATGTCTTGATATTCCTACTCCTTTATACCAACTCAAAACAAGGAATATACCAGAATGAATTTCAACTATAAGATCGAGAGAACTGAAGACCACTTGTTAGTTAAGGATTGAACAAGATGATATCACTTGTTCCACTAAGATATTTCGAAGGACCAAGATTGATACCACTTGTAACATCCCACCCCTCCTCATTTTCTTGAGAAGGCGGAAGGACATTACATGTCCTTAAGCGACATCCCCAAGATGCCAAAGGATGAAAATAAATACCAAGGGATTCATTAACAGATGTGGGATGATTTTACCTTTAAAAATAAACAACCTAACCAAACATGACATAACCAAAAAACCACTAAATGATGCATGATAAAAAGGTAAAAACCTCAAAGTATTACTATTGATATCAACAATACACTACAACAAAGTTGTATAATGAAAGACTACAAAACCTCAAAGTACATAATGGAATATATAACCAAAAAAACTTAAAGACTCTAAAAAAACTCCAAACTCCAACAATGGTCCATTATCCACTCCAAAATACATCCAAAGTGGCAATATACACCACTAGAGAAGTGTGATACTTTACCTTTTCCCATTTCCTCATAAATGATATCAACAAAATAACTAAAGTTCCAAAGTAGAGGTGAGTAATGAAACTCAATAGGCTTCCACCAAAAAAATTCCCTACACATGCCACTAAGATATAGCATGTGAGCACATTTATATAAAACAATTTATATAAATTAATTAAAAATTATTTATATAAAAATATAAAATAAGTTCCATGGTAAAACAATATTATCAAAACAACAAAAATTTCCAAGTAAAGTAACTAAGAAAGTAATTTCAACCATTTCATTCATTTAATTGGCATTACCCATTCCATATCACATCTCCACACACACCCATACACACAACACACACAACCACACATTCTTAGTGTTACCATTTATAGTAGAAATTCATGTCCATAAACCGTCCCTTTGATGGTCGTGCTTTCACAAACATTATCCATACATTTCCTTCCATTCTTAACCATTTAATCCAACCACCTGGCAATACAACATTTTCCAAACCAATTCAATCATTTCAATAAAACCTCAACTTTATTAAAAAACATAACAATAAACCATTTCAATAAAAACAACCTTTTATTAAAGATCCCTTTTCAAAAAAACATTCCAATAAAGCAATCTTTTATTGAAAATGCTTTTCCATGCATAAAAACTAAATAAATATTTTAAAATCATCATTTTAAAATCATCTCACCAAATTAACCTTTGTCCAAAACACCCAATTTTGCAAAATACCATAAAAAATCACCAAATAAGGTTTCCATCAATAAATTTCACAAACATTTCACAATAAATTTCACACAAATAAATAAATTTTCAATGGATCCTTCCATTTATAAAAACAAGAGTTGAGAGTGTAGCCACATACCGTAGGATTTATAGTGAAAACAAAGAAAGACACTAAAACGCCAATGAAACCGGGATAAATCTCCAAAACCACACCTTAGATATCCTTCCCTATCTTTAAAAATGCAAAATATAACAATTATTGTAATTAAAAACCATAAATCAATCCAAAATGGAACTAAATCTAAGAAACCCGGAGATAGAGGGAAGTAGATCTAAGAAAAATCATAAAAACCACCATAAATGATGACTTACTACAAGAATCTAGATTCAAAACATGGTGAGACACCTTTATATCAGATCTAGATCGATGGAGAAAGATTAATAAGCCTTTGGGATGGATAAATATCAAGCTAGGGTTGGTTTGGATAAAAAAGAGGGGTTAAAGGCTAATATCATCCTAGATATTCTTTTTTTGGATATTATTTTTAAAATGTGCATGGTTAGTCGCATGATTAGGAAAACCTTGCACTATACATAAACCATCCTATACCTCAAGGAGGACCTTGAATGGTGGGACCACATGTTTTGACAAACCGTACACCAACTAGGAAAAAGATCATTGTCCCAATTTTCATGGTTTCTCCTAGCCGCACGGTTTGGACAAACCATGTGCCTACCCATGCGCCTTCCCCTCAACCCCTGTCTTATTGTTCAGAGTTTCTTGTAAGAGTTTCACAGTTTCCACTAATTATGAACCAATATTTCACCTTTATATAATCCCCAAAATATTCCAAAAGTTTTCTAAACCCTTCCAAACTTCACCTAAACACTTTATATACTTAAAAAGCATAAAGAAACGGTTAATTAGTTGAAACAATGGGTGCTACACTCTATTATGATTCAATGTATCACATATCTCCATGAAATATGGAATGTGACTATAGGGAGCCTCATGTTTCATTATTCTAAATTATAGCATTTTTTTTATCTATTTTAGTAGACATGAATTAATCCAATTTTTTTTTCTTTAATAGGAGGTAAAATAATTCTCAAGGAAACCCATAGAAGGATTATAAACCACATTACATAGTTTTTCTAACCCTTGAAAAATATTGAGCTCGTTATTGATGATAATATTCTATGAAATTACCAATAAAATTATTTTTCACAACCAGATGATTTTGCTTAACCATGGATTCTTTCTAGAAACTAAAAATAAAACTGTTGATCTTAGAAATATAATCTAGAGGTCCAATTTAATAAATTATCCTAGATTTAGTGATAATAATCTTTATTATACACCCATGACCCCATGAGGAAAAAGAAATATTACCTTTAATGTAAAGGGTATAAAAAGAATAAGGATAAAGAGATGAGAAAATGCATCAGATAATCAATTAGAAATTTTTTTAAAAACTAACTTTACTGATAAATCCATAATAACGATACCAAAAATTTGGCATGGTCATTGGTGTAATTAATTACAAAAGGAATTAAAGTTTATAATTTATAATTCTTATCTCAAAAATAAAACTACCTAGTTACATTATATCTATTTATGATGTTAAAACCATAAATGATAATGATAATAATTAAATATGTTTTTATTTCACCAATTGTTAACCGTAACCATAATATTTAAAAGATTAAAATTTACAAGGAATGTTAAATCCTAAAGTGAGGGGAAAACAATAAATGTTTTATGAAATAAGAAATCAATTTTAAATGATGGTTTTTTAGAAAATATAGTTTCTTATTCATTCATAAAACCATTAAATCAATTGGTTAAAAGGCTATCCAAATATAATTATTTCAATATGATCAAATATATAATGCTGTGTATATTTTCAAATCATTACTTTTTGGGGGAAGTCTGAATTTTGATCTGGTGAGGGGTAATTTTTAAAATAGTGGTTTTCATTGGGAATTCAACTATTTGAACCTATCAATGTGATGTTTTTTGATGCGGAATAAATCCTATTTAGTTGTTCAAGTGTTCATAGTAGTGTTGGATAATGAATGTGGTGGAACATAGCTGAAATTTCAGATACAAGTAGTAGGTCATACCACATATTTAAGGGATATTTCATGGAGGTATGGGGGGGGGGGGGTTACGTCACAAACATGTGGGATTTTCTATGAAGTGTTCCCAGGGTGGAAGTATTATAGGGTCACCTTAAGGGACATGTAATGTAGGAGAGACCCTTAGGGTTGGGTGATCAACCTTGTGGATGCACCAAAATACAAGGGATATGTCACACCATGTCCTTGGCTAAGTCAAGGAAGACTATGGTGTAACTAGGAGGTTACAATATAGTGAATAGGAGTAGGGATGGAGGGAAGCTCTTTCTCCCAAGAGTCGGCTACACCATAGTCAAGGAGGCCAAACTATAGTGAAAACTAAAAGGAAGTCTATACTGTAACCTTGGATGGTTGAACTATAGGAGGGTGGCGCCCAGGGTAGGGGGATCCCAAGGTATAATAAATTGCATATCTCTTCTCTACACCTTAAATACGGGAGTATGCTGTGTCCCTAGGGGCCACATAATAAATAAATGGCCAACCCATTTTTTTAAGTGGAGAAGACTGGTAATTTACCAATTTCCATCCCTTTTTAGGGAATATAGGCTCTCTCGGGGAGTCTATACAGTCAAAACTCAATCTACCATACTCCCTTGAGTCCCCTATGATGGGGGGACATTTTTTGTGTAATCTAATTGCGATGTTAGGTAACATTATCCATTTCTTCCTCTATTATTCATCCTCTTTGTAGCCCATAGATTTTAGGGGTTTTTGGGATAGGGATTCAGTGACCATTACACTATAGTACGATGAAATCATCAAAATTTGATGAGGATTTTTCCTAAAATGGATAAATGAGGATTCAAGAGGACAGACACATGAGCTTTCTTGCAGCTTGGTGATATAATGATGCTTGATGAGTTTTTGGCCAATTATTCCTCCTCGGTTTAATTTAAATAATTAATTATCTTTGTTAACAATTAACTATTTATGATGTTTTATAGTGAAAAATTCTTATCATACAATTAAATTACATCACTTTTTTAGAACATTTAATATATTACACAAATAGACACCTAAAGACCGTATTAGTTTAGTGCCTTTGCAAACATATAAACATAAACACTGGTACATAAGAGAGCTAAATTATCCCCCAATAGGTTCTTCATGACTATAAACCATCTTAGAAACATCATACATAATACATATCTTCATAAACCTGAGAAAGGAAACAAAAGAAAGGTTGAGATAAAATTCTTAGCAAGGGTAAACAAGGGAGACGTGTAAGCATAATCAAGAGAATAAGGGTATAAGAACATGATTAAAACATTATAATATCATACCCTATATATCAAATATCATAATAAAGGTTCATGTAATAAATATATGAAGTTCATAAGACGTGAATCATAAGTTAATCGAGTGCATAAACCATAAAAACATAACATAGGAATAAGAAATGGAACTATGGAAGACACATAAACATATAAAATTATTTCTATAGTAGTAAAGTCTTAAATACAAGGCCATCTTAGTGTAATTGGTTCACTCTACAAAATATCTTGGTTGTCATGATTCACTCCCATTACCATATTAGTAGTCAAGGTTCACTCCCAAGACCATATTAGTGAAAAAAGTCCTTTATTGAACTAAGTAAACTCTCTATTCCATAAATGTCTATCTCATGAGATATAAATATTTATCCAATGAATTGAAGTGAGATATAGGTCCCACCCATCTCATAATTTAATCATACATACATTTTCCATAATATGATAAAAGATCATATCATAACCCCTGAAAAAAAATGGGTGTCATAACCATGTATTCATACCATAACCTGTGGAAAATAGATAGGTTTAGAATCATTCCATAAAAGAGTATCCCATGAAAAAATATGGTTTTATAGTAATATAACCCATGAATGAGAAATATTTTTCATAAACATATAATCTATGAAAGAGAAATGAGTTTCATAAACATCATGCCATCAAAACATAAACCATTAAGAGAAATAATATGAATGGTACCCTTGGATCATATCCTAAAAATGAATTAGTAACACCAAAAGATTTTATATTATATGGAAAATAATTTTTAAATATATCATAAAAACTTTTATTGAAAAAATAACCTTTCTTCTTTGAAAAATTCATTTTAAAAAATAAAACATTTTTGAAAACCTTTTCCTTTGAAAATAGATTTGAAAAATTATAAAGTAAGATTTGAAAACCAAAAATCATTTTTAAAATCCACTTTACATGAAAATGATCTTCAAATATTATTTGAAAAAATTTTTGAGAATATTTTTGAAAACATGGTTTTGGAAGAAAATTGTTTTCCAACCGAAGGGGGAAATGAAGTCAGATTAAAAAAAACATTTTCATAATTATCTTAAGTGAAAAATAGTGTAAAAATGGTACCAATACATTAATATATCATGAATAAACATAGGATAAGAAAATTAATTATATTTATTGAGATATGTATCATAATATTTCATCAATGTAAGAATAATCGTAAACAATCCTAATAATGATGAGATTGTTGTAATAAAATATTACCCCTTTGGTAAATTTGAATCAAAATCACCATGAGAGAATAAAATTAAATGAAGTTTAATATATAATTAAAATAAAAAGATTCATGATATAACATTTCAAAGGTATTATATACACTTTTTAAGGTGCATAACAAAACATATGTCTAAAAGAAGGAAAATTGAGACAAAATCACCATACCAATTTAGTAACTTTTGAACCATAAAACCCTATGAAATTGAGATCATAAAATGGATATGTAAATAAAAATAAATTTAATTATAATAATAATATAATAAATTCATGGTAAATATATACTACAAACAAAATAAATGAGTGGTAGATATGGTATGTATCTCAGGAATATAAAAAGTGAGATGAAATTCCATCACCTTATGTCTTGAATCACATCAAAATCATTAAAACCCAATTGATAATAAATATAAGTTTATTATAAATATATAAAAAAACAAAATTAATATATATAATTCCATATATTATTTAATTATAACTTTATGTTACCTGTTTATTAACAATTTCATGTTAATGTTACGTTTCAGGTAATAACCGCTTTGTTTTTCGTACATATTTTGAATTTTTATTCTTAATCCTATTACTTAGATCATTATTTCCTTATTTAAATAATTTAATTCATGATATAAATATTATATATATTCATTATATATGTTTTTATAATAATCTAAAAAAATATTAATAGTAAATGGATTACACTATTCATGGAGATGGTAGGCCATACGTACGCATGAACGCTGTTTTCATTTTCTTGTTGTATTTTTAAAAGAAAGAATAGAAAATGATATATATATATACATATATTATAATTGAATTATAATTAGTATTTAATATATATCAAATATTTATTTTAAAACCATCCTTTATACATTCAATGTAAAGTGAGAATAAATCAAATCTCTTTGAGGAGGCGGTAGTCCACATGTACACAAACGAAGTTATTGTATTCTCACAAAATAGAAAACATGAAGGTATGTGTTATATAAAAATTAAATAATAATAAATATATCATAAATATCATATAAAATTAGTGGGTACATCATTATTCCCAACCTTGAAAGGTGGTAATGGAAGAACGAACAACACCAGTTCATGAGGCTACAATCCTCTGTACACACAAATAATGATTGAATATCCCATTTTATGGAAGTGTGTGTATGTGTAGGTATAAAACTCAACATAATAACATATCAGTACATTTATGATAATTAGTTTATTATATAATTTTGATATAATAATAATTAAGGGGGATAAGAAATAAATAAATCAAGTGCTAGTGGAAGGATGTTACCTATTCTTTGGGTAACTCATTTGGTTTGAAACAAAGGGCTTTCTTGGTTGGATTTAAACAGAATGTTGTGCCTCCAGAATTAAGGTTGGGAATTTTGGAGGATATTTGGATATGTTTTTATGAGATAAATTTCTTGATAGGTGTGAATAAGTGAGGGGGTAAGTGCCCATTTATAGTGGAGGAAGAGTGTCATTATTGTAAATATAAAATGGAAAACACTATTGAGAGGTCTCCTTTACATAATGTACATACAATAATGTTTTATTTTAGATAAAATGGAGGATATGCTCTATATATTTCTATAAAATGGATTTTTACATGTTTCTTGGTCATTTATCCTTTTAAGATTAAAGTTTAACTACCAAGTAAACCTTATTTTTTCCTTAATCACTACAATTAATTTTAATTAATTTATTAATATTTTTTGTCAAAAAAACTAATTTTACATTAGTAAAAATAATAAATTATTTGAATAATAATATGGAATCCAATTTTCAAAATTTTAAACACATAAGTTATAGAAATTAATTTAAAATTAATCCTACAGACGGGATGAGATGACATGTTTTTAAAGTATAAAGCTCTAATGTTTGAAATGTTTTCACATCTAATTTCAATGTAAAATTGGTTAAAATGAACTAAATTGTATTAATATTTTTATAATTTATCTAATTAAACTTTAAAGACAAATTAAAATAAAATTTAACTATACAAATAAATTATATGAAAAATTAGTTTTCAATTTTAATTTTTTATTTTTCTCTATTCACCAACAAATGAAATATTTATGAAAAATACCAAAAAATTCACCATAAGGTAATTTTTACCTTATTAATTAAAAAATGAAGTTATTTTAAAAAATTAAATTTATAAAGGTTTCTAAAATTAGTTGTATTATTGTTCATATAGGGAAATAAAAAGTAGTTCTATTGAGAAAATACCATTTCTCAAAACATATAGACATTTTCAAAAATTATGTTTTTTATTATAAATATATATTATTTATATAAAAAATTGTAAAAAATATTTAGAAATTATTTATTAATATTAATATTGCTATGTTTAAGGACTATTTTATAGCAGTCTTGTTCAAATAATTATAATAATAAAATGCAGTTTTGTAGAAACTCAATGTTGCATGTAATGCAAGTTAAGCCGATGTTGCATGTAAAACAAGCTTAAATTATTGTAGTGTATAAATTTTTTTAACTTGGTGTATCATACAATTCAATACATAAAATAATTTTAATTTATTCAAAAAACAGTTCCTAAAAACTCGGGGTGTTACATGTTTACCAAAAGAAAAGATCTTGGGTGGTAGTACGAGTTTTGATAAGGCATGGGTGAGATTGGTTAATTCTTATAGAAGATTGGTGTGGTTGGTGACTACATAATAGAGGTAGGTGGTCCCAATAATATAGGATCATATGAATGTATATGCAGGATTTATTACCTCATGCATGTTTTATTTTTTCAAGTAGAACTAATAGGGACCAATAATTACCAAAGATAAGAGATATGACGATGCTAGATCTCCTATGATTGGGATAAGTGCTCTTTAGAACTAGGGAATTCTTAAATTACCTAGGGACCATGAAAATAATGTTATAAAATGATCTTGGAATTGAAAAGAGACCTTGGGTGGTCTCACATTATAATATGGGGATTAGGTAGACTAAGATGGTTTCCCTAGGGCTAGTCAGGAAGGTGTGAGAGGATTAGGCCTAATGATGATGGCTGGGATGACCGTACATCTCATTCAAAATAAGTGAAACCCTCCTGATTATGTATTTAGTATCAATGAATTTTGTGACTAGGATGAGTCTTATGGGACTAGACAAGGTTTTTCAGAAAGCATTTTCCTCTAAGTGACGATTTGAGATATCTATCTTTAGGGATTTGATATGGGACCTAAGTATAGGTTGAGGGAATTTCCTAGAATTGGAATAGGTATTCCAAGGTGATATTGGTAAAAAATTAGTCCTTTACTAATGATTACAAGGTCACAGTGAGCCTAAAATATATGTATTTTGAGGCCCATAAGGTTGGAATGGGTGAAAAAGTATCATAAATAAGTTCATTAATAAAACTTCCGATCATTAGGATGAAAAGTGGGGTTGAATTTAGAAAAGTGAATAATTAATAAATTTTTTTACCATGATATGTAGGAAACCAAATTCTTTGTATGTTCCTTATCCATGGAAGATAAATTAAAATCATAAAAGAACTTTTTCCTTCATGGTATTTTCATTTTTGGTTGAAAGATGTCTTTTTATAGCCTCCTGTATATGAGTTTTGATTCCCAAAATTTGGAAAAGGAACTGGTGCATTTATCCCTTCTCAAAATTCATTCTCTCATATGGAATTATCATCTATTATAGGAAATCTTATTTTTTATGGCCTCATATATATGATTTTTGATTCTCAAAATTTGTTTAAGGCATGATAACTATATAATACATTGATCCATTCAGAAATTTCCTTCTCTCATAAGACATTGTTTTTTTTGTGGTCAAAAGGCATAATCTTATGGCCTCCCATATATGATTTTAAATTTTCAAAATTCTAAAAAGTTTGGGTGTTATCATAGTTCTTTGTTTCCTTAATGAACCACTTCTCCCACATGGAATTGTCTCTTACATAAAGGTGTGAATTTTAATCATCCCACAAACAATTTTGTCTTATAACACAAAGGTTTAGATTTTGATCTTGTCCCTTATCAATATGTGGAACATCCATTTCCACCATAAGGACCCTCTCAAGGAATTAAATCTTATTTGGACCCTATGGTTTTCAAACTACCATGTGGACCCCCATTTTTGGTGTGTGGTTAACTAAGAAATGGATCTAAATATAGATGAGGGGAATAAGGAGGTAGTAGAGAACAAGAGTTGAATACTTTCCAATTTTAAAAACTTAAGACTCAGAACAACTTCTATTTAACACTATCTGGTAACTAGTCTACCATAAAATAATAAACATGAAAAAACACAAAAATAAATAAATTCTCTACAAAGTAATCCCTATGAAAAGGAGGCCCTTAAAGGAATAATTCCCTCATAATCCCTCCTGGAAGGAATTACCTTATGAGCACTTCATGAAGGAACCTCCTCAGAAACTATTCATGATGGAACCACTTCAACAAGGAACACCCTTTCCACATACCACATTTAATATAGAAAAGCCCTATACAAAATGGGGTTTCATTAGAGTATTTATTACACCTATATTTATTCTCTCAGAACATGTAGAATTTTTATTCACCATTGCACCTTCACATAATATCTAAATAATCCTTATGAATTCCTCTCACCAAGGTAAAAACACTAAAAATACCAACTTGAGACCTCCTTCAAGTCTTCCAAATATACATGACTAGGGGATATACACCAGCATAAACACCTTTTATTGTGGATTCCTTTGAAAAAGGAGTTTCAAGAATTATCCTCCAAGATAGGTATAAATTTATAGGGGATTCATGGCCATGAATTCCATCAATAACATGAGTCCTTATCAGGAGGATCCTAGAGTGATATCTCCTATTTTGATAGTGGATTTATTATTCTCTCATAAAATAGGGTCAAAATGGAATCCATACTGAAGTAAATCCCTTTCCTTTCTTATAGGATGGAATATTCCTCATAACATCAATATCCCCTCACTTGTCCATCAGCAAACATGAAGTATACTCATCATGGGATCCCTCTTCTAGTGTAAGTCCCAACCAAATCTAACCATGAAGCATTTATGATATACCACCATATATTATTTCTCACATTGAGAATGAATCACATGGGTATAGAGATTTTAGTTGATTATGAAACTATCATAATTTAATATTTCATCATAGTTCTTCTCCTTAGGTGTAATATCAAGTATAAATTTCATCAGGGGCCTCATACTCAGGTGTAATCCCCAACATATATTTCATCATGACCCTCCTCCTTAGGAGTAATCAATTTTAACCATATTATCTTATCACTAAAGGGATATAATATAAATAAATCTTTTCAGGGAATCCCCATATGAATAAGCCCCACTTAATCTTTTGTTTTCAAATATTTCAAGACATAGAAATCCTTATCACATTACATTAAACTGCATAAAAATGTTCATACCACATGAAGTTAAACTATATGGTATGATATTTTCACACAACCTTAAACTACATCACTTGAACTACATGGTATTTTATTTCTATTTTTATGAGATACATAGTATGAATCCCATGGGTTTCATATCAGTCTTATTTTTACCCCATTGGGCTATATCCTTGATAGAATATCCACCTCACCTAGATATAAATATTTCTCTTAGGTTCCTCACCACATCCACCTCATCATGATTTATTTATGTTGAGGTATTTCCACACTAATCCACATCCATTGTGAGATCAACTCATTCTCATTATGACATACTCACTTCTTGGTCAACCAGAATGGACTTCCCATGAGTAGGTTCTACACAAACCATTTCTAGGTTATCAAATAATTGTCTTTACTAAATGAAATTAATCTTACTTGATCGGTCTTTATCACATGACCTAAAAAGGTACAATGTTCCCCGTTAAGTGGCACCAAACTATGTGGGTTATGATTCTTTTTACAAGGATATACATGAATCCTATTTAATAGGCTTGATCCCAACACCATGAACTCATACCATTTTCTTGGTTATTGATAAAATCTTGAGTTCCCAACTATATAACTTTAAAAAATAATTTTAACACCCCAACATTTAAAAAAAATCACTTCTGATAGTGTATACGACACACAACACCAAGCCTAAATAAACCATGATCATTTAAATATATTTGTTATAACCTAATCATTAAATTAGAAGGTGAGAATAACATTAAATACTTTATGATATATATATATAGAGGTCCTTATAAATATAAATTTATTGATAAATTTATAGTAAATAATCACTCAATTTCTAATGAATATATTTTATTCTTCAAGAAAAATTATATTTCTTCAAAAAATATTTTTATTGCTTTTTGTGAGAGAATATTATAAATCAATTATTGAAATTTTAGAAAATGAATTTTATAAAATGAAATTAATTTTTTAAATAATTAAATAATTATTAAATTAGGGTTAAAGGTTTTGGTTTTTTAAATGATTGATTTTTCATTAAATAGTGAAAATTACCAATTTTTAAAAACACTGTCATTTCTTTTCCTCAAATTAAGTAATTTGAAAGAAAAATAATATTTTAGACCTAGTATTAATGTTACATATGGATAATTTTATTTATAATAATATATTTAATTTTATCGAAATCTTATTTTTTCATGATTTTGGGATAAGTTTATTTTTGTGCATAAAAACACAGTTTTCTATAAACTCTTTTTAAGTGCATAAATTATATACATTTTAATTAATTTTAAAAAAACCTAGTAAGGAAATATTTAAATTAAATTCATATATTATGTATCTATTAATATGAATTTAAATCTATATAATGGTGATTACTAGTCATAGAGTAATGATAAGATCATTTATTTCTTGAAAAATGCATTTTTCTAAAAAATAGCTTTTTGTCATGTTTTGTAGGCTTAATTTTAAATTATATTTTGTCAATTTGGTGAATTTAGTTTGATAAAATTGATTCCATATTTTTAATAATCATAATTTATTTTATAAAATAAACTCAACTTAATTTTTTGTCATAATGAATAGTAAAAATAGTAAAAATTAATTATAGTGGTTAAGGTTAAAAGGTGGTTTTACGCGTTGCATGCACTCGTGTTAAAATTTATTTTCCAAAATCATATTATTTTTATTTGATAAATTTGATTTAATATTAATAATAATTGCACCAAAATTATATATTTAATCTCATTTTACTTTTAGGATTAAAGGATAAATTACCTATGTAAAAACTAATTACCGTCGTGAAAACTAAAATAGTAAAAGTGAGTAACCATAAAGTTAAATGAAATAAAATATTTAAAAAATGTATATTTTTTATGTTATTGGTGTGGATAAAACTTTTCTTCTATCAAATACTTCATCTATAAACTTTTTAGGCACTTTTTTAGGGTGAATCTTCATTATTGAATAGTTTTGGGTATTTACAAAAACTCTCCTCCTTTTTACTTATAAAAGGGCACATCCTCTCCTCTTTTATTCAAAATAAAAAATCATTTTTATTCAGAAAATTCCTGAAAAAATACATTACATAATCACCTTAACACATATTTCAATCCTTGGTTTGATTGTAAAACCCCTAGGAAGTCTTTTGTGGAACACCTAAAGAGGTTGTCTGAAGATGAGATATCATTCTTAATAGAGAATTTTGTTTTATTTCTTCTTACAACTCCTTAAAATATTGTTAAACCATTATGATATAATTACTTCCATATATACCATATACTAAAATTTTATTATTTTAATTAAATAACATACATATATATCATCTTCTATCAAATGGTAAACGAAACCATCATTCGTGTGTACGGTGGACTACCGCCATGCGAACCGATGTAATTTGTTTTGAATCATCGTCTCTCATGGATGTTTATGATGATTTTTTTAATATATATATATATGATAATAATTAAATATTTATCATTCAATAAAATTAATATTTCATATATTTTCTTACCTTTCCATTAATTAAAAAATGATAACTTCATTCATGTGCATGTATGGATTACTACCTCCACGAAGCGTTGCGATTTGTTTTTTATTACAAAATCACATGGATAGTTTATATAAGTTTATTTAAAGAAATAATATGATATTTATGAAATAATTATAATTTTCATAATATAAAATAACACTTTCATTCTGTTCATCATGATCATTGAAAAAATAGAAATGTTACTCATGCGTACATATGACCTACAATCTCTATGATTGTAAGGTAGTTCATTCTTCATAACAATATTTCACAGTTGGTTTTAAAAGTATAATTTAGGTATAATTTTTTTAATTATTTCATAATTATTATTCTAGATATGATTGATTTATAATCTCATTTACCATAGTCAACTTATTAAAGTGATTTTAGATATATGAGCCGAATATCATCAAAACGTATGATATGAACATAAATGATTTAGTAGTTGAATATAACATGAAAAATTAACATGAAAAATTTTATTGATAAATGAAATAATTAATATAATTTTATTAATAATGAATATAAATAACATACATGATGAGTCCGAATCAAGGTAAAGGATCTCTATAATCCACCCTTTTCATTGAGTTATGACCATTATCTCTCTAACTCACTTTCTCTATCTCACTTTAATGTTATAAAATGATTCTAAATTATATATATATATTTCTCTCACAATTATTCCTAAATTATTTTATAATAATTTTAAAGGGTAGTACATTCCATAAGTTATTTTCTTAAATACAACCCATTTCTTTACATGGGTAATTTTTATGTTTATGCCTTAAGATTGATTTCCTTTTTTGGAACACACAACAATTTACATGTTATTATGGGTGCACCCAGATAGAACTACGATTAATCGGGTAAAGATTTTGTCTCCTAAAATGTTATTTATTGGATTACGGAGTAAGCCCAATCCATTATGGTACTTTTTATAGTATGTGATATTATCTAGGTAGTTTTTTGACTGAAAGTTGATTTTTTTTATTTTTAAAAAACACTTTAGGGATAAGTGAGAACCCACCAGAACAAAATCACTTTGAGGAAAAGTAATAACCAGCATGCCACCACAAGGATCCATTTTTGAGCTGGTCAAAGAACACTGTATAGGACCAGCCCCACCCGAAAAACACCACAAAACAGTCCCAAAAATAGCAGCCAAAAATCAAAAACCAATGAACAGGCCAGCCAAGGAATGCTACCCAAGATCGACCCACTGAAGAAAAACCACATGCTCATGTTACAGTATCCCTCACCACTGTACACACCACAATTTAAGCCTTCATGATTCAAACACACAACAAATCCTCGTCACCAGAACTACAACACCACAATGGGAATGAGAATACAGCAGACCCAAGAACACTACCATAATAGAGGTCACCATCACCACCCAAATAATTAGGGGATCCATATAACCAAACTATATAGAGTATTGTATGAGGTAGTAGGGTGAAGTGGTAGAGGAAACCATAGAATAGTGGATCCAAGTTGGGTAAACCACAAACTTGGGAGGAAAGTCACAATGAGTCCTCATCTGGAGAAGACGAAAAACATCACCATGGAACCTGAAACCAAACCAAACCATGAAGAAAACCTGAAGTATTTGGAAGAGAACTAGGATGGGGATACCGCTTGATCTAGGATTTCTTGAGTCCAAAAACTACGGCCTCGTAGTGACCCGAGAGGGAGGCAAGGGCTCTTCTGAATTTCGGCTCCCTCGAATCCAACCAACTAAACACCTAACATAGATCTAATAGAACACTTAGGACCACAACCATAGATGTCCATAATGAAGTTTCCAAAGTTTCATGGAATATGGGAAGTTGGGGGGGGGGAAGGGATGTGGAAGCCAATTCGAGCACCGAAAACCATCTCTGTGGAGAGGAGGGGACTCACGTGAGGAGGGATTAGACAGAGGTGGGGAATAAAGAATAAGGAGAGGGGTAGGGGAGGGTAGTTGGGGAATAGAAGGAGGTGAAAATGAAATCCTATCCATAAAGAGAGCTCTAGTGTGCTCCGTCCCTTATGAGACCATTTTTATGTGTTTTTAATTTGTTTAGGTAGTTATCCTTGACTCATGTTTATGTCATGTTAGATGTTTCTACCATATTTCCTATATTTTTGTGATCTTATGATACCATGTTCTTTATGTTATTTTCCCATGTGATTAATCATGAGAAATATCTTTTATGATATCATGTTATTCCTTTATCTCACAAGTTATGTTTCCTTGTCATGTTTATTCCCTTACTAGGATATCTAGATCACCCCATTTTTTATGTATTTCATAGGATATACTATATAGTTTTATGTGTTCAAATGGATTTAGGAGATAATTATAGAGAAAAAAATAAGGATTTTATGTTTTAGTTTCCTTTTTATGTATTATGAATCTAGTACTCTAAATACCCTAGGCATCCCAATATTTGGGTTGTACTTATTAGATAGTAATTTTTAAAAATAATGTAATAATGTGTGTAAAAGTCTTGGATTGATATAGTTGGTAACATAGAATAATATAGTTATTATAGAGATTAGGAATAGAACAATTTAGTGAGAAACCTAGGTATAATTCAATGTATAGGAAAATATCCAATAATTTTGGTAAAGGGTAGAGTGAATAGTTTTTAAGTAACTACATCCTTGTCTAGATACTACAAGAAGATGTGGCCCTCAAATAGTTTTACCTAGGGGTAATAACTATGAAAATGGTGCATTGGGATTTACTTGATTGTGTACAAACGACCTATTGTCTCTATGATTGTAACATTGATAATTTTTCATAACAATATTTCATGGATGGTTTTAAAACTAAAAATGATATATTAAAATGTTAATTATTTCATGATTATTATCCTATATATGATTAATTAATAATCTCTTTGACCTTAATCAACTAACCAAAGTGATTTTGGACATATGAGAGAAATATCATCAAAATGTATGACATGAACCTAAAAGATTAAGTAATTGAATATAAAATTAATAATGAAATTGAAAAAACGTTCTTAAGAAAGTAAAAAAATTAACATAAGTTTATTATTTTGGAATATAAATAACTTATGTGATGAGTAGGACTCAAGGTAGGGGATCTATCTAAACCACCATTTTCTTTAGGGTATGAAAATTCTCTCTCTAACTCATTTTATCTATCTCTCTCTCTATACTGTTATGTATTGATTCTAAATTATTCCCATATTTTTCTCACATATATTCCTATATTATTCTTCCTTCATTTTATGGAATAATAAATTCCATAATATCTTTTCTCAAATACAACCCATTTCTTTATAAGGATAATTTTTATGTTTATAGATTTAGATTGATTTCCTTTTATGGAACACATAAGCATGTTCATGTTATGATTAGTGCACTTTTTAAAACTATAATGAATTGGGTAAAAAAAATTCATGTGAGAAGTTATTTATGGGATTATGGAGTAAACCTAATCCATTATGGGACCTTATCCACCTTGTGATATTGTCCCAAAAGTTAGCCTTAACTCATGTTTATGTCATATTATATGTTGTTACCACATTTCCTATGTTTTAATGATATTATGATACCATGTTATTTATGTTATTATTATATATTATTACTCATGATAATTATCTTTTATAATATCATGTTATACATTTGACTCACATGTTATGTTTCCTTATCAGGTTTATTCCCTTACTGGGTTTTTTAGCTCATCCATTTCTCTTTTGTATTTCCATGGTTATCCTATGAAGTTTTAGGAGCTAAAATGGATTTTAAAGACCGTAGTGAAGAATAAAATAAGGATATAATATATTTTTTCCTTTTGATCTATTAGGAACTTAGTATTATAAAGGCAATAAGCCTCACAATCTTTGGGTTGCACTGATTAGATATTTATGTTTAAAAATCATGTAATAATGTGTGTTAAATTATTAGGTCTCTATAATAACTCTTTGGTAAGAAAAATAAAAAGTAATAATGATAAAATATTTAAAACCACTGATACATATAAAGTTTCACATTTATGGAGAACCTCTGATACATATAAATGTTCATATCAATGGAGAACCTATGATATATAAAAACTTTCACATCCACACTTAATTACAACCAAATTTTGGAATGAGGGTAACCTATTATACACTAATATATGGTAAATAGTTAAATAAAAAGTCTTAAATATATAAGAGAGTTAAAGATTAGGAAATAATCCCTTTAAAAGGTGAGATGGGCTTAACCACCAACCCTCTCTACCAATGCACAATATTAAGCATCATTGGTAATAATCCATAATGGCTGTCTGCATTTAGAAAGTAGGTCCACAATAATAGATCCTATCATAGATATGGGATACAATTGGTGTCTCTAGTTCAATTAATAAATCCCATTGGAAACCAATTGAAGTAAAAATGGTGAACCTAGTGTGAATCCTTCAACTATGATAACCTTTCAAAATCAGTCATCAGGCCATTCTAACATGAAATAGAAAAACTAGATGTGAAACCTATAACTATTAAAGTGATTATTTAAACAAGAATATTATTTGTGATCTTTCATTGATGATTTTTATTTTCTGTATTTTTTTATTCCTCTCATAACCAAAAAAACTCACTTTAATCCCAATAAATGTAATCCCCACAATGAAGAACATATGCTTCAACCTTGGTAAGAGATGAAGCCTTATCAAATAATAAGGCATTGCCACCCACTCATTGCCTTCACAACTAAGTGATAATACACTTATTCAGGAGTACCACATCAACTATACAATCTTGACCTTGAAAGTAACAAAATAATCCTTCCTAAACATGAAGCCACAATTACCATACACTCAATAATGAATCACAAAGAAACAAGAGGCACCTAGCACCACATTTATCCATTTTGGGAGTCTCTCCCAAGAATACAGCAACATATACCTCCCTTATCTTAGGAAGGATGATCATGGTTTAAGAGTCACCCATGAGGGATCCTATCAACTAATTGTATCTGTATTGTGTGGTGTAAACCCCTCAACAATCCATTGGGGACGCCATCTAGGACATCCCTACTCTGGTCATTCAAACCAAAGTATCCAAGAGATCCCTCCAAGCATGATGAGGTGAAAAAAAAGAATGAAGGCTAATATTACCACTTCCTCTGAATAATTTTGTCAACATACCTTGGTGGAATCCAAGGAGTAGGAACACATTCTTATTCTGACACACCAAAATTACCATCATGATCTAGAAGCATCAAAGGAATCCCTCCAATATGTCCTAACAGTAAATTTGGGGAAGGCATCTGTATATCAATCATGTTATTATATACAACTAGAACCTAGAAGATAAGAGTTGGACCATATCCCTGCTCCCATAAAGGAATGGAAACACAATATCATTCCAACTATAGAATCGTGTGAACACATTTTTGATACAATGGATGGACATAGATATACTACTACCCACATCATCCAACACTTTTAGAAATCACTGATATTGGGATCATAAATTAGTCATCATTATATCATCATAACCAATAGGGGGAAAGCACACATTCCTAACCCTACCATGAGATTATCTCCTCAATATATATCAACAGATAATTAGTAGTAGTTACAAATCATTTCTCTTATTCAAGAGGAATTTTGAGACATCCTAATGAATAATGAACAATAAGACTATGAAAAAATTGACATTCAAAAAATAGATAATTACCTATTTCAATGACTACTTTAGTGTGGCCACATATTTTTCCAAATCTTCTTGGACTTACTATAAAATCATGAGAGTCATTTAGGAGAAGGAATACATTATCAGTCCCCTTAGTTTATAAAATGTCATCAGTGTATCCAATTGGAAACCAATAAGTAAGAATACATTCCTTTTCATTATGAAGAAGTAAATTGACCCAATACAATGAAAATGAGGGGGATGACTAAGGAGTTTCCCACACATGTAAGTCATTGTTCAAAGAAAATAACCTTGGCCAACAAATAGAGAAAATATGAGGAAAAATATCATCGAGGTAACCCAAAGAATAGAAGCATACCCATATCTCTGCTTAACCAAATGATGGGTTTCTTAAGGCCCTAAATTAAATTTCAATAGTTGACCAAGATTCTAATGACTCGTCATCCAATAAAAGAAGTTGATATTGTTTTGAAGGTCCTCCACACAATTTTATTACCAGAATCACTGGAGGTCTACCCCAAGATTATTTTCCATGAATTTCCTCCCAGTGGAGATATTAAGATCGATCAAGGGAATTATTCTCATGATGTTGTTGACACCAGAAAAGACATCCAAAGAATACACTAAATGATACCATACGTGATTTAAGAGTGTAGACCATTCAACAAGATTCTATTTGACTAGTCGTGTTTCCCAAACAGAGTTATAGAATAAAAGTTATGACTGTTCGAAGAAAGGCTAGAAAAATGGTTCGTGGAGTCTATTCATGGAGATCTAGTTTGAGGAGATCACTTTTCTATCATGATGAAAGTTAACAGATGCCTTTGTGGGTTTGACGAGCTCCGTGACTTCCATGAAGGAAGTTGACTGAGGTATCCATGAGTTTGATGGTGCCCCGCCTCCTCATAGAGATCATGTTTGCTTTGTGGTTCACTTACTAGTACTATGAGACCCCCATGTCTATAAATAACCCCTCATGCCTTAATTCAAATAAGGGATGCCACCGAGTTCCACCCTTATGCTCTCAATTCACAGAGCTCATGTGCTTTATGAGATCCCCTTCTGTAAATCCCATAGGCTTCGTGAAGCAACCTCCATTGTGTTCTTAATAGCCTCCACACTTAGTGGATATTCCCTTTATGAAGGCCTATACATTTCTTGATAGAAAAAGAACCTATGTGGCACTTGAGGCTTCACGAGGCATTTAGACTTCACGAAGCACTCACCCTATGAATCAAGTCATCCTTTGTGATACCCTAAGATTCATGAAGCCCAATCCTTCATGAGACCCTAAGCTCCATGAAGCCACATCCTTCGCAAGACCATAGGCTCCATGAATCCCCATGCTCTGCGAGACCCTACAATCCATGAATCCTAATCATTAGTGGGACCCTAAGCTCCATGAAGCCACATATATTTGAAAATCCCTATCCTTTGTGAATCTTCTAACTTTTCACCCAATGGTATATACCACAGGAGCTGCACCCCCACACCCCCACTCAGGATCAATGTCAGGCTATGGTTCCAATACTCTTGCCTGGTCCTTTCGCTACCATCACTGACCCCCAAGAAAAATAGGCAATTACACTGTGGAATTTTCAGGCCGGGTAGATGTCATTTTTCCTTGATTCCCCCAACATCCACTCGTGAAAATAGCAAGATTCGAGATAATCATCTACAGTCCTTCAAACACCATGAGTCGAGATACTCCTCTTGGTCCCTTACCCATGTTGTGAGTTGAGATTCTCATCTTGGATTCCCCAAGCACCATGAGTCAAACCATTAGTCAATAAACTCATAAAACCCTCTTCACCTAAATACTATGTTAGGTTGAACCAAAAAGGGACACTATTTCATAAGTCCCACTCCATCCATTCCTAGTAACATTCATCCTAGTCATCCCTACGACATGATGTAAAATTGTGTTGTTGTAGCCCTGGTCACAGGACTATAAAATATGGAATACCTTATATGACAAATATATGATTCCTTTTATTCAAAATAAGATATGCCTTATGGGATAAGCATTAGATGCCTCTTGCTATGATCATGGGACGACCACTAGAAAATAATTATGGGCCTTCGTATCATGTGTAATCCCCAATAATATGCCTCAACCCACCAATGATTTGGGATAACCTCATGTTCAGACATGAGAAATACATTACGGGTTGCTTCAATTCGTATGAACTCTTCACCCTTTACACTCCATTGTGGAAACCAAGAAGATTACATGCATAATCCCCATTCAACATTCCTCCATCCCCTCCATTTGGGCCTTGCTGATGCCTTCCTTTTCCCAAGTGAAGGTAGGCATCAGTCATGTAAGTCTAGTGGGTGAGGAGTGAATTCTCCCCATCCCATCTATAAGACGTTAAACTACAAATCACCATCCTCCTCAGTATATGATGTTAAACTATAGTATCTCCCCATTCAATGCACATGGGTTGTTCTGCCTCGATCATTCTTCGCACCCACTTGTCTCCACGATAGTGAGATCTTACTTGCAATACTAGCATGGAATGATATCCTCCTCTCATAGGAATAGATCCTCTTCAAGCATGTCTCCTAGAGTAAGTCCCAATGTCCATCTCCCTGGGCCACTAGGCATGCATAAGACCCACACCATATCTCGTTGATGCACCTTTCACTACATGAATGTTAGGTCTAATGCTACCTCTTGTTTCTCACACCGAGCATGAATCATGTAGGCTTAGAGTAATAGTGACCATGACATACCTTTGGACCACAAACCATTCGTAAGCCCCGATATGTCTTTGGTATGTTAACCATGATAATCCCCAACATGTTTCTGGGTCACTAGACATGTGTTCCCACTGATTCTATGCCTCCTTCCCAAACTACATGAAATTTGATCCCTTCCTTCTAAACATTGTATGTAGGAAGCCTATCCGAGGTTAAAGCCCATCACTCCCCACAATACATTTGTTCTGTCTATTTCACACTAGTTCACTCATCCTACCATACATTCAATTTCATGATCCTAACTACATGGGTTTTGATTCCTTTCAGGTATATAGGAATCCTCATTGAGGTTCAATCCAAACCAATGGTAAACTTTGGTGCTCTCTCATAGGGAAGTACCCTCCTGATGTGACATCTTCCCTTTTTTGGACACATCACCAGGATTCACCCCCTATAGTGTTCTGATCCATCCACCTTTGTTTCTAACCATGCATAAGAGACACACATATCACATCCATCCAACCAATATTGATCCTCTTGTGAAGGGCCACTAACCATGCATAGGCCCCTATCATGCCTCCGGGTCATTGTCCACGTGTACACCATGATTCTCTACCACCATCCTGAACTACGTGGACTTTGATAACATCCTTATAAATAGATTACATAGGAATACTCTCTATGGTTCAATCCAATCATCAATTCCCATCATGACCTTTCACCTGGGTTGCTATGTATTTGAAGTCTCATTCCCTAACCTAGAGGTTTCTTTTCCTTCTGGTCTCTACCCATGCATTCTTTCTCATAGGATTCTACCTTAGGTAACTCACCCCAACTTCCCGAACTACATGGAATTTGATTCCCATCCACTAGGATATGAGGGAAGCCACCCTGAGGTTCAAGCCCATCACTCTCCACACTCTATCCATTTCATTATCTCTTCATCCATACCTATCCCAATTCTTACCCGAGCCTCCACATCACGGTGAAATTAGGACATCCACTTCATCGTTGCATCTAGCTACACCCAGGCATCTAACCATGCATAAGCCCTGCAAAATTCATAATCCACCAACTAAGATTGATCCTATTGAAATGTTCTGATATCCATGTGTAATCCCCAAATCACCACTTCAAATTATCAGGGTTTTGATCGCTACCTTTTACATAGTTTATGTATGAAGCCTCCATGAGGTTCAATCCTAGCCAATGGTAAACCTTGGTGTCCCCATTTCTGGGTGGCCTTTTCTAGATTTTCCCTATGTGGCATTCATATCATCATTCATGGTGTGAAACCTTCTCTTTTTGAGATGCACCACCTTGGATCTTCTCTTATAAGGTGTTTTGATCCACACATCCAGTAAAACATCTAGGGGCTCCCTCCTAGGGATGTTCCTATTTGATCAACCATCATAAGTGTTCTAATTAGTTGGATTTGTCTCTTCTAAATGTTAATCTCACAACATGCCCTCTTTTAAGCATGGGAAGGTGAGGAAAACCTTGAAATACATTCCTTGTGCATACGATTCCATCTGATCACCACAAGATGCCTTGGATTCCACGCTCTTGAGAATAACTCTTAGGAGGAGGAATACAAGTGATCAAATGTTCTAGAATCCATACATTCCATTGATTCCCAGCATGACTACTTCCGTGACTCAAGGTTTCTACCCAAGCCAGAACCTTTTGGAATGTCTAGGTAGAGGCATCATAATTAACCAGCATCCATGAAGAGATAACACTGGGAATGAGGTTCACAAACAATGTCTTAATCTATAAGGGAGACCCATACTATGCGAAAAATTATGAGGAGGGATCCAAGGAAAGAGGGAATGACATCCCATCATCCAGTTTTGATCAAGGAGAAAACACCACAGAGAAGTAATGAATTCATCCCACCTTAGGAAAGTGGGAAGGCATGGTATAGTACACCATCAGTGAGTGCCAACATGACAACCCAGATGATGTGCCCTAGTGGAAAGAATAAGAAAAAGAAATGGTGAACCCAATGTGAACTCTTATCCTCAATATGGTATTAGTAGAATTCATGACATATATAGATAATCATGTCAATGGATAGTGCTCTTAGACACTAGGTACCACCGAGAAAACAGTGGGTTTGGGATGAAGCTTTTTATAATTTGGGGTATTTGATCATTGGGAAGTTCAGTCTGTGGCACTGTCAGTGTGGCTCTTCCTCCAATTATGAGATATTGGATGAAGCTGGGGAATTGATATTTCTTTCCTAGAATATATATTTTTTTTTTCTGAATCTTACAACTTTGCAGGATAATAGTTTCAGGAAACCAATCACCCAACCTGTCAACATATGGGAAGAATGAATTATAATCCAGCAATCCTATACAATTCTTATGTGGCGAAAACTTCATCTATATCTATTAGGCTCCCATGCCTCGTCTGACCCTTTTAAATTATCCAAATAATGGTGATCGACACTATTATTCACCTGTATGAGTAGGAGGGGGTCATTACTACAAGGGATATGGCATTCCATGATCTAGATGTTTCTAGGAATCATCCTCACCACTATCCCCAAGGCCTATACAAGGATCCACTACTCCCCACAACTATATCCAACTGCTTTAGGAGCCTCTCCCTAGAGTGATATTATGACTCATTCCCCTATAATGATGAGGTAAGGGATTTCTGTTTCATCTTAACCATGATTACCTCCAGAGATATGATAAGAAGATCTCCCACGGGGCCTCATCAGTGCTGACAGGTAGTCCCCTAGGCCAATGAATTGTTTTTTTGTTCTTGCTCCGATAACCCTAGTTCGGATAACCCAAAGCTAGAATCAGGCCCAACATTAGGAAGATAACCATCAGGGGGAATCATATTCATTAACATTAGTGACCCATGTCACCTAGATGTATTCCACCATATTCCTACCATTGTAGAGAAAGAATTTGCCAGCACCTGATTAGGATTGAGGCCCCATGTGCCATACATGCCAGCTGGGTTGAATATTTCAGTCATTGGAACCACCAGCAACCACCGTGGGCCAACCTACGACAATGAGGTCTAGTAAAGAGGCCCTCCCCATACCATTTCTAGTCAAGGTGGAGGTTTTCCCAACTCTCGTGCTTAGTATGGAGGTCCTCCCCATGTTTCTAGCACAAGCCCAAGCAAAAGCCCTCCTCACTTCATCACCCACCAGTATGGAGGTCCTTACCATACCGTATCCATCCAGTGTGGAGGTACTCCCCGCTCTATCATCTATCCAAGAGGAGGCCCTCCCCACTTCATCCATGATTATTTTGAAGGTCCTCCTCAAGTGATCATTTCCAGCGAGCACATAGGCCCTCCCCATGCCTCAGGCAGCCGAAATAGAGGTCCTCCTCATGTTCCCACCACCACTAACAGAGGTCCTCCCCGCTACATCACTTTTCACCATGGAGGACCTCCCTGTGTATTCGTAAAGCAATACAGAGGTCCACTTCATATCCCGTTAGACATATGTCTTGGTGCTCCTCGCACCACATATTTTTAGAGTGATGGTCCTCCTCACAGTAATAGCTATCCAAATAGAGGTCATCCCTACTCAATTAGCCAGCAGTACATAGGCCCTCCTCATAACATAGTAGTTTTCTTCACTGATGAACCATCCCATGGTAGAAGGTCAAATCATCACAGCCGAAAGAACAACTATGAGAAATACCAAGTCATGGTGAATCCGATTCACTTCTATGATTCAGAAGTTGAGTGGGAACCATTGATGGAGATTCCCCCCCCCCAGTCTTCTACATCAGGGTATAGGGAAGGAGTTAGGTTCATGAGATTCATCATCCGAGAAGGTGAGATACACCATATCCCTAAATCCCTTCATAGGTACATGTAGGAGGAGTAAAAGTTTCCTTCCTTCCAATGTCTCACCATACAACCTTTCCTATCATCACCATGTTTATAAAATCCCCTATATTTATTACACACTTAAACCTGATTTATTACATAAACATACACTTAAGATAACTCATAGGATTGAAAGGTCTAGTCTCTTGGGATATTATGGACATTACATGAAAACGTAATACATAAAAAATAACATCTTTTTTGAAAACTTCCTTTACATGATCACAACATTCCCTCATAATTAGCATTGCGTGGGATAAAATGAGGACACACATGTGAAAAGGGTGAGATATAAATAACATTAAGGGAGTAAAAAATTCATAACATGAATAGTAAATACATGTTAGTCAATAGGCATATCAATTGATCATAAAAGAAACATGAACATAAAGGAATGATATAACAAGATTATCCTAACATGGAAATGTGGCAACAACATTTATCAGAATATTAGCATGATCCAAGTACCATTGCACATGGAGAATGGGTAAACCCACATTGTACTTAAATTATCACGAGTAAACTCTCATTTCACATGACATATCATGATACTAATATTTACCCAATGCATTAGAGTGCTATCAGGGCGCACCCTTCTTAATCATTTCATTTCATGCAAAAGTGTGCCATAAGGATCATACAACATGGAATCATTCAACATAATAATTTATTACATGATAAAATAATGTGTAATAAATACATGAAACTCTATAATCAATAAGTAAATGTGCATAAAGGTGAATAACCTTGATAGATAAATGGGCATGGTATTCAGTTCACAATGACTTTGGCTTGGAAAACCGCGGTGCAATTTCGGCAGCATAACGACGTGACATAATAGTTCATAAAAATGGATAATGAGAGAGAAAGGGGTATCTCATAATATGTACATGAAATGGAAATTATGTAGGTTCATATAGCTACATGTCTCAATAAATTTAATGGAATTTAGATTCATAATATAAAATTATTGCATGAATGTAAATGAGAAGAGAGAAATTCCTTACGGAATTTCAGCATGGTAACAGGTGTGCATGTGAGAAATTAATGAAAGAGAAAGAGGTATATCATAATTAAAAAATAAGGAGGGAATTATGTGGGAGGTTTGAAATAATACCCTTACATTTTTAATTGAATTCAAAATGGTACAACACCATAATGAAATTTGGACAAAAATGAGAAAGGAAGAAATCCCTTACTTGGATGTGTGATCCCAAAGGCTTGGGAGAGGCTTGAGAGAGGATTATTGGGAGATTTGGGAGCCTTGGGAGGATTCTATAGAGAGTAGGTAATATTTTTTTCGAGATACAAATGGTTTGAGTGAAGAGAAGTGGGAGATTAAGCGGGTTTATATAAGAAAGGAGACAGAATTATTTATTATTTGTGTTTTGGACACTACACATTAAACTAATCAAAACCACAAACCATACCATGGTTTTTTACCATGGTTTTTTCCAATGGGGAGTGAAAAACATTATTTTATAAGTAAAATGGAAGAACTTATTAAAATACTAGGCTTTCTTATGTGGAGGTGAGTTACACTCTCAAGGAAATCATTTATAATGTTAAAATATTTTATAAGTTTTAGAGGGTCCACTAAGGATTTGTAAAATAAATAAAACAAATATAAAATCACATTACTTTAAAGGTAAAACCTATATTTTCCGAACATAAATTTTATAGTATTTTATTACATCACTATTGGGTCATTATGATGTCATAAAACACATTATATATTTAAACAATATTTAATTTTTACCCAAAAATTCAATTATATCAGAAAATTATGAAAAATTCACCATTGGATAATTTCAACTTGTTGATTCCAAAAATAATATTCATTTTATTTAAATAATTTTCTAAATATGTGTATTTTCAATTTAAAAATTAAAACTAATATTTATTGAAAATTCATGGGTTCTGACAAAAACAGTTTTCAAACCTTAATAATTGTATTCATAAAAATAATACAGTCATTTATATTTAATAAAAATCAATTTAGGAGTAATAATATTTTATTAAAATATTATTTATTTCAAAAAATCCATTAATTCATCAAAATAGATGTCTTAATTGAATATTAACTAAAAATATTATTTGTTCTTTAAAAACCATTTACAAAGTAACAATAATGAAATGAATGTATATTATTTATATAAAAAATAAAGCACATAATCATAGTGCTAGGGTATTATTACATAACCCCTTATAACACCTGCATAATACGTAAGGGTAAGGTGTGCGATGGTGACAGACTCTTGGGGTAGCTCGGATAAAATCTATCGAGTGGTAATCTCTATTAACTTCCACTTATCCCATAGGCGATTCCGTTCAAGATTAATGTGTTGAATCTTGACTTGGTCTTGGTCGTGAGAGAATCCCAGTAATGCTACATATTTTATAAGCTCCAACAAATGGGCTTCATATGGATCAATTCTACTGGATGAGGCCATCACTTCCTTTTTTGAGTAAATGGTATTTATTAAAGCCCTATATTTATACCAATAATGTGACCACTATTAAACTTCTATATTATAAACGGTAACATTTATTAATGGTATTTTAAAATCCAAAAACATAAAACCAAGGAAGTTAATATGTTTTATGTAACCATTTTATATAATAAGACATTTAAATAGATCAAGAGGAATTTTAATAAGTAAAAGTTTGGGTTGTTACAAGGTTCATTAATTACCTATCATGATGATTTATTCTAGGGAATGATATAGGATGATCACTTTGCATATCCATCAAAAGTGGTGGTTAGAACTCTATCCTATAGGGATATGATGATGAGGTCGGTATCATCTCTAAGAGATAACCTAGTAAGCGTTAGCCTTTCAGATCACCCACCATATTCTACACTGACAAGTCCTCCACCATATAAATCCACATCAGTGTCATATCCAATTCCATAGTAAACTCCAATAGATGAATGGGGAAATGAGGATCCATATCCCTCTTCTGAATGAAGGAGATTTTGGAAAATCCTTGCCACTGATCATTTTTAGAAATGTTTTGGCCGATCGACACTGATGAATTTTATAGTCTAGAGTTCCTCACTTAGTGGGAGGTTTTATGATTCTGAAAAACCCTATGGGAGACACATTTATTACTCATCCATTTTTGATTTATTTATCTTCATAGACAGTAGAATTTCAACTCTATTGGCCGACAATGTCGCATGGTTTATTTGGTAGCACTCTCAGTAGAGCAGCACCTTACATCCTCTAATTACCACCAGACCCTTCAGAAGTGACACATTAAGTATTTTACTATGATCCATGGATTTATTAAGGAAGAATCCCCACATGTAGAGATCTTAGGCTAGGGACAGTGTGCCTCTCTCTTCTTTAGTCCTATGCTATGAAATCCATACATGTTTGCTAATATTGAGGATATGCCTCCAGGAATAGTCATAGTAAATATGATTGAGCTTGGCACCCTCAAGGAGAAGGACACCAAAGTGGGTTCTGATAAAGAGGATCCTCCCCTTGGAATAGTACAACATCAGGTGGATGCTCATACTGGTATAACGATTTTCTTGCAGGGACAGATGCATAGACTTGTAGAACCTTATGCCTTATTTCCCATCAGTAGAAACACTAGAAAAGCTAAAGATCCAATAGGGGCCTCCAAGTCATATGACCCGACCAATGTTGTGTAAGATATGAATATTGACCTTTCCACAACCACTTTACTTTAGTAGTTGGTAGACCAAAGGAATATCATTAACAAAATCCTTCACGAGCACCTTGCATAATGGTGTCCGGACGATAGGGATCTGCGACACAACCCTACCCCTCTTCCATTGGGAAAGTATAGAAAACATGGGTATCCAAAGTTCCCTTTTGGTTAGCTACCTCCAATAGATCTATATAATCTTGTGCAACCTGACAGGGCCGATGCCAGAGTCTATGGTAAGAGGTCATGATATCTATCACCGAATCCACCCGAGCACTATGATAATCCCCCTCAAGATCCTGATCAATCTATTCCACATTCCATTCTACCACACACTCTATGAGTTGTCGATCTTTCGTATCGCGTTGATGAACCCATCAATTCCTTGGTGGCTAGGAATCCTCATCTATATAAGAACCCCCTACCAGGAAGATCCGATAGCCACTATCACTACTCGAATCAAAGATTTTGAAACTCAATAGGTGGAAATCCTACCTGATGTAACACCATATCTAGCGTGGGTTGATAACTTATAGGAACCTCAGGATTTTAGAAACCCTACCTTCTCTACCTCCAATGGTATGGGAGGCCCACTACATCATCTGGAACACTTTATATCAAGGTGTGGACCCATGTTGGGGACTCCAGATCAGTAGGAGGCTAACAAGATCTGATGTGTTTCAAATATATTGGAAGGGCCTATGTTTGTCTGGTACAATCAGCTACCCATTGGGTCATTTGCTGGTTGGGAAGATATTTGTAGGTAGTTCCTTAATCTGTTTAGCTCAACCACGTGAAAAAAAATCCGGACCTCTACAAGTGTAATCAATTTCTAGATGAGTGAGTCACCAAATTTATCACTAGGTGTAAAGGTCTCATATATTAAATAAATATGCCACTAACTCAGGAGAAGTTGCTGATGATGTGCATTGGGAATGTTAAGACTGATATGGTTCAATATTTCATCTCTCATAATTTCCCATGTGGGTTTCAATACTTTTTTGATAAAGCTAAGTTCCTTAAGGAAGCCTTGCCTTAGGCTAGAAAGGCACACACATTGCATCCTCAAAATCTTGTAAGAAGAACCACCAAGAAGGAAACTGCTGATGTTGCGCAGATAAAGGCCCCCAAGCCACTAGAGTTGTTACAAATTGAGGATCATTAATATCCTCATTGTGGGAACCACCTATGGGTCAACCTCTGTCTTAGTATTTCCCAGCGTAGAATTAGAATAAATTACCACATAATGCACCCCCACCACTACCCCGACAGGACAACAAGGTTCTATCCCACTGTCAACCTCCAACCCTCGACAGGGCCAGAATCCCAAAGTTCCCTTTCTATATAGGTGGAACTGGACCTACTCATTTAATGAGGATTATGTTCCCGGTTATTTTCATAGCGCCTTAGATCATGGGATTCTAAAGTTGTCAGAATGTAAGAGGCTCTAGGAGGATGATCTCATTGATCTCCCTAATTACTACCCTTATCCATGGTTCCTTGAATAAACCATTAAACAATGCTATATTTTCCAGGACTGGCTCTAAGAAAATATTGATAATAATGTTGTCATATTGGATACTTACTCGGCACAGGTAGCATGCATTTCCGCACAACCTGATAGTGATAATGAGGATGAGTGGCAGCAGGACTCCTACCATAGGTTGTAGAAGTATAAAAATTGGTTGGATCGCAGGGCAGTTTTCATGACAACGGTATCATCCAATCCTATTTTAATTATCATGAACCACCTAAAATAGTCTCACCTTCTTCATTTATCACCTATGCATCTATATCTTAGCCCTCTGCATCTCAGAATAGCAGGTACCAATGACGTAAGGGAAAGAAGAGTCCCCCCACCACTGTTGAAACCCTCTCATACTCTCAATGAATTCATGCCTCCATATATGGTGATGACCCTGATAATTTTTCCCATATTGTAATATTCCATGGATAATGAGAGAGAGTGCACTTATGTTAACACCATCAAGTTGGTGACCCCCACATGATTCCCAACGATGAGGAGTGTCGAGCAGTTCCTCCTAACATTCCCAGTCGATGTGATCACTGATGAGGGATTAGGCATGTAAATCATTGGAATTCTTAGGACAATGCTTCAATCCAATCCATTCATTCTACTGAGACCAGATAGTATGCTCAGTGCAAAGCCTAACATCCACATACCTCTCAGCCCATCTCATCATATTCACAACCGCCGCCATATGTGCTACTTGACTAGGAAGTTACATCACGACCATACCATGATCATCCACATTCTACAACTCTTATATATGATGGTTAGTCGATAGTGACCCTGCATGATTCAACAATCGAGTTGCGAGATATTCATAGCACTAGCCATCATCCTTCAGTTTGACCAGTAGTGCTTGTCATACCTCCCGCCAAAGAGAAACCTTCTTCTAGTAGAAGTATATGATTATCATAGAAATATGATGTGATTAGGAATATTTCTAACATCCCAGATAATATTTATATTCTTGAGGCTCTTTACCTATTAGAAGAGAAGTTAGATGCCCTCATAGAGGCCTTGATGAGCCCCCTCCTGTTTGAGATAGAGGTGGTAGCTGTAGAGGCCTTTCATGCTGAGGAAGTCAAATGAGAAGAATGAAAATCCATAATTTAATTATCATGGGAAGATAAATGTTCCCTTGTAAAGGGGAATATTCTTCCTTTGTATATCACTGTCCAGTTTAATGGCATGGAATTCCCCTATTGTCTTGTCAACATAGCTTTTGAGATCAATATCATCCTGAACAGACGCTCCACAAGTTAGGATTGACTAAAGAAGATTTGAGTCCCTCTAACCAAATGATTCAATGTTATGATAGGATAGAGAATATTCCATGTGATAATATATACATGAAGACCCATTTCTCTGGCCTTTTTGAAAACATTGAATTCATGGTTGTCTCAAAGGATACCTCTTACAACATGCTGATGGGTAGACCTTGGATCCATCTGCATGCAGAAGTTGCCTCCTCATATCACCAATACCTTAAGTACTACCTCAATGGTTGAGTGGGCATGATCCAAGGTGAAGCGTATCCTTTTTTCCTCCTGTGAAGCCTACTATTTGGATGTTGACTATTACATGAGTAATGAAAAATGGGGTCAGACCAACTTTGTTGAGCACACTGCTACTATGGCCGATCCATGGATGGATTTCAACAATTTTTCATCCTTTCGATTCAACGATTGGAGGCTACCACACCATACATGGGATATTATTTTGTTGTTTCTGAGATGAGAGGAGGAAACATTACCAAAAATAAGGAGCATCAAAAGATTTCCTCATACTTCTATATAGGGCATGATATAGTGATACCAGAACCTATCACCCTTGTAAGGTATCGAGATGTTCACCCTATAGTTAAGGAAATACATTAGACCTTATTATTTCACAGAGTTGGGATAAGTCATCATAGACCTACCCGCAACCACTACTTTGAAAATTTTAGGTGTGAGCCCCTCAGTTTTAGGATTGATTAAATCAGGTTGATAGTCTTTGTTTACATGGTTTCAACAGTGCTGGAGTCTTCCGATGGAGATTCCACCGCCAATCAAGACACCACCATCATTCCTCTAGGGTTATTCAACTAAAATAATTATCTCTTATGGATTATTCTCCTATATTAGATGAACAATAGGATTTTTAAGATGTTCCTATCATATTTGAGGAGGGTGTACTTACCATCATCGATGATTTGGTACAGGTAAATCTCAGTAATGAGATAGATATGAAGATGATGTTGATCAGTGTAGCTATGCCCGTAGAAGAACAATAGTAGTATGTATACTTTATGAAGCAACACTGTTATGTGTTCACTTGGAGTTATGAAGAGATTAAAGGGTTGGACCCTCATGTTTCCGTCCACTATCTTGGTTTCTCAGTGAGCCATTGCGGGTTCAAGCAACATCCTAGGAAGATGCACCTGTCTCATTGTACCATGGTTGAGAGGGAGAAGTTGATAGGATCATCAAAGAAAAATCCATCAAGGAATTTTATTATCCTAGATGGTTGGCCAATATCGTCCCCATCAGAAATATGAATGGACAAATCAGAGTCTTTCTCGACTTTCGGGATCTCAACTTCTACTCTCTAAAAAATGATTTTCCACTACTTGTGATAAAGCTACTGATTGATTCCACCACCAAGTTCCAGGATATCTCCTTCATGGATGGGTATTCTAGGTATAATCAGATTTGAATGTCCCCTGAAGATGAGGGATCCACTGCCTTTAGAGTGATGTAGAGTACTTTAAACTACCGTGTGATGCTTTTCGGCCTGAATAATGCAGGACTTACCTACTAGAATGCTATGTACCACATATCCAAATCGATTCTCAGGATGCTAGTGGAGTGATATGTGGATGATTTGTTGGTAAAATCCCACAAGTCTCTGGAACATATTATAGATCTTGATAAATTTTTTAGCTTCCTTCCCTCTCAGTAGTTGAAGATGAACCCCTTGAAATGTGCTTTTGGGGGGACCTCTAAAAAGTTCCTCAGTTTCATTTTTAGATGTAGAGGCATTAGTATTGACCCAAAGAAGATCAAATCTATTACCCAGATTCCCCCTCCACGCTAACTTTGGGAACTATGAGGCTTTTAAGGCCACTTAGCCTACATACATAAATTTATTGAAAATTTGGTCAACAAGTGTAAGGCATTTTATAGACTTCTAAAGAACGGTGTTACTTACTAATGGGATGAAGAGTGCCAAAATTCTTTTGAGGAGGTAAATAAGTACTTGTTATGGCCTCCAATTCTGATTCCACCCATCTCAGGAAAGCTACTGGTCCTTTACATGACCACCTTGGAATGATCCATCGATACCCTTATCTCCTAAAAGAATAATAAAGGGATTGACAATAGTATATACTATTTTAGTCGTATGCTCCTCGACATAGAGTCTAGATACTCTTATATCAACAAGAGATACCTCACACTAGTTTTTGTAGTGTAGAAGTCACAGACTTATCTTCAGCATCATGAGATATAGATTGTTTCCCAATTGGATTCGCTTAAGTAAATTCTTAACCATCTGATGTTGAAAATCCATCAAGTGTGTTGTGTGGTGATTCTTCAGCAGTTTGATATCAGTTTCATTCTACTGAAATATGTCAAGTTTCAAGCACTGGTAGATTTTCTAGCTACTCATTCATCCCCTAAAGCATCCCCTAGATCTTGATTTTCTAGATGAGGCCATCCATTCAGTGGATCTGGCCATGCCAAGTTTGCTGATGCACTTTTATGGTGCCTTCTAGATTCCCACCTAAAAAAGCTCCATGATCCCAGGCTCAACAAGGTGGTCTTAGGGATTGTCTTCATCACACATACCTAGGCAGTTCTATCCTATTCATTTTTTCTATCAAAGGGATGCATCAACAATGATGAAGAGTATCAGGCTCTCATCACTAGTCTTGAGTTGGACCTCAAGATTGATGATCCCCATCTATATGTGAATGGGGACTCCTAGTTAGTCATAAAATATATCAACAATGATTATATTATTAGAAATATAGAGCTTATAACCTTACTCAAGAATTCTATCCATATGTTGGCCCAGTTCCCTTCCCAGCCATAGGTGACTCATGTTCCCCAGTTGTAGAATGGTCAAGTTGATTCCCTGGATGGTCTAGACACTTCCATAGTAGATGATAACCCATATGATTTGTTTATTCATGTGTCACATGAAAGTTTCGTCATCCTTGTTAGTACAGATGATAATGAAATCTAGTAGTTAAATCATCTAACTACCAGTGCTTCCACATTGAGTCCTCCTGACCCCCTGTGTATGAAAAAATCCTCTAATTGGAAAAATCATTTTGCCGAGTTTGTCCAGCTTGGCAGTCTCCTATTGGATAAAGTGAAATGTGAGTGAATCCTCTTTTGTAAAATTCAGTTCACCCTATATAGTGGTCCCAACATAGAGAGGACTCTTTATAGATGAGGGTTTTATAGAGTACTCCTCTGTTTCATTCAGGAAGATGAGATTTCCTATGTTATTATAGAATTCCACGTCGGGTCCTGTAGTGCTCATTAAGTAGGGATGAATCTTTCCCACATGATTCATAGGATGGGCTAATTTTGGCCCACCATGCTCCATCACTGAATCAAGTTCACGAAGAGGTTACACACATGTCAAATCCATGACATTTTTCTTCATTAACCACCAGATATCCTCCACACTACAAAGTAATATTAGCCTTTTTTGGTCTACGGAATCAATTTCATTGGACCATATCCACTAGAAATAGCTCACCAGTCCATGTTCATTCTGACCGCAATGAACTTATTCTCTAAGTGGAAAGAAGAAATTCCAATTAAGGAAGTAAAGGCCCGATCTGTTGTTTAATTCATGATCTCCAACATGATTCATCAATTTGGGGTTACTCATGCAATTCTCACTGATAATGGCTCCAATTTCCTAGTATCCAAGGTGAAGAGACTATATTCCAAATACAGAGTCTAGTCTAACCACAACTCTCACTATAATTCACAAGAAAATGGGTAGTTTGAAGCATTCAACAAGAATCTCTCCAACATTTTATAGAAGACGGTGGGTTAGAATAAGAAAAGTTGGCTAGGAAATCTCCCCAATGCTCTCTGGGGTTATCAGAAAATGACTCATAATTCCACCCAAGTGACTAGATATTCTTTAGTATATAGAAAAGAGGCCATCCTCCCCATTGATATTCAGTCACCGTCACTTTATATAGATTTCTATGATCATTATATGTCAGATAGAGAAATAGAATTCTTTCTTGATGATCTAGAATATGTCGATGAGAACAGGCTTTAAGCCTTTTATAATCTAGAGAGGCACCATAATAAGATATCCATAACTTTCAATAATAGAGTTTTTTCTCCACTCCTTCTTAAAGGTGATCTAGTACTAGCCCAGAGAATGCTAATGATACCTAGTAGGAAGCCTCCAAAATTGGAACCCAGATGGGAAGGACCTTATATTATTCACAAAGTCTATTCCAATGGTTCATATTCCTTGATCACCATGTATGATGAGTGAGTTACTCCTCCCACCAATGTCAAGTTTCTCAAGCAATATATTTCATGAATAATACCTATGGTCCAAACACTATGAGATAAAACATAGATTCCTAGGTTAGAACTCTATGAACTTAACCTATGATCTATCTCATCCTCTATGACATTAAACTATTCTATCTCGTATGACTTTAAACTACAAATTTTTCCCACATGACATTAAATTGCATATGTCGTCCTTACTGAATGACGTTAAACTATATGTATCTCTAAGAACTATGGGTGGATTTATTCCCACCCTCATGGGATATATAATTATTCTCAGTCATTTGGTACCTGGTCCTAGCCGTAAATTCACTGACCATATAGAATTTTAGCCTCGGTCCACTTCTTGAAAATATACAATATGGTGATAAACCCTCTTTGGTACTCATTCATGTTGGGTTTTATCTACCATTCCATACACTTCTCCCTTGGTATGTATCTATGTAACCTTTTCACATGCTAATGATACCCTACATCCTCACCACATGATGTTAAACTATGTGGATCCTCAAGAACTATGTACAGCTTGATTCCCATCCTCATGGAATATGTAGCGACACCCAGACATTTTTTCCCAATCCTAGCCAAAACTTTTCTTTAATTCTATCAAGGAGTATGTACTATTGTGTGGATATCTTTTCCCCTCATTCATGTTGGGTTTCTTATGTATCCATGCTACATGTTTCCTCTTTGGGAGCACATGTTTTCTCTTTGGGAGAATAAGGTCCCTTGGTCCGAGCTCTATGACCATAAACTAAGATCTCTAACATCTCACAAGACACTAAACTACACAACATTTATGGTCATTTCTACATAAAATTGAAAGGAAAATTACTTCTTTGTCGTACATGACATTAAACTATATCTTCATCCTTAATGCATGATGTTAAGCTACACAGATCTCCAAGAAATACATGTAGATTGATTCCCTTTCTCAAGGGGTGTGTATCGATGCCTAAAAACTACGTCTTTGGGCCCAACTGCTTAAATATTCCATCCCATTTTATTTCTTTCGTTCTTTAAATCTATGTGTAATTCTCTTGGGTAACATGTTGTATGATGTTGGATATTTTATCCTAATTCATGTTTTGTTGCTTTATGGTACCACACTTATTATTTTCATTTTATAATCCGCACCCTCTTGTCCGACCTCTATAACCATAAAATAAGGCCTTTGGTTTCCATGGATTATGACATTAAACTAAATAACATTTTCTATGATGTCTCCACCCAAGAAGAAATTTCCCCTTTGTACATTTAGCCTTACTATCATTTAGAAATGTGTACTGTGGTGTGGATCTCCTTGATCCTCAATCACGTTAGGCTGCCTCATAGTTCCACATTGCACATATGCACCTTAAATGGTTCAAAATCTATGACCTTAAACTAATATTTTCAATGTCCTAGTCACATGATGATAAACTATATAACAACCAGGATATTCTCATTTTAGAGAATATTCCCCCATATTCTTGGAAATGTTCATCTATCATACCATCTACAAGAACTACATGTGGCTTAATTCCCATCCTTCTAGGATATGTAGCGACACTTGGACATTTCGTCCTAGGCCCAGCCATGGGATCACTAACCCTGTTGGTTCTTTGGCCTAGGATTCTTTTGGGGAATATATGGGGATTCATGGGGTATCTTTGACCCTTATTCACATCATTTTATTTTCCACACTACATTTTTACCCTCTGGGTTACATTTCTCATATGTCATAGTATCAGGATAATAAAATATGCAGCACTTTTTTGTCCTTACCTCAGGGCATTAAACTTCATGGATATATACCAAGAATATGATGTTAAACTAGGAACACCATGGTCCAACTCAATGAACAAAAACTAAGATCCTATGGTCCAAGAAACATGACCTTAAAATGTTCTCAGAATCATGTACCTTACTTCTGAGCTCCATCTTGGCCTCGAACACCCTTAGGAACCTTATCCAGACCTAATGTCGCATGCAGATGTTTTGCACCTACATGTTTGAATGTGCGGTGGTGTGAGACCTAGAGTTTTGGATACCATAATGACATTTCCTTGATCCATTTCCATGCTTCATGTGTCCCTTTATCTGGTTCTTCATCCTCTTCCATGTTTTAAGGGACCACTTGACGAAATGGTGTCAAGCCACTTTGGCTCACCTACCGTTCTAGGCCAATGCCTCAGAATACTTTGGACAACATTTTGAGAATGGTTCTATGTTTCGAATATGTTCAATGGACAACCCTCATTTTCTGTCCCCATACCTGGTAGCACATTATGTATGTTGTGTCTTGAATGAGTTCAACAACCATCCTCCATCATCACACCACCCCTTATAATGTTTTTGATATCAGGTGCTGTGACTCACATTTTTCACCTTCTTATGTTTTGATGGATTCCCAACACCACCGGTGTCAAACCTCCATGCATCCGCGCACGTTGAGTGGGAATGTTAGTAAAATTGGGGCTTTCCCACCCGGTATTTCAATTCCATTATTGTGTGCCCTTTATATTATAGAGAAATTCTAAGATCACACATTTTTCCCATATTGATGCTGGGTCATATGGGATTAGGAGTCTTGGTAGGATCTATCCACATGATGCAGCTGCACATCCCCAATGGTCCAAACTATATGACCTTAAACAAAGAGATTTCTCATGATTCTCTCGGTAATATGTTGTTTGGGATTGGGCTTCCTTTGACCACATTCACATCGGATTTTTCATTCCCTCAAACTGTATATTTATACCAAAGACAATCACAATGGTTTAAACTCTATGACCTCAAACTAAGACCAGGAATATATGGCATGGTATAATCCTTTTTGGTCTTATTTGTGTCAGTTTTTTTCCACACCACACACTTTCTCCCTGGTATACCTCTTTCCCCATTAATGTCAAAATCGCACAATGATAAAATGTGTAACATCTTCATTTTCACCACATGAAGTTAAACTATATGGAATACATCCCATGAAAAAGATAATAAAATTGGTGCCTATGGTCCAAACTTTATGACCTTAAACTAAGAGACTTTCCATTTTTCTTGTTGGAAGTGTGCAGTGTGGTGTGGATATTTTTGGTCCCCAAGCACATTAGGTTTCTCAAACCACTATACTACAAGTTCCCACATTGGATGCACACCATTACTATCTATGACCTTAAACAAGGACACCCTCATCTTGGACACATGATGAAACAAAACACAACATTGTGGTGTTCTCTCTTTATATAACATCACCGTTGGATCTAGTCATTCACCACACCACTTTTCAAGACCTATATACGACTTGATTCCTATAGCGGACCTAGACTTTCTACCCTAGTCTGGTTGTTAAAAAAACATACAAACAACTAAATGAACAAACACGACATATCCAATATTTCCTCTCTTTGTATATGGGTTATACCTACACAGATAAGTTCACCCTTCAAGAACTATGCGTGGATTGATTCCCATCCTAATGGGATACATAATGATGCCCAAATCATTGATCTTGGGTTCAACCGCAATATTATTGTATTTTTCCATATTAATTCTCCTTCATCCTTGCCGCATGATGATAAAATTCATGGATATTCAATAACTCTGTGTGTCTTGATTCCCATATTTATGGGATACGTAGTGATGTCCAAACACCTTGTCTCTCGGCCCAATCATAGACCATCTCAAACCATCATCCCCTTTTACCCGATCATGGTCTAATATCTATGACCATAAATTGTACATGGTTTATATTGAGAGACCTATGTGACACATATTCTCCCTTTGGACCTCATTCACTTTTGGGTTTACCTCTTTCAAACACATGTGTACTCAACCTTGGGATGATCATTCCTCCTTATAGTCTAAGCTGCATGACTTTAAACTATATGCACGCTTTCAAAGGAATTCATATGTGGTGCGTTTAAGCCTATTGTGGCTCATTAATGTTGGGTTTGTTATTCCACCACATTACACATATTCCTATTGAAGCACCCTTCTATGTCCCAAACTATATGACCCTAAACTAATAGATTATGAATCTTATTCTCTCTGAGGATATGTTGTGTGGTGTGGACCTCTTTAGTCCTTATTCACATCAGGTCTGCCAGGATTCTATGTAATGTACACCCATTATGAGATTCCTTTATAGTTAGAAATCTATGACCTTACACTGAGAACCTACCACCCTTAATTCAGGAAGTTAAACCACAACCATGCCATGGAAAAGTTTGGGATGTCCTATGATGATCATGGGATGCTTCTTCCTCCTCACCAGTGAGGATTACCTTTCCCAGTGTTGTTCTTTTACTACTCTATGTTCAAAGAACTATGTGTGACATGATTACCATCCTTATGGGATACATAGTGACACCTGATAAATTTTATAGGGTATAGACAGAGTTTTATAAACCCTTTTACTCCTCATCTTTATTTATGATCCAAAATTCATGACCTTAAACTAAAATCCACACGGTGGTATTTAATTTTTTCCATATAACATGTGTTTCCCACTTGTATTTTCCCTGATACTGGTATGGTATGAATGCCTATTTGAATCATTCATGTTGGGTTTATTTTTTCCATATAACATGATTATGCTAGAACAAACATTACCACGGTCCAAGTAGTACAACATTAAACTTTGTGAAACGTCCTTACCACAAGACTATAAACTGCAGGACACATCCTGGTCATATGAAGTTAAATTATACAATGTATTTTCCTCATCATATGATGTTAAAATAAATTTTCACCATCCTTATTTTCATTATTTAAAACTAAAAGGCATCTTAATCCCTCATCATATAGGTTTCCCTCCCAGATCTAGGTTTGACCTTTGTTCAGACCAGTACGCCATCACCAATGTTCTCTCAATCGCCATGGAAAAATCTTATGAGTGTAATAATAATTTTTAACATTTAATCACTACACCTCACTCTTTGTGTTCCACTTATTTGGATTATCATCCTCTTTCATGTTTTAAGGGACCCCTGATAGAATGGTCTCATGCTCTTTCAGCTCACCTACCATTCTGGGCCAATGTCAAGGAAGGCTTTGAATGACACTTTGAGTTTGGCCTTATGTTTTCTAATATGTTTAGTGATTGGACCTCATTTGATTTTTTCCATCCCAGGATAATGCGATGCAGATGCTGTGTCTTGAATATGGTCATTAGTTATCCTCCATTGTCATACAACCCCCATTGTGTTCCGAATGTTGGGCATGTGGTTCACACTTTTTTATCCCCCGTAGTCTGGATTGATTCCAACACCCTTGGAATTTTCCTTCTTATACACTAGAACACATTGGGAAAATTAATTTGGCTATTCCGAGATCCCTATTATCTAACCATAACCCCTATGGGTCAGAACACTCCCAACGATGATCGATGTCTCATTGTGATCCTGGAACATTTTCCCTTGTTAAGAACACACGTACATGTAAACAATATTCTATTGTATCTTGTTTCCCATACCAATCCATACTCATATGGGATTAGAAATATTTGGTTGTTTGTTTCCACAATGTGATCAATGTATATTAAGTCTGAATTTTCATTAATGTTTTCCATTAGAACATAGCTGCCTCTCTCTCCTCATCCTTCTTGGACCCCATTCTAATGGCAGGAATCTATTGGCACCAGAAAATGAATCCAACAAATACACTGAATGCCTCCATATATGATTTAAGAGTATCTTGTTTCATAAGCTTCAATTTGACTAGTCATGGATCCCTAATGAAGTTACAAAATAAGAGTTATGATTGTTCAAATATAGGCTAGAAAAATGGTTTGTGGAGCCAATTCACAGAGATCCAGTTCATAGAGATCCCTCAGTGATCATGATTAAAGTTGAGAGATTCCATCATGAGTTTGATGAGCTCTATGACCATCCTTAAGGTAGTTGAAAAATGGATCCATGACTCTGATGGTGGCCCACATCTTTGCGGAGATCATATTTGCTTTTTGGTGCACTTCCTAACACCATGAGATGCCCATGCCTATAAATACCCCCTGATGACTTCATTCAAATAAGACATGACACCGAGTTTCTCCCTCATGATCTCAATTCATAGAGCTCATGTGCTTCACAATATCCCCTTCCACAGAGCCCCTAGGATTTCTAAATTAGCAACCCTTATGTTATTTTGAGCCTCCACCCCCCATGGAGATGCCCTTTGTAAAGGATTAAGGCCCTCCAAGGCACTTGTGGCTTCACGAAACATTCAACCTTCATGAATCACTCCCCCTATGAATCAAGGCATCCTTCATGAGACCATAAGATCCAAAAATCCCCATCCTTCATGAGATCTTAATCTCAGTGAAGTCCCATCCTTTACGAGACCCTATGCTCCATAAAGTCCCATGCTCCATGAGAACCTGAGCATTGATAAGCCCAATTCTTTATGAGACAATACTCTCTGTGAAGCTGAATCCTTCACAAATCCCTATCCATATCAAAGCTTCTACATTTTCACCCATTGGTCTATACTACGAGGGATGCACCCCTGTACCCCTGCTTGGGATTAGTGTCAGACTGCGGTTCTGACCCTCCGAGTCAGTCCCTTTACTACCATCACTCACCCCATGAAAAATAGACAATCTCACCACAACCTTTTCGGGTCGGGTTTATGTTATTTTTCCTTCCCCCCTAATGTCCACCCATAAAATACCTTGATTCGAGATACTTATCCACACTCCTTGAAACACCATGAGTTCAGCTACTCCTATTAGTCCCTTTCCCATGTTATGAGTTAAGATTCTCATCTTGGATTCCCTGAGCAGCTTGAGTCAAAAAATTATTCAAGAAACTCCTCAATCCCTTATCAATTGATTCCTATGTCAGATTGAACCAGGAAGTGATGATCTTATGTAATTCCCACACTAGCCATTTCTTGGAATCTTCCTCCTAGTCATCCCTATAGAATGACACTAAACTATTTTGTTTTATCCCTTGCTGCATTACTATAAAATGTATCATACCCTATATAAAAAACATAGGATTCCTCTTGTTCTAAATAAGAGATGCCTTATGTGATAAGTATAAGATTCCTCATTCCATGATCATTGGATGAAAACTAGACAAAAATTATAGGCCTCCATCTCAGGATTAATCCCCAATCATATGCCTCAACCCACCATAGAGTTGGGATGCCCTCATGGATAGACATGAATAAGACATTATGGGTTAATTTCATTCATAAGACCTATTCACCATTTACACTCCCTAGCATAATTCGAGTAGCTTCCACACATAATCCCCATTAACCATTCCTCTATCACCTCCATTCGGCCCTTGCTGATGCCTTCCCTACCCTAAGTACAGGTAGGTATTAGTCATATAAGTCTAGGGGGTAAGGAGTGAATCCTTCCCATTTGAGCTGTAAGATGTTAAAATTCCATGCACCATCATTCTCAGTATATGATGTTAAACTGTAGTCTCACCTCATGCAATGCAGATGGGTTGTTCAGTATCAGGAATTCTCCATGCCCACTAGTCTCCACGGGAGTGAGATATTGTTGTACCTAATGGGAATAGAATGAAATACTCCTATCATGGGGCTAGATCCTCTTCAATATTCTCAAAGTATAAGTCCCAATCTCTATCTCCCTGGGACAATATCCATGCATAAGCACCACACCATCTCTCGTGACTACACCTTTCGCGACCTGACTATCAATTCTACTGATACCTCTTTTCTCTTACAGTGAGCATGACTCACATGGTCTTAGAGTAACAGTGACCATGAAACACCTTTTTTCAATAACCATGCATAAGAACCAATATTTCTTTGCGCCGCTAACCATGCGTAATCCCGCACATGTTTCTAGTTCACTGGCCATGTGTTCTCCGGGATTCTATGCCTAAATCCTGAACTATTTGGGATTTTATCCCGACCTTCAAAACATGGTATATAGGAATCCTCTCAAAGGTTCAATCCCATCACTCCCCAAAATCCATTTGTTTAATCTATTTCTCATCAATTCACTCATCATAAATTATGTTAAACTGTATGCTCTAAACTAGGCATGTTTTGACCCCTTTTCGATATGTAGGAAGCCTCTTTGAGGTTTAATGTTAACTAATGGTAACCTATAGTGTTCCCTACTAGGGAAGTACCCTCATGATGTGACATCTTACCTTTTTGGTAAACATATACCGAATACACCCCCTAAGGTGTTATGATACATCCATCAGGGCTTCTAACCATGAATAATCCCCACACATATCATATCTTTCCAACCATGTTTGATCCTCTAACGTAGGGCCGCTAACCATGCATAATCCCCTGGCACATCTCTAGGTCATTGTCCATGTGTACGCCCTGATTTTATGCCTCTATCCTGAACTATGTGGACATTGATACCTACCTTCTAAATAGAGTATTTTGAAATCCTCTCTGAGGTTCAGGCCTATCATCCATTCCCATCCCGACCTTTCACCTGGGTCACTATGTCTCGGGAGGGTCATGCCCTAACCTAGTGGTTCCTTTTTCTTCAATTTTTTGCTCATTCTTTCATTGTCACATGATTCATCCCTAGGTGATTCACCGCCACACTTATTGAACTACATAGACTTTGATTAACAACCACTAGGATACGTAGGAAGCCTCCTTTAGGTTCAAGTCCATTGATCTACACACTCTATAAATTTCATCATCACTTCATCCATACCCATCCTGATTTATACCCAGGATGACACATCCCAAAGAGATCATTCCATCCACTTCATCGTCTGCTTCTAGAATCACCCAGGAATCTAACCATGTATAATCCCCACACAATTTATATTCCTATAACCAAGAGTTATCCTCTTACAAAGGGCCACTATCCATGTGTAATTCCCAAATCACCCCCTTCAAACTACGTGGGTTTTGATACCTAAAATTTACATAGGGTTCGTAATAATATTCCATATTGTTCAATCCCAACCATTGGTAAACCTTGGTGTCCCCCTTTCTCGGGTACACATTTCCTGATCTGCCCTTTGTGTCATTCAGATCAGCCTTCACAGTCTGAAACCTTCTCTTTTTAGATGCACCACCTTGAGTCCACTCTTATCGGGAGTTTTGATCCACACATTTGATAAACCTTCTAGGTGACCCCATAGGGATACAACTATATGATCAACCTTCATAAGTGTTCTGACCAGTATGATCCATGTTTTCTAGGTGTTAAACTCGTAGAATACACCATGTTAATAATAGGAAGCTGAGGAAAACCTTAGAAGACATTCCTTGGGAATAATATGCCTTGTGATATCCACAAGATTCCTTAGGTTACTCACCCTTAAGAAGCCCTCTTAGGAGGAAAAATACTGGTGCTCCAATGTTTTAGCATCCAGACATGCCACTAATTCCCAACATGACTACTTCCCTGACCAATGGTTGATGCCCAAGATATACCCTTTGGAATGCCTAGGAAGAAGTAGAATAATTAACTAGCATCCATGAAGAGATGGTACCCGAAATGAGGTTCATGAACAATGTATTAATCTATAAAGGAGACCCAAAATAGGTGAAAAATTATAAAGAGGAATCCATATAAGGAGGGGCTGACTTCCCATCATCTGGTTTTGAATAAGGAGAAAACATTTCAGAGAAGTAATGAATGTCACCCGCCTTTAGAATGTGGGAATGCAGGGTTTAGTGAACCATCAGTGAGCATCAATACAATGAACCACATCTATTTCCCCAACAGAAAGTGTCATAAATATATGTGAGCCACAACAATCCTCCCCATGGTCAGAAGATAAAATAGAAATAAGGTCCTCCCCTTTCCATTATCAACCCTAAAGGTGCTCTAAAGGTAATATACTATATGGATCCTCCCTGTGGTTAGACATTAATACACAATGCTATTCTTCCCCATCATGGAATTAACTATGAAATTTCCACCCACAATGGAATATAACTTCAATAAGTAGGTCCTTACATTTCAAAATAAACAATGAGAATTCCCTTATATCATATGGCACTCAAAATATTAGGGCCAAATAAACCAAGAACCCTATCACTAATGAGTGACATTATTTCTCAACTTGAAGACATCCCAATGAAGAAGTCATTTTACAAGTCAACTTTGGATCAATTAACTTCCAATATAATAGATAAGATTCCAATTGATATCACATCCCACAAAAAGTCAGATTGTAAACGACCAATATGGTTAGATTAGGTAGAAGAATCACTGACCATAGATATAGAGGGTGAAGTGATGATGAGGAAATAATTGGCCAAAACAACATACTAGTCATGTTTTAGTCCATATACACGTCTCAATAAAAAATTATGAAAGATTTTACTTAGGAGTGCATACATCATCTTCACCTTAATTTATCCCCAACTCTTCATCATATAAAGGAAAAAACCTAACTTATTTGGAATACACAAACCATACAAAGGAAATATAATAATTCCACCATCATATTGACCTAATTTGCATGTTAGTTGCACGAGGACTAAAATTAAGAAGATATTCTAGTGATTTCCAATGCAAATACCTTAATTATTTTAGGGATATAAATTAATTGATTGTTGATACTCTATATAACATGCATATCAGAAGATGGTATGAATATAGAGTGTTATATTTTACTCTTCTCCCCATTAAGTATACCCCACCACTGGAGATGTCATGAAATGTCATTTCCATGTGAAAAAACATCTAATATAGGTTCTGTACATTCCAACTGGTCCATTCAATAGGGTCTTTCCATGTCTAAATCATATAAACAGTGTGGTTGGTGGGAGAGATGCATTGAAAGGCTCCTGTATTTAGCCTCCATGATGGTTGGGTAGACCTCTCTCTTAAAAAAGTCTAAAACCTTTTATAGGGTGTTGCCCCCAATATATATTGGATCATTCTTGATGCATGAATTGTATCCTAACCACACCCAAACCAAATACCTAAAGTTCAAGAGGGAAGTATCGGTGGCTACTATTCTAAAAATATGATAGAAATTCCATCTAACAAGTATGGTGTCATTTTTACCACCACTTACACCACCATGATTATAAAATATTTAGAAAGAACAAATTATTGAATATTTCAAATTAGATAAACCCCATCCTATAGGGATGGGGAATTTTTTAGCACAACCTCAACCCACCCCATGGATGTTGGTATTTTCTTGAATGGGAGAATAATTACCAGAAAAGAATCTACAATTTCTACCATTTCATAACCACTCTTTCTCCTTGGTGACATGTCCAAAAAATATTTCTAATAACTCTCTCTAGATTACCCTCCATAAATAAATCACTAGGAATCATGGAAGTAGAATCCAAATCCTTATAATGGTTGAAAATTGATGCATCCCCTCAATAGGATAACAACTCAAAGGAACTATAATATACTAATAAATATATATTCTAATGTAAATAAGTTCCCTTATCCTTATAATAATGACTAGATACTGGTATTGAATTATGCATCAGTAAACATAATTAACCCTAGCCTTACAAATGATTTGGAACATGAAGTGAGAACATAAGGAAAATATGAGGATGTTTCTATTTGGAATACGGTCTATATAAAAATAGTTGAAGACGGCGTGAATACCCTAAACTAAAGACATGCTAAAAATTTGGGAGATCCCTCAAATGCTTAGTTACTACCTCACCAATGGTATCCAAAAAGGGAAAAGGGAAATTGTGTGGCTACATCCCACTCATTACCTGAAAAATTTGAACCCCCAAAAATTAAGGAATGATTATCTTAGTGTGACGTTGAGATGATGGGGTTATGGACCGTAAATTCTGAGTAAATAATAGGAAATATTCCCATTGGGTATACCCTCTAAGTAGAGACTCACATTTATATTTCAATAAATCTCGTGAATAAGAAGAGCCTCCTATAATAGTTAGAGAAAAACCAAATCTTTTTCCCATTGTAGGATATCGAAAAAAAATTTATCTTCATCAAATGGATAAAGAATATTATGAATTATCTCTATTAAGAAGGTATCCAGAACCATGTCAAGAAAGCTACTGTAGTCCAATCCACCTTGGTTATTAGTAACGAATACATCCAGACCCACCATGCTAGGCTCCACCCATCACTACACCAACTCAAATATGTACCCAAATAAAAGTTCCATTAGATATTACAAACACTATTGAGTCGTTAATATCTATAATGGAATCCATGTAGGGGCTGTGTTCACTAATGAAAAAAGAAATAAAACTGAACCGTAAATGGGTGGATGTGACTCGTCCTCCACAAAACATCATAAATCCAACTTTCCCAATCTTTAATTGAACTAGGGAGCTATAAAAACATCTTAAATAATTAATATATTTATGTGGTATAATTATGGGAACCCTAAAAAACAAGAGGTAGCTAAGCTTAAGTGCTTTTTATAGACCCTGGATACATTTTTCTGGAAAAATAGCTTACCAAATAGATTATTTACATGGTGTGGGGAACTATATCAACAATACAACTATAATTTCATCTCAACACTGAGGGAGAATACCATCCTCAATATTTCGATTGAAAACAATGTTAAAATGAAAGAGTCTCAGACTTCATTTCTAGGTGGAAAATATTGAAGTACTCCCTGAAAATTCAACTTCCCCAAGATGAGTTTCTAGGAATTAACATTAATTTTTTTTCTAACTTTCAGACATCACTCAAATTAGTAAAGTAACTTTGTGAATTATGTGATCTTTATACTATTACAAGAAGTTTAGATGATTCCATTTAGTAGAATAAATGTAATCCTTGACCGATGTCAATAGATTTATAAAAGAGGGCTAAAAAAGAATAAAAAAAAAATTTACTCTCAAACTACCCTTAATACCTACCTCAACACCAAAAACTATGAAATATTAAAAAGTTACCACTTTGGAATGAAAATAACAACAATGAATTTACAAGTATGGGATAAAATAGAATATTCACATGTCGTATGAAGAGTGGAAGAATAAATTTTATTCTTTATAATATAAGAATGTCCTTGGATATTTCATTACAGCTATGGAAAACAATTTTCTAATATTTCTAGAACAAATATATCTTGATCATGTTGGTCTCAAAAACCACTCGAATTATTTTCCTTAACACTGAGATTAAGGGAGTACTATCTAGAAATAATTTTTATTTAATTAAAACCTTTAGAATATGGTATATTTGTTACACCTTAAGTTTGGAAAGCCAATAGACTAAGTGGCTTATGACTCTTCTAACCCACTAGAAGCTGATAGAGAATGGAATGAAGTCCCAAATAAGGGTTCATAGTAATTTGATGATTAGATGACTAGAAATAAGACCATCCATGTACATGAAATTATTTGGGAATAGATGAATAAAATATTTGTGGCCTGAACTTCCTCTATGATAATTTAGTTAACTTCTTCAACACAAACAACTTCCAAGAGCCAGTATTGAAAGAACCAAAAACATCAATGTAATAACAATGAGTTATAAGACGAGAGCCCATGATGAGGCTTAATCTAGCTCAAAACCTCTTAGAATTCATGCCTCCAACACTAGGGTAATGGGAACCACCCCACCCAATAGTAAAATGAGTACCTACCCTTTAAATGTAATCCTTATCAAAAAAATGGTTTTTATTTAGATATATCAATTTAATTCACTTGGAAGATCCTTTATCTAAATAAAAAACACACATATGACCTTGATTACCCTTCTCATAATTAGAGGGAGAGAGAAAGATGCCACTGAGTCTTATGGGGTCAAGGAAGATGAGTCTCATATGGATCTCAACATCCAGGTCTCATCCCCTATGATACCACATATTTTATATATACTTGAATACATTCACATCAACGGCCTAATAGAAGCATTAATATACTCTAGATTCTTCTAAGGATCATTCATGCCCCATCATACTAGAATATTTATTAACAAATCACCTCTAATTTTGTCATTATAACAATGTGTGAAAATCAAATTAGGATATCCCATATATGACTAAGATTTATTCAACTCCCGATCATGGAAGAAAACCACCAGTACAGGTAGCTCCAACACCTATGACTCAGGATAAGGACCAGCCTTACACAGGGAAGTGTATACCCATGAAAAAAAACTATGATATCATGAAACAACTTTACATCATTATATTTAAATTGGAAATCCTATATTCCCTTTATTTATCAAAGTATCTTTGAGAGTTACTTGTTGAGAGGATCTTAAAATTACTAAATAATTTGGAGTTGAGGTACTTTTTATGATTATACCATGCATAAAATGACCCTATTTAGTTCCACATGTTCATTTTATTCACATATAAATATTGGGAGGCTACCATAAAAGGGAATATCATGCCCCTGTACATTTCTGGAAATATGGATGACTTGAATGTTTGATGACCTCTCATTGATTATGTTTCTGGGTTGAGCATAATTCCAATTTAGACCCTCATACTCTTGGGCTATAACAAAGATAATTTTTCTCCCTACACTTTGAAAATCTAAGGGTATAAAAAAGTTAATTAAAGCCTATTTTCCAAATCAATATCAATACCCAGTTTGGAGACCTTGTCTCTAATTTAGAATTCATGGTTATTTGTTAGGAAAAATATTTCAACGTCTTATTGGGAAGGATGTGGATTCATTTACATGTAGTGATACCTTTATCATACCACCAATGCCTTAAATATTCCATCAATATATAGACAACAGTTATACATGGTGATAAAAATCCTCTTGATTACGAGGAATCTCATTACATAGATACATGGCTCTATTAGAGAGAGGGGAAACATCCTACTACAAATGATACCACCTGAATCAATTCACCTAAAAGCTTAGTGATGACCCCTATTAAACTATTACATGAACAAATTAAATATTATGTACTACCCATTATTCAGATCAAGGAAATTTCTCAATATTTATACAATCATCATGTTATATGAATCCCATTTGAAAGGGTGGGTAATCTAACCACCTTATTATCATATGATAATCAAGTGGGTACCCTCATGGAGTGTGTGTCATTGATAAGTTAAGAGATAAAAATACTTCCCAGGTGAGTTAACATCTCTCCTAAAAATTTCTACATGAGTTCTTGTGTAACCAATATTCAAGTCACACAACCAATCTACTTTGATCAAATCATCATCAACCCTCAAGGTAGGAGAAAAAACTATGTCCTAGGAACATTCTCTATTATATTCATGATATTAGTCATTCCAAATGAAATAATCCATATATGATAAGTCTCTAAAAACAATAATAATGATGATCCCCTGGAGAAATCACTTCCACTTTGTCTCCAAAATCTATAGATACCCCTTCATATCCGTCTGGATCAGAAAATTCCATCACTTAACTAGAAGGAAATATAAATTACCTTAATACATATTCAAATTCCTAGGATATGGAAATTTCTTTTTTCTCTAAATGATGGATAAAAATAAATAGAGAATATATAGGATGTTCCTAATGATAACATACACATATTGGCACTTTCAAAGTTTAGAGATACATGTTTCTCATTCACAGAATATAAAAATTATGTCATATCATCTTATAATACTAAAAATGTCTCGAAATAATTTACTTTTACCAAGATTAAGGTAGATATAGAGAATGGAGAGAATTTAAAGAGTATATTGGACCATAATTCTAACACATTGGTACCCTCAGGACCTAGAGATACCTCCATATTATTGATAGAGAAAAATAATTCCCCTATATTTTCTCTTAGTCCTAAAAATATTTATCTATCACTCACTCCCCCTAAGATTGAAATGGAATAAGAATTAAAATAAGATCTTATATAATACCCTATATCATTTTAGTGAATAATATCCACTATCATTTATAAACTTGAACAATTATATCTGGGTATAAAGGAAGACCCAAAACCAACCATAATCAGTGATTCCATGTATTCTAAAGAACAAGAGACATATTACCCCTTTCTGAAGCAACACCAAGATGTATTCACTTTTAATTACATATAAATTCTTGGGCTTTATCCATATGAGTACACCCGTTATTTTATTCTACATGATGATCATCATGGTTATAACTAAGCAGCCAGGTGAATTCACTTAACTCATGCTGCAAAACTCGATGCCAAGGTTGACAATACTATCAAATATATATTTATTTAAGTCATTAAATACCTAAAGTGTCATGGAATAATTGTTTCCAACATGAATAAATTTTTTAAAATTATATATTTAAAAAACTTATGGGATCCCAACCATTATTTCCCAAATATAAATTCCCAATGCTAATCACAGTGCTCTTGATTGATGTAACAGATGGGCTCCATGAACTCTCATTTGTGGATAAATATTAAATTCATAACCATATTTTAAAGTTTAATGAAGATGAGGAAGCCGTCACTTTTAGGGATAAAAATGGGTTGTATAGATACTGAGTAATTATATTTAGTTTTAAGAACTTTGGTGCTATATATTAATGTTCCATGCAAAAAAATTTCAAGCCTTTTTTTGGAAGGATGATTGAATGTTATGTCAATTATTTGGTTGTCAAATTTACATTTTTTCAGATCATGTTCCTAACCTTGAACCAATTTTCAATAATCTAAACAACATATATTAAAGTTTAAACCCCTAAAAATTGATTTTGGGGTGACATCCGGAAAATTTCTTAACTTTTGTGGTACACCATCACGATATCGAAGTTAACTCTATGAATGCCAAGGAAATCCTTAACATACCACATCCAAAGAATATCAAAGAGTTGAGAGGATTTCAAGGGAACCTTGATTACAATAGAAACTTTATAGAAAAACTTATAAGAAAGTGATTTCCCTTTACTAAACTTTTTAATAAGAGAGTTATTTATTGGTGGGATGAAGTTTGTTAAGAGGGTTTTCAAAATCTCAATTAATACCTCTCAATCCCACTGGTGTTGATTCAATTGGTTGAATGAAATACAATCATATTATATGTGATATACCTTGACTGTTCACTTGGTTCTATCATCACAAAAAATAATGATACATGAAAAGAAAATATTCACTTCTATATCAATAGAACTATGCTAGATACTAAGATCAGATATTATGAAATTGAGAAGAATTACCTCGAATTGATCTTCTTAGTTTATAAAATGAGGTATTATCTAAAACATCATGAGGTCTATTTATTATCTCACATTGAACCACTTTAATATTTCCTCAATTTATAATTCTATCTAGATGATTGGAATGATGGCTGATCATTCTACAATAGTTTGATATCCAATTAATAATGAATAAGGTTGAAAATGGGAAAGCATTGGAAGACATTCAAATGGTGTATTAAATCATATGAGGCACACTAATGGATATTGAACTACCCAATAAAGATATATTTTCTATTCAAGGAACTCCCTAAACATGGGTGATGTAATTTGATGGCGTGTCTATAATCCCAATAAGAAAAAGGTTGATAAGAACTCAATAGATTTAGTTTAGGAATTATTCTAATTTACCTAAAAAAATTATTTTCCCCTAATCCTTTCCATCAAATTCCTCACTATCAATTAATAAGTGTGTCAACCCCTCATTACTGGTTTGGAATTGTCTATGTAGATTCTAGTGATCCACATGAATATCATGGTAAATTAAGAGTTAGTGATTATGAAGATTAATAGTGAATATTCAATTTGGAAAGAGGAATTAATTCCCCTATTTGATTTTTTGTGAGTTTTGATGGCATAATCCCCTTTTGAGCTGACACTATTCCATGATCTGCATTTAAAAAAATGCTTGGGTAGATGCATTGGCTAATAAATTCATTTCCTTGGCAGATCTAGATCAGGATGAAACAATTATCAGCATTGTAAACTATAGGGTAGTATCCCCATTCACTAATAATTATAGGTAATGAATCAATTAGATCAATACCCACTATGAGTAATTTGAACCAATATCCTTACTAAATGATACCACCATTTAATGGATGTCCTCCATGATGGACTCTCTCTAAAATGGAATTTCTCTATCAACATGAGACAAGAAGGACCAAATTTGATGATGAGTCATAAACTTCATCCTTTATGATGGCCAAATATAACAACCTGAGATCTTAGTATATGAATATATTTAAATAATTCAATGTGTTTGATAGCTTTCCCCACACACAACTCTGAACTTAAATGAAACCGTGATATATTTAGTTAAAATATAAATCTTTAAGTATAACTATTAAAAACTAGTTGTTGAATTAATGTGAATGAATAGTAGTAACCATTTTATGAAATATATGTATAAAGAAAATAAATACTAATTTTAATATAAATTAAATTCAATTAGTTTACCTAAAATGACTAATAAGATTATTTATCGTTTAGAAAATTATTTTATAAACAATTTAATTTTTATATGATATACATTTTTATTTCATAAACCAATATGATTAATTATGATAAATTTTGTTTGATATTAGAAAATGTTTAATACCAATTTAGTTGATAAATGATATAAATTAATAATAATAATAGTTAATATCTAAAAATGTCATTTTCCAATAAAAACATCTTTCATTATTTTTTACGACATTATTCGAAAATTTAATTTATAAATATTAGAATTTTAACTTGAAAATATATAAAAGAAATTTGGATTTAGAATAAAAATATTAGATTAATATTAAATTTTGGTTTTTTTAGAAAATATTGATTTTTAGTCGAAAAATACGATGTTTGTGAAAGTTATAATTTTTATGATTTTATCACTATATAATCACAACATTGAAGTTAAAAAACCCATTTAATAAATAAAATATGTATTTAAAGAATAAAACTACGCATATTAATATATTCTTTGAGATTATAAATCCTATGTATAACGTTTTTAAAACTAAATTAAAATTTTAGTTTAATAAAAAAAATATTTTTGGTCTTTTCTTTGAATCATGTATTTTGAGTGTGAGATGTGGTTTTTGATATCAATTATATCCTCATAACTTTTATTTTATTTATAATAAACTAAATATTTCATGGTATTTTTTAATTTTAATAAAAATTGATTCAACAGAAATTTCATGCTTAAAACACACTTTTTTCTAAAGGCTATTTATACATGTTATGTGATATAATATTTAAATTAAATTTTCAAAAACATAGAAAATTTATTTGATAAAATAATTTCCAAATTTGAAAATAATAAGTTTAAAATTAAGTAAATAGGTTATTGTTATTTTTTCCTTAATATTAATTACTAAGGTTAAAAATCAAATACCAAGGTAAAAGTATATTGGGGAAAACATCAAAAAATTAAATGAATAAGCATTAAATAACTAAACTTTGTCTCCAAAATGAGTGGTCTAGGTGATTGTTTTCCAAAAATAACGTTCCCATAATATTTTTTCCATTTTTGATCCATTGATCATGGAATAACAACATCATAATATTGAAAATGTTAAGGGTGCTCCCAAAACCATCCTTCCCTTCACTTATAAAATGGTAACCCTTACACCACTATAATATTCACCTTCCCTTAGAATTTATCCTTGAAAATTTACCAATTTTATCCTTATAGAACTATATCCCATTTTAAAACTCTTTTGGTATGAATTATTTAGAATTCTATGTGACATTAGGAATCAATTATCTTCCCTTATAAAGAAATTATAATAAGTTTTCAAATGGGTAAATTTCATTCCACGTCCTAAATAAACCCATGATCTTCTAGTGGTGTATGATTAATCATGAGTTCCCTATATAAATTATTATGAGTCAAATTTCATGGATGCAATTTATTTAATGGGTGGGGATGTAAAACCTAAATATAAGAATACATTATTACCTTTAAATAAGTTAATGTTTTCGATAACTTGATCTACACACAACATCGAGCATAACTTAAACTGTGATAGATTTAGATAATATATAAATATTTAATTAAAATTGTAAAAACATTGCCATTGAATTATAGGGAATGAATAAGAGTAACCTATTAATTAAATAAATATATAAATAAAATTAATAACTCTTTTAATATAAATGAAATTAAATTAGTTTACCTTAAATGAGTAATAAGATCTATTATTGTTTAGAAAATTATTTTTCAGAATTTTTTTTATGCGATATGATGTTTTATTTCATGAAACATATGATTAATGATAACAAATTATATTAGATATTAATAAATTTTGAATGCCAAATTAGTTAATAAATGATAAAAAATGAGAATAATAACTATTAATATTTGAAGAAATCATTTTCCAATAAAAATAGTTTTTCATTATATTTTGGGATTTTATTAAAAAATTGAATATTTAAATATTAGAAGTTGAATTTAAAAATATTTTTTTTTGAATTTATAACAAAAATATTATCATAAGATGAAATTTTGATTTTTTTGTAAAAAGATTTTTTTTAACATTAATAATTTTATGAAATAAAATATGTATTTAATGAATTAAATCATGCCTTTTAATATATTATTTGAGCATATAAATCTTATTTCCAACATTTTTAGAACTAAATTAAAATTTTATTTTAACAAAAAACCAATTTCAGTCTTTTCCTTGAATCAAGTTTTTTCTAGGTAAGATTTGGTTTTGGAATTCCATGAAATCCTAATACCTTGTATTTAATTTATAATAAACCAAATATGTCATGGTAGTTTATAATTTTAATAACTATGGATTACCCATAAATTTTAATCTTAAAAAAAATTTCTTCTAAAAACTGGTTTTATTCGTTATGTGTGCTAATATTAAAATTAATTTTTCCAAACATTTTAAATTTTATTTGATAAAATGATTTCCATATTTTAAAATCAGAAGTCTCAATTTAGTAAATCTTTCATTGTTAATTTTTTAACTAATATTAATTACTACGGTTAAAGGATAATTTCCAAGGTAAAAGTAAATTAAGTTAAAAGTTAAAAACATAAATTAAAAATCCATTTAGTACTCAAATTTTTATCCCAAATGAATGTTTGAGGTGATTTTAGACCCAAAATAACTTTAACTTGATATTTGTTTTCCATTTTGGATCTATTTAACTTTTAATAGTAACATCACATTATTGAAATTGTTAAGAGTGATCCAAAATTTACCATTCCCTTCACTTATAAAAGGGTAACCCTTCCACCAATCCAAGACACACCTTCCCTTAGAATTTATCCTTGAAAATATTGTAATACTATCCTACAAAAATATTATACCATTTTCAATTGATTATGTTCACCATTATTTATCATAATACATTCATTTCCAAGGACAATTCCAAGAAAACTCAAGTACCTGACGTGAGTATTATCAACTACATAGATTTTATTCTTAATTATATTTATTAATATTTATTCTATATATACTAATATAATGATATTAGTATCATTTATATACTTTAATGTTACTATATTAATGATATTAACATTTTTTATCCATACATACCAATCATTAAGAAAAAATCATCATTCGTGCGTACGTTCAAATTACCACCACCAAAATAAATGAAATTTATTTTTGATCACAACCATAATTTATGGTTCAAAAAATGGTTTAATAAGGAAATATGATGTTTATGAAGTAATTAAGTTTTTGGTGTGAAAAATTGGATTACACGTTAATTATATGATCAACAAGTGATCATTGTTAATTCAATCATTTAAAATGAGCAAACTAAGAGGAAAATGATGTATTTTTTCTATGTAATGACTTTATCTAAATTATATTATCTTTATAATTATTCAAAATTATGATATATCACACTAATAAACACTAAATATGATAATTATTCTTCTTTTATAATGATATTCCAACTAAAATACAACATAATCATCCATTAATCTTGGAAGGTTCATGTTTGGGTCAGTCTAACCACCCACTTGAACAATACTATGAATTTATATTATTGATTAATATGAGAAATTATTTATTAGTATAATGTGATATAAATATGAAAATATTTTTTTATGTTATGGTTATGTCATTATTTAACTCATTAATTAAGAAAATTCCTTTTGGTCACTAAGAATCATCGAAACATAACCATTGTTGATTTCATCTTCATGGTTTGTATCCAAAAATACCATGGAATGAAATTATAAATTTAAAAATGTCATGTAAAATCTATTATAGTAACTATTCCACCACTGAGGTGGCACGTTTCCAGGTGGTGTGGAAATGTTCTGACAAGGACTGTCACCGGTACCTTTTTCTATAGATATAAGCTCTCATTAAATTCACCATTCCTTTGTTTCACCCCATTTAATTTCATTATCCTTTAAATAAGGTTGAATCAACCCTTCAGGAACTATTAGTCCCAATGGGTGATTACGTGGGGGTCAATAACTCAGGCAATCTGTCCTTCTCGGATATAATTTCCTCAGATGGTCTCCAACGGGTTGATTTATGGAGCCAAGAACACCCAATGGACCTAGTATACATGATTCATGGACCTGATTTCCAGAGGTAGACACTCATTGGCTGACGATTTGGCCAGAAAAAATTAAGGACTCCACTGGTCGAGAGGATGGGATGTCAGTGTAACACCCCGAGATTTTATGAAAAATATTCTTTTAATTTCATTAAATGTCTTATGTTGTATGCTACACCAATATTCCCTTGCGCTATACGCAACACCGTATTAGCTTGCAGTATACGCAACACTATTCTTGGATCGTGTTACACACAATTTTGATAATAGTTATTCTACGCAACATTGAGTATATATATATATATATATAAATTCAATGTATAAATGAAATATGGTTGGATTATGTTATACGAAACAACGAAGGATTCTTTCACAACATGCAACCCTAACTTGGCTTGCATTACACGCAATCGCGACCTTCCTCGATAGCATGTGTTGTACGCAATACCGGGTTTTACTAAACAACGATATATTATTATAATATTATTATGAACTATCCATTATGAATAGTATTAACTAAATTTTTAATTTTATAACATTATTATTCATTTTACACATTTTCTATAACATGGTATAAGAAAAAAATAAATTTTTCTGGTAAAATAAGTATTTTTCAAAAAATGCAGTTTTGCCACCTTTTCATGGCACACCCACTTTAAATCTAGTTTTGGACATGTTTATAAGTTCAATTTTACAAAATAAAATTATCCTTTGGGATCAAGAAATAAAAATTTTCTTTGGATAAATTTTTCATTTTATTCTGATGACTTTCATATTTTAATGAATAGTAAAAACACGCTATATTTTAATTAAAAACAACTTTTTTCATCGTAATATCTTATGTGGTTAAATTATAATATTGAATGGTTTTAAAGTATAAATAGAATATATTTTTACCATTTAATATTATTTATGTCATTAGCATTGATTTTACCTTGAATTCGTAGGTTAAATCAATTCAATCATTTGCAATGTTTTAAAGAAAAACCCATTTTCTTTCGACAATGGGATTAATTTTAATTTAATTTCTGCAACTTTTGTGAATTGAATTTGGAAAAATGGATTCAATATTTGGGATCAGTGGGTCCAAATTATGTTAATAATCTACTTTTTATTTTTGGGCATTGTGAATTGTAACAACAGTAAATTTTATTTACTATAGTTAAAGGTAAATCGGGTAATTAAGGGTAAATATAAGATTATAAAATTACCCTAACACTTGGTAAAATACTATTGGATGACTAAAAGTCGACCCATATCACCTAAGGGTTGGATTAGATTCATTTAATGGACTTTTTTCCATGAAAATAATTTAATTATTATTAAAACCAAAGAAAGTGACAACATGTCACTCTCTTAAATACTATAAGTATAATAATTTTAAGTTAGTGATAAACATCATGAAACTTCGAACATTAATATTATACAAAAGGCTAAAAAATTTATCTAAATCATTAGAATTTATTTGGAATTTGTTTTGGATTTAATAATTATCATTAATTGTGACACAATAGTGATGCAGAAATTATTTATCTAGTGAAAAATCAAGAATATAGTTTTTATTAAACTAATAGTGACCATAAAAGGAACAAAACCCTGACCAAAACTTATTGGTCATGTAAATTTAAACTATAATCATCCAATAGTCGAATATTTGACCATTTGGAGTCTTATACAAGCAATTATGACACTTATATTATTTTATATTAAATGATGCCAAAGTTGTCACCTTCATAATTTAATAAATATAACAATTTAAATATTGTTATTTTAAGATGGTAAATTAGAGTAAAAGTATTATTGTGAAAGGTAATAGATTTATCTTCCTCATAGGATTTTATTTTAAATTTTTATGCAACAAATCAGTATATTAAATAATTATAAAAAAATATTGTAGTAATTATTTTATTAAGAGATAAACCAAATAAATGGTTTTAAAAATAATAAAATAAATATTATATGAACTATTTAATGTGATAAAATAATTTTATAGATACATATAACCTTTTATGAATATATTAAAGCTTTTAGTTCGAACATATCTTCTGTATATATTTTATTTAAATTCAAATAAATGAATAGTGTCAAAATTGACACTATTGTTATTTTATAAAAATAACATATTATAAAATTATTTAAAAATCACAAAAATATTTAACAATTATAAATTTAAATTTATATGTTCTATAATGTTATAAAGTAAACAATTATGGAAAATTCACAACAAATAAGTAATTATTTGTTATAATTTAAAATTTAGAATTTTATTACCACAAATAAACTTTAATAGATTAAATAAGGATAAATCAAAATGATAAGGTTTAAAATAAGATCAAAACATGTATAAATTTGATTGGTTGATGATATTACAACCCTATCTAATCTAAGCTTCTAACATGAGTCATTTTTTGGAGGTTTGTAAGTGGGGTTAGATTTATTATAAATTAATATTTTTAAGAATTCCAAAGGTGCCCCTCTCCTCCCTTATAAAAGGGCACCTCCTACCTCTCCTCCTCACACCAATTTGAGCCTTAAAGCTCGGCCAACCCCTTCCAAATTATCTTCTCCACTTCCCTAGAAACATCCTAGAGGTTTTGGTCTACTTTAAAGACCAATCTTAGTGCCCTAAGAGGAGGTTTCAAAGAGGCGTATCGAAGAAGAGGTAATTTCTTCTCCCGATTCTTTCAAGCTTCTTTCTTCTTCAACGTATTCTTCTTTAGTTGTTTCATTATAAAGTAATAACATAAGTATCACTAATATTCTGATTTTTTATTATAAATATGAAACAACCCCATTTCATCTTCTATCCATCCTACGGAAAACAAAATCACCGCGTGTGCGTACGTACGGAATACCGTCACCACGCCGTGGTGTAATCTGTTTTTCCACCAACACCTTACATGGATGGGTATAATGGTGTAAAGAATAACTATACATAGTTATTATAAAATCATACTGATTCTGATATATTTTATCATCCACTCCAATTCAATTCAAAAATTATGGAAACGATATCATCGCTTGTGCGTACGTACGGACAACCGTCTCCACGACGCGATGAGATTCATTCTCCATGTTAACCATTTAAGAATGATTATAAAGTATATATAAGAAATAATAATGAAATATATGACATTATAAAGCTACTGGATTTATGTATATATGTATTTCATCTGCTTAATTCCATTCAACTCAATAAAGGAACGAAAACAGCGTTCATGCGTAAGTACGACCTACCATCTCCATGAACGGTGTATTTCTTTCCATTTATCGATCTATTATATATATGTATATTCTGAATATATATTATATATAAATCATGTTTTATATTCTGAAATTATGTAATCGTGATCTAAGTAATCATATGAATAATTACAAGTCAAAACACGGACGACAAATGAAACGATTTTACCCAAAACGCTCTTTAACATGGAATTTACAAAAGAACATGTTATATAAAGTCATAAGTGAACCATATATGATATCATAACAATTAATATGATTCTGTAATAAGTCAATAAAATTATTTAAATCATTATACCGGAGGATCGGATACGTACGAAGCATACCAGACATAAGGTAAGGGATAATTTTGCAAATCTCATTTTTATCCGAGATTGCTTATTCGTAATTATTTACTGGGGTTATTTATATCATCATGTCCATGTTTTATAAAAGTGTATTCATGTATTTTTAAATTAATTTTTACCCATTCTTGACTTTTACTACATGGTATGTAAGGAATCTTTTTTTTACGTTACGAGGTACTTTTTGACTTTTCCAGCAAAAGTACGAGAAGAATGTTTTTTTAACTTATAAGGCACGAACAAATTTTTACGGTTTTATAAAGACTTATTTTCATAAAGATTCCTACAAAATATTTCATGACTATTTTCAACAAAATCCTTTTCTTTTAAAATTGAATGACATTTTTTTGAAAAGAAAATGATTTTGAAGAAGAAAGGATATTTTCCTCAAGAATTCATTTCAAGTGTTTTATCAAAACCATTTTCCATCTAAGATGACATTATTTCAAATGTGTATGGTTTCACTTTTCTTATGATGAAATATCCATTTGTTTTATATGAATTATGTGATGATGCGATGATGTTTATGAGACCCATTTTATTCTTTGGGTTATGATGAATGTTTTAAGTTTATTTTGTGGCACAAGTAAGAATGATTTCATTATGAGATGGGTGGGACCTCTATCTCCCTCCAATGCATTGGGTAAAGATTTTATATCTCATGAGATTGACATGGCTGGAACGGTAAGTTAATCCGGTTCAGTGTTACAGGACTGAAACGAGGAGTGAACTCGATTTAGAATGGGACTTTGTCCACTAAGTTGGTCTTGGCAGCAATGCCTTGGCTACTATGGAAATCATTACATGTGCTTAATGGATGCCACAATTACATGTTTTATTCCCATGCTATTTTATCATGTTTTATGTTCCATTATGATCTATGCCTTATGTACTTCCATGTTTTATGTCGTTGATCAAGATTTTAATGTTTAAACATTATGTTCATGTTTTTAAGTTCCAATGTATATGGTATGTTAAATTTTATCCATGATTACCCTTACTGAGCATTTGAGATCACCCTTTTTATGTTTTATTTTCCCCCAGGCTCAAAAGAAAGGTTTTAGGTCAGGAAACAAAAAGTGGAAGATCTTTATGGGATATGTTTAAGATCTTTCACCACGATTAGAATATTACATTCCAAGTTTCCAAAGACTCTAAACTATTATGGTCCTTGTGTGTCTGTTTTTTTATGTATTAAGTATTCCGCAAAAGTAATGTAATGTACATGTACGTAAAGCTTAGGGTCTCTACAGTTGGTATCAGAGGAAAGGCTTAGTCAACCTTTGGAAACTAGGATGTGAAAACGTTAGTGAGATCCCTAGAGATATTTCTAAGGTATGTATAGGGATGTACTTAAGGATAAGAATATGTATAGGATATAGTCTTAGAACTACAGTAACGATCTTATAATTTAACCTAAGATGTTAGATATTGAGGGTGCTCCCCATTTACTATGTTCTTTTACCTAGAATGATTTTTTCCTCTCACACTATTCTTTTTGGGTTTTAGAAAATGGCTGGAAACAGGAAGATTCATGATAATGGAGGATATGACGGACAATGGAATGATTTTCTTCATGAGAAACCAAATGAAACGGGATCTGGAAGTCCAAACATTGTTATTATGCCTAATCAGAAATCTCATAATATGATCAATAATCTCAAATTTGGTAAGTTTCCCGACTTAGATAATAAGATAAAGATGGAGTTTCATGATGATCATAGAGGAAAGAAAGTTCAATTTCCCTCATGTAAATCATGTGGTAAGAGGCATCAGGGAGATTGGTTCAAAGGAACAGGAAGATGCTTTGGGTGTGGAAAAGGACACAAATCCAGTAAGTGCAAAGGAAAAGGTTCAGTTAACAACATGGACAAGGATAATGGTATTTCTACGACATCAAAAATGATTAGATGTTTTAAATGTGGAATATACGGGCATTATGCAAACCAATTCCCTAATGGAAAATCTCATGAAGAGAATCAGCATGTTCATATGGGTAGTATTTATGTGGATGATGATGAGGAGACTACAAATGATATATGAGCTAAAAGAAGTGTTGAAGCTCAGTCGGTTATTTTAGAAGGTAGTGGAATGATTGTATGTTTATCGAGAGTTATGTTGTATAGTTAGTGGTACTATGGAATAAAGAATCATCTAAGGATTGTTACACTATTGTTTTTCCTAAAAGTATTTGAAAGTATATGTTGAATGGTACCAGTAACCATGGAAGGTTATTCTGATATTTTTGTAAAGTAGAAGATATGCGCATAATGAAGGAATAAGAAGATAATGAGATGTTTGATTGTATTCATGAGCTCATGATTTATATACGGACTAAGTGATATCATGGATTGAGTATATAGAATTTTGAGGATTTTGGTATGTGGAAAGTGTTAACTTTTAACTGTATTCATGTTTTCACTAAGGTTCAATGGGTATTCATTTTTCAAGAGAATACATGATTAAGGCCTTCGAATGTTTGGAATGTGACCAACAAGACATATCTTATGATATATGGGGATCAACGATGGTATTAAATCTCTGGTAATCGTTTTCACTATATTATGAGAGTGGACTTCAGTATTATGGATAAGCCTAAAGATTGGAATGTATTATGTTGGACATAAGTTAGTATTGTTTAAGGATAGAAGTTTTTTCGATATTATTGATGGGATGTTATAGTAATATAGTTTTAGAAAAAGGACAACCTGCAGGATGGGCGACATCCCATCGCGTCGGACAAGGCTATGGGAATCAAACCCACAACCGAAGTGCGACTGGCCTTTATCTCCTACCACTGGCCTACAGGAAGTCCCTGGTTAGTATAAACTACTTTTCTTTTATTAAGAGGTATGATATATGAAGTATAAGTTCATTTTTGGAACCATATATGTTTAATCTAACCATAAGATGGACTTATATCTTTTTCTAACCTTTTGTTTGAAATAGATGGAATGACCCATCATTCTATCACGTGATCTGCTAACACATCACAAATAACAAATTCAACTTCATTTCTTTAAGGGATGAAGTGGAAATTGTTAAATTCAAAAACAACAGTGAGATTGTACCAAAATCATGCAAGTATTTCTTTTCATTCATCAACTTTTGGGAAATGATCTTGAAAACAAAAAAATGTTGTCCTAGTGCTCTTATATCCGATGAATCAGATGGTACCTTAGGTCATCACAAATTTATGGCTTTGTGATTGTTGGCTTTTTCATAGCCATGTTCTCTACCACTCTCCATCAGAACTTGATGGTTAGATTTTTCTTCCATATCCATATTTTCACCTATGTTCTCCTCTGTGGAAACCCAATGATGAGTTAATTTGGGTAACCGTTACATTTCATATTTTAGTTTTTAAAGCCATGTTTTGGTATTCCTTTTTACGATGTGGGTTTCTATTAAACAAACTTTCGAGTAGTAAAACATTTATAACCCCGACGAATTTAGAGGGCGAAATTCATTTTAAGGGGGGTAGAATGTAACACCCCGAGATTTTATGAAAAATATTCTTTTAATTTCATTAAATGTCTTGTGTTGTATGAAACTCCAAGATTACCTTGCGCTATACGCAACACCGTATTAGCTTGCAGTATACGCAACACTATTCTTTGATCGTGTTACACACAATTTTGATAATAGTTATTCTACGCAACATTGAGTATATATATATATATATTAAATTTATAAATGAAATATGGTTGGATTCTGTTATACGAAACAACGAAGGATTTTTTCACAACACGCAACCCTGACTTGGCTTGCATTACAGGCAATCATGACCTTCCTCGATAGCGTGTGTTGTACGCAATACCAGGTTTTAGTAAACAACGATATATTATTATAATATTATTATGAACTGGCCGTTATGAATAGTATTAACTAATTTTTTAATTTTATAACATTATTATTCATTTTACACATTTTCTAGAACATGGTATAAGAACAAAATAAATTTTTCGGGTAAAATAAGTATTTTTCAAAAAATGCAGTTTTGCCACCTTTTGATGGCGCACCCACTTTAAATTTAGTCTTTGAAATTTTTATAAGTTCCATTTGACAAAATAAAATTATCCTTTGGAATCAAGAAATAAAAATTTACTTTGGATAAATTTTTCATTTTATTCTGATGACTTTCATATTTTAATGAATAGTAAAAACACGCTATATCTTAATTAAAAACAAATTTTTTCATCGTAATATATTATGTGGTTATATTATAATATTTAATGGGTTTAAAGTATAAATAGAATATATTTTTACCATTCAATATTATGTATGTCATTAGCATTGATTTTACCTTGAATTCGTAGGTTAAATCAATTCAATCTTTTGCAATGTTTTAAAGAAAAACCCGTTTTCTTTCGACAACGAGATTAATTTTAATTTAATTTATGAAACTTTTGTGTATTTAATTTGGAAAAATGGATTCCAAATTTGGAATCAGTGGGTCCAAATTATGTTAATAAGGTACTTTTTATTTTTGGGTATTGTGAATTGTAACTACGGTAAATTTTATTTACTATAGTTAAAGGTAAATCGGGTAATTAAGGGTAAATATAAGATTATAAAATTACCCTAACACTTGTTAAAATCATATTGGATGACTAAATGTCAACCCATATCACCTAAGGGTCGGATTATATTTATTTAATGGACTTTTTTCCATGAAAATAATTTAATTATTATTAAAACCAAAGAAAGTGACAACATGTCACTCTCTTAAATACTATAAGTATAATAATTTTAAGTTAGTGATAAACTTCATGAAACTTCGAAAATTAATAGTCTAAAGAAATATGAAAAAATTATCTACATCATGAGAATTTATTTAGAATTTTTTTGGGATTAAATAATTATCATTAATTGTGACACAATAGTGATGCAGAAATTATTTATCTAGTGAAAAATCAAGAATATAGTTTTTATTAAACTAATAGTGACCATAAAAGGAACCAAAACCTGACAAAAACTTATTGTTCATGTAAATATAAACTAAAATAATCCAATGGTCTAATATTTGACCATTTGGAGTCTTATACAAGCAATTATGGCACTTATATTATATTATTTTAAATGATGCCAAAGTTGTCACCTTCATAATTTAATAAATATAACAATTTAAATATTGTGATTTTAAGATTATAAATTCGATTAAAAGTATTATTTTGGAAGGTAACAGATTTAACTTAATCATAGGATTTTATTTTAAATTTTTATGCAACAAATAAGTATATTAAATAATTATAAAAAAATGTTGTAGTAATTATTTTATTAAGAGATAAACCAAATAAATGGTTTTGAAAATAATAAAATAAATATTATATGAACTATTTAGTGTGATCCACTAATTTTATAGATAAATATAACCTTTTATGAATCTATTAAAGCTTTTATTTCGAACATATCTTCTATATATATTTTATTTAAATTCAAATAAATGAATAGTGTCAAAATTGACACTATTGTTATTTTATAAAAATAACATATTATAAAATTGTTTAAAAATCACAAAAATATTTAAAAATTATAAATTTAAATTTATATGGTCTATAATTTTATAACTTAAACAATTATGGAAAACTCACAACAAATAAGTAATTATTTGTTATAATTTAAAATTTAGAATTTTATTTCCATAAATAAACTTAAATAGATTAAAGAAGGATAAATCAAAATGATAAGGTTTAAAATAAGATCCAAACATGTCTAAATTTGACTGTTTGATGATATTACAACCCTATATCATCTAATCTTATAATATGAGTCATTTATGGAGGTTTTTATGTGGGGTTAGATTTATTATAAATTAATATTTTTAAGAATTCCAAAGGTGCCCCTCTCCTCCCTTATAAAAGGGAACCTCCTCCCTCTCCTCCTCACACCAATTTGAGCCTTCAAGCTCGGCCAACACCTGCCAAATTATCTTCTCCACTTACCTAGAAACATCCTAGAGGTTCTGGTCTACTTTAATGACCAATCTTAGTGCCCTAAGAGGAGGTTTCAAAGAGGCGTATCGAAGAATAGGTAATTTCTTCTCCCGATTCTTTCAAGATTCTTTCTTCTTCAACTTCATCTTATTTAGTTGTTTCATTATAAAGTAATAACATAAGTATCAATAATATACTGATTTGTTATTATAAATATGAAACAACCCCATTTCACCTTCTATCCATCCTACAGAAAACAAAATCACCGCACGTGCGTACGTACGGAATACTGTCTCCACACCGTGGTGTAATCTGTTTTTCCACCAACACCTTACATGGATGGGTATAATGGTGTAAAGAATAACTATACATAGTTATTATAACATCATACTAATTATGATATATTTTATCATCCACTCCAATTCAATTCAATAATTATGGAAACGATATCATCGCTTGTGCGTACGTACGGACTACCGTCTCCACGACGCGATGAGATTCATTCTCCATGTTAACCATTTAAGAATGATTATAAAGTATATATAATAAATAATAATGAAATATATGACATTATAAAGATAATGGATTTATGTATATATGTATGTCATCTACTTAATTCCATTCAACTCAATAAAGAAACGAAAACAGCATTCATGCGTACATACAGCCTACCATCTCCATGAACGGTGTATTTATTTCCATTTATCGATCTATTATATATATGTATATTCTGAATGTATATTATATATAAATCATGTTTTATATTCTGAAATTATGTAATCGTGATCTAAGTAATCATATGAATAATTACAAGTCAAAACACGGACGACAAATGAAACGATTTTACCCAAAACGCTCTTTAACATGGAATTTACAAAAGAACGGGTAATATAAAGTCATAAGTGAACCATATATGATATCATAACAATTAATATGATTCTTTAATAAGTCAGTAACATTATTTAAATAATTATACATGAGGTTCAGATACGTATGAAGCATATCGGACATAAGGTAAGGGATAATTTTGCAAATCTCATTTTTATCTGAGATTGCTTATTCGTAAGTATTTAATGGGTTTATTTATATCATCATGTCCATGTTTTATAAAAGTGTATTCATGTATGTTTAAAGTCCTTTTTACCCATTCATGAATTTTACTACATGTTATGTAATGAATCTTTCTTTTTTTTAACGTTATGAGGTACTTTCTGACTTTTCCTACAAAAGTACGAGAAAAATGTTTTTTTAACTTATATGGCACGAACGAATTTTTACAGTTTTATAAAGACTTATTTTCATAAAGCTTCCTACAAAATATTTCATGACCATTTTCAACAAAATCCTTTTCTTTTAAAATTGCATGACATTTTGTGAAAAGAAAATGATTTTGAAGAAGAAAGGATATTTTCCTCAAGAATTCATTTCAAGTGTTTTATCAAAACCATTTTCCATATAAGATGACATTATTTCATATGTGTATGGTTTCACTTTTCTTATTATGAAATATCCATTTGTTTTATATGGATTATGTGATGATGGGATGATGTTTATGAAACCCATTTTATTCTTTGGGTTATGATGAATGTTTTAAGTTTATTTTGTGGCACAAGTAAGAATGATTTCATTATGAGATGGGTGGGACCTATATCTCCCTCCAATGCATTGGGTAAAGATTTTATATCTCATGAGATAGACATGGCTAGAACGGTAAGTTAATCCGGTTCAGTGTTATAGGACTGAAACGAGGAGTGAACTCGATTCAGAATGTGACTTTTTCCACTAAGATGGTCTTGGCAGCAATGCCTTGGCTACTATGGAAATCATTACATGTTCTTAATGGATTCCACAATTACATGTTTTATTCCCATGATATTTTATCACGTTTTATGTTCCATTATGATCTATGCCTTATGTACTTCCATGTTTTATGTCGTTGCTCAAGATTTTAATGTTTAAACATTATGTTCATGTTTTTAAGTTCCAATGTATATGGTATGTTTAATTTTATCCATGCTTACCCTTACTGAGCATTTGAGCTCACCCTTTTTATGTTTTATTTTCCCCTAGGATCAAAAGAAAGGTTTTAGGTCAGGAAAAAAAAATTGGATGATCTTTATGGGAGATGTTGAAGATCTTTCACCACGATTAGAATATTACGTCCCAAGTTTCCAAAGACACTAAACTATTACGGTCCTTGTGTGTCTGTTTTTGTTATGTATTAAGTATTCCACAAAATTAATGTAATGTCCATGTACGTCAAGATTAGGGTCTCTACAGTCAGGCTCACCGCACCCTTCTAGAGGAGGATTGTTGCATGTTTTGGGACTTAATTATAGATTTATGTTGTGTTTATATGTTCATGAATCCTTGGTTCATTCCCAAATAGTGTGTCCACGGGTTACCCTTTTATTGCAGGATCATCGTAAGTATGCATATATCCAATGCTACATAAGTGATACTTACTTGAGCCATATTATATGGAACTCTGAATTTTATCATCATCTAGGGGGGATGGAAGGTGACATGATGTTAGGATCTGGCTCAGATAGAGGGCTTCCTATGTATCCTCAGGAGAGGAATCAGGGCCCATGTAGTTCATATTGCGTGGGGCTTATGCGTGGAAGCTTCCCATTTGAGGAGACCTGATTGGGTGAACCCTTAATGGATGTCAACCATTTTGAGCTCGGGCCTTCTAGTAGGCATCCTATGTATCATGGTTTGACCCAGAATCAGAGTTCTCATAGTTTAGATTTTGTAGATGTAATAATCCCCACAAACCTATAAGACCACGTGAGTCACACTAGGTGTGAGAAAAAAGTGGATGTGTAAGATTCAACAATTAAAATTCCTACTCCCTATTGGTGGGGGAGGGAGATCCTAGAGTGAAAGAGGCCAGGGAGACCGTGGGAGAGGGCAAAGAGAAATGAAAATTTTAATATGGAAGGAAAATAAAGTTCATGCTAACCTACCCCAGAAGATTAGGGACTTACCTCAGTGGGAGGGCCCTAGAATTTTATGTGAGGTATACTACAGTTTAAAGTCATATAGCTTGGACGATGATTAACTGGAGGATAATCATATTGGGATGTTCTGACATGCCTTGGGCATGAGAGGGAAGGAACATGCAAACCATGATTCTGGAGGATCTAGGATCAAGAGAAACGATATGAGGAATGGAATCCATTGATGCGTACAGAGGTAGGAAAGGACTATCCTAAGGATATATTTTTCTTTGGTTGATATCCATTTTTGTGGGAAACATATGCAGAGCCTGCGAGGCATGAGGTGCATAGTTAAGTAGAGGTTTCCTCAGGACACTGACATTCCATTTCTGATGGTCAGGGATGTTTATGAAGATCCAAAATTGCCCAGTATACTACAGTTTAAAGGCATATATCTTAGACGATGGCATCACAGTTTAGTGTCGTGTTGATTGTACTATTACTGTATAGTTTAATATCATGTGGTCCTGACAACAACTCATAGTTTGAGGTCAGATATTTAGGACCATGTTGTAGGATCCACTATTAACTAGAGGATAATCAATCTAGGATGTTCTGACATGCCTCAAACATGAGAGGGAAGGAAAGTGTAAACCATGACTCCAGGGATTCTCGGATCATGAGAAATGATATGGAAAATGGAAGACATTGAGGTGTACAAAGGTAGGAAAGGAATCTACTAAGGATGAATTTTCCTTTGATTGATGGACATCTTGTAGGCTTCATATGTAGAGCCACCAGGGCATGATGTCCATAGTCAAACAGAGGCGTCTGCAGGACACTGGCCTTTAACTTCAAATGGACATGGAGGTTTATAAGGATCCAAAATCACCAGATACATAGAGTTTGATGGATGGAAAGGATGTGTTTGGGAATTTAAGAAACATTCAGGCTATGATTGTCCATGGAGTTTTGGGTCAACATTTTATAAGATCCATGTGATAGGGCTTTTGGGAGGTGCATAAGGGATGTATCTTCTCCTGGTATTTAAAGGACGAATGATTGGGAAGCATATGGGAGAAATGGAAAATGTCATCAAATTGGCCCAAAAATATCATAGTGTGACTCTCAATTTTTCATGGTGGTCAGTGATGGTAGTGAACCTGAGCGGGGGTGCGGGGGGGGGGGGGGGGCATCCCCGATAGTATGGACCGGTGGGTGTAAACTGTTTTCCACATAAGGTTGTTCACATATGAGCTAGCCACGTAGGAGAATCCTCATGGGAGCTATCCACAAACTGTCTGTTCACGAATGAGCTAGCCGGGTAGGGTGGTACACAGAAGAGCTGACCGCTAAGGAACGTCCACATACTGGCTTCCGTATATGGTAATCCATGTACTGTTTTATCACATATGGGAATCCATGAATTGTCTTCCCACATATGGGCATCTATGAACTGTCTTATGCATTTGGGCATCCAAAAACTGTTTTTTTATATTTTTAATTGGTTTTCTCGTTGGCTATAGAGGTTGTTCTGAATATAGTTCACATGGAGGACTTCCTTGAACTGATATCTCTATATAGTTAGTGTAATGGATTCTATAGTTGTTTATTGTTCTTGGGATGGAATCCGTGAACTGTTTCGAGTGCGGGATAAATTTCTCCTACACCCTATACATTCTTCGTCCACTTTTTATCCATCCCCTGGGATCTCTCCCAGTCTTCTTCCACTCCATTTTCTATGCTCCTTTTATAGATAATTGTATAAAATTATATCTATAGACATTCAACACCATTTGTGGAAGCCAATGAATAGATATATCATCCCACAGAAGACTAGATCAACCGGGGTTTGCATAGGTGTGGTATTCCATTGGCTTCTTCTCATCCGCGAACCACATCGTTCACATGGATGGTGCGCAGGGCATACCTCTTTTGGATTCTCACCAGTGAAAACAGTTCATGGAAGCATCATTTCACAAGTGGAAATTCACCACGAACTACTTCATTCATAGGCCAATGCCTCCTAGGCCAGCGCATTATTGGCCATCTGCATACCGATGGTTCACGGTTTTCGACTTCCATGAAACATTCTTTGTTATGGCATGTGGCTAGGCCGTATTCCTTTTGAAAATTTGATTTCTTAAAATTCATCTAAAATTTACAATCTAATTGGTATTTCTTTTTTTTTCCCAACATGTAGGATTATTTTCTTTCCCCTTTCTAGATTTTTGGGACCCTACAGTAGCTGTAATTATCTTTTAATGGTGAATTTTGTAGCATTAATTAATACCAACACCTTTTTTTATGAAAATAGTTCAAAACGATAAAGATTACTTACACTCGATGTTGACAATTTATAAAAACTAGATTCTATATATATGTGTTGAATGATTGAAAATTATGTGTATGGATGGTTAGAGTTATATAAAATAGTATTGGGTATGTATTTAATGAAATTAATTTAATTTTTCCAAAATGTTTGGTTCTAGTGAGTAATGAATCAAGACTGAAGTAAAGGTTTTTATGTCAATTTTTTCTCTTTGAGACATTTTTGGTATTATGAAAAAAATTTCATTTAATTCATGCATATAATACCTATTTGAGATATCATATCATGAATTATATTTTAATCATGATATTAAACATTTAATTATAATATATCTATTTCAAGGGGGTTTTATTTGAATGTTTCTCAATTTGTAAGGGTTTTCTTGGTCTAAAATCTGATTCTTTGAGACATAATACATTTTGTGTACCATATTTTGTTTATATAGTGCATTAAATAAACATGAATATATTTTATCATACAAATAATATTTCATGTTATTTATTATTCAAATCACCATCCCTTATTCAAGTGTTAATTGATTTAGTTATTTTCTCAGTTGTAATTATTTTTGGTAACTCAACTTTCATTCATTGAGTTATAAACATTATATTGATCATATTTCACATAATTTGGTTATATTATGTCAGATTAGTGTGTATATATATCCATTTGGATGATTTTGGGTAAAATTATTACTTCCCATATGGTGCACAAGGCCACAACTCTCACGGGTTGAGCTATGCGGTGAGCTCGTTGGGGGTTGTAGGGGAAACATGTCCCTATCTCAGGTGTCCGGGGGGTGAAGGCCCCCAACAAAAATTTTGTGGAACTGTACTAACTTTGACAGACTAGAGAAGATTTGAATAGTTGACACCAATAGGGAACTTCAGTAGTATGGACTTTGGCATAGTGACTATAGAAAGGATGACTAGTGACATCGATAGGGAAATATAACATTGTGGAATTTGGAGATGACAAGACAATAGCGTCACAGAATTCTAGAAACCGACCACTGTATCATCTTGGACTTGGGTGGCCACAAAAATATGTCATAGTGAACATTCTATGTTGTTTGTGTAAAATGCATCATCTTATTTATTAGCTCATTTCGAGCTAGGGTTTGTTGTGGTTGAAACTATAAAAACTCCATGTTATTGTGATCCCGATTATAGTTATATTTTTGCCTATCCCTGGATGTAGGGATTATTCTAAAACCACAAAATCATTGTGTCTGTGTTCATATTATTTTTATTATTTTTTTCTATATCTTTTCTTCATCTACAAACCTCTATCATCTGACTCTCATCATTTTTGCAACACATTATACCCTTTGATTGCATTATGTTATATTCTCTCATTATATACATTCTTACCACATAAAAAATTTAAAAAATATTACTCACATATTAGGTTATATTCTTTTGAAACTATCCACCTTATTTATCTATGTGTATTTTCATCATGTTATTCTAGTATTGAATTAGATGTATACTCATTTATCTATACATTTTTAACAACACATTTTACATAATTTATATTGGATTATGTTCACCTATAAGGTATGTTATTTTAATGAAATGTTGAAAATTATTGTCATTGCATATATATTTATTCCAATATGGATGATTATTGGAAAGTTGACTATGTATTGTATGACCATCCAAATTATTTAACCGGATGTGTTATGATTATGTTATCACTTTTATTAACATGGGGAAAAGTATTATCATACTATATATTGTTATTACAATAAATATGATTATCATAAAGTTAACTATGTGTTGTTTTACTATACACCTTCTTTCTTAGGATGGATTACGATCTTGTTATCCCTTTTTTGACATGGGGAAAAGTATTGATATTATTAATGATTATTAATTTCTAATATAGGTTAATCATGTATTGATATTCAATGTTATTAAATATATGGTTAGTCATGTTTTTATTTAGCCTAAGGTTCCTTAGGTAATAGTATAAAAGTTCTTGTTGACTATTATGGTGAATGCATTTGAATTTATTAGGTGATGGGTGGGGCCTAAAACTATATATCCCCTAGTTGTATCAACAGGTATCTTGAGACAAAATAGGTTTGGTTTTGGTGTATACCTCTTCCTATAATAGGATAATGTCCTGGCACAAGGCATTGAAAACATGATTTTGATGTCCGAATTTATGAATTCAATTAGTATGAGATCATTATTAATGATATTCGTGTTTTTATTATGTAACATGGATATAACATGATCATAGTTTTAGTTAAATATGTAATAATTAAGATTATTTATTCCTACCATATTTTGTATATCATTCTTATGTTTTTGAAAACATCAATTAAATGTTTCTCTTACTGAGAATTCGATCTCACCCATTTATTGTGTTTACATTCCCCATGTTATAAATAACATTATTACACATAACATGTTTAGAAGGATAAAACATGTGAAATAATTTATGATAGTTGTTTAAGAATAATTATGGATTAAGTAGTTTCATATATAATGAAATAAAAATGTATATTTTATTCAAAGAACAAGGTCATTTATAGTTATTATTTTATCCTAATTATAGAAATCTATAAATTAGATAAGATTATTGGGATATAATAGAATCAATAATCATTATTAATTTATAATTAAGGATGGTTATATCTAGTCTTTTACACTTGGTATCAAAGTTAATATGCAAAGTACATGTTTATGGAACCAGATCCTGGAGCGGAAGTATGAGGAATCACAAAAGAATTCTAAAAAAACATTCTATTAACAAGTATTCGATGGGGTCCTCCTTAGTTGAATTAAATTAAGAGAGACCATTTCTATCATACCGAAAGTCCACACATGCACCTTCAGTTCTCATCAATCAGTATCCAAGCTCTCCCATAAATTTAGGAGACCTAGATACTTTTTTCCATCGATTGCATAAAATTTTATGGAATTCACCAAGAAATATCATTATTACTAGATACATGACAACTTCATTCATAAATCCCCTAAATTACTACATACTCCCAAATATTCTTATCCATTATCCTTCTAGAGAATATATGTCATGGGGCCATATCCCCTAGATATAGTGAGGTAGTTTAAGTATATCCTTACCGCCATTGATTTCTTATCCAACTGGGATAAGGAAATACCACTCAAATAAGTTGGGAAAAAATCATATCATCAAATTTTTGAAGCCAAACATCATTAAAAAATTTGATGTCTCTCACACAATACTAACATATAATGGCACCAAATTGTTTCTCTTCCTTGTTGAAAATTTTGTATCAGTAATATGAAATTCATTCTAATCACTCATCCCACTACCATGCATCAAAAAAATATAAACTAAGTATTTCAACTATAATCTATCTTATATAATCTAGAATATTGTGTATAAATACAAGAATTACTTGTCCAATAAATATCCATATTCTTTGTGGGCCAATTGAACCATGACCTGTACTACCAGGAAAGTGACACCATATTCACTTTTACATGTGATAGAGGTAGTCCTACCCATCGTTGGGTAGGACTCCCATCCACATGATGTTAGAATACACAAAATAAGTCCTAACTATATGAATTTAAATGAAATGGAATATTTTCATCACCCTAAATCATTAAAATATATTATCATCATCCCTTCCACTTTACATTAAACTACATGGAATAACTCTTAACATTAAGAATCTAAACTACAAAGCATAACATCTTCACCATATGAAATTAAAATACATGGTTATTGTACTCACTTTAAGATATTAAATTTAATATTAATAACCCTCATCATATGAAATTAAACAATATGAAAACCTCTATAGCATGGATTCAATATTTTGTGATATATATTAAAAATTCCCCCATCATGTTCTGTAGTACAGTTTGGGTTGTTATCCAATTACCTCCCATTTATCACATCAAGAATGAGTCACATGATCTTATAAGTATTAAATGATCATAATATTTGGTGTATCTAATATCCACATGACCCAAGACATGAGAAAAAATGGTATACCCTATATAACCTTAAACTTATAGAGTAGCCCATTATGTACAACTTAATGCCCCTACATAAGAGCCTGATCAGTGTAGTAATCCTTTGTACACAATATTCTTGGGACCAAAGGATACCAAAAACCATATCATTTGATAATATCTATATCAATTCAAGGATCTTATTTCTATGAACTACATGTGGCTTGATTCCTGATTAATTCAAGATACATAGTGACTCTGAGGTCCTTTATCCTAGGTCTAACCATGAATCAAAAAGAAAAATGCCCCATTTCCCTATATATGAGGAAGATTTGTGTTGGGAATTTATCCCAAGAACAATATGTGTCTAGATTCCTATTCCCAAAGGATATGTAGTGATGTAAAGATCTATGATCTTAGGTACAATTGTAAACTCCACCAACAAAATCTTCCTCTTATTTTATCCTATATTTGAGCTTGATCAATAGAGAGAGGGTTCGAAAGAACTATGTGTGGCTTGATTCCTAATCACCTCAAGATATTTAGTAACACCTAGGTTTTGTATTCAAATCTAAACTATAAATTCCAACAATGATAATTACCTCTTTCACCATAGTTTTTGGACATTCCTGCAATATTTGATCCTCTGATGGAATTATACAAATATAATTCCCAATTATCTATATAAAAGAAACCTCAAAAGAACTATATTGGCATGAAAAAATTCCCCATTATGAATATTAGTTGACTTGTGTAGAGAAACTTAGCATGGATTCACACTTGGAATCCATCACTAAGAATACCCTTTTTCATATATATGAGCTAGACCTATATAAGATTCTTTATCGTAACATTCTTCAGTTATGAAACTAATTTGAAAGTAATTTCCCTTATGCATGAGATTTATCTTCATAAGGATCAAAATAAAATAACTATGTGTATCTTTATTCCTATTCTGATAGGATATGTAGTGATTTCTAGGTCTCTGATCCTAGGTCCAACAACAAATTATATAAACCAAAGCACTCTCTTATCCCACATATAAGAGTTGCTATGGAAGATTCATTTTCAAACATGTATCAAGGAAAGAGGTAAAATAAAAATACCTCTATATAAGAATTATATATATATATATATATATATATATATATATCCATAGACCTATTATATGGTAAAATATACCCATTTTTAGGTAGTGAAATTTAAGTCTTTGTTTCCTGATATTAAATTGCAGAAGATATGGTCCATCCTGCATGACCATAACTTGCTTGGAGTGGGACATACCATGTGACACATTACCTACATGATAGCTAAATCCATATAATGTTACCTATTATATGATTCCTATCCATAAATTTATTATAGGTTCAAGTGCTCCATTAATACAGAAACCTAGATCCTATATTTTAGGAATGTGCTATGAAGGTTCTCCCATATCCAATTCTATAATAGGAATAAAATATTAAAAAATTAACCTATCCTCTACATGAGATTCATCCATATAGGGGTCCATTTTTTGAGTCATTATCACATGAAATTAAACTACACGATATGTGGTCTACCTTGTATGACCCTAAACTACTTATATTGGTCCCCTATATGCATTATAGATTCCCTAAATTATAGATAGATCTGTGTGAGGATACCTAACATTTGTTAGCCATTGAAATAAAAATCTAGATAAAATTCCATTTCTCAGTGCTTTATCTTATTGTATGGAGCACCTCATAAAAAATATGTACTATTTGTTTATTGACTCATGCTATCTTTGGATACATGTATGAGCCCCATGTTCATAACCCCACCACAATTCCTCATTCATTTTCAACCATCATGATGGAAACATGTTATCATAGTTATGACTAATCAGAGTCTAAAATACCAATTTTTTACTTTTTATCATCCTTTTCTTTCATAATTAAACTTTTTTAGAGTGCCTGGGATTACCACAAACCTTTATTGGTCTATCAGTAATTAGTACATTAAACTCAAAATGACACTTTTTCTTGACTATACATACCATGCCACTGATAGCCTCTGTATATGCACCCCTGATATAGCCTATCAACTAGAGGAATATTAATCCTAAATGGGAATATCCTCTAATTTTTGGACACCTTTGAACCATCAAAGTGAAACCCATTATTTGAATATGGTCTATGGTCATCCCCTATGTACCTACTCCACCTCACTAAACCTGATACAAGAATTATATGTTTCAATTTACAATGTCACCACTTACTATTCAAAAGGTGTTGGGATATTCATAGTCTTTTGTTTCTATTTGGTCTATTATTATCATCCATCAGGATTATGTATCATGACCATAAACTATGTGAACCAACCCTTAGAGATAGTATTTAGTGGCATTAGGCCCTCTATTCACATTTGGTCAAAATTTACCTTTTCCGCTATTGAATTATCTCAACCCTTTTTGGTCTAATCACTATAACCTCAAACTACACAAACATCATTTGTGAGATAGTCTATATTGGAATTTAGATCTCCATACACATAAGGTTTTCACCTAACCCTTTCTATATAGGTTATCCAATTTCACATGTGGTCAAAGATACACAACCTTAAACTTAATATTTATTGGTAAAAGATGTATGAACTTAATATCTATCCCCTTAGTGGTCTATACTGTAAGACATTAAACTATAAGTGAATAAGGAATAACATTTTTAGGCTAAAAACTCATAAAAGGAAGCCTAAAAGAATCCATGTCTCCACCCACTAATCATCACATTTTTTTTGGCTTATGAAACATTATAGAGAATATTTAAAAGGAACAAATCTTATAGGGATCATAATATGGTTGTAGAAAAATTTGATCCATTATCACTGGACCCAATAGTTATGGAAAATTTTGGACTGATGGCACATCACATATCTTTGATCTAATTATATAGTCCATACACACTGGCATAACTTTTTGGGTTCTAAAACTCTTCTTTAATATCCCTTTATTCCATGAGCCTAAATTATTTAACAAATATATAAATCATAAATAAACCTATGATTTTATATCACTAATGAAAACATTAAACTCCAAAGGGTACCTATATTATCCTATCAACCATATATATCTTTTTCCTAAAAAATATAATCCTCTATCCCCCATATTCCTTGTCACCATTGTAGTGTAACCCATATTTTGAAAATTTTACATGGTCATCCTCCACAAACATGTCCCATATCACCACTCTTGGATCCAAACTCATTATTTTATGAATTATATAATCCATAATCCAATTATTCAAGTGTATTATATACCCTTTATGTTATGACTTTGTGCATAAAACTCATTTTTAGAGGTGAAAATTTGACATATCACCCCTTTAATTTTAATTGGTATTCATCATGTGAATTTAAACCATATGACATAACAATCAGATCTTCATGACCATAAAGTGAATGATCATATTTTAGAAGTGTTTTATTTCAACAAATGGCTCTCTATTCATATTTGTACTTTCTATTTCTAGGGGATTATTGAACATATTTAGGTAAATCTATAAATCCTTAAAATGAAGCGATATGTGGTCTATACACCATGAAATTAAACTATGTGCGAGATGGTTAAATTTATATGACCCTAAACTAAATAAATATATGGTACATGAATCATGATCTTAAACTATATAAATTTGGGTCAAAGTTGTTAAAACTGAAACACCAGCTAGATAAATATGATTTTCATGACGTAAAAATGCCTAATGAAAGAGACATAAAACTCGACAGATTGAAAAACTCTAAAGAAATGTCAGAAAAAATGTTCAGTCTTCTCTCACTACATTTACACCTTGTATGATTTAGAAAAACTAGAACATTTGAAATTGAAAAGAGGCATAAATCTTGTTATGTTGAAAACCAATAAAGGGAAACCTATGAAAAATACAAGCCTTTTCCTACTAAAACTCCCCAATTTGAGGCTTAGGTAAAATTTAGGGTGATAAAATTAATGTCTCAAAGCCTATGGGGTCTATAATATGAATCTAATAGATTTCTAGCTATGCTCACTAGGACCCTTGGCCTAAGAGAAATTTATATCATTCACTCACTCTTTCATCCTTTGTTTATTAGTCTAGATGATCCACAATAAATGTGTGAAGACAAATATTTAGGGTGATAAAACCCTTTTAAGAATTATAATCCTCATTCCAAACCCCCCTTTCACGATTTTCATAATTTTGAGTCAAATAATTCATCTAAATGGGCCAAATATATGTTACAGTGATGGTAGTTATGCCAGTACCCATCCATGATCCATGCTTGGGAGAAAATAATTTGTCTTGATGAACTAGATCTAGTGTTATGGTGATGGTATTTATTACTACAACTATATATAATCCATATTTGGTAGGAAATGATTCATCAAAAATAGACCAAATATAGTGTTACGGTGATGGAATTTATGACTATATCCACACCTTGGAGTAAATTACTCATCTAAATAGACTAACTCTTGTGCTACAATAATGGTAATTATAATATACCCACCCATGATCCACACCTAGGAGGAAATCATGAATCCATATGGGCCATCTCTAGATTTATAGTGATGGTAGTTATACTTATACCCATTCATGATGTACACATAGGATAAAATCACTTATCCAAATAAATTAACTCTATTGTTAATGTGATGGTAATTATACTTATACCCTCCTATGAGACACACCCTAGAGTAAATAATTCTGACTCAATAATTTTAAGAACCATGTTTGAATTTTACCATTCTCAATTCAATGATGAAATGGTTTTATATTTTCTTGATGACGTTGTTTCCCAGAGTTTCCTAGATTCTTATGTAGTGATAATCAAGCTAAAATATAACTAGTGAACAAAAAAAATTAAGCAAAAAAAATGGTTTTCATCCAGTGATCAAAATAAAAAAGGAGGAGCATCCACAATCTCGAGTCTCTCATTGATGTTATAATCAAAGATAATGAAAAAAAATATCTACAATAGACTCTGATCAATATTTTTAAAAAAATAAAAAAACACTTGATAAGAAGTATTGATGAAATGTTGAAGGTTCATCCATTGAACAGATTTCACTTAAACCAAAGGGCATGTTCATTTGACATAAGAATTTATATCTTGGTTATTTCCTTTAAGGAATTCATTAATTATGTTTCCAATAGTAATTTTTCCTTCAATATTTCCACATGAACCTCATATTATTAATTTTTTTAGTATTCATGACTATTTAATCATGGAGTTTCAATCACCACGTAATAAAATGATAAAACTTCATAGTAGCACCCCCAAGAGAATCTGTGTGATGGTTAATAAGATCAAATCAGAGTAGGTCGCATTATTGGGTTTATGGTTCCTCTTAAGATATTAGAACTTGATGGAAAAGATAATAAAAATGTCGATAGATAAAACAACATTTTCCAAATCTATATAAGATATTGAGAAATCTCTCCACATTATCAACAATCTTCTTTAAATAGGTCTCTGTGATGATAGTATGAACTTAGAGACAAGCCCATTTTATCAAAGATTTATTTTAAATAGAAGTGTTGAGATATAGACCCTTTTTACTTTTTGTTACATTTATATAGTCAATAATAAGTTTCTATATGGTAGGGTTTGATTTATCTGGTAATACGAGTATGGAGAAACCTACCATCATTACTTTATTTTTGAATTCAGGGACTGAGTTGACTTGGGTGATCCCCACTAATGGAATTCTCATCACTGTCATAGAAAGATAAATGTTAGTAACAAAACAAAAATCCTTTTTTGATAATACCAGTTTCGTACAACTCCCAATAAAAGGGGGAATGAAAATATATATTCCCTATAATGTTTGTTTTCAAGATTACCCATCTTACAAATCAGTTTTTAAAGGATGTAGAGAGAGGGAATCTGGTAAGTCAAAGGATTATTTACCCATCATATTATCTGTCCTCATATTCCATCTAGGTAATTCTCCACCAATTATTTGGTTTACCCCCATTAATGGTTGGTCAGATTACCAATATATATCATTATAAACTTCTAGCTATCATCCTCAAACATTATCATCAACAAAATCTAATAAAGGATGGAAGGATGATTCTCCCTTATAACCCTAGTAGGTGATAATGATGTTACCTATGGTAGAATCCAAAATTTCATGTTAACATAAAATTGGTGTAAGGATCCCAAATTATCACTCCACCACTTGGATAGATCAAAATATCATCTTGAAATGAAATAATTTATGAATGTTCTTCCAGGGTTTTTCCACCATTGTTTGTTACTATTCCAGAAGGTGTGATATAAGGGAAGAATTAAAATTCTTTGGGATTTTTTAATATCTCAATAGCATTTTCAATATCTAATTGTATTGGATGAATAATAAAAATGTTTAGAAACATAGGGCGATAAGTAAAACAAGGGATTATTACAATGTTTTGATACTCCTAGCATTAGATGTGTTTCTCCATCCAGCGATATAGAAATTGCAATGGTCCACTAATAAGATATGGAGACCTCAATTATTATATTTGGCCTATAAAGTGATAAACTTGAGAAAGGGTGGGTATGAAAAAATTAACAGACTTTCCTTGTGCTAATGTAACTATAAACATCAAGGTGTTAATCTTGACACCTGAATGAGCATCACAATCATGGAATAGCCATCCAGTCAAAAAACGATGAAGAATCCCACTGGTTGAAGATCTGATGTAACATCTGGATTCAACATGTTACCCCATGAGATTTACTGACCCACTTAAAGGGTATTCTAGTATGAAGATTGAATATATCAAGACTATTGATTACGGTGAGACCTTGTGTACCTGATCTTTGGGACCAACCTATTAGGTTGAAAAAAAATATTTTCCCCAATTTGATGAATGTGATAATTGAATAGGTATGAATTTATTTTACAAATTATTTATATTCCACAATTAATAAGTATCTTTCTAGAGGAGGTATCCACTGCACATCCTCACAAGTGTTAGGTGTGGGGAATAACTCATCATACATCTTTCTAAGGATTTAGATTCATCCTAGTTGATAGATATCCCACAGACTAATCCCAACATAACCATGTGTTGGATAGAATATGTTGGTATTTGAGCACCAACTACCTCTATCCTCTCAAGGAATTCTGTGTAGCTTTGATGCACACAAAAAGTCTAGGTCCACTCATAAGAAAAGTTTCCACCAGAATGTATGCCCACCATTGGGCTCTATCTTTCATTATAATCACTTATTGAAATGCTGAATATGAAAGGGTAATCTTTAGTGATAGGAAATAGGACTACATGATGGCCATCCTAGGTCAACAAAGTGTTTTGTACAGAAAAAAACTTCCATAACATGGATCCTGGACTAGATGAACCATGGTAGATGTGTTCACCTGATTACAAATTATGGAAAACTCAAACCAATAGCTTGGAAAACCATGACTTTCCAATAAAATTAGATCATTTTATTGTAGTCCAAAATTTTATAGAGGAAGACTATTATAAAATGGGTAATTATAAAATTCAAATGAAGGAATATTATTCTCAGTCTTATCCTGAGGTATAATTCACAATTGAGGGTCCAAATCACCATTTTTGGAAATAAAAATCTTCTTTCACACACATTAATTGAATTAGAAAATTGATTTTTCTTATATTCTATCTTCCTTACAAAAATAAATGATTGACATGTTATCAAAACCCAAGTAAATAAAGAAAACCAATTTTTTTACTAAGTATAAAAAATAACGCATAACTTTGTATGTGTGGAGTGAATCACATAGTCCCTCAATCACTATACAGAAAACCATAATTCTATATGAGGCCATCAAAATTACTTAAGGAGGTATTTCATGAAACATAAATAGATGTTTTAAAAATAACTCATCCATAATTAATGGTGGTCCATGAAAAAATAATCATCCACAAAACAATTGACATCTATAAAGAGAGTCTTCTATGTGGATAGGTCACAAAATCTCAGCTGATCATGAATCACTCAAAGTAATGCATTCTATTTGAAGTCTCTTTACACCATTTATATAGGGGTTACCCCTCCTCTCACATTGGTCCAAGAAAATAACTTTATAATGTCAAGTTTCTTTATTATAATTGGCTCATCTTCATGTAGATCAAACCCTATTATGAGGGGGGATTTTTTGAGGTCTACAAGGTTCAAATAGTTGAAAAAGTATTTGGAACAAGTTTTATAATCAAAAGTTGGATCAATGGGATGAAAAGTGGAGTGTAATCTGGAGAAGGTAAGAATGGTGCACAATTTATACCATGATATATGAGACAATAAATCCTTCATGAGGCCCTTATCCAAAAATCATCAATGTTGATCCACAAAGATCCTTCTCCTGTATGGAATTTTTATTTTTAGTTATAAGGAATAATTTTATAGATTCCCACATATGATTATTGATTCTTAAAATTTTGGGAAGGCACGGTAACTGGATAACATATTGATCACTTCACAAAGATCTATCTCCCACATGAAATTATTATTTATAGTTAAAAGGAATATTTTTACAACCTCCCTCATATTAGTACCAATTCCCAAAAATTTGAAAATGAAAGGTGGCCACCTAGTGTTTTTTTTCATTTACTAACACCTTATTTAGCATGGAATTATCACTTATATAAAGGAATACATTTGTATCCTCACTCAATCCATTTTTTCTTATGTCCATAAGGTGGGTATTTTAATAATATCATATATTATTATAAAAAACACCCATTTTCCACCACAAGGAACCATGGGAGGCATTAAATTATATGCATCCTTTGTGATTTGTAAACTGTCATGTGACCCCTTATTTCATGAGAGGGGTTGAATAAGAAATGGATATAAATATAAAAGAGGAGAAGAATGTGGTAGGAGAGAATAAAATCTAAAATAATTCCAACTATAGAAACTCAAGACATAGATTGAACTTTGTATAACATTATTAGGTAATTGGGATACTAAAAACAAGAAGTTAGGAAAGAAAAAAACACAAAAAATAATCCTTTATAAGGGAATCCCTGCACAAAGGTGGCCCTTCAAAAATTAATTCTCTCATGAGACCTTCCTAGATAAATTCCATTGATTATCTTGAAATTTTCTTTCCATTGATCACTCTGGTATTTTTTTATCCTTTTGGGACTAGGTTCTTATGGATTTTTTTCTACTGTGTTTGTAATGGGTTTCCTCTTTGCCTATTATTCAAAATAAACTTTTATTTTTTATTAATAATGGGGGAATCTTCCTTCGTATTTTTTAAAAACATACCCTATTTTATATAACAAATAACCTAAGTGAAATGGGATTTCCTTAGTACATTTATCACTACTTTCTTAGTGAACACATACCACATAGAATTTGGATTCACCATAGACCCTTTGTGAAGTGTCTAAATGATTCTTATGGATTCCTTTCACTAAGGTCAAAAACCTAAAAGGATGACTCGATAACTCCTCCAAGGACACCATATGTACAAAGTAAGTGAATTTAAATTAGTGTTTAATCCTTAAATGATGGGTTCCCCTGAAAAATAAGGATCAAGAATTATCCTCCCAGATATATAAAACTTTAGGGGGTGTCATGACCATAAATTTCCTCAATAATGCGGGTCCTTATTAGTATGATCCTAGAGTGGTCTCTCCTAGTTCGACGGTGGATTTATTCATCACCCATAGAGAAGTTTTAAACAATGGAATCCCTCCTAGATTAATCCCATACACCTTCTTATTGGATCTCATATCCCCTACCTTCCATATCCCATCCCTCATCAATTAGTGGTCATAGAGTAAACTCATCAAAATATTCCTCCTTAGGTGTAAGTCCCATACAAATATGATAGTCTTGTGTGTTTGATCTTCCACCATATCTTTTTCTCTCAAAATGAGTACAACTCACATGGGATTATAGATATTAGTTGATCACACAATTAGTACAATTCAATATTTCAATATAGTTATCCTTCTTAAGTGTAATCCCCAACACAGCTTTCATCATGGGGATCGTCCGTTGGTGTAAGCCCCAACATAACATTCATCATCAACCTCATCCTTATGTGTAATACCCAAAAAACATATTCCATTCTCCAAAAGGGATATATTGTCGATGAAGCATTTTAGAGAATCCCCATTTGTGTAAGGCCTCCTCAAAGTTTTTTTCGCATATTTAATGATGTAGATATCTTAGTCCCATGTTATTTAACTGAAGGAAAACATCATTAACACTTGACATTAAACTAAATTATATAGACCTACTAGATGACCTTAAAAATTATCACTTGAATTATTTGGGATTTGGTTCCAATTTTGATGAGATGCATATGAAGCCTCTCTCGAGGTTCAAACTGAACGTCATCAATAATTTTTTTCACTCCATCAGGCCATATCTACAATAGAATATCCACATCATCTGGAGATAAATATACCTATCATGTTCCTCATCATATCACCCTCATCAAGATATATTCACAGTGGGTTCCTTCCTCACAAAGCCACATACCTTGTGATATCAACCCATCCTTGTTGGTTCATGTTCTCTTCAAGGGAAACTATAAATGGATACTCATATGTTAGTCCATGAATAACCATTAATAGGAATATTTCACCTAATTATTCATATGATATGATGTTAAATAGCCTAGATTAGTCCTTTCAACATGACCTTAAAAAGTATGAATTTCCACATTAAGTGTCACCTAACAACATGTGTTCTATTTAATTTTATAAATATATATTGGAAACTTATTTAAGAGGTATGATGACAACACCATATACAGCTATTGCTTCCTTAAATTTAAACCATAGATCCTTATGTAAAATAATCATAAGTAATATTGAAACAATATGGATATCTTATGATATATATATATATGTCAATGTTGACAAAGAACCTATGATACACATAAATGTTCAGTTGATGGGGAACCACTAAAACATATATATGTTCCCATAGATACATAATAATGACCAACTATTAGAACAAGGGTATCCTACTCCACACTAGGATATGGGAAATATTCAAGAAACATATCTTAATTCTATAAGAGGGTCCCAGAGTAGGAATGAATCCCCTAAAAATGTGATTGGAACCCAATCTCCCACCTTCTCAACCAAAGCACATTATTAATTATCATTGGTAAGAAGACTTAGTGACTTACAGCATTGATAATGAAGGTACAAAATGAAATATCATATCACATATTTGGGGTCCATTTTATTTTTTCCATTATATGAATATATGCCACCAAATATCAAACAACATAGTGGTGTCACCTTCAGGTGATGAGCATGAGCTGGTATCAAAGAGAAGAGACCATGATCGGTCTAGAGGTCCATAGTTGAATACTTGATGAGAGAGTTAAGATGCGATCAAGATAATGAGATAGATATAGTGTAAATAGTGCCATGTTAATGATATTATGATCTGGTTAACAATGTGATAGGATATAACCCTACTTGTGACTTCTATGTTGGTGATTGTGTTAGTCAACAGATTCCTATGGGTGAGAGGGTCCTGAGGCCCTCCCTCAATATTGGTGAGATGTATATGGTGGGACTTCTATGTTATGGGTTCCTTGTTGGGTATAAAGTTTGGGCCGACCCTCAGTGATATGGTAGACATTAGAACACTAGAATCTCTATGAGTGGGATGAGATGGTTGGGTTATACCCCAAGTGATATGGCAGTGGTTGGACAACCATGAGTGATATGGGATCCTTGACGTGATTCATATTTATATAGATATAACCTACCTTTTGTGGTATAGTATAGTTAGAGTATTATACATGAGACCACCTTAAGTGAGAAGGTGAGTATGATGCCTGGACAGAAGACTGTACCCTACCTTTTAGGGAAGGGGCCATGAATTATACAATTCCCTTAATTGAGTCCTTAGATATAGACTGGTTTATGTGGATTATGACTTGATATGATGAGGTGGATTTCATAATGGCTATAAACTAGGAATGGTCAGGTGTTGTGGTGGCTTAGTTATCACACGGTGACATGAAGCAATACAAGTCATTGTGGCCTGGTTAGTACACAACATTAGACACAATTGTGTGACATTTTATTTATTATTTCCTAATGTATACATGTATGTAATTTTATATACTAGGGTCACTTGTTGATAACCAATTGAGATATATTTCTTAGACCATAAATGGGAACCCCGGTGCACATGTCGACCATATGTTTTCTTCCAAGTTGAGCATAGGATGTGTAGTGGATCATACTAGATTAGATCAAAGGGTATTTGAAGATAGGGTGTGTTAAGGTTTGGGGATGGTAATAGGGATAGTGTGAATGTGTTTTATTTTGGTTTATTTTGTATATGTGATCATCCTATTGGGTGATCATTTCATGTAAAACTGTATAAATTTTGAATGACATTTATCACACCATTGGGTTTATTTATTTATGTGTACTATGATTTTATGTTTAGTGTGTTTTGGTTATTATAACATATTTTAAACTATTTTTCGATGGAATTTTCTCCCCATTTTATGGATTAATCACTTTCCACTGTTTGGAAGCATCTGGAGAATGTGGAGGTGAGCTTAAAGCCACATGGAACTCCAGATTGGATGTCAGTTTTGTGATAGGGAATCAAAAAGTGATATCATAGATTTTTTTATTATTTGGGAATGTAGTAGACATGAGATCTTGGAATGTTTGGGATACTGTGATGGTCCATAGACTAGTGATTCCTGAGCATATTTCTTGTTGGAATTTTAAATTACCAGGGGAATGGGATTACTATTCCTACTTAATGCAATTATTATTGAGGATATTATTGAATATGATGTGTTATTATATTTTGATATTTATGTTTTATTGGATCTAGTACTATTGGAAGGAATCCTATATTCATGCATCATATTTGGCATGTAGGATTCACATGACATATGCTTTTTTTGTGGGATTATAATTTCTAATGATAGGGTTTAGTTGTTTAATGTTTCAATAATAACTTATATGATGTTTTAACATATAAATTATTGGCGTAATTCTACTTAGCTGAACTACGATATTTTATTTGATGTCAGGTCATGTGGACCCTAGTGTAGGGGGTTCTCTAGTGATAGAAATGAATTCCCTTCAATAATGGATGTATAACAATTCATGGTGGATTGGTTCAGACATTTGATGCTTTAGTAATAACTCAATTAGGGAATGGAATGCATGAGTGGTGATTTAAGGATGAGAAAATATTTCCATGTGGATACAGGTACCCTAGTGATGTTTGTATAAAGACATGATTGATATGAATTAGGTTGTGAGATAGTGCATTAGATTTTATTTTGGTACCCTATGGTTCTCAGGATATGTTTTTGAGTAGCATGGTGGGAGATTGGGTAAAAAATCATGGTTCATGAATGAATCAATGTGACAAGGGATTATATGGTTATACATAAAATGTGTTATATTATTTGGGTTGTAGGATGAATTTGGAATTCATTTAGGGTGTGGAGAGTATCTTAGGAATGGGATCTTAGGTTAAATGGGATGTGACTCATGGGAGTATGAGTCTAGTTACATGATCGATTTTATGGGAGTGTGCAACCATCAGGTTTATGTGAGATTGAGTAATATCATGCATGATAACCTTTGAGTGGGTTCTCATTGGATTACTCTACCTTTTATGGATGACAATGAGTGACAATGAGGATATTTGAGTAAGGGATAGGTGTGTAAGTGAAGGTACTGACTAGGAATGTGTGGTACTTAGTTGATTTGTGGGTTGATGGAACATGCCATGTGTGGGTCGGTTAAAAAACTGTTCAAGCTATAGATGGACCAAAGTGTTGTTACACTAGTTATTTGATGGTGAGATGTTAGTGGGAATGAAAACGCGGAGTTTTGGTCCTTGACAAGGGTATTGTTATGGAGGAATGATGATGAGTACTATTTGGTTTGATGGTCTAGGAGTAGAGTAAATGAAGCCATATGGAGGGGATCATGCCATGGGATATTAAAAGATGTCATTATGGGAGAGTTATGAATGTGTCAGTGTTTATATTTTGATGTTGAAACTCAAGTATGAGCAGGATGGTCACACCCAATGATTGCACTCGGTAATGTAAATAGCATGGTTAATAGAGATCACATGTTTTATTATGGAGTGATGATAATGATAATATTTTTTCTAAGAGAATCATATTGCTCATAGGTGTGTGACCATCATGTTGGAAGTGTTATAAAGGTAGTGAGATTGGTTAGTGGATGTTTGGAATGAAATTGGGATATCGGTTCATGGGTAAGATCCATTGATATTTGGTCCCTAAGGTGATACCAAATTTAGAACATGGATGGAAAGTTGGTTTGAGTCAATGCATTGGAAGCAGGCTTGGGATGGTTTTGGTATGGTCCAAGAGTGAGTCAGATCAAAGAAGAATTAGTTATTGGGCTGATATCTTGGTACATGGAGTAGATTGTTGGTGAAAAAACCATGGAATTATAATAGGAGTCATGTTCAAACTTTATTATAAAGAGTTAGATAATGTTGTGGGGACACTAAGAGTTAGGGAATCATAATTGGGGGGCAGGGTGATGCGTTAAAAATCAAGGTTAAGAATATTTAGGAAAATTAATCCATAAGAGGTAATTTTTTTTTGAGTTTGAATGTGGGGATTAAGAAAAAGCAACATCAGTGTTGTACAGAATGTGGTGTGTGGGTAAATGAACCACTAGAAGAGTATTTTCAGAAGGTAATTATTATGGAAGGGAGAACCATGGAATGAAACTAGACTCTATAAATGGAGTCTGATGTTAGGGAGCACCATAATCTTATGTTCTAATTGTTAAATGCCACAATTTTTTCTTAGGAGAGACTAGTGTGATGAGATATAACATTTCATACACATATTTCTTTTATGTTTAAGAGGTTTTATTTCTGGTTTAAGAGTCCTTAAAGGTGACTTTTGGTGGCTATAGTGGGACACCGACTAATATGTGGCATGGAGAAAGTAATCACTACAGGAACCCCATAGACTTGACAATGGAATGATATCTGTAAGGTTTTCCTATAGGAACCCCACTATCCAATTGGTGGAGTCCACCAGGCAGTCATTGGGGAGCCCCAAGTTATATAAATTTTACCAATAGCCATTGGATGGTCGGTGGACCTCCATCAGCCTATTGGTAGGCCATCCAGTGGACAATATTCAGATGTAGTGGTTGCTACCTAGAGGGTGGCCACCACTAGGTTTCCAGTGGTATCAAGTTGGGATAGAATGTTATGGATGTTATCATAATTTTATGCCCCAAACCCTTAATTAACACCTTAATCCCATATTATTGAACATAGTGCAACTCGTGATCCTGTAGAGTATTTCCTTTTTCATTCAAGGCTCCTTCAATATTTTTTTCTTGGTGTTTCGATCCCATTTTAATTTTTTGTGATTTTGTATTTTTGATCAATTCTATTCCCATTATTCAATTATTCTTGAAATTATTAGTGGTTATATACTGTATTGGTCTAGTCTATCCATTTATTACTGATTCCTTCTCCATTTCTTATAGATCCATCATTTCACATCTTTTAGAGGAAGGATCTCATGTTGGTTGTGGTGCAGAGTGTGTGATATGTGATGAATGTGTTGATCTATATTCTCTTACAAAAACTCTTCTCTTGTAAACATAATTCCATGTTGTGGGAATATTTTTATGGCCTCTTATTTATTTATCTCACGTTTCTTATCCATTTGTCTTGTAGATCCCATTATGGTTGGTATGTGACCTAAGTTTGATGTAGGTGGTTCCATACCAATCCAATGTTTTATAAACATTGAATGCTCATTATTTTCTATATGGGTTTTTGAATAATAATTGGAAAGATCTTTGAATTGTTTGACAGGTGTGTGCAAATGGGTTTATGATAAAAGATTGTTTTCCCCATGTATTGGTAAATAAAAGGTTGGTTTCAAAAAAATATGAATTGGTTTGTGAAATGGGGTTTCAAAGAAAGGTTTTGGGTAAAATGGATTTTTTGGAATTATATTGTGGAATTTAATACACCCTTTTTAATTTTTTTGACATATGAATCACATGGGATCCTTGGGTAACTTAGTGGAGAATTTTGTATTGAGCCTTGTCTATTAAGACCTTAGGGGGTTCATTTTATAGGGTGTTCCTGTATTCCTAGATAGTAAACACATTGTCTCTTGGAACTTGATCTTGAAACCAAAGGGGGTTCAATTTTTGGGGTGTTCCTCTATCCCAAGACCATAGATTCTTTAGATCTAGGGACTTGAGTGTGCACTATTCATGTTATTTTTGGTGTACGATTAACCCAAATAGCCCGATCAATGCTTTCCTCAGGGTGTTTTCTATTGGGAATGAATTTATTATTTGGATTTGATATGATATGATTCATGATTCGATAAATGTAAACAACTTAGTGTAAATATGATTTAAACATTTGTTATTTTCTTTTTCTTTAGAACTAAAAAGGGAGATATTTTTATGATTTTGATATAAATGTAAAAATAGTGTATCATGCCATGTTTTTTTGTTAAATTGAGAATATTGGGATTCATTGATAGAGACTTGTTATGGGACACATGGGTAGGATCCTGCTGCAACTATTTATCCTAATCCCTACACACTCTCCTAGGGGTGTGTAGACCTTGTTTTGTATGATACGATAAAGGGAAAGACACTATAATGAAACAAAAAGTTTTATGTAAGCTGGGTATGCGTAGATATTGGTGATATAGTGTGAAATTTCTTACATCTCACATGGATTAACTATTTATAGTTTTGGTTATCATGTTTTAGATTTTTCAAGACAATTAATTTAGGTTCTTTCTTATAAACATTGGTTGTATAACAATATTTGTTACTATTTTGATTATGGAAAATTTATTCCGGGTTATCTTTCCCTTTTATATTCCATGTATCTTTTTAAAGGATGGGAAAATCCTTCCCTCTGGTTTTTTTATTCCCAGGTGCTATTTTACAGCTTGTGGGGATTGGGAATACCCTTAGGGTATTGCAGCGGTCCAGTTTGAAAAATAGATGGATGAGTTTCCAGGACATGCCTTGAAAATTTTGCATAAGAGAATGGTTATGCCCAATTTTGGGAATTTTATAAAAAATAGGTACAATTTTTGGGACTTGAGAGGTAGGTTATGGCGAATGATTGGAAATCTCTTTCCATGATTAGCCTCAATTCACCAGAAGATATTTGGTTTTGTGTCTCATATTTTGTGTTTTATTATAAATCATAGTTTCATCTTATGTTCTCATGTGTTTAAACTATGGTTGTTTCATTATCTAATCACTTACTTATATTTTTTATGTATAACTATTATATTTCTTCAAATATTTCCTTAGGATGGTACAATGGATAATCCTCCCTGAGGGATTCTTCCTCTTGATTAGAAGCTACTAAAGGCTATCATGCGAGAAGTTAGAGTTGTGGACCATAGTGTACAACCTTTTAAAAACTAATTTTTTGAGGAAAAACCAAAAGATTTTGTAGACATGGATTGATCATGAGAGTTCCTATACCTTAATAACTATATATTAAGTGCACTAATGACCCTTAGGATGTAGAGAATTGGATGGAAAATATCGACTAGGTCTTGAAAATAATAGATACACCTAAATATATCAAGGTGAAATGAATGAAATTTAATCTCAAGGGTCCTAACAAGAGGTGGTGGGACTCCATGGTTCAGGTCAATCAATATTTTTCCTTTTAGTGGAAAGTATTACAATACCTTTTATTTTAGTAGTTATACCTATAATATTTTATGATGGTGAAGTCTCTGGAATTCCAAAAATTTTAGTTGGGAGAGCATTTTGTTTCAGAGTACATTAACTGTTTTGTTCAGTTTGTTTGTTTTGATATTGATTTGGTGATAAATCATCATATAAAGTCTTGAAAACACATGTAAGGATTGTTACCATATATCCAATCACTAGTATATATTTTAAATCTCACCACCTATGCTAAGATGGTTGATAGAGATATGATGGAAGAAATTTATAGTGTGGGAAAGAAAGGTTTTCATGGATATTACCTTCTACCCAATGACTATTCTAGTTGAGTACATGGGAAGAATAGAAATTGGAATGATATTTGAAAGCATGGAAGTGGTGGTTCTCAATAAATTATATTTTAAACTCTATCACTAGTATTTAGAAGTGTACCATTGAATATTCACTAGTGTTGAAAGGTAGAGAACACTCAGTGATCTTTCCTAACACCTATGAAAAACTAAAGTGCTTTTGGACATTGAGGTTATTTTATAATACTCTTCTAGTCTATTTTTACTCTCTGATATTTCAAAGGATCTTCCAATCCAAAGGCCACTATGACATAATCAAAAGCTTTATAGTCCATAGGGATCCAACGACTTGCATTAGGAGTGAAGAATATTCATGTAGTGGATAATTTTCTAGAAAAAGATAATGTGATCATGAATATAGTGAGAGGTATGATTTCTTTAAATATTCTATAAAAAACACTATATTTAATACATGTTCCTCACACTCATTTATATCCTCCAGTTTTTTTGGATGCGTTTAAACATATGATGGAGTTATTGTCCTTTGTTATGGAGATGATAATTCCTCTTGGGAATAGGAATGAGTATAATTTAATTTTCTTTAGTATTCTATTTCGATAGATAATTAAAAAATAGTTTAGTATTTTATGGTTCTTGATATAGATATTTTTGATGTCATTATTTGGATAGACTAGCTTGTTTCAAACCATGTTGTGATTGATTATTATCATCAGTGTGTTTTATTCTCTTCTACTGATGAGAGCTCTCAGGTGTTCCAGGGTGGGTGAGACTTGAGGTATAGTCAAGTGAGAACATTTAATCTAGAGATTACGACTTTGATTACTATGATTTTGGTTGATCTTAATGACATTTACTCTCTTTTTTATCTTCTATTTATTGTTAGAGACTTCCCTTAGGTCATCCTAGATGACTTTTCTAGTCTTTCTCTAGAGAGGGAGTCATAATTCTCTATCAATTTGGTTCTTGGTACTCAGTATATCTCAATACCCTCTTATTGTATGAAACCTATATATATGAAAGAGATTAATATATAGTTGGAAAACCTATTAGAGAAGGGAGTTGTTTCTTCTAGATTTCTGTAGTGTGCGACTGTTGTGCTCTTTGAAAATAATCTTGATGGTTCTTTTCATCTCTATTTATACTATCAAAAGTTGAATTAGGTAAAAAAAAAAGTATAATTTTCCCCATATTGATGACTCGTTTGATCAGTTAAAGCGGGGGAATGTGTTTTTTAAAAATTTATCTTCTATCAGGTTATCATTATCTTAGAATTAAATAATTAGATATTCTAAAGATATCTTTTAGAATCAAGTATGGACACTATGAACATATTTTTATGTGTTTTGGCCTAATTAATACTCATATGGTGTTTAAGAATTTAATGAACTCGATATTATATAGTATCTCAAGACATTTTTATTGAATTCAAGGATGATATCCTGGTTTATTTAATATTCGACCATGAGCACGAGTACTATATGAATGTTGTTTTGGAAACCTTGAGGATTCATCTTCTTTATAAGAATTTATCGAAATTCCATTTATGGATATTAGAGGTGAAGTTATTAGGGAACATGATTTTAGAACATGTACTATTAGTTGATCCTAAAAAGGAAACGGATATCTTTTAAACGTAATAACTACAATACATAATTGAGATATTAGGATTCATAGTCCTAGATTGATACTATGTTTGGAGTTTCAACGATTTCTCCAAGCCAGAATCACTATTGACTACTATTACCAAGAAGGGGTCAAATTATCTTCAGAATCTAGGTGTGAGGAGTCTATAGATAAGTTTTAATAATATATAACATCAACACTTATTTTGATCTTGTAGGAACCCAATAATGGCTATGTGGTATACTATGATTCTTTAAGTACTAGTATGGTGTTTTTTCTTATACAGAATGACCATGTTGTGCTATACAATTCTTGAAAACATTAGCTGTCTAAAAATAATTACCCCACTTATGAATGTGTTCTCACAAATGTTACGAATGATATTAAGTGGTGGAAATATTATCTTTGTGGGGAGAGGTTTGTAGTTTTTTATGATCAGAATAAATTGTTTTACATATTTCTACAAAATTACTTGAACAACGAGAAGTGGTGATGGGTGTAGTACATATATATGTTTGACTTCGAAATCACCTAATCCTCAGATAAGGGGAATTCCACTTCTGATGATCTTAGTAAGAAGTTTAATTCCTAGTCTATTCTTTAATTGAAATAGGAGTGAAAACTTATGAGGATTTTCACTCAGTTTCATTTAGACACACAATAGGATGATTCAAGTATAGTTTTGATTAGTATTTAATTTTTATCATCTATACTTGTGTATATTATACAGGAACAGTTGTAGGATGACGAGTTCAAAGGAGATAGATAATCCTTATATGTTGAGGAGACTATTCCTGGTTAGTTTCTCCCCTTTTATGGAATTCTATACTTTGGGAGTTGGTTTGTCATCCCTTTATATGTCAAGAATTGTATGCTACATGCTTTCTATACTTCTTCATGTACCTTTCACCCTGAAAATATTAATATGTATTATGACACGAGATGAAATTTATGGTGGCCAATGAAAATTTTTTAATTATGTGTCCTACTGTTACACCTATCAGTAAATAAAGGAAGATTAATAAATCCATTTGGTTTACTATATCCTCTTATAGTGCTGGTATGGAAGTGGGTTGAGTCATCCATGGATTTCATAGTTATAATACCATAGAATCCCTATGTAATGAATTCAATCTGGGTGGTGATTAATAATCTGTGGAAATAAAATCATTTAATTTTGATTAGGGACACCACTAAGGTTTAGGATCTTGGTAAGCTATATGGGAAGGAAATTTTGAGGTTACATGGGATACCTTATTCCATTTTATGTGACATGGATCCAAGGTTTACCTTCCAGTTCTGGAAAAGTATCTAAGTGGAAATGGATACTTAGGTCATATTGATTACCACTTACCATCCATAGATAGATGTGTCAGATGGAGTTTGTAATTCCAATTTTGGAGGATACAATCCATGCATATGTCTTGGATTTCACTGAATCTAGGGATATCCATATGAGACTAGTTGGGGTTTTTTATAATAAAAGTTACCATTCATCAATTTGAATGGATCCTTTAGAGTATTTTTGTGGTCACCCATATAAGTAACATCTTTTTTATTTAGAGTTGGGAGATTCTTATCTCATGGGAGCTAGCCTTATGTAGGATACATTGGCAAGGTTCTAAGATATACAATAAAACTTGGTCATAAATCATAGTTAGAAGAAATAGAATGTGGATCATCAATATATTAATTTGGAGTTTTCCATTGGGAATTTTGTTTTCTTGAAAGTTTCTCCTAAATTGGGTCATCATTATCTTTGGAGATATGGGAGACTAGCCATAAGATATGTTGGACCATTTGAGATCACTAAGAGTTTTGGTCATGTTTCTTATCAGTTGGAATTATCAGCTTAGTTGATGATTATTCAAGATGTTTTCACACATATTAGCTCAAGAAGTGCCATCCTAATATTTAGATTCTTATGAGTTGGGAGGAGATTGAGTATGATCCATATGTTTTTGTTATAGATTTGATAGTGAAGATCATTGATTCTTAGATGAAAGTTATGCACTAAAGTCTATTCTGTAGGTCAAAATGTCATGGAGGAACATATTGGATTATCAGGAGACTTGGGATCATGTATATTTAGAGAGGGAGTAGTGGACTCACTACATTATGGATCATCCTTCCTATGTGTTACTTATTGGGTAGATAAAGTCCTATGTTGGAAAGAGTTATAACATCCAAGTCTAGGTACATATTTCTTGTAATTTTTAGAAGATTTCCTTTGGGTCCAGGAGGCATCAGAGGTGACAAGGTAGAGTTTCTAGGATCCTTGACCTTGTTTAGTATTTTAAAAGGGCCACCAACCACCTGGTGGGATCCACAAGATAGACAATATCTTGATAAAAGTAAGGGTTTCTTAGAGGAAAGCACTAAATAGTTGGTGGGAGTCCATCGACCAACCCATGGGGTGGGACACACTATATGCATTCTTCCTATAGCCACCATATGGTCAGTGGGCCTCTTCTGATGTACTGGTTGACTGTTTAGTAGCCACTGTACAACTTTAGTGGCCATTGAAAAACTAATTTCCACCACCAGGTAGACAATGGCCTTAGTATGTGATGAAAAATAAAGGGTGTTATCATAATTTTATATGGGATTTACCATAATTTTATCCCCCAAAACTGTAAATTAACACCCCAAATTCCTCATTCTTGAAGCTAATATGAATAGTTCACCTGAAGAGTCTTTACATTGGGGTTAAATTCTCTTTAAATATTCTCTACAAGGTGTTTTGATTCTTATTTAGTCAGTTGTCAATACTTTGGAAAGTTTGATCGATTGTATTTACATTCTTCTGTTATCATTGGAATAAGTAGTGATTTTATACAGAGTTGGATGGTTCTATTGATCGCTCAGTGATTCCTTCTCAATTTCTTATAGATCTGTGGTTTTTTCATCTTCTTGGGGTCGGATCTCATGCTGATTTCCATGCAATGTATGCGATCATCGAGGTATGTACCGATCTATCTTATTAACTAACACTTTTTATCAAGGAAACAAGATTCTAATTTTTGGGAATCATTGTTTAGGGCCTTCTATAGATTTCACCCTTGGTCCTTTTCCTTTAATCATATAGATCCTATTGTGGTTGGTGTGTAACCTATATTTTAATTAGGTGGTTTCATCTCTATCCCATGTCTAAAAATCCATGAATCCTCATGGTTTTATAAATGATATTTGGAACAATATTTTAATTGTTTAATATATAAATGGTGTTTTGATAAAAAATGGTTTTCCCCTTATTTTGTTAAATTAAATTTGGTTTTAAAAGAATGGAAATGGGTAAAAATGGTTGTTTCAAATTTTATTATGTAATTCTCTATGAACTTTTGAAATGTTTTTACATATACAAGACATGCAAGACTTGGGTTTCTTGGTGGAGGGTTTTGTATTGGGCCTAGTATCTTGAAACCATAGGGGGATCATTTTCTAGGGTGTTTATATATTCCTATATCATAGATTTATTGGCTCTTGGAAATTGATATTGAAACCATATGGGGTTCACTTTCTAGGGTGATCCACCATACCTAGACCATAGATTCCTTGGATATAGGGACTTGAGTGTGCATTAGTTATGATTGTTATTGGGTAATGAGTTACCTAGCTAGACTGAACTATGTTATCCTTGGGATGATATCCATTATTATTGACTTTCATTATTATGATTTGATATGATATAATTCATTATTTGATAAATTTAAATGGATTATTTGAAATATTATTTGAAACCGTGTTATCTGAATTTTTTTGAATTTAAAATTGGAACTCTTATACCATGATTTTGACATAAATGTGAAAATGGAGAATCATTCCATGTTTTATATTAAGTTGATAACACTGAGACTGTTTTACATAGGATTATTATGGAACACTTGGGTGGGATCCTACTAATCCTGTATAGCTTATACCATGTACACTCCCTTGTGAGTGTGTAGAACTGGTTTTGTCTAATACAAGAATAGGAAAGGGGATGTAGTGAGGTAGTGAGGTTTATGTCTGCTGGTATGGGTAGCTGGTGGTGATATTGTGTGATGTTTCCCACATATCACATGGAGTATCTATTGACATTCATTATTATCCTTTTTAGATTTTTCTAGAAATGTAATTTTGGTTTTTTCATACTACCTCTAGTTTTATCAATACTGATATTACACTTTTGATTATGGAATATTAATTATTGGTTATATTTACCTTTTTTATTCCATGTATCTTGATTTATGTATGGAAAATTTTCCCCTATCATTTTTTGGTGGCTCGGGTGCTAGTCCCTAGCATGTGAGTACTGAGAGCATTCTACCAGTCTTACTGTTGTCCAGTTTTGAGCCTATATGGATGGGTTGTCTAGGATAAGTCATGTAATGAGATCCATCTCAGTGTAGGCATTTATACATGAACAATTATCACTTTTTCTGGTGTATATTGTGGTTCTATGATTAGAGTTTCACAATAGAAGAACCTTTGGCATTTGGAGATAGATCATAAAGAGTTATCAATGAATTGATGACTAGGATAGGTCCAAATTGATGAATGTAGTACTACCATTAATTTTCATAGATAAGAATCATTACGGTGGGAAATTTTTATTGCAATGTATATTATTGGGTTATTACATTTTAGAGGAAGATTGAATTTTGATATGGTGAGAGGATTGTTTTTATAATTAGGGTTTGGATTTGGAATATGAACATCTAAAACTGTCAATGTGATTTTTATGGACATGAAACTAGGCACGTTTGGTAGTTTGAGTGCTCAGATAAGTGTTATGGAAGGTTTGAGAAGTGATTATCTAAAATTTCAGTTGTAGGTAGTAGGCCATGACACAACCAGAAGGGCTTTACCATGAACAAAATATGGGGGATCTTTAATGCATCCCTGGGGGGAGTTATATGCAATCATCCCATGGTTTAATCCTTGTGATGTAGAATTATGGGCCACACTATAGAGGGGAGGCCCTCAGGGTTGGGTTCTCTTCCCAGTGGTTATGCCACAACCCAAGGGCTATGTCGTATCATTCCACTATCCTGTTTGAGGAAGACTATAGTTTAACTAAGTTTCTATACTATAGTGAAGAGGAGGATGGATGTGGGGAGTCCTACACCATTGTACTATGGTCCACACCACATAAAATGGCCACCAATGTTTTTTAAGTGAGGGTAGACCGGTAATTACAAATCACCCCCTTTGTTTAATGGTGTAGGGATTCACATAGGGAGGATATTTGGAAGGTACACCCCCTCCCCCATCTCCCTTGTATTCCCCATGCGAGGTTTATTTTTTTAGTGTGATATAACAATGATATCAGGTAATATTTTCCATTTTATCCTTTTTTTCCTTTTCCCCTTTACATTTCACTAATTTTGGGGGCTTTCAGGCTAGAAATTCATTGACGATTTCCCTGAAGCATAGTAAAATAATCCTGATTTGATGGTGATTTTTCATATAATGGATAATGGAAGATCCAAGAGGATGGATTCATGAGGCTCCATGTTGTTTCAACATAGTGAAAATGACAAGTGAGTTGTTTTCTGATTATTACTCCTTGGTATAATTTAAATAATTATTTATATTTATTTATAATAAAATATTTTTAATGGTTGTCATAATAAAGGTTCTCTAGCACTGGTATGAGCTTGGAAAAGGCATGGAATAGACTTTTTGAGTCTCAATAGTGCTTGGCGTCAGTGGTAACTCCATGATAGAGGTAGTTGGTTCTATTAATTTAAGCTCATTTTCATGTTTATACACGATTTATAGTGTCATATATGTTTCATGGTTTTAGGTAGAATTAATAGGGACTTGGAGTGCCCATGGTGAAGGTATAAGATGACATTGGGTCTCTTATGCTAGCGATAAGTGATCTTTATCACTTGGGTAGTTTGTAACTACCATAAGACCATGTTTCCAAGGGGAGAGACTAATTTAAGATTTGATGAGGGACATTGGGTGGTCTTGAGATGTGAAAAGGGGATTGGGTAGCCTAAGATAGTTTCCCTATGGCTAGTTGGGATGTTTATAAAGTCTTATGCCTAGTGGTGATTAGTGGGATGACCATACATATCTTTCCAGATGAGTGACACCCTCTTGAAGGTGGATTGAGGCTCAATGAGCATTATGACTATGATATGTTCTATGGTTCTATATTTGTTATATCAAATAGGGGTTTAATCAGAGTGAAGAGTTAAAATATTTTACTTTTGAGATTTGAGATAGGACCCAAGTATAGTATGAGGGAAATTCGAGGAAATGAAATCAGCATACCAAAGGGGTATTGGTTTGAAATTAGACCTATCATGAAGAGGCCAAGGTCATAGTGTGAATATAGACTTTTGTTTCACCATTAAATGACAAGAATGAGATGGTATCTATGAGAAAAAAATGTGATGGGTATAGATGACCCTATTTGATACCCATACAGGTGAGTTGAGATGTGATTGGGATGAAGGGCTAGATCTAGTGTAACTAGCACCCTGATGACACTATGATGAGCAAGTGAACTCTATGATGGGATGTGACCCTACATATGACCACAATGTTTGTTCTTATATTAGGAGATATATTACTATGGAGGAGATGGTCCTGAGTTCTTGCCTCTCCATGAATGATATAGTGATGGTTCATGATATGGGTTCCTTATAATGTTTGAAGTTTAGGCCTACCATGAGTGATATAGTATAGCTTCTGACCATTGGCCTCTCCATGAATGAGTCAAGATGGATAGACTATACCATGAGTGATATGGTAGTAGTTGGACTTCCATGAGTGAGATGGGGTCCATGATGTGAAGTAGAGTCTGATGGATGGAACCTACCATGAGTGGGGTGGTAGAGGTTTGGTATTAGACATGGGACCACCTTATGTGAGAAGTTGAGTTCAAATCTTGGATTTCGGACTCTACCATTCCCTTTTGGGTAAAAATCAAAACTTATATAGTAACTTACCTTCATTTATCATGTTTGGGATAGGTTACATGAACAATGAAACAAGATGATGAGGTGGATTCTGACATGGCATCAAAGTAGGTATGGTTGCGTTCCATGATGTTCTAGTTAGAACATGGTGACATGATGTGAATGGCATCATGGTTCCTGGTTAGAACACAACAATCAATATACTTGTATGAAATGTTATTTATTTTTTCCATATGAATACACATATATGATGGTGTATTAAAGAGAAACTTGGTGAGAACAAACCAAGATGCATTTATCACACCCTGAATAGGCACCTGAGCTTGTGTGGATACCTAATGTATGTTTTTTGGTTAGGCACATGACATGTAGTGGATCGGGATGGAGCATCTCAATGGGTATGTGGTGACAATGTCTGTTGAGTCCGAGGGAAGGTAGTAGGGATAGATTTCATGTTTTTTATTTTGGTTTATTTTGTACAGTGTTATCAAACCAATGGGTGACAAGTTGACGTATGACTGTATGAGTTCTGTAAGACATTTAGTGTAATATTGTCTTTATTTATTTATGTAGAGATTGATTATGTGTTCTATATATTTTAGTCATTTTATAGTATTTTATAATCTTATTTGAGGGTAAAGTATAAAGATTAATCCCTCACCACTATTTTTTCACCTTTGGAAAATGGGGAGGTATTCTTGAGGATAAGTGGTATGCTGACTCAGATGGGGGTTCTGGGCTATGGCATCAAAAAATACACAAATTCTACCTAAATTAATATTACTCAATTGATTAAATAATTATACCAAAGTATGTTCCTTTAAGTTTAAAATCATTAGAGAAAGAAAAATTAACATTATTATTTATAATTTGAACCTCTCAACCATATTGGATATCCTAATATGAAAACTCTATTTAATAAAATATTATTAAGAATTAAATTAGAATTTACTCTCAAAGTGATTCTAAATCAAGACAATTTCCTTATATATAAACATGTTAAAAGAAACCATGTACCCATATTTCTACTCACAACTCATTAATTCTTAAGAGATTATCAAATCACAATTTAATTATCTTAAAACACCTATGAAGTAATCATTTTATAAATTAAGAATCATAATTAATAAATAAATTTAATTCAATAAAAGTTGAATAAAATATTGAATGGAATTTAATCTTAACATAATTGAATAATAAAATAATAAAAATATTATTTTGTAATAGAAAAGTTAAAGGAAAAAACTCTAAAATCAAACTTAATGTGTATAATTAGTAAAATTACATTTAATTAAAAAATTAGATAAACCATGACTTGGTGAACTAAACCATGACATGGTTTCCCTATCTAAGGAAAAAATTACTATAATTTGACCCTAGATTAGATACAATGATGAATAATTCTATACTTAAAAATACACATATTATGAAAATGATATGTTCTATACATTGGTTTCCCAGCATCTTCACAGGTTTATTCAAAATATTCACTTCATTATTGAGAGAAAACAAGAAGGCAACTCCTCCTATATTTTTTTTGAGCTTTAAAAATATGTTTTTAAAAAATGAATTCCACATATAAACCAAACCATGGTTTACTCGATCATGGTTTCAATTTAGTCAGTATCAATCCATTAATGGTTGTTGGTAAATTTTTTAGCAACACTATTATACATGAACCATGTTATAGTTCAAAATACACTATGTGTGGTTTTCTTCAATTTTATTCAATTTCTTTAAAAAAATATTCAAAAAACTTCACATGGTTCAATATTTCTTTAAAACATAAATGTAGTAAAATGAAATAATTTTTTACATAAAAATATATTGTAAAAACATATATAAAATCTAGGAATTAGAGAATTTCATTACTCAATTTTACTCATATCAAATAAGGAAACAATATCTGATATGAAAACACATAACATACTAAAAACAAAACAACAATTTAAATTTTGGATATATATTTATAATACTCAAAATATCGCTATCTAAACCCATTATACTTTCTCAACAAATTATCCCATATTCCATTAAATTTCACTATTCACATATATGAAAAGAGAATCAAGGTTCTCACCATTAAAAATAACTTCAATGTGTGAAATAAAAAATAATATAATCTTGTTAGAACACTTTATTAATTTCTTATCAATAGATCACAAAATTACTATATAATAAATAAAACAAAATGTATCCTTACTTAGGGAGACTTTATAATAAATTCCACAAGAAAAATAACTATGCCAAATATAACAACATTATATAAGGTCAGGACCACAAGTATATTTAGTGAGAGATATCCTAGGGTGAATTAGGGTATAAAAATCATTCCAACTTAATAATTTTTTCCTCAAACTCTCACAACCTTTAATGATATTGACCTCATTATTATTAGGAACACTCTTTAAGTTATTATTTTGATGATGATCCAATTATTAATTAACTTTTCTTTTAAATAATATAGTTTGTTTAATTAAAACTTAACTCACAAAAATAAATTTATGTCTTACAAAAAGTAAGTAAATCATTCACACAATAATCAAGGATTTTACATGGTTCACCCACACTATACCAATCCAAAGATAATATAATTACAATGTAATTAAGTGATATAATATAATAAATCACTTTAAATGGTGGATTTAGGCTAGATAACTCTAATACTAGGGTCACTCCCCTTAAACAAATTTAGGTTTTATTCACTCCTCACCATAATGGTCGCATATTCCTCTATCTCCTATTTTCATGGATCAAATAAGTGATAACACTACGGAAAACATTATAATTCAAGACATAACTATCTATGTATATCACAATGTATGTATACATACTTGTTGATATTCATACACTTTTCTTTCAAAAATTAAATGTTAAAAACTATATAAAAGAAACTTCACTTTCCATAATGATCACCAACATATCTTTAAGGAATAACTTCTTCCTTTACTAAGGTCTTAAATGAGTCCCAATTCACTTTATTTATTGTTTCATGATTCAAAATATCTAAAAGTTAATTTCATAAAACTCTTATTAAGAAAACGATGTCCATGTAAATTAATAAGGAAAACTTGTTCATGTTTGGCTCTTTCATGTTAGACTATTCTTCACACAAAAGACGTTTTACATAAAAAATATTTTCATAGAAAATTTTGGTTTACATAATTACTCATGAAACACTATGGTTCACATAAACCTTTTACAAAAATTCCTCTTTTGTTAAATAATAGTTTTTATCTATCTCAAAATATTTTAAATATAAATATCCCTATCTTTCTTCTTATTTAATTCTTGGTTATTTATAAGAAAAATCACAATCCTCTTCATGTTTTAAAAACATTCATTTATGAAAATTTGATGCATGTAACCCTTATTAACACAATATTGATGTGTGAAACCATTATTTATGAAACACTTAGGCACAAAACCTTTTTTATACAACCAAAACATTAAATATTGCCTCTATTTCAATACAGTTGTTTAATTCATGAAACTTTATAAATCATTTAGTCCAATTTTTTTTTATAAAATGTCCCAAATACCTTTAAACACCTCAATAACTACTAATTATTAAATATAGAAGGGTATTCAAGGTCTTTGAACATTTTCATGGACATTACATGATGCTTATTTATCTTGATGATCTTTTACCTTGGATAAATTATTACATTTTTTTGATGACTAGAGTCATGAAATAGACCAAAACTTAATGTTGGGAACACCTAAATAATTCAAATACATTCAACCAACTTCTATATAGACTAGTCAAGATAAATATTTTAGTCTTCCACTATGATTTAACAATATTTATGCAATATCCCTTTGGATTTCCATATTCACACCTTCAACTATTACTAACCATGATCTCCTTTGTAAGTGTTCCACAATTTCCTACTCCAATGTGTCCCCTAATGTGAAATAAAATACCTAAATAAACTATTGAAATGATGAAAAAATTACATTTTAATATATTTCAATATATCAAGGTTGAAAAAAAAATCTAACACACAATAGATCCAATAATCATATTAGATATTAAAAACCCCCATTGGATTTGTTGGAAACACTCTCGTGAATCAAAGAACCACACTTCATCTTCTATACAAAGGAATATACTTCAATATCCCCCTATTAGGACAAGTAGTTTCATGGATTAATTATACCTATATTCCATATTTTAAATAAAATATAAAGCATAAACCATTAAAAAAATGAAATATATAGAATATTTGAAAAATAATTTACCTTGGGAGGTAGTGGTTTTAGTCTAAACCCCATTAAAATTCACTCCATATCTAGTAATGTCAAACATCTCAATTCCTTCACATATTTAATACCAATTATAATTGATTATATTTAGATTTTTTCATTCAAATTCTTGAAATTATAGTTTCAATAAGATATCACTTACACTACTCTGAAATCAATTCGAACATCAAAAAATTCCTTGATACCACTTGAATATTTTAAATAAAATCTCCCCATGCTTCATATTTCTCCGAAAAACAGCAATAATTTATCAGTAGTTATGGAATTTAAATACATGGGGAGAGGGGTACCTTAATTTTTCTCAAGTTTTTTAATATATAGAGACACTATGGACCACTAATTTTCCTTTATCCTTAAATTTGGAATCATTATTGAGACCGAAAGTAGTTTTGATAGAGTATAACTTCCCTTATTTTCCATAGGATTATTCTTTTATTAATGGAAGAAATCACAAGATTTTATTTCTTGGTAACTCTTTGTGATTAGGATTAATTAAAAAATATATATTGTCCCATACTTTTTATACATAAATATTAAAATTATTAGATTAATATTCAATATATAACATAATGATCCATGCCATAGTAGTGTAGGTTTAGTGTCTTTGGAAACATGGATATAAAAATAACTTGTTCTTAAGAAATATATATCATCTATCTCTAAGATATTCATAACCATCATCCATCATAAACATATCATACATAAAACCTTTCTTCATAATTTTTGGAAAGGAAACATAAGAAAGGGTGAGCTCAGATGCTCAGTAAGGGTGAATAAGAGATATATCAATGTTCACTTAAGCATAAATTTAGAATAAGGTTAATAGAACCTAAGATTAAAATTATAAAACCATACCCATATTATCATAGATCATAATCAATATTCCTGACAAAAGTGTTTGTATTCTAAAATACATACATAATAAAGTAAATAAAGAAAATAATCCATGAGATAATAATATTGGTATAAGAAATAATTTTTGGCATAAAAATAATCATAGAAAATCTTTTATTTAGTCAATTCTCACTTAAAATACTATCATATTGTATTTTGTTCACTTTTCATTCCATCATATCCTTGTTCAATATTTACTCTCAGGACCATTATAGTGGACAAAGTCCCTTACTAAACTAGTTTCACTCCCCATTAAAATCCTTAGTATCTAAGGAACCAATAATCACATAATAATAATCCATTAATATATATTCTATAAGACCATAAACATTCATCATATATCCTAACCCCTGGAAAAGAAATGGGATTCATAAAAATTTTAATATTTCATCATAGCATAGCCCATGGAAAATAAATAGTTTCATAAAAATATAATAATAATAATAATCATAAATAATCCATAAAAATAATAAGGATGGTATCCTATGATCATTTACCTAGTAAATCATAATTAAAATCAATGGATGTTATCATAAATGAAAATTTTCTTTAAAATATTACTGGAATATTTCTTGAGGAAAACACCCTTTTCAATATGAAATCACCTTTTTAAAGCAAAAATTATTTTTCTATAATATTAATGGAAAAATTTTATTTTAAAATATCTATGGAAATTTTAATGTAAGTTTCAAAGCATTTAGCGTTCAAGCATGTGGATTTTTTTTCATGCCGTGTGTGTTAAAACAAATATTGGTTTCACATTTTTTTTATAAAAAGTCAAAAGCACCACATTCAAAAAAGAAAATAAGATTCATTTTAAAGAATATTTTAACGTTAAATATAGGTAAAAATGAATTTAAAAAATTATCGAATAATATAAATATATATTATTGAATTTTTATAGAAAACATGGATATGGAAGGAAAATAATTTTTGACTAAAGAGAGAAATAAAGTTGTTTTTCCGTAAAAATATTATTTTTTTCTCTTTAGTTATTAATGAGATGAAAATAAAATGAAAACATGTAATCTCAATAAATAACCATATTATAATAAAATTATTAGGATTCATGAGAGACATGACATAAAATTTAATCATTAGAAACTTAATCATAAATAATCCTGATAAACAATGTGATTATAACATGAATACCTTACCTAAAGTTTTAAATGATTAGAAAGCAACATAATATCATGTATAAAAAATTTAAATTTATTATAATTCTATCAAATAATAATTTAAATACTTAAAATATCAAATATTATCCACTTATAACATTTCAATATCAATTTATTAATAATTCCTAATTAAAATAATTGTTTCTAAGTCTTAATAGCTTCGTCTTTTATAAGAATTTCATTTGATAGTTCTATTCCTTGTAAATTGATATTGTTTAAATAATATTTATAATTTTAGTAATGATATAAATATCATATATATATTAATTATATATATATAGAGAGAGAGTTATACCTAAAAGGTAGAGATAGAGAAATAAATTACACCATTCATAGAGATGCTAGGTCATACGTACGCATGGGAACTGTTTTCACTTTTCAATGGATTGAAAAAATAAATGTAAATAATAATTCAACTCCAAATAATCATTATTATGTCTTATATTTAAAATATATTCATAAAATCTATTAGTTTTATCATCTATTTAAAGTGGAAATAAAAATGAATCACATCGATTCGTTGATGTTTTAGTCCAAAGGTATATACGAGTGAAATTATCATTTTCCAATGGATTGGAAGGTTAGAAGGTGTATATGATATTATAATTAGATATGAATAATTATTTCATAAATATAATATATAAATTTTAAACCATTCATTATAACATTCCAGAAAATATGGTGATGGGAAATGAATTGTATCACCACATGGAGGCGGTAGTCCACACATACGCACAAGCGATACTTTTAATTCCAATTTGATGTAAAAGAGGGTGAATAATGGTGGTTACATAATAATAATAATATTTATGTATATTTAGGACACTGAATTTTTTATTTTATTACGTATACCATATATTTATAGGCGGAAGAAGAATAAATAATTTGAAAGACGTTTGGTACGATGATTAGCTCGTTTTGATAGACCTCCTCTAGACCCTTTCTTAAGGAAACATAGAAATGTATTTTAAGAAGATAATAAACAATAATTAATATGTAGGAAAGTTTATAAGATAATTTTTTAGGGTTTGGTGGATCTAGATGGATCAAAGTGGTGAAAGAAGAGAAAGGAGGGTTTGCCTTTATAAGTAAGGGAGAGGACAAACATGGAATTTCTTAAAAGATTAAAATATAATAATTTAATAATCAATAAAAATGATTAAAAATTTCAATATATTAAAATTTGTAATAGTATTTGGTCATAAAATATTAAAAAAATAGGATTTATAAAATTTTAATTGAAAAATTACCCATATATATTGGTTTAACCCCTGATAAACTTATTTTAGCCCTAATCACGGTAACTAATTTTTAATATTTTCACCATTCATTATGAAAAAAATTAGTTTGAAATTATTTAACAATATTAACTATTCTGATTCAAAATATTAAATACATTTTATTGAATTCAATTCATATAATTGGTATAATTTAATTTAAATTTAACCCAAAAAAGAATGACGAAAAACATTTTTCCAGGAAAAATTATTTTTTTAAGTATAAAAAATTTTTATACCAAAATTAAAACATAATATTGATTCCATTGACATTAACTAGTTTATTTATATTATAAATTTACTAATTTTAATTTAACATTATTTCAAAAATTAAACTTTTTAAATTACAGAAATGAAATTGTTATCAATGAAAATTAGCATTTTACATTATTCATTGAAAAATAAATCTTTTTAGAAAATTATCAAAAATTAATGCTAATATAATTTTTATATGATTATTTAAAAAATAATGAAATTTTTTTTCAAATAAATTTTGTAAATGTGGAAAAAATTATTTATTTTATTTACTAAAAAAAGAAATGAAAAGAATTTTGAGGGAAAATGTATTTTTGATGCATACAAGAACTTTAATAGAAATTGAATATTTAGTTATAAATATATAATATTTATCCAAAAAAATTATACAAAATTTTTAAAATGGGCTTAGTCGTATTCACTCGGCCAATTTAATAGCTAGGTTATAATAGTATACTTTATTATGGTTCATTTAGACTCAATGTTGCAAGTATTGTAAGCTAATAAATAAATTAAATTTATTTAAGGAGAAACATATCATAAAATATTGGGGTGTTTCATTCCACCCACATTTAAAATGAATTTAACCATATAAATCCCATCACTCTAATACAAAAAAATTTGGATAACTCTATTTCATCACATCCTCTAGTTCCCATGTGGCTTCTTGAAAGTTCTAATTGCTCGAGATAAATTTTACAAGCTAAGTAATATTTTTCTGTATAACTTTGTATCTATGGTCCAAGATGTATAATAGTTGTTCTTTATAAGAAACATTATGATCAAGTGGTACAACCTATGAATTTATTATATGTGAAGGATCAAGTATGTACTTATTCAAGAGAGATACATGAAACACATAAGTAACTTGTGATAGGTTATGTGGAAGCGCCTAGTGATAAGCTACCATCCATTTTTGATTAAGAAAATAAAATGGGACAATATACCCAGGGATCATATTTAAATCCTTTTGGAATATCATATCCTTATTCCATGGATAAATTCATAGGAATACCTTCTCAACAACATAGAATTATTTATTTTATGATGATTTTCAACATAACATTTCTATCAAATATGAGATGTCTCAACGTGATACTAATGGATTTGACTTTAACTACCATTTACTTTGATAAATTATTTCCTAATATATTTATTTCTCTAAATTCATCCCATCAAATTATATTTCAACACCCATTTCTATAATGGGATTCCAAAGTATCCATTTGAATACATGAGTGAAACCTATTGTTATAAAATAACATGAAAAGAGGAAGGAGTTGATCCCAATCACCTTTAAAATATAGAGAAAAAGGCCAAAAAATAACCTCTAGGTTTTGAGTGATTATACAAGACTGACCACATTACTAAGGATGATAATTAGAATTGAAACGAAATTCTGAATCTAGATCTTGCTAAATAATTCACTAAAAATTCAAGGTGAACCTCATATCCGGATCATATACAATATAATGTGGTACTCTATAAGGGTGAAAGAGGGGAAGTCATTGCTCTGTCTCTTCTCCCCTCTAGGCATGCCCTAGATAAGGATGAGGGCCACTCTGATCCCACCCCTCCTTTAGGTGGAGGGACCTTTTACGCCTACTTCACATCTCAATGGGACTAATCTACACTCACTAATAGAAAATTGACCTATACCCACAGTTTTAAACTGTGGGTATAGCCCCCAAAACCATTCGTATAGGCTATACCAACAGTTTTGGGAACCGTGGGTAACCGAGGCATCAGTATAGGTACCCAACCTATACCCACAATTTTAGAAACTGTAGGTATAGATTTTTTTCCATGCTTTCAAAGGCTTTACACATGGTTTGAAAACCGTGGGTATTAAATTGTACAAAAATGAAACATGTGGGAGTTAAACCCGTGGCCTCCAACACCTGAAAATTTCTGCGGACTCACCTCACCACTATGATATGGAACTTATGATTATATATATTAACATTTGGATAAATATATTAATTAAAATCTATATTAAAAAAATATGGCGGCAGGTTTCGATCCCCGAGCAGTCTCTGAAAATCTACCGTGACTAACCAACCCATCTACGCTGCTTTTATTTTTATAAATCAACATTTAGTTTAATATATTATTATAACTCTTTATATCTGTAAAACACATTCTGTGAGATTCGATCCCCCAACCACCAAAATTATCAAAGACTTCCTCACCAACTATGCTAAAAATTTATTTGTCTAAATATTTTTATTCCTTTAAATATATTAATTAAAACTGTGGGTATAGGGGGGTAAAACTGTGGGTGTAGGTTTTCTGATTAAATATTTTTTGTTTCCCATGGATTCTTTCCTGCAAAAGCTATACCCATAGTTTTAAAAAACCGTGGGTGTAGGTCTTCGAAAAAAAACCCAATGCCCACGGTTTTCATTAAACTGTTGGTATAGTCCTTGAAAGAAACACCCATACCCACGGTTTTAGAAAACCATGGGTATCAGTCATCAAAAAAACTATACCCACAGTTTTCATAAAACATGGCTATAGGTCTGTATACTATACCTATACCCATGGGTTTCCAAAAACGTGGGTATAGGGCACACCTATGCCCATAGTTTTAAGAAAAAATGTGGGTATAGAGCTATTTTCTAATAGTGACTATATTATTCCTTTCTTTAACACTGAATCATTTTTCCCTTTTCCTCCAATCTCACTATGCGCTAAAGTCCCGAACCCATTCAAAGGATACCCACAAATCTCAATTTCATCTTCCAAATTTACCAATGCATCATCCCTTCTACACAAGACTATGATCTGTCATTTCAAGCATCTTCAACCATCAATGCATTTTTCTGACCACATGTATTTTACACTTGGGACTTAAAATAACAAGATACAGTTGGTCTTCTAAAAAATAGGTATATAATGGTTCATTTTTCCTCAGATCTTGATCTGATGAAGGCCTAATCCAAATCCCATGAGTCTGTAACAGTTATCAATTCTTTATTTCTTTGATGATCCTATAATTTACACATGATGAATGACTCTCCAACAAATAATATTTGTGTTCAATTTCCAGATCTTCCTCATTGGTTTCAGAATAATTTGATAATCCTTATGTCAGGTTAGATGATTGGTCACATTTTTTTTGTTCTGATTGTAAAACTAGTGAGGTATTTCACCCATTATCCCCACGCATTTGGATTGAAATCGATGTTTCCAAGAGGAAATTTGATTTCATTTGGATTGAAGTTGAATAATAATTATAGTATAAATAACCATTGTTTTTCAAATCATGTGTGTATATCTATTATTTATGACACATGTTGGGTTATCGGTTGAAAGTTTTTCATTGAGGGATCAAGGATGGTCAATAAGAGAGGGTTGCAATTATGGAATCTGTACCTAGTGAGCCCAGGTTTAATGGTATGAAGGATCAATTTATGTTTGATGGTATATGGGATTGAAGGTCCCTCAATATTTAGTCCTCTTCTTGTGTGAAGTTAGTTTAGTGGGTGGATAATGATGGAGAATCCACGGATATCATTACCATAAAAATTTTTGACCTTTGAACCTTTATCTGAAAGTCACTGATGTTTATGAAATATTGTGGCGTGATTTGGTTGTGAGAAATCAGGAGGCCTAAGGGCTGTCTAATCTAGGAGATTTTTAAGGGGCGGTAAATACATATAGGTTTGTACAGAGTATTATTTCCCACAAGGCTACTTCATACATGGAGTTAATGCAGTCAGGTAACAAAGTTTTGGAAGATAGGGGTCTTAGGAATCAAAACGTCTCCAATATTGTCATGTTGTATCTCATGATGCAAAGGAGAAATGTGACCTTGTGATAAGGTTTAAGAGTTTCATGTCATAGTGTGTGGGATTATGATAAAGCCAATCCCCATAGGGTATGTTCCAACTATTACACTTGAAAACCATTTTAATGTTTTGGAAAGTGAAGGGTTAGATTAGGATCATAAAGAAACCCGGGAAGAGAACTTCAATAATGAGAAGGATTTTCTAGGGGCTGAGTATGGTGATGAGTCTTCGTGTCAAGTTTCATGAGACAATGCAGAAGCAATTCAAGAAAGTGGGTGGCATAGTATGAGGAGGAGGAAGGGCCAAAGAGGAAATCAAGACTCAGGGAGCTTTATCCTGATTAAAAGACAAAAATAAAAAGGTTTAAAGGACTATTCCTTTTTACCATAACCATTGGAGACAGGATATACCAAAAAGATGAAGGCTAAGGATTAGTAGTAGGAAAGAGGTCTATTGGAGACTTTTACTTAGAAGCAGGAAGGTTCAGTGGTGGAGAACATTTCTTCCATTGTGGTTAACAATAACCTATCTAAGGCTGCTGACAATGGGGAGTCATGGGAACCCATCATCCAATATAGGGAAGAAAAGTTAGAGGAATCACTACTAATTAATGCCGTGCAAGAGGTGGATGATAAGATGTCTGAGAGACTGTTACTTGTGGGAAATAATAAGGTGAATATGAAGTGTATCAATAATAAATACTGAATTTTGGTAATATGATTCTATTTAGGGAATATAAAACTATAGGAGTACATTCAAATATGCGAGAATGTGGTTAATTAGTTCAAATAACATATCAAAGATAATCTAAATACATAGGTACATAGACTTTATTTGAAATTATTTTGGAACAATTCATCTAATGTACATAAAATATATTTTAATGGTTCTTCTATTTCTTATGGTACTTGATAAATTGTATTGTGTACCTGCATGGGTTCTAATATTCCCTTAAAATTGTTTGCAAAATAAACAAGTTAAGTTTTAGTCAGCAGTACTCCATAAAACCTTACTATTTCATTACTATCTTTTATAGAATATTTTTCAAGAGAGAACTCTTTTCTGACAGTAATGAATTGTGATAACCTCATATGGATATCGAAAAAAACCCAAATAGAATTATAAAATTTAGATGTTTTGGGGAGCATGATGACAAAATCCATAGTAATTTTTTCCCATTTACATTATGGTTTGATTAATGGTTGTAATATCACCTTATAATTCTCTCTCTCATCCATATATTACCGACATAGAAAAATCCAAGATACATACTCTCTAATATATCTTTTCATGTTATCCCACTAGAAATACTCTTTCATATATTTATTCATCTTCATACTTTTAGGATGAAAAGAGAATGATGAACTATGAGCATTATCCAACCATCCCTTATTTAATTATGGTATGGATGAAACACATATATGGTTTCAAAACATTATCATTAAATCATAATTAAAATTGAACTAAAAAAAATTCTCACCTTTATTTTCATCTCTAAATCTTTCTTTTTTACCTATTTAATCTTCAAATGGAAAATCGTTGAATAATCATTTTAAAAAGATAACATTTCTCCCCTTCCTTTAAGATTTCAAGGTCCATATTCTGAAAATCTACAAATATTGTATCTCTTTTTATCCTCATCATGGATAATATAGTAGGATCCTTTCAACTCAAGTCATCTTACACCTTGTTCACTTTCCTAGGGTGGTAACATATTGAACTTTTATAATAATTAATCAACTCCAACCACCTTATATTAAACATATTTAACTCTTTCTGAGTGAATATATTATTTAAAATTTTATGATAAATATATATGTCACATAAATCTCTATAAATATAATTACACCATAATTTTAATGAGAATTTACCACCTATAACTGTAAATAATCATTTGGGTTTTTTTTCACATGAATCTTCAATTTTCATGAGGCATAATCATTCACCATATCATTCCTCATAGGAATCACTAATGATCACAAACCCTTCTCCATCTAGGGTAGTGAAAGAATAGGTGCACTGACTAAAATTCTCTTTAGTTCCTTGAAATTTTACGCACATTCTTCCATCCAAAGGAACTACGATCCCTTCCAAGTTAACATGGTGTGCAGATTGGGTGGCTATGAGAAATTATCTAAAAATATTTTTTAGTATCCAAATAAACTAAGAGAACTAGGGAGATTAGTCACAACTGTTGGCATGATCCAAAGTTGAATAACTTACATCTTTTATGGATACATTAATATACCCTCTCTTGAGGTTATATGACCCAAAAATGAAAATTTTGTATCCAAAATCCAGACTTTGTAAATTTTTAATACAACTTATTCTTCCTTATGTTCTGTAGTAATATCACCAAGGTATCTTAATGATCTTCCTCACTCTTATAATATATAAAAACTTCATCTATAAAGACCACCAAAAACTAATCATGCTAATATCTAAATACAAAATCATTAAATACATGAAGATAGTGGGGGAATTAGTAAAACTAAATGACATCATAGAACATTCCTATTATATATACCTTGTATGGAAGGGTGTCTAGTGTATGTATTCAATTTTTACCCTCAATTGATAATAACTAGATTGCATATCTATCTCATAAAAATATATGGTAGAGGAAACTTATTCCTCACAATTGATAAAACAAATAATCAATATATAAAACATGATACTTATTCTTGATTGAGATATTGTTATGCTCTTGATAATCAATGCAAAGTTCCATTGATCCATATTTGTTCTTAACAAAAATAATGGGTGCACCCTATATCCAACACTTGGATGAATGAATCCTTTATCAAGATTCTCCCATAGTTTCTACTTCAATTCCCGCAACTCAATCAGGGCCATTCTATATAGTATTTAGAAAAAGTATAGTACTAGGTATGAGTTCTATTAAAAAAATAAACTTATGGATTTAGTGTAAATCTAAGAAACTCTTCTGATAAAACATAAATAACCTCTCATACAGTAGGTATATCTTTGATTTTGAGTTTCTCCCAAACCATTTGAGATAAAAAACCCTTTTGAATAGAAATAAAGACCCATATAATGGATGAAATTTCTATTGGAAGTTCATATTTATCATCACAAAGATATATGATTATAGGTTGGTTCAGAATAAAAAATATGAATTCCCTTACTCATAAATTAATATGGGATTTATGTAAAGAGAATAAATCTATATGTAAGGTAACATCAAATTCTTCTAAAGGGATAATAACTAGATTTTCATGAAGCACATTCCCATAAATTTAAATTGGATAAGAATCATAGACTTGAGATGTGATCATCAAACCATTATAAGTTTTCAAAACCAATTCAACATCTAAGAAGTGGGGTGGTATTGTGAAACCCTTAGAAATTTCATTAGATATAAAAGAGTGGGAAGATACAAAATCAAATAAGACATTAACAATTATATAGTATATGGTATGTTTACCTTTCACCACTTCATTATCGTACACCACATAAAAAATAGTGATTATATAAGATTTCCATTTATCTCTAGGATTAAGAGGTTACCTACACCAATCATCATCATTGACATTAATATTTGAGCATTGATTCAAATAATTCCTATAATAATTTCATTTGAAACACTAAAGTGTGGTGGTTCATTCTATAGTTATTTTTCTCGGTCATTATATACATTCTTCTTCGCGTCACTTTGACATTCGATTTCCTCATGAACTTTCCTTCCACACTTAAAACATTTACCAATCCCCTTAAGAAAATTTACTCCGTATTTTATTTTACAATTTTAGAATAAATTAAATATCACCTACTTATCTACATGGGTTTTATTATTATAATTTCCTTTTAATTCCATAATTATTTTCTTATCAGAACTATAATATTTATGGTTACTCCAATTTTTATTTCTAACTTGATAGCACATCAAATGATTTATTCATAGTTATTGAAGTATCTTATGGATAAAACCCTGTATAGACTTAGTTTTAAGCCCCTAATGTAACATCCCATCCTGGGATCCACTTAACCCATGCCTCGAGTCGATGGGTCACATGGCCTCAATCTTGTCTCCTCGTACACAAGAGGCTGCTGACTAGTAGTGAGGGTGTAATGGTATTACAATGGAGAGACTATAAACTCATATAAGAGTGGCACAACAGATGAAATAAAATACAGTCAACAATAGATACACAATATAAATATAAATAATGACAATGCATCGAAAGAATTAATATAATTGACTTAATAATAAAGTAAAGAAGAATAAATAAAAATAACAACTGAATAAATATCTCAAAATCTACTAGGTAGTGTTTGATACATGGATGCATGGCATGTTAATAATGAAAGGGGAATATGGACCAGGAAGATACAAGAATTCTATAAAAACTAAAAAAAGAACAAAAACTACTCCACTATAATCTCAAGATAATTCTTGCTCCTCTTCTCCTAAGTTCCAACTATAAGAAAAATCATATCAAAAACATATATAAGGGAAATTTTCCTTACCCATTCCTATTGGAAGATAGTCTTCTTTGGTACCAAAGGTATTCTAAGCAAGGTGTGAGATATAGATATTAATAGGCCACCACTAATGGTGTCTACATGTAATCCAATCAGTTCTCATAACTAAATAGTGTACATGTATAAACCAAAAAGTAAAGCATTTCGAAATAAATAAATAACCAGGCCACTCAGGTTTCTAAAGGACACTTGACGGCTCTACCTGCTTCAGCTCATGGTTGGAATTGAAGTATGATCATATACAATATATATAGTAATGGTATACATGTATAAAATAATTATATATATTTCATCCACCTATATGACCCAAGTATATATGGAAGTAAGTTGGAATATACCTAGATACTAGTGATAGTTGGACTGAGGTGTAACTTAGAAACACATGACCAATCTAACGAGATTATAAGATCAAGACAAAGGGTACATGTCTTACATCCCAATAAGAGTGTGAGATTTCATAAACAAAACTCATGATAGTGAGTGAGCCATCTTGTCATCACTCGAAATGGGAATGTGGAACATCAATCCCAATGTCCAACTAGTGTTAATGGTGTGAGATGACATGATCATCACCTGATGTAATGTATCATGGTACTATCTTTCTTAAAATTTCCTTTCCATCATATCACATCCTATAACAAGTCATATTATAGTAATAATTAGAATGGGTAATTACCTCCAATACATATCTTTTATCAATCCCATATACATAATAAAGGCATAATCATATTTAATCATATAATCATTTGATAAGGAAGTAATAATGGGTATGACCTTTCCACCCTCTAATCATCCCAATTAAACCATTAATTTCATCAAAGGAAAAGAAAACCAACATTCATAATCCATTCCATTTTAATTAATTAATTCATTTATAGAAGGGTAATCCCTCATTAAAAATCCTTAACATTTAACACTTTCAATTCAATTCTCATTTAATTCATTAAGCCAAGTCAATTCGTGTTATATGGGTCATTGGGAATTTCAAGGTTCCATAGTCAAAAAAGGCAGTTTCCTAAATGATAAATTCTAACTATAACTTGGCCAAACACCTAGGAGGTGCCTTGGGTTCTTTTTATTACTCACTTCTCAAGGTAAATTTCATTTAAAAGTTATGATAAAAGCTAAAAAAATCCTAGGAATTTTAATTTATTTCACCTTAAGGGGAAATTTCACTTGTCACACCATGGGGTGTCCATAAATGAGATCCACAACCTCTAAACCACCAAAAAAAGATCAATATGTATATAACAATATGTAAGGATCAATTTAATATTAAGAACTAGATATAAAGGTGATTCTTAGCAAAGGCTAGGGTGTTGTACAATAGTGTAGCTATGAGGAAACAAAACTTGAAGGGAAAACAACATGACCACCTACCTCATTGTCATAGATGACTCCTTGCTCGATATCAACCTCAGATTCAGAGTAGGTTGAAAGAGATCTAAGAAATGGTTCAATGCCCTAAAAATAGTGAAAATGGGATTTCATCTAAATAGCTCGATAGATACCAAGACAAACATTAATAGGAATGGATAGGATTCAAGAGATCACTTTAAAGAATCCAATGCCTTTGATGGATCACGATTCAGATTTGAGAAATACAAGATACTTGGATGCCTATATTGGAGGATATTATAAGATCATGGGAGAAGAAACTCAAAAAATGTTTTTGGAGTAAGGAGAAAATCGAAATAAATTTAAGAATAAATGAGGGGAAAATTAAATTCAACCAAAAATAAGGGGGTGCATGGTCTAGGTGAATATTTTGAAAATTGTGCACAAAACATACAAATATTCTCTATCCTAAAACATAATATCACCACATGTCCTTACACCCTGGACCACATGGTTGCAGAAAAACCATGTGGGTTATAGGTTCCCACTATCTACAACTGCATGGTTCCAGAAAAACCATGCACGTTGGGCTATGTAATTTCTCCAAACCTTGCTGCCCAGTCTTTGGCCCATTTTTCTAGAACTCGTGGCTATAAACAAGCCCCATATTCTTATTCTTCCTTCATTAGGCCATAGAACACATTTACCATGATTAAAAAAAGGGTTAAAATTGGAAAAAAATATTTGTACCTTCATGAAAAGACAAGTAATTACAATCTCCCCTCCTTAAAGAGAATCATCCCCGAGTTTTCCTTATGAGGGTAAAGAGGAACTCTCAGCAAGGAGTTATAGCCATTATTTTTTTATATCATCTTCTTACTCCCAGGTCTCATCCTATACCCATACATACTGCTATAGCATTTGTACTGAAGGGAATGACCTGCCTCAGAGTGTCCTTATTCTTTGATCCACTATATGAACTCGATACTCCTCGAAGGAAGAATCAACATCCATATATACCTCATTAGGATGAAATCAATGAGATGGGTCTGGATGATATCAGTGGAGTTTATATACATGAAATACATAGTGAATAAACTGATATATCTGATGAATTTCAAACTAGTAAGCCACTCGTATGACCTATTTCACAACCTCTAAGGGTCCAGAAAACCTATGTGAGAGCTTTCCCTACCTCTTATGTAGATACCCAAGCTTGAAGTACATGTAAATTACATTACTTTTGAGAAATACTTAATACATATGAAAAATAGACACACAAGGACCGTAATAGTTTAGTGTTTTTGGAAACTCGGAAAAATAATCTTCTAATCATGGTGAAAGATCTTCAAAATCTCCCATAAAGATATTCCCCTTTTGTTTTCTTACCAAAAACCTTTCTTTATATCCTGGGGAAAAGAAACCATAAAAACGGTGAGCTCTAATGCTCATTAAAGGTAAACATAGAGAACATAAAACAATCCATAAACATTTGAATGGAAAAACTTGAACATAAAATCTAAACATCAAAATCTTGAGCAAAGACATACATCATGGAAGTACGTGAGGCATATATCATAAAGGAACATCAATCATGATAAAAAATCATGGTAAAAAAAGATGTAATTGTGGAAAACCATTAATCACATGATACAATTTCCATAGTAGCCAAGGCATTGCTACCAAGACCATCTTAGTGGGAAAAGTCCCTTTCTGAATCGAGTTCACTCTATGTTCCTGTCCTATATCATTGAACTGGATTAACTTACCGTTCCATCCATGTCAATATCATGAGATATAAATATTAACCAATGCATTGGAGGGAGATATAGGTCCCGCCCATCTCATAATGAAATCATTCTTACGTGTGCCACAACATAAACATAAATCATTCATCATAACCCAAAGAATAAAATGGGTTCCAGGAACATCATCCCATCATAACATAATCCATATAAAAAATGGATATAATTTCATCATAAGAAAAGTGAAACCATGTAAATCATAGAGACATTATACTGGAAACATACACATATGAAATAATTTCATCTTAGATGGAAAATGGTTTTCATAAAACACTTGAAATGAATTATTGAGGAAAATATCCTTTGTTCTTCAAAATAATTTTATTTTCACAAAATGCCATGAAATTTTAAAAGAAAAGGATTTTTTTGAAAATAGTCATGAAATATTGTACAATAAGCTTCATGAAAATAAGGCGTTATGAAACCATAAAAATCCATTCATGCCGTATAAGTAAAAAAACATTCTTCTCGTACTTTTATCGGACATGTCAAAAAGAAACTCGTATAGTAAACAAAAGAAAGATTACTTACATAACATTTTTTAAAAGTAAAAAATGGGGAAAAAGGACTTTAAAAATACATGAAAATATTTTTTAGAAAATAGGGACACAGATGATAAATATAACCCCAGTAAATACTTACGAATAAACAATCTCGGATAAAAATAAGATTGGAAAAGTTATGCCTTAAATTATGTATGATATGCTTCATATGTATCCGAACCTCCTATATAATGATTTAAATAATGTAATTGAATTATTACAGAATCATATTCATTTTTTATGATATCATATATGGTCCTCTTATGAATTTATATTACCCGTTCTTTTGTAAATTCCATGTTAAAGCTGCTTTTTGGGTAAAATCGTTTCATTTATCGTACGTGTTTCGATTAGTTGTTCTTGATATTATTACATATATCCTGATTTACTTAATTCTAGAATTTAAAACATGATTTATATATAATATATATTCATCATATAAATATATATGATAGATTGATAAATGGAATGAAATACACCGTTCATGGAGACGGTAGGCCGTACGTACGCATGAACACTGTTTTCGTTTCCTTATTGAATTGAATGGAATTAAGTAAATGAAACATATATGTACATAAATAAAGTATCATTATTATGTAATATATTTCATGATTATTTATTATATATACTTTAAAATCATACTTGAATGGTAAATCATGGAAAATGAATCTCATTGCGTTCGTGGAGACTGTAAGCCGTACGTACGCATGAGTGACGATATCATTCCCATAATTATTGAATGGTATTGGAGTGAATGGTATAATATATAAGAATTAGAATCATGTTATAATAAACATATATAGTTATTCATTACACCGTTATACCCATCCATGTAAGGTGGTGTTGGAAAAAAGATTACACCACATCATGGAGATGATATTCCGTATGTACGCACGCGCGGTGATTTTGTTTTTCATTGGATGGATATAAGGTGAAATAGAGTTGTTTAATATTTATAATAACATATCTATATATGAGTGATACTTATGTTATTACTTTATAATGAATCATATAAAGAAGAAAAAGTAGAAGAAGAAATAAATTGGAAAGGATCGGTAAAGGATATTACCTCTTCTTTGACGCACCTCCTTTAAACTTCTACTTAAGGGACTAGATTTGGTCTTTTTAGAAGACCAGAACCTCTAATATGTTTCTAGGGATATTGAGAAGGGAAATGGGCAAGGGTTGTCCAAGCTTGAACGCTCGAAGTTGTGTAAAGAGGAGAGGGAGGAGGTTCCCTTTTATAAAGGAGGAGAGGGGCACCTATGGAAAGTGTGAAAATATTATATTATTATAAACTTATCTTCAGTTTCAAAAGTTCCAAAAATCATTAAAGATGAATATAAGATGACTAATGGTTGAAATAAAATCATCAAATTTGAATTGGACATGTTTTGGATAATATTTTAATAATTATAATCTTATTTATTCAAATCATTTATTAATGAGGTAAATACTGTATCATTATTGTGTCATAAATAGTTTAATATATTTGATGTCTAAAAATTATAAAAAAATGCCATAATGTAGGAAATATTTTTATATTTCCAATTTATATTTATTTTCGAAACGATAATTTATATAACCCCTTATAAAAATTAATTACAAAAATATTTTGGTTAATGTCAATTTTGTCTTTACATTAAATTAATTAATCCAAATTGTCATTATCACTACCAAGTGGCTCAATGGGGTCCCAAAATAGACCCAAGGATGCCCATGGTCGGACACTACTCATACAATAAGGTTAGGAAAAGTGTTAAGGAAATTTTGAATTATTATAATATCCTTTTAACCTTGAATTACCCTATTTACCTTTAACTGTGGTAAATAAAAGGCAAAAGTTACTATTCACCAAAAATTATTTTCATCTTATTGAACCACATTTTACTTCTTGATAACAACCATGTATGTCGGATTTTTGAAATTCAATTCACAGAAGTGGTAAAATTTCATTTAAATGAAAGAGTTAGTTTTTTTAACTACCACTAAGTGGTTTCACTATTCATCAAAAATTGAAGTTTTTCAGAAAAATACCAAAAATTCAGCCTAAACTATATTTGATATTACAAATTCAAAAATGATGTCTATTTTTCCAAATTAAAAACATAGAAGTGTAATTAATTAATTTTGAAAATTAATTCCTCTTATCAAAACAAATATGTGTTTTCAAGAAATAATAACTATCAAATGATCGACACTTGTTTATGTCCAATTTCAAAGTGAAATTAATTCCAATGACCAACATTGGATTAAATGGTAAAAATATATTCTAATTACACTTTAAAACATATTAAAAAGCTAATCTAACCATATAAATTATTAGGATGAAAAAAGTTGTTTTTAATTAAATTATAGCATATTTTTACTATTCATTAAAATATTATAGTTATCAGAATAATAGGAAAATTTTATCCACAGTAATATTTCATATCCTGATTCCAAATAATAATTTCATTTTGTCAAAGTGAACCTATAAACGTGTCAAAAACTAGATTTAAAGTGGGTGCGCCATCAAAAGGCGGCAAAAATGCATTTTTTGAAAAATACTTATTTTACCTGAAAAATTTAGATTGTTCTCATACCATGTTCTATAAAATGTGTAAGATGAATAATAATGTTTTAAAATTCAAAATTTTGTTGATACTATTCATAACTTCTTGTTCATAATAATATTATAACCATATATCGTTGTTTAGAGAAACCTTGTATTGCGTACAACACATGCTATCAAGGAAGGTCGCGATTGCGTGTAATGCAAGCCAAGTCAGGGTTGTGTGTTGTGAAATACTCCTTCATTGTTTTTTATAATATAATCCAACCATATTTCATTTGTACATTTAATATATATATATATATATATAATCAATGTTGCGTAGAATAACTACTATCAAACGAACCTGAAATTGTGTGTAACGTGATCCAAGAATAGTGTTGCGTATAATGCAAGCTAATATGGTGTTGCGTATAGCACAAGGTAATCTTGGTGTAGCGTACAATAGAATATATGGAAAAAATAATATATCTCATAAAATCTTGGGGTGTTACATTCTACCCCCATTAAAATGAATTTTGCCCTCGAAATTTGTCGGGGTTATAAATGGTTTATTACTTCAGAGTTTCATTCATAGAAACCCACATCATAAAAACGAATACTAAAACATACTTTTAAAAATGAAGGTTAGAAACAAAAAAGATACCCAAAGTAACTAATCACTTGGGTTCCCACATAGGAGATCATAGGTGAAAAAATTTGGATATAGAAGAGAAATCTAACCATCAAGTTCTGAGGGAGAGTGGTAGAGAACATGGATATGAAAAATCAAATAATCACAAAGCCATAAATTTGTGATGATCTAAGGTACCATCTCATTCATAAGATAAGAGAGCACTAGGAAAACATTTTTGGATTTCAAGATCATGTCCCAAATGTTGAAAAATTGTTGAATTAAAAGAAATACTTACTTGATTTTGGTACAATCTCACCGTTGTTTGTTCCTTGAACAATTTCCACTTCATCTCTTAAAGAAATGAAGTTTAATTTTTCATTTGGGAAGTGTTAGAAGATCATGCAATAGAATGATAGGCCATTCCATCAGTTTTTATCTCAAAAAGTTTAGCACAATTTATTAAATATACATAAGTCCATCTATGGTGAGATTAATCATATATGGTTGCTAAAATGGACTTATAATTCATCTATCATAGAGCTTAATAAAATAAAACTAGTTTCTACTAACCAGGGACTTCCTGTAGGCCGGTGGTAGGCGATAAAGGCCTGTCGCACTTCGGTTGTGGGTTCGATTCCCGCATCCTTGTCCGACACGATGGGTTGTCGCCTGTACGGCAGGTTGTCCTTTTTTCTAAAACTACATTATTATAACATTCCATTAATAATATTGAAAAAAGTTCCATCCTTAAACAATACTATCTTATGTGTAACTTAATTCATTCCAATCTTTAGGCTTATCCAAAATGCTTCGGTCCAAGCTCATAGTATAAAGAAAACGATTGCAAGAAAGGTCATCTACCAAGCATGTGAATACCATCATTTATCTCCCATATATCATAAGATATATCTATTTGGTCACATTCCAAATATGTGAATATCTTAATCATGTATTCTCTTGAAAAATGAATAAACATTAAACATTAGTGATAACATGAATGCTGTCAAAAGTTAACTCTTACCACATACCAAAATCCCAAAATTTCTATATACTCAAACCGTGATATCACATTGTCCTTATATCAGTCATGAGCTCATTAATCCTATTAAAAATTTAATTATCTCTTTATCCCTTAATTATGGGCATATCATATTCTTTCCAAAAATATCTGAATAACCTTTCATGGTTACCGGTACTATTCAACAGATACTTTCAAATACATTAGGAAAAACAATAGTGTAACAATCCTTAGATGTTTCATTATTCCATAGTACCATACATTATTCTTGATAAACATGCAATCATTCCACTACCTTCATAAACCATTGACCTAGCTTCAAAACTTATTTCATCTCATATATCATTTTTTGTCTCTTCATCATCATCCACAGAAATAATGCCCATATGACCATGCTGATTCTCTTCATGAGATTTTCCCTTAGGGAATTGGTTTTCAAAATGCCCGTACATTCCACATTTAAAAAATTTAACCATTTTTGATGTCTTAGAAATATCATTATCCTTGTACATTATGTTAACTGAACCTTTTCCTTTACAATTACTGGATTTATGTCCTTTTGCACACCCAAAGCATCTTCCATTTCTTTTGAAACATTCTCTCTGATTCCTCTTCCCACATTATTTACATGAGGGGAATTGAACTTTCTTTCCCCTATGATCATCATGAAACTCCATCTTTATCTTATTAGATGAGTTAGGATACTTACCAAAGTTGAGATTATTGATCATATTATGAGATTGCTGATTAGGCATAATAACGATGTTTGGAATTCCAAATACCATTTCATTTGGTTTCTCATGAGGAATATCATTCCATTGTCTATCATATCCTCCATTATCGTGAATCTTCGTGTTTCCATCCATTTTCAAAAACCCAAAAAGAATAGTGTGAAAAAATCATAATCATGGGGAAGTACCTCCAATATCTAACATCTTAAGTTAAATTCTAAGAACGTTACCCTAGTTATAGGACTATAACCTATATGTATAATTAACCATAGAGACATCCCTAGACATACCTTAGAAATATCTCTAGGGATTTCACAAAAGTTTTCGAATCCTAGTTTCCAAAGGTTAACTAAACCTTTCCTCTGATACCAACTATAGAGACCCAATCTTGACGTACATGGACATTACATTAATTTTGCAGAATACTTAATACATAACAAAAATAGACACACAAGGACCGTAATAGTTTAGTGTCTTTGGAAACTCAGAAAAATAATCTTCTAATAATTGTGAAAGATATTCAACATCTCCCATAAAGATCTTCCCCTTTTGTTTTCTTACCTAAGACCATTCTTTATATCCTAGGGAAAAGAAAACATAAAAAGGGTGAGCTCAAAAGCTCAGTAAGGGTAAACATAGGGAACATAAAACAATCTATAAAAATTTGAATGCAAAAACTTGAACATAAAATATAAACATCAAAATCTTGGGCAAAGACATAAATCTTGGAAGTACGTGAGGCATATATCATAAAGGAATATCAATCATGATAAAATAGCACGGGAGAAAAACATGTAATTGTGGAATACCATTAATCACATGATATGATTTCCATAGTATCCAAGGCATTGCTGCCAAGACCATCTTAGTGGACAAAGTCCCTTCCTGAATCGAGTTCACTCCTCGTTCCAGTCCTATATCACTGAACCAGATTAACTTACCATTCCAGCCATGTCTATATCATGAGATATAAATCTTTACCCAATGCATTGGAGGGAGATATAGGTCCCACCCATCTCATAATGAAATCATTCTTACGTGTGCCACAACATAAACATAAATCATTCATCATAACCCAAAGAATAAAATTGGTTTCATAAACAACAACCCATCATAAAATAATCCATATAAAGCAAATTGATATCATTTCATCATAAGAAAAGTGAAACCATGTAAATAATAGATACATTATACTTGAAACATACACATATGAAATAATTTCATCTTATATGGAAAATGGTTTTGATAAAACACTTGAAATGAATTCTTGAGGAAAATATCCTTTCTTCTTCAAAACCATTTTCTTTTCACAAAATTCCATGAAATTTTAAAATAAAAGGATTATTTTGAAAATATTCATGAAATATTGTACAGGAAGCTTCATGAAAATAAGGCGTTATGAAACCGTAAAAATCCATTCATGCTGTATAAGTAAAAAACATTCTTCTCGTACTTTTGTTAGAAAATTAAAAAAGTACCTTGTATAGTAAACAAAAGAAAGATTCATTACATACCATGTTGTAAAAGTAAAAAATGGGTAAAAAGGACTTTAAACATACATGAACCTTTTTTTAGAAAACAGGGACATGGATGATAAATATAACCCTGGTAAATACTTACGAATAAAAAATCTTAGATAAAAATGAGATTGGAAAAGTAATCCCTTACCTTATTTCTGGTATGCTTCGTATATATCCGAACCTCCTATATAATTATTTAAATAATGTCATTTAATTATTACATAATCATATTAATTTTTATGATATCATATATGGTTCGCTAATGACTTTATATTACCTGTTTTTTTTTTTGTAAATTCTATGTTAAAGCAGCGTTTTAGGAAAAATCATTTCATTTATCGTACGTGTTTCAATTTTTTGTTCTTGATATTATTACTTATATCCTGATTTACTTAATTAAAGAATTTAAAACATGATTTATATATAATATATATTCAGCATATAATTATATATGATAGATCGATAAATGGAATGAAATACACTGTTCATGGAGACGGTAGGCCGTACGTACGCATGAACGCTGTTTTAGTTTCCTTATTGAATTGAATGGAATTAAGTAAATGAAACATATATGTACATAGATAAAGTATCATTATTATGTAATATCTTTCATGATTATTTATTATATTTACTTTATAATCATACTTGAATGGTTAATCATGGAAAATGAATCTCATCGCGTTCATAGAGACAATAAGCCGTACGTACGCACGAGCGACGATATCGTTCCCATAATTATTGAATGGCCGTGGAGTGGATGGTAGAATATATCAGAATTAGTATCATGTTATAATAAACATATATAGTTATTCTCTACTCCAATATACCCATCCATGTAAGGTGGTGTTGGAAAAATAGATTACACCACAACGTGGAGACGATATTCCGTACGTACGCATGCACGGTGATTTTGTTTTTCATAGGATGGATAGAAGGTGAAATAGGGTTGTTTAATATTTATAATAACATATCCGTATATGAGTGACACAGATGTTATTACTTTATAATGAAACATATAAAGAAGAATAAGTAGAAGAAGAAATAAATTGGAAAGGATCGGTAAAGGATATTACCTCTTCTTTGACACGCCTCCTTTAAACTTCCACTTAAGGGACTAGAGTTGGTATTTTGAGAACACCAAAACCTCTACTATGTTTCCAGGGATGTTGAAAAAGGAAATGGGCAGGGGTTGGCCGAGCTTTAAGGATCAAAGTTGTTTAAATAGGAGAGGGAGGAGGTTCCCTTTTATAAGGGAGGAGAGGGGAAACTTTGGAAAGTGTGAAAATATTATTCTATTATAAACTTATCTTCGTTTCAAAAGGTCCCAAAATCATTAGAGATTAAGATAATATGACTCATGGTCTAAATAAAATCATCCAATCAGAATTGGACATGTTTTGTATAATATTTTTATCATTATAATCTTATCTATTAAAATCATTTATTAATGAGGTAAATACTGCATCATTATTCTGTCAAAAATAATTTAATTTATTTGATGTCTAAAAATTATAAACAAAATACAATAATGTATGAAATTTTTTTACCTTTACAGTTAATATTTATACTCAAAAAGATAATTTATATAACCCCTTATAAATATTAATTACTAAAAGTTTTTTGTTAATGTCAATTTTGTCTTTACATTAAATTAATTAATCCAAATTGTCATTATCACTACCAAGTGGTTCAATGGGGTCCCAAAATTGACCCAAGGATGCCCATGGTCGGCCACTACTCATCCAATAAGGTTAGGACAAGTGTTATGGTATTTTTGAATTATTATAATATCCTTTTAACCATGAATTACCCTATTTACCTTTAATCGTGGTAAATAAAAGTCAAAAGTTACTATTCACAAAAAATTATTTTCATCCTATTGAACCACATTCTACTTGTTGATAACAACCATGTATGTCGGATTTTTGAAATTCAATTAATAGAAGTGGTAAAATTTCATTTAAATGAAAGAGTCAGTTTTTTTAACTACCACTAAGTGGTTTCACTATTCAGCAAAAATTGAAGTTTTTCAGAAAAATACCAAAAATTCAGTCTAAGCTATATTTGATATTCTGAATTCAAAAATGATGTCTATTTTTCTAAATTCAAAACATATAAGTGTAATTAATTAATTTTTAAAATTAATTCCCGTTATCAAAACAAATAGCGTGTTTTTAAGAAACAATAACTACCAAAGATCGACACTTGTTTATGTCCAATTTCAAAGTGAAATTAATTCCAATGACCAACATTGGATTAAATGGAAAAAATATATTCTAATTACACTTTAAAACCAATTAAAAGGATAATCTAACCATATAAATTATTGTGATAATCTAACCAAGTCAGGGTTTCGTGTTGTGCAAGAATCCTTCATTGTTTCGTATAACAGAATCCAGCCACATTTCATTTATACATTGAATATATATATATACACTCAATGTTGTGTAGAATAACTACTATCAAACGGACTTGAAATTGTGTGTAACATGATCCAAGAATAGTGTTGCGTATACTACAAGCTAATACGGTGCTGCGTATAGCGCAAGGTAAACTTGGTGTAGCGTACAATAGATGATATTGAAAAAATAATAATATATCTCATAAAATATCGGGGTGTTACATTCTACCCCCCCATAAAATGAATTTCTCCCTTGAAATTCGTCGGGGTTATAAACGGTTTATTACATGAGAGTTTCTTTCATAGAAACCCACATCGTAAAAATGTATACTAATAATTACTTTTAAAAATGAACGTTAGAAACAAAACGGATACCCAAATTAACTCATCACTTGGGTTCCCACATAAGATATCATAGGTGAAAAAATGTGGATATGAAAGAGAAATCTAACCATAAAGTTCTGATGGATAGTGGTAGAGAACATGGATATGAAAAATCGAATAATCCCAAAGCCATAAATTTGTGATGATCTAAGGTACCATATGATTCATCAGATATGAGAGTACTAGGACTACAATTTTGGTTTTCAAGATCATCTCCCAAATGTTTAAAAATTGTTGAATTAAAATAAATACTTACTTTATTTTGGTACAATCTCACCGTTGTTTGTTCCTTGAACAATTTCCACTTCATCTCTTAAAGGAATGAAGTTAAATTTGTCATTTGTGAAGTGTTAGAAGATCATGCGATAGAATGATAGGTCATTCCATTTGTTTCTATTGCAACAAGTTTAACACAATTTATTAAATATACATAAGTCCATCTATGCTGAGATTAATCATATATGGTTGCTAAAATGGACTTATACTTCATCTATCATAGCGATTAATAAAATAAAACTAGTTTCTACTAACCAGGGACTTCCTGTAGGCCAGTGGTAGGCGACAAAGGCCTATCTCACTTTAGTTGTGGGTTCGATTCCCGCATCCTTGTCTGACACGACAGGTTGTCGCCCGTCCTGCAGGTTGTCTCTTTTTCTAAAACTACATTATTATAACATTCCTACAACAATATCTAAAAATGTTCCAGCCTTAAACAATAATATCTTATGTTTAACTTAATTCATTCCAATCTTTAGGCTTATCCAAAATACTTCGGTCCATGCTCATAGTATAAATAAAATGATGACTAGAAAGGTCATCTACCAAGCATGTGAATACCATCATCTATCTCCCATATATCATAATATATATCTTGTTGGTCACATTCCAAATATGTGAATACCTTAATCATGTATTCTCTTGAAAAATGAATACCCATTGAACATTAGTGATAACATGAATACTGTCAAAAGTTAACTCTTTCCACATACCAAAATCCCAAAATTTCTATATATTCAAACCATGATATCACTTTGTCCATATATCAGTCATGAGCTCATTAATACTATCAAACAATTAATTATCTCTTTATCCCTTCATTATGCACATATAATCTTATTTCCAAAAATATATGAATAACCTTTCATGGTTACCAGTACCATTAAACATATACTTTCAAATAACTTACGAAAAACAATATTGTAATAATCCTTAGATGTTTCATTATTCCATAGTATCATACATTATTCTTGATAAACATGCAATCATTCCACTACCTTCATAAACCGTTGACCTAGCTTCAAAACTTCTTTCATCTCATATATCATTTGTAGTCTCTTCATCATCATCCACATAAATACTGCCCATATGACCATGCTGATTCTCTTCATGAGATTTTCCCTTAGGGAATTGGTTTGCATAATGCCCGTACATTCCACATTTAAACTATTTAACCATTGTTGATTCTTAGCAATACCATTATCCTTGTCCATTGTGTTAACTGAACATTTTCCTTTACAATTACTAGATTTGTGTCCTTCTTTTCCACACCCAAAGAATCTTCTAGTTCCTTTGAAACATTCTCTCTAATGCCTCTTCCCACATTATTTACATGAGGGGAATTGAACTTTATTTCCCCTACGATCATCATGAAACTCCATCTTTCTTTTATTAGCTGAGTCGGGATACTTACCAAAGTTGATATTATTGATCATATTATGATATTGCTGATTAGGCATAATAACGATGTTTGGACTTCCAAATCCCATTTCATTTGGTTTCTCATGGGGAATATCATTCCATTGTCCATCATATCCTCCATTATCGTGAATCTTTCGGTTTCCAGCCATTTTCCAAAACCCAAAAAGAATAATGTGAGAGGAAAAAATGAAAATAAGGGGGGAGTACCTCCAATATATAAAATATTAAGTTAAATTCTAAGATCGTTACCATAGTTATAGGACTATAACCTATATGTATAATTAACCTTAAGGACTTCCCTAGACATACCTTAGAAATATCTCTAGGGATTTCACTAAAGTTTTCGCATCCTAGTTTCTGAAGGTTAACTAAACCTTTCCTCTGATACCAACTATAGAGACCCAAGCATGACGTACATGGAAATTACATTAATTTTTCGGAATACTAAATACATAACAAAAATAGACAGACAAGGACTGTAATAGGTTAGTGTCTTTGTAAACTCAGAAAAATAATCTTCTAATCATGGTGAAAGATCTTCAACATCTCCCATAAGGATCTTACCCTTTTATTTTCTTACCTAAAACCATTCTTTATATCCAGGGTAAAAGAAAACATAAAAATGGTGAGCACAAATTCTCATTAAGGTTAAACATAGAGAAAATAAAACAATCCATAAACATTTGAATGCAAAAACATGAACATAAAATCTAAACATCAAAATCTTGTGCAAAGACATAAATCTTGGAAGTAAGTGAGAAATATATCATAAAGGAACATCAATCATGATAAAATAGCATGGGAACAAAACATGTAATTGTGGAAAACCATTAATCACATGATATGATTTCCATAATAGCCAATGCATTACTGCCAAGACAATCTTAGTGGACAAAGTCCCTTTCGGAATCGAGTTCACTCCTCATTCTAGTCCTGTATCACTGAACCAAATCAACTTACCATTCCAGCCATGTCTATCTCATGAGATATAAATCTTTACCCAATGCATTAGAGGGAGATATAGGTCCCACCCATATCATAATTAAATCATTCTTATGTGTGCCACAACATAAACATAAATCATTCATCCTAACCCAATGAATAAAATGGGTTTCATAAAAATCATCCCATCATAACATAATCCATATAAAAAAAATTTATATCATTTCATCATAAGAAAAGTGAAACCATGTAAATCATAGAGACATTATACTTTAAACAAATACTTATGAAATAATTTCATCTTAGATGGAAAATGGTTTTGATAAAACACTTGAAATGTATTCTTGAGGAAAATATCCTTTCTTCTTCAAAATAATTTTCTTTTCACAAAATGCCATGAAATTTTAAAAGAAAAGGATTTTGTTGAAAATATTCCTGAAATATTGTACATTAATATTCATGAAAATAAGGCGTTATGAAATTGTAAAAATACATTTATGCCGTATAAGTAAAAAAACATTCTTCTCGTACTTTTGTCAGAAAAGTCAAAAAGTACCTCATATAGTAAACAAAAGAAAGATTCCTTACATACCATGTTGTAAAAGTAAAAAAATGGGTAAAAATGACTTTAAACATACATGAAACCATTTTTTAGAAAATAGGGACATGGATGATAAATATAATCCCAGTAAATACTTACGAATAAATAATCTCGGATAAAACCAAGATTGGAAAAGTTACCCCTTACCTTATGTCTGATATGATTTGTATGTATCCAAACCTCTAGTATAATGTTTTAAATAATGTCATTGAATTATTACATAATAATATTGAATTTTATGATATCATATATGGTTCTCTTATGACTTTATATTACTCGTTCTTTTGTAAATTCCATGTTAAAGCAACGTTTTGGGTAAAAGCGTTTCATTTGTCGTATGTGTTTCGATTTGTTGTCCTTGATATTATTACTTATATAATGATTTCCTTAATTACAGAATGTAAAAAATTATTTATATATAATATATATTCAGCATATAAATATATGTGATATATCGATAAATGGAATGAAATACACCGTTCATGGAGACGGTAGGCCGTACATACGCATGAAAGCTGTTTTCGTTTCCTTATTGAATTGAATGGAATTAATTAAATGAAACATATATTTACATAAATAAAGTATCATTATTATGTAATATATTTCATTGTTATTTATTATATATACATTATAATCCTACTTGAATGGTTAATCATGGAAAATGAATCTCATCGCGTTCGTGGAGACGGTAATCCATACGTACGCACGAGCGGTGATATCGTTCCCATAATTATTGAATGGTCTTGGAGGGGATGGTAGAATATATAATAATTAGTATCATGTTATAATAACCATATATATTTATTCTTTACACCATTATACCCATCCATGTAAGGTGGTGTTGGAAAAACAGATTACACCACAACATGGAGACAGTTTTCCGTACGTACGCACGCGCGGTGATTTTGTTTTTCGTATGATGGATATAAGGTGAAATAGGTTTGTTTCATATTTATAATAACATATCAGTATATGAGTTATACTGATTTTATTACTTTATAATGAAACATATAAAGAAGAAGAAGTAGAAGAAGAAATAAATTAGAAAGGATCGGTAAAGGATATTATCTCTTCTTTGACGCGCCTCCTTTAAAATTCCACTTAAGGGACTAGAGTTTGTATTTTGAGAAGAATAGAACCTCTACTATGTTTTTACGGATGTTTGGAAGGGAAATGGGAAGGGATTGGCTGAGCTTGAAGGCTTAATGTTGTGTAAAGAGGAGAGGGAGGATGTGCCCTTTTATAAGGGGGGAGAGGGGCACCTTTGGAAAGTGTGAACATATTATTTTATTATAAACTTATCTTGGGTTTAAAAGGTCCAAAAATCATTAAATATGAAGATAAGATGACTCGTGGTCGAAATAAAATCATCCAATCAGAATTGGACATGTTTTGGATAATATGTTAATCATTATAATCTTATTTATTTAAATCATTTATTAACGAGGTAAATATTGCATCAGTATTGTGTCATAAATAATTTAATTTATTTGATTTCTAAAAATTATAAAACAAATACCATCATGTAGTAAATCGTTTTAACTTTCCAATAAATATTTATAGTCAAAAAGATAATTTATATAACCCCTTATAAAAATTAATTACTTAAAGATTTTTGTTAATGTCAATTTTGTCTTTACATTAAATTAATTAATCAAAACTGTCATTATCACTACCAAGTGGCTCAATGGGGTCCCAAAATCGACACAAGGATGCCAATAGTCGTCCAATACTCATACAATAACTTTTTGACAAGTATTATGGTAATTTTTAATTATTATAATATCCTTTTAACCTTGATTTACCCTATTTACCTTTAACCGCGGTAAATAAAAGGCAAAAGTTACTATTCACTGAAAATTATTTTCATCTTATTGAACCAAATTTTACTTCTTGATAACAACCATGTATGTTGGATTTTTGAAATTCAATTAACAGAAGTGGAAAAATTTCATTTAAATGAAAGATTCAGTTTTTTTAACTACCAATAAGTGGTTTCGCTATTCATCAAAAATTGAATTTTTTCAGAAAAATACCAAAAATTCAACCTAAGCTATATTTGATATTCCAAATTCAAAAATTATGTCTATTTTTCCAAATTCAAAAGATATAAGTGGCATTAATTAATTTTAAAAATTAATTCCCATTATCAAAATAAATAGCGTGTTTTTAAGAAACAATAACTATCAAATGATCAACACTTGTTTATGTCCAATTTCAAAGTGAAATTAATTCCAATGACCAAAATTGGAATAAATGGTAAAAATATATTTTAATTAAACTTTAAATCCAATTAGAAATATAATATAAACATATAAATTATTGCAATGAAAAAAGTTGTTTTTAATTAAAATATAGCGTGTTTTTACTATTCATTAAAATATGAAAGTTATCAGAATAATATGAAAAATTTATCCAAAGTAAATTTTTATATCCTTATTCAAAATAAGAATTATATTTTGTAAAATTGAACTTATAAACATGTCAAAAACTATATTTAAAGTGGGTGCTCCATCAAAAGGCATAAAAACTATATTTTTTGAAAAATACTTATTTTACCCGAAAAATTTAGTTTGTTCTCATACCATGTTCTAGAAAATGTGTAAGATGAATAATAATTTTATAAAATTAAAAATTTTGTTGATACTATTCATAACAGATAGTTCATAATAATATTATAACTATATATCGTTGTTTAGTTAAACCTGGTATTGCATACAACACACACTATCAAGGAAGGTCGCGATTGCGTGTAATGCAAGCCAAGTCAGGGTTTCGTGTTGTGAATGACTTCTTCGTTGTTTCATATAACAGTATCCAACCATATTTCATTTAAACATTGAATATATATATATACACTCAATGTTGTGTAGAATAACTACTATCAAACAAACTTGAAATTGTGTGTAACATGATCCAAGAATAGTGTTGTGTATACTGCAAGCTAATACAATGTTGTGTATAGCGCAAGTTAATATTGGTTTAGCGTATAATAGAAGATATGAAAAAAATTATATCTCATAAAATCACAGGGTGTTACATATTAACTTGTACAAGCCCAACTTGGGAGAGACTCTTAATAAAACCCAGCCTCCGACCTCAAACTCAAGAGGTCACAAACATCTGTTGGCATAAGACTTCTGTCTAGACTGAGCTATCATCATGAACTTCCTAATCAATTAGACCTTCTCTATAGTGTCTTGTGTGAGATGTGGTCTGGGAATAGCTACCTTCCCTACCTCTAGCCATCATAGAGGTGAGATGTAAGGCCTACCATACGAGGCTTTATAAGGAGAGATCTTGATGGTAGCCTAAAAGCTATTATTATAAGAGAAGTCAATGAGGGGGATATTTTTCTCCCACGAACCTCCTAATTCAAGGACAGATGCAGGAAACATTTCCTCTAACACCTAATTTTTTCACTCTATCTATCCACCGGTCTACAGGTTATAGGAAATACATCGAAGTACTTGTATACACAAAGAATTTTGAAACCCCTTCAAGAACTGTGATGTGAAATGAGCTTCTCTCTTAGAAACTATAGAATGAGGGGCTCCATAAAGGCATACAACCTCCCTATTGTACAACCTACCTAGCTCATCTACCAAGATAGTCTCTCTCATAGGTAAGAAGTGTGTGACCTTCACCAAACTACCAATGACATCCCACACTGTATTATTTCTATGAGGTGATCTGGGTAGACTAGTCACGAAATCCATCGTAATATCATCCCATTACCACATGGGAATGGATAATGGATGAAAAATACTGGAAGATTACATACGTTTCGACTTCACCTACTGATAAGTGGAACACCCTATGATGAAATCATAAATCTCACATTTCATACCAGGCCACCAATACTGGTTCTATTGATCTTGATACATTTTGGTGACACCATGCTAAACCGCCCAAGATAAGTCATGGAATCCCTGTATTAGCTCATCTATGATATCTTATGGGACCCATACATTCCCATGGAATATTACAGTATCAACACTATCCACAGTCCAACATGAAGATGTATGATCATCTGGAATGCTTTCCCTTAGGATAGGGCCTTCAGGATCAAAAAATTGACTCATTATTACCCGTTCTAGAAGATTAAAATTCACCACTAAGTCCGAGATCATAGTCTAACCATGGTCCACCGAAACATAAAATTGAATCTATGAGAATAATTTCATGAGTATTCATTCTCCACTGGTTTCCTGAACTTCCTGTGTCCAATTATTTTAGATTAGAGCATTAGGTACTGAATTCTCCCTTCCAAGAATGTAGGAAATCTTGAAATCAAATTAATGTAGGGACTCAACCCACCCGCACTACCTGATATTTATATCCCACTATGTTAATATATATATTAGGATTTTTTGATCATTTAATACCAAAAAACTCTCCCCAAGTTTATTATTTCTCTAAAAACATAAGGTATTCACAACAAAAGTGATCTCTCAGTCATGCATCTATTAATTTCATTTATGAGGCATCAAAGGATTAGACCTGTACATAATGACTCACTCATCCTACAATAGAAAAACTCTAAGCCTAATAAATGATCTGTCATAGTATAGAATATATATCCTACCTAGCTTCAGCAAAATAAGTATTAGCACTGAAGTAAAACAACCCTTTTAACTCCTGAAAGGATACTTCACAAGCTTCTGACCATACAAATTTTACACCCTTCTTTATCAATATCATAAAAAGAATTTCAAGGTGTGGGAAATCCTCGATGAAGACTATATAGTATCCTCAAATCTCCAAGAAACTCCCAAATTTAAAGACATTATTGGGATGTTCTTGGGAAACTACATATCTGACATTATCGGGGTCTACTGAAACACCAGACTCTGAGATGATTTGAACTAGTATGTGAAATTTTTAAATCCCAAAGTGGAATTTAATAAGATTATCATAGTTTTTGTTTTCTATATAAGTATTCAAAATGATATCAATATATGTTACATGATCATATCTAAATCATGAATACATGAAGATATCATAAGAAAATACTACCATGAATGAATTCAGATATGGGTGGAAAATCCGATTCATAAGAGTAATTAATACCATAGGTGCATTTGTATGTCCAAATGTAATGACCGGGTACTTTTATAGACCATACATACTCCTAAAAATCATGTGAGGTATTGTCCAAAGTCCTGAAAATCCCCTAATGGTATCATGAACTAAAATATATCTTTAAAAACACCTTTTATCATTAGAGATGATCAAAGAGGTCATCTATTATAGGAAGTGGATACTGATTCTTGATTGTGAGATGGTTCCCATGATGGTAATCCATAAAAATCCTGAGGGTAACATCCGTCTTCTTGAAAAAATTGATAGGTGAACCCAAAGGAGAAGTGACGGGGTGTATAAATCATTTAGCCTAAAGATCCTCTAATAGCTTCTTGAGCTCTAGATGCTCTTTAGGTACCATCCTATTAGGAGTCATGGTCACTACTGGTTCTCTTCATGATAAATTAATAGTAAACTATACCTCTCACTCTGGAGGTATAATAGAGAATTCGTTAGGAAATAAATCCTTGAAATGATCCACTATAAGAGGAAAATTAGTAGGTCATAACCCCTGGTCATCCATGTAAAGACTGGAGATGATATCTATCACACTACCCAGACTCCGCCACTTGGGTCCTTCTTATGTCGCACATGAATCCTATTAAAGCTTATGCACATGACTAACTCCGTTTATTGATTTAAACATCACCCTCTGAAGATAGAAGTAAATATTGTCTTGATAGCGAAGTGACCAGTCTATCCAAATGATTGATTAAAATCTCATCACGCCGAGGAGGTAAATATTCCATAGAAAGAGGTAACTACCTATCTCAAGGGGGAAGTACTTATAATTAAGAACTACCTATAATAATATACCTAATGTTTTTTACAGCATTATAATTCCATAAATGTGACAGTTCTTGAGGCCCAGGCTCTCAGTGATCGCCTTAGATATAAATGATTGAGACACACTTATGTCAAATTAAGTAGAAACTAAAGTGAAGGATACTAAAATAGTACCTTGTATAGTTTAAGGTATGATGCTCAGCTCCTTAGTAATATGTTGGAGTACATGAAACTGGCATATACCATAGCCCTGAGTCACTACCTGACTACCATAAGAAAGCATGTTCTTCTGGCATTGAGAATCATAAGTCTAACTACATCTTCCTCGACCACCACTTTGCCCTGATCAGCCGGTAGTATTCTAGATTCCTACCTGTCATGATTTTACTAGAACCACTCCTGACCATAGATAATACTTAGATCCCCACTTGTTAAGAAATTTCAACAAGGTTATGTAGAAATGATGAATATGGACCATCCCGCCATATCCTATACACTCTAATAGATCTTGAAAGCATTGTGGGTAAGTATGTCCTACCTACCCTAACTGGTGACATTTCAGGAAAATATATGCACAAGGAGCCTAACTACAACTACCTCCACGAGAACACTCAAAACAATGCTTGTGCCCCGAAGAAGAAGCACTGATATCTTTAGGTGGAAAACCACCCTGACTCACCCAATTAGCTTCCCTTAGATTTCACTCTATGATAACAGTTTTTTTGATGATTTCAGAAATGGTTATCAATAAAAATAAATTGTCCTAAGACTGAATGGTGTATACCAACCCATCCTTAAATCACCTAGTGGTCATAAGATCATCACCCTCCAGAGTCAGTGAGAACTATTCCACATATCTAAAATGATAGGAATACTCTATGATAGACATGCTACCCTACTATAGTTTCATGAATTATCTAGATCAATCCTCCCTCAAATTCTTGGGAAAGAATTATTCATAGAAGATCATATAGAAATCTGCCCATATCACATCACGATGTTGATCCTCCAAGGTGATAACATACCACCACCGCTTAGCAGAATCATGTAACATATACACATCTACCTTTAAAATCAGAATTAGAGGTGTCTCTAGATGATCAAATATAGAAAGGATATCATTGAGTAAAGACTTTATAACATGAGGTCCACCATCCCACGAAATGGAGGGTGGACGTTGCTGTTGAAATTCACGAGTCAACTCTACCATACATGGGGAATGTCAAGCTACACCTTTCATATTTGGAAGTGTATGTAGAAAAACCTATTGGAACTAGGAATTAATTCTCATATCAGGTACAAGAAGAGGTTCCAAAGGTTTAACTACAAGAGGGATCACTTGCTTTTCAAGGACTGCCACCTCAAGAGCATGGTTGTCACTACCTTTAGGGCATTCAATTGGAGGACGTCAGGGTGGCATGACACTACAATTCCAAATACATGCCTCAGAATATATTTAACAACTGAGAATATTGAATTTAATAAACTATAATAGGTAAAAATATTTCCTATGGAAATGATCACACACCTCTTACTTATTCGAAAGACAGGTCTAGATGGTGAAATATACCATAAAAGTCTATAATAATGCAAGAGATACGCCAATACCCACTACTAACACTAGGTTTGGGTCTAAGTCTCTGTTTCATAGGTATATGATAACTAATTTCACTTTAATATTCATATATGTTTTAGGTTTGATCTTGTTCAAATAATTAAATCACTTTAAATGGATGAATTATAAGGATTACCATTTTCGATCCCTAAGGGTCCCTACTCCTAATGAACCAATATATGGAATCCACTTAACCCACACCATAACACATTCTAGATCATGCGACTAATGGTCTATGGATGAACGTTCCATAATTAACTGCTTAAGGTGTATTTTTTAACCTATTCAGGAAAACACTATTTGGTTAAGGCATGCACTTTAAGTGTGAAAAATGTTTTCCATTCCCTACATGAAGTTTCAAAAAAATTCAATACATATTCAAGGAACTACAAGAATGCAATAGGAAAATGCATGCTAGAAATAAACATGACATGGAAAAATACTTGGCATATTAATCCTAGTGTGCCTAATAATGATACATGGTCTAATGTAAATCCCTCATTTCATTGGGCCATGGTAAAGAAATCTCATTTCACTAATACCAATATCGATAATATTCTAAAATAATTGATTCACCCAAAATTGAAGTTTTATCAAGCATAACAGGTGAAATCAATAATAACAAGTTATCATCCCATGTAATTTGGGTTTCCCCTATACATGGGATAGAAATATACATGTACAGGTTCAATTAAAATCCCATTAACTATTAGTTTCCTTTCTAGTTAAAAAATAGTAAGATAAAGGTAAAATAAGATCTGATACCACTTTGTAACATCCCAGCCTAGGATCCACTTAACCCGTGCCCCAAGCCGGTGGATCACATGGCCTTAAGAACACCTCCCTGTATGCTAGAGGTTATAAATTAGTATCTAGGGTGTGAAGGTAGTACAGTGAGGAGACTATACCCTCATATCAGAGTGGCACAGTTAATACAATCAGATACAATGAACAGTGGAATCCCAAGATAAAAATATTGAATGACAATGCAGTGATCGAATAAATATAACTCATATAATAGATAAGTACATAAGTGTAAATAAATATAACTACTAAATAAATATCTCAAAAGGCACTAGGTAGTTACCAACACATGGATTCATGTAATGCTTATAATAATAGGATATCATGGTTCAGGGAGATACAAGAATGATATAAAAATGAAAAAAAGAATAAAAACTGCTCCACTAGAATATTGGGATAATGCCCAGTCCTCTTCTCCTAAGACCCTTCTATAAGAAAAATCATATAAAAAACATATAGAAGGGAACTTTCCCTTATCCATACCCATAGGAAAACATTCTACTTGGGTAACAATGGAAACCCGTGTAGGGTGTGAGGCATAAATCTCCATAGGCCTCCATCAATGGCGTCTACATGTAATCCAATTAGTTCTCATAACTAAACAATGTGTAAGTGTAAAAAATATAAAATCAATTCCAAATAAATAAATAATTAGGCTTATTAAGTTCCTAAAGGACACTTAATGTATCTACCTTCTTCATCTCATGCTTGGAATAGAAGTATGGTAATATACCATATATATATATATATTGTAATACTATACATGTATAACATAATTATATATTCTGAATCTACTTATATGAACCAAGTACATGAAGACATAAGTGTCCATATACCTAGAGTACTAGTGATGGTTGGACCAGGGCAGAACTCAAATATCCATGACCATCCTAATGAGTATATATGCTCAAGACAAAGGGTACATGCCCTATATCCCAATAAGAGTGTGAGACGTCATGCACAATACTCAAGATGGTGATTGATCCATCATTCTTTACTCAAATATGTAATTTGGTGTGTCAACCCCAACATCCAAGTAGTGTCAATTGTGTGATATTTCATGCTCAACACCCAATTAAAGAGAGGGCGATATCGTCATTCTCAATAGGTCCCTTACCATCATATCATAACCTAAAAACACATATTATAATTATAATTGTCATGGGGAATTATATCCCATACATAACTTTTATCAAGCCCATATATAAAATCTATACATAACCATCTTTACACATATAAAACTTTGATAATGAAGCTATAATGGGTTTGACCTTACCATGCTATAATAATCCAATTTAAAACATCCATTTCATCAAATTAAAATCAAATCATTATGCAAAATCCATTCCATTTTAATCAATTAATTAATTTAAGGAATTGAAATATATCAGGAACAAACCATTCTATTTAACACATTCCATTAAATTTTCATTTAATTCATTAATCCTAGTAAATTCAAGTTATAATGATCATTGGACATTTCATGGCACTATAGTCAAATAAAGTAATTGACTATATGATCAATTCCAACTATAAGTAGCCCAAACACATAATAGGTTCTTTGGGTTTTGTTTATTAATCATGTATCAAGGGAAATTTCATTTAAAATATTAGTCTAAAGTTATAAGGCATCCTAGGAATTTTAATTAAATTTTCCTTCAAGGGAAAATTCACTTGGCACACCCATAGAGTGTCTATAAATGAGATCCAAAAACCTCTAAACCACCATAAAAAGATTGATAGGTATCAGAAATGATGATTGGATCAAATTAATATGATGAAATTGGTAAAGATGATATTATTGGTAAAAGTTGGTGTGAGGAACGACAACATGCCTACAAGGAAATTAATCTTGAAGGTAAAAAAATGTGACCACCTACCTAAAGGATTTAGATGACTCATCTCTTGAAATTGGTCTCATATTCATAGTAGGATAGAAGAGATCTATGAAATGGTTCAATGCCTTAAAAATAGGAAAAACAACATTTCACCTAAATAGACCAAAAAATTCCCAAATAAACTTGGATGTTAAGGGATAATATTTTAGAGATCACATTAAGGAATCCAACACCTTCTACAGATCACAAATCAGAGTTAAGACATGTGAGATACTTCGATGAATAAATTCAAAGATATTTGAAACTCACAAGAGAAGAAACTGAAAAAGATCATCTAGTGAAAGTAAGGAGACAAAAGAAATGATTTAATAATAAATAAGGGGAAAAAGTAAATTCAACCCAAAATAAGGGGGGACAAAGTTCAGGACTATGACTTGAAAACCATGTAGATCGACTCTGTTCCAAAAAAAATAGCATTGCACTTCCATGAGGCTCAGCACACATAGTTTCTGAAAAACAATGTCTCTTATAGGTACCAACTTTTTACAGCCACATGGTTTTAGACAAACCACGTGGGATGGGAAACATGGTTTTCTATACCATATGACCTAGTGTTTTGCCCATTTTTTTAGAACTCCAGGTTGTGAAAAAGGTTTGAATGCTCCTAGTACCTTACTTAGGATGTAATACACGTTTACCATGATTAAACAATGGATTCAAATTGAAAAAAGTGATTTGTACCATCATGAAAAGGTGGGTCGTTATAACTAAAGAATTAATCAATATTACTTTTAGGTTGGATGATAATACTAGAATTGTACCTTATAAGTCATGTAAAATTTTCACCATAGGTACTAATGGATTCATCTTCCTTCTAATTTTTCTCAAGGAATTCTTTCCAGTTTAGCTCAAGGAATCACATTTACATTTTCATATAAATAATACGAGTAAAGTACAAGTTGAAAAATATTCTCTTAAACTCATCCCACATCATAGAGTTAATTTTCCCTATTTTCACATGTTCTTGATATGATTCCACCATTAATCCTCTTCTCTTTCCAAATAAAAAACAAAAAATAATAATTGTTTCATTTTTTGAACACAAGAGAACATAAAATTTCTTTTTAGTGGTACCGGTCCATTTCTTAGAAATTAGTTGATCATCATACTCACTAAAATAAGTTAGGTGTTGCCTCAATATGATATCAAAAGAACATTGTTCCCTCTTTTTTTCATTTGGAATATTAGAATGATTCATTTCTTGAGAATGTTGTGTATGCAGAACAATAAATTTTTTTATTCTAACTCCCATAGCATTTGGTCAGTTAAGAGGAAAATCACTTTATTTTCCATCACATTCAGTATTAACATGGTTCATTTGGGTTCCAACCATTGAATAAATCAAAAAATAATATTGTGAGAAGAAATAATCATAGTGATAAACTATATAATAATGAAACTTCATTTATATGATGTCTAAATCATGTCACCTTCTTCTTAATCTATGATACCTTATGTTTAACCTAGGTTATTAATGATAATTATCTATTCAAATAATTAAGAATAGGTCATAAATAAAATGTAATTTAACATAAGAGTATCCCCTAAGAGTTTCAAAATTGGTGTCTTGTAAGGTAACACTCACCATGAACTAGAATGATGACTGAGATATACTCAACCAACTCTATTTAGGGTTATTTCCCCTAGATGCATCTGTGAAAAAACCATGAAAAATTTTAGTGTCCTAGAAAGTATATTTTTATATGAAAACCATATTCCATTATTTAACATAACTTAGGATGTTCTTCTATACATAAGATTATCCTAAGGGCTCTTAGTAAAGTTTTCTCATCCTAGTTTACAATGGTAACTAAACCATGTCTTGATATCAACTATAGATACTTATAACTTTCATACATAAATATTACATCTTATTAGATAAATATTGATACATTACTTAATGATATGTGATAAAATCATTTACATTTATAGTGTTTCAAAACATGGACACATAAATTTTTTTTTCATATGATATCTACATCATCTCCCACTATGTTATTCATAACTTTAATCCTTCTAAAACATTTAATACCTTTTTTATTACCAAGTGAATGGAAATATTTGAAAGTGTGAGATCAGATGCTTAGTAAGAGTATAAAAGGAATATATCAATGATCATTAGTACATAAAATGATATTAAGGGTGAGAAAACATGATCACAAAATTTTAAAACCACACTGATGTTATCATAGATCATAAGAAAGAGTCGTGACATAAATATTGGTAGTTCATATAACATGAATCATAATTGAATCAAAGAACAAGATCTATGAGAGCATAAAATTAGAATAAGTCTTAAGTTTTTAGAATACACATAATCAAAGAAAATAATTTATTTAGTAAAATATCACTTTCAAGACTATTATTGTGGATATGGTTCTCTTTCCATTCCATTATATCCTTAGTTAAGGATGACTCCCAAGACTATTATAGTGGACAAAGTCCTATACTGAACTGGGTTCACTCTCTATTCCAGTCCTAATATCTCATGAGATATCAATCTTTACCCAATACATTTGAGTGATATATAATTATAGTCCCGCCCATCACATAATCATAATCCATTCATATCCATGCCATAAGATCATAAAACATTAATCATATATCAAAAACAGTGGAAAGGAAACATGTTCTATAAACATTTAAATATTTCATCATAGAATAACCTATAAAAAATAAAGTGGTTTCATTGAAATATCATCATCATAATCACGAACCATAAAAATAAATAATTAGGATAGTTTGTATGTATCATATCCCCGGTAAATCACAAGCAACATCAAATTATTTTATCAAAAATAAATTTTTTGTTTAAAAATCTATAGAATATTTCATGAGTAAAATACCCCTTTGACTTATAAATCACCTATTTAAAATCTAAAAAAAATCCAGAAATATTAATGAAAACTTTTTAATTTAAAAAAACATTATAAAAGGAATAATTAAATCATTGAGTGATCATGATTGTGGAAATTATTTTTCATGCTGTGTATATCAAAACAGATATCATTTCATATTTTTGGTTAAAAGTAAAAAGTACCTCGTTTGGAAACTGAAAAGAATACTCATTTTAATCCATTTTAAAAAAAAATCAATAATGGGTAAAAAATAATTTAAACAATAATAAGATATTATAAAAAAACATTCTTTAAAACACATTTAGGAAACATGGATATGGAAGAAAAAATAATTTCAACTGAAGAAAAGAATAAAGACATTTTTCCTTAAAATAATTCTTTCTGACACTTGAGTGTTGATGGAGAAGAAAATGAAAGGAAAACATGTAATATCTAGAAATAACCATAAGGAAATAAAATTAATTATATTATTTAGAGATAGTTTATGAAATTTCATCATTTGAAACTTAATCATATATAATCCTGATAAATAATGAGATTTTAACATAAATCCATTACCTCAAGTTATACATTCTTAATAGGCAGTCTAATATAATATATCATAATTTTAAATTTATTAAAACTACATTCCAGAATCATTTAAATACTTTTAATATCATATATGATCTACTTATAACAATTCTACACCCATTTAATAACAATTCCTCATTAAAATCATCATTTCTAAGTGTTAACTATTTCATTTTTCATGAGAATTTTAGTTTAGTAGTTCCAATAATTGTAATTTAATCATGATTACATAATATAAAGAATGTTAATAATGATATAAGTGTCATATATATTGATTATATATATATATATATATTAATATTTATCTATTAAATTTATATACAGAAAATTAATTACATTTTTCATGGAGATGGTAGGTCATACGTATGCAAGAAAGCTATTCTGACTTTTCAAAGGATGTAATGGATGAAAGTTAAATAATAATTCACATTTAAAGATTATTTTTATATAATATTTATAATATATATTCATTAAATTTATCCCTTTTTACCTTCCATGTTATGAATAAACAAAAAACTAATCACGTCACTTTATGGAGGTGGCATTCCACACGTACACATGAGCGAGATTACCATTTTCAAACAGATTGGAAGATAAGAAGTTTGATATAGTATTATAATTTATAAGAATAATTATGAAATAATTATAATATATAAACTTTAAAACCATCATAATAACGATCCATGAAATTTTATTAGGGAAAAAAAGTTGTATCACTCTATGGAGGAGGTAGTCCACATATACACACGTGCCATACTTTCACTTTATATATGATAGAAAAAAGGATAAACAATGGTAGTTAAAAAATAATTATAAAATTAATGTAAATTTATTATACTTAATTTATTATTTTATAATAGATACCATAGATTTATAGGGTTTATAAGAAGAAATAATTTGAAAGAGTTTTGGTAGGGTGATTACCACTTCTTTAGTAGGCCCCTTTAGATCCTTCATTAAGGACTCTAAAAATTATTTTTTAAGAAGAAAAGAACCACTAATTCATATTTATGTAAGTTTACATTAGAATTTTTCATTGTCTTTCTAATATATATGGATCAAAGTGGTGTAAATAAGGGAAGGTACAAGTTTCCTTTTATATGTGGGGGAGATGACACACTTGGAATTTCTAAAAAAATTAAAATATAATAATGTCACACTAAAGACTAATGATTCAAAATAGGTATAGATTAAAATTTGGTATTATATTAGGTAAAAATAAGGTTATTAATTTTTTTTAGTAATTTTTAATTGTAAAAATTACCATTATCTCTTAATTTAACCCCCAGTAAACCCGTTTTAACTTTAACCACAATGCCCAATTTTTACTATTTTGATTTTTTATTATGAGCCAAAATGAAAGTGTGATTATTAGAAAATTTGGTAATGATTATTAAAAATATGGAATAATTTTTTTTTAAATTAAATTCATAGAAGTATTTGAATTTAATTTCAAATTAATCTCACAAAACATGATGAAAATTGCTTTTCGATAAAAAATGTTTTCTTAAGTATAAAATGTTTTTTATACCAAAATTTCAAAATAAAAAAAATAAAAATGATCTTAATTAAATTATTAATAGTATATGTAAAATAATTTTAATTTAAATTATATTAAAATTAAAAATTAAAATTTGTTAATTCTTGAAACCAAATGACAATTTTCAATAAAAATCAATTTTTTTCATTTTTCATTGACAAATTAATATTTTCAGAAAACTATAAAAATTTAATTTTAAGATAATTTTTTCATGATGATTTAAAAAATTATGTTAATTTTTCAAAATACATTTTAGATAAGTTGAAATAATTAATTGCCTTAATTCCTCACAAAAATAAATATAAACCATTTTGAGGAAAAAATTTATTTTTGAAGTATGTAAGGAATTTACTAAAAATTGAATAGTTGATTATAATTATACTAGATTTTTCTTGAAAATTTATACATAATTTTAAAAATTTGGTTTATCATACTCAATATACCAATTTAATTTATAGGTTATAGTGATATACTATATTAATATTCATTTAGAATCGGGGTTGGGTATTTCTCAAACTATTGATGAAATTAAATTTATTTGAAGAGAAATATTTTAAATAATATCAAGGTGCTGAAACATAATTGATTTTAATTCTATTTTAAAAAGATTATTGATGAATTTTTTATCTCTTTAATATTAATTATATTTCTCGACATATAACTTGAATTTGGATACATCTTTCTCTTGGGATTCTTTTAGAATCCTTTTATTTTTCTAAATTTTCATCTTTCCAATAAAATTTTCCATTCAATAATAGATTTGGAAATCCTTTTCAGAATAATATCTATATGGTTATCTTCATAAACCATCCCATAATATCTATATCTATAATGAATAAATTTTTCATTAACCACATACCGATTTTCAGGATCCATTCAAACTATACTTGTCCTGCAATTTATATAAGATACTTGATTAACACTATAATAACTATTGGATTAAAATACATAACTCTACTTTTTTTATTGATAAATATATTACTCAAACTTTTATAAACTTCCCAATAAGATATATATTCCAATTATAAATATAAAATTCTAGAAATATATCTATCTATTCAATAACAAAAGAACATTTCTCCATGCATTCTCATGAATCTCATATTTTTTCATTTCCTCTTGCCTAAAACTTCTTGAGTGTGTTTTCATTATATGATATGTTTCCCCTGATTATGGGAATTCTCATGGTTCAATTGATATCATAATTTTTAGGTATTCTATAATATCCAATACTATGTTTTCCCACAGAATATAACATTTTTGATATCTTTTTTTTCCATGATTCTCTTTTGATTTAGCATTATTTTTGCTCATATCACTATCACCCGCAGATGGATAATCAAATAAAAAATGTAAATTATTTTTTATAATTATATTTCAATTTTATTTTGTTTTTTTCACTTTTTTTAACCAAAATCAAATCCCATTCAACTTACTAAATCTTTTTTATACAAGCTTCAAACTGAGAATCCATGTCTTCCTAGAGTATATTCCCTTTCGATATTTCGTCTTACAATTTATAGGGAATATTATCTAGTGTTTCAATTTTTTAATTAATTTTTGTGTTCATGGGAGATAATTATGACATTATATTATCATTGTTGGGTAAAATTTTAATGATGTGGAAAAATAAATAAAACAAAAATTCTTAGTTAAGAATGATACCTCTTCTTCAGACAATCCCTTAGTTTACACCAAAAGCCTTTATAAGAGGGTTTTATAATAAAAAATGACTCTAAAAGGTGTAAATGGAAGTAAAATTTTTTTTATAGGTATTGGATGAATAAAAAAAGAATATTATGTTTGGGGAAAAGATGAGATATCGTGCCCTTTTATATGTCAGGGGAGGAGAAATTTTAGAATTTCATCAAATATTAAATTAATATAAATTAATTTTCATGAAAATGTTTCTCCAAATTGATATAATTAAAATATATAATAATCATGCGTAAAAATACTATTATCTAATAAAATTTGGTCAAGTTTAGATTTTGTACCATACTCTCTTTGTTTGACCCACTTGAACCATTTTTGACAATTACTGTGATAATAAAGTTTTTATTTATTAGGGGTCATTCTAGTAACAAGAAAAGGAAAACTATAAAATTAATGGAAAATGGATGATATTTTAAATAATATACCAATAAATTTTTTAATGATATGATTTTTAGGAATTTTAAATCATTTAGAAAAATAATTATAATTATAAAATATCACTAATGTCATTTTTTAGTTATTCATTTAATTTTTGTTTAAAAAACAAATAAAATCAGTAAAAGTTTAATTTAGTCCTTTAAAACATAAATTAGTTATTATATTTTTCTATAAAAGTTTTGGAACATAATTATTCATTCAATTTATATTATTTATATTATTTTTTAAAATAATATAATATATTTTCTTCACTAATTGAATAAATATTATGCAACATTACAAAAGAATTTAAGGAAATTATTTCATTATTAAAAATCATAAATAAATTACTATGATAAATAAATTATCATTAAAATAAATATTTATAATTAAATATATATTTTTTATCCCTGTCACAAAATATTAATGTTAATAAAAGTAAGAAAGTGACATTTATGTCTTTATATCTGACTTAAATATTATAAAGGTCAAAATCAAAGAAATATGGAACCAAGTGAGAATATATTAAAGACTTTGGTGTAAATTTCAAAAATAAACTCATATAATGGGATAAAGGCATGTTTAGGGTCATGTTTTTTTATCTATCATATGATTTTTAACCTTAACTACCTGATTTACATTTTCTATGATGATAATTATTTACTATATTCACTATTCATAATAAAAAAATTAAAAGGATCCAATTTATCAAATATGGACATCATGATTCCAAATATGGAATCCATTTTTCAGGATTCAATTCATATAATTGACTAAATTTAATTTAAAATCAGACTTATGAATCGTGATGAAAAATGAGTTTTCAAAAAAAAAATCCTTTTATGTATAAAATGTTTTTATACTATATCCAACTATAAAATTCGTTACAAAGATCATAATTAGATCATTTTAATAAAATGGATCAAAAACAAATTTAAAAATAATCCAAAATATTTTTTTAAAATTGTAAATAACTGAAAATAAAATAAAGTTTTCAATAAAAATCAATATTTGTCACTATTCAATGAAAAGTAAAACTTTTCAAAAAAATATCAAAATTTCATCATAAGATAATTTTTAAATTATTATTTTAAAAATTATATCCACTTTCTTAAATAAATTTTTTAAAATTTCTAAAAAATTAATTATAACATTGGGTCATAAGAAACAATAAATTCTATTTTTGAAGAAAAAATATTTTTGAAGAATATAATGAATTTACTAAAAATTTGTGATTAGTTAATAATAAATTATGTATATAATTATATTGAGTATAAAGTTTATATATATTTCATAAATCATCTAATTCTATTCATACCCTTCAATTTAATTACTAGGTTATAATTGTCGTATTTAAATACAAATAATTTATGGTTCATTTAGGCTTGGTGTTTCATTTTATATACACTATGAAACATAGTTTTTTAAAATCTCATGTTGTTGTATTTCAAGATATTATTGTCTGTGAAAACGACAATGAATTTCTTGATGAGGTAACATTAAAAATACCTTAGAGAAAATACAACAGATTTCGACTCTTAATCATGGGTGACATAGTTACGCTTGTGGGGATGTAACTTCCAAGACCTATAAGAGATAACAACCCTTTAGTACAACAAGACACATCGTAAGACCAAACAATAACCATGAAAAAAATACTCAATCGTCGCACCATCCTTAGGAAACTGAAGCACTAGAGGAGTAACTAACCTTTCCCTTAGGTAACTGAACACTACTTGGAATTGATCTATACACAAAAAATACTTATCCTTACTAGTCAATATTATCAGTTGGAAAACAACCAAAGAGTAATTTGATAGAAACCCCTATTAATAGTTTAACATATGAAGAAAACTATAAACCCATGGCATAATCTTGGGTGGTTCCCATAAAAAAACTACCTAAATCTTTGAAAAGTCTACAAGAAGACCAAAATTAATTAACAAATATCCATGGAAATTAATATTTAACGTCAAAAACATAATGTTGAAAACATTTCTAAAGAGCTAGTGGTGTTGGATGAATCATATGACAACTCTGAAGATTTTCCATATACATATCCTCTGAATTTGAGTAGATCGAGATATATTTGATGAAAAACATAGAAAAATAATCTAGGAACTCATGAAAGATGGAGGTAAGGATCCCCATGAATATGATATATGTGTTTATGACACTGAATAGCATAAAAATGAATTCAAAGTGTCCATAAGATCACCTAAGGAGAGTTTTCATAATATCCCCATCCTTTAAATTCAAATGGAGATGTCAAAATCATGATTCATCCTTTTAAAATCCATTAGATCCCCTTACCTAGTTGAATAGTTCCTCATTCCGTAAAAAAGATAATAATTCTTAACCATTACCTGATTCAACCTTCAGTAGTATATGCACAAATTCTGACTACTATCCACCATCGTATAAAGAAACATTGAAACACCCGAAAGAGACACACAATGTTAAATAATACCCCTATGAATCGGATAACCCACCTATAACCTCAAATCACACACCCAAGTTGGTTCCATTTGATTGGGATCCATTGAGATTAGAGAGGCTCCTGGATTCAACTCTATCCCAAACTTGACATCACATCACAGGGGTATCATCATGATCTCAACTTGGAAAACATTCAGAAACTCTTCCACAACCCAAGGAACATACTCTTCCTAGTATTTCATTTAATTCTCTAAAAACTAAGATAATATGGTCTCCACTTTCCAACTACCCATCTGAAAACCTAAATTTCCAATGAAAGTTACTCACTGGCCATTCACATTAGAAAAAACACTCCTATGAAAGTATTCAATGAATGCATTCACATAATAAAACTAGTTCATACCAAGGATAAAATCATATGGCTATATTTATAGAAAGTATAAATATTCCACTTATTGGTGCTTCCCCATGACTATCCAGAACCCCTAGTACACATCAAGAAATATAGAAAAACAGGTAAGAACTGTAGAAAACATCAGGATAACATGAAGTTTCTCTATATATAGTCTGAAGGAATAAAAAAATTTGAAAAAATAAAGGTTTGTGAGGCCCCTAAATCAAGAAAAATAGAAATAAGGGAATATGATAAACTGATCATACCACTAACAATCTATATCCTTAATGACACTGCCACCTCCAACACATAAATTGGACCATGACAAGATTCTATGACTTTCTTCCTCATAACTCTATAACTATGTTCTATCCTTGGAACTTATGGAGTAGGATAATCACAAGGCTTCCCCATGCTAAAACAATATTCCCCCACATACTAGATAAGTGATGGTGGTCATTTCTGTTGAAATTGATTTAGAGGAAAATATTATTTCTACACAAAATGGATATGACATCCCATCTAAAACTGCCCTCTTTGAGTAGTCAGAAACTGATCCTGGAAGGGACCATATACCCCAAAAACATATCACATAAAAATAAAACCCCCATAAGTTTCTCAGAAACTACCAGTTCTAGAAGGATGTGAATGTATCTTCAAATATCAGTTTCCCACTTCTTGAAACCCTTACCGTATGAACGCCCATAGCCAACTACCTGAAACTATTCTCCTCAAAACACCATGTTATCCACTATCTCAAGGCTCAAATACCAAGGAAATAATCTAATAAATAACCACTTCTTTATTATTTAACTCTAGGTATGTGGGAAGTGTAATTAGGGTGACAACTTTCCAGATTAATGGGTGAAAATCCTCTTCCATATGTCACTCTTTAGAATCCTCATATAGAAAAACATCTATGGAAAATATCAAGAGGTCCTTAAACCAAATATAAAGATCCTACACACTTAGGATCTTCTACAGAAGAGAGAGAAACTCCTTAAACTCTTTTGACATTTACATCAATGATAGGAACTCCAAATATAACTCCGTCTTAATGTTTTTCCATTATATATATGAATTCTTTTGGTCATTGTGACACCGAATTCACCTCTGATGCATAACTCCACTCAACTGAATAACTGCCAATGGAAACAAAAACTGAAACCAAGATAAAATAAGACTAAAAGTGATATATTTATCCTCAAACTAGTTTTCCATCTCCCAGTCAGATATACTGCCCTTATACTTCCTTAATCACTACTACTAAAAGTCATGAAAATCAATCTTTCATTCCTTATCGTCATTTATTAGGTGGATCCTATGATAATCAACTAGATCAACCCAATGAACCTCAAATTATTATTCTAATTTTACATGATAAACATGATCCATTCCCTAAAATCATGGATGCATACTAATCCTAGTAACATGGAGTTTTATAAAATCAAATTCAATTAATTCATTTAAAATTTCCCTAATAACCCAAATTAGACACAATTCTAGTCAATCCTAATTCATGTACCTCTTATAGGTGTCTACCCTAAAAATAGGCCTACATCACTTCTTTGTTCAATATTCTTAGAGTCTGTGCACCAGATCACAAGGGGGTGGGTAAAATCTCATGTCATGGATGATCTCCCTAGACTATGTCCCACACCAAGATAAAATAGAACCATTTTCTTACCAACCAATGAAATCCTCATAGTTCCCAAATCAAAAATACACCATATCTCTCAATACAAATCCTTGGATACCAATTTTTATTGACCCCCACCCCTAGAGGTAGCCCTCCTAAAAAATAAGTTTATATACATTGGATGAGAATACAAGTATACTAAGAAGGATCATACCAATGGTATCAAGTTCACATGTAAAAACAATATACTAATGCACCAGTGAACAAACAACGGAACCTATAAGCACCTAAATGGAAAAAATAACCAATCATAGCCTCACCATGGATCACTCACTATATAACACATCTAATATAGTAATATAGAAATCAAAAATATAAAAAATTATCCCTGCACCCTCTTCTTTATTGATTTTTCACTCTCGCTCCCCAATGTCAGACATCATTTCCTCCCATTCATTCTATATATATCACATCTCACAACCTTCCATCTCTGATGTGGATTAGGATGCATCCAAATATACCCCACTTTCAGAAGGTCTAGCATGTGGTGCTAGCACCAAGAATCATCACATCACATCTCGCCTGAAGAAACTTACGCCATCACATCACACCTCACCCGAAGATAGCTGGGTTATCACCTTTCAACACATAACTAGTGAAATATGGTATCATGAATGTGAAGGAGATCAACCTCATTCTCGCATCCTACCACACATAACCTCCACCACATATCACATCATTACACAACCTCATTATTTCACCTATCACCTGAAGACATATTGGACATCACACCATATCTCCCCTAAAGATACCTCATCCATCACTACTAATGGAAGCGTTGTGAATAATGGGTATCTTTCCATCCATATCACCACAATCTGGGAAGTTGGGGAAACCCAAAAAAGTAAACCAATGGGTGTTGGTAAGTTTATCCATCTTAGGTGGGGCAGGAATAGAAATAACATAAGAGATGATATATATATATATATAACACAATACCCAACCTAAGGGTCCACAACAAATGCACTAGCATATACCACCATTCCAACATAGTAACACAAGTAAACTATAATAACAACTTCCACAACTAAATAAAACACCCCACAAAACCACCACATAAATCCACACATCCACACTTTCAATTATATGTTCCATTATTATACACTTTTAAAGAGTTCCCATTAACTCCCATTTACTAGGAAATTTTATTACACATTTACACAACCCATAATTTAATGTTCAAAACATTACAACAATTAATATAGATCATATTCATTTAATATCACATGAAATTATATTTTACTATTATAGATTAATTTTATGGGTAACCCAAAAACTAACACAACCACACCATAGAAACTCTCACCCATCACAAACCAATCATCTCCAAAAAACCATATCATCCAAACCATCTCTTCATAAAAACCACTATCACAACCACCACATGAAACAACCACAACACAGTTGCACACATATCATCCCATGCCAACACCATCTCATCACTAACAAAAATACTCACAACCAATCCAGTCACCACCATTACATCAAAATAGACCACATCAAACAAATAAACACAAAATTAACAACCAATCATAGAATCAAATCCCAGATTCCATAATTTAATTTCAATGTCTTACATTTCTTTAATTTATTAATAAATATGGGTATTATCACCCAAACCATATTTCCATGGGAAAAAATTAATTATAAATATATGTTCTTAGCCTTTTCATTCAGGGTGGTATCAATAATCAACATAACAATGGTCTAATGATTATAACAACTACAACACATGAAAACTTCCAAGATTCATGATTTCTAGTATTGGAAATATCAATAATAACATCATCAATAATAACATTAATAATATAAAACATGTGATTTCTCCCAATTCACATGAATTTCATATTTTAAAATTAATTATCTTTATTAATATGACCGTTAATATCCACCCAATGGAAGGAATGAGAATGAAATCTCTATACATTAAACATAAATAAGGATAGAACGAGGATCCACTACATCATGGAATATTTCTAATTCACTTCAAACCATAGGGTGATGAAGAAAAAACATGAAAAACACAACCACACTACGAAACCCCATATAAATATAAATAATATATAGGTATTACAAAAAAAAATCCCAAACACACCCTCAAAATAATGAAACATGACCACCATGAATATCTAGAATAAGAATATAATAAAATCCTGGGGATATTGAGAATAAATAAATATGGATTGTAATAGATCAACCATTAGAACCCATGGATAAACATTTGAGGAAAGGGGCAGGAAGATCCTATGAAGGCATTTAGGGTTCACCTACAAACCTAGTGCATTTAAGGCCATATAAGGAAAATTATCCAATTTTCTAACTTATATAAATGTTGTAACTCACTTTATTCACATTGTGAATTCCATATTCATGATATGAGTTCTCTTGGATTAGTAAAATCCATTTAGAGTATAAATTATTCAAAATTATAGTTCATACCAAAAGTCAAGGTTCCTCAACTTGATTTAATTTATAATATGAATCCCAATTTCATGTCATGAATTAATCACAAGAAGTAATACTCCCCACATAAAATCCATCAATCATCATCTTCACAAGATTTTAAATAAAGAATCACTTCATAAACCACCTGTTATAGTTCTACTACAATTCCATCCTCCATAAAACCCTCTTCCAGCCTCCTCCAAACACCTCTAACACCCAAACTATAAAATTAATGGATTGATATGGCATAGAACATTACATGTGGAGAGAGACAATGCATGCCAAAAATCATATAAAATTCAATCAGAGAAAGGGTAATAAAATTTGTAAGATGTAAATTATGAGAAATTTATAATAGTGAATAGTTATAGACATTGGAAAAAATCATCATACCACTATGGGTTTTCACTGATAATTTTATTTATATTCATTGGGTTGGTCAACTAATGATTTTAATAAATTTTCTTGATATTATGGGGTGTGTAAAACCATAATAAAATAATAAATTTATTTATCATGAGTGAATAAAGAGTGTAAATTTCCCCACTTTGTTTTCATTAAAAACTTATGAAATTAGGATTGTATAATATTTCCCTTATCCCTTGGATTTATCGGTACATAACATTGATTATAATCATTAATAATTGAATTTGTATATTATTTTGAATAATGTATAAACCAATTAAAATTTTAATATTGTATTGTGGGTATTTAATTTTATTGGGTTTTTTTTTATACATTTCATTTGTTGATATCTTCATATTTGTTCAATATTCATGTTCATGATGGTATAATTTCTCAAACTTTAAGGATTTCCCCATTAAATTTAGTCAATTTCCACTTGCTTCTTCTCTCATTTTCAATATGTAAGAAGATAAAACTTCTTTCATCCAGGAGTTTTATCATTTAATTTTCCATAGAACACAATTTTATATTTGTTTTCCTCAAAACCATTAGAATATTAGGATTTACCAATTTGAATTTATACCTAGAGGGAAAATCAAAAAATTTCTTTATATTTATATAATTATCTTATAACTAACAAATTTTAAAGCATTTGTTTTAATCCCCTATAAAAATAAATGAATTTTTTTTGAGGTTAATAATTTAAATATTAAAAATACCTTTTAATTTTATTAAATTTTTTTACTAATAGATTCATCATCATTTTTAATCAACATAAGGAATTTTCTCTTATTTTTAATTTGTAGAGTTCGTGGAAAATATTTTTTATAAAACAAAAAATTAAACTCTTCTTTTTCCATGGTGTTGATTTATTTCCTTTTAAATTTATTCTTAATTAGATTATACTATTGATAAAAATCACCTTCTGAATTTTAATTAGAAAAAATAGCCTTTTCATTCTCTGAGAAATGGAGAATAGAAAAAATATTTTATTTTTTGTTGATCCATTGCTCATAAATTATATATCCAAAATAAACACTATTGGAAGGTGATTATTACCATATAAAAGAATCAATGGTGGGTTGTTCCTTAATATTTTTTGGTATTATGGAATGGTTCATGTTAATATTGATAACTTGAGAGAGTTAGGTGAGAATAACCATGGGATTTTGTACTCTAGACGATGTCCTATTTGGTTTCTTATTGGAAAAATCATTGCATTAACCATTTCACTCATTTTTCATTATGTTCCTCCTAGTTTATGCCATTTTCTACAAACAAAAAATGATTGCATGAGTATTGAAAAAAATAAAATATAAAATCATACAATGATAAGAAAAATAAGTATTAATATGTATTAAATTATGACTCCTTCATTTCAAACTATGACATTTTAGGTTCAACCAATATCAATTTTGGTACAACCTATAATACTAACTCTTGGTTCTAATTATATTTCACTAGTTTTCAACCTTTTATTATTAAAAAAATAATTACCAAAGATAAATAAACCCCACTTTTATACCAACTAATATGACCCAACCATAACATGCATACATAAAACATCATTTTATATTAATATCCATGATATCTCACAATGAATCTTACCCATAGAACTGTTGATATTGGTGTCTTGGGAGATTTGATACAAAAAAAATTATTTTACTACACTTTGAAAATTTCTAGATAATATCACCACACTTTACCCCCTTATAAACATATCAAATTTCATAAAATTATTCATAAAATATGGAATAGAAATATAAGAAAAGGGTGAGATCAGATTCTCTATAAGGTTAGACATAAGAGATATTAATTAAGATAGTATTACTGAACATTAATATTGTAAAAAGTGATAATAATATGAATATGTGGGTATGATAACATATTCGAGTTATATAATCATTAACATAATAAAATCATAAGCAGTAAATACCGATTAGAAAACATGAATCAAGACATATTTTTTTTATAACATAAGAATGAAAAAAATGAATGTAGAATCATAAGAAAAATATAGTTAGACAAATAAAAATAACATAATAATGTGGAAAAACATATAAATTTGGAATACAAATAATCATATTTAATAACTTCTTATATCATGACTCTCTTATAAAATCATAATTATATAGTAGATATAATTCTATAATATAGTGGATTGGGTTTACTCCTCTTTCCAATAAACATAGTGGATTAGGATCAATCCATATTCCATTACATATCTTATCATTAGATATAAATCTTTACCCAATACATTATATGGATATAAAATTATATTCTCCCCCATCACATATTTAAAAACTATACATATTTGTACCGCATGAACTTGAAAACAACATAATTTCATAATAGAATAAATATCCCATGAGAAACAAATGAGTTTCATTAAAACTTCGTTAATAAATAAATACAATATATCTAGAGGAAAATGATTATGGTATTATCAGAACAAATCCCCAATGATTCAATAGAACTTATAAAATTATATTTGTAAAAAATATTTACATAATGATAAATGAAACATTAAATGTTTAAAAAGAAAAAATCCAGTGTGTTTTGGACCTTTTTTTCTATAGATCCAAAGATTATGAGTAAAGGGTTTAATAAAATAAACAACGGAAAATATATTTGTTAAAATATCATTAATAAAGAAAATATTAATGGGAAGCATCATAAAAGAAATAAAATAAAGAATTGGAAGACAGTAACCAAGAAAAAAAATTAACGAAGAGAGTTAAAAATAGTTCTTTCACAATTTAGTAAAAAATTCAATGTAAATAAAAAGAGACTTTATGAAATCATACAGGTTTGGATAAGGCCATCCAAAAAACAATATGAAAAACATCGACATGGAAGGAAAATATGTCTGTCTGAAAACAATAGATAAGTTTGGTTCCACTTATAAGCATCATTTTATGTGATTTAAGAATAAATGTGAGGGAAAATGGTAGAATAATTATAAAACAAAAAAATAACCAGGTGAAAATTAAATAAATTGAGTCATAAAGAGAAGGAGTATACAATATACTCTAATTGAAATTTATTCAATGTCATTCTTGATTTCATAGTGAGTTCGGAAAATAAATCCATACCTTTACTATTGACTTCCTTGAGAGTGATTTAACCTCATATTTAATTAATGTAATCATATTAGTTACTTATTTTTAAAACTTATTCACATATATTACAATTTTTATATTTTAATTATTTTAATTTATTAAATATATATTTGTTAGTTATATATATTTTTCTTTATTAGATGTTAGTAGTTTGGATTGTTTCATATGTGTTTCATAATGAATTTTTCGATCTATTATCTTGAATAAGATTTTTATCCTTCCTAGATTAGTAAATTTAATGGAATAATTATATAATAATGTTTTTTACACTACCATTTTAATTTTTTAGATGATATATGTTTTATTTTTATGAATATAATTCATATCAAACATGTTTTAGGTTATTTTCCGATGAGAAGGTGTTAGTTTATAATTACCAATCATTTTTTTCACACTTGTGGAACCATATTCATAACATAAATTACTATTTAATATCATATATAACTTTTATTAATATCTTGATATAAATTCCTATTGAAAATGGTGATGATTTTATTGCATTGTTCATATAGGTGGTTGAACAGACCTAAATGATAACACGCCACACTTATGAATATGTAAGAACATAGAGTTATATTATAGTAATATTTTTTTATAAAAGAATAATTGATGTTAATATAAAATAATTATAGTGTTGAATGGTTTTTATAAAATTATATATGATAATTTAATTGAAAAACATTGAAAATAACCAGATACTTACTTCTATGAAACTACTCATTCTTGAAATGAGTTCCTTTAGAATAAAATATTTAATCCCACTTTATTGGACTAGAATATACCAAATGTGTAATAATAAATCATGATAGAAAATTTGGGTATGGATTTAATGGAAAATATAAGGGTATAATTGGTTTTTATTCTATGGAATGAGATGATTTTATAAGATAAAAAGAGGACAATTTATACAGAAACTTATATAAGGTGAAAGGTGAAGATGGAATCACATGGGAGTTATGTGAGTTATATAAAGAAATTCTGGTAATAAATTTATGAATAAATACCAAAACAATACTATACTTTTATAATTTCTAAATATCATGTTAATAATAAAAAATATAATGTATGATAATTTACCTCTTTTTAACACTTTTTACCCTATTTAATTCTTTACTGTAATAATTATTTTTTTAATGAAAATATAATACAACCACTATAACACTCAGATATTTTAAATGAATAAAATCTTGTTCAATATTGTATATTACACAAAATGTAGATCTTAAGATGATAATGTACCATCACAAACATTATGATATATTACTTTTTAAATACATTTGAACTTTTTGATAGCTTGAGGAACATGGAACCCCAATCATAAATGAACAGTAATATAGTATGTTGTTATAACCTAGCTATTAAATTAGAGGTTATTAATTGTAATAAATAAATTTGAAAAATATTTATTACCTATTTATTAAAAATTGAAATAAAATACAATTGAAAGAAAGGGATATGTTTTCTGAAAACAAAAATATAAAAAGTTATTATAGTGACATTTGCAAACTTAATTCCGTTTTTACCACATTTATAAGATATATTTGAAAAAACAAAATCAAATTTTAAATAATCATTTAAAAATTATCTTAGGGTGATTGTTTTGGCATTTTTATAAAAAAATAAATTTTTAATAAATTGTGAGAAATATTATTTTTTCTTAAACACTACCATTTCATTTAAATAATTTAGAATGTTAAATTATATTTTAAATTGGTTTTAAGGTAAAAATAATTAAATATATTAAAATTTAAATGGTTTTTGTCATTGGAATCAATTAAATATTAAATATTTCTATTAAATCCTTCTATACTTATGAGAATATTCTCTTTGGAAACCCTTTTTTTCATGAGTATAATTTTAAATTAGACTATGCCACTTCTATGAATTGATTTTGCAAAAACTATAACAATATTTTTAATCATAATAATTTTTATTATCAAATAATATTAAATTAATTCTTTACCATTTTGAATAGTAAAAATAGTAAAAATTGATTACTGCAGCTATGGTAAAAATTGATTTTCTCAGGGTTAAACTAAAAAGATATGGGTTAAGATTACCTAAAAACCTTTCTAAAACCCATTGGATGGAAATATTTCAACCTTAGATCCTATAAGGATCTACAATTATCCATTTTTTAGTATTATTTGATGATAAAAATGTCGGTGTTATTTATTATTTTCAAATATTTCATGAGTGTCCTCTCTCCTACTTATAAATGTTCACCCCCTCTCCTCCCCTCTAAAAACTTACAAATTGATTTGGTTTATTTAATATATACCCAAATAACTTTTTTTATCCCATCCCGAAATCTTGGATCCATTTTTTTGTTTAGAAATTCATCCTAGGAAGGCTTTTGCTATGGACCTAAAGAGGTTTTCTGTAGAAGAAGTAACATTCTAAAACAATCATTTTTATTTTATTTATTCTTCCAATACCTTTTAATATTATTCAATATTGATAATATTATATCACCATTATCTAAAATATAATTGAGTTATATTACATTAGTTTAATTACCTTTATCCATCTCATCCTATATCAAATGGGAAATAAAATCGTCAATCATGTGTATTGTGGACTACCGCCTCGCGAAACGATTTAATTAATTTTCCCTCAATGAATTTCATGATTGTAAATAATGATGGATTTACTGAATATATATAATATTTATGATATTATTATACTTATGAAATTATAATATCACATATACCTCATTACATTCCATGTCATTTATGTTTCAATAATGTCACACGTGTGGATAACAGAGTACCACCTCAGGAATCGTTGTGATTCGTTTTTCAGATACAAATCACATGGAATGTAATAAGAATAAATTTAATTAATATTTGATATATATATGAAACGATATTGACTATTTAAAATTAACATATCATCTAATTACTTACCCTTTCACCCATTATGTAAATGATAACGTCACTCGTACGTAAGTACAACCTACCATATCCAAGAAGTGATGTGATCCTTTATCCATGGTTATATTTAAATAATGATAATAAAATTGAATCTATTAAAAAATATATTTATAAAATTAATATAATTATTTAGTTGAGGTAAATATAAAATATTCTCAATAACAAGAATGTTCATTTTAAAACATGCATGAGAAAAGAAGGAAATTATTGCCCGAAACAATATTAATAACGAATTATTATTAAAGATCTGGTGATAAGATGAAATAAAAGATCATATATGATATTATAAATCTGAATATGGTTCTTGTATAAATTAATATCATTCCTAAAACCATTATACCAGAGGTTAAATTATGTTAAACCAAAAGGAAGTTTGAGGAAAGTGGCTTCATCTCAATTTCTCTTCATTGAGGAATATTTCAATGTTATGGAACTAATTTATTTTATATAGTATATATAATACCCATTTTCAAGTAATGCAATAAATTATTTATATTTCATTTCAATTTAATATTTAATTTTAATAATTTCATCAAAGTGGATTCAACTTAAATGTTACCAAGTGCTAAATAATTTCGTAACTCAAATTATTTTAATTGGGTTATATTACTTCTACTTTGTCTTCAAAATTTAATATTATATATTTAAATAATTTGGGTAATATTTTGATATATTTACACTTGTTTTATGCATATTTACATTTGATACACATAATTGATTCATTGTGTAAGAACCCGGGTTTTTAGAACGGGTCAAAATCCCAACCCTATTTGAATTTTGACTAGTTTATGAGGAAACTGGAGGAAATGGACAGTTTTTGGAAATTTCCAGACAACACACCGTGTACTTTAAGTAAACCCCATGTATATGTTAAGATAGTGATAGACCATGTTCTCACCGAGTACATGTCGTGTGATGACCGTGTATAAATTTCTTGCTACACGTTGTGTACTTTTAGACACGTCGTGTACTCTTGACCGTGCGGATGCCATACATGGAATGTGGGCCTGTTGACCAGGTAGAGCTAAGTACACACCGTGTTCCCCTTTAACATGTCGTGAATTTTAGCAGTGTATGAGAGAAACACATGGCGTCTGTGTAAGTCAGCGAGGAAGGGAAGAAAAATAGAGTACATGTCGTGTACCCTAGGTACACGCAATGTACTCATGTCGGCATGTTCTGGAATGTAAGTCAGCGGAATTCCAACCATAATATGAATAGTTAAATGATATACATGGAAGGTAGTTCTAAAGTACACGCCATGTAGTTTCTTTTTTTGCGTTAAAACGGGCAGTAGCCTTGTATTGAGGAAAAACCTCATATGTGTCACCCGGTTTCATGAACCAAGCTGGCCGAACCATAATTCTCTCCTTGAATCTTCATCCGAAGTCCGGTTCAATCACCAATATATGTGTTGGAACCCCCTCATTAAGGCCAAGATTCCTCTTTAGACATTTTTTCTGATTTTGGTTCTAGAATGAGTTATAGGGGTTTCAACAGTTTTGATTGTTTTGTAGATCTACCGCGTTTTTTCAAACATTGGAGGCTGTTATCGTAGGATTAGCATCGTACAAGTCTCAGGTAGGTGGTTTATACCTCTTTCTGTGTTTTCATGGTATTTTGGGTGATGTATTCTTCAGCACATTTTCGGGTATTTTTAGCAGGACTCATTTTATCTACAGTTTCATATTGAATTGATTGTTGGACCTATGGTATGCCTTTAAGAATGCCATGTTACTAGTTTTTCTTGAGTGGGGCTGGGTGAGGGGTCGTTGCTCATCGAGGCATTTTGGCTGGGGGATTCCAAAAAAATTTAAATTGGAATATTAATGTTTTAAACTGTTGATTTTAATTTATTAAGCATGATATAAATTGTTAGAGGCATTCAAGACCTCAGTGCTATTGACTGATAACTGTTGGGTTTGGGATATTCTACTGTTTGAATGTTTTTCCTGTTTATGTGTCCTATTTAAATTTATTATATACGCAATTTCTGAATTGCATATGCTGGACCCTTTGGTTTGTGTTGGGAATGGCCCGTGTATTCTTGAGTGATGCTGATCACTGGTTGCGCTTGGCCCGGGTTACATTGGGTGGTTCTGACCACGGGATTATGCATCATGGACGTCAGTTTGAGGTAGGATGACTATCAGGTTAGGGTTGGCCTGTGTTACTGGGATGGTGATACCATCAGACTTGAGCGACATGGTCACATGGGCATGAGGTGTCATAGGTGTTGTGGATTGGGTACTATTTTGGTGATTACCTCTCACCTAGAAAATTTGAGTAGGGTGCACACAGAGATACTCCGTGATGAGGTGGTTTTGACCACTCATGTGGGTAGAGTCCCCCATAGATGCGGTTTAGGTATTTTGGTTGGGGGTGATTGCCATAGGAAGCCACGTGGAAGGCGAGGGGACATCAGGGGATAGCATCGAGACTATCTAGTTGGGGGATAAGGCTCGCTGTGATTTGAGGGCAGACATCACTGTCCCTCCTGTTACATTATTTGAGGGCAGATATCATTGTCCCTCCGGTTTCTTATTGAGGACAGGTATCTCTGTTCCTCCGGGTTACATCTTGGGCATGCCTTTGGGACTTCGGTCCTTGAGACACGTGGTGTCTCAGGGGGAACATGGTGCTGGGTTACATGACAGAGATTCCTATATTGGCTGAAGCAGGTGACACTCTGTGGTGGCTGCTGAGCACTGGGGGAGTTACTATTTATTTGTGCATTGTACTGTTTAATACTTTCCTTATAAATGCATGACTACTTAAACACTTATATTAGGTACATACCGTTGGGTGGTATCCTACCGAGATTTTTCTAACACCATGCACGAGCCCTTCGAGATGCATGCAAACTTTATGGATTTATGTATAGTAAAGAGGCCAGCTTCAGGAGATGGGATGCATTAGTTGTTTCATGGACATGGTATGACCCTTGAGGTCTTACCTAGCCGGGGTTACTCTGTTTGTTTTCTTTACTTGTATCAGAATTCTTACTTTTTTGTAGCTATTTTTGGTTAGCCATTGGCACCCTTTTCATTTATTTACTTGCTATAGATGCATGGTTGGTTGGTTTAGTAGTTACAAGTGATTATCATGCTATTGTGTTTACTTTCCGTTGCATTTTTTTATATTTATTGCTTCCGTTTTTTGTAGATATTAAATGTGATTCTTCTTTGCGGGTTTTGTTTGAGTCTTCTGAGTCTTTTATTCTGCTGCATCTCTACTATTATACTTGGACCAGTACCGTTATTATTATCCACCGATAGGGTATAGCTTCCCCACTATGACTATTAGAACCTCGCTACTAGTCGGCAACCTTTGGAGTTTTGGGAGGTGCACCTACGGTAGTAACACCCGACCCGTTTAGCACTGTTTGGGTGGATGTTCAGGTTCGGGTTGTAACAAAGTGGTATCATAGGAGTTCTTGATAGTGATTTAGTAGCATCATTTTACTGGATATGAATGATATTGAGACTTCTGTTTTATTTTTTTTGCTGGTTTTACTATTTGGGATATGGTAGACTGGAGATAGATTGTTACTAGAACTGGGTTTCTAGCTTTCTTTTGGGTGCCTGCAGCCCTAGGTATGAGGGATGGACCATGTTTCCATGGGTGGGAATTTCAGTTTACTTTTTCCTCAGATTATAGTTGATATGATTTCCACCTAGGTGTCTCACTTGGTGTGTGATTTTATTGATTGCGATATGTAACCCTTGACCGTTGTGGTAATGGAGAATTGGACCTTGGCACAATATGGCAAGGTTTTTTTTCTTGGCTTTTGATAGACACATTTTTAGGGTATTTCAATTTCAGAATGGCACGTATGCTTTGTGAAGTGATACTACCATGTGAATAAAATCAATTTCTAGGCCTTGTATTCTTGAAATGTGAAAAGGTGAAATTCCTGATAGAATTGCTTATTGTTGCAATGCGTATACCATGATTTATGTTTTTAGAATTGCATGTAATAGGGTATTTGGGTCTGTCTCTTATACGAGCAGGTAGGTACTATCGGTTGAGGTGATTTTGATCAATAGGATTGGGCGAGTCGATCGTCGGTTTGAGGCAACGTGGGTTGTCAGGACGGGTATGGCCCGAGGTACTTTTGATACTTGGCTCTGTTAAGGGCGGGTAAGGAGGCCATAAGGCCGGGATGCCATGGGGCATGGGTTTTGGTGGGGGAGAGTAAGGGTGGTAGTTATTCACTTCCTTTTATTTCTTTCTTATCTATGTTGAATATATATTGTTATATATATGGGTTGTCTTCCCATTTATGGAATTCGACGGGTTCCTTTTTGAGCGACTCAAATGGAGCGTCATACGGGAGATGATACAATGCCACAAGTGCAAGATCAGGTTCAGGATTTTGTATAGGCAGATCATGAGCCACAGGTATAGGCTCGAGGACAGGATGAGGCCCATGATTCAGTACAGGCAACACAACAACCGGGTTTGGCATCATTCGGTCCATGGCTCGACGAGCATCTCTGAGCTAGTCTGGCACGGGCCTTACAGGGTATCGACAAAGGCACACAGGGTATATAGATGTCTATGGAACATCTGACACTGGAGTTCCAGCCACAACACCTGCTACTTTTTCAGGGTGAGGGTGGTCTGTAGGCGGCTGAGAACTGGATAGAGAGTATGCAGATGATCTTTGAGTAGCTCGAGATGCCTCTAGGGTGGAGGGTCAAGCTGGAGACATACATACTGAGAGGATTTGTGAAGCGTTGGTGGGATATACAGGTTCAGGCACGTAGGCACAAGGGATTGGCATGGAAGGACTTCGAGGATAGGTTCTTTGAGAACTTTTACCTAGAGACACTAAGGGAAGAGAGAGCTCGAGAGTTATTGAGTCTTCAGCAGGGAGACATGTCCATCATGGACTATGCAGCTACCTTCACAGCGATGTCTCACTTTGCACCTGGTATGGTAAGCGATGATGTGGATAGGGTGAGGTGCTTCGAGGATGGCTTACGACACGCCACTTGGGTCTAGGTGAATATCTTCAGGCTGGGTTCTTTTTCAGAGGCGGTGAATCAGGCGCTCATAGAAGAGGGAAAATAGAGGGATATACCCCAGGTGGGTTAGGCGATAGCTTCATGTGAGGGTTTGGATAGCAGGAAGCGAGGATGAGATGAGTTCCAATAGGGAATTCAGGACAATGATTTAGGTCGAATACCTACTAGTAGTTTTTCAGTGATTTGCATTCGGTGTAGACAGCCAGGACATGTTCGGACTCCGTGCGATAGGCCTTCTATGGAGTGTCGGGCATGTGGACAGGTCGGGCATCTGGAGAGGTTTTTCAGGTAGCCTTCTCAGACATCCAGTAGGCAGGGACCAGGACAGATGGTTGCATCTGGAGTTGTTTCAGGTTCGGTACTAGGAGAGGGTAGCTGGGTTTCAGCTGCACGCGAAGGACATGATAGAGACAACGGGATTCAACAAAGAGCTCAGTGGCTAGTGGCTGGAGTAGCACCATAGGGGGTTCAGGCATCAGGCATCCGTACTTCAGGTCATGTGCACGCTGTGGAGCTGCAAGAGGCTGAGAAGGCTGTTGAGCCGATGATGGTTAGAGGTACACCATGGGTGTGGCCGTGATTTCTCATTTTCTTTTTGGCATGACCTACTGAGGCATGTCCGTTTTTAGTGCATGTGAAGCACATGATTTATGTGGAATGACTAGATGCAAGTTAGTGGGATTGACACCATATCTGGTGCATGATATATATATATATATATGTATGAGATGTGTAGCATCAGGATCATCGAGGATTTAGGTTACTTGTGGTGTCGAGGGTATCAAGGCATCAAGGATGCGTGTTACTTGAGGAGTTGTGGGCATCAGGGAATCGAGGATGCAGGTTACTTGAGGATCCTTGGGCATCAGGGCATCAAGGATACGGGATACTTGAGGTTCTAGGCACTAGTTTCATTTTTGAGCATCCATGGCATGCAGGACCTCGTGGAGGCAGACACTAATGCAGTGCAGGATACGCTGGGTTTCAGGAACAAAACAGGAGCACTGATGATATGCAAGGGTGACGATGTGTCATGGAAGGACTGTGTGTCCGTAAAACAGGTTAGTAAACCTTGTTGCTTTGAGTTCTGTTGGGTTGAGACCGGGTTAGGCGATTCCTAAGGTGTGGATCCCATAGAAGAATTTAGTCGGGACCTTTGAGACCAGGGAAGTCTGGGTTACTTTGAATGGGGTGGTATGTTTAGTGCCATCTCCGAGTTTCGTTTGATAGCTTAGGGAGGATCTATGTTAATGTGGGGAGATTGTAAGAACCTGAGTTTTTAGAACGGGTCAAAATCCCTACCTTGTTTGAATTTTGACTGGTTTATGAGGAAACGAGAGGAAATGGACAGTTTCTTGAAATTTCTAGACTACATGCCATGTAATTTAAGTATATTCCATGTATATGTTAAGTGAGTGATCGACCGTGAGATCACCGAGTACATGCCATGTATTGACCGTGTAGAAATTTCTTACTACACAGCAGGTAGTTTTAGACATTTCTTGTATTCTTGACCGTGAAGAGGACATATATGGCATGTGGGCTTGTTGGCCAGGTAGAACTAAGTACATGTCATGTTCCCCTTGGACAAGCCCTGTATTCAAGCAGTGCATGAGAGAAACACATGGCGTGTGGGTAAGTCGGTGAGGAAGGGAATAAAAATGGATTACATGTCGTGTACCCTAGGTACACGCCCTGTACGCATGTCGGAAGGTTCTGGAAGGTAAGTCAGTAGAATTCTAGCCATCATATGAACAATTAAATGATATACACGACATGTAGTCCTAATGTACATGCCATGTAGTTTCTTTTTTTTTTGCGTTAAAACAAGCAGTATCCTCGTATTAAGGAAAAACCTCATATGTGTCGCCGGGTTTCATGAACCATGCTAGTTGGACCTTAATTATCTCCCCGGATCTTTGTTCTAAGTCTGATTCAATCACTGATAGATGAGTTGGAACCCCCTCAGTAAGGACTCGATTCCTCTTGATCCGTTTTGTCTGATATCTGTTCTAGAACGAGTTATAGGGGTTTGAGCGGTTTTTATTCTTTTAGAGATCTACCACATTTTATCCCAAATTGGAGGATTTTATTGGAGGAGTAGCATCGTATGAGTCTCAGGTAGGTGGTGAATACCTCTTTTTGTGTTTTTGTAGTCTTTTGGGTGATGCAGACTTCAGTGTGTTTTCAGGTATTTTTAGTGGGACCCGTTTTATCTTCTGTTTCATATTGAATTGATTTTTGGACCTATGGGATGCCTTTGGGTATGCCCTGTTACTGATTTTTCTTGAGAAGGGCCGGGTGTGGGGTCTTTTCCCATAAGGGAATTTTGGTCGGGGTATGCCAAAATGGTTTAAATTGCAATATTAATGTTTTAAACTATTGAGTTTAATTTATTAAACCTGGTGTAAATTGTTAGAGGCATTCAAGACCTCAGTGTTGTTGACTGATAACCGTTGGGTTAGGGAAATTCTACTATTTTAATGTTTTTCCTATTTATTTGTCTTGTTTAAATTTTTTATATATGAAATTACTGAAATGCACATGCTGGACCCTTTGGGTTGTGTTGGGCATGGCCCGGGTATTCTTTTGTGATGCTGATCATAGGCTGGGCTTGTCCCGAGTTACGTTGGGTGGTTCTGACCACAGGATTGGGCATCATGGATATCGATTTGAGGCAGGATGACTGTCAAGATGGGAATGACCCGAGTTACTCGTACGACGATGCCATCAGACATGAGTGACATGGTCACAGGGGAAAGAGGTGTCAGAGGTGTTGGGGCTTGGGTACTATTTTGGTGATTACCGCTCACCCGGAAACTTTGACTAGTGTTCACACAGAGGTACTCCGTGATGAGGTGGTTTTGACCACTCGTGTGGGTAGAGACCCCCGTAGTTGTGGTTTAGGTATTTTGATTTGGGGTACTTGCGGTAGGAATCCATGTGGAAGGTGAGGAGACTTTAGGGGATAACATCGAGACTCTCTGGTTGGGGGCTGAGGCTCACCATGATTTGAGGGCAGACATCGCTATCCCTACGGTTACATTATTTGAGGGAAGATATCATTGTCCCTATAGTTTCTTATTGAGGACAGGTATCACTGTTCCTCCAGGTTACTTCTTGGGAGTGCCTTTGGGATGTTGGTACTTGAGACACGCAGTGTTAGGGGGCACATGGTGCCGGGTTACATGACAGAGATTCTGTCATTGGCCGAAGCAGGTGACACTCTGTAGTGGCTGCTGAGCACCGGGGGTGTTAGTGTTTATTTGTGCATTGTACTGTTTACTGCATTCCTTATAAATGCATGAATGCTTAAACACTCATATTAGGTACTCACCTTTGGGTGGTATCCTACTGAGATTTGTCTCACACCCTACACGGGCCCTTCGAGACGTGTTCAGGCTTTATGGATTTGCATGTAGTAATGAGGCCAGCTTCATGAGATAGGCTACGTTAGTTTTTGTAAGTAGATGGTGAGGACCTTGAGGTCTTAATTAACTGGTGTTACTCTATTTATTTTCTTTACTTGTATCAGCATGATTACTTGTTTGTAGCTACGGTTGGTCAGCCATTGGCGCCCCTTTTTTTTAGTGACTTGCTATGGATGCATGTTTGGTTTGTTTAGTAGATACAAGTCATTAGCATGCTATTGTGCTTACTTTTCATTGATGTTGTTTATATTTATTGCTTACACTATTTATAGATATTGAATGTGCTTCCGCTCTGAAGGTCTGGTTCGAGTGTGCCGAGTATTTTATTCCTCTACATCTCTACTATTATACTTGGACCAGTACTATTATTATTATCCTCCGAGAGGGTATATCCTCCCCACTATACCTATCAGACCCTCATTGCAAGATGGAATCCTTTGGAATTCGGGCAGGTGCACCTAAGGTAGTTGCACCTGACCCGTTTATCACTGTTCAGGTCTGGGTCGTTACACATTGATTAATTCTCACTTCAGTATTATGATCATTCTAAGGGTTTATTTTACAATATCATTTTAATCAAGATTATTTATATATGAATTTACATTAATGTAAATCATTTGTTTTTTGTCTAATAAAACAATTTATTTTTCTTAACATCTATTTATTCATTAAAATTTCATTAAATTTTACCATTTAATCTCTTTTTTAATTAAAATTATTGATAATGTTTTTAAGAAAATATGACTTTATTTCCCTCTTTGGTTGGAAATCATTTTTCTTTTAAAACCATGTTTTTTAAAAACAATTTCAAAATGTTTTCTAAAAATTTTAAAATTGATTTATTAAATAATTTTTTTCCCATTTTTGACTTTTTATATATATTTTTAAGGTAATCTTCATGTTATATTCTAAATAATGCTAGTTTGGATTTTAATGAAAATGTTAAAGGAATCATTTTTTAACATGTACGATTTTAATAGAATTTCTAGCCATCATAAACTCTCAATGTATTAATGCATACATTATAATTTTCAAAGTTAATTTTCAAAGATATTATATTTTAAATTATTTTGTGAACTTTTATGTATAAAATTATTTTAAAATTGAACAAGTAATTTCCTGAAAAATGTTTTTAGTGACATTTTAATAGATTTTTTATCTATAAATGATATCAAACCTTAATTTTATTTATGATCCATTAGTGATTTGTTTTATTAATACCATCCTTACTATTAATTTGGATGGTTTACAATCATTTTAACTTTGCAAAGTATTGACACTCTATTTCTTGATTAATTTTTATAGTCATTAACTTAACCATGAAATATTTCCTTTTGTTTTATCAATGGAAATTAAATTTCCCAAAAATATATATTATTTACCATGGATATAATTATTAATAAAACCATATATCATTTATAAATATGATATTTTACTTTAAAATCTATATGATTGACTTGTGAAATTATTGATAATACATATTTATTAGTCAATAAAAAAAATTATTGAGAAAACATATTGTTTAGGAATTAAATCAATCATTAAGTATATGAGGAATGTATTGGACATTCAGATAAGGGTGAGATCTGGTTATATATATCCTTTTTATGTATCAATTGTCTCATAAGATGAATTTGTTTTCTAGAATTATTTAAATGGGTTTATGGTGTATTTCTACCCATTAGTTTTAAAATGTATTGTGAAAGGTATTGATAGTCGAGTTATCATGATTTATGATATCATGACATCCAATGATTAAGAATTTCATTAATTAATAATTCAATTATAATTATCAATGATATTTTTTCAATGATATTATCTTTGTTTGAATTTTATTCTCAGTTTATTAATTTAGTTGAATGTGTTTTTAGTTATTTTCCTTTCTATATTGATTATGACTTATCTATTCTTGATATCCGTGTTACTAAAATGGAATGTGTGTTAGATTATTTTCATCTCCCTATTTATTATTTCTTATATAATCATGATAGTCAAGTTATTGATTAAATGGTATGTGTGTTCAGTTATTTACATTTTCATGATGACTATTCATTTTGATTCATGATAACTTCCTCATTACATAACTCTAATTGAACATTAACTTAACCCTTTATTTTTTTATATTACTAGGAATCTAGGATGTGTAATAATAATAATATGAAATTATATGATTGTGGGAATAATTATATTCTAAAAAAAAATATTTTAATTCATATATTCAAATGTTAAATGAGAATCATTTATATATGTAGTTTATCAAGCCTTCTAAACTATTCATCCCTTCATGATGTGATTCATTATATCTTATGATAATGTATCAAAACAGAAACCATCTTCAAGAAACTAGGGATGAGGTTGTTTCAGTTGGTATAATAGAGTGTTTGGTAGAATCCTTTGGAACTAGATTTCTAAAAACATTTATTAGGGATCACAACCATATAATATGATTTATGTATTAGTACAGAAAACCATAATAATGTTTTAGTAAGGTTGATATTATTTAGTTTTACTTGAAAGTATATCCATTTAGGGGTACTATAAGTTGACACGGTTTATCATAGATGTAACTAGGTGTATTAACTATAAATAATGTACATCATTAATGGATCGAGCGTTACACAATACCTAAAAACTGTCCTTACTATGAACTTAGTTTTGAACTTTTGGGGGATATGCTTTGCATAATTCACTTTTTTAGAAATCCATTATGAAGGTTTTAAATATATGTTGACAATGAATAAAATTGGCAAAACATAAGTTTTATTACATTGAAATGATGGTGACATGATTTAGAAATCCTCTAAATGATTATATGGTTTTCACACTACGATTATTATTTCTCAGACTATGATTTTTGGTTTTAGTCAATAGATGGTACTAAAAAGAATCTTGTTGACATTGAACATGATGGAAAATGATGTGACTTTGAGAAAAAATGGGATGATGAAATTATTGAAAGATATTATGATTATTCTGAATAAATTATCCCGTAATATGATTAACAACATATACCTTAACCGACTCTCAGAATCACCAAGGAAGAGAATGATGAAGTTCTCTAAGTGATTGGGTGGTGGAGAACATAGAGGAATAAAGGAAAAATTTCCTTTATATCATAAATGTGGAAAGAGACACCCCGAAAAATTGTATGAAAGGGACCCAAAAAAATTTATGTGTAGAAAAAAAGGGAAAAAATTAATGAATTACTGAGGAAAAATGAAGAGTGTGATGGATGAAAGTAAAATTCATCCTATGGATCCATTTAATGTTTATTATTATAAATGTGGGGAACCTAGGTATTATCTGAGTTAATTATGTCTTTTAAATGTCAAACCCTAGACCAAGGAATGACCTATGTTAAAATAAAATAGATAAAGTATTTATGTATTGCTATTTAAGAATTAAATTGTAAAAGTTTTTTAATAATGGTATTTTGGTTATAAGAATAATGAAACATCTATGAAATTTGTTAAAATTTATAATCATATATATATTCATTAAAATAATATTTATGGATACCATATTGGGTTTATGAGTATTTGGTTGATCAAAAGATTTGAGTCTTAAACAAACCTTTTGAAAATTTGTGTTCAAGGAATATAAAATGATTAAGGATATTTTTGGAAAAACTTTATAGGAATACAACCCATTGGTTTTGTATATGAAATAGTTATTAGATTAAAAATGACTTAAAATTTTTGGACATAAGATTAAAGGTATGGGTAACCATTAGGATTTATCATATCTTAAATATTGGGAAATTATGGGTTATAAAAATTAGAGAACTTTATATGAATTATATTAATATATTTTTCGAAAAATAAAAACTTGTATGATGGGTGGAAACCATTTGAATCTAAATAAGGCTAGATATGTTGAACCCATGACTGAAGGATGATAGATTTTAGCACCTACTAGTGGAATACATGATGTTCTACATAATATTTCATTGTTTTTACTTAATCAATTTGATGAATAAATATTATTGATGAACCAATGGTGTTACTATTGAGGCTTAGAGATTAATAATTTGTGTTAACCATACTAGATTTTTAAAACACTTAGAAATATATATAAATAATTTTCACTCTTTTATAGATTGTATTATTCATTAAAATTAAATTTTAGTGATTCTAGAATAAAACATTATTTTATGGATATTAATTTTTGGAAAAAGATATGAAGCATAAATTTGACAATGAAAAACCTAAGGATGAAATTATGATTATTAAATTTAAATATATCATGTAAGTGTATTTTCTTATATGCTTATATTGTAAAATAATTTCTCAACATTAGGAAAATGACCTTGAACCAAAAAATTATCATATTATCATTTTATCCAAGGCATTAATGATATTTTAAATCATTATATATTTAGTTTTTTGTGTTAGTTGACTTTATATTTATCATTCACATCCTTGTGATCAATGCCTTTTATCACCCTCTACTATTATTTGGGCATTACACTTTTCCTCAATGTCCATATCTTCACATGCCACATATGTTATCCTACATGAAAACCTACTTATTTATTATATCAGAAGAACTTTTATATTTATAATTACCTCTTTTAAGAAGATGTTTTATTAATCTGTTTATGATGTGGGTTTTCAATGAAAGATTTATCAAAATTTAAACCCTCAATTTACTAGTGAAAGCTCAAATTGTGAGGATGTAATTTATTTATAGTGGATAAAATGTAACAACCAAAGATTTTAAAAGAATATAATTGGGTATAATAGAATATATGACAAGTAAAACTGATAATATATGAGAACTTATCACCCCAACACTTAATGATAAAATTCTTTTTAATTAAATTTGATATCTTCGATAACTTGCAGAATATTCAACACTAAGTCTAAATAAACCCTAATATTGTCTACCATTAGATACTAGTAGTTAAATTGGGGGGTATTAAACGTACTAAATAAAAAAAATTAAAATATTGGTTATCAATTTATTATAAATTAAAATTAAATTTATTTTAATGAACACACAATTTTTTTCTGAAAAACTACATTTTTCTAAAAGATACTTTTACTCGTGTTTTTCACACATAATTTAGAACAATATTTTACAAATTTTATAAAAAAATTAATAAATTTACTTATATTTTAAAATAATCTTGTCAAAAATATCTTATGGTTAATTTTTGGGGTTTTTTTGAAAATTTTCATTTTTCGATGAATAGTGAAAATATAGATTTTTGTTAAAAAACTGTATTTTAATTTAAATAATTTACAAGGTTCAATTATATTTTCAATTGGTTTGAAAGTAAAATAAGTAAAATTAAGTAAATAGTTAACTAATTTATTTCATTTGAATGAATTTAATATATTATTTTTATATTAAAACATTTTATACTTATGAGAATTTTCTCTTTGGAAACAAGCCTTTTCATTGTGTCTATGGGTAAAATACTAAATTTGATTTTTCCACATATGTGAATTGAATTTGGAAAAATGGATTACATAATTTTAAATATCACAATTTATATTATCTAATAATGAAAACTTAATGTTTTACCATTATGAATTGGAAAATAAGTAAAAATTAATTCTTATGGTTATGGTAAAAATTGACTTACGTGAGACTTAAAATAAAAATAAAAGGGATAAAATGTCCTACAGAATTGTCCAACACCAATTGTATGAAAATATTTGGATCTCTTCACCTATAATTGTTTATAATAAACAATTTCCCTAGAATTTGGTATGATAAAAACATTGGTGTAATTGATTCTTCTTAAAAATTCCATGTTTGTCCTCTCCCTCACTTACAAATGGTCACCCCTCTCATCCACTCTTCAAAATTACAAATCCATTTTGTTCATCCAATAATTATCCAAATATATTATTTAATCCCATAACGACATCCTAGATCCCTTTATTATTATAAATACATCCTACGATGGACTTTGGTGCAAACCTAAAGAGGTCGTCTAAAGAAGAGGAAACATTATTAAACAATCATTTTTATTTTATTTCTTCCTAAAACTCATTAAAATATTATTAAATTTTGATTTTATAATATATATATATATATATATATCATAATGTTAGGTTTTTTATGTTAATGAAATAACCTTTATCGATCTCCTCCTCCATCAAATGTGAAACTAAATCGTCGATCGTGTGTACAACGGAATATCATCTCACGAACAGATGTAACTCATTTTCCATAAACACTTCTAATTATTTTATATAATTATTTATTTAATATATAAATACAATATTTATTATTATATTATATTTTTTAATATAAAATAAAATCTACATTTATACTTTATATATCGTTTAAATTACCACAATGTCACTCGTGTGTACGATAAACTACCACCTCACAAAGTGTTGTGATTCGTTTTTAATGTATAATTTAAAAAGAATGTAATAAAGATAAATTTAATAAATATATTTGATATATATGACATTATATTTATTCTATAAAATTAACATATCACATAATTTCTTACTCTTTCACCAATTAAGGAAATGATATTGTCACTCATGCAAATATACGACCTACCATATTCACAAAGCGATGTGAACAATTATCCAAGTTAAAATTTCAATAATAATTGTAAAATTGAATATAATGAAGAAAAATTATATTTATAACATTTATATAATTGTTAAGATGATTTAACTATATAATATTCTCAAGAACCATAACTTTCACATTAAAACATTCATGAGAAAACATGGCAGTTCTCACTTGAAACATTAGTAATAATGAAATATTATTAATTAATTAGTGATAGGATATCATAAAAAGATAATATAATATGTTTTAAATATTAATATGGTTATTTTATATATTAGTAAAATTCTTAAAATCATTATATATGAGGATTGATCATGTTCAACGAAAATGAAGTTTGAGGTAAGCGACTTCGTCTCAATTTCTCTTCATTGAAGCATATTGTAATGTTATGCACCTACTTTATATTATATAGTGTATATAATACCCCTTTTCAAGTAATATCTTTAATAATTCACACTTTATGTTATTTTAAATTTAAATTATAATTATTTAATCTATGTGTATTTCACTAAAAATTTACCACATGGAAAAGAATCTCATAACCCAATTTATTTTCATTTGGCTATATTAGTTCTTCGTTGTATTTGAAATTCTAAGATAATGTGTGTAAATAATTTTGACTATATTATGTTGTATTTCAACTTGTTTTATGTGGATTTACATTTGATACACATAATTAATTTATCGATTAATTCTCACATAAACATTATGATATTTATAAGGGTTTACTTCACAATCCCATTTTAATCAAGATTGGTTATGCATGAATTTATAATAAAATAAAATCAATTTATTACTTTATAATTAAACTATTTCATTTTCTTCTGATCTGTTAATTCATAAACATTTCATGAAATATTACGATTTCCTTATCTTTGGTGCTAAGCATAATTTGAGAAATGTTTTTTAGAAAATCCCACATTATTTCTCTATTCAGTCAAAGATCATTTTTTTTAAAAAATAATTTTATATTTTTTTTATTGTTTTTTAAAAATTATAAAAATATTTATTAAATAAATATTTACTCATGTATTAATTTTTATATTTTTTAAATGAATCTTCTTGTCTATTTACAAACAAGGACCTTTTAGATTTTACCAAAAATGTATAATGAATACTTATTTAAATGTGTATGGAATGAATGAAGTATCTAGACATCAAGACTATTGAAAATTTTAAAGGTTAAATTATAATAATGAAGGGTTATTTTCAAATAAATTAAGGTCCTAAATATTCTATGAAGTTTTACCTTTAAAAATATTTTCAATGTGAAAAGGTTATTTTCCTCAAAAATGTTTTTAATGAAATGTTTATGGTAATTCTATTCATCAACGTCATTAACCATTTAATGTACTTATGATACATTGAGGATACGTGGTACTTATACCATAATTAGAATCTATATGGATGATTTACAATAATTTTTCCAATATAATGGAATGATATTCTCTTTCTTGAATATTTTTTTAATCATTAACTTTTCCAGGAAATATTTACATTTGTGTTATCATTGGTCAATATGTTTCCAAAAAATATCTATATTCCTCATCATAGATAAACTTATTAATTAAAAAATATATCATTTAAATATACATAATTTTACTTTTAATTTTATTTGATTTACTGGGGAAATTATTGTTAACCCATATTCCTTACTCGATATGAAAGTTTATTGGTAAGGAATACTATTAATGAATTAAATTGATCATTAAATTTATAAGGAATGAATTGGACATGAATATATGGGTTGGGGATAGTTATAGAAATCCCCTCGATGCATCGGTAGTCTCATAAACTAAATCTATTAGCTAGACTTTTCTAAATGGGGTTTTAGTGTATACCCACCAATCTATTTTAAAGTGTCTTTTTAAAGGTCTTTAAAGTTTAGGTATCTGGATGCATGATATCCCGAAATACAAAAATTAATCATTTTATTCATTAAGAATTATGTAATTACTATACATGTGTTTTTCAAAATGATATTATATTTGGATGAATATTTATTTTTAGTTTATCTATTTAATGTACTATGTGTTCAATTTTTTATCCTTAAATATTGATTATGCCTTATCTATTCAGGATAGTCAAGTTATTTAAATGGATTGTGTGTTCAATTATTAACCATTCAATATTGATTATTCTCTCTCTAATCATGATAGTAATGTTATTGAATAAGTTGTAATTTTTTTGTTGTTTACCTTTCTAAGTTTATTATACTTATTGATTGAAGGTAACATTCACTTTACGTAACTCTTACTAATAATTTTTGATCACCCTTATTTTTTCCATTACTTGGAATCCAAGAAGTGTACAAATAATAACATGCATGGATATTCTAGAGGGAATAATTATATTCTCAAAAAACTTATATTGTAGTTTTTTATTGAAATGTAATAAGGGAATCTTATATATATATTTTACCTAGTCTACTAAACTATTCAGTCCACTGTGATATGATTCCTTATATCATATGAAAATGTAATAAAGTAGACACTGGCTCTGAGTTACTGGGTTGAAGATTTTTATAACCCCTATTACCCAATTTTGATGTTATGATTCCATATTTGAAAATTATTTAACTAAATTAAATTTATAAATATATGAAAATATTCTTTTAAATTAAAACATAATATATATATAAATAAATATTCTTATAGGAGAAGGACTTTTTGTACAATAAGTGTTCTTAATCTTATTTTAAATAAATTTCTAATAAAATTATTGTTAATATATATTATTATAAATAGGAACATTAAATTTTATTATAATTATTCTTTAAAAGTGATCACCTTAATTAATTAAGATAAAAAAACACAATAATCATAAAATAATTCTTTAAAAAACAACTCTTTCTCACATTAATTTATTTTAATAAAATCATAGTAAAAATAATTATTTATTATATAACTATTAAATTTTTTCAATCCATTAGTACTTGAATATTTGTTTGAATTTTATAAACTCATCAAATAATTCTTTAATAATAACAATAATAATAATATGTATCTAATAAAAATACATATTTTTATAATAAAATATTATAATTTATTACTATATTGTTCTTTCATTCTAGAATTATTATTATATGTTATACTTATTAATTTATTACGATCTATTAAAATTTTATAAATTCAACATACCTATTGAATACAAGTATATGTGAACACTATATATCCAATGACCATATATCCAATAACCATATGTTCAATGGCCATATAACCATCAATTGTATATATAATATTTAGATTTCATTATATTATATAGAATTACATAATTCTCAAAAATATTTTATCTTATTACCTAATTTCATTTTAAATATGTTTATAATATTTCAATAATGTTTTATTCTTTAAATAGTTATTATTTTTCGTATGATCTTCATGAAAGATGGTGATAATGAGAACAATAACCTTGTAGTAATTTTATTTACATGTGGTTTCATCCGTTTGGAAATTTTACTAAATATTTTTTATTATGTCTTCTTGTAATGTATTTTATTTAGTATTGTAATATTATATTATAATGAAATAATACATTATTCAATTATTTTAATGTTTCATGTGTAAAAAACAATCGAATATAAATGAATCATTTAAATATAAATACATTAAAAAATCACTGGGTGTTACAATCCCATCTCTAAAAATTATTCTTATATGACATATATTCATACTATATAAATAACTAGTAGATAATTAAGTTCATAATTCTTGATCAAAAGGATTAGTTGCATCCATAGAAGGTTTCATTTGATTAATATATTAGATTTAGATGTACCACTAGTTTAGAATTATTGTATAACCTCATATATTTCAACCCTAAAATCCAATACTAGAGGATTTTTTGGATTTTATATGATTAGTTTATGAATCGATTCCTCGAGGACCCTCCTTGATTTAGTTGCATTAATATAGGAAACAAGAGAATCTCAACTCTAATAAAACATAGACTAGAGAATAGAACTATAGATTTACACACAAGATGTGATATATTACCCATATGGGAATTATAAAAATAAAACACCAAAATATAAAAAATCAATTAGAATATCCTGAATATTTTTAAAATTTTCATGAAAAATGTATCAAATATAAGTAATAAAAATATAGAAACATCATTAACCTCCTAATTAATGAAAATTTATAACTAAATAAACTCAATACCAGCATTAAATCCATTATTATTACCCAAATAATATCATCATCATATCTTTTTCAACTAAAAAAATAATCACAATATAAAACTATACGTGGGTGAGTAATTCATACCCAAAACATCCATATTGTAAAACTTATTAGTGTTAATGTTAATGAAATGTATTAATTTAAAAATGTATACATAAAAAAAATTAAAATTTATAATCATGAGATATAATATACCATTTTAAATCCTAATCATCCACGATAAATATAATACATTCAATAACCAAAAAAGTTAAAAATTAATTTAAGCATTTTGACATTAGAAAAAAATCAAACCCCACATAAAAACATATCAATAAAAAACATAAAAATAAATTTTAAAATAATAAATTTAAAGAATTAAATAAAAATATAGTGTCAAAAAATTATAATAGACCAAACCCAAATCAGTAACACTCTCCTATTAATCAAAATTATTTCTTATCAACTAGGCGGATAATCATGGGGAAGAAATTTCTCACAAAGTAACCATATAGTGTTCCTCGCTTTAATGGATGTTGGGAGGCAAATAAAAATAAAATAATTTCATATTTTTACATTAACACTAAAATTCCATATCAATATGGTAACCATATTCCAATTACACCAATATATCAAGACTAAAATTTCACTTTTAACATCATATACATATTTAAATCAACAACTAGAAAACCATTAGTACCATCATATTTTTTGTAATATAATTTTTCTGATAAATTTAATATTTTTGATATTTAGTGTTACATGAAAAACTTATTTTTTATTTCCTTACAAGTAACAATTGGTTTATATAGTGTTATATTCAACACTCTGTTTTTATTTTATTACACACAATACCGAGTTTATCTTGTGTTACATGCAACACCAAGTTTAAATGAAGCATGATATAATATTAAAATATTATTATATAATATATATGATATAGCCATTGGAATGGTGGGTATTAATCAGATTAACTAAATTATGAAAATATAGTTTAAAAATATTTATATGATTAATTATTTGGTGGCTAATAATTTATAATTTAAAAAATAACCCTTTTGAAAATAAAAGGAAATGTTTTTCTGAAAAACTATTTTTATGCACACAAGTGTGTTTTATACTGAAAAAAATAAGAAAATCACTCTAGTGGAATTATATTAATGATATGTATATATAATATTTAATATATTATTTTAAATTCATCATATTTGTTTTTTATACAAGTGATAAGAATAAATCTAACATTTTGAATAAACAGATGTATTTTTATGAAACACAGTTTTGTGCTCTTTTAATGGATAACTTATTTCAAAACTAAATTTTTACACATTTATAAATTATATTTGAAAAATAATAATTATTTTTTAAATATTAATATCAAAACAATATTAGCGTGAATATTTGGTACTTTTTTGAGAAGTTTTATTTTTATTGAATTGTGAAAAATACTAAATTTTAATTGAAGATTGTCTTTTCGTTTAAATAATTTATAATGCTAATTTATATTTTTGAATTGTTTTTAAAGTAAAAATAGTAAAAATATATATATATATATATATATATATATTAAAGAAATTTAGATAATTGGAATCATTTTCATATTGAAATTATATATAAAAATGTTGTAAACCTTGAAACATTTTCGTTTTAAAAATCATCTTTCTCAACATGTCTTAGAGATTAATTTTAAATTAATTTTTTCCACTTTTTGTGAATTTATTTTTAAAAAATAGATCCAATATTTTTAATTATAATATTTTATACTTTCTTATATGTCCCAAATAATGTTTCATCATAATTAATAGTGAAATGGGTTGAAATTGATCAGGATGATTAAGAGAAAATGAGATTACAAAGGGACTAAACTTTAAAATTAAGGGGAAAATGACCTATGAACTTGTCCAAAACCCATTTTAGGGAATTATTTAGACCTTATAACTTATATTATTGATATTGGTTCATTATTGGATCCACTTTAAATGAAAAAAATAATCCAAATTCACTATTATAAAAAATTACAAAAGTGTCACTCACCTCCCTTATAAAAGGCCACCCCCTCCCCCTCTCTCCCTATCCTCACACATTAAAAACCAATTGGTTAGAATAATTATTGATGCAATATATTTCATAATTACCACCTATCATCATATAATTTTAAAATTGGTCATAAAGACAACCTAGAAAGGCCTTTGGTGCACACCAAAAAGAGATACCCGAAGAAAAGAAAACATTAATCAGAAAATATTTTCGATTTATTTATTCCTAAAACCCTTCCAATTGAATTTATATCATTATTATATATTAAAATAAATTTATTCAATATAAATATTGGTTTTTATGTTAACATTTTTGACCTGAAAACACGCATAATTAGACCCAATGGGTTATGAAATCATTATTCATGTGTATGACAGACTACCACCTCACGAACTGATGTCATTAATTTTTATTAACACATTTCATGGTTTCTAATAATGATTAAAATAGTGTTTATATATTATATATATTAAATTTATGATGTATTTTTTTCTTCTATAATTATTATATAACACATACCTTCATGCTTTCCATTTTGTGGGAATACAATAACGTCGTTCATGTGTATGACCGACTACCACCTAGGGAAATGATGTGATTCATTCAATATTTAAATAAAATGTATTAATGATGGTTTTAATAGTAATATTTGTTTTATATGAAATATAAAATATTCTTAATGATAATATATCATATACTATTTCTTTCATTCAACTCGATAAAAAATGGATACAACGTTCATGCGTACTATGACCCACTGTCTCCCTAAATGGTGTATTTTTTTTCAATTTCTATATCTTGTAGATTATTATAAATAAATATATAATAAATATATATGATATTTATATCTTGTTTATAATTATTGAGGTGATTAAATCATGATTCATATAAGAGAACCAAAAATATAACGAATCAAAATATGTTTGAAAAACAAAGAAGTTATTACTCGAAACATAACATTAACAAAGAATTGTTAATAAATGGGTAATATAAATTCATATGTAAATAATATATAGTATTATAAATATGAATATGGTTATTTTTTATATTTATAGTAAAATTATATTCATTATACAAGATGTTTTAACGATTTCAATGGAAGCCAAGACATGAGGTAAGGGGATTACTAGCCTCATTTGTTTCTGTGAGATTTATACCATATTCACCACTCCTTTATTTTTTTGTGGTATATATAATGACCTATGAAATGTTATATCAAGAATTTAATTTATTTTATGATATTAAAGGTTTCAATTAATTTTATTATTTCTAGGATATCATAATTCAAAAGTTACTCAATTATTAAGGGATTCTCTCCTCACATATACTTTCTGTAAGACAAATTCCACAATCACCACATATAAATTTTATGTGGTGCATATACTGACCATGAATGTATTTAATAATTACTCTAATAAAATTTAATTTTATTTACATATCAATTTTACGATCTCTATATCATGGTGTTTATGATTTAAAAGTTACCAAATCGTTAAATAATTTTTCCTCAATTTTTTTTCTTTGAAACTTATGTTATTATATGCACCTATATTATTTAATGGGTTCCATATACAAACCATTTTACATATTATATAATGAATTTATTTATCATCATTATATTTTAAGTTTTATTTTATGTTATTCCTTCATGGGTCTTATTATTTAAGGTTAACAACGTGGAATTTTTTTTATGTTATAATCTCATTATTTACCAGGATTGTTTTTTATTATGATTAAAATTATAAAATATTATGATCTATATATTAAGAATTATAATTACGTTTATTATAATTTGGTTATTTATAATATATTCAAGTAATGGTACAACTTTTCCACTATTTGTTACTTGAGATAATTAACAAAATGATTTTATAAAAATTTACCTTTAGTTCACTCTTCCTATAGAAATATAATTTATTTCAAAAACATGTTTTATAATAACATTTTAAAAAAATAATTTTAAATTTTGTTTCAATTTTTAATTTAAATTAAAAGTATATTTAATTTTTTTATGTTTAAAATGGGTTTTAAATTATTTTCAAATATTAATTTATATTTTTTAAATGTTATTTTCAAGTAAAATGGTTTTAAAAATGTTTTATTTTTCAAAAAAGCACTTTTCAAAGATGAAATGATATTATCCTCAATATATTTTTAAATGATCTTTAAATATTATTTTCTTTCTAAGATTAAATCTTTTGATGTTACATATGACTTAATAGGGATATGATCTAAGGATACCATTTATATTCTTTTTCTAAATGGTTTATGTTTTGAGGGCATGATGTTTACCAAACCGGTTTCACTTCCCCATGTTATACCATAATAAAATTCTTATTAAACCAACTTATTATCACGGGTTATTCTATGATGAAAGTTTTCTGATTATAATTTAATTTTGTGGGTTATGATATGAAGAATGTTTATGACCTTGAGGCACACATGTGTAGTATTTTCATTATGTGATGAGTGAGACGTATATCACCCTCCAATGCATTAGGTGATGATGGATAAGACATGAGTATATATGTTTTGAAAAAAAAAAACCGATTAAATGTTCATAATGTTGATCATGAACATAATTATATATTATAGAATTTATTTTTGAACCTCATTACATGTTCATAGTGTTTTTTGTGTGAACCAGATTACATGTTCACAATGTTATGCATGAATTTAATTACACATTCACAATAATATGGGTACCAAATTACATGTTCACAATTTTATTCCTAAATAGGATTTTATGTTTAAAATGTTATGTGTGAATCTAATTCCATGTTCACAATGTTATACATAGACCATTATTTCATGTCCATAATGATACGTCTAGCCCTTGTTTCATGTCAATAAGTTTATGAAAGGGTCTGATTTCACGTCATTAACATAAGGAGTGCACCTATTTCTATGTATACATGTTAACTATATTATAAGATGATGTGTATTACAAAATCTATGTCTTATGAAAATTTTATAATCTCATGATTCTTTTTCTTTTATTATAATATGATTCATGTCTTATAAACATCCAATCAATATTTCTTGACTTAGTATTGTGATCTTTTATATGCAAGATACAGTTTCTGAATTTTATAATCATATCCCTGTTATGATTATGTATCTCCCTTTTTTACCCATACTAAGAATCTAGGATCAACCTTTATTATGTATCCATTCCATAGGTTATGAAGAAAGTTTTTATATAGGGTATGTCTATGAGGATTACTAAATGTGATGATCTTTTTGGGAAGCATGGAAGATTATTAACCATATTAGAAGATCAAGTTCTCTGTTTGCAAAGGAATTAATAAAATTATAGTCCTAAAAAAATATGTTTTGTAATGTATTGAATATTCATCTAGAATTATGTAATATCCACATATGTTATGTGTGAGTAACAATAGTTGTATCACAGTAAAGGTTTAGTTAAACTTTGGAAAATAAGATGAGAAATTCTTTTTGAGATCCATAGGGATACATTTAAGGACGCATATTGGGATGTATCTATTGATAATTCTAAGGATGATTCAAAGATTATGAAAATGCCATTGAAATTTGGTAAATGATTGATAGAGTTTCTTCTAAGAAATTACATCTATGTCTAGATACTATAAGTGGATGTTTATCGAGAATAGATTTACATATGGGTAAAAACAAGAAAGCACTCTATTGAGCTAGACTCAATCATGTACCAGTTCATGACAACATGACATGTTGGACACATGGTTTCACACTCATGGGGGATATGATTTGGAAATTCACAAACTATTTATGAACCATCATGAAGGATGTAAATAGATGATGATCATGGATGACCTAGTTTAAGGCTAAGGTTTAATAGATTTAAAATAACATGTCATGATTTAGACAACATATAAGTGTTTTTCTTCATGAAACTGTGCTAATATACTTTGATAAGTGTTTCTCAAACTATTATTTTTGGTTTTATTCAATAAAAACAACAATAATGGACTAGGTTATTGTTGAATGTGATAGAAAATTTACTAATGAGAAGTAAAATGGGATAATTACTATATTGAAGTACATTGTGATTATGCCTAATTAGATTTCATAGAACATGATTAACAATGATTACCTTAACCAACTCTCATTCTCACCAAATAAGAGAAGGAAATATTTCTCTTTGATTTTAAGAGAAGGTAACCATGGAGGAAATAAGATTCAATTTCCAATTTTTTGATAATGTTGAAAGAAGTACCCAAGTGAATATGTTAGAGTAACGTGAAGATGTTTTGATTATATAAATAAGGACACCAAGAAAGTAACTATAAAGGAAAACAAAGAGTTCGGTTAACACATTGGATGGGAATATTGTTCTCCCTAATGTTTTATCTATGGATTAAAGATTTAAATGTAGATGCATGTGAATTATAAAAATATAGGTCTTTGGAGAAATCTTTATAATGAAAATCAGAAATGTGGTACAAGTAATTATTATATTACTGATAATGAATAGATTATATATAATATCCCATGAATTTAAGAATTTTTATAAATGTTCATTTAATGACTTGTTTTATTATTAAAATAAACTAATGTTTAATTTGACCTAGACTTAAATGTTTTCTTTTATAAAATTTGGTTTTTTTAGAAGTTAAGTAAAAAATATTTCTTTTATTTTAATATAGAATATGTAAGTGTATTAATATATTTATTATTTTTTATTTTTTATAATTTAACACAACTGAGAAATTTTTTAATCTTCTTGAAATTAATTTGTTTCCATTAAATCGGCACAATTTTTAATCATAAGGTGTTTATGTCCTAAAATAATTTTAGAAATAGAATTTTATATTCTGAGAAGAAATAATATTCACATAATAAATGTTTCTTCTTAAAGTAAGTTAAAAAATAATATTATTTTATTTATAAGTACGTTTTTTCATTAAACTCATTACATCATTACTTTTCAAAAAAAATTACTTTATATATTTATGCATTTTATGAACATCATATATAAATTAAATAATTTATAAGACATAAATAATATTAATTACCCTATTTTTTGTTTTTAAGTTACATGTTATTATCAATACCAAAAATTTATTTTCTTTGTAGTAAGTGTAATATTATTATTACAGTAATAAAAAATAATTTTTAAAATCTTATTGTAAAAGGAATCTTTGATATTTTTCTAAGTTTTGATCAAAGTGAATATGTTATTAAAATAATTAATTATTTTAGAAGTTGAAGATAAAAATGTTTGAAAATTATACTTTTTCATTTCAACTCATTTGATTATTTATATAGTTCTTAATTTGTAAAAAAATTAGAAAAACATTCTAAGCCAAGCTAAAAGACCCACCAACACATTATGGGACCCAAATGGGTCGACCATGTGGAGAGGTATACCTCACCAAATCTCGAGCTATCACACCCAGACACAATGTTTCTCTATTGTTTTATTTATTTTTGGACCTAATCTATTTTTCTCATTTAGTGGTCTTCCACTCTGGTATTAGGTGTGCCAAATAGTCTTTTTAGAGAAATTTATATATTTCATGGTTATCCCGTATGCTTAGGAGTAACCATGAGGTGCCCATGCAGGTTGGGTTTGTCATTTGATAAATACTTTTTTCATGTCTTCTACATTGTTTGTTAAACTATGGGGCTCATGTGGGTAATTTTATAAGCACCCTATTCTTGTCCAGTGGGGATACCTTGGTATGAACATATTTTGGTAAACAATGTGTCGTGTTCTATTTTTTATAATAATAAATAATGATATTATTATTATTATTATCCTCTCTCCCACCCCTTACCACGCTACCCCCTTCCCCTCTCTGGCCACATGACCCCCATGACCAAAGCCCCTCCCTCGCACCCTACTACCCCTTGATTGGCCTCTTATCCTCTCACCGATTTCACCATATTTCTTCAGGATTCTCATTTGATTCTTCAAGGAATGATCTCTTCATGCCATGTGTTATGTTCTTATAGTGTTTTTCTCTTCCCAATAATCCTATCTAGATCATCCGCACTGTAGGACAAGGGTCAACCGATTTTTTGGTAAATTATGCTGTTGTTAGGGTGTGAAGTGGGTCTCTTGGGTTTTCTTCAGTAATGTTTCAACATTCTTCACCGAAAGAAAAGATATTCATACCAATTTAGTCTTTCTGAAACCATTTTATGGTTGGGTTCCTTCTACCTTTCCTTTTCCCCATTTTCATTAGGGATTTCATGTTTTTAGATTCCTTATATTGATGTAGTTCTTTTTTTTTCTTCACTAGGGTGGGTTCGAGCCACCATCATCAAAGTCTTACGTGTGTTTTCATAGGTTGGAATGTACATATATATGTTCCCCCTTTATATATATTCACCCATGGTGGGATGAATATATATAATGGGGTTAGGTATGCTTATATGTGTATATGAAAATTCATATGTATGTAAGTGTAAGGTGGTATATTCTAGTTTAAGCATATATATAAGGATACCCTTATACAAAATTTTCCTTGTGAATATATACATATGGTAAAGGTTTCATTATATATATTTGAAGGTGAATATGCAAGAAATCTGAAAAAGAAGATCTCAGTTGCTTTTATCTATAGAAACTCTCCTTGAGTTTGAGGTAGGTTCCCTATAACTAGGCCTTTGATATGAATTCCATGATTTCATGATTGTTTTTAAAATATGTTTTCCATATTTATATGAAATTCATATTATATATATAATTTGGTTTTCTTCTTACAAGGTAACTCTTTGCATTGTTTATTGGCATTATATTAAACTTTTAAAATTATTTTCTTTGAGTAAAGAAAGGTTCAATGGTTATTTTTAAATGTGCGGTTCCTTGGTTGTTAAATTGGTATTTTAAATGGTTTTTGAATTTAATAGGTTTTGGAAATAGTGTTTTCTAAATTTAATGTATTTCTTTTAAAATAATTAGGCATGTTTGTCACTTCGATAATGTTTTATAGTAGAGGAAAACCACTATTGAGGCATGCTCCCTTGTTTTAGAATTATGATTTTTGTGTTAAATGTGTGATTTATTATATTTTCCTAATTATGAGACATGTGCATTGTTGTGTGACATAAAAAGGTGGATTTTCATAAGGAGGGAGATTGGTTGTGAGAATCTAGATGATTTTTGGGTGAAGATTGTGATATGTATGTATATTCCAGCTTGATAAAAACTTACCACAATTTGGAATAAGAACATGGGACCTCGAGTACCTAGGTGGATGAACTAGGTCTAATACACTAGGAAGATTAGCATGGCTGATGCCCAATCCCCCTAGTAGGATTTACACTAAAACACATACTAAACATATGATGATGATCAGAGACCACTAGACCTTGGGATGTATTCCCATCTCATGGATCCTGTATAAGGATGATTGGGGTTTTGGTATATGATCAAAGAACACAGAGCCTTGGTATGAATTCACCTATAATGTATCGTGCATAAATATATTGTGGGTTATGGTTTTATGTCCTTATCACCAAGGTATGAAGATCCTAGGACTGCACTAACCCAAGCTACCTAGGGAATTCCCACCGTTCTTTCTTACCTTTAATCTTATTTTCCGTGGTAGTTGTTTCAAAAATGTTCTTTGTTATTATATTTCTATACTATGGTATTTTTTCTTATGGAATTATATTTTATACATAATTTTCTTGAAATTCATTCTAGGATTTGAATAATTTTATGAAAATATTATAAAAAGTATTTTTTTTATAAAAATGGTACCTTTTCCATTGTTTTTATTAAAAAGTATAAAACCATTTTTTTAATATGTTTTATTTTAAAATTGGAATGAATTGAATAACCTTTTAATAGTAATTCATATCGAATGGTTTATCAAGTAACACCTATTATGTTTTAATACTCACCCTGATAGATTTATTTTTTTCATAGCTTATTGTGTCACTTCCTGGTATTGTTCGTTCATGGAGCGAGTGTGATCCTACAGTTGGAGGTGACCTTTGAGGTCACATGGAGGTATGTTTAGCAGTTTATTTCTGTATGATTTCTGGGATTATTTTTATTATTCAATTTGTATTAGTTTATATACAAGTTTTTCACTGGCTAAATAATTTCCAAATACATATTCCTGATGGCCTACACTAGTTTCCAGCCTGGGAGGATCAGTGACACCTCTGGGGCCTTGTTGCCGGCTAGATTGGATAACTAGTTTATAGTTAACCCATGTTTGTTCGTGACATGGGAAACGACTAAGTTATGGATGTCACCACATCGAGGCATAGTTTATTCCAATACTAGGCTGCATAGATTTTAGTTATGTTACGACCTAATTGGAGTTGCAGTTAGATGAAATCACCTATAAAGACCCATGTATAAGAACCATTTTTCATTTTATGGGTTTAATATCATAGTTTGGATTATATTGGAGCCAAGAGACATGTTCTGTTTTGATATGAGATCACTAAAAAATACCTCATTTAAATCATAGTTATTGAATCAAACTATTTCAACCATCAGATCACCTACTCCACTTCGTCTTCACCACCAAGATGAATATAGAAGAATACCTCAACTATTAAATTTTATTCTCAAGCACTCATCACCAGTAGTTGTCGCCATCATTCTCCCTGAACGATTTTTAAGCTTATCTTCCTCCTTCCAGGGTAAGCATATAATAGGGAAAAAAACTTAGTACAATGTATATAAACTATAATATTTTCCAAACCAATAAACTATTTTAAAATATATATTTATAGGGTTTAGTCTACAATAAAAATATTAATCAAATATGAATTCAAATATTATTTTTAAATTGATCATTATTTTTTTTCCTTTTTGGTCGAATGGTTACACATGAAGAAAGGGTTTCTAACACCTTAGATGAATCCTTATAGGTCATAAGACATTTTATTACCTCCAATGATTTGTCCCTTAAAAAAAATTCAGATTATCTTAGAAGCTAATACAACATCAGTCCAAAATTATATATATATATATATATATATATATCAATATATATAACTTAGAAGCAGAACCCATCTACCTCATTGGACAACCCTATGAATCCTTCTCCATCACTACCTTATATCTCTAAACAACTGATTCGAGCACCCAAAAGATATAAGACCATACCACCTTCTCTCAATACTAATACACTAAGGAGGAAGAATCCCTCATTTATATTTCTAAAAAATAGGTAAGGTGATATCTTTATTTAAAACTATAATGTATATAAATTATTTAAAAATTAAAGTTTATATATTCATATGTGTTCGAACTCGAAGCTTATTTATTAATATAAGTATTTTCATATTTATGTTTAAGTACAGGTGTATATATTTATAAAAAAATATTTTCAAGATTATATACATATAAGTGTATATTATTTTTAAATTTAATGATATGTTATTCAAAAATATATAATTTTATATAGGTTTTTTTTTCAAGTACATTTATTTTCAAGAATTCTAATTTTAAAGTTTATAATTTGGTAATGGGATTTCATTTATTACATTCAAGTATACTTTCATTTTAAGAAATTATACAACATTAGGGATTTTATTTAAACCCTTATATATATTATATAATGAAGATATTATTCTTAATTTTTTATGATAGTTTCTATAATATATGTATATATATATATATATTCATGAATGGAATGTTTCACTTAAGAATGTTAATTTTTATAATTTTATGTATTATATAAATGTATTTATTATGATTATTTTAAGGGAAAAAATTATATATCTATTATTTTATGTGAATAGAAATTTATAATTGATATTATTTTGCGTGAAGGGTTTATACACATAAACCATTATTTTATATATTAAATTATCAAATTTTAAATTAAGTATATGGGTATCTAATATTCTTATTTAGGGATGAGTTTTAAAATATAAATTTTAATATTTTATCTCCTTTTTCAATAATATGAATTTAATGTGTTAATAAAGGATGTGTTAAATACATTGATGTTAATTAACATTCAATGAATTTACACGAAGTTTAAATTGAAGGGGATTTGGTTGTACCAAATTTAACAAGTGATTTACTAAAAAGGTTTATATTTATATATATTTATATATAAATATATTTGTGTAAATGTATTAATTTGTTTTTATGTTTTTAAAGAAAGAAATCCAATGTAAAATGTAAATATTTGAGCTCCAAAATGTTTTTATAAAAATTTGGACATTGTAAACATAAAAGGCAAGTGGGGAGTGAACCCATCATTAAGGAAATTGGGAAGGTCTATGAAACCTTTAAAGTATTTAGTGGCCCTGTATTTTTTTCTAATTCTTCCAAAATATTTTATAAAAAATAACTAGATTATTTTAAATAAATTTCAATGTGTGTGTATTTTAAAAATTATTATATCATTTTCAAAATCATAATTATTTTCAAAGTTAATAACATTTTTTCAAATTATGTGAGTGTTTTACAAAGGTTTCATTGTGTTTTCAAAAGCATAAGTATTTTTAAAGTATTGATATAATTTTCAAAAGCGTAATTATTTTAAAAAATATTATAATTTTCAAAGGCATAAGTATTTTAAAAGGAATTTTCAAAATCATGTTTTCAAAATATTTTCAAAGGAGTTTTCAAAAAAATATTAAATTTTCAAATATATTCTCACAGTTATAGTTTCAAAATTATAAGTATTTTCAAAGGATTTTTAAAGTGTTTTATAAATATATGTATTTTCAAAATTATTTTTAAAAGTATTTTCAATAGTATTTTCAAAATTTATAATTATTTTTTAAAACGAATTAACTGGATTTTTAAAACCCCATACTGGGAACCTCTTCTCACCATATTAGTTATAAAAAATATTCATCATTTATAGGTTTCATGGGGTTCAGATCAAATAAGGAGCTGGAGATAGGAATGTCATATCAATGAATTTCTATTTGTTGTTTTAACATTGAACATTTATAAGATTCATATTTTCCCTCCAAATCATAGACCAAAAAAGATCCTCTAATGGAAAATGGAATGTATATTTTTAGTTTATTTAATTTTCATAAATGTGTATAAATATATACATCATTATCTTGTAATGGATCTAGAAGCACAGGTCCAACGCCTCACAGTTTGTATCAAAGGAATGATCTATATAAATATAGAGATTATGATGTTTGGTAGAAAATATGTTATTTTTTATGTATATTCTTTTAGTAAATACTTAGTTTGAGAACTTTTTATATTTGGGAAAAATATAAGAGTTAGAAATCTACCATTGATCTCCTAGGTAATTAAGTTACCTTTAAGAATGTAGTACCATAATGATTCTAGTTTTTTAAATTTTGAAAATCGAAATTCATAATCATTTTCTAGGTACGAAAATGAATTTTTGGGATAATATTCATTTTAAGGGGTGTAAAATGTAACACAATGGGAATTTATGCATTTTTTTAAATGTTCATTTAATTATTCATTTTATTATTAAAACAAACAAAAGTATAATTTAACCTAGACTAAAATGTTTTCCTTAATCAAAATTGGTTTTTTTATAATTTAAGATAAAAATATTACTTTTATTTTAATAAAGAATATGTAAGTGTATTTATTTATTTATTTTTTATATTTTTTATAATTTAACCCATATGAGTAATGTTTTAATCTTCTTAAAAATAAGTTATTTACTTTAATAATAGTATTTTTTAATCATAAGGTATTGAAGTCATAAAATAATTTATGAAATATAATTTTATTTTTCCAGATGTAATTATATTTAATTAATATATCTATATTATTAAGGTAATTTAAAATATAAGATTTTTTATCTAAAAGAATGTTTTATCATTAAATTTATTACATAATTACATTTAAACAAAAGTTACTTTATTTATTAATTCATTTTTTGATCATAATATATAATTAATATAATTTATAAGTCAACAATAATATTAATTACCTTATTTTATTGAGTTACATATTATTCCCAATACAAAATATATATTTACTTTTTTTTATAGTTGTAATATTATCATTAGAGTAATAATAGATAATTGTTAAAAATATTATTCTAAAATGATTCTTTGATATTTTTTCTGTTAAATGATCAATGTGAATATGTTCTTAAAATAATTAATGTATTTAGAAGTTGAAGTCAAAAATGTTTAAACAATTATACTTTTTCAATTCAACTCATTAGAGAATTTATGTAGTTATTACCAAAGAATTAATTATAATCTCAAATCCAAGATAAGGGACCCCTCAACCTGTTATGGGGTCCAAGTGGGTGACCCCATGGAGTAGTATACCACATCCAAACCCCAATAGTGGATGATTTATATATTGCCTCACATGGTGGAATTATTCAAGACAATAACAAGCCACATAGAGTTTAGGTATGCCACGAACTGAGTCAAGAAGAAGTTACAAAAGATCTCCTAGGAAGGCCCATGTATAAGGCCTATTTTTTATTTTTTTTATTTTTATCTCATGGTTTAGATTTTATGATTGTTAAGAAACAAGTTATATTTTGATGTGGTATTTCTAAAAACCCCATTTTAGATCATAACCATTGGATCAAAATATTTCATTCTTGTGATCACCTCCTCCGCATCATATTATTCCTTGAGACAAATCTAGCCAAATCCCTCAATTCTTTGACCAAATTCTGACGCACTCCTCACAAACAATCATCTCTATTTTTATCCCAACATGATTTTCCTTCTTCTCCACATACTTTTGATGAAATCATACCATGTGGAAAACAGACAAGGTATAATATGATCCCACTATTATTTTTCCCAAATAGGTAAACCATTTTTTAAAATAAATTTATAAGGTTCATTTTATGATGAACCTCAATCACCAATAGCCATTGTTTCCTCTTGAATAATTATATTATGGTCATATTAAAAATATTAATGAAATATGAATTCAGGTATTGTTTTGAAATAAGTTATTTCTTTTTTACCAGTTTTGTCAAATGCTTACACTATAAGAAAGGGGTTTTAACACCATGTTTGAATCCATATAGGTCATCAGACACTGTATTACTTTCAAGGATGTATCACTTCTAAAAATTCCAACTTCACATAGAAGCTAATACCACACCATTCACAACTATTATATATATATAACACTAATAGGGAGTACCCCTCTCATTCGGTGGACAACCTTTCCAAGCCTTCTACCTCACTACTCCTCCCCTCATACCCACTGATTCAATCACCCAATAGTTAGATGGACATATTGACTTTTCTTGGTTTGAATAGATTAAAGAGGAATAACCCTGAATTTTGGTTTCTAACAAATAGGCAAGGGAATATCTTTATTTAAAACTATTATTTATATAAATTATTTTTAAATTCTTGTTTATATGTTTATATGTGTTCAAAATCCAAGAATAATTATTGTTATAATTATTTTCATATTTATTTTTATTTAAGTGTTGATATATTTATAAATATATTATTTCTACGTTTATATACATATAAGTGTACATTTTTTTCAAAATTTCAAGTTATGTTATTCAAATAGATATACATTTATATAGGTTTTATTTTCAAGTACATTTTTTTTCAAGGCTTTAAATTTTCTTGTTTATATTTATTTAAGTGGGTTTCATTTATTATGTGAAAGCATAATTTCTTTTAAATAAATTATATAACATGAGGTATTTTATTTAAGCCCCCTTACATTTTATGTAACAAATAGATTATTCTGAAATTTATATAAGAGTTTTAATAACATATTATATATATGCAAGGATATAATGTTTCAGTTAAATGTTTTACCTTTTATAGTTTTAGGTGTTCTAAAAATGTTTGTCTTATAATTATTTTATGAAATAAATTATATCTATTATATTATTTGAATATAAATTTTCAATTTCTATTATTTTATGTAAAGGTTTTACATACATATACCAATTTTTTATATATAAAAGCATCATATTATGAATTAAGTAAAAGGGGTATCAAATATTCTTATTCACATATGATTTTTAAAAGATAAAGTTTAGAATTTATGTATTTTTACAATAAAATGTTTTTCATGAGGTTATGGATTATGTTTTAAATAAATGGATGTTAATTAATATTCCATAGATTTATAAAAAATATAAATGTCATTATATTTGGCTGTACAAAATTTTACAAGTGATTTCCTATGAGATTTCATATATATATGTGTGTGTGTGTGTTTGTAAATGTATTAATGATTTTTTCGTTTTTAAAGAAAAAATCCAGTGAAAAATGTATATATATATATATGTAAAGATATATCATAAATGTTTTCATAAAAATTTGACACATAAAATTTGTAAACATGAAAGGGAAGTGGGGAGTGAACTGATCCCTAAAGAAATTGGGTAGTCCAAGAAAACCATCTATATTTGAAGTGGCCGCATGGTTTGGTTTTCAAAATATTTCAAAATATTTTTTTTTGAAAAATCACTAGATTATTTTAATGTATTTTGAATGTGTACGTATTTTCAATAGTATTATATCATTTTAAAAAGATTAATTATTTTCAATGTAATTATAATGATTTAAAATTACATATATATATTAAAAAATTATTATAATGTGATAAAAATAATTATTATTTTAAAAGGATTTATATCATTTTCAAAAGAATAAGTATTTTCAAAAATATTATAATTCTTTCAAAGGAAAAATTATTTTCAAAGTCGTTTTCATAAATAATATTTTCAAATTATTTTCAAATTAATTTTCAAAAACATAATATATTTATAATTTTTGTTTCATAAATATGTTTTCAAAAGTATAATTATTTTCAAAGGATTTTTAAAGTGTTTTCCAAAGATATGTGTTTTCAAAATTATTTTAAAATTTATTTTAAAAAATTAAAAGTATTTTTAAAAAGTTTTTCAATAGAATTTTAAAAACCCCTTACTGTGAAATTTTTCTCACCCTGCGTTTTATAAAATTTTTACAGGATCATTTAGAGGTTTTATGGAGTTTTTCTTCAATAAGGATCTATAGAAAGAAAAGTCTTATCACTGACTTTATATTTGTTGTTTTAACTTTGATAATTTCTAAGATTTATCATTTTCATCTAAATACTAGACTGGAAGAGATCCATGAATGTAAAATGGACTTTATATTTTCATTTTCTTTTATTTTCCTAAAGGAAAAAAAATATAGAGTATTATCTGGTACCATATCAAGAAGCACATGTTTGGGGCCTCAGAGTACAAAATATATTTTAAATAAAATAAGTTTTAATGAATAATGTGAATAAAATTAATTAATTTTTTTATTATGATTTGGGATAAATAGAGTATTTATATATTTAAATTCAAAGATTATGTTATAAAAATCATGAAAAATATAATTGGTTTTCCGTATAAGTTTTTCATTAAGAATTTGAAAGGATATGTTTAATGATGCTGATGTAATGGAAATTGATTTAATGTCAAGGTGGTATTCATATAAAACACATGGTTAAGAGAAATATAACCCTTAATATGTCCCTGGTATTGATATAACAATGTTGAGATAATGATATGACTTATTTGGATAAAGTAAATCAAAATTATGGATTACCATGGAAAAAATTAATGATTTTTTTGGAAACATGGTGTATTCTTTCATTGTTGAAGTTTAATACATTTTTAGATTTGTGTAATATATTCAATAATATTTTTTATGTAAGGAATAATAAAGCATGTTTGTTTTCATTATGGTTTTATGGTATTTCATGTTAGTAACATGTTTTAGGATAAAATGTGATGAAGGTAATCACATGTTTGGTATATGAAAATCAAGAGGTAATTTATGATACATATGGGATCAATGTTTTTCTAATTTCAAGAAATTTAGTAACCTTATTTATGAATTTTTTTATTCTAATCTTTTATAACTGTCAAAAGGGTAACCATTTATGAAATTATTATTATTGAAATTTGAATTAGGTTTTAGGGATTAATTTATTATTTTTCCATATGAAGATTTATATATATGGGTTAACCTATGACAACTATTTTGTTTTGATAATAATTTAAGATATACAAAATGACTTATCATTCTATCTATGGATCTTATGATCGATTTTTGATTTGAGCATAAAAAATTAACCTTCATTTCATGAAGTAAGAGATGAAGTGGAAATTTATCAAGAAAAAACCTTAATGTGATATTATTCTTCTGAAATGGACTTAAATCAAGTAAGTATATATTCTCATGAATTTTTTTCATCTTTAGGAAAGGTATCTTAATTGAAAACTTTATCCTAGTACCTTCATTTTTAATGTATCAAATGGTCTCGTAGATCATCACAGTGCTTTGGTTTTTTCATCGTCAAATTTATCTGGATCACCCACTTTATTTGGATAAGTGATCTCTATAAATTTTTGTAATTATTTATTATTTTCTTTCATGTCCAAATCTTTTCCTCATATCTATGTTCTCCAATTTGGAATCCTATTTATGAGTTACTTTGGTTAACCATTATGTTTCATAATTTTTTTCCTAAATGAAGTTTTATTACTCATTTTTTATGATGTGGGATTATATGAATGAATTTTAAAATGTTATACCTTTGATGAACAAGATGAATTTATGGGGAGGAATTCATTTTATGGGTGGTAGAATGTGAAATCTTGATATTTTCTGAAATATATTTTCTTCTAATGAATTTGAATATTTTGATATTTGGTGTTACATAAAAAACATTTATTGACTTGAAAATAAAAATAAGTTTATCTTGTTTAACACATAACACTAAGTTTTTCTTCTGTTACATATAATACCAAATTTATCCTTCATTACACACAATACTTTGTTTAAAATAAAGATGGAATATAATAAAAATGTTATTATATGATAGTTTTTGAAATTCCATTGGAATGGTGGGTATGAATGGATTAAATATATTATTAAAATATGGTTTAAACTTATTTATATAATTAATTATTTTATTACTAATTAATTAAATATTAAAATAGAACCATTTTGAAAAAAATAAAACTTTTTCTGAAAATTTATTTTTATGCAAAAAGTGTGTTTTATAACAATAGATTAAACAAATCGCTCTTAGTGAATTATATTAATTATATATATATAATTAAATTTAATATTTAGAATCCATCCTATGTGTTTTTATATAATATATAAAAATAAATCCAATTTTACGCATAAAAAGATGTATTTTTTTAAAGGAAGTTTTCCCCCTTTCAATGGCGTAATTTTTTAAAAACTAATTTTTGAAACTATTAAAAATTTCATTTGAAAAAATAAAATTAATTTTTTAATGATTAATATCAAAATTATATTAGGGTTAATTCTTGGTATTTTTTCAAGAAGTGTCATATTTTATAGAATAGTGAAAACTGCATAATTTTAATTTGAAACTACCATCTCATATAAATAATTTATATTTTAAAACTGTATTTTGAATTTGTTTTAAAGTAAAAATAGTTCAAATATACATATTTTCATTCAATTTATGTAGTTTGAATCATTTTCATATTGAAATTCGATATAAAATCTTTGTAAACTTTTGAGCATTTTGGCTTTCTCGACACATTTATGAGATTAATTGAAAATTAATTTTTACCCTTTTGTAAATTAAATTTGAAAAAATAGATTCCATATTTATAAAAATCATAATTTATAATGTATAATAAGTGAGAATTTATTTTTTACCATAATTATTAGTGAAATTAGTTAACATTGATCATAATAATAAAGAGAAAAATGAGTTTACCTAAGGACTAAACTTTAAATCTAAGGGAGGAAATGACTTATAAACTCTCCAAAACCCATTAAATGGATATATTATTACCTTATAAATTATATTATATATATTTTTCAATTATTGGATCCATGTTACATGGAAAAACCATTGGGGGAATTCAGCCTTTCAAAAAATTATAAGTCTCACTCACCCCCCTTATAAAAGTTCACCCACTCTCCCCCTCTCTTTACACATTCAAAACCAATTTTTTAGTCCAATAACAGCCCAAATTACTTGTAAAATTCCATAATATCATATTATTATCCTTACTTTGGTCATGAATCCATCCAAGGAAATCCTTTTGTGAAAACCAAAAGGATATACCATAAGAAGAGACAATGTTCATCAACAATTATTTTTATTTTATTAATTCTAAAAAACCATTAATTTATTTTTATATTATTATTATATAATAACCTAAATATATTACATATAATAATATTTTTTATGTTATGTTTATGTCCTACAACCACACAAATTTCAATAAAATGGGTCACATAATCATCATTCATGTGTATGAAAGACTACCACCTCATGAACCATTGTAGTTCGATTTCTCTTTACCACCTTTAATGGTTTAGATTAATGATTAAAATATTTTTTTATACATGATATTTATGATTTATATATTAATTTTTAATTATTATATAACACATAACTTCATTCTTTCCATTTTTTGGTAATACAATAATTTGTTTTGTGTGTAAGGCAGACTACCGCCTCACGAAGTGATGTGATTCATTCACGATTTACATAGAATGCGTTAAATATTGGTTTAATAAACAGAGGTGATATATATTATATTATAATTATTATATAATTATAATAAATAATATATGTTTCTTTCTTTCAATCCGATAAGAAAATGGAAACTTCATTCATGCGTACGTGAAATCTACCATCTCCATGAAAAATGTATTTCATTTCTGATTTCTACATTTTTTAGATTATTATAAATAAATACATAATGAATATATAAAATATTTATATCATTATAATATTTATATATATTATGAAAAATTTACTAAAATAATTGGACCAAAAATACAATGAATCAAAATTTGTACGAAAAACAAAGTAGTCATTACCCAAAACATAACTTTAACATGCAATTATTAATAAATGGTTAATATAAAGTCAAATGAAAACATATATAGTATTATATATATATTTCTCTGTGATATATTTATAATAAAATTATATTTATTATACAATTAGTTTCAACAAGTCCAACAAAAGTAAAGTCTTAAAGTAAGATGATTTCTAGTCTCACTTTTATTTCTACGAACCTTATTCCATATTCAACACTCCTTCATATTTTTTGGTGTATATACTACCCTATGAAATGTTATATCATGAATTTAATTTATTTCATGATATTTAGGGTTTCAATTGAGGTTTTTATTTCATGTATCTCTTGATTCAAAAGTTACTCAAGTAGTAAGATATTTTCGTCTCACTTTTGCCTTCCAAGAGACAAATTCCATATTCACCACATGTTTATTTTATGTGGTATATATACTACCCATGAATTTATTTTATAATTATTCTATTATAATAATTATTATTTACATATACATTTTAGGATCTATCTTTCCTGGGTGTTATGGTTTAAATGTTACCAAATCATTAAAGGATTTTGGTAATAATTTTCCTTCTTAGAGGTATGTTATGATATGCACCTATATTATTTAAGGAAGTGTATTTATAGACCACTTAACATGTGATATCATAAATTTATTCATATTAATGAAATTTTCTGTTTAATTTTATTTTATTTCTTCAAGTAGATTCTGATTCAAGGTTACCAAAGTGGAAATGATTTTATGTTATAATCTCATCATTTACTGGGATTGTTTATTAGTGTGCTTCAATGATAAAATCATAAGATAAATCTCTCAATAATTATAATAATTTTTATTATCCTATGGTTATTAATTATATCTTCATGTAATTGTACAATTTTTACGCTCTTTGGTACTTGAGATAATTAAATAAATGATTTTAAGAAAATATGACTTTATTTCACTCTTCAGTTTGAAATATTTTTTTTCAAAAACCATGTTTTCTAAAATGAATTTAAAAATTGGGTTTAAATAATGTTTCTAATGTTATTTTCAACGAAACTAAATTTTAAAATTATTTATTTTTAAAATGTGTTTTAAATTAATTTAAATATTCCTTTATAATTTTTCAAATTTATTATTAATGAAAAGTGTTTTCAAATATTTTTATGTTTTAAAAAGTGTTTTTAATATTGGAAATGATAATTTCCTATGGAATTGTTTTAAATGATCTTTCAAAGTTATTTTCCATATAAGATAAAATCCATTTTGGTTACCCATGACTTACTGTGGATATGATCCAAGGATACCATTCATATTCTCTATCTGAATGGTTTATGTTTTGATCAATGATTTTTATGAAACCCATTTTACTTCCATGATTTATACCATGATAAAGTAATTATGAAACCTTCTTATTTTCACAATTTATTATATGATGAAAAGTATATTATTCCTATTTCATTTCATGGTTTATGATCTAATGAATGTTTAGGATCTTGCAGAAAACATGTTTATGATTTTCATTATATGACAGGTGTGACATATATCTCCGTACAATGAATTTGGTAATGATAGATAACTCATGACTATATATGTTATCCATGAACCTGATTACATGTTCACAATTTTATGTATGAACCTGATTAAATGTTCATAATGTTATGTGAGAAACTGATTACATGTTCACAATTTTATTCGTGAACTTGATTACATGTTCACAATGTTTTGTGTAAACTATATTAGATATTCACATTGTTTTTTTGTGAACCTGATTAAATGTTCAAAATGTTATGCATGAACCTGATTACATGTCCAAAATATTAGTCCTGAACCTGATTACATATTCAAAATTCTATGCATAACCCTATCTTTCATGTACATAATGATATACATAGACCTGGTTGCATATCCAAAAGATTATTTGTTGGCCTGATTTCGTGTCCTTAACTTGATGAGTGAACTTGTATCTATTTATACATGTTAAAAATAGTTAAGATGATTTTTATTCCAAATATATAAGTCTTATTCCAATATTATTGTCTCATAACTCATTTTATTTGATTGTCATATGATTCATGTCTTATGAACTACTAATCTTTATTCAATGACTCAGGATTATGATCTCTGATATGCAGGGTATGGTTTTCAAAGGTTATGTGCATGTCCATGTTATGCTTATTTATCTACATTGTTTACCCTTATTGAGGATTTGAGCTAACATTTTATTATAATTTTATTCCCTATGTAATGAAGTAATATTTTATATAGGGTATATCTATGAGGAGTATGGAATTGGAAGATCTCTATGGGAACCATTGAATATGATTCACCATATTAGAATATTGTGTAAAAAGATTCCAAATGCACTAAAATATTATAGTCCTTGTGAATGTTTTTTTATAATTTATTGAATATTCATCTAAAAATATGTAATATAAAGGTATTTTATGCCTGGTTCGCTATAAAACCCCGCAAAAACAACATCAATGAGTATTATATATTCCATAAATAGTGTTATAAACAAGAAAATTAAATATAAAATAAATAATTTAAATAGAAATAAAACCAATGTGGTAGAAAATATACACCTACCACAATTCTTATTATGAAAATACACCAAACCCACAATAAAAAAACATTACTTTTGTAATGACCCAAACTTTCATTAATGGAAATCCTTCTTGATCTAATTATATGTCTCTTTATGTAAAATGTTTATATAAAATCTTAACTTCTTTTGTTTTATGTTTTTGGATTTTAAATTGGTGTCAAGAATTGTGACTATTTCTAATATACCCATTGAACAGAGATCACATGATTAGTATAAATACAGGGCTTTAACAAATCTAATTTACTCAGACAAAGGAAGTGATGGCCTCATCTAGTAGACGTGCCCCATAAGAATCCCATTTGTCAGAGCTTGGAAAGAAGGTTCTGTCTTTGGGATTAGCACTTGAACAAGCCCATGCCAAGCTCGAATATGTTAAGTATGAGTGGGATTTCCTACGAGAGAAGTGGAAGTTTATAGATATTACCACCCAAGCAATGTTATTCGAGCCACCCTAAGAGTCTGTCACCATCACACACCTTACTCTTCGGAATTATGTGTGTGTTATAAGGGGTTATGTAAAAATACCTTAACACTATGGATATGTAAATTATTATTGTATATAATAATGAATATACATTCATTTTATTATTGTTACCTTGTAAATAGTTTTTAAAGCACAAGTATTATTTTTAGTTAATGTTCAACTAAGAAATCTATTTTGATGAATTAATGGATTTTTGAATTAAATAATATTTTAATAAATTATTATTATTTTTTATTTAATTAATTTTTATTAAATATAAATTATCCTATAATTTTATGAATGTAATTGTAATTTTTATTAAGGTTTAAAAGACATTTTTTTCAAAACACATGGATTTTCGATAAATGTCAGTTTTTATTTTAAAAGTGAAAATTAAAATACTTAGAAAATTATTTAGATAAAATGAATATTATTTATAGAATCATAATGTTGAAATTATCCAACAGTTAATTTTTCATAATTTTCTGAGACAGCAAAACTTTTGGGTAAAAATTAAATATCGTTTAAATATATAATGTGTTTTATGACATCATAATGACCTAATAGTGGTGTAATAAAATACTATAAACTTTATGTTTGGAAAAATTATGTTTTTCCGTTAAAATAATTTGATTTTGGGTTTGTTTTATTTATTTTACAAAGCTTTAGTGGACCCTTCAAGACTTATTAAACATTTTGTCTTTTTAAATTGTTTTCCTTGGGAGTGTCACTCACCTCCACATAAGAAACCCTGTTATTTTAAGACGTTTGAACATTGACCTTATAAAATATTGTTTTCCACTTACCTTTTCCAAAAACTATGGGAAAAACCAAGGGCTGGTTTGTTTTTTGGATTAGTTTAATATGAGGTGTCCCAATCCTAAATAATAAAGAATTCCCTCACATTTCCTATATAAACCCACCCAAACTCCCACTTCATCCTCACTCAAAGCCATTTTAGTTCATCCAACCTCCTCTATCATCTCTCTAGAATCCTCCCAATGTTCCCCAAGCTCTCAAGAATCCTCTCTAATGCCTCTCTCAATCCTTTGGAAGCACACTTCCACATAAGGGTTTTTTTTCTCATTTTAGTCTAATATTCTTTAAATTTTCATGCCCTTTTAAGTAAAATTATAAATAGTGGGGTATGGTTTCGATCCTCCGCCACACTACCCTCTTTATTTTTGAATGATGGGAGACCCCTTTCCCTCTCATTAAATTCCTCTCCTATACACCTGTTACTATGCCGAAATTCCGAAAGGAATTTCTCTCTCCTTATTTACATTCGAGCAATTATTTTGTATCATGAATCAAAATTCCATTAAATTTTTTGGGAAATGTATCTATATAAACGCCTTAATATCCATGTCATGTAAATATGATGATACAACCATTTCTCTCTCATAAACCATTATTATGAGTTCTTATGTCACACCGTTATGTTGCCGAAATTGCACCGCGCTTTTCGAAGCCAAAGTCATTGTGTAGTGAATACCATGCCCATTTCTCTATCTAGGGTATTCAACTTTATGGAAATTTACAAATTGTTTAAAGAGTTTCATGTATTTATTCCACATCCTTTTATCTTGGAATAATTTATTATGTTGAATGATTCAATTTTTTATGATCCACATGGCACACTTATGTATGAAAAGAAATGTTTAAGAAAGGTGTTCCCTGATAGCTCTCCAATGCATTTGGGTAAAGTATAGTATCATGATACATCATGTGAAATGGGTGTTTACCCATTCTAATTCAAGTGAAACAAGGGTTTACTCATGCTTCATGTGCAAGGATTATTTACTCATGCTCGATATGCAATGAGCCTTGGCTCATGCTAGTTCCATGTTAAGTATTGTTGCCACATTTCCATGTTATGATTATTTTGATTTATCATGACTTTATGTTTATGAATCTCTTTTACTCTATTGATAAGACTATTTTATAACATCTATTTTATACCTCATGTCATTCCAAGATTAATCCCATACTGAGATTTATAGCTCACCCTTTTTCGTATGCATGTCCTCAGGTTATTGCATGCAAAGCTAAGTACGTGGGAATGTAGTGGTCATGTAAAGGAAGTTTTCAATAAAGATGTTGTATTTCATGTTTTAATTTGATATGTAATGACCCTAAGCCCCAAATACACTATACCTCTTGATCATTTGTGTTGTATCAAATGAAGTTTATGTAATAAATTATGTTTAATTGTGTAATAAAAGATCAAGGTTGTCATAGTTTGTATCATATGATAGGTTTTGTTATTTTTGGGATTATGATTAGAAAACCCTAGTAAATACTTAGAGAAAAAAATAAGTATAATAAAAACATCCCTAAGTTTTGGTGAGTATTGAGTAAGTGGTTTATCAAGAAAATTCATACCTGTCTCGATACGAGTTGGTAGAGGAGGCTCTGGCATAAATGTATCCTATGGGTAAAACTCAAAAACACCACTTTGAGCTAGAATCAAACGGGAAATAGTGCACAAAACACTATTTGAAATTATATCTTTCCCAACGCTTCTATACCAACGGTTTCCAAAAACCGTTGGTATACGTCCCCTTTCCCAACGGTTTGGCCAAACTGTTGGGAAAGGCCCCCAAATTGGCCACTTTTACCAACGGTTTGGCCAAACCATTGGGAAAGGTAGACCTATCCCAACGGTTTGGCCAAACTATTGGGAAAAGTGGGCCAAACTTCAACATCCTCCACATAATGAAAATCTCAACCAAAGACCTATACCAACGGTTGTTAAAACTGTTGGTATAGGTCTATACCAACGGTTTTAACAACCGTTGGTATAGGTACTTTCATTTTTTATCGGACCTTCGTACCGAGAACATTATATAAATCAAAATTTAAAATATTTATGAGAATAAATATATATATTTATGTAATTATGATCACAAAAGTCATGTTAGGTTAGTGTCTAAGTCGTTCAATGATAAACGAGGGGTCCTGGGATCAAATCCCAGCGGATGTTTTATTTTTGGAATTTATATACCAACGGTTCCATTACCGTTGGTATGTATTTCATATTACCTATACCAACGGATTACTTGGCTACGGTTCTCCAAACTGTTGGTATAGGCTATACCAACGGTTTGGAGGCCTATACCAACGGTTCCAAACCGTTGGTAAAGGTTAGTTTTCCAGTAGTGAAAATGGGCCTTGATACACTCTTTTTCATGAAACTCCTAGGGGATATGCTTTGGTAAATTCACATGCTTAGTATGAACCATTATTAAAGGACTAAAAAAATTCCCTAAGAATATATGGTAAAAAGTAGGTCATGGATAACATAGACTGGAGCCAATAGATTCATATGTTAAGGAAATAAAAGTTATTTATAAGTCATCAGTTTTTTCCTTGTATTACCCTTCATGTGTTACCCCTAACATTACTTTTATTCCTACCAATTTATGTTAATAGGAGGACTCAGGATAAGAACCGATGTGACAATCAATGTGATAACTGTACTAATGAGATTCCCAATCCAATGGGAGTGGGAATTGCAAAATTAATCACGCTTCTCTCTAAGCTAACTCAAGATTTGAATAGAAACATTGGTAAAGAGGAAAGTTTAACCCCCCTAAGAAAGAGCATGTCTCTATCGAGATCTTTATGAGACAAATGCCTCCTACTTTTAATGGATCATCTGATACCTCAATCTCTGAACAATGGATCAAATCCATCAAAAATATCTTCTCCATCCTTCAATGTTATGAACAAAAGAAGATTCTCTTGGATCCTTATCATATAGATGGTGAAGCTGATCAATGGTGGACGTTGATCAAAAATAAAAAGCCTGGGGAGGATATCAAGGCTTTGGAATGGAAGGATTTCTGGAAGATGTTTTTTGATAAATATTATTCACGCACCCTCCGGCTTAAGACTGAAAGGTAATTCTTTGCCCTCAAGAAAAAAAGATGATAAATCTATTGGAGAAAACGAGGAAAACTTCACAAGGCTTGCATGATACGCTTCTAGCTTTGTCATTACCCTCGAATGAAAGGTTGAATGCTTCTTTGTTGGGCAGAAACCTAGCCTACGGAAAGCATTGGTGATCCCTGACTTCGACGCCTATGAGGAAATTTTCCAATGTGACCTTAAGGTAGAAATGGAGATTAGAGAATATCATGGGTATCATGAGGATAAGAATCATAAGGTGGAATTCAATGTTGGCGGTCTGATGGATAAATCTAATGGTGCTAAGAAGATCCAGCACCCCACTTGCCCAAGGGGTGGAAAGAAGCACCCTGAAAATTGCTTGAAGGGCACGAGAAAATGATTTAGGTGTGGAAGAGAAGGGCACCTGGATATTAACTATCGGAAAGAAAAACATGTGGCTGAAATAGAGGAGAGGAATGATCCATTATAAACTCAACGCTTTGTTCATTACTACAACTGCAAAGAACCAGGGGACCTTGCAAATCAGTTCCCCAAGCCAAGGGTTTTCATAGGCAACCAACAACCTCCAAGGTAGCAAGGGCAAGCCTTTTCCATCACTTCTGCTAAAGTGAACCCCAACAATGAAGTATGGATAGGTACATTAGTTATTCATTCAAGAATAGTGAATGTACTTTTTGATTCAGGTTCTACACATTCTTTTATATCTCAAAAGTTTAGTAGAAAAATCCCAAAACCACTAAAACTCATTGAAGTGAAGATGTCAGTGAGTACAGTAAATGGGGAAATCATTCAATCCCATGAATATAAATCCTCCCCTATCATAATCTGTGAATTGAACGTCCCAAAGAACCTCATCATACTCCTTCTGGTGTAATTTGATGAAATTCTTGGAATGAATTGGATTTCCTTATATAGATCCAACATAAATTTTTGTGAGAGGGAAATCACTCTCCATGTGGAAAATCGACCCCCGATTCTTTATATGTGCAAGGAAGAAGACAAATCTTCTTTAGCATCATCATCTCAAGTGTGGATATTACTGTAATTCCCCAAACCCAGTTACCCAGAGTCAGTGCATTATTACATAACATTGGCATGATCACAAAAGATCAAGTCTCGAAAGACCGATTAGTTTAGTATCCCTGGAAACACTAGATACATTCATAAGTATTACATTACATGATAAATTGAAAAAATAAAACAAAATAGTCTCAAAAGGTCACAATCATATCCCCTCAGACTATCCCTGTAGGTTAGTCATAAAATACGTCTTCACATCCTGGAAAAAATAAAACATAGAAAGGGGTGAGATCAGATGCTTAGTAAGGATAACAATATAGAAGAAACTTTCATAAATGAGCATAAACATTTAAGGCAATTTATAACTAAAAAAATACTTTTAAACTTGAACTTTAGCATAATATGGAAAAAATAATATGAAATAATTCCATTTACTTATTCACATGGATATTCTACTAGTCGAATAATCACATGCAATATCAATAACCATTTTCATAAAGATGGAATGCATAATTCCATACTATCATAACCACATAGTCAAGGACTTGTGCCAAGAATACAAATAATATTTTTTAAGGACTTGTGCCAAGACACTAGTTTGTCTCATGAGACCTACCGATGCATCGAGGAGCTATAGCCATCTCCACCCATCACTTACTATGTCCAATGCATTCCTCACATGAACAGGTTTAAACATAACATAAACATTCGTATTAAAAATAGCATACGAAATGTCAATACTTTATCCATAAACTATGAATGGTATAAAAATAACACATCCACAGTAAGAAATATCACAAAACCTTCAATACTATATGGATGTTTTGTATCATAATAAATCAACTTCAAATAAGCTTAAAATCTATCAAAGGATGTTGACATAGATTAAATCAAAACTATTTGAGAGAAATATCTCTTTTTTTTGAAATCATTTAAAAGTCACATAATTATAAAATAAAACATTTACTTTGAAAATATTTTTATAAGCTTGTAAGGGAAGCTTCGACAATTTTATAAAGGCGGAAAATAGTCGCACCTGCCGTATAAGTTAAAAAAGACAATCTTATCTTAATTAAGTCGAAAAATTAAAAAAGGACCTTATTTGGAAAACAACGAAAAGATTACTATATAAAAATCTTATAAAAATTCAAAAAAGGGTATAAATGACTTTTACCATTGTATATAAAATATTAATAATGTTTTTAAATACATTTTCAAGAAATATGGATGTCGATGATCAAGAGGTCCCAATAGATAATTACATATAACAACCTCAGATAATGAAGAGATTGTAGAATTAAAACTTACCTTGTACTTTTACTTGGTAGAGGGTAGTTTAACCTCCTTTATAATGGTGAAATAATTTTTATTAAATTATAAAATAATCATATACATTTATATGATATCATATATGATCTTTTAACATTGCTTTGTTAATAATATCTTAGTATTATCGTCGTTTCGGGTGTTAACGGATTTGTTTTCCTTTATATTCTTTGTTATGTGAGTCATAATTGATAGGGATGGGATGTATCTTATTCATATACAGAATGATATCAAGTCTTTAAAAATTATTTCTAATCATCAAATGAAAATTATTCTTGAATGGTTATGATGGAGAATGAATCTCATCGTTATGTGGAGACGGTAATCCGTACGTACGCACGACCGAAAAGATAATTCTTTTGATATTAAAATAATATATAATTGGATGGTATATCGTATATACAGAATCATTATCATGATATATTTATTATTTACATCAATTAAACATCATTATTATACCCATCCAAATAATAATGTATTGAATAACAATTACACCACGTTGTGGAGACGGTAAGCCGTACGTACGCAGTATGGTGACATGTCATTCAAAGGATGGATAGAATAATGAATATGGTTGTAACATATTTATAATAACATCATAGTATATAGAAGATATTTATGTTATTATTTTATAATGGAAACAATAAAGAAAGGGGAAGTGGAAGAAGATAGTAACATGAAAGAGGTGATGAAATATTTACCTCTTCTTTGGGTTCTTCCTTTTAATTTGATCAAAAGGGCTCCTTAGGTTGGCTTTCTGACTAAAACAAGGCCTCTAGGATAAAGGGAGGATAGTTGAGACATATTTGGGTAGAGTTTGGGTGAGACAAATTATAACGACCCATACTTTAAATACATGGTTATTACTTCAGAATTGAAGCATACTTATTACAACATATAACAAAACCATGATAGGACCGTATAGGTTTAGTGTCTTTAGAATATGGGAAACATAAAAAACTAGAAAAGCATCTACATTTTCTCCTATTTATTTCAACATATCTAGAGTCCCTTTGGAATATCCTACTTAATACATTTCTTCCTGACCTGGGGAAAATAAAACATAGAAAAGGGTGAGCTCAAATGCTCAGCAAGGGTAAACAAAGGAAATATCATATTCATAAGAACATAGAATTTCGAAAATCTTAACCTGAAAAAGAGATCATAATATCATAACATGGGATAAATCATAGTAGTGAAATGTAATCCCAATAATCATAACATAAATCATGAAACATTGTGGGATAAACACATAATCATAGAGAATCATTTCATAGTAGTCAAGACTCATTTCCAAGACTATCCTAGCGGACAAAGTCCATTTCTGAATTGACTTCACTCCTCGTTTCAGTCTTGTATCACTGAACCAAATTAACCTATCATTCCATCCATGTCTATCTCATGAGATATAAATATTTACCCAATTAATTGGATGGAGATATAGGTCCCACCCATCTCATAATGAAACCATTCTTATGTGTGGCACAAAATCATAAATCATAGCATAACCCATGTAATAAAAATGGGATTCTTAAACATCATGTCATCATAACATAATCCATAAAAGGATATAATAAAATTAATTCCATCATAACATAATCAAATCAATGTAAAAATAGGGATAGAAATAGAACCCTATATTCTCTTATATGGAAAATAATTTTGATCAAACACTTGAACCCCATTCTTGAGGGAAATATCCTTTCTACTTCAAATTTTTTTTACCTTTCTTAACATGTAATACAATTTTAAACTAAAATAAGTTGATTAAAAATAAACTTGAAAACTTTTAAAGGAATATTCATGGAAATAATGTTCTATGAAATCATAAAAATCCATTCATGCCGTATAAGTTAAAAATAATTCTTCTCATACTTTGGCCGGAAAAGTCAAAAAGTACCTTGTACTAAAAAAAGAATAATTTCATATATTTTACTCAAAAAAGGGTAAAATTGGATTTAAAAAATTGTATGAGGATTGAAATAATATTAAATATTGAGGAAACATGGATGTGGATGATAAATATTCCCTAGTAAATTCTGAAGTATAAACAATCTCGGGTAAAAATGAGATTTCGAGATTTTCCCTTACCTTAGGTCTGATTTTCTTCGTACGTATCTGAACCTCCTGTATAATGATTTAAATAATGTCATTGACTTATTACAGAATCATATTAATTGTTATGATATAATATATGGTCATATTTTTATCTTATTATTAGTAATATTTCATTGCTACTTGTTATTCGGGTGTTCATTGCTTTATGTTCTTATGCATTTTTGTCGAATAAATTATTATTCTACTTTTTAGGTTATAGATACCTCATTTAATGAATGTTATTAGTGTAATATATATGATATTTATTGATTCAATTAATTTATATAATCATTATTCAATGAAGATCATGTAGAACGAGTCACATCACATCGTGGAGACGCTAGGCTGTACGTACGCACGAGCGATGATATCATCCCCATGATCGTGGAATTGTATTTAAGTTTATGTATACTATTTCAGAATCAATATCACTTTTAAATAATCATATATACTTATTCTTTACACCATCATACCCATCCAATTAAGGTGGTGGTGGAAAATAGATTACACCACGGTGTGGAGACGGTATTCCGTACGTACGCACGCGCGGTGATTTCATTTTCCATTGGATGGATAGAAGGTGAAATAGGGTTGTTTCATATTTATAATAACATATCAGTATATGAGTTATATTTATGTTATTACTTCATAATGATACAACTAAAAAAGAGGAATTAGAAGAAGAAATAAATTTGAAAGAATCGGTAACGGATATTACCTCTTCTTTGACATGCCTCTTTGAAACCTCCTCTTAGGGCACTAATGTTGGTCTTTGATGAAGACCAGGACCTCTAAAATATTACTAGGGGAGTTTAGAAGAGTAATGTGAAGGGGTTGGCCGAGCTTGAAGGCCCAATGTTGTGTAAAGAGGAGAGGTAGGAGGTACCCTTTTTTAAGGGAGTAGAGGGGCACCTTTGGAAAGTGTGAAAATATTATTTTATTGTAAACATATCTTCAGTTTAAAAAGGTCCAAAAATCATTAAAGATGATGATAAGATGAATCATGGTCGAAATAAAATCATCATATCAGAAGTGTACATGTTTTGGATAATATTTTAATCATTATAATCTAATTTATTTAAATCATTTATTAATGAGGTAAATACTGCATCATTATTGTGTCATAAATAATTTAATTTATTTGATGTCTAAAAATTATAAAAAAAATACCACCATGTAGGAAATATTTTTATATTTCCAGTGAATATTTATAGGTGAATGATAATTTATATAACCCCTTATAAAAATTAATTACTAAAAGATTTTTGTTAATGTCAATTTTGTATTTACATTAAATTAATTAATCCAAATTGTCATTATCACTACCAAGTGGCTCAATGGGGTCCCAAAATCGAACCAAGGATGACCATGGTCGTCCAATACTCATAAAATAAGGTTAGGACAAGTTTTAAGGTAATTTGGAATTATTATAAAATTCTTTTAACCTTGAATTACCCTGTTTACCTTTAACCGCAATTAATAAAAGTCAAAAGTTACTATTCACCAAAAATTATTTTCATCTTAATGAACCAAATTTTACTTCTTGATAACAACCATGTATGTCGGATTTTTGAAATTAAATTCATAGAAGTGGTAAAATTTCATTTAAATGAAAGAGTCAGTTTTTTAACTACCACTAAGTGGTTTCAATATTCATCAAAAATAGAAGTTTTTCAGAAAAATACCAAAAATTCAGCCTAATCTATATTTGATCTTCCGAATTCGAAAATTATGTTTATTTTTCCAAATTGAATACATAGAAGTGGAATTAATTAATTTTAAAATTAATTCCCGTTATTAAAAAAATAGCGTGTTTTTAAGAAACAATAACTTTCAAAATATCGACACTTGTTTATGTCCAATTTCAAAGTGAAATTAATTCCAATGACCAACATTGAATTAAATGCTATAAATATATTCTAATTACACTTTAAAACCAATTAAAAAGATAATTTAACCATATAAATTATTGTGATGAAAAAATTTGGTTTTATTTAAAATATAGCGAGTTTTTACTATTCATTAAAATATGAAATTTATCATAATAATATGAAAAATTTATCCAAATTAATTTTTTATATCCTGATTCCAAGGAAGAATTTTATTTTTTTCAAATTGAAATTATAAAAATGTCAAAAACTATATTATTAGTGGGTGCGCCATCAAAAGGCGGCAAAACTGTATTTTTTTGAAAAATAGTTATTTTACATGAAAAATTATTTTGTTCTCATACCATGTTCTAGAAAATATCTAAGATGAATAATAATGTTATAAAATTAAAAATTTAGTTAATACTATTCATAACATGTAGTCCATAATAATATTATAACAATATATCGTTGTTTAGTGAAACTCGGTATTGCGTACTACACACACTATTGAGGAAGGTCGTGATTGCGTGTAACGGAAGCCAAGCTAGTGTTGTGTGCAGTGAAATATTTTTTTGATGTTGCATATAACATTTGAAAAGATATATACATCTCATAAAATATCAAGGTGTTATATTCTACCCCCCCTAAAATGAATTTATGCCTCAAAATTCGTCAATTCGTAACAAATTGATGAGGATACCTATCAATCATCATATCCTCAAGCTCCCATGTAGCTTCTTCTAATTGGTGGTTCCTCCATAAAACATTCACCAAGAAAGTGGTCTTGTTCCATAGAACTTTTTCTCTACGATCTAAAATCTTTATCAGCTGTTCTTTATAAGGAGGATCTTGCTCCAACGGTACAACTTCTGAGCTTATTACATGTGAAGGATCGTGTATGTACTTTCTCAGGAGAGATACATGGAACACATAGTGAACTTGAGAGAGATTCGGTGGAATCGCCAATCGATAAGCTACCTTCCCAACAAGATCCACTATTTCAAAAGGACTGGTATACCTAGGGATCAGCTTTCCCTTCTTTCCAAATTTCATTACTCTCTTCCAAGGAGATATTCGTAAGAACACTTTATAACCCACTTCAAACTCTAGGTCTTTTCTTTTTTTGTCGGCATACCTTTTTTGTCGACTCTGAGCTGTTATTATGTGTTGTTGAATAGATCTGACCTTTTCTGCCATCTCATCAACAAGATCAGGTCCTAATAGCTTTCTTTCCCCAACTTCATCCCAGCAAGTTGGAGTCCTGCATTTCTTTCCATAGAGAGCTTCATAATGGACCATCTGAATACTGGAGTGAAAGATATTATTATAAGAAAATTCCACCAAAGGTAGGTGTTGATCCCAACCATATTTTAAATCCATAGAGCAAGCTCTTAACATATCTTCTAGAGTTTTAATTGTTCTCTCAGACTGACCGTGTGTTTGAGGATGATAAACAGTGCTGAAACTCAACTCTGTATCTAAAGTATGCTGAAGAATTTGCTAAAACTTCGAGGTAAACCTCGGATCCTGATCAAATATAATGGAAAGTGGTACTCCATGAAATCTTACCACTTCCTTCACATATACCCTGTAAATCTAATCTAGAGGGAAATCTTCTCTAATAGCAATGAAGTGTGCTGACTTCGTAAGACGATCAACTATAACCCAGACAACATTATTTCCTTTGGATGTTTTAGGAAGTCTAGTGACAAAGTCCATAGTGATGTTTTCCCATTTCCATTCTGGTATGGGTAATGGTTTTGACATCCCCTTAGACTTCTGTCTCTCATATTTAACTTGCTGACAAACCAAGCATCGAGAGACATATTCAGCAACATATCTTTTCATGCCATCCCACCAGAATTACTTTTTCAGGTACCTATACATCTTCGTGCCTCTAGGATTAATAGAGAATGAAGAACTATGAGCCTCATCCAGCAGCACCTTCTTTATTTATGAGATGGGAGGAACACAAACCCGATTCCCGAACCTTATTATCCCATCACAATCAAGGTTTAATTCAGGAACATTTATCACCTTCTTTTGTAACTCTGCATCTTCTTTTTGTGCCTCTTTAATCTTCACATGTATAGATTCTTGAACATTTATTTGAGAAAGATATGATTTTTTCCCTTCCATTATAATTCCAAGATCTATCCTTTGTAAATCCATAAATATTGGTTCTTTTGTGATCCTCATCATGGATAAGCTAGCATGGTCTTGTCGACTTAATGCATCTGCCACCTTGTTTGCTTTCCCAGGGTGGTAATGAATTGAGCAGTCTTAATCCTTAATCAGATCCAACCATCTTCTTTGTCACATATTCAGATCCATTTTTGTGAAAATATTTTTTAAAATTTTATGATCAGTATAAATATCACACCTTTCACCATAAAGATAATTTCTCTAAATCTTTAATGCAATGATTACCGTAGCTAACTCCAAATCATGAGGTGAGTAATTTTGCTCATGGATTTTCAACTCTCGTGAGTCATAGGCTATCACCATATCATTTTTCATGAGAACACACCCCAATCCTTTCATAGATGCATCACTGTAGATCAAAAACCTTTCTCCACTACAAGGCATTGTGAGCACATGTGCACTGTATAACCTTCTTTTCAACTCCTTGAAATTATCTTCAAACTCCTCCGTCCACATGAACTTAACTCCTTTTCGAGTCAACTTGGTGAGTGGATTAGATAATCGTGAAAATTTATTCACAAAACTTCGATAATATCCATCCAAACCAAGAAAACTCCGGATCTCAGTTACTATTGTTGGTCTAGACCATCTTTCGATAACCTCTGTTTTTGCTGGATCTACAAATATCCCCTCTTTTGAGATTTTGTGACCCAAAAATGAAACTTTTTGAAGCCAAAATTCACACTTGGTAAATTTGGAATAAAGCTTCTACATTCTTAGGGTCTTTAATACAATTCTCAAGTGATCTTGATGTTCTTCCTTTATCTTTGAATAGACAAGAATATCATCTATAAATACTACAAAAAAAATGATCAAGATGGTCTCTAAAGACTCTATTCATTAGATCCATGAAGATAACATGGGAATTAGTAAGACCAAAGGGCATCACTAAAAATTCATAGTGTCCATAACTTATACGAAAAGATGTCTTTGGTATATCCTCTTTTTCGACCCTTAATTGATGATACACTGAACAAAGATCAATCTTGGAAAAGTATTGAGATCCACGTAGTTGGTCAAATATGTCATCAATACATGGGAGAGGATATTTGTTCTTGATATTGATCTTGATAAGTTCTTTATAATCAATTCAGAGTCTCATTGATCCATCTTTCTTCTTAACAAACAGAACCGGTGCTCCTCAAGGTGATGCACTAGGGCGTATAAATCCCTTTTCAATATTCTCTTGGAGTTTCTTCTTCAATTCCTACAACTCAATTGGGGTCATTCTATATGATGTCTTTGAAATGGTCATAGCACCTGGTATGAGTTCTATTGAAAACTCAAATTCACGATTTGGTGGAAGACCTGGCAATTCCTCCAGAAAGACATCATCAAACTCTCGTACAATGGGAATATTCTTAATCATGAGTTTCTCTCCAACCATTTTAGACAAATAACCTTCATTTATTGGAATCAAGACCCATAAGATGGAAGAAATTTGCACTGGAAGGTTATATTCATCCATGCATCAATAGATGATAGTAGATTGATATGAGCTCTGTATAAACAAAGCCAATCCATGCCAAGGATCACATCAAATTCCACTATATAAAGGATCACAATATTTATAGGAAAAAATTTCCCACACACTTCAATTGGAGAATAATTATAAACTTTTGATGCAACTTTTGTTCAAATATGAATTGTCACAGCTAACTCAATATATAATTGTTAAGGTAGTACGGCGATACCCAAATAAAAATGTTCAGAAATAAAAGAGTGGGTGGATCCAGAATTAAATAAAACATTTGTTACTTTAGAGTGGATGGTATGTTTACCTTTCGCCACTTCGTTATCGTACTCCACATCGCCAATAGAAATTGCATGTGACTTTCCTTTGTCTTTGGCCTTAATAGTTTTTTGATGTCAATCATCATAAAAAACCCTTGGATTAGGGCATTGATTGTCAAAATGCTCTATTTCCTTGCACTTGAAACATTGATGTGTAGGAGGTGCATTTTGTGTATCCCTTTCTTTGTCCGCATCATTAGACATATTCTTCCCATTATTTCGACATTCAACTACCCGATGAACTTCTTTTCCACAATTAAAATATTTACTTGTCCCTTTAAGAAAATTCCCTCCATGTTTATTTCCACACTTTGAGCATAAGGGAAAACACATCTTCTTTTCATTGTGGTCTTTATATTTCCCTTTGAATTCCATTTTCCTCTTTTTATCAAACCCATATGACTGATGGCTTACTCCAATCTCCATCTCAACCTTGAGAGCACATCAAACAATTTCCTCATAGCTATTGAAGTCCCTTATGGCTAACGCCCTTTGAAGACTTTCTTTTATGCCTCTAAAGAATCAACCGATCTTACTCTCAGGTTTGATAATACTTCCGGAAGCGTACCTTTCATGTCTTGTAAAATTTGCTTCGTAGGTACCAAAGGATTCATCATCCTTTTTCTTTAGTTCAAGACACTCTTTCTCCATCTTTGTTCAAAGAATATGAGGGATGTACTTATTGAAAAATAAGTTCTTGAACTCGTCCCATTCCATGGACTAAATTTAATCCCTTTACCTTGTATTCTTAATAAGATTCCACCATTGATCAGCTTCACCTTCTAAACGATATAGTGCTAAGATGACTTTATCATGTCCAAAACATTGTAGGACTGAAAATATCTTTTCTGTGGTACTATTCCACTGTTCAGCCACTAATGGATCAGAAGACCCATTGAATTAAGGTGGAAGCTACCTCATGAAGGATTCAATAGAATGTTGCTCTTTCCTTTGCTCGTTTGGAAGTCCTACATGATTCATAGCTTGAGAATGTTTTGTGAGCATGGATACAAGATTTTTCATTCCAACTCCCATAATGTTTGGTTTCTGAGGGGGACAATCATTGCATTTCCCGTCGCATTCAGAATTAACACAATTCCTTTGGGTTCCAACCATTGAATAAAACCAATAAGAATAGTGTGAGAAACACTAATCATAATAGGAAAACCACATAATCAAGAATAAAATTTCACACTTTAGGTCTTATCATAGGTTGTTCATGGCCATCTCTAAAACACTAATATTGTGTTCTATGTTTAGACATATCTTTAGAGTTCTTACTAAGGCTTTCACATCCTAGTTTCCAAAGGTTGACTATACCATTCTTCTGATACCAACAACAATGACCCATACATTACATACATGGTTATTACTTCAGAATTGAAGCATACTTATTACAACATATAACAAAACCATGATAGGACCGTATAGGTATAGTGTCTCTATAAAGTGGGAAGCATAAAAAACTGGTAAAGCATCTACATTATCTCTTGTTTAGTTCATCATATCTTGAGTCCCTTTGGCATATCCTACTTAATACCTTTCTTCCTAACCTAGGAAAAAGAAAACATACAAAAGGGTGAGCTCAAATTCTCAGTAAGGGTAAAAAAGGAAATATCATATTTATACGAACATAGAATTTTAAAAATCTTAACCTGGAAAAGTGATCATAATATCATAACATGGGATAAATCATAGTAGTGAAATGTAATCCCAATAATCATAACATAAATCATGAAACTTTGTGGTATACACTCATAATCATAGAGAATCATTTCATAGTAGTCAAGACACATTTCCAAGACTATCCTAGCAAACAAAGTCCATTTCTGAACCGAGTTCACTCCTCGTTTCAGTCCTGTATCGCTGAACTAGATTACCTATCATTCCAGCCATGTCTATCTAATGAGATATAAATTTTTACCCAATGCATTGGAGGGAGATATAGGTCCCACCCATCTCATAATGAAACCATTATTATGTGTTCCTCAAAAATATAAATCATAGCATAACCCATGTAATTAAAATGGGATTCTTAAACATCATGCCATCATAACATAATCCATAAAAGGACGTCATAAAATTAATTCCATCATAACATAATCAAATCAATATAAAAATAGGGAAAGAAACAGAAACCTATATTATCTTAGATGGAAAATAATTTTGATAAAACACTTGAACTCCAATCTTGAGGAAAATATCATTTCTATTTCAAAAGCATTTTACCTTTCCTAACATGTCATACAATTATAAACTAAAAGAATTTGATTAAAAATAAACTTGAAAACTTGTAAAGGAAGCTTCATAAAAATAATGTTCTATGAAATCATAAAAATCCATTCATTCCATGTAATTTTAAAAAAATATTCTTCTCATACTTTGGCCAAAAAAGTCAAAAAATACCTCGTACCAAAAACGAAAAAAGATTCCTTCCATATATTTTACTCACCAAAGGGTAAAATTGGATTTAAAAAATTGTGGGAGGATATAAATAATATTACATATTGAGGAAACATGGATGTGGATGGTAAATATTCCCCAGTAAATTCTGAAGTATAAACAATCTCGGGTAAAAATGAGATTGCGATATTTTCCCTTACCTTAGGTCCGATTTGCTTAGTATGTATCCGAACCTCCAGTATAATGATTTAAATAATGTCATTGAATTATTACAGAATCATATTCAATGTTATGATATAATATATGGTCACATTATTATCTTCTTATTAGTAATATTTCATTGCTACTTGTTATTTGGGTGTTCATTGCTTTATGTTCTTATGCAAGTTTTGTCGAATAAATTCTTATTATTCTTTTTAGGTCATAGATACCTCATTTATAGAATGGTATTAGTGTAATATATATCATATTTATTCATTCAATTCATTTATATAATCATTATTCAATGAAGATCATGTAAAACGAGTTGCATCACATCGTGGAGATGGTAGGTCATACGTACGCACGAGCGATGATATCGTCCCCATGATCGTGGAATTGTATTGAAGTTTATGTATACTATTTCAGAATCAATATCAATTTAAGATAATCTTATATAGTTATTCTTTACACCATCATACCCATCCAAGTAAGGTGGTGGTGGAAAACAGATTACACCACGGCGTGGAGACGGTATTCCATACGTACGGACGTGCGGTGATTTCGTTTTCCGTAGGATGGATAGAAGGTGAAATATGGTTGTTTCATATTTATTATAACATGCCGCCTCTTTATCACATAAAATTTCATTACATTTTACAAAACCGAGGATCTTTAAGGTTTAGTGTCTTGGAAACCAGGAACTTTAAACATGAAAATATAAAACATTCTTCTAAAACACTTGAAAGGATTCACCTCATGTTCATCCTAGGTTCATTACTGCATCACATAACCTGGGAGCATACATCAAAAGAAAGGGTGAGCAAAAATCCCAGTAAGGAAAACAAGAGAAACATTTTACATGTGAACTTGAGATACTTCAATAAGGTCCTGAAAAAGAACTTTAAGGCATGAGAATGAAATAAGGAGGCATATCATAATAAAAATAACATTTTTCATAACTTGAAAATGTGGCTACATCATTTAACATAAACAATCATGAACATATCACCAAGGTCCATCCCCAAGGTGTCATTTGAAAATTACCAAGGTTATTCACCAAGGTATTGTGAAAATTGTAATCTCTAGTGTTTACATCATTACCCAATGCATTGGAGCGCTATCAGGTTGCACCCTTAAATTTTCCTTTATTATCATGTGATACACATATATCATCATCAAAAATTTCATAAATAACCAATATAACATAAAATAAATGGGTTTCATTTCATAATCATAACGTTTTAAAAAACTGCTTTAAAGACATGATCTTTACATCACTTTAAAACCCACAGAAAAGGAAGGTGGGTCTCATGTATGTAAATCGAAGAATTTAAAATAGAAAATTTTTGTATATATGTGAATACCCCTTTAGAAGAAAGAGCTTTGAGTATTCACTTAATAATATAAAAGTACTTTAGAAAAAGAGAGAGACATTTTGAGACGGAAATTCTGCAGCATAACGACTATGTTACGAGGTTTTAGAAGACATTAAAAAGAGAGGTAAAATGGGCCAAACATTCATAAATGACCCATAAAATAGAATATGGACAGAATAAGAAGGGTACATTATCATGGTAATGAAATTTCAAGGACATACCATTTGAAATGAAAAACATGGAAGGAAGAAAAAAATTAGATTTCTCTTATGAAAGTTCGGCAGCCTAATGGCGTTACTTAAACTTCAACAAAAATGATTTGAAAAGATCAAATAGGGTTTCTAATAATGTGAACATAAGAGTTCAGTATGATAGATATAGAGATAATTACCCAAAAAAACAAAAAGTAACTTGAAAGAATTGACATGAAAGTAGAACTTCAAAATGAGAAGGGTGAAGAACCACTTAAAAATTCGGCAGCCTAACAGCGCCACTTAAAACTTAAAAATACTGAATTGAAGAGATAAAATGGCTTCTCTCATAATATGAACATAAGAGTCCAGTATGATAGATATAGAGATCATACCCCAACATAACAAAAAGTAACTTGAAAGAATTGACATGAAAGTAGAACTTCAAAATGAAAAGGGTGAAGAACCACTTAAAAATTCGGCAGCCTAACAGCGCCACTTAAAACTTAAAAATACTGAATTGAAGAGATCAAATGGGGTCTCTCATCATATGATCATGAAAGATCAGTATGATAAATTTAGAGATCATACCCCAACATAATAAAAAGGAACTTGAAATACTTTACATGAAAATAGATCTTGAAAAATGAGAAGGGAGAAAGAATCCGTTACAAAAATTTCGGCAGCCTAACGACGCCACTTAAAACTTCATAAAACGAAATAATGAGAGAAATAGGGGATCTCTCATTATATGAACATGAAAAGGGAAGTAAGATGAGTATAAAAGAACATCCTCCAACATAAGAACATGGAGCATAAAAGGAATGAAATAAAAGAGATTACTTGAAATGAAAGAGAGAGGTCGGATCCCTTACCTTAAAACATAACTCTTAAAACTCAAAGTTTGGGACCTTGAGGGCTTGGGGGCACCATGGGAGGACTCCTTGGGAGGTAATGAGACCAGAACTTCGTTTGGGGAGAGTGGGGAGTCTAATGTATGATAGGATGTCTTGGTATTTATAGGGAAAGTGAGGGGACAATGCATTAATGGAAAAGGGACACCTCATTAGTGGTTTTGGAAAAACCATGGGCTTGCCCATGGTATTTTCCCATGGTATTGGCCACTTGGGACACCTCATAACGTATCTCACTATTAATAATTCGAACATATTGATTACAAACTTAATACATCATTTAATGATGTCATTAAACACCCGTAACTTAAAAACTGTATTTTCACTATTCATCGAAAATTCAACTTTCTCAGAATAATCCCAAAATTTCACCTTAACCAAATATCAACGCTCTGATTACAAATATGAACTCCATTTTATAAAAATAATTTTTTAAATATTTTTAATTTAATTTTTAAATAAAAACACTATTCATCGAAAATTCATTTTTTTCAGAAAAAACCCCAAAAATTACCATAGCATAATATCGGTGCTCTGAGTTCAAAAATGAAATACGTTTTATAAAAATAATTATCTAAATATTTTTAATTAAATTTTTAATTAAAAAACACTATTCACCTGAAAAAACTAATACTTGAATAATAATTTATGAAACCATTATTTAACCATTTTATTGAATCACATTACTTAATCAAGGTGCCTAGATTATATTAATACTTTATTTAAGTGAGATTACTAATCCATTTGGACACATTACTAATCCTAATAATCAAATCACTATTCATAATTTACTATTCATCAAAAATTAAGTTGATCTTATTAGACTCTAAATTTTGTACTGAACATAATTGTAGAAGACCATTTTTCGAAAATCATTACACATTTTTAATTATTTAAGGTTTACAAAACCATTTTTAAAATATCCTTTTTATAAAATTCATCAAAAATATGCATACTATATTTATCCGGTCATTTGAAAATTCATAAACTTCATCATAAGAAGAAATCCCAATTTTTATTTAAAACAAAGGATTACACAAGGCAGTTACGGTCTCCTTACATAGCCCCTTATCACACCAGCATAGGACCTAAGTGTAAGGTGTGCTAAGGTGAGAGAATCCGAGGGAGGCTTGGGCAACATCGCACGAGTAGTAATTTCTATCAATTTGAACTTCTCGCGAAGGCGATCCCGTTCTAGCTTTATACGATGAATTTCAGCTTGGGTTTGGTCCAGAGCAAAGCCCAGTGGTGCTACCTCCTTCCCAAGTTCTGTTAGATGGTCTTCGATTGGCCCAAGACTACTGGGTGAGGCCATCAAATCTTCTTTCTATATTAATTAACCAAGATTACATGTATTTAGAGACAATAATCAAAACGTTTAGTTTCTAGTGTTCATATTGACCAATGGTCATATAACAGTCAAAATCCAACAGTATCATTTTAATTATACTCATGTTATCAAATGAAACATTTTTGTTGAGTATAAAAATAAAATAACACATAAAATTAGGAAACAAGATTAATTCAAAATTTCGGGTTGTTACAATCTTCCCCCCTTAAGAAATTGCGTCCTCGCAATTTTTTTAAAATTAGGTTTTCAAATTTCATTGAAAGTCCCACATCGGAAAAGGAGTCAGTAAAACTATTACTTTAAAAGAAAGAAAGGGAAGTACGAAGGTCACCAGAGTTAGCCCACACTAGGATTCCATGTAGGAAAACATGGACATGGAGGAGAAAAAAAGGGTCAAGTTCTGAGGGAGAGTGACAGAGAACATGACTAGGAGAATGTTAACCATAAGAAAATCCCAAACTTATGATGTGTGTAAACGATATTTGATTACCTAGTAGGAAACGTAAACCAACAACGTTTTTGTTTTACGTTCCTTTTCAGAATTTTGAGGAATTCATTTACAACATAGAACAAAAACACAAGGAAATATATCTACCTTCATGTAGAGTTTCACCCTTTAATAAGTTTCTACCAAAACTAATCTTTTCTCCCAAACGATGAGCATTCAAAACTACTTGGTCTCATCAAAACACAAGAATCATCTTCTAGAGAATCACATAATCCACAAAAGATTAACTCTCTATTTCTTCTATCTTTAAACATTATTCCAAAAACAGAAAGGGTAAGGTTAAACAACTCTTCAAAAAGGAAGAATCCCATAGGAATGGAAACTAATTTTAAATCTTCAATGTTCCATGGTAATACCCAAAGTTCATCATAGACCATCCCATAAATAACGGTCCTTAAAATTCCTCAAAATAAACCAAACTAAGATTGAAACCCAAATACAAGAAGGATTTGATAACATAGTCTTCCAAAATAAACTTCATTGTTCATCTCCAAACAACATCAACCACTCCTAACATCTTATCATAAAATTATCTAAACTAAACATATTTTACCCAAGATAGGTTAATCATTCCCATAAGTATCCTAAATTACTATAAGTCTACCATAAATTCATCGATTCTTCAAAATATAAGTCAACCTTACTCCTCAATGAAAATACCGTAGTAATCTATTTACCTCGATCATATAGGGTCCCTAAAATAGTGAACGTATTCCAAAATAATAATCATCTTTTAATCCCCTAATCACCTCTGTCGTATTAATACACCAATCGTCGCATTTCCTATCACATTGGTTTTTGGTACATGTTCTTCCATTTCCCGCCATTAAATAAGAAAAGAAACTATAATTAGGGGCTTATTTACTTAGCTAATAATCATGAAAAGGAAACTTTAAGCATAAAAGGATAAACATGTAGAATAAAAGTATATCCTAAATTGTGATCCCCTAGGTTCCAATCTAGGTTATCCATGATCATATATTCTTATGTGAATCTTTATTTTGTTTTATCCTTGTTCCTTTAATAATGGTTCATACTAAGCTTATGAATTTACCAAAGCATATCCCCCGGGAGTGTCGTAACCAAGAGTGCAGCAAGGCCCGTTGTCGTGTACCAGTTCCCGTTCGAGTCTAGCTCAAAGCGGTGTTTTCAGGTTTTACCCCTATGTACATCTGTGCCAGAGCCACCTCTACCTGCTCGTATCCAGACATGGATGTATTTGCTTGGAAACCCCTTACTCAATACTCACCAAAATACCAGGAAGATTTCCTATATTTAAACTTTTCTATAGGGTTCTTACTAGATTTTTCATATCCTAATTTCCACAAATAACTAAACCGTCCTTTGATACCAACTATAACATCCCTCCTCTTTATCACATAAAATTTCATTACATTTTACAAAACCAAGGATCTTTAAGGTTTAGTGTCTTGGAAACCAGGAACTTTAAACATGAAAACATAAAACATTCTTCTAAAACACTTGAAAGGATTCTCCTCATGTTCATCCTAGGTTCATTACTACATCACATAACCTGGGAGCATACATCAAAAGAAAGGGTGAGCAAAAAGCCCAGTAAGGAAAACAAGAGAAATATTTTACATGTGAACTTGAGATACTTCAATAAGGTCATGAAAAAGATCTTTAAGGCATGAGAATGAAATAAGGAGGCATATCATAATAAAAATAACATTTTTCATAACTTGAAAATGTGGCTACATCATTTAACATAGACAATCATGATCATATCACCAAGGTCCATCCCCAAGGTGTCATTTGAAAATTACCAAGGTTATTCACCAAGGTATCGTGAAAATTGTAATCTCTAGTGTTTACATCATTACCCAATGAATTGGAGCGCTATCAGGGCACACCCTTAAATTTGACATTATTATCATGTGAACCACATATATCATCATCAAACATTTCATAAATAACCCATATAACATAAAATAAATGGGTTTCATTTCATAATCATAACGTTTTAAAAAACTTCTTTAAAGACATGATCTTTACATCACTTTAAAACCCATAGAAAAGGAAGGTGGGTATCATGTATGTAAATCCCAGAATTTAAAATAGAACATTTTTGTATATATGTGAATAACCATTTAGAATAAAGAGCTTTTAGTATTCAATTAATAATATAAAAGAACTTTAGAAAAAGAGAGAGACATTTTGAGACGGAAATTCTGCAGCATAACGGCTATGTTACGAGGTTTTAGAAGACATTAAAAAGAGAGGTAAAATGGGCCAAACATTCATAAATGACCCATAAAATAGTATATGGAAAAAATAAGAAGGATAAATGATCATGGTAATGAAATTTCAAGGACATACCATTTGAAATGAAAAACATGGAAGGAAGACAAAAATTAGATTTCTCTTATGAAAGATCGGCAGCCTAACGGCGTTACTTAAACTTCAACAAAAATGATTTGAAAAGATCAAATAGGGTTTCTAATAATGTGAACATAAGAGTTCAGTATGATATATATAGAGATAATTCCCCATCATAACAAAAAGGAACTTGAAAGAATTGACATGAAAGGAGAACTTCAAAACGAGAAGGGTGAAGAACCACTTAAAAATTCGGCAGCCTAACGACGCCACTTAAAACATCAAAATACTGAATTGAAGAGATCAAATGGGGTCTCTCATCCTATGATAATGAAAGATCAGTATGATAAATTTAGATATCATACCCCAACATAATAAAAAGTAACTTGAAATACTCTACATGAAAATAGATCTTGAAAAATGAGAAGGGAGAAAGAATCCGTTACAAAAATTTCGGCAGCCTAACGACGCCACTTAAAACTTCATAAAACGAAATAATGAGAGCAATAGGGGATCTCTCATTATATGAACATGAAAATGTCAGTAGGATGAGTATAAAAGAACATCCTCCAACATAAGAACATGGATCATAAAAGGAATGACATAAAAGAGATTACTTGAAATGAAAGAGAGAGGTCGGATCCCTTACCTTAATACATAACTCTTAAAACTCAAAGGTTGGGACCTTGAGGGCTTGGGGGAACCATGGGAGGACTCCTTGGGAGGTAATGAGACCATAACTTCTTTGGGGGAGAGTGGGGAGTCGAATGGATGAGAGGATGGCTTGGTATTTATAGGGAAAGTGAGGGGACAAGACATTAATGGCAAAGGGACACCTCATTAGTGGTTTTGGAAAAACCATGGGCTTGCCCATGGTATTTTCCCATGGTATTGGCCACTTGGGACACCTCATACCTTATCTCACTATTCATAATTCGAACATATTGATTACAAACTTAATACATCATTTAATGATGTCATTAAACACCCATAACTTAAAAACTGTATTTTCACTATTCATCGAAAATTCAACTTTTTTCTCAGAATAATCCCAAAATTTCCCCTTAACCAAATATCAACGCTCTGATTACAAATATGAACTCCATTTTATAAAAATAATTTTCTAAATATTTTTAATTTAATTTTTAAATAAAAACACTATTCACCGAAAATTCATTTTTTTTCAGAAAAAACCCCAAAAATTACCATAGCATAATATCGGTGCTCTGAGTTCAAAAATGAAATACGTTTTATAAAAATAATTATCTAAATATTTTTAATTAAATTTTTAATTAAAAAACACTATTCACCTGAAAAAACTAATACTTGAATAATAATTTATGAAACCATTATTTAACCATTTTATTGTATCACATTACTTAATCAAGGTGCCTAGATTATATTAATACTTTCTTTAAGTGAGATTACTAATTCATTTGGACACATTACTAATCCTAATCATAAAATCACTATTCATAATTTACTTTTCATCAAAAATTATGTTGATCTTATTAGACTCTAAATTTCGTACTGAACATAATTGTAGAAGACCATTTTTCGAAAATCATTACACATTTATAATTATTTAAGGTTTAAAAAACCATTTTTAAAATATCCTTTTTCTAAAATTCATCAAAAATATGCATACTATATTTATCCGGTCATTTGAAAATTCATAAACTTCATCATAAGAAGAAATCCCAATTTTTATTTAAAACAATGGATTACACAAGGCAGTTACGGTCTCCTTACATAGCCCCTTATCACACCAGCATAGGACCTAAGTGTAAGGTGTGCTAAGGTGAGAGAATCCGAGGGAGGCTCGACCAACATTGCACGAGTAGTAATTTCTATCAATTTGAACTTCTCGCAAAGGCGATCCCGTTCTACCTTTATACGATGAAGTTCATCTTGGGTTTGGTCCAGAGCAAAGCCCAGTGGTGCTACCTCCTTCCCATGTTCTGTTAGATGGGCTTCGATTGGTCCAAGACTACTGGGTGAGGCCATCAAATCTTCTTTCTATATTAATTAACCAAGATTACATGTATTTAGAGACAATAATCAAAACGTTTAGTTTCCAGTGTTCATATTGACCAATGGTCGTATAACAGTCAAAATCCAACAGTATCATTTTAATTATACTTATGTTATCAAATGAAACATTTTTGTTGAGTATAAAAATAAAATAACACATAAAATTAGGAAACAATATTTATTCAAAATTTCGGGTTGTTACATTTATAATAACATATCAGTATATGAGTGATACTGATGTTATTACTTCATAATGGAACATCTAAAGAATAGGAAGTAGAAGAAGAAATAAATTTGAATGAATCGGTAACGGATATTACCTCTTCTTTGACACGCCTCTTTGAAACCTCCTCTTAGGGCAATAATGTTGGTCTTTGAAGAAGACAAGGACCTCTAGAATATTACTAGGGGAGTTGATAAGAGTAATGGGAAGGGTTTTGATGAGCTTTAAGGCTCAAAGTTGTGTAAATAGGAGAGGGAGGAGGTGCCCTTTTATAAGGGAGGAGAGGGGCACCTTTGGAAAGTGTGAAAATATTATTTTATTATAAGCTTATCTTCTAGTTCAAAAGGTCCAAAAATCATTACAGATAATGATAAGATGACTCATGGTCGAAATAAAATCATCCAATCACAATTTTACATATTTTGGATAATATTTTAATCATTATAATCTTATTTATTTAAATCATTTATTAATGAGGTAAATACTCCATCATTATTGTGTCATAAATAATTTAATTTATTTGATATCTAAAAATTATAAAACAATTACCAACATGTAGGAAATATTTTTATCTTTCCAATGAATATTTATATTTGAATAGATAATTTATATAACCCCTTATAAAAATTAATTACCTAAAGATTTTTGTTAATGTCAATTTTGTCTTTACATTAAATTAATTAATCCAAATTGTAATTATCTCTACCAAGTGGCTCAATGGGGTACCAAAATCGACCCAAGGATGCCCATTGTCAGAAACTACTCATAAAATAAGGTTAGGAAAAGTGTTAAGGTAATTTTGAATTATTATAACATTATTTTAACCTTGAATTACCTGATTTATCTTTAACAACAGTAAATAAAAGTCAAAAGTTACTATTCACCAAAAATTATTTTCAACTTATTGAACCACATTTTACTTCTTTATAATAACCATGTATGTCGTATTTTTTAAATTCAATTCACAGAAGTGGTAAAATTTCATTTAAATGAAAGTGTCAGTTTTTTAACTACCACTAAGTGGTTTCACTATTCATCAAAAATTGAAGTTTTTAAGAAAAATACCAAAAATTCAACGTTAGCTATATTTGATATTCAGAATTAAAAAATGATGTCTATTTTTCCATATTCAAAACATAGAAGTGTCATTAATTAATTTTAAAATTAATTCCCATTATCAAAACAAATAGCGTGTTTTTAAGAAACAATAACTTTCAAAAGATCGGCAATTGTTTATGTCCAATTTCAAAGTGAAATTAATTACAATGACCAACATTGGATTAAATGGTAAAAATATATTCTAATTAAACTTTAAAACCAATTAAAAAGATAATCTAACCATATAAATTATTGCGATGAAAAAAGTTTTTTTTAATTAAAATATAGATTGTTTTTACTATTCATTAAAATATGAAAGTTATCAGAATAATATGAAAAATTTATCCAAATTAAATTTTTATATCCTTATTCCAAGTAAGAATTTTATTTTGTCAAATTAAACTTATAAACATATCAAAAACTAGATTATAAGTGGGTGTGCCATCAAAAGGCAGCAAAACTGCATTTTTTGAAAAATACTTATTTTACCCAAAAAATTTATTTTGTTCTCATACCATGTTCTAGAAAATATGTAAGATGAATAATAATGTTATCAAATTTAAAATTTATTTAATACTATTCATAACGGATAGTCTATAATAATATTATAACAATATATCATTATTTAGTGAAACCCGGTATTGTGTACTACACACGCTATCGAGGAAGGTCATGATTGCGTGTAACGCAAGACAAGCTAGTGTTCTGTATAGTTAAATAATCCTTTTATGTTGATTGTGAAATAAAAAATATATAATTCTCATAAAATATCAAGGTGTTACACAAATGTCTTTGAAGGTGTGTTTTAGAGAGAAGGAGGAGTTCCCTTTTATAAGAGGGGTGAGGGGATCCTTAGGAAATGCTAGAAATATTATTTTATAATAAAATCATTTTTGGTTTCTAATGGCTCAAAATGGATTATTTAAAGGATAAGGTGGGTATGGGTCTAAAACCACTCAAATAATAGGTTTTATATAGGTTTGGGTCATTATATTAACTTTATCTTTTAGATTTAACTCTTAGTTAAATAGTTTGACATTTACCATGTCTCTTTGTATTTTTATATTATATAGTTAATAAACTTACTATATACTTCCAAGAGAACCCCAAGTGGTTCTTTAATGATGAAAATATCATCATATAAGTCCTTTTTCCAAACCATAGATTTTTAGGAGTAGAATTTCAATTAATAATATAATATTGTTTTTAAAAACTCTTTTATGTCAATTTTGACACTATTGGGTATTTTGTTTTTGCTAAATTCATAACAGAATTATTACTTAGAATAAGATTCATATAACCAATAATAATATGTCATATTAACCTAGAAAATTATTATAATTCATAAAAATTCTCAAATTACATTTATTTGGATATTTATTATATCAATTATTTTAATATTTCATTAATTAAGTAATTACTACATCATCATTGTGTAAAAAATAAAATAAAATATATAATGTCTAAAAAATATAAATAAAATATCATTTTTTAGGAAATATTTTTAGATTTATAATGAATATTTATAGTTTAATTTTTCTTATGTATAACCCTATATTAAAAATGTTTTAGTTATTAAACATTGATTTTAACTCTTTTAACTCTTTTTTGAATTAAATAATAATAAATGTCCTAATCTAATCCAAGTGGACCAAAGAGATTCATATTTTATTCTTAAGGTTTTTTGGTCGAACTATACTTATCCAATAGAATTTGGACAAGTGTTAGGGTAATAATAATATCATTTTTACCCTTAATTACCCTATTTAGTTTTAACCGTGGTAAATAAAAGAAAAAAGTTACTATTCAACAAAAAATATTTTCATATTATTGAACAAAATTTTACTTATTGATATCAACCATGTATCTCAAATTTTTGAAATTACACTCACAGAAGCGGTAAAATTAAACTTTATGTGAATTTGCAAATTTACCTAGGAGGTGGGTAAAAGACGATGAAAAGTTTAATAAAATTTTTATATATCTAAAATTATTAGAAACTAAATCCAATGAATTAAATTGAACTTATATTGGTATTATGTATCTATTTTAACCTAAAATATATTTAAATAAAATAAATAATTATTTTAACAAAAAAATCGGTTTTAAACTATAACTTAGTGTTTTCCACTATTCATCAAAAATTGAAAGTTTTCCAAAAAATACCAAAACTTCACCCTAAGATAATTTCGATATTACGAATCCAAAAATGAAGTCCATTTTGAATGATAAAATTTATAAAATTTCAAAAAGTGGATATTAGTATTCATAACAGCTACTTTGATTGGTCGTAGTGTGTTAGAATCTAGAAGTTGCGTACAATATAAGATATTTCATTATTCAAAGGGAAACATTATACAAAATCTTGGGGTGTTACATTCTCCCCTCATTCAAATAATTTCTTCCTCGAAATTTTTAGAATACTACCACATGAAAAAAACTCGGGTGGGTCTTCATCATAAGTTCCTCGGGTTCCCACGTTGCCTCTTCCATCTTATGGTTTCTCAATAGAACTTTTACCAGATGAGTCATCCAGTTTCTCAGCACTTGTTCTCTTGTATCAAGAATCTTGATAGGCTCTTCGCAATAAGAAAGATCTGGTTCCAATTCTAATTCCTCATAGGCAAGTACATTCATTGGGTCAGGCATGTATTTTCTCGACAGTGATAAGTGGAACACATCGTGAACTTTGGAGAGACTTGGCGACATTTCCAAACAGTAAGCTATATCCCCAATCAGTTCTAGAATTTTGAAAGGTCTGATGTACCTGGGACTCAATTTACCCTTCTTACCGAAATGTATAACACCCTTCCATGGAGACACCTTTATGAAAACATGATCTCCTACCTGAAATTTCAAATCCTTCCTTCAGTTATCGGCATAGCTCTTCTACCTACTTTAAGCTACTTTGATGTGGGTTAGGATTACCTTCACCTTTTCCATATTTTACTCAACATGTTTTGGGCCTACAAGTTTTCTTTCACCAATATCATCCCAACAAGTTGGTGTACGAAATCTCTTTCTATATAACGCTTCATATGGTGCCATCTGAATACTTGAATGGAAGCTATTGTTATAGGAAAATTATACTAGAGGCAAATATTGATCCAACATACCTTGAAAGCCAAGTGAGCATGATCTCAACATGTATTATAAGGTTTGAATAGTCTATTCTGATTTTCTATCAGTTTGGGGGTGGTAGGCAGTGCTCAAACAAAGCTCAGTATCTAGGGATTTCTGAAGACTTTTCCAGAATCTTAAAGTAAAACTGAGATCACGATCAGAAAAAATCGATAGGGGTACTCCATGAAGTATCAAAAATTCATTAATATATTGTCTTTCTAGACGTTCAAGTGGTATATGTTCTCTTATAGCCAGAAAATGTGCTGATTTGGTAAAACGATCAATAATAACCCATATTTCATCTTTCCTTCAAGGTGTCTTTGGTAGTCCCATGACAAAGTTCATCGTAATATTATCCCATTTCCACTCTGGTAAGGGAATATGTTGCATGACTCCTCCAAGATGTTACCTTCCAGCTTTCACTTGTTGATAAACCATACATCTCGACACAAAATTAGCAAACTCCCTCTTCATGTTGTCCCACAAAAAATGTTCCATTAAATCTCCATACATTTTGGTGCTCCTACGGTGTATAGAGAAATTGGAACTATGAGAATTGTCCAACAACTCCCTTTTCAGATCAGGTATATTGGGAAAACAAAGTCTCTTCCCAAATTTCTAAAATCCATCTTCATACACAAAGTCACTCAATATCCCATCATTCACAGATTTAATCTTCTTTTTAAACTCTTCATCATCGGTTTGAGAAATATTTATCATTTATAGTAATGATGGTTTGGAAACCATTTGAAAAAGTATTGATGTTTCACCTTCCATGGTGATTCCCATATCCATCTTTACTAGATCCATGAAAATAAGATCCCTTTCAACTCTCATCTTGTTCCAAACTCCATGATCCTTTCTACTCAAAGCATCTACCACCTTATTTGCCTTCCCTGGGAGTTAGGGTATCATGAAATCATAATCCTTGAGTAGATCAAGCCATCTCCTTTGCCTCTATTGAGTTCTTTTTTTTTGAGAAAATATACTTCAAACTCTTGTGATCAGTATAAATCCCACATTTTTTACCATAGAGATTGTGTATCCAAATCTTCAAATCAATGATTACAGATGCTAACTCAATATCATGAGTATGATAGTTTTTCTCATGAATTTTCAGCAGTTGTGATTCATAGGCAATAACCCTATCATTCTGCATGAGGACACAACCAAATCCTTTCTTCGATGCATCACTATAAATAACAAACCCATTATTCCCCGACGGTAGATTCAATTTAGGATAATTGACTAATATTCTCTTCAGTTCTTCAAAACACTCTTCACACTCTTTTATCCAAACAAATTTAACCCCTTTTCATGTGATCTTTGTTAATGGGTTAGCCAACCGGGAAAAATTCTGGACGAAACGTCGATAATAACCCGCTAAACCAATAAAAATGTGTACCTCAATTATACTTTTCAGTGCTATCCATTATTGGATTTATCTTGTCTTAGAAGGATCAACAGAGATCTCAACCTTAGAGACAATATGGCCAAGAAAATAAATATCCTAAAGCCAGAATTCACACTTTCTAAACTTCCCATATAATTCATGTATTCTAAGAATCATCAGGATAACACACAAGTGATTTTCATGATATTCGGAGCTTTTGGAGTATACCAAGATATAATCAATAAATACCACTACAAATTTGTCGAGATATTCCTTGAAAACTCTTTTCATTAGATCCATGAAGACAGAGGGTGCATTAGTCAATCCAAAAGGTATTACTATAAAATCGTAATGCTCGTACCTAGTTCGAAATACTGTCTTTGGAATGTCTTCCTTCTTCACACACAACTGATGATATCCATATCGAAGGTCAATCTTTGAAAAGTATTGAGAACCATGAATTTGGTTGAATAAATCACCAATGCGAGGTAGGGGATACTTTTTCTTTATTGTTATAGCATTGATCTCCCTGAAGTCAATGAACAACCTCATAGATCCATATTTATTCTTAACAAAAAGGACAGGGGCTCCCCATGGTAAAAAATTAGGGTGAATAAATCCCTTATTACTCGATTCCTCTATTTGTTTCTTTAGTTCCACTAACTCCACAGTTTCCATTCTTTAAGAAGCCTCCGATATGGGCCTTGAACCAGGAATTAAATCAATGGAAAACTCAATTTCTCATTCTGGAGGATGTCCAGGTTAATCTTCTAAAAAACATCAATATATTCTTTCACAACAGGTACATCCTCTATTTGAACATTCCTTTCCTCACCCACAGTTATTTTATTATCATCCTCCCTGATAATTGAATTTAGTTGAGATATTGGGGGTGGATCTATATAAGAATTAGGTGGTGAAGATTCTGCTCTAAAGATAAGGTGTTCTTTATCATCGTCATCAAAAATTATAACCTCCTTCTTACAATAAATTTTTGAATCATGGTTCGAAAGAAAATCCATACTAATGATTATATCAAATTCAATCTTGGGTATGACGATGAGATCAGCAGATAAAGAACATTTATATTCTCTAATGGGAATAGATTCACAAAACATTGTTGTGATGATAATTCCATTAAGAGTTTTAACTGAAAACTCCCTTGTTAAATAAAATTGGAAATATCTAATTTTATTATCAAACTAGGATGATATGAATCAATGCGATGATCCAGAATGAAATAATGCAATTTCTAAACTTGAGGAAACCATTAAATTACCTACCACCATGTCTTCCGGTGCTTCAACCTCAGTAGTAGTGATAGCATAAGCTTGGACTTGATCTCTTGGCCTTTTCTGAGGTAAGTTCCCCTGATGCTTAAGACATTCATTTGCATAATGTCCCATCTCCCTGCAATTGTAGCATTGAAAATCGGTAGCTTCATTCTTCCCCGTGCAATCACGAGCTTGGCGGCCTTTTACACAACACTTGTAATAGACTCCCATTCCCTTCAAGCAAGTACCAGAGTTTTTCTTCCCACACTTTCTATATGATGGATATTCATCTTTTCCCTTCTTACCCTTATTTCCATTTCTAGAGTGATCAGCATATCTCTTCTTATCTTGCTTTTCTTAAAAGTCATAAGTCTTAGAGAATTTTTTTTTGTCTTGATAGTGCATAAGACAATATCTTCGTATGACGATAAGGATTGTGAGACTAATGCGTGATGGAGAAATGGTTTTAACCCATCAAAGAAACGATCAATCTTACTTCTTGGGTTATGTATATAATTTTCAGCATGCCTCACTAACATTGTAAATTTATCCTCATACTTTGCGACATTCTCATCCTCATTTTGCCTCAGACATAGAAATTCCCTTTCCATATCTTCTTGATGGTCACGATGAAAGTATTTTTCAAAGAAAATCTCTTTAAACTCCCTCAATTACATATTTGATACTTCATCATCATCCTTTGTGTTTTGAATCCATGACCAACATTTTTCAGCATCTCTAGTGAGGCGGTAAATTGCCTTGATAACTTTTTCCCTTTCACTACTCCCCAAGGCATGAAATATTTTCTCTAAGGAATTTATCCATTGCTTAGCTACTAATGGTTTTTTACTCCCATTGAATGTTGGTGGTAGTTGTTTCATGAAGAGATCTAACATTTATCCTCCACACTGTGGATCAGGGTGCTCCATACGGGTAAGGTTATTATTCATAACCTGAGTGAGTTGTCCCAGTATGGTGATAAGCTGATCAGCACTGGTCGTATCACTAGATCCACTATAATTATCTTGAGTAGGAGGGAAATCCCTAAAAGGTGTGTGTGCATTGATACAGTTTCCATTCTTTCCACTAGGAACCATTTCTAAATAATGTCATAAACTAGATTAGTTTGGGAATTGAAATACATAAATCTAAACATGTAAAACAATTAACATAAACTGAACAGTTTCTGGATATAATCCATAATCATAAAAAATGTTTTCTTTGAGGATGTATATACTCATAAACCCTTCATAATGGTTTCTAAAGAAAATGAGAATTATCCTAAGCATATCCCCCGGGAGTGTCGTAACCAAGAGTGCAGTAACTCCTGTTGTCGTGCACCACTTCCTATTCGAGTCTAACTCAAAGCGGTGTTTTCAGGTTTTAACCCTAGGTACATCTCTACCAGAGCCTCCTCTACCTACTCGTATCTAGATAGGGATGTATTTCTTGGAAAACTCACAAATTATCTACAATACCAAAATTCTAGGAAGTTCTTCTATACTAATCCTCAAAGTCTATCTTAGGGCTATTTTCTCTAATTAGAGTTTATCTAAATATCATTCTAAACTTCCTCTGAAACCAACTATAATGCCCCGACCCCATTTACCTAGAGTCGGTGCATTATTACATAACATTTTCATGATCAGAAAAGATCAAGTCTTGAAAGACCTATTAGTTTAGTATCCTGGGAGACACTAGATACATTCATAAGTCTTACATTACATGATAAAGTGAAAAACGAAAACAACATAGTCTCCATAGTTCACACTCATATCCCCTCAGACTATCCCTGTAGGTCAGTCATAAAATACTTCTTCACATCCTGGGAAAAATAAAACATAAAAAGGGGTGATCTCAGATGCTCAGTAAGGATAACAATATAGCAGAAACATTCATAAATAAGCATAAACATTTAAGGCAATGTATAACTAAAACAAAATATTTTTAAACTATAACATGAACATAATATGGAAAAAATAAAATGAAATAATTCCATTTACTTATTCACATGGATATTCTACTAGTCTAATAATAACATGCAATATCAATAACCATTTTCATAATGATGGAATGCATAATTCCATACTATCATAGCCACTTAGTCAAGGCCTTACGCCAAGACTAAAAACAAGATTTTGTCAAGGCCTTGTGCAAAGAAACTAATTTGTCTCATGAGACCTACCGATGCATTTAGGAGCCATATTTGGCTCCACCCCTCACTTATTAAGTCCAATGCATTCCTCATATGAATAGGTTTAAAAATAACATAAATATTCGTATTAAAACTAGCATACAAAACATCAATACTTTATCCATAAACCATGAATGGTATAAAAATAACACATCCATAGTCAAACATATCACAAAACCTTCAATACTATATGGAAGTTTTGTATCATAATAAATCAACTTCAAATAAGCTTAAAATCCATCAAAGGATGTTGACATAGATGAGATCAAAACTATTTGAGAGAAATATCTCTTTTTTTGAAATCATTTAAAAGTAACATAATTATAAAATAAAACATTTACTTTTAAAATATTCTTATAATCTTTTAAGGGAAGTTTCAACAATTTTATAATGGCGGAAAATAGCCTCACCCGCCGTATAAGTTAAAAAAGACATTTTTACCTTAATTTTGTCAAAAAGGTTAAAAATGACCTTGTTTGGAAAACGATGGAATGATTCATTTATAAAAATATTATAAAAAGTCATTCAAGGGTATAAATGACTTTAACTTATAGTCTATAAAATATTAAGAATTTTTTGAAATACGTTTTTATGAAACATGGATGTGGCTGATAAAGAGGCCCCAGTAGATAATTACATATAAACAAACTCGGATAGTGAAGAGATTGTAGAATTAACCCTTACCTTGTACTTTTCCTTGGTAGAGGGTAGTTTAACCTCATGTATAATGGTGAAATAATTGTTATTAAATTATAAAATAATTCTATACATTAATATGATATCATATATGATCTTTTAACATTTCTTTGCTAATAATATATTAGTATTATCGTCATTTCAGGTGTTAACAGATTCATTTTCCTTTATATTATTTGTTATGTGAGTCATAATTATTATGGAAAGGATGTATACTATTCATATATAGAATGATATCAAGTCTATAAACATTATATTTAATTATCAAATTAAAATTAGTCTTGAATGGATACGATGGGGAATGAATCTCATCGCTCTGTGGAGACAGTAATCCGTACGTACGCGCGAGCGACAATATCATTCTTTTGATATTAAAATAATATATAATTGGATGTTATATCATATATAAAGAATCATTATCAAGTTATATTTATTATTTACATCAATTACACATCATTATTATACCCATCCAAATAATAATGTATTGAATAACAATTACACCACGTCGTGGAGACGGTAAGCCGTACGTACGCACGTATGGTGACATGTCATTCAAAGGATGGATATAATAATGAATATGGTTGTATCATATTTATAATAACATAATAGTATATATAAGATATTGGAGTTATTATTTATAATGGAAACAACAAATAAAGGGGAAGTGGAAGAAGAAAGGAACTTGAAAGAGGTGATGAAATATTTACCTCTTCTTCGGGTTCTTCCTTTTGATTTGATCAAAAAGGATCCTTAGGTTGGATTTATTACTAATGTAAGGCCTTTATGATGAAGGTAGGATAGTTGAGAGGGTATTTGGGAAGAGTTTTGATGAGAAAAATTTCTTTTAAGGTGTGATATAGAGAGAAGGAGGAGTGCCCTTTTATAAGAGGGGTGAGAGGCACCTTAGGAAAATCTAGAAATATTATTTTATAATAAAATAATTTTCGATTTATAATGGATCCAAAATGGATTATTTAAAGTATAAGGTGGGGATGGGTTGAAAACCACTCAAAAAATAGGTTTTAGACAGGTTTGGGTCACTATATTAACTTTATATTTTATATTTAACTCATAGTTAAATAGTTTTGACATTTATCATATCTCTTTGTATTTTTATATTATATAGTTAATAAACATACTATATACATACAAGAGAACCAAAAGTGATTCATTAATTATGCACCTATCATTATATAATTTCTTTGGCCTATCATTATACTTTTAGAAATAGAATATAAATTAATAATATTTTATTTTATTTAAAACTCTTTTATGTTAATTTTGACACTATTGGGTATTTTGTTTTTTCTAAATTTATAACAGCATTATTAATTTGAAAAAGATTCATCTAACCAATCCTAATATATCATATTAACCAATAAAAAACATTTATTCATAAAAAGTCTCAAATTACATTTATTTGGATATTTTTAAAATCAATTATTTTAATATTTCATTAATTAAGTAATTACTGCATCATCATTGTGTCAAAATTAAATTAAATTATTTAATGTCTAAAAAATATAAATAAAATATCATTATGTATGAAATCGTTTTATATTTCTAATGAATATTTATAGTCCAATTTATCTAATGTATAACCCTATATTAAAAATGTTTTAGTTATTAAACTTTGATTTAATCTCTTTTAACTCTTCTTTGAATTAAATAATAATAAATGTCCTAATCTAATACAAGTGGACCAAAGATATTCATTTTTTATTCATAAGGTTGTTTTTGGTATAAATATACTTATCCAATAGAATTAGGACATGTTTTAGGGTAATTATAATATCATTTTTACCCTTAATTACCCTATTTACTTTTAACCGTGGTAAATAAAAGTAAAAAGTTATTACTCACTAAAAAATATTTTCATCTTATTGAACAAAATTTTACATACTGATATCAACCTTTTCTCTCATATTTTTTAAATTCCACTCATAGAAGTGGTAAAATTAATTTTTAGTTGAATTTTCAAATTCTCCTAGGAGGTGGGTAAAAGACGGTGAAAAGTTCACTAATTTTTTTAAATATCTAAACTTTTTATAAACTAACTCCAATTAATTAAATCGATCTTATATAGGTGTTATGTATCTATTTTTACCTAAAATAAATTTAAATAAAATAAATAATTATTTAAATAAAAAATCGGTTTTAAATAATAACTCAGTGTATTTCACTATTCATGAAAAATGAATTTTTTTAGAAAAATACCAAAAATTCACCCTAAGATAATTTTTATATTCCAAATCCAAAAATAAAGTCCATTTTTAAAGATAAAATTAATAAAATTTCAAAAAGTGGGTATTAGTATTTGTAACGGCTACTTTGATTGGTCGTGTTGTGTTAGAATCTCGAAGTTGCATACAGTGCAAGCTATTGCGTTATTGAAAGGTAAATGTACCGTGGAAGCTTGGGGTGTTACATTATCCACTCCTTAAAATAATTTCGTCCTCAAAATTTCTAGAATACTACCACATGAAAGAAAACTCTAGTGGTTCTTCATAATAAGTTCCTCGGGTTCCCACTTTTCATCTTCCATCTTATGGTTTCTCCATAGAACATTTTCTAGACGAGTAGTCTGGTTTCTTAGAACTTGTTCTCTTGTATCAAGACTATTGATAGGCTCTTCGCAATAAGATAGATCGGGTTCCAGTTCTAATTCCACATAGGTGAGTACATGTGTTGGGTCAGGCATGTATTTTGTCAATAGTGATATGTGTAACACATCGTGAACTTTGGAGAGACTTGGCAGCATTAACAAACGGTAAGCTACAACCCCAATTAGTTCTAGAACTTCGAAATGTCTGATGTACCTGGGACTAAATTTACCCTTCTTACTGAAACGTATAACACCATTCCATGGAGATAACATGAAGAAAAAATGATCTCCTGCCTGAAATTCCAAATCCTTCCTTCAGTTATCAGCATTGCTCTTCTGCCTAATTTGAGCTGATTTGATGTGGTTTTGGATTACCTTCACATTTTCCATCATTTCTACAACAAGTTCTAGGTCTACAAGTCTTCATTCACTAACAGCATCCCAACAAGTTGGTGTGGGACATCTCTTTCGATATAACGCTTCATCTAGTGCCATCTGAATACTTGAATGGAAGCTATTGTTATAGAAAAATTCAACCAGAGGTAAATATTTATCCCAGATACCTTGAAAGTCAAGTGAGCATGATCTCAACATGTCTTATAAGGTTTGAATAGTCCATTCTGATTGTCCATCAGTTTGGGGGTGGTAGGCAGTGCTCAAACGAAGCTCAGTATCCTGGGCTTTCTAAAGACTTTTCCAGAATCGTGAAGTAAAACGAGGATCAAGATCAGAAACAATCGATAGGGGTACTCTATGAAGAATCACAACTTCATTAATATATATTCTTTCTAGAAGTTCAAGTGGTAGATCTTATCTTATAGGAAGAAAATGTGCTGACTTGGTAAGACGATCAACAATGACCCATATTACATCATTCCTTCTTGGAGTCTTTGGTAGTCACATGACAAAGTCCATCATAATATTATCCCATTTCCACTCCAGTATAGGAAGAGGTTGCATGACTCCTCCGGTTGTTGCCTTCTAGATTTCACTTGTCGAAAACCATAAATCTTGACACAAAATCTGCAATCTCCCTCTTCATGTTGTCCCACAAAAAATGTTCCTTCAAATCTCTATAAATTTTGGTTCTCCCAGAGGGCGTATAGAGAAATTGGAACTATGACCATTTTCCAACAATTACCTTTTTAGATCAGGTATATCGGGAACACAAAGTCTCTTCCCAAATTTCAAAATTCCATCTTCATACACAAAGTCACTCAATCTCCCATCATTCACAGCTTTAATATTATTTTTAAACTCTTCATCATCGGTATGAGAACTCTTTATCCATTATAGTAAATATGGGTTGGCAACCATTTGAATAAGTATTGATGTTTCACCTTCCATGGTGATTCCCATATCCATCTTTACTAGATCCATGAAAATAGGATCCCTTTCATCTCTCATCTTGTTCAAAACTCCACAATCATCTCTACTGAAATAATCTTCCACCTTATTTGAATTTCCCATGTGGTAGTGTATCGTGAAATCATAATCCTTGATTAGTTCAAGCCATATCCTTTGCCTCATGTTGAGTTCTTTCTGTGCGGAAATATACTTCAAACTCTTGTGATTAGTATAAATATCACATTTTCACCATAGAGATAGTGTCTCCAAGTCTTCAAAGCTAAGATTAGAGTTACTAACTCAAGATCATTAGTAGGATAGTTTTTCTCATGAATTTTCAGCTGTCGTGATGCATAGGAAACAACCCTACCATTCTGCATGAGGACACAACCAAGTACTTTTTTAGATGCATCACTATAAATAACGAACCCATCATTCCTCGATGGTAGAGTAAATATAATATCATTGACTAATCTTCTCTTCAGTTATTCAAAACATTCTTTACACTCTTTTTTCCAAACAAATTTAACCCCTTTTGTGTGATCTTTTTTAATAGGTTAGTCAACCGGGCATAATTCTAGACGAAACGTTGATAATAACCTGCTAAACCAATAAAATTGCATACCTCAGTTATAATTGTCGATGCTGGACATTCTTCGATTTCTCTTGTCTTAGAAGGATCAATAGAGATTCTATACGTAGAGAAAATATTTCCAAGAAAAGAAATCTCCTAAAGCTAGAATTCACACTTGTTAAACATCCCATATAATTCATGTCTTCTAAGAGTCTTCAGGATAATGTGCAATTGATTTTCATGATATTTTTAGCTTTTGGATTATACCAAGAAATCATCAATAAATACCACTACAAAGTCCTTGAGATATTCCTTGAAAACTCTATTCATTAGATCCATGAATACAGAGGGTGCATTAGTCAATCCAAAAGGCATTACTGTAAAAATGTAATGCCCGTACCTAGTTTAAAATGTTGTCTTCAGAATGTCATCCTTATTCACACACATCTGATGATATCCAGATCGAAGTTCAATCTTTGAAATGTATTAAGCTCCATGAAGTTTGTTGAATAAATCATCAATGCGAGGTAGGGGATACTTGTTCTTTATTGTTATAGCATTGAGCTCCCTGTAGTCAATGCACAACCTCATAGATCCAACTTTCTTCTTAACAAAAAGGACAAGTTCTCCCCATGGCGAAACAGTAGTGTGAATAAATACCTTATTTTTCAATTCCTCTAGTTGTTTCTTTAGTTCCAATAATTCTATAGTGGCCATTCTATAAGGGGTCTTCGATATGGGCCTTGAACCAGGAATTAAATTAATGGAAAACTCAATTTCTCATTCTGGAGGATGTCTAGGTAAATCTTCTGAAAACAGATCAACATATTCTTTTACAATAGGTACATCCTATATTTGAACATTCATTTCCTCACCAACAGTTATTTCATTCTCTTCCTCCCCGATAATTGAATTTAGTTGAGATATTGGGGGTCGATCATGATAAGAATCAGGTTGTGACGATTCTTCTCTAAAGATAAGGTGTTCTTTATCATCTTCATCAAAAATAGTAACCTCCTTCTTCTTACAATAAATTTTCGCCTCATGGTCCAAAATCCAATACATACCGAGGATTATTTCAACTTCAATCATGGGTATGACGATGAGATCTGTAGATAAAGAACATTTATATGATCTAATGGGAACAGATTCACAAAACTTTGTTGCGATGATACTTCCCCAATGAGTTTTAACTGACAACTCCCTTGTTAAATCAAATTGAAAATATCTAATTTTCTTAGAAAATAGAGAAGATATGAAACAATGCGATGATCCAGAATCAAATAAAGAATTTTCTAAACATGAGGAAACAATTAAATTACCTGCCACCATGTCTTTCAGAGCTTCTACCTCAGTAGTAGTGATAGCATAAGCTTGGCCTTGATCCCTTGGACTTTTCTTAGGTAAGTTCCCATAATGCTTAGGACATTTATTTACAAAATTTCCCATCTCCCTAAAATTGTAGCACTGAACATTGGAAGCTTATTTCTTCCCCTTGCAATCACGAGCGTGGTGGCCTTTTTCACCACACTTGTAACAGACTCCCATTCCCTTCAAGAAAGTGTCACGGTGTTTCTTCCCACATTTACTGCAAAATGGATATTAATATTTTCCATTCTTCCAATTATTTCCATTTCCAGAGTGATCAATAAATCTCTTCTTCTCTTGATTTTCTTTAAAGTTGTAATACTTATATAATTCTTTCTCTGTCTTGATAGCTCATGAGACAATATCATCATATAATGAGAAGGATTGTGAGATTAATGCTCGATGGATAAACAGTTTTAACCCATCAATGAAATGATCAATATTACTTCTTGGGTTATGTATATAATATGCAGCATGCCTTACTAACTGTGTAAAGTTAACCTCATACATTGCAACATTCTCATCCTCCTCTTGTCTCAGACTCGGAAATTTCCTTTCAATATCTGCTCGATGGTCATGAGGAAAGTATTTTTTGAAGGAAAGCTCTTTAAACTACCTCCATTAAATATTTGATACTTCATCATCTTACTTTGTGTTTTGAATCATTGACCACCATTGGTCAGCATCTCGAGTGAGACAGTAAACTACCATTATAAAATTTTCCCTATCATTACTCCCCAAGGAAAAGAATATTTTCTCTAAGGAATTTATCCATTGCTCAGATACTAATGGATTTGTAATCCCATTGAATGTTGGTGGTTTTTTCCTCATGAAGTGATCTGACATTGATCCTCCACACTGTGGATCAGGGTGCTCTATACGGGTAAGGTTATTATTCATAACCTGAGTGAGTTTTCCAAGTATGATGATAAGCTGATCAGCACCAGTTGTATCACTAGCTACCCTATAATTATCTTGAGCAGGAGGGAAATAATTACATGGAGTTTGTGCATTGATACCGTTTTCATTATTTCCACTAGGCGCTATTTCTAAATAATTGCATAAACTAGATTAGTTTACCCATAGAAATACATAATTCCAAACTTCTAAAACACATAACATAAAATGAACAGTTTTTGGATATAATACATAATCCTAAAAAATGTTTTCTTTGAGGATGTATACAATCATAAACCATTCATAATGGTTTGTAAAGAAAATGAGAATTATCCTAAGCATATCCCCTGGGCGTGTCGTAACCAAGAGTGCATTAAGGCCCGTTGTCGTGCACCAGTTCTCGTTCGAGTCTTTCTCACAGCTGTGTTTTCGGGTTTTACCCCTAGGTACATCTCTGCTAGATCCACCTCTACTTGATCGTATCCATACATGGATGTATTTCTTGGAAAACTCACAAAATCACTATAATACCAAAATTCTAGGAAGTTTTTCTATACTAATCCTCAAAGTATATCTTAGGGATATGTGCTCTAATCAGAGTTTATCTAAATCTAGTTTCCAAGGTTTGTACTAAATTTCAGCTGATACCAACTATAACGCCCTGACCACAGTTACCCAGATTCGGTGAATTATTACATAACATTGGCATAATCACAAAAGATCATGTCTCAAAATACCGATTAGTTTAGTATCCTTAGAAACACTAGATACATTTATAAGTCTTACATTACATGATAAAGTGAAAAACTACAAAAAATAGTCTCCATAGTTCACACTCATATCCCCTCAGACTATCCCTGCAGGTCAGTCATAAAATACTTGTTCACATCCTGGGAAAAATAAAACATAGAAAGAGGTGAGCTCAGATGCTTAGTAAGGATAACAATATATCAGAAACTTTCATAAATAAGCATAAACATTTAAGGCAATTTATATCTAAAAAAAGCCTTTTAAACTTGAACTTCAGCATAATATGGAAAACATAAAATAAAATAATTCCATTTACTTATTCACATGGATATTCTACTAGTCGAATAATCACATGAAATATCAATAACCATTTTCATAATGATGGAATGCATAATGCCAGACTATCATTACCACATGGTCAAGGCCTTGTGCCAAGACTACAAAAAATATTTTGTCATGGCCTTGTTCCAAGACACTAGTTTGTCTCATGAGACCTACCGATGCATCGAGGAGCTATAGGGGGCTCCACCTCTCACTTAATAAGTCCAATGCATTCTTCATATGAACTCCTTTAAACATAACATAAACATTCGTATTAAAACTAGCATATGAAATGTCAATAGTTTATCCATAAACCATGAACAATATAAAATTAACACATATATAGTCAAACATATCACAAAACCTTCAACACTATATGGAATTTTTTTATCATAATAAATCAACATCAAATAAGCTTAAAATCCATCAAAGGAAGTTGACATAGATGAAATCAAAACTATTTGAGAGAAATAACTCTTTTTTTGAAATCATTTAAAAGTAAAATAATTATAAAATAAAACATTTACTTTGAAAATAATCTTATAATCTTGTAAGGTAAGATTTGATAATTTTATAACAGTTGAAAATAGCTGCACCCACCATATAAGGTAAAAAAGACATTCTTACCTTAATTTTGTCGAAAAGGTTAAAAATGACCTTGTTTGGAAAATGACAGAATGATTCCTTTATAAACATCTTATAAAAATTAAAAGAAGGGTATAAATTACTTTATCCCATAGTCTATAAAATATTAATAATGTTTTGAAATACATTTTTAAGAAACATGGATGTGGATGATAAAGAGGTCCTTATAGATAATTACGTATAAACAACCTCAGATAATGAAGTGATTGTAGAATTAACCTTTAACTTGTAATTTTCCTTGGTCGAGGGTAGGATAACCTCCTATATAATGGTTAAATAATTTTTATTAAATTATACAAGAATCATATACGTTAATATGATATCATAGATGATCTTTTAACATTGATTTGTTAATAATATCTTAGTATTATCATCGTTTCGGGTGTTAACAGATTCATTTTTCTTTATATTATTTATTATGTGATTTATAATTTTTTTGGATGGGATGTTGCTTATTAATATCCAGAATGATATAAAGTCTTTAAACATTATTTTTAATCATAAAATGAAAATTAGTCTTGAATGGATACGATGGGGAATGAATCACATCTCTAAGTGGAGACGGTAATCCGTACGTACGCACGAGCGACAATATCATTCTTTTGAATTTAAAATAATATATAATTGGATGGTATATAATATATACAGAATAATTATCCTGTTATATTTATTATTCAAATCAATTACACATCATTATTATACCCATACAAATAATAATGTATTGAATAACAATTACACCACGTCGTGGAGATGGTAAGCCGTACGTACACACGTATGGCGACATGTCATTCAAAGGATGGATAGAATAATGAATATGGTTGTACCATATTTATAATAACATCACAGTATATATAATATACTAAATTTATTATTTGTTAAGGGAAAAAACAAAGAAAGGGGAAGTGGAAGAAGAAATGAACTTGAAAGAGGTGATGAAATATTTACCTCTTCTTCGGGTTATTCCTTTTCATTTGATCAAAAGGGATCCTTAGGTTAGATTTATGACTAAAGGAAGGCCTATAGGATGAAGGTAGGATAGTTGATATGGTATCTGGGTAGATTTTGGCCGAGCCAAATGGCTTTTAAGGTGTTATTTAGAGAGAAGTATGAGTGCCCTTTTATAAGAGGGTGAGGGGCACCTTAGGAAAAGCTAGAGATATTATTTTATATTAAATTCATTTTCGGTTTCTAAAGGCACAAAAATGGAATATTTAAAGGATAAGGTGGGGATGGGTCGAAAACCACTCAACCAATAGGTTTTAGACAGGTTTGGGTCACTATATTAACAATATCATTTATATTAACTCTTAGTTAAATAATTTGACATTTACCATGTATCTTTTTATTTTTATATTATATAGTTAATAAACATTATATATACTTCCAAGAGAACCCCAAGTGGTTTATAAATGATGAACCTATCATTATATAAGTCTTTTGTCCAAACCATAGATGTTTAAGAATATAATATCAATTAATAATATAATATTTGTTTTAAAAACTCTTTTATGTCAACTTTGACACTACTGGGTATTTTGTTTTTTCTAAATTCATAAAATAATTTTTTTAATTATATAACCATTCATATAACCAATCCTAATATGTCATATTAACCTAGAAAATTAGTGGAATTCATGAAAAGTCTCGAATTACATTTATTTGGATATTTATAATGTCAATTATTTTAATATTTCATTAATTATGTAATTAATGCATCATCATTGTGTCAAAAATAAATTACATTATTTAATTTTTAAAAAATATTTCTAAAATATAATTATTTAGGAAATTGTTTTATCTTTCTAATTAATATTTATAGTCGAATTTATATTATATATAACCTTATATTATAAATGTTTTAGTTATTAAACATTGATTTTAACACTTTGAAATCTTCTTTGAATTAAATAATAATAAATGTCCTAATATAATCCAAGTGGAAAAAAGAGATTCATATTTTAGTTATAAGTTTGTTTTTGGTCTAACTATACTTATCCAATAGAATTAGGACATGTGTAAGGGTAATAATAATATCAATTTTACCCTAATTTTCCCTATTTACTTTTAATCGTGGTAAATAAAAGTAAAACGTTACTATTCCCAAAAAGTTATTTTCATCATATTGAACAACATTTTCCTTACTTATATCAACCATGTCTTTCGGAAGTTTTAAATTCTACTCACAGAAGCGGTAAAATTATGTTTTATGTGAATTTGGAAATTCTCCTAGGAGGTGGATAAAAGACAGTGAAAAGTTCAATAAAATTTTTATATATCTAAAATTATCATAAACTAACTCCAATGAAATAGATTGAACATATATATGTATTATGTATCTATTTTGACTTAAAATAAATTTAAAAAAATAAATAATTATTTAAATAAAAAATTGGTTTTAAACTATAACTTAGTGTTTTTCACTATTCATTAAAAATTGAATGTTTTCAAAAAAAAATAAAAACTTCACCGTAAAATAATTTCGATATTACGAATCCAAAAATGAAGTCCATTTTGAATGATAAAATTTATAAAATTTTAAAAAGTGGGTATTAGTATTCATAACTGCGACTTTGATTGGCCACGGTGTGTTAGAATCTCGAAGTTGCGTACAATGCAAGCTATCACATTATTAAAAGGGAAATGTACCATGGAAGAATGGGGTATTACAATTAATTCCATATGAGAACATGTATCTGTCTTAGATGACTGAGTCTAAGGAGGAAAACATCCTTGAAGACATGCCAATTGTGAGGGAATTCACTAAAGTAATTCCCAAGGAATTGTCTGGTCTTCCTCCCCGAAGAGATGTTTAATTCTCCATTGATCTTATATATGGGGAATTGAAAATATACAAGACTCCGTATAGAATGGTTATTGTAGAGATTTAGGAGCTGAAGAAACAACAATAAGAGAATCTGGATAAAGGGTTTATACGCCCAAGTACTTCACCATGGGGTGCGCCAGTCCTCTTCGTCAAGAAGAAGGAAGGGTTAATGCACCTTTGCATCGATTTTCATGAGCTCAACAAAATCACGATAAAGAACAAGTATCCTCTCCCGTTAATTGAGGACTTATTCGATCTACTACGTGGAGAACAATACTTCCCCAAGGTGGATTTTCTGTCGGTATATTATCAATTAAGGTTGAAGAAGGAAGATTTCCCCAAGACTGCTTTTCGTACAAGATACATGCACTATGAAATCATATTAATGCCTTTCGGACTCACTAATGCTCGAGAAATCTCCATGGACTTTATGAATAGAGTATTTATAGATTACCTTGACAAATTTTCGTTAGTCTTTATAGATGATATTATGATATACTCCAAAACAAATGAGGATCATGAGGAGAATCTAAGAACTATACTAGAGACCTTGTGGAAGAAGAAGCTCTATGAAAAGTACAACAAGTGTGAGTTCTGGTTGAAGGTGGTCTCATTATTGGTCTATATCATCACAAGCAATGTGATATCTATGGATCACTCCAAAACAGATGCAATTGAGGGATGGCTGATGCCAAAATCGGTAACGGATATCCGTAGCTTCTTGGGGTTAGCTTAATATTATTGATGATTTGTGAGAAATTTCTCATGATTGTCCAACCCTCTTACCCTGATAACTCGGAAGGGAGTAAAGTTTTCTTCGAGTGATGAATGCAAAGAAAGATTCAAGAAGTTGAAAAGGAGGCTTATCACTGCGCTCGTGCTCACTTTTCCCACAAGTAGAGAACTTTTTGTGGTATTCAGTAATGCTTCAAAGAAGGGTTTGGGCTGTGTGTTAATGAAAAATGACAAAGTCATTGCATATGCTTCAATGCAATTGAATATTCATGAGCAGAATTATCCAACACATGATTTGGAGTTGGCTGTAGTGATCTTCGATTTAATAATTTGGTGGCATTATCTCTTTGGGGAGAAGTGTGAAATATATACAGACCATAAAAGCCTCATGTATATATTCACATAGAAAGAGTTGAACATGTGCCAAAGAAGATGGTTAGAGATGATCAATGACTATGACTGCTAAATCCATTACTACCCTGGGAAAGTGAACAAGGTGGTTGATGATCTAAGTATAAATGACCCAACAATTCTAACATTGATGAGAATTGAGAAGGTCCCAATCTTCTTAGATTTGATGAAGATGGACATGGGAATCTTAAATAAGGGAACATCAGCAATCATTTTACAAATTATTGCTCAAACGTCTCTTTTGGAAAGGTTAAAGGCTGCTCAAAAGGATGATGTGGGAATTTAGAAGAGAGTGGAAGCTATCAGAAAACAGAAATCCTCAGAGTTCAATGTTAATGAAGAAGGAATTGTGAGATTTGGAAAAATAATATGTGTTCCATCAAGTCTGGAGCTAAAGAAGGAACTTTTGGATGATGCACATAGTTCAAATTTCTCTATTCACCTAGGAAACACAAAGCTGTATCAAGATCTCCGTGGAAATTATTGGTGGGATATTATAAAGAAGGAGATCGCTGAAAATACATCAAAGTTCCTGTTCTATTAGCAAGTGAAGGCAGAGAGGAAGAAGTCTAAGGGGATGATGAAACCATTTCTCATACTAGAATGGAAATGGGAGAAAATCACCATGGATTTTTTCACCGGACTTCCGAAGACATCCAAAGACAACAATGTAATCTGGGTTGTTGTGAATCATCTTACAAAGGCTTCACACTTCATTGTTATAAGGTAAGATTTATCATTAGATCAACTGGCACAGATATATATCAAGTAAGTGGTAAGGATTCGTGGAGTACCACTATCTATTGTGTACGATCAAGATCTAAGATTCACCTATATGTTTTGGAAGAGTCTTCAACATACTCTGAATACTAAACTAAACTTCAGTACGGCCTATCATCCTCAAAATTATGCCCAATCTGAGCAGACTATCCAAACACTTGAGGACATGTTGAGAGCATTCTCAATGGACACTAAAGGAGGATAGAATCAACATCCTCCTCTGGTTGAGTTCTCTTATAACAAAAGTTTCCACTCAATCATCAAAAAGGCTCCATAAGAAGACCTTTATGGGAAAAGGTACAGAACACAGACCTATTGGGATGAGGTCTGTGAGCGTAAGCTACATGGACAAAAAATGGTCGAAGAAATGGTGAAGAAGGTGAAAACCATTCAGCAGCATATCAAGGCAACCCAGAGTCGATAAAAGAGTTAGGAAGATATCCGTCAATGAGACATTGGGTTGAAAGTTGGAGAAATGGTATTTCTATGCATATCTCCATATAATAAGGTCATGAGGTTTGGAAAGAAAGGGAATTTAAGTCCAAGGTACATTGTCCCTTTTGAGATTCTTGATCGTGTCGGGGCTGTGGCCTATTGAATATCATTTCCACCTACTATGGCCAAAGTACATGATGTCTTTCATGTATCCCTATTAAGAAAGTACATACCAGACCATTCTCATGTACTCTCTTCAGAGGTGGTACAGTTGGAGGATGATATTTCTTATGAGAAGAAACCAGTGAAGATCTTAAATCGTAAATAAAATGGTCTATGAAATAAGATGACGCCCCTCGTCAAGGTGTTGTGGAGAAACCAAAAGTTTGAAGAAGCAAGATAGGAATTGGAGGAAATGATGAAGCAGAGTTACCCAAATCTATTTTAGTGCAGGAAAAGGAAATTTTGAGGGCTAAATTTCTCAAGGGTGGAAGATTGTAATGACACAATCTTTCATTAATCGAATTCCCTCTTGATCTAATTAAATTTATCTTTATGTAAAATGTATATATAAAATGTCAACTTCTTTGGTTTTATGTTTTTGGATTTTAAAATACTATTAATAATTGTGACCATTGCTAATATAGCCGTTGAACAGTGATCACATGATTAGTATTAATATAGGGCTTTAAAAAATCCAATTTACTCAGACAAAGGAAGCGATGACCTCATCCAGTAGACGTGCCCCATACGAAGACCATTTGTCAGAGCTCGAAAAGGAGGTTGCATCTATGGGATTTGATCTTGACCAAGCCCAAGATGAGCTTAAATATTCTAACGAGAGCAGGACTGCCTACAAGATAAGTGTAAGTTGATAGAGATTACCACCTGAGCAATGTTATCCAAGCCACCCCAAGAGTCTTGATGCACACAATTTGTGTATACATTTCCATATATATAATTCACGATAATAACATTTTTTCAACAAATATCTGTTGTTTTATGAACATATTCTTTGATTTTGGTGAATCTATTTACTTTCAGGAGCTTTCTGGATAAATAAACAGATCAAGGGAAGTCTGTAAAATTTTTGAAACTACACGGCGTGTACTTTTATACACGCCGTGTACATCCAGGCAGGGACACAGATCGAAGGAGGGAGTACACGCCCAAGTCTCTCACAATCGCACACCTTACTCTTCGGTCTTATGCAAGTGTTATAAGGGGTTCTATAACAAGACCTTATCACTATGGTTATGTACATTATTTTTGTATATAATATTGAATATACTTTCCTTTTATTATTTTTACTTTGCAAATAGTTTTTAAAGCACAAATAGTATTTTTAGTTAATGTTCAACTAAGAAATATATTTTAATGAATTAATGGTTTTTTGAATTAAATAATATTTTAATAAAATATTTTTATTATTATAAAGTTACTTCTTATTTAATATAAATGATCATATAATTTTATGAATGCAATTGTAATTTTTATTAGGGTTTGAAAGCCATTTTTTTCAAAACCCATGAATTTTCGATAAATGTCAGTTTTTATTTTAAAAGTAAAAAATTTACATATTTAGAAAATTATTTAGATAAAATTAATATTATTTCTAGAATCACGATGTCGAAATTATCCAACAGTGAATTTTTTATAATTTTCTGAGACAGTCAAATTTTTGGGTAAAAATTAAATATTGTTTAAATATATAATGTGTTTTATGACATCATAATGACCCAATAGTGATGTAATAAAATACTAAAAACTTTATTTTCGGAAAATATATGTTTTACCATTAAAATATTGTGATTTTGGGTTTTTTGATTTATTTTACAGAGCTTTAGTGGACCCTTCAAGACTTATTAAACATTTTTTCTTTTTAAATTGTTTTTCTTGAAGTGGGACTCACCTCCCCATAAGAAACCCCATTATTTTAATATGTTCGAACTTTGGCCTTATAAAATATTTTTTTCCACTTCCCTTTTAAAAAAAATGGTCAAAAACCATGGTCTGGTTTGTGTTTTGGATTAGTTTAATGTAAGATGTCCCAAACCTAAATAATAATGAATTCCCTCACCTTTCCTATATAAATCCACCCAAACTCCCACTTACTCCTCACTAAAAGCCTTTGGAGTTCTTCCAAACTCTTTCCTCCTCTCTCTGGAATCCTCCAAAAATGCCTCAATCTCCCAAAAATCCCCTCTGAAGTCTCTCTCAATCCTTTTCAACCACACTTCCTAGTATGGGTTTTTCTTCCTTTCTAATTTTTGTCCAATATTCTTTAAATTGTTATGCCATGTTGATTTCAATTATAAATGTTGGGGTATGGTTTCTCACCTCCCCCATACTGGACTCTTTATGTTTTAATGGTGGGAGACCCATTTCCATCTCATTAAATGCCTCCCATGTACACCCGTTACTATACCGAAATTCCAAAATGAATTTCTCTCTCCTCATATACATTCAGTCAATTCTTTTGTATCATTAATCTAAATTCCATTAAATTTGTTGGTACATATATCTATATGAACCCCTTACTAACCATGTAATGTAAATATTATGAGACACCCCTTTCTCTCTCATAAACCATTTTTATGAGTTCTTATGTCACGTCGTTATGCTGGAAAAATTGCACCGTGCTTTTCCAAGACAAAGTCATTGTGTAGTGAATACCATGCCCATTTATCTATCAAGGGAATTAACTTTTATGCACAATTACTTATTGTTTAAATAGTTTCATGTATGTATTCCACATCCGTTTATCATGGAATAATTGATTATGTTGAATGATTCAATGTTTTATGATCCATGTGGCATACTTATGCATGAAATGAAATGTTTAAGAAGGGTGCACCCTGATAGCGCTCTAATGCATTTGGTAAAGTATAGTATCAGGATACTTCATGTGCAATGGGTGTTTAATCGTGATAATTCATGTTCAATGATGGTTTAATCATGCTTCATTTGCAATGAGTCTTTACTCATGCTCCATGTTCAATGAGCCTTGGCTCATGCTAATTCCATGCTAAGTGTTGCTGCCACATTTACATGTTATGATTATCATGCTTTATCATGACTTTATGTCTATGCTTGTCTTGTGCTCTATTGAAATTCCTATTGTCTAAAATTTATTGTATTCCTCATGTTATTCCATGAATATTCCCTTACTGGGCTTTATAGCTCACCCTTTTCTTATGCATGTCCTGAGGTTATCCCATGCAATGCTAAGTATGAGGGAATGTAGTGGTCCTGTAAAGGAAGTTTTCAATTAAGATATTGTATTTAATGTTTTAAGTTGTTATGTAATCATCCTAAGCCCCAAATACACTAGAAATCTCGATCATGTATATTGTATCAAATGAAGTTTATGTAATAAATTAGGTTTAATTGTGTAATAAAAGATCATGGTTGTCATAACTATCTTCACATCATAATATTATTAAAACAATAGCATTCAAATTAATTTAAGTTCATAAAATAATTTAACATTCCAAACAAATAATCATCCACTAAAAAACTATATAGTAGTTATGGCTTTTAGAGGGGGTTGTACACAAAAATCTCTAATGAATTTTATTATGTAATTTAGAGTCGGTTTTACTAAAACTACACCGAAATATTAATTTAGTGATGGTTTTGGTACAACGATCGCTAAATATATACTTGATTTATTATAAAAATTAAAAAATTGAGAATGTGTTACAGACCGCTGATAATATAAGTGATTACTAGGATTTTTAAACACCTGATAATTTTTATATTACTAATGTTTAACAAACCTCTTTTTTTTTATAAAAAATTGATAATATATTTTTTTGGTTGGTATATGAAAATCACTTCTAAATTAATATTTTGTGGGAATTTTAGTAAGAATTAATCTAAATATATAATTAATTTATTCTTAATGTTTTCAAAAAATAGTGGGGGTTACAAACTACCTCTATTCTCTTATATTCACTAGAGATTATAACCACCTCTATTTTGTTATTTTTTTACATTTAATTTTAATAATAATAATAAAATAAGTTATATATGTGTGTGTTTGTAAACATACAAATATATAAATACACAAACACACACACAATATATATATATATTAGTGTGTGTGTGTGTGTGTTTTTGTATTTAATTACATACGTAGACATATATATTCATATATAATAAAATATTTATAATTATATATACTTACAAACTATTGACGCTCCTTTCGTCACAGAATCTAATGATCGGAAAAGGGAATATCCGAGCTCAAAGTGATTCATCCTTTGAATAAAACATCAAAAAATCAACAAAGGAAGGAAGAAAGGATCAACAGAAACCTCACCGCGCAAGTTATCTAACAGTCGCGCAAATGTACTTGCGCGACGCTCTTGGTCGCGCAAGTGACTTGCGCGACCTAAATGATAACCGCCCGGTAACCGCCTGGGGTCTTTTTTTGCCTATAAATAGACCCTGTGGACCCCCCATTCAAGAGGATCTTTTTCCAGAAACTCGGATTGAAGCTCCCAACGCCCAAGTATCTTCTCAAAGCTTCCGGAACACTTCTAAGGTAATTTCTTGCCTAGAACGGAAGATCTAAAGAGAAGAAGGAAGGCCTAAGTGTTGAAACATATCAAACACTTGCACGCCGACCTATTTCCTTCAATATAACTTGCGCATCCTTTTCTGCAAGAACCTCTAGAAAATTCTAAAGGGTTTAAAAAAGAGTTGCTCAAGTATTTCAAATGCTGGTTGAAAATCGCGCAAGTACACCATGTGCCGCGCAGGTATACCTGCGCGACCAATACTTGCACGCCCACTGAAGACTTGCGCGCCGTTCAAGAATTGTGCGCCCCTACCTTTTTGGGTGCCTTTCTTGCCCATTTCACCCCTCTTAAGCCATTTCACCTTTCCTATTCAAGATTCAGTCTTCAAGATACTCTTCAAAGCCATTTATGGCATGATTTCTTGATTTGACTTCCTTATTTGAAAGGAATTATGTGGAATATTTCTCAAAACAGAGTGATTTATACATCTTTATGTCACCAAAGATTGAGAGTTCATTCATTCAACCTCATCCTTTAAGATGAGAGAATCCTAACCTGGGTCTCTTTTTCAGGAATAATACTCAGTCATAATCTTGGGTTTCCTTTTCAGGAATAAGCCCCAAGTCCCCTAACCTGGGCCTCCTTTTCAGGAATAAGTCCCAGTCATAATTACGGGCATTCCTTTTCAGAAGTAAAATCCAATCATAAGTCCCCTCCTAATTATGGGCATCCTCCTTAGGAGTAAGCCCCAAGATTATAGTATTCAAATCTCCATAAAGCACATATACCTTTATGGACCCTGTTCCTGGATTTTCTCCCTAAAATTAAATCCTAAACCTTCATCTATTTGGGCAGTCATACATACACAAGCCCCAAACAATTTCTTATGATGGCATCTTTCATGGCACAATTGTCTAAATTTTACCAATGCCTCTTGTTTCTCACACCGAGCATGACTCACGTGAGCTTAGAGTGTAAAAGTAATTATGAAATTCTTCTTTGAGCCATCAATCATAAACATCATACTCCATTACTCGAACTACGTGGGTTCTGATTCCTTTTCCAAAACAAAGGATACGTAGGTATCCCATTTATGGGTTCGATCCCAACTTTGAAATAATCTCTGTCCTTCTGAATGATGATAAACTTCAAGTGCCCCACTGAGTGGCTTTAAAACCAGCCTGGTCATCATAATGACCAAGAGACTTTTATATAAATGTTTTGAAGGATACCATTGACCAATAATCTCTAAACAGATATAGATAATTCTCTATTGATGAAGAACCTCGAATACATATAAAAGATTCTCTAAATTTCTTGCATATTTAATCATTGATTGTTAAAACTAAAGGAAATCTCATTTTATACTTGGTAATGTAATAAGGATTCACGAACATAACTTAAATCTATAAAGAGAGTCCCGGAGTAGAAAATAATTCCCCTCAAAAAGGTGTGATGAGTCCGACCTCCCATCCTCTCGACCAATGCAAATTCCTAAGCCTCATTAGTCCACAAGCTAATGAGCACCTACCTTTGGAAAGTATGTCCAAATGGATGTGGAATCATTGGATGTTTCCGGTTCTACGAAAAAACCCGTTAGAAACCGATCGGAACGTTTGAATCTCCCGTCCAGGAGGTCATCCTCGGATCCCGTGCGAAACAAAAATGGTGAACCCGACGTGAATCCTTAACCAAGTTAAAGTGATGTTTTTCTTATTTTTTAGGCCCCTTGGGCCAAAAAAATTAATCATTGACATGTGCTCATCCAAAAGATGTAGCGGTTGGATTCATCTTGATTACGTCTGTTATATGGAACATGCACCCTTTTTTCTCAAGATCTTCTGCAAAATGGCTTTCCTTAAATTCACCCCTGTGAATACTGCTACTGTGAACACCTCTACTGTGAGGTCTGCTGCTGTGAAAACCAATGTTGCTACTCCTGCTGGAACGTCATCCGCTCTAAGGATGACATCACCAACTCAGCGTCTTCAACGCTGGGTTTCTAATGCACTGGTTAAGGAGTACGGTCGCAACAGTATTATCCCAACTCTAGAGGTTGCTCGTCAAGCCCTCCAGGTTAACAACTCTACCTGGTCATCCGGACAACGGCGACCAGCAATCAAGAAGCAGGCGGTGCTGACTACCGTCTCCAACCGTTTCGGGTTGTTATCCCCGGAACGCAATTTCCATTCACTCCCTTACTCTGAGGAAGTGAATGAGCAGGTCCCTCAGGGCCTTAGTTTAAAAATACAGGAGTCTTTCCCGAGAGCTCCCATCCACAATCGCCGTCAGACTAGTGCGATAGTGCGCCCTCAACATGATGAGGGTACCGACTCTAGGCATTCAGCTCAGGTTCCTCGAACCCGAGCAGGCAAGATGAACCGCCAGAGACGGAATCCGGTTAACAATAGGCAGGTTGTCATCCCTGACATCTCCGGAGAAGTCCACCAACCTAACTTGGTGGCAAACAATGAGCAGGCATACACACCTGTCCGTTTTAATTCTGCTGTCCAGCAGACTCGTCTGGCAGCATCAAGCCAATCCCACCAGGCAAATCCGGCGGAGTACTATAGGCAGGAACATTCACCTGCCTATAAATCACCGGTTAGTTAGCAGGCTCGTCTGACTACATATGATGGATCTCGTCAACCGCGTTTGGCGAAGTGTAAACAGCAGGCACATACACCTGCTAATACTAATCAAGCCTACCAACAGTCTCGCTTGGTAGCGCACGGAGAAGTCAGTCGGAAAGTCCCGACGACAAACAGGAGGCAGACTCAACTCTCTGCCTCCACACTTGACTGCTGTCAGGATTCACTGACAGGAAAAGGAGGACAGGAGCAGGCACATACACCTACTCCAAGCCCGGAATGGACGTATATCCCCGTTCTGGAGGCTGAAGTCACCAAACATATTTTGTCAATGGTGAAAGAGAAAAAGCAAATTCCTGCTCATATTCTGGATGCTTTCCAGGATATCATAACAGCTTCAGCATCATCACAGGGACAGACACATAAATCTATTCCTAGCAATGGAGTGACACATCAACGATTCACTCCGGAACAGACACACACATATGTTCCAGTCCAAGAGGGTTATGGGGCATACTCCCCCATATCATACGGACAACCAAGTCAGACACATACACCTAATTTGAGTGGAGATCCTCAGCCTAACCTGACCATCTTTCCTGATCAGGCACATACACCTGCTCAGAGCAATCACTTTCATCATCAAGTGGTTTCTAAAGCGAGTAAGAAGGAATCTAAGAAAAAGATCCGCCCAGCACAGTCAGGAGATCAAAGGCCAATCTGTAACCAAGCCTTTCTCGATGCTGGAGTTCTTGAAGCCCTCAGACATTTATCTGTCGGAATTAAAGATTCTACTCCCTCAGTTCCCAATAACGAGAACATTAATTCTGAAGGTCTTCAACAGACACTTCCTCATGAAGACTTGCTTCATGAAAGTTTGGTCAATCTTGAAGTTTCTTCTTCAGATGAGAGCCACAGGAACCCTCTGTGTGGTCAGAAGACCAAGGAGCAAGAGATTTCATCTTTTGCTGTAACCCATCATGACGGTCCTCCTCATTGTGATGAACTTCACTGCGAAAGTCCTCTCCACAGTAGTGATTCACGTTGTCTCGAAAATTCTTCAGAAGGCAATGTAGTGACGAGAAATCCCTCCTATCTTGAGGCAATTGAAAATGCGAAACCAGTAATGTCTGATGCTTTATCGCTAGTAGGTGAAACTCTTTCTCCATCAGAAGATAGCCTGGGGTTCAGGTTATTCTCCGAACCATCCCTGGGTCATTCATCTTCCAGAATGAATAGTGATTTCTCTACCAATCTTGTTGAATCCGATGAAGCAACAAGGAAACACCAACTCTGGTCCAAATAGGTAGAAGAATCTTCATTTAATGATAAAGAGGAAATGCTGAACATGAGAAAAAAACTGGCAAAAGGTGAAGTACCAGTCATGTTTTGGCCTTTGGCTAACTCCCAGTACGACATTCCAAAAATGTTGACGGATGATGGAATCCATGATATTCGCCTCAACATATGGAAGACACTTTGTCAATTAAAGAAGAAGGTATTATCTTACGATGAATATGAAAATAATCTTAAGATAATAGAAGGGCTACAACGTCAGATTGATTTGGCATCTCTATCAGTATCTCGGTATCCGAAGGCTGAAAAGAAACAGAGAACCCTTCAACGTTCATGCCTTGGCGCACTAAGAAAATTGCGTCAGTTAATTGCCAATGCTCCATCTGATGTTCATATCAGAGGATGGGGTGTCCACGGAGCACTATATTTCACAGTGCTTTCCGGTCAGCAAAGCCCGCCGAAAATGGTCTCATGCAATGTTATTGCCCATGGCCGGCCACAGTCAATGGGCTTTGTTCATAATCAAAAGCTTGCTCAAGAACATGCTTCAACTAGTTCCTCTCAAAATCAAGTATATAGAGAACAAGTTGTTGAATTTCTCCTACATCAAGCAGGAGAGAATATTGCACAAGCCTCTCGTCTGGAGCAAAAACGTCATCAAATGACAGAAGTTTCGGAAATCATCCAACGATCTGTTGAACCAAGTGATAAAAGTGGATATAGGTTAATGCATCCAGCTAATTTCCAAACTATGATTCGCAAGATCAAGAGAGATTTTAAGAAGATCTCAGACATATCATGTCAAGAGACACCCCAGCTTGTCAGACTGGGGACTTCTCTAACCCAACCCTCAGAGTCAACAAATGGGATTCGAGGAGTTGAGCGGAAACAGCAGGAACATCCCCAGTCCACCGGACTGGGGACTTTTTCAAATCCTCAATCCCTCCCTCAGAGAAAGTCAGTATTCTCTCGATTAGGGAATAAGCCTCAAGAGGAACGAAGAGCCAAGCTATCAGGAGATTCTCTCCAAGTGACGGTTCTCCAAGAAGTTCCTGAGGGATCAAGTCAACGGAATTCCATGTCTCATCATGGACATAGAAGAAGACAATATCACAGAAATGCTGATAGAAATAATTCCATGCAATATGCATCCATTAATGTCATAAATGCCGTTGCTGCTGATTCACCAGATGAGGCTCAATCAGAGGGATCAGACGAAGAGGTTCCTGCTCAAGAAGTTGCGCACACAGACCTAAATGAAGAAGGTGTGCGCACACATAATCAAAGGCTTACCCAAAATCTAGGTATTCCTTCAAGTAACCCACTTCCCCCTCTCCGAAAAGGATCCAATAAGGGGAAAGGAAAGAATCAGGTTACTTCTCACCCTTCCTCTGAAGGAGGTCAATTGCTCTCATTAGAGGAAAGGCTTGCACAACAGGAGGAAGAAATGAAAGAATTAAGAAGGTTGAATGCAGAACTACTTCAGAGTAGTCTTCTTCTTAAGAATTCTGAAGTCCGACAGCCGAAGGAATTTGTTGTAACTACTGAGATGGATCAAGAATATCCTCCTTTATCAGTACACCCACAGAGGTCTAATCCTACGGGTCAAACGCAACAACGGTTGGAAGCACTACCATCAGTTGCAGCACCAACCACCACGTCTGTCCAAGCTCCATTCATTGCACCTACACAAAACCAAGTTCAACCTGACGTTTCTCAAAAGTTAATAACTACTATTGAGTCATTAACAGCTCGGTTAGAAACTATGGAAGGGAAACGGGCGCATGTTCAACCTGAAAAGAAAGTTTACCCTGAATGGGTAGATTCAATTTCTCCTCCATCCAGTTTTGGAAACCATGTTTTCCCTACTTTCAAGGGATCAGGCGACCCTGAACAACATTTGACGCATTACGTGTCTTGTTGTGATCCTATGAGGGGAACTCCAGAGCAGCAAGAAGCAGTGAAACTCAGATGCTTCGTGCGAACCTTGCAAGGACCAGCTTTTGTTTGGTATACAAGCTTGCAATCCCGGTCAGTCATCGGATGGGAGGATCTTCGTCAAAAATTCTTTCTTCAGTTTAGCTCAACTTTGCCAAAAACAACAGTTTTCGATCTTACAAACTGCAAGCAAAGGGAAAATGAAAGAGTCTCTGATTTCATTGCTCGTTGGAAGGGATTAACGTATTCCCTGAGTTTAGCACTCCCTCCGGAGGAATTGTTGCCAATCTGTGTGGCAAATTTGCGTGACGAATTACGCACGCCATTGATCCCTGTTAAATACACATGAGGGTTTCGAGACCTTACTTCAATCGCTCAGCAGATTGAAGATTCCCTTATACAGGCTAAGGTTAAATCTCGTGTAATTCCATCAGCTCCAGGAAGAAGAATGGGTAATGCAGAAACTGCTACAGTTATGCTTAAACAAGCACCTGTACCTATATCTACTTCAAAACCTTCATCTTCTCGAAGGACTCCACCTCCTGAACGCCAACAAAAAAGTCCGTTTCGTCCAAATGATCAAAGAGATCAACGACGAAAACAATTTGAGGATATGAAGAGTAAAAACATACTCTTTCCGAAGTGAGCAAGTTCTTGGTTACTTCATTTCAGCTCTGGAAAATAATTTGGTTCAATTACCAGTGCCCAAGAGGCCAAACAAGGAAGGAGATGAAGACCATCCCAATTATTGTCCCTTTCATCAAATGTTGGGGCATCCCATCCAGGAGTGTTTTGTCTTTAAAGACATCCTGCAAATGATGGTCGACTTGGGACAAGTCAAATTGAAGGGTTCTTCATCTCATATAGCGTGTATTACCGCTACAGATCCAGAGGAAGGAGGCGAGTGGCAGGAAGTCAAAAGAAAAACTGCGAAAAAATATGATGATTGGATGGTCAGAAAGACAATCAATCGGACCCATTCCATTTTGCGAACACAATTGAAGAAGCCAATTCTGTCTCCTACAAAAGATGCAGTAAAGCCTCCATCAAAAGACAAATCCTCAAAAGGGCAGCACAATTCAAAGAAGAAAGAGGAATCAGGAGAAGTTGAGTATGTATCAAAGCCTAAATTGTCTTTGACTCTGGCAGATTTCATGCCATCTACTTCAGAGCCACAGGCACCATCCCACCAAACGACACAGCCTAAATAGGCTAACCAGGAAGAGTCTTTATCAGATGAAGAGTTAATCTTTGGTTCTGTTAATATGATTCAATTAACAGATTCATATTCCAGTCTTGATGAGCCTGAATTCCCTGTATCAAATAAGGGAATCCGAAGAGGTTCTAGAGGTTCAGGATATAGGGGAAGACGTGGATCTTTCCAAAGCCACTACTCTAATTTTACCCCTGCTAGCACTGTATATGCAGCAGAAACTCGTGGTAGAGCCCTTCGGCGAGCTCAAAAGGAACAAGCAAGTTCTTCTGCCAATGGCCAACTCAGTTTTGGCACATTTATTTTGGAAGACCAATTAAAGGTTCCATCTTCTTTATCTCAGCAAGTAAATGGATCTAATCAGTCTAATCTTCCAAAACCAAGGATGTTGCCAACTTCAATACAAGATGCATCAGCTTCCAAAGCATCTGCTTCCAAGGTACCTGCTAAACCGCATATTCCTATTGGGAAACGCAGACCTCTAGATCAAAAGTATGATATATTGAAACACTTGGCCCAAGTACCATCCAAGTTATCAATTTTGGATGCTTTGAATCTGTCAAAAGATCTTCGGGAAGCACTCATCGAAGCTTTGTCAAGTCCTCAGGAGTTTGAAGCTGAAATTGCTGCAGCTGAAATCTATCACATAGAGAATAATCCTGCAGAATTCCATGCAGTGATATCTTTTACTGATAAAGATGAAGATGATGTTGTGCATGGGCACATAAAACCTTTGTACTTATCTTGCAAAGTCAATGGTATAGATGTTCGAAGAGCTTTCATTGACAATGGTTCAGGAGTAAACCTCATGCCCATTCGTACACTTCGTAGATTGGGCCTCACAGAATCTGATTTATCTACTTCTACCATGATGTTACAAGGATATGATAAAAATGAAAAAGAACCACTGGGAGAAGTTACACTCAGAACTTAGTTTGGAGATCTTGTATCCAATTCGGATTTCATGATTGTTGATCAAGACTCAGCTTTCAATATCTTGCTTGGAAGACCCTGGCTACATCAGCATGCAGCTATTCCGTCATCATACCATCAATGTCTCAAATACTGTTTCGATGGTAAAGTTGGAACATTGTATGGTGATAAGGCCCCGTTCAAGACATGTGAATCTCAATACATTGAGGCTGAATTTTATCACATGAAGGGAAGAGAAAAATCTACAATGAAAGAAATTACCAAAGTTAATGCTCCATATGGTTTGGAAAAAATTCCAATAAATCCATTTTCACATGTGAGTACAGATTATGTGTTACCTATCAGTCAAATTGAAAAAATGGGCCCAAATCAAAATACTCTTATGGAAAGATCCATAATGTCAATTACGGCAATCGAGCCAGACAACATGGGAGAAATTGGTAACTTACCAAGCAGTGATGAAAGCATAAGTGGTGACGTTTTCATTTCATCTGCTGAAATCCAACAAGTCTATACTTCGCTAATCAGGCCAGAAGAATTTATAGCAACACCAGAGGTGAATAATGATGTCGATTCTCAATCCATCATCTCCTCTTTATTTCCCAAAGAAGACCCTTTATCATCAATAGGGTCGGAAATGGAAGATTCTTCTTCAAAATGTGAAAATTTTGACATCTCTTATGATCATGAGAATTTCGTTATTTCATATACTTTGCAAGTAGAAACGGAAGAAATAACACATGATGAAGAGGAAGAGGAAGATCTTAGAGATGCTCCTCCAGCATTTGAAGAGGGTATCTCTACCACTGTGGATGAACTCAGAGAAGTAAATCTGGGTACAGAGAAAGATCCACGCCCCACTTTAATTAGTGCGACCATGACCCTTGAAGAGAAAGAGATGTATATTTCTTTTCTAAAGCAAAATAAAGATATTTTTGCTTGGAATTATACAGAAATGCCTGGGCTTGATCCTGATGTTGCTACTCATCATTTGGGTTTACCAAAAGAACATCGAGGATTCAAGCAAGCCGCAAGAAGAACACACCCAACCTATGCTTCCAAAATTGAGGCTGAAGTGGATATGATTATCAAAGCTAACTTCGTCAGAGAAGTTCAATATCCCAAGTGGTTGGCTAATATTGTCCCTGTAAAGAAGAAGAATGGACAAATTAGGGTTTGCATCGATTTCAGAGATCTTAATCGGTATTGTCCTAAAGATGATTTCCCAGTTCCGATTACAGAACTCTTAATTGATGCGACAGCTGGCTATGAAGTACTTTCTTTCATGGATGGATATTCTAGATATAATAAGATCCGAATGGCCCCAGAAGATGAGGAATATACAGCCTTCAGAGCTCCTCAAGGTGTGTTTTGTTACCGGGTGATGCCCTTTGGTTTAAAGAATGCAGGTGCAACATATCAACGCACCATGCATCGTATCTTCAAACCCCTTTTAGGGAAGTTTTTGGAATTCTATGTAGATGATTTGGTGGTTAAATCCAAACAACATTCTAATCACTTGGCTGATTTGGAAGTCATATTCCACAAGCTTCGACAACATAGTTTGAAGATGAACCCCTTAAAATGTGCTTTTGGGGTAACCTCAAGAAAATTCCTCGGCTTTGTTGTACGCCATCATGGTATTGAAGTCGATCCTGAGAAGACCAAATCAATCCTTGGTATGTCACCTCCTCAGAATTTGAAAGAATTAAGAGGACTTCAAGAACACTTAGCCTATATTCGGCGTTTCATCGCCAATTTGGCAGGCAAAAGTTTACCCTTTACCAAATTATTGAAGAAAGGAGTCACTTACCAATGGACTGAAGAATGGAAAGAAGCATTTGATGTTCTCAAGAAATACCTCTTAAGTCCACAAATACTCATGGCCATTTTCCACATGGGGAATGGATGTGGTGGGACCTTACCCTTCAGCTACGGCCAAGCAATTTAAGTACATTCTTACTGCTACTGATTTCTTTTCCAAATGGGAAGAGGCAGTACCTCTCAAAAAAGTCAGTTCTAAATGCATTGTTAGCTTCATCAAGTCTAACATCATTACTAGATTTGGTGTCCCTCATACCATATTGACGGATAATGGCACCAACTTCTGCTCTTTTGAGGTAAAGAAATTGTATCAAGAATACAACATTAAGTCCAACCATTCATCTCGATATCATGCGGCGGCTAATGGCCAGATAGAAGCCTTCAACAAGACTCTTTCAAATATACTGCAAAAGATGGTGGATAAAGATAAGAGGTCATGGCCTGATAAACTCTTTCATGCTTTATGGGCTTATAGGACTACCACTCGCAATGCAACACAGTCAACTCCATATTCATTGGTATATGGAACAGAAGCAGTCTTGCCAATTGAAGTTCAATTTCCCTCACTCAGAGTAGCCATTTGTGATCAGTTATCTACAGATGAGCAATCCCAAAAGCGGTTGAATGAATTGGAACAGTTAGATGAGAAATGATTGTGCACTTTTCACCACTTGGAAATCTATCAGAATCGAATAGCACGAGCTTTTAACAAAAAAGTTCGTCTTCGTTCATTCATTCAGGGAGAATTGGTATTGGTTCTCAGAGCACCAATGATACCAGGAAAGAAGCCTCCCAAGCTTGAACCAAAATGGGAAGGACCTTATTCAATACATAAGGTCTACTCCAATGGAGCGTATTCTCTAATCTCAATGGATGTAGAACACATCATGACTCCAACTAATGCCAGATTTCTGAAGAAGTATTTTGTATAAACACAAAATATTGTTCCCAGAGCCAAAACAAAATCACATTGGTTCATGTATTTTGTCCGAGATGACATTAAAATATATTATGTCCTATCAACATGACATTAAACTGTACAGAAGTTCCTTATATGTCCGAGATGACATTAAACTATATTATGTCCTATCTACATGACATTAAACTGTACAGAAGTTCCTTAGATGTCCGAGATGACATTAAACTATATTATGTCCTATCTACATGACATTAAACTATACAGAAGTTCCTTATTTTGTCTGAGATGAAATTAAACTATATTTTGTCCTAGCAACAAGACATTAAACTGTGTGGCACTTTCATCGTCCAGCATGACGATAAACTGTAAAAAGTCCCCAGAACTGATATTCTCATATTGGTTCACCTTAGTCCTAGCTACATGACTTTAAACTGTACAGCAATGGTCCAGTATGACTTTAAACTGCAACTTCGTCCCACATGACATTAAACTGTGAAAAATTTCCATAAACTGTCCAGCATGACCTTAAACTGCATCATCCCTGGTCCATGTATATGACCATAAACTATTTTCAAATCCCTTATGTCCAACAAGACGTTAAACTGTGATGTCCTAACTACATGATGCTAAACTGTATAAAAGTACCTCACGTCCAGAAAGATGTTAAACTATATAATCATCAAAGGTCCAGTATGACATTAAACTGCACCATCCACGGTCCATGCATATGACCTTAAACTATTCGCACTTTCATCCAACTGACATAAATGGTGTGTTATTTTGTCCTTACGACATGACATTAAACTGCACAGTCCCCCTTTCGTATAATATGACGTTAAACTATCTTATCCCCATCGTCCTAACTACATGATGATAAACTGTACAGAAAATCCTTGATAGGTCCTACATGACATTAAACTGTATTTTGTCCCTGCTACATGACACTAAACTGTGCAGCACCAATAGTCCTAACTGCAAGACTTTAAACTGCATAGTCCCTTTTTTATGTCCTACATGACATTAAAATGTACATCGTTAAGGTTGTTATTACCTCTTGTTTCTCACACCGAGTATGACTCACGTGAGCTTAGAGAGAACATCAACCATAACACTCCCTTTGGGCCACTAACCATGTGTAAGTCCCAACAATATTTTTTATTAGATCATTGTCCACAAGAACAACTTGATCATTAATTCATTCTTTAATTGAACTACACGGACTTTGATCCTTGCCCTCCAGGCTGGGTATGTAGGCAGCCTCCCAAGGTTCAAGCCCAAAAACAATCTCTTCACATCGGTTCACCACCATCTCATATGATGTTGATTCGTGAAACCGCCCCTGGAATCAATATCTTTACATTGATTCACTTTCGTCCTTGTTATATGACGTTAAACTATACAACACTTTTGTCCGGTACGACAATAAACTACAATATTCTTTGATTTCCTCATTTGAGAAGGAACCATTATTGACATTGATTTTTTAAATCATGTTTCATTTTCAAAAGACTACGTGCATACATGGTAATGCCTAAATTTTTTATCTCAGGTTAAACCATCATTGCACTAAAGTCCCCTTTCACCCTTCACATGTACGAACCAAATTTGTACAAAGGGTATTTCTAGAACTACGTGGACTTGATTCCCATCCTTATGGGATACGTAGGAACATTCGAGTATCCCTCGAATCCAGTCCCAAGTCTTTTGGGCCTAACCCCAAATTTCACTTTCAGTCCCTTGGCTGAAAAGTCCTCATGAAAACACACACTGTGTATTCATTATTATGGTCCGAATTCTATGACCCTAAACTAAGATTTCTCATACTTTTGTCCTGCACGATGTTAAACTGCATTTCAAGAACTACGTATGGCTTGATTCTCATTCTTATGAGATACGTAGTGAAGTCCATATTTCAATTCAGGACCCAGCCACAACATGATTATGGTTTTCATTGACCTATGTATCTTTATATACACTGGACAATACCCATCTTTATGTGTTATAATCCTAACCTTAAATATTTTCATATCTTCATAACCCTTTTCATGACTTCTAATCACAAAAATGTCAAACTTCTGATAATTCTTTTGCCTGACTATGCAGCACGTTCCCATAGGTGTCCTTGCATAAACAGTCCACATAACAGACTTGTCAGCCAAAAGATACTATTTATTTGACCATGCATCCAATGCCCTTAGGTGGCCCTGCATATTTCAACCCCCTAACGGGTTTGTTAAATAATGGTAACTTCATTATTGGGATGAATGCCTCTTTTGTCCTTATTTGTCTTAAACGACAGTATGTATGGATCCAAAGAAAATAGCCATCCTTAACATATTTGTCCCATATCCTTTTTCATGATCTGAAAGTATTCAAGTCTATGGTTTATTCTTCTTCCCTACGTTTGGGTCAGACCTTCGTAGGAGTGATATTCATCAAGTTCCTTGATATTCTTGTTCGGAAATATCTTCTCCATATTCAAGTACCTCTTTCCATACAACAAACTCTATACTTTAGAAAATTTGAATCTCCATAAACTTTCACCGGCTTTTAGCACTAGGAAAGTAAATTTCTAAGAGTTCTTTCGCCTGACTATGCAGCACGTGCCTATAGGTGGCCTTGCATAAACAGTCCACATAAAAGACTTGTCAGCCGAAAGATGCTATTTATTTGACCATGCAGCCAATGCCCAGAGGTGGCCCTATATATTTGAACCCCCTAATGGGTTTTTTTAAATAATAGTAACTTCATTCTTGTAAACTACTTTTTCTAATGCCTTTTATCTCTTTTTCATATCATTCCCCAGATTCAAATATTCTTAAGCCATAGTTTACATATTTTCTCTCATACTTGAGTATGGTAATATGTTTTCAGATAAATTTTCAAGGAATTGAATCCATTTTAATCCATTTTGGTCAAAGCTATTTCGACCTTAAACATTAGCCCCTTTTTGTCCGGCGTGCATGACTTTAAACTGCCCACACAAAAGACAAAGGAACTCTGAATAAAAGTCAAGTTCCAGCTCACTAAATATACATTTTTGTATGATTTAGGTAATATTGAGCAATTAAGAGATTCAAAGTTTGTAGGATTATTTGTAATAATCCTAGTAAAAATCAAACTATACTTACTAGGCCCATTGGATTAAGTAAATTTGAAGCAGGTAGTGAAAAGAATGCAGGTACAAATGATTGAAGACAAAAGTGTTTTTCATTGATACACAAGAGTTAGAAGGACATCCACAGACTGGAGTCTCTTCTCTTTTTCGATAATTAAAAGAGGCTTTCAACATAACACTTCATTTGATTTACGACATCCCGAGCTTCATTAGCAACCACCTGGAATTCATTCATTCAACTGGATACAATAAGAGATGCAGTGATACCAGCTCTTCTTGGAACGATTGTAAAAGGATGTTCTTGAGTGCGGTTTGAGAAAATTTTCTGCTGATCAAACAGTGACTCTGTTTCTGTCCAAGAAACTTGGAAGATGGATACATGGATTTGAGAATGGAGCATTGGAAGTAAAGAGCCATTTGGAGAGAGTACTCTTTTCAGATATTTCTCTAATACCATGTTTGTCTTCTCTCCACCAACCATTAGTGGAAAACATTTCATCCCATGGGTTTTCCATTTTCATATCTGCAAGGAAATGACATGGAGGAAGAATTTGAAAGTTCACACCATTGTTGTTACTCTTAATGCACAGCATAACCGAAATAGAGATTTAGAAGTGTAGCTGCATCTCAGGTGTATAATTGTTTGCATTTGGAACATTGACTCCTTGCAGATGACCATGACCACACAGAGACAGGTAGATGCTCTGTGGGAAATTAAGATTATATTTATTCAAGTACTTATCCAAATATGGGAAAGTGATGTTGCAGATATCATAGTAATCATGGCCAATAATGTTCATCATGTCATCTATCCGCTTGCTAGCCAGTTCATCAATTAATCTAGGTCTAAGATCCATTGAATCTGCACAGGAGTTGAATAAATTAAACTCTTAAATGGGATTATTTTTCATAAAATTTGTGAAAGAATTTGGAAATAATGTCTAAGGCATTAAGGCGCGCAAGTATGGAGATGTCGCGCAAGTGATACATGTGACGCACAAGTTTTTGTCGCGCAAGTATTACCGCGCAAGCCCTATTACCTTGAGAGTAGCGCGGCAGCGAGGAAACAGTGGAAAAAGAGACTTGCGCGGCGAGGAAGACTTGCGCGGCGAGAGCTCAAGAACTTCGGGATCAGGTGTTATCCACGGCCAAAAGCGGTGTATTTATAGGCCATGAGGCCTATCTGCGCGCCGCACTCAGAGCGCTTAAGGCCTACGCAACGAAAACTTGCGCGCCACCCTCTATGCACTGAAGACTTGCGCGCCTCCCTTTTACTTTGGAGGAATTCGATTTCCTTAGATACCAATCCTCTTTTCTCTCCAGATCCAACTCTGAGGGGGGACTTTTGTTGACGCTCCTTTCGTCACAGAATCTAAAGATCGGAAAAGGTAATATCCGAGCTCAAAGTGATTCATCCTTTGAAGAAAACATCAAAAAATCAACAAAGGAAGGAAGAAAGGATCAACAGCAACCTCACCGCGCAAGTTATCTAACAGTCGCGCAAATGTACTTGCGCGATGCTCTTGGTCGCGCAAGTGACTTGCGCGACCTAAATGATAACTGCCCGGTAACCGCCCGAGGTCTTTTTTTGCCTATAAATAGACCCTGTGGGCCCCCCATTTGAGAGGATCTTTTTCCAGAAACTCGGATTGAAGCTCCCAATGCCCAAGTCTCTTCTCAAAGCTTCCGGAACACTTATAAGGTAATTTTTTGCCTAGAACGGAAGATCTAAAGAGAAGAAGGAAGGCCTAAGTGTTGAAACTTATCAAACACTTGCGCGCCGACTTATTTCCTTCAATATAACTTGTGCGTCCTTTTCTAGAAGAACCTCAAGAAAATTCTAAAGGGTTTAAAAAAGAGTCACTCAAGTATTTCAAATGCTGGTTAAAAATCGCGCAAGTACACCACGTGCCACGCAGGTATACCTACGCGACCAATACTTGCGCGCCCACAGAAGACTTGTGCGCCTTTCAAGACTTGCGCGCCCCTACCTTTTTGGGTTCCTTTCTTGCCCATTTCACCCCTCTTAATCCATTTCACCTTTCCTATTCAAGATTCAGTCTTCAAGATACTCTTCAAAGCCATTTATGGCATGATTTCTTGATTTGACTTCCTCATTTGAAAGGAATTATGTGGAATATTCCTCAAAACATAGTGATTTATACATATTTATGTCACCAAAGATTGAGAGTTCATTCATTCAACCTCATCCTTTAAGATGAGATAATCCTAACCTGAGTCTATTTTTTAGGAATAAGACTTAGTCATAATCTTGGGTTTCCTTTTCAAAAATAAGCCCCAAGTCCCCTAACCTGGGCCTCCTTTTCAGGAATAAGTCCCAGTCATAATTACGGGCATTCCTTTTCAGAAGTAAAATCCAATCATAAGTCCCCTCCTAATTATGGGCATCCTCCTTAGGAGTAAGCCCCAATATTAGAGTATTCAAATCTCAATAAAGCACATATACCTTTATGGACCCTGTTCCTGGATTTTCTCCCTAAAAGTAAATCCTAAACCTTCATCTATTTGGGCAGTCATACATACATAAGCCCCAAACAATTTATTATGATTGCATCTTTCATGGCACAATTGTCTAAATTTTACCAATGCCTCTTGTTTCTCACACCGAGCATGAATCACGTGAGCTTAGAGTGTAAAAGTAATTATGACATTCTTCTTTGAACCATCAATCATAAACATCATACTCCATTACTCGAACTACGTGGGTTCTGATTCCTTTTCCAAAACAAAGGATACGTAGGTAGCCCATTTATGGGTTCGATCCTAACTTTGAAATAATCTCTGTCCTTCTGAATGACGATAAACTTCAAGTGCCCCACTGAGTGGCTTTAAAACCAGCCTGGTCATCATAATGACCAAGAGACTTTTATATAAATGTTTTGAAGGATACCATTGACCAAGAATCTCTAAACAGATATAGACGATTCTCTATTGATGAAGAACCTCGAATACATATAAAATATTCTCTAAATTTCTTGCATATTTAATCATTGATTGTTAAAACTAAAGGAAATCTCATTTAATACTTGGTAATGTAATAAGGATTCACGAACATAACTTAAATCTATAAAGAGAGTCCCGGAGTAGACAATAATTCCCCTCAAAAAGGTGTGATGAGTCCGACCTCCCATCCTCTCGACCAATGAAAATTCCTAAGCCTCATTAGTCCACAAGCTAATGAGCGCCTACCTTTGGAAAGTAGGTCCAAATGGATGTGGAATCATTGGATGTTTCCGGTTCTACGAACAAACCTGTTAGAAACCGATCGGAACGTTTGAATCTCCCGTCCAGGAGGTCATCCTCGGATCCTGTGCGAAACACACACACAAATATATAAATTTATATTAATATACATAAATGTATTAAAACATTAGACACACACACACACACAAATATATTCATAGAAAAATACCTATATTTTTTTAATTAAATAAAGAGATTTTATAATATTCAAAAATGGTCGAGACATTACTTTGGGAGACCAAACCCATGATCTATTTAATATGAAATAAAAAAAGAGGTATAAGTGGGTGATTTAATAATAAAAAAAATAAAAAAAATATATTAATAATAAAAACAACAACACCAACAACCACAACAACAACAACACACAAGAAGAACAACAAGAACAACAACAACAATAATAATTAATATTATGTTTGGACTTACACTTTTGAAGTGAATTAACATTAAGGTCTTTGAGGTTGTTGTTACTCAATGATTTGGTGGTTGAATCTCTTATTCTATATTTTTTATGATCATTACACTCCTCAAAATATTTACTGGTGCAAGCTTGTTGTACCTTGAGAATTATATTTTTGAAATGTTTTAATTAATAATTTTTTTCGGGTGCATGAGTTGGTCTTCCAACTCAAGTTTCTGGTCATCTTTGATCACCATCACCACCACCACCATCGTCATATAATCACATTAAGTAAATTCTCTTATTATTTAATAAAATAAATATGTTATACATATATAAATGTCATTAAATATATTATAAATAAATAAGTAAAATAATTATATATATGTTAGTGTGTTCTTATTTATTTATTTAGATGTTGATATACATATGTGAATAAATTATATTAAAATTTTATTTAAATATATTTATGAAATATGGATAAAAATATATAACAAATAAATTTTATAAATAATATAAATGTATATATGTGTGTGTATATATTTATTTTTACAAATAAAATATGTAATATATAAATAAATTATATACATAATATAAGTACTTAAAAATGTATTTAGAAATATAATAAAAATTATAATGACCATTATGTGTGTATATATATATCAATGATTTAAGTATACAAATATATTATAAATAGTTTTTATAGATATAATATATTATATAGTTGTATTTATATAAATATGTTAATGAAGTGGTTATGTAAGTTTATATGAATAAAAATTATGTAAATATATAAAAACATACATTATATATATGTATTTAGATATATTGTACAAATATATATATATATATATGAATTTATATCTATATATTATTAAATAAATTTTATAAGTATAAATAAATAAATTTATTTATTTTAGTAGACACACACACACACACATATTTATTTATTTATATATATACATATATATAAATGTTTGTGTAAAAATATTAATATATATTCCAATATATAAATTCATAATATAAATATATTTCAAAATATATATTTACATATATAGAAAAATATCCATAATAACAAATGAATCAGTGATATGTTTCCTTAGAAAGTAATCCCCAATATAGGGATCGATTATTGAGAAATTCGTAAATAGGTAAATAAAATAGTTGTCTTGGGAATGAGACTGTGAGGAAAGAAAATTAGAGCTACCTTAGGGGAGGGCCTAGGGTGTGTTGCAGGTTGGGAGGACATAAAATAGCAGCGTGGGAGGGATTGGGTCTTGGGTTGTGTCATGGGTTATGATGAAAAATCATTATATAGTAAGAGTGATTGAAGTAAATTTTAGTTTGGGAGGTAGAGTGTGGGAGGGTTTGTTTTATGGGGCGTGTATCATAGGTTGGGAGATAGAGATTGGGATGACATAGGTTGTGTCATAAGAGAGGATATTGAGTGGGGGAGGGCATTGACAGGTAGAAAAATTATAGCATTGGAGGTCTTGGGGCTTGGGGTAAAGTACTATCTTGGAGATGAAGCAAGAGTGGGATCAAATAAGAAGGAAAATTGGAGCATGTGAGGGCTTGGGTGAATCCCATACTGGGAGGTGGAACATGGGATGGATTTTGGCTTAGTGTGGGTCCTAATATTGGAGATAAGAAAATTTTAGCATAGGAGGTCTTGGGGTGTGTTGCAGGATGGGAGGTAGATATTGGAGAAATTGGGTGTGTTGTGGGCTAGGCGGTGGAGTGTGGGAGGATAATTAGGGGCATAAAAATTGGAATGTTCAAGGGATTGGGGTATGTTGTAGGTTATATCCTCTACCCACTAAAACTATATACCCTTTTTATAATTTCATTTTTTTACTTATCCGTGATATTGAAAAAACTAACATTTAAATTGATGGAAAACCGAATTAAATTATCCATGAATCACTATCTATAATAATATCTCTTGATCATTCACTCTCTATTGACCCAAATCCTAAAATAAATAAAATTATATCATTCAAAACAAAGGCATAAAACTCAATATAATAGGAACACATGAACTAGGAATAACCCCACCTTTGAATTAAGAAATTAAACCATTCAATTAATATTATTTTGAACACTAATATGAATAATAAAATATGACCATTAAATCAAATACTGTGATTTTATGAACTTTACCAAATCTCTGAGTATAACCCTAACCTTATGAAACATTTACTATTGAACAAAGGATATAAAAACCTATCCAATGTGATACTTGATTTTTAAATAACATAAAAATATAGAATATGAATAATCTAGGAAGATAAATATTATAAATAATTCACTATACATACATATTCATCCCCAAAATAATACCTCAAAATTGGGTAAGACAAAGCCTCTAAAAAACTAACACAATTGAAAATGTTTGACATCATACTTTTATATTTTGATCAGAATTCCCACAACATACATTTGTCTAAAATTCATCCCCTAGAGTGCAGGGATAATTATAAAAGAAGAATAACATTTTGAATGGTGTAAAAGAGAAACTTTTAAAACATTATAATGAAATTTATTGTATATAAACTTTTGATCTAAATCACCTAAAAAAACCTCAAACCCCTAAAACAAAACTATCCATTTTACCAAATGATTCTGCTCAGAATAATTGATATTCATCCTATATAAAAACTAGGAAAACCCATTGAAAACCTAAAAAACAATAATTTAATATCCATGAAACCATTCAAATAAGAACAAGATGAAACTCAATCATAACCCTCAAACATCCCTAAAACTATTTACATAAAAATTCACTTAAACAATTATGATACAGTAAAAATATTTGGTGACACACTTTATAGACCATCAAGAAATCTTTATTTATTAAATAAAAACCTTTCAAAATACATAATTGTTTCATTAACACATAATTCTATAAATATAATGGTGTTTATGTGTATATGATTCAATGTGGGACTTCAATATGACTATAATTAGAAGAAATAGTTATTTTTGATGATAGGATTATAATAACATATAATATAACAATTAATCTACTAATATATGATCCTTCACTCATTAGTTATATAAATAAATATATTTTTATTCATATAAACAACAGATTAATAAATATCGAAGAATAATAGAAACCCTAAGGAAATAATAGGGGAATATATTTACGGTATGAAAATAAAATATTTGATTTTTAAAAATAACAACAATAAAATATGGTAAAACAGTAATATACTAATTCCATATACTTCTCTGATTACCTGAAATCAAAAGGATAAATTATCTACCATAGTATAACTAATGAAAAATCAAATTTACAATAAAATATACAATATAGGGTATTATTATTTTCAAAAAATATATAATAGTTTTGAAGGAAGTTAATAGTAAGGACAATAAGATAAAAAACCACGTCAATTTCATATGAAAACAGAAATATCATAATCACCTACTTTGAAGAAAAATAATTTACGGATAAATAATCGAATAATTTTTCTTAAAAAAAATATGATGATTCAATCATGATAATATTTGTAAATCTAAACTCAAATTTATACTCTAATAAAACTCATAAAAATCAGGATCTTTCTCCCCTTGAAACCCCATTCACCTATTTAGTACACAATGTCAATCATTGGTTAAATAGATCGATTTTATGATAAACATAGGAGAAAGGGAGAATGTGAGAGTGAAGAAAATAATTTAAATAAATATTTAATCCCCACTATTCCTTTAGAAAATAATTTTTTTCATAAGATATTTAGATCCTCATTTTATCAACAATATTAATTATTCTTTTATTGGAAAATTTGAAAAGTAACCTATATAATAATTCATATTTGACATTTTACTACCCAAAATAATTTAATAAAAAAAAATCTATCTCCACTAAAAATATGTATAATATTATATTATAAAATAAATAAATAAAACCAAAATAAGTTAATTAATTAAATTTAAACTCAAACAATATTTTTAAAATTCAAATATTTCCAAATTTAGAAAAAATTATATTCTAAGATAAATAACTCATTATAGATTCAATGATTTATTAAAAATTACAATCTGAGAACACCTTCTTAGTAAATTTCACATTTTGACCACAATATCAAAATTCCAAAAATATTTTATTAAAATTAAAAACTATTACTTTTTTAGTCTATATATTCCACTCTATGAGTATTACATGAGATCTATCGATGTCTATACTATTCATTTTAATCTTTAAATAAAATAAATCCTACTTTATTGACTAATAATAAAAATTCAATGATTTTATCAAGAATAGATCTTCCAAATGAGTGAATTTATTGGATTATTTATTTTAGTTTTTTATAATTAATGATGACTTTTTACCTATCCCTTATTCAATGAGGTAAATTATTCGCCTTGGTTAACAAAAAAAAAATTATTAAATAATTTTCTATGACAAATAAATAATTTATGATGTATTTTATATAATAAATAAATTAAAATCTTCTCCCTCAAACACTATTTAATTGAAATAGTGAGTGAAAATACAGACTCAAGTCCATGTAATTAAATCCATTTGAATAAAAGTAATTTTGATATTTGACAAGAAATAATGGACATATAGGGTTTTATATTGCTAGATATATCGAAACTATAAGTATGATTATTCTTGTTCTTTTCATTCATCATTCCCAATAAATTATTTTTTTGATGATTATGATGACATAATGAATCTGATGGATCATTATCAAAAACTTTGATATTTTCTAAATATGATTCCAATGACGTTTCCTATACAAAAAATTCTATATTCGATGATTATAATGATATATTAAATCTAATGAATTAGGATAAACAAATTCTTTCTTCTCTGAATATGATTATCATAAACTTCTTCATGTATTTAATTATTTTTCCTTTTTTTAATGAAAACCAACACCTTAAATTATGATCATCCTCATCAGCCTTGTTACAACTGTACTTCTCATCATTTAAACTAATCTATATTTAGAAATAAAATTATGATGATATTGAGATCAGAAATATTTTATTTCACTAACTTTATTCTTTCAAAAAAATCTTCTTGTATAATTATTTCCTTCATGAATTTTGATTTCATTGAATATAAGATTCATAAGTATCTGAGTTTCCAAGGAGAGTATTGTAACTTCCCTATCTTTTATCAACATATTTCTTTCCTTCTCAACCAGAATAAGATTTTCATGATTATGATCTGACTGAATACGATTGGCTGAATCTTTTTCTCCCCCTTTATTTTATCAATCATGAATAATAAGTTTTACAACATACTAATTATTTATGACATGTCCAAGATTAACAAAGAAACATCACATTTTTATCATATCCATACAGAATCTAATTCTTCCCCATTATGATGAAAAACTTTCATTCAGGACTCAGTGTAAATCCAATGGGACTTCAAATATAGAAAAAATTCCAAGATCAAGGGTAACTTTAATTCAACAAGTAGATCTTTTAACATGGTCTTCCCAAAAAGAGTTGGGTAGTGGCTTGAGTAGAAGAAACATAATCAGCTTCATCCAAACTAAGAGTTACTGAATTATATTTCTTTGTATTAAAACTAACACAAATTTTCCCCAAAAACAATACTCTACCAGATTTTGATCTTATATCATTAATATTTCTTTCCCAAAAAATATCTAAATACCCAAACAAATTAACAATTTCTGAGCTATTATACCTGATTATAATTTTTTTCCATCGATGTATCTCGGAATTAACTTATTAAAATGTTACTCAGCATACATTTCTTGAGAGAGAAAAGTGTGTCTCTTATTTTGAAAATTTTTTAACCCAAGAATGTATTTTATTTACCCCAGTAAGAACATCCCAAAAAAATTCATTTATTCAGAAAATATTTCACAAGATCATTCATCATTCCTAAAAAATATAGTTTCATCAACATAAGAAATTATGATTTTGTAAGACTCTTTACTTTCTTTTATGAAAATATTGATATCAAATATTTCATTCCTAAAAATCATCTTCCTTAAGAAAGTATCCAATTTGAAATACCATTCACTCAGAGAATATTTTATCCTATAAAAGGATTTATTCAATATGAATACATAACTTTAATCCTTACCAACAAAAAATACACACGTTTGTTCAATGTAAAAATCCTAATCAATATACCCATTCATAAATGTGGACTTCACATCCATTTGAAAAAATTTGTAACTTCATTGTGCTGTAATAGAAAGAAAAATTCGGACTATTTCTAACCTTTCTACAAGAGAAAAGGTTTTATCAAAATCATCACTTTCAATTTGAGAGTATCCTTTGAATACTAATCTTTCCTTTTTCATTGTCAATTCACCTTCTTCATTCATCTTGTTCTGGAAAACCCACTTTGTACAAATAAAATTTTTATTATATGGTTTATGTATGATTTCAAATTTATAATTCTTTTTTATTTAATACATATCTTCATTCACGACCTAAACTTATTCAAAATACACTAAATATTTTTTAAAATCATTTAGCTAAGCTTTTGAACACAAAGAAGTATGTGTAATAACATTTTTTGTTCTTATTGTTTGAACCTTTTAACATTGATCACCAATAATATTACGAGTTTCCACATGATTCATCGGTTTGGGATGGTATTTTCAAGATTATTCCTCATCAATAGAAATAGATGAGTCTGATTATTCTTCTTGAGTAGGATTAAAATTATCTGTATCCTTATTATAATCATTAACAAAACATTTCTTATCCAACACATATTCCTTATCTGTATGAGAATGTTTATTTTCATCTTAATATTCAATAACTTTCACATCAATAGAATAAAAAATTATTCATGTTTATTTTTTGAAAGATATATATTTTTTTCCGTCTAGAGCATAGCCAAGAAAACTTCAAACATCAGCTTTTTTCTCAGACATTCCAAAATTTTCACTTTTCTTCTTTATAATGCATCAACTCTCGAAAACTATTAAGTGATTAAAACGTGGAGTTTTATCATAAAACTTTTCATATGGATTCATATGTGAATTTTTCCTATATAAAAATTAGTTTGGAATATATAAAACACTACTCATGTATTACCTCTAATTGTAATAAGAAATACCATGTTCATGTAATATAATTCTCCCTACTTCCACCAAACTTCTTTTATTTCTTTCAGCAACTCAATTTTTTTGAGGAGTGTATGTGGAACTATACATAGGTTGACTTCTACAATTCTAAAGATAAATTTAAAATTCTTTATTCTTATACTCACAACCATCATCATTTTTCAACTTCTTTATTGAATAATCACATTCCTTCTAAGCTTTCCTCCAAAAAATTTTAATCATTTTTAAAGAATCTGACATACATTTCATATACAGAACACAAGTAATGCGACTAAAGTAATCAATGAAAGTGATAAAGTACTTATCTATTTTCTTTATTTTATCATAATCCCATAAATATAAGAATAGAGGAGTTCAATGGGTTGTTTTTAACAAATGTCATCTTTCTTATACACTGAGTTTGTAATTTTTCCTTTCTAACAAATAGTACAACACCAATCTCTTCTTATTGGAAAATTAAGAATCTCTAATACACTATCTTTCTTTGATAATTCTCTCATGATTCTTAGACACATGTGTCATAGCCTTTTATTCCACAATCGATTATCTTCCAACATACTCATGTAACAAGAGTTTTGTATTTCACCATCTTAAAACAAGTTTCATTTTATACGTTGGAATATTATAACTATCTTTCCATATTCCTCAATTTTCACAACATACTCATCTTTTCTAAAAATAACTTTCTTACCCTCATCAAATTTTTTTCAAATAATTAGCATGTTTTGTTTCATCCCATCAATATATAATGATTTTATGATTTTCAACTTTTCTTTTTCCAATAATGGATGATCTAACGCTTTTTATTCTCAAGGATTTATCATTACCAAATGTCAATGTACCTTATTTAAAGTCTTTAAAATTATTCAAAAACATTAAATCTCCAGTCCTATAAGAAGAACACCCACTATTAATAATCTGATGGTGTTCTTAATTTGTATCTTTCATGGAAGTTTCTACAAAAATATCCTTTTATTTTCACATTTCTAGCTTCTAAAAATTTTTAACAAGATTTTGTTGTGATGATAACAAAACAAGACATCCTTTTTCAAGGATTCCATTTATTTAAAATTATTCACACATAGTGTCTAGTGGTTGGAACTTATTTTTAATTTTTACTTCAACCGTGTCAGTTTTCCTCAAAAAAACATTCTCAGACTTTTTTCATTGAGGAGATTGACTCCATCTAAAACTTTATCTTCCATAACATAAGGAATAATCATAATTTTGTTGGTTGAACCAATAAAAAAATTTTGAACGTCTGAATCCACCACAATAGCAACAATATCCATAGAAATAATATTTTTCTATGAAACTTCCATATTGATCGTAGTTGTGAACATGATTCTCAGTAAGATTATAGATTTATTTATCTAAATCAAAAACCTTTCTATTATCAATTAGAATCTTCTTTTTCAGATTAATTATATTTCCATCTTTATTAGAATTTATATTATTACAAAATTTTCAAGATTCATAATTTTTAGAAACATTTTCAGAATCAGTGTTTTTAAAAACTTCTAAATTCTCCACTTTGTTAATCTTTGATACATACATAAATTTACCAGATTTCTTCTTTTGAAAAACATCTCCATATTTCTTCTAAATAATTGAAGGTAAATTTTTATGATCCTTCTCATGTTTTTCCAGACCAAAACTTTCACCTAATTTAGTGATAGAGTTTTTAAAACATTTATTTCTCTTTTCGGATTTATAAAGTTTTTGTTGGACAAGTTCCAAATCTTCTTCTTTTTTCCATTATCTTCACTTAGAGATGTTCATTACAATTATTTTCTTCCCAAAGATATTTATTTAAATCACCGATTTATTTCCATATCTTTAAATTATCATTAGGAAAGTATTCTTGATTGTTTTCTCAGGAAATTTCGTTTTTCAAATTCCTAATTTCTTTCTCTTTCCTTACAATAATTTTGATGAATTATTTCAATTATTCTTTTAGATGTTATTCTAATCAAGTTTGTTCTTCTTCTAAACTACGGCTTCCTAATTCTTAATTATTCACTATTTTAATAATATTATTCTCACAAAAATACTTAATAGATTTATCAGATTCACCATCACTATCTTGTTCTTCTTTATATTTATAATAGAAAATTCTTATTTTTAATTTGAAGCACTTTTTATAGTTCCCTCTAGAAAAGGAGTTATCCTTATCACCATATTTCTTCCATGATCTTCTTGGCCTTCTTTATTCTTCAACACTATCCTCATATTTATTTCATTGAGAATAATTAGCTGTAAAGTGACCAACATATCCATATTCAAAGAATTTCAAGGGATGTTTCCCATTGTATTTACCTATACAAATTCTCCAATTTTTATAAAAAAAGGATAAAATATCATCAATATATTTACATACCTCACTTTCAGATTTAGAATCACTAAAGATTTATTAAATAAGAATAATCTTTGACTTAACATTCATAGAATCCTTAAAAGAAATTTATTTATCATCTTTTATTTTTATTTTCATATCTTTGTCCCTTCTAATTTCATAAGTGATAAGAGTGATATGAAAATCATATAGAGATAATGTTTCAGTATTTATTTATTCCAATGAATAAACTTTAACATTAAACAAGTCTAGAATAATTCCTAAGATCTTTTTCAAAAACTATATAATCCTATAACTTTTCACCAAGACATCATATTATACTGATAATATCATTTACCCTCGTAAAGAAGCTCCAAATAGATTCATACTCACCCATTTTCAAATCATCATACTTTAGGCTCCATATTTGTAAATTTTCCTTCTTTACTATTGTATTTCCTTCATAATTTTTTAATCTTTCCCCATATACCTTGAGATATGGAAACACATTTTACTCTTAAAAACTCACTTTCAAAAAGTGATCATAGTAAATCATTATTAGCTCTTCCATCAATCTCAAGATTCTTATTATCAATAGATGCAAGAAGAAATTTATCATCAATAAGAGGAAACCCATATGTTGCAACTCCAAGAACATCATATCCAATAGATAGAAGATAAGGTCACATTTTATCTCTCTAGATATGATAATTCTTTATATCAAAAACCAATATACCTTTAATATTTATACAATTAAAATTCTCGATAAACTTCTCCTAAAAACATCAGTGAAGAATAAACAAGGGGAACCTTCACCTCTGATACCAATTGGAATTTACCAATCAAGAAAATTATATCACTAAGAGTAGGGGGTGGATCGGGGATATATTTTTATTTTATGTTTCATTTCTTTGAAACTATCTTCACCTCCAGTTAAAAATTACATTACCTACTGGAAACAATTTAAACACACATCCAAAAGAACGCAAGAATTTTCAAGGTTTAATATTCAATAAAAATAGCTACATACCTGGTATGATTTGGAAATGATCGAATACCACACAATACACTAGAAAACAATCATTTTGCATGAAAAATAATGAGTTGGATATTCCTTTTCACTCATGTATAAATATGTGAACAATTCAATAGTGTGTGTACCCCTTTCAGCTCAAATAAAGTAATATAATGTTTTGTAACAAAAAATGTTATTGTTATACTCTATAAACTTTCACACCAGTATTATTTTAAAAAAAGTCTTCCCTTTCTTACCCAGACGTTTGTAATAACTTCTTGGACTTTGTAATAAAACTCAATCTAATTTCCCATACCTATTTTCTAAGTACAATTAATCAATACAAAAAATATAACTCTATAATAATATGGTTGAGATGATTCTAAACACTTTCTTCCTCATTTTGGAAAACCCTATATGAAATTCCCATTAAATTACCTTGTATGATAATTAAATATAGAAAATGTATCTTTGACAAAATACTTCTTGAAACAAATATGAACATCTTCTTCCTCAATTTTGAAATCTCAATATGATTTTCCTAGTCGTATTATCCATCCCAATATGATAACTATCTAACTAAGATCATTATATTGTTCATATTTTTTCTAGATAACTTCTTTAAGAATGATCAATCCATAAACTTCTTCTCCTAAGAAATTCGGAGCTTCTTACACTTCCTTTCATGAGAAATACATCTTTTATAAAGTAAAAAACAATTTCTCCTGTTATAGGTGACCCAAATATGGTATAGGGGGATTATGAAATTGTTTCGCCCTCAACCACATTTTCAGAATTTTCATGTTTCATTTAATTTCAAATAAATTTATTAATTCCACAACTCTTCTTGATCATTATTGAAAATTTTAACAACTGCAACTCTTCTTCATACTTTATTCACAAAAATTAACCTAAATATGATTTTATCAATATGATTTCTTCATTAAATATCTTCATACCAATTTCATATAATAAGAAATATAAAACTTTTATCTTCTTCACAAACCACAGTCCAATTTCATTTATTTATTCCTATTTCCTGAAATGATTTCTTTATTACGTTTCTCTGTACCAAATAATGAAAAAAACATCTTCTTAGAATTTAATAAACCCCCTTTGACAAAACAATATAACCATATCTATGTATGATTGTTCTTCTTCTTTGTATTCATCAGTCCCAAATAATTATTCTTTTAATGATTATGATGAAAACTAGATCATATGGATCAAAATTAGTAGCTTTGGTATTTTCAAAATATGATACCAATGACTTTTCCTATAAAAGAAATTATTCTTTTGATGAATACAATGATATAATTAATTAGATGAATCAACATTATTATCTTCTTTATTCTCTGAATAATATTCTCATTAACTTATTAAAGGATTTAAGTCATTTGGATTTGGCTCTAACTAAAAACCAGAACCATCAAATATGATCATCCTCCTTAGCCGCATTGTGATTATACTCCTTAGCCTTTAAACAAATATGCATTTGTAAATATCATTATGATGATCTTGAGAACTGAAATCTTTCACATTACCAAATTTCTTCTTTAAATAACTTTTTATTGTATCATGACTTTATTCTTGAAATTTGATTACATTAATGATAATTTTCATCATTTTTTTATTTTCCAAGGAATTTATTGTAACTTCCGTATATATCATTAATATATTTCATTCCTTCTCATCATGGATATGATTTTCATGATTATGATCAAACTGAACATGATTGGTATAATCTTTTTCTCCCAATTTCATTTATCAGGCCCACATCATAATTTATACAACTTACTTATGATTTATGAGAACTCAACAATTTTTAAATAATCGTAACATTTTTATCATAACCATACATACTCTGATTCTTCCTTATTACAATCAAAACATTTCATTCCAGAATTAGTGGGAATATAATAATCCTTATCATCAAGAAAACATATTTCCAATATGATGGAATTTCATAACCATTGTGAGTTTGATTTTCTTAAATATGATAGTCAGTCCAATTTTCCCCAAATACAAAGTGAGTTGATTTCTTTTATTCTTAAACTTCCTTGACAACAAAATAAAAACCTAAATTCAATAGTAATCCTTATCATCTTGGCCCTAACACTATGTAGATTATCTATATTTTTAATTATAAAATTATATTATTTTTTCAAATACATAATAATTTTTTAATGTTAATTAAATTATCATTATTACTTTTATTTCATTTATTACCATGTTCTCTTTAGTCACTAAATAAGTTAAATTTACATTTGCAATTTTGAGGTTATTCAGTCCAAAACCACTCTGGTGTGTTGAAAATGATCAATGGGGTCATGGTTATAACATTTCCAAAATCCTAAAAATGATAAAAATTTACATTTTTTCATTAAATATTCTTTATAAACTCTCAATGTCAGTTGGTGATGAAAAACTAAAAACTTTATTTATGAAGGCTGTAGTCCTGTACACATGTGTGGTGCTTTTTTATTCCAATTCATAAATAAGGAATAAAAAAATTATTACCTCTATAGAATCATAATAGTTTTATAAATACCCTATATATTCATTGAAGTTACCCTTATGACCGCCCATGTGATTTAGTGCTGAAAAATGCATTACATTTAAGGAAGAGGTAGTTCACACGTACGCACGAGAGAAATTTCAATTATTTATTTTATGAGAGGTTAAAAAGGTAGATAATATATTGTCATTAAATAATAATATTAATTACATAAAAATAATATATTTCAATTAAATCAATCTTTATTACCAACCATTTGAGGTGGTGATGAAAAATGAAACACATCGATTTTTAGAGGTGATATACCCTACATACACACGAGTGATATTTTCATTTTTCATAGGATTGAAAGGAGGTATATAATAGTTATTACATAAATAGAATAAAATTTAATTATAGAATATTTACTGATGTTAATATATTATGATGGTTAGAATAGTTATTAAGTACATATAAGAATAAATAAACTTGATTGAATTCGATTAAGAATTATAACACATCCTAGGATATCTTCCTTTGAATTAGACCTTAATCCCTCTTGGATTGGGATTTCAATAAAAAAAATACCTATATGATACAGGGATGAGATTTTGATAGGTATTTGGGTAGATCGTTTTTGATATTGGTTCCTTAATGTGTGTAGATAAGTTATGATAGGAGGTTCCATTTTATATGTTTGAAGAGCAGAACCCTTGTAAATATTAAGAACTTTATAAAATAATGATTGTTTTTATCAATTAAAAGGTTCCAATATAGTAAACATTTAATGATTGGATTTTTTATGCCCTAAATTAATACACAAAATAAAATTTAGAATATTTTTAAATTTATTTTTTTCCTTATGTCTTAATTTAACCCCTTTTAATCCCTTTAAATGCTTACCGTAGCGATCAATTTTTACCATGGTAACTATTCATTATGGCTAAAAATAAAAATGAAATAAGTAAAGAATTAGAAAATATAAGTCCAAATATGGAATCCATTTTCTAATATTCAATTTATAGAATCTATAAAAACTATTTCAATATAAGTTTTCAAAATATAATGAAAACCCATTTTTTGAAAAACTCCTCTTGAAGAATAAAAAATATTTAAACCAAAATAACGTATAACATTGATTAAAATAGAATTAATTGAATTATGTAAAATAAAATGAATCTTATTTGACTTTAAAACTAAACTAAAACTGATATGAACCTTGTAAAAACATAATTAAAATATAAAAACCAAAAATTGTTTTTATTTAAATAAAAATATTTCGAAGATTTCTAAAATTTCAAAAATAGATTTTTAATTTCAAAATTATACTTTTAAATGAGTTATAAAAATCATTAAATATATATTATTTCTATAAAAAGGGTTCATAAACTTTAAATTCATTACTAAATAAGGATAATATCATAAAAATTACTATATTTGTAAAATTGGTATTTTTCACAATTCACACAAAATCAACTATTTCAGAATAATTCCAATAATTTATTTTAATATTTTTTTAACATGATGAAATTGGAAAATTTATTCAACTTTATCAATTTGAATTTATAAATTTAAGAAATATAATTAACAAATAAAAATATATAAAAATAATTTAGATAAAAAACCTTTCTTCTTTTGGTTGAAAAAATATATAAGTATATATATAAAAATGATGAATATGAATCCATAAAATGAAAACATATTGGTAATTAAATTTATTTTTTTATAATATTTCATAGATTTTGAAAATTTTTACACCTTAATTAAATTTTATCCCTGTAATTTTAATTTACTATCACAATTAAAAAAATTGTGAGTGTTTCAACAAAAGAGCTATTAATCTATATATCAGTTTTATATAAAATAATTAACTCAATATTAAGGTTAATACCTAGAAACTCCCCATTTCAGTTAAAATAATAATTTTATAATATTTTAAATATCCTCAACCCATAATAAAATATATGCTTTATTGTAGGAAAGAATGATTTATATGTTTCTTGACATATAACTTTCACAAATTCATTTTTACTATTCTATTTTTTTTAGTAATGTTAAATTTGTTTGTATTAGAAATTAAAATAAATAAAAATCATAGTAACAATAATATGAAAATGAAAAAATAATCTTCTATTATAATAATAATAAAATGTTTGGTTAAAACTATAACGTCACTAATTACCATACACTTTTTGTTTAATTATGACATTGTTGGTTCAATCTATAACACACATAGTTCAACTCAGGTGTATTTGAATTTTATCGTCATATTCATATTAAAAAAATAACCAAATATTAATAACCCCTCCTATGATAACAAATAAATCAACCCATAATTACATACTTTACACACATACTCTAATATGAACTAATATGTTCCAAAAATCACGTACTTCGGTTTATTGGATTAAATATAGTATTTAAATATTAAAACACACTTCCACAACCAAAATATTCTATGTATTTTGATATTATCTATACATACATCTTAATTAAAATTATATTATAAATTTCTTCCACATAATTCTTGATACATGATTCTCCCTTATAAATATACCTATATTGAAATTCCTAGGGAAATAGGAAAATATAAGAAAGTAGTGAGAAATTTTTTTAAAGGTGTAAAATATTATCAATGATATTTATAATCATTATAAATATATCATAGAATAATGAGAGGAAAAATAATTATTTAAATTGAATGACTAATTAAAGTATATCATTAAATAATACGAAGTGTTAAAGAGGTGTGATGGAATAATCAAAGATCATGGAATAAAATCTATAAAAGGATGATATTGAAATTATAACATTTAATATTATGTAAGGATGTGAAATAATATGAAAATAATCATGGAAAATTATTGATTAAAATATTAATGTAACATGCGCATAATCATAGAAAATTATAAAATATGTTAATTCTCTTAACCAATATCATTACAACTATAACACCTTGGGATTTTAGTATGCACTGCTTTATGTAAATATCTTTTTGAATATCATGTTATATGCGAAACACCAAACTAAATTAACTAATGAATTATTAAAATTAAAGGTAAATATCAAACAATTATGAATATTCAATGTGAAAAAATTAATTAACACTAATTGGTAAATGATATGAAATAATTCTGAGAACATTTAGAGTTTAATGGGGGTAATTTTTCTATAGAATAATGTTTTATTTATATATTTTATTTTCAGTTAATAAATAAATTTATGATTTTTATAATTTTAATATTATGAAATTAAGTTCATTTTTTAATTTTTAATCATAAAAATATCCTACCAAAACATTGTGGGTTTTTTTGAAATGGTTGATTTGTGGGTGAACAGTAAAAATTCCAAATTTAGAAATATCAAAACTTTTATGAGATCACCATGATAAATGATTGAAATAAAAATTTATAAAACCATTGTCTAAAAAAATATATTTAAAGGGAATAATAAATCATTTATAAAAATATTTAGAATTTGGATACTAATTCTTGACTTTTGGGAATGAGTGTAACAATTTAATCTAATAAGGATTTTTTGACCATTGTATTTAATAGTGTGGTTGGAAGAATGTAACAAACCAGTCATTTATGAATAAAATTACCTTTCTTTTAATGTCTTATGGATATAGAAAAAACATGCACGATTTTTTATTATTGGTTTTAAAAAACTATTAAGTATCATTATTGTTGATAATATATCCATTCAACAGTAATCACACAACTGATATAAATACGAGGTTTTAAAAAACTCCTTTTGACATAGACAAAGGAGAGGTTTGCCTCATCCAATATACTTGGGTTGTACAATGATCATTTGTCAGAGCTTGAAAATGAGGTAGAATCACTGGGCTTCACTCTTGATTAAGCCCAAGCTAAGATTCAACACAGTAATCTTGAACAGAATTGCCTATGGGAGAAGTTCAAGTTATTATAGATTACCACATGAATGATGTTATCTAAGATTCCCCAAGATTATTTCACCATCGTACACCTTAACCTTAAGTCTTATTTAGGTTTTATAATGGGTTATATAACAAGGTATTAGTTATTTATTATATAATCCCTTTTTATAAATAAAAGTCATATTCCATCAATTCCTTTATGAGATTAGTCTTTATAAAAAAATGATGAATTTGATAAATTGATTATTCAGGGAAAATTGTTATTTTGAGAAATATTCACGTTATTATATTGAGATTTTATTAATAATACACTAAAAACAATTATTAAAAATCATGATTATATCAGTTCCTTATCTATAAATGATTAGGAAATCAATTTGATAAGAGTTATATTTCTCTATGATAAAACAGAAGGGGCAATTTTTCATTTATTTTAAGGAATTAATTAATTCTTGAAATAATTATTATTTTAATTAAATATTATTATAAAATTAATTTTATTAATAATAAATGAGTATATAGTATTTATGAAGTCAACTGTAATTTTTATTAAGGTTTGAAAAGTGTTTTTGTCAAAACCTGTGAATTTTAAATAAATGCAGGTTTTCAATTTATAAGTAAAAATTCACATATTTAGAAAATTATTTTGAAAAAATGAATATTATTTTTTGGAATCAGGACGTTTAAATTATTCAATAATGAATTTTTCATAATTATCTGAGATAGAAAAAATTTTGAGTAAAAATTAAATATTGTATAAATAAAATATATATTTTATGACATCGTAATGACCCCAAAATGATTTAATAAATTATATAATGGGTATTCTTGGCCCAATATATTTTTTCCCTTTAATATAATGTGATTTTAGGTTTGTTTTACTGATTTTTTAAAGCCTTAGTGAATCCTCCAAAATGTATAATATATTTTATGATTTTAAATTCATTTCTTTAAAAATGTGACCCACCTCGACATAAGCAAGGCTTATATTTTAATATGTTCGACCATTGGCCTTATAAAATAATTTTTTCCAGTCCTCTTTGGAAAAAACCAATGTAAGAAACTTCGTGAAGGTTTGTGGATTGGAATATTTAATTATATAGATTCCAAAACCTATGTTTGTGAAATATAAAATAATTCCCCTCTCATTTCCTATATAATCCCACCCAAGCTCCCACTTTACTTCTATAAATATACTTTAATCACATCTATACTCTAAACTCCCCTCTCTATAATCCTCCAAAGGCATCCCAAGCTCTCAACAGTCCCCTCTTCATGCTTTTGAAGTCACACACTCTAGTAAGTGATCCTCACATTCCTTCATTTCTCATTTTTTATCCCAGATTCCTTATGTTGTTATAGCCTTTTATTTTCAATTAAAAATATTTAGATGTGATTTTAAACCTCCCCCATACTTCCCTCCATATGTTTTAATGATTATATACCCCTTTATCTCTTAGTAATGTCTTTTGTGTACACACGTTACCATACCGAAATTCCATAAGGGATCTTCCACCCTCTTCTTTTATCAAGCATTCTTTTGATGTTATATATTTTAATTTCTTTTATTCTGATGTTGGGATATGTCATTAAATATAATACTTACTGTAAATTTGTTTTATAAATCATGATATTCCCATTCACACTCATTTATCCCTCTTATAAACCCTTCTGTACTCCAGTTATCAAGCCGAATTTTCATAAGGGATCCTCACATTCCTTCTTTTCTCATTTTTTATCCAAGTTTCTTTATGTTGTTATACCCCTGTATTTTTAATTAAAAATGTTGGGTTTTGATTTAATATATCCCCCATACTTCTCTCATTATGTTTTAATTATGAGATACCCCTTTCTATCTCATTAATGCCTTCTGTATACACCTGTTACCATGAGAAAATTCCATACGAAATTTATCTCTTCATATTTCCATTCAGGCATTTATTCTATATTATGCATCTAAATTCCATTTAATATGTCAGGATATTTGGTTCCATTATCCCATTAATACCTAATTCATTTATAAATGATTATATACCCTATTATCACTCTTTAACCCAATTTATGAATTTGCATATGACGTCCTCATGCTGTCGAAATTACACCATTACTTTCTAAGACAAAATCATCATATAGGGAATACCATACCCATTTATTTATCAAGGGTATTTAGATTTATGCACATATATTATTAAATGATACTTATATTTATGTATTATATATTATTTTATCCTGTAATAAATTATTATGTTGAATAAATCAATGTGACATGATCTTTGTGGCACACCTAAGCATGAGATTGAAATGAATATGAAGGGTGTGCCCAGATAGCGCTCCAATGCATTGGATAATGCTTAACATCATGATATTCCATGTGAAATGAGGGTTTACTCATGATAATTCATGCGAAATTAGGGTTTACTCATTCTAATCCATGTGCAATTATCCTTAGCTCATGTTAATATCATGTTGTATGTTTTATTTACACATTTCCATGTTATGACGACCATGCTATATCATTCCTTTATGTTCATGTTTATCTTATTCTACATTGATATATATATTTCCTAACTTTAATTGTATTTTTCATTTTATTCCTTGTTTACTCCCTTACTGGGCTTTAAATCTCACCCCATTCTTATGTATGTCCTCATGTTATCCCATGCAGTGCTAAGTAAGAAGGAATGAGTTGGTAATGTTAAAGAAGTTTGAGATAAAGTTGTTGTATTTCATGTTTTAAGTTGTCATATATGGTTACCAATTTCCCAATAAACTAGACCTATATATCCTCAAATTTTTATTAAGTTTACATTTATGTAATAAAGAATGTTTAAATGTGAATGAAAGACCAACTTCTTTAGAGTTATTATCAAAGGATAGAATTAGTTATTTTTGGGATTAGGGTTATGAAACTATAGTGAAAGCCTTTGGGATAAGACTAAGTATAAGAAAAGAGTCACCAAATTTTATTGAGTATAGGGTAAGTGTTTTGTCAAGCAAATAGAAACTGTATGGATACAAACAAGTAGATGTGGCTCAAACACAGATGTATCTATGGGTAAAACCTGAAAACACCTCTTTGAGCTAGACTTGAACAAAAACTTGTGCATGAAAATGGGCCTTTCTGGACTCTTGGTTCGACAGTACTAGGGTATATGCTTTGGTAAATTCATAATTTTAGTATTATCCATTGTTAAGGGACCAATAAAAAATCCAAAAAGAATATACGTTAGGAAATAGATCATGGATAACTTAGATTGAAGCCTAGAAATTCATAAGTTAAAGAAATAAATCTAATTTATATGTTATCCCTATTTATCAATGGATTCCATTTATGTGTTTAACTATTCAACATACTAATACATAATTCTATATAGGATAATGTAGAACCAGAATCAAAAAGTGAGAGATAGGGTTATCGTTCATTGTTCTATGAATTCGTTTATATCCTAAAAGTCTTGTAATCCAAACACCACCAAAAATCATAAAATTAGAGATGTCGGTGAGAATGGAAAATGGGGAAATTATTTCATCCCTTGAATATAAATCCTTCCCTTTCACAATTTTTGGATTGAACTTCACAAAGAACCTTGTCATACTCCCTCTGGTGGAATTTTATGCAATTCTTGGCATGTATTGGTTTTCCCTATATAGATCAAACATAAATTTCCATGAGATGGAAATCACTCTCCATATAGTAGATCGACCACCAATTCTATACAAGTGTAGGGAGGAGGATGGATCTTCTTTAGGACTATCATCTAATGCAAGGATATCACTACCATATGGGAACACATATCTTTCTCAGATGATTGGGTATAAGGAAGTAACCATCCTCAAAGACATGCCTATTGTATGGAAATTTGTTGATGTGTTTATTAAGGAATTGTATGGTCTTCCTCATAGAAGATATTTTCAATTCTCTACTGATTTATACCTGGGGCATTTCCAATATCCAAGACTCCATATATAATGAATGTTGTGGAGCTTGAGGATATAAAGAAACAGCTATATGAGAATCTAGATAAAAGGTTTATACGCCCAAGTGATTCACTATGGGGTGCACCAGTCCTCTTCATCATGAAGGATGGGTCAACGTGCCTTCACATTGATTATCGCGAGATCAACAAAATCATGATAAAGAAAAAGTATCCTTTTCCACGAATTGATGAATTTTTCAATCAGCTATGTGGAGCACAATACTTCTCCAAGGTGGATCTGTGGTCAGGATATTACCAAGTAATGGTGAAGTAGGAGAATATCCCAAAGACTTCTTTTCATACAAGGTGCAGGCACTATGAATTCATTGTAATGCCTTTCAGACTCACTAATTGTACATCAATATTCAAGTTCTTGATGAATAGATTCTTTAGAGATTACCTTGTCCAATTTTTGATAGTCTTTATAGATGATATTATAATATAATCCAAAACCAATGTGGAGTATTAAGAGCATCTGTGTGCTATACTAGAGACTTTGTTAAAGGAGAAGCTCTATGAAAAGTAGATAAAGTGTAAGTTATGGTTGACAGATGTCTCATTCTTGGGTCATATCACCATAAGCAATGGGATATATGCGGATCCCTCCAAGACAAATGAAATTGGGGGATGGCTGAGACCAACATCTATGATGGATATTCGAAGCTTCCTTGGGATACCTAGATATTATCACTGATTTTTGAGAAATTTTTCATGATTTTCAAACCATATTACCAAGATAACACATAAGGGATTAAAGTTTACTTGGAATGATGAATGTGAATAAATCTTCATAGAGTTGAAAATGAGTCTTATCACTGCACCCGTGATCACACTACCCACAAGTGAATAACTTTTTGTTGTATTCAATGATTCTTCAAAGAAGGGAATGTGATGTGTGTTGATGTAAAATGACAAAATCATTGCCTATGATTCACACAACTGAAAGTTCCTTAGAAGAACTATCCAACACATGATATAGAGTTGGATTCATTGGTATTTTCTTTGAAAATTTGGCAACATCACCTCTTTGGGGAAAAGTATAAAAATATACTAATCACAAAATGATTAAGTATATATTGACATGGAAAGAGTTGAATATGAAATAATTAATATGGTTAGAGTCGATCAAAGACTATGACTCCTCAATCCATTACCACCCAGGGAAGGAAAACATGGTCACAGATTCTCTAAGTAAAAAGGACCCAATGACTCTTTCATTGATTAGAATTGAAAAGGATCTAATTTTCTTAGATTTCATGAAGATGGAAATGGGAATCATAAAGAAGAGAACATCATCAATACTTTCACAAATGATTTCTCAAACGTCTCTTTTGAAAAGGATAAAGGATGCTCAAAAAGACGATATGGGAATTCAAGAGAAAGTTTAAATAATTAAAAAATGGATATCCTAAGAGTTCAATGTTAATAAAGAATCAATTGTGAGATTTGGTTCAAGAATATGTCTTCTATCAAATATAGATTTAAATAAATAACTTTTGGATGATTCACATAGTTTGAATTTATCCATTAACCTAGGAAACACAAAGATGTATCCGGATCTCTGAGAATATTATTTTTGGGATAACATGAAGAATGAGATTTTTAAATGTACATAAAAGTTCCTGGTATGTAAATAAGTGAAGGGTGGGAGGAAGAAGTCTAAGGGGACGATTCAACCATTACCCATACAACCATAGAAATAGGAGAACATCACCATAAAATTTGTCAACAGACTTCTGATGAAATCCAAAGGAAACAACACTATCTGGGTTGTTGTGGGTCATCTTACAAAGACTGCACACTTTATTGTGATTTGAGACGATTTCTCATTAGATCAACTAGCACGAATATACATCAGAGAAGTGGTAGGGATTCATGGAGTACCACTATCAATTGTATCCAATCTAGATCCAAGTTTCACCTTTATATTCTAGAAGAGTCTCCAACAATATCAGAATACTAAGCTGAACATCAATATGACTTATCATACTCAAACTAATGGCCAATTTTAATAGACTATCCCAAACCTTGATGACATGTCAAGATATTTATCAATGCACTTTAAAGGAGGAAGGTACTGACATATTTCTTTGGTGTATTTCTCTTACAACAATAGTTTCTACTCAAGAATCCAAATGGATCCTTATGAATCCATTTAATGGAAGAGGTGTAGAACACATGAATGTTGGGAGGAATTTGGGGAGAAAAAACATCTAGGTACCAAAATGGTCGAAGAAACGGTGGAGAAGGTTAAGACCATCCAGTAGCACATTAAAGATTCTCAAAGATGACAAAAAACTATGATGAAAATTGAAGATGAGAAATATATTTTGATGTTGGAGATATGTTTTCCCTCCATATATCTCCATGGAAGAGAGTGGCGAGATTTGGAAAGAAGGTATAGATTAGTTCAAGGTACATCGACACTTTTGAGATCATGGATCACATTGGAGCAGTGTCCTATCAACTATAACTCCCACCAAACCTATCTCATGTACATGATGTATTCCATGTATCACACTTAAAGAAGTACATACCTGACCCATCACATATACTCAATCCAAAGGTAGTACCATTAGGAAATGAAATATCCTATAAAGAGAAGCTAGTAAAGATCATAAATCATAGAGAAATATTTCAATAATATAAGATGATCCCCTCATCATGGTGTTTTTGTGAAACCAGAAGTTTGACGAAGAAACATTGGAACCAGAGGAAGTGATGAGGAAGAGTTTCCCTCTTCTGTCTTAGTGTGGGAAAATGAAATTTTGAGGGCATAATTTCTTAGGGGGGAATTGTGTAATGAACCTATCATTTATGAATAAATTTACCTTTCTTTTAATGTCTTATGGATATAGAAAAAACCTGAACCCGTTTTTATCAATGGGTTTACCTGAACGTTAAGTATCATTACCGTGATAATATAGATTTTGAACATTGATCACACAACTGCTATAAATATAAGGTTTAAAAAATCCTTACTACATAGACAAAGGAGAGGTTTGTCTCATCCAGTAGACTTGGATCGTATGAAGCTCACTTTCAATAACATGGAAAGGAGGTGTTGTCACTGGGCTTTGCTCTTGACCAATACTAATTCAAGATTCAACATGTTAAGCTTTAACAGAATCACATATGGTATACGTTCAAGTTAATAGAGATTACCACCCGTTCGATGTTATCTAAGTCTCCCTAAGAGTCTGTTACCATTGCACATCTTACCCTTAGCTCTTTTGTGGGTTCTATAAGCTGTTATATAACAAGTTATTAGTTACTTATTGTGTAATCAATTTTTATATATAAAAGTATTATTCCATCAATTCCATTATGAGAATAGTTTTTCTTAAAAAATGATGAATTTGATAAATTTATTTGTCAGGTAAAAATGGTAATTTTGGGAAATATATACATTATTCTATTAAGGTTTTATTAATAATAATATAAAATAAATTATTAAAATGCTGATTATATGACTTCCTCATCAACAAATGATTACGAAATCAGTTTGATAAGAGTTATACTTTTAAACGATAAAGCAGAAAGTGTATTTTTCTAATTTATTTTTAGGAATTTATGACTTTTTAGAAATAATTAACATTTTAATAAAATATATCTATCAAATTAATTTTATTAAAAATAAATTAATATATAATTTTTATGAAGTCAAATGTAATTTTTATTAACATTTGAAAACTATTTTTGTCAAAAACCATGAATTTTCAATAAATGTCAGTTTTTATATTAAAAGTGAAAATTCAAATAATTAGAAAATTATTTAGAAAAAATGAATATTATTTTGGGAATTTTGATGTCAAAATTATCCAACGGTTATTTTTTCATATTTTTCTAAATAGTCATATTTTTGGGTCAAAATTAAATGCCCTATAAATAAAATATATGTTTTATGACCTCATAATGACCCCAAAATCATATAATAAATACGATAATGGGTATTATAGGACTAATATATGTTTTACTATTAAAATAATGTGATTTTAGATTTGTTTTACTTAGTTTATAAAGCCTTAGTGAATCCTCCAAAATGTAATATATATTTTATGATTTTATATTCATTTCTTTAATAATGTGACTCACCTCCACATAATAAAGTAAAATATTTTAATATGTTTGACCACTAGCCTTATAAAATATTTTTATCCACTATTTTTTGGAAAAAACCATGGAAAAGCCCATGGGAGGGTTTGTGGTTCTGAATATTTAATTATATAGACTCTGAAACTTAAGTTTGTAAAATATTAAAGAATCACTCTCTCAGTTCCTATATAAACCCAACCAAGATCCCACTTCTATTCACTCAAAATCCTTTTATCATGTACATACTCTTCCATCGCACCTCTATAATTCTCCCAATTCGACCTAAGCTCTCATGAATCCCCCCTTCAAGATTTTGAAGTCACATACTCAAGTAAGGGATCCTCACATTCCTTCCTTTCTCATTTTTTATCCATGTTTCTTTATGTTGTTATACCCAATTATTTTCAATTAAAAATGTCGAAATTAGATTTTTAACCTCCTTAATAAATACCTATTAATTTTTTAATGATTAGATACCCATTTATCTCTCATTAATTCCTTTAGTGTACACCCGTTACTATCCTGAAATTTCGTAAGGGTTCTTCCACCCTCCTCTTTTATCAAGCATTATTTTCATGTTATATCTTTTTATTTATTTTATTACCATGTTGTGATATGTTTTTAAATATCATAATTAAATTCCATTTAGTTTATAAATAATGAGATCCCATTTCACTGCCATTTTTACCTCTTATGAACCCTTATGTTCTCCAATTACCATGCCAAACTTTCATAAGGGATCCTCACATTCCTTCGTTTCTCATATTTTATCCAAGTTTCCTTATGATGATATACCCATTTATTTTAATTTAAAAATGTTGGGGTATGATTTTTAAACTATCACATAATTGCCTCAATATGTTTCAATGATGATGTACCCCTTTATATCTAATTAATTCGTCCCGTGTACAGCCATTACCATGCCAAAATTCTATAAGGGGTTTCTCTCTTCTTATTTCCATCCAAGAATTTATTCTATATTAGGCATATAAATTCCATTTCATATATTGAGATATTTTTTTTCATGATACCATTACTTTATAATTCATATATCAATTATGAGAGATCCCAATCTCTCTCGTTAACCTAATTTTTGAATTTCCATATGACGTTGTTATGCTGTAGAAATTGCACTGTGATTTTCCAAGCCAAAAACATCATGCAGTGAAAACCATACCCATTTCTCTATCAATGTAATTAACCATTATTCACATATACATATTTAATGGTACTTAAATTTATGTATTCCAAATTATTTTATTGTGTAATAAAGGAATATTTTGAATGAATCCATGTTATATGATCTATGTGTCACACATAAGCTTGATATTGAAATGAATATGTAGGGTGTACCCTGATAGTACTTTAATGCATTTGGTAATGTTTAGTATCATGATAATCCATGTATAAAGATGTTTTACTCATTATAATTCATGTGCAATGAGGGTTTACTCATGCTAACCCATGTGAAATTATCCTTGGCTCTTGATCATATCATGTTGTATGTTGTTACCACATTTCCATGATATGATGATCAAGCTATATCATGCCTTTATGTTCATGTTCCTTTCATTATACATTAATATTTCTATATCCTAACATATATTTTATTATTCATGTTATTCGTTTTTTACTCCCTTGATTGGCCTTAAATCCCACCCCTTTTTATGTATATCCTCAGGTTATCCCATGTAGTGTTTGGTACGAAGGAATGAGTTGGTCATGTCAAAGAATTTTGAAATAAAGATATTGTATTTCATGTTTTAATTTGTTATGTAATGTTCCTAATTTCCTAAGACACTAGACCTCTCTATTCTTAGAGTTGTAATAAGTGTAATTTTATGTAATAAAGCATGATTAAATGTGTAATAAAGACTAGGGTTATTATAAAAAATCAATTTAGTTTTTAAAAGGTTATATTGTAAAATAACCTTAATTATTTAATAATAGCCCGGTAAATTCATGTAAATCAACACTAATCAAGAGTATTTGTCAAAAAGACATGTAACTTTATTTATACACATAAAAATACATTTTTTTTCCAAAATTGGCCTTTCTTGATTTTTTTGTACTTATATTATAATTTATTTAAGTTCTTTATGAAGATTGAAGATTACAATATGTATTAAATAATTTTTATTCACATTTTATAAATTTTTATTGTGTTAAATTTCAATTTTGGTCATACTGATTAGTAAACATGATAAATATTTTTCACCATAGTAATGGTAAAAATGGTTAAAGAGGGAGTTAAACTAAGTGATAAGGCTTAAAATATCTCTTAAAATATTATAAATTTAATTTTTTAGGGGAATAAAACATTAACTTATCATATATTCTAAATTGGTCAAAATTGGAATCACTTTCCTATGAAAATTAATTTATATTGTTTTTAAAATTGAATATTTATAAGAGTGACACTCTCCTCACTTAAAAAAGGGAACCACTTCTACTCACTTGGCCACACATATAGAGAATTGTAACTCAACAATTTTCATCAGAAAAACCCACCCAAATATCTCATCATTTTTTAGAGGTTATGGACTCAAAAAATACCTATCTAAGATGGCTTGTTGTGTAATCCAAAGGCAGATATCCATGGAGGAGGAAAAAGTCATAACCAAATACTTTCCTGACTACTTCTTCCCATACCACCATAAAATATATTATAAAAAAAACTAAAATAATTATATAAATATATTTAATATTATAAAATGTTATTATGATGTTGTAAAAACTATTTTCTTCCCCATTTCATTCCTATGGGAAATGAAAACATTGATCATGTGTAAGTGCGAACTACCACCTCCACGAAGGGTTGTGTTTAATTTTTCATCAAGGACTCACATTGATGATTATAAATATGAAATTAACACAAATATATATAAATATTTAGATAATTACTATTATTCTTGATATATAAGATATTAGCAACTATCTTACCCATCCTTTGTTTTGGGAAAAGACAACTTCACTCATGTGTACGTTTGGAATACCCCTCCATGAAGTGATGTGATTTTTTTTTCATTTCCATATTACATGGTTGGACATAAAGATGAATATAAAGAATAAAAATGATATTTAAAATATTATTTTGATTATTTAAAGGTAAAAATATATATAATTTATTTCTATCTCTTCCATTAGAAAACTGAAAATGTTTTTCATGCGTATGAATGAATTAACTCCTCCAAGAGATGATGTGGTTAATGTTTCAAGAACGAATTTCATGGATGGCTATAAAAGTACATTTAATGTATAAAAATGATAACTATAAATTTTTTATGTTTATTATCATCAAGGAATTCAGAACCTTTTGACCACGGTTATTGCATCAATGTCATTTTAGAGATTATGAACCAAATGGCCTAAAAATGAATGTTATAAGATTAACTGATTTTGTAACTAAATAGAATATGATAATACATGAAATAAATTTAATAAATATAATTTAGTGAACATGAATTTTATTTCAATCATGTAAATAATTAATATAAGTTTATTATCAATGAAATTATAAGTTGAATGAAACTAGTCAAGACTCGAGGTATGATATTTTTCTTTAAAGAACCATTTTAAATGTTCTATAATATTTCTCATAATTATAAATATTCTTTCAAATGTTCCAAAAATGATATTATTTGTATATAATATATAGTAATATTATCATTTTGAACAATTATTAATTTTTTTTAATTTTTTTTAAAAGGGATATTTTTCACATTTTCTCAATAGGTCACTTTGGACTCTTTTTTGCAGAAGTAAAAAAAAAGAAAATTTTAATGTTTACTACATGGATGGCCATTCCCCACCATTATATATATTATTAAATATAAATATTACTATAAAAGTTTCTATGTTTTTTCAAATTATATAATTTTACAATTATTTTGGAAATTCATAAATGTCATAAAAATAATAGAATATTTCTTCTCATTTTATGTGAAAATTGAAAGTACATTTTATTATAGGCTAAAATGAATTTTTTTATGAGTTTATTAATATATATGTAAGACTTTATGTGTTTTTATATTGATATAGTTCTTTGAAATTTTAAATGATGATGGGTGATTATGATATAGCTCTGATGATGGGTGATACCAATATATCTCTCCAATTCAATGGGTAATGTGACAGAGTTGACTAGATATAAGTTACTCTTAAGATATACATTAGAAATAACCATGATGGTTATTTATTTTTATGGTTTACTTTGGGGTTATTTTATGTATTATATACCAAGATAAATATATGATTTTTCATTTCTTTTTACTGGTTTTAAAAGAGATATTTTTTATTTTAAAAGGTATGAAAATCATCTCATGGTTAAATCAATTATTATTATCACATAATGGTGAAATGTTTCTAATTCAAGGAAAAATTTTCATGAGTTCTCATATTTTTGAAAAATATCATAAATATAATTTTTTCCATTATACGTTCTTAAAATGTTTATTTGAAAACTTTGGGATTAGGGGTTGTTTTCTTGTGTATGTAAATGATTATTTTATATTGATGTTTATTATATAAAATAGAAAAAATACTTATGGGTTTTCAAGTTTTTTTACAGGACTAATGGGTTACAATTGTATTTATATGACTTACTAAGTATTATTTTTTTCATCACAAATTTTGAAATGTTTTTTAGTGGTTATAAGGGTGTATAAAAACTATCACAAATTCAATATTTCCCTATGGTGAATCATATTTAAAGAATAAAATGTTTCAAAAATGAAACAATGGTGTAAATTTAAGAACCATATTTTATTGTAAAAAATGTACAATGTGTGGAAGTTGAACATTAATATTTAATGGTTTTTGTAATTCTATAAAACTATAAACCTAAAATATCATGAAATTATAAGGAAATTAAACCATTATTATAAATCATGTAATTAAATATTTTTAAGTCATTTGTTTTATTTTTTTATCAAATCAAGGGAATTGATATATTTAGAGGTTAAGATGTTATTTGATCTGAAGTTATAATTGTTCTATAACCTTAAAAGATAGTATATTATGAAGAAATATTATTAATTTAGGGAACTGAATGATGAATCAAAAGTGTTGAATAAATGTTTACCAAGTTAATGACATATTAGTATTTATTTTATTCAAAATAGTTTTAATTATGATTTTATATACTAACACTAACCATTATTGGTTTTATTAAATTTCTTGAACCAGAATTTTGATGTCTAGTTAGAATCCATGTGACCCTTGAGGGGGTGGGGTTGGATTATAGGATGAATATGTTTTTTATTTTCTTCCTTAAAACAAACTTTGACTCTATTTAAGGATAAATGACTCTACTAAAACAATATATACAAATATATCCATAAAAAAATTAGATATTTTAAGGTTCACTACTCAACAAGAGTAACTTTTCCTTGGTATGGTATGGAAACAATTGAGGATAATGTAGTCCACTAAAAAAGAATACTTAGGATTAGAACATAGGTTGTATACATCAATTTAATTGAACAAAACTTCATTGATAGTTCATGTGATATTCCCATAGTTAATATAATAAAATAGATTTTGAAATAATGGAATGTGAATATGCTAACAAGAATCAACACATTGGCATTTTATTTCTTAGATTATTTACACTTGTGCTTCTATAAGTTGATTATTATTCTTCTTATTTGATTTTTTCCACAATATCAAGAAAGAAAAAAAATTTCGTTCTTTCTCTATCTTATTTTTTATTACTCAAAAATCTATCTCTTACACTCACACACGGATACAGAATCTGAAAAATATGTAAATAGGATGTTCCAACATCAATTAATTTTTATCTTTATTTTTTTATTCAAATATTTAAGTAAAAACATAAAAAATTTAGAATTTCAATCTATTTAATTTACAAATCTATTTTCAAAAAAAAATTAGAAAATCAATTCCATAAAAATACATAAAATCATGTAAACTTGAAAAAATATTATGGTCTATTAATCCTCCTTTTATCCTATAATTATTGAACATTAAGTAACTATATATACATCAATATATTCATGGTATAGTTACATGATCATAGAAACTAAAATATTTGTATTCTTCCTCATAAATACCATCGACCCTGCACTTCCTTCCTTCTATAATAATTCATGCATTTATACACTGATATAAATCTATTACATAATTATCACAACTCATGATCAATTTTAATTATTCTTTCATTATTAATGAGTAATTATATCACTTCTCATTGATTTTTCTATCTATATTCATCACTCAATGATGATTTAAATATAATTAATTATATATAAATATACAATCTTACATCATTTATGAATTAATATTTTCAATGAAAAAACCCACAAACCTTTCCCAATAATTATCAAAAACCTCATTTTCAAAATGGAAACCATTGATAAACCACTACATGGTCATAAGCATTTGGGTTATCCTATATATGTTGATAATGATAACCATATCGTGATGTTAATACCACCAATGAATCCTTTACTTTTCATTGACTAAGTCAAATTTCTCCATCTCCTTATCATAATTCATTTAATACAAGGGGAATGTCATGTAACTATCTTCCTACTATGCTTAAAGACTTTCTATTTCTTTCACATTGCAATATTCTAAAAGTTTGATCATGTAGTCAATCACCAAACCATTTGTTACCATGGTAGAATGCCCAACTGTGTGTGTCTGTCCGAAGTCACTTGACCTACCAAAAAATAGTTAATAAGCCTTTAATGTGGTTGGTTCACATTTCTTTGTAAGGTAGGTTTAATGTTTTTCATGGGTTTCGTCATAATTTCTTCAAATGGCCACTTTTCAGGATAACTTCACCTACCATGTAATACTTATAGTAAGACATCTCCTTTATGTGGTCGGTATATTGATCATTACTTCACCCTCTATGAGGAAGATATTGGTTCTTTATCCAAAGACTTCAATCACCATTCATTTGTTAGGTACCAATTCTTTATGTGGTCACGTATCCTACTATGTATTTCCCATGTCCACAAAATCTATTGTGATTCTAACTATAACTTCCTTATAATTTACATTTTCATATTATTTATTTCGATACATATAGATGTGTCTTCAATTTTCTTCAACAAAATTGGATTCCTTATCAACAATACATCATTATCACTATATTCATTGAATATCCAGGCTACTTCTTCATCATCAAAATGTTAAGATGAATTTAAAATAATTCCTTTAAAATAAATAAAGATCACACAAAGTGGGATCAATAATAAGTAACCAATATAATAATTAATGTGACAGAAAATGTGGGGGTTTTGAATAATAATGAAAAATAGGATAGGAGTTGGATTGAAATCTCTTCATAATATGTTTAACCATATATTTTGAGTAATGATTAATAACCAGAATCTAGGTGAGTTTCCTAATGCAACAAATAATTGAACAATAGAGTTTCATGTACATTAAAGTGATAAATTTTATGAAGGTAAAAAATATTAAATTTTATACATGAGAAAAATGTTTGAAAAAGAAACCCAGAGAATTTTTCAAAGGAACATAAAAAAGTTTTATATTTGGATAGTGAATTCATAGATAAATAAACTACTAAAGAAAAAAATTAAAAGTTCAATTAAGAAAATGGAGTTAAATAAAGTTATTAAAATGTTATTAACTGAATGGGTTAATTATGAAGAGTATGGGAACTATATAAATTAATTCCCATGGAGGAAAACCTAGGAAAGGGATCATCAAATAATAAGAATAAACGATTAGAAAAGTCATATTCTAAATATGAATAAACTATCAATAACATATAAAAGGTATGAAATATGGTAAAAAAATTTCGTATTATTAATATAGGAAATATGATTTGATTTATATTTATGAAACATAAGATTTGATTAATAATTTACTATATAGGGAAGGAAGTATTAATGAATAGGATAGAAAATATTTTTTCTTGATTTATAAATGAATATGAATTATTTAAGTGTCTATATATAAGGTTACAAGAGTTATGATATAATGGTATTTTATTTTATGGGTTAATAAATTTATGTTTGATCGTAAGTTCAAATTTATAGATACCATTTAGATAAATTATGTGATTTTGAGATGAGTAAGGATATTTTTGGAGACATTTATTGGGTTTATGGAAATTGAATGATTGATGTAAATATAATATCATATATTAGTATAATATTCTATAACGAGGTATTTATGGTTAATTAGGATAAAGAATTATTATATTTTTACGAACATATTTTTTATCATATAGATAACCATGAGGTGAAAAATGTTATTTAGTGATTATTTGGTTAATGTTATTTTATAATAATTTCATTGTATTTTCAATAACCTTATTAGAATCAAGGTAAATGGTATATTTTTTGATAGTATAATATTTTATGTCAAAGTGGTTGATATTAATTTCAGAATAAATATTGAGATAAATTTTGGAATAATATATGTTTTTTATTATGTCTTTACTATGATTTGGGTTTTCATTGAAAATGTTTTTATAATTTAGATAATATATGATAAGGTAATATGATTTTTATATGGAATTATAAGTGATTTATACTATTTAGAGATAAATGTTATATTAGTTTTGGAAGAATATATGAGCACACCATTATAATATTTTGGATTTAAATTTAGTCTAAATTTGTTTGAAGTATTTTATGGTTAGTTATTTTTGAAATGATCTAATTTGAATATTGGTAGTTAAGTTTGAGGTTTTTATGATTAATTTATTATTTCTTTATATAAAATTTTATTCATATTAGATATTGTCTTAACTTATGTGAACCATTTTGTTTTTGGTTTACGTATAGAAAAAAGAGGAATAACGTATCATTCTTTTGTGGATATTATGATCCATTAAAATTAAATTTTAGTGATTTAAGCCTGAAACATTCATCATTGTTATTTGTCATTTAGAATATGAGGTGATTAAAAGTTAGAAAAATACAAAAAACACAATAAAAGGATGTAATTGTGCTTATTGTATGGAAATCAATCAAGTCAATATAATTTATATTATTCACTATTTCGATGGTAAAAAACTTCCTTAGACTAAATTTAGAAGAAGATAAATATATTTAGTATTATATAAAAACATTTTCTCAACTATCAAGGTATGTACTTTTAATATCATGAACATAAAAAATCCCCATAATGGTAAATGCTTGTTTTTTGAAATATTTATTAAATTATAACCTTCTTAGTCTTAAAATAGACAAAAAAATTATTTTCAAAACAAAATTTAATCTATTTATATAAAAATAGTTTTCTTTCCACTTACAAATATTTTACACTCCGCATTCATTTTATTTTCCTCATTTTAATGGTTATATTATTAGAGATTCTTTAAAATTAATTGTCTTTAAATTCATATTACACTCAGTATAATTGATTTTGAAATGTTTTAATCCCATTTTCGTAATTTATGAATAAAAAATTGTAGGTATTCATTTTCATCAATGGGAGGGAATGTAACACTCTGAGATTTTAGTTTTTATTACTTTATGTAAATATCTTGTTAAATAGTGTGTGAAATACACAATTAAAAAATAAAGTGAGTAATAATTTATTAAAATTAAATGTACACATGAACAAATTATAAATATACAATGTAAAAAAATTAACACTCATTCGTAAATGATGTGAAATATTATTGATAAATCATAATTATTTGAAGGAGAATTTTTCTATTAAACAAGTCTTTATTTATATTTTCATGTTCATTTAATTGATAAATTGATGAATTTTAAAATTTAAATTTTATTAAATGAAATTAATTTTTAAAATCATAATTTAAAACATATTTTGTGGTGGATTGTTATAATTTTTTTTGAAAATGTTGATTTTTGGTTGAATAGTGAAATATACTATTTTTAAAAATAAATTATATTTTATGAAAAAATAATTATATATTCTTGAATAAAAAATTTATTAAACATTTGGGTCGATAAAATATGTTTTTATGTATTATAATAAATAATTTAAAAACATTATGATTAATTTTGAAACCCATATTATAATTTTTTTGAATAAAATATATTTTTTATTCTAATAAAGAACTATTTGTGGATCTGTGCATTTAATTGTGTGGTAGGGAGGTTCCATTCAGTTTTCAGATTATTATCAAATAAAATAACCTTAATTTATTAATAATAAGACAATAAATTCAAGATAATCATCCCTAATCCGGAGACTTTGTCTAGAATATTTATAACTTTATTTTTAAACATAAAAATGCTTTATTTTCTTTTAAAAATGATTTTATTCATTTTGTTCACTTATATTATAATTTATTTATGAAACCTATATAAATTGAATATTATAATATAGATAAAATATTTCTCTCCATCATGATCAATTTTTTTAATTATTTTGATTTCTTCTTTGGTCGTAATCAAAAGTTACCATTGTAAAATATTATAACCCCCAATAAGGGTAAAAAGGGATAACTAAGGGGTTAAACTAAGTAATAAGGATTTAATACCTCTTAAACATTTCTTTATTTAGTTATTTGAGTGTATTTTTTCCTTAACATATCCTATCATAAAAATTGGACTGAATTTAAATAACATTCCAATGAAAATGTATTTATATTATTTTAGAACATTGAAAATATACAAAGGTGGAAATCGCCTCACTTATAATATGGAACCTCATATCCACATTTTCCTCAATAATTGTGAACTAAATATGTAAATATATCTACCTAAATTACATCCCAACTCTCCTCACCACATCCTAGAGTTTTGGTCTTATCAAAAGACCAATCCTAGAATGCTTATGGTGCAAGCCAATGTAAGATATCCAATGAAGAGGTATAATTAATAACCAAATTATTTGAAGTTTATTTATTATTTTACCTCCTTAAAATCAATTATAAAAATAATAAAATAATTACATCACTATCTTTAATTTTCTAAAATTTAATTATTATGATAAATAACTATTTTATTTTTCCTTCATATCCTGTAGGAAATGAAAACATTACCCACGTGAACTTGTAGTGTACCACATTCAGGAAGTGATATATATAATTTTTCATCACCGAATCACATAAAAGTTTATAAAAATAAAATTAATTATTATATATGATAGTTATAAAATTATTTTTATTATTTAAAATAATATATTATTTTCTTTCTACCCTTCCATTTGTTGGAACATGATAACATCGCTTGTGCATATGTGTGGACTACCATATCCATAAAGAGATGTGTGGTCCATTTTTAATTTTCATATTACATTTATGGTAAAATATTTTATTTAATAAATAAATATGATATTTATAATATTAGTATGATTTTCAAATACTAAAACTTTATTTACTTTATTTATTTTTGCATACATTAGAGTAATTAACACATCTTGGATGCGTGCATACGGACTACAGTCTCCATGAAATGTTGTGCTTCATTTCTAATGACCACCTTACCTGGATGGTTTTAAAAGTAAATTGAATGTATAAAAATGAAAATTATGACATTTTTAATATTATTTAAATTATGTAACTACTACCCCATTGATGATGGTCAATGCACAAAACTAATTTTGGATATTATGAACCCAAACACCTCAATACGTCTAATGTAAGCCTAACTGATTTAGTAACTAAATTGACCATGATAATAAATGTAATAAAAGGAATAATTATAATAAATTGAAAATTAATAATGTTATAAAAAATGTAAATAATTAATATAATTTTATTAACCGTTAAAGTATAAGTCGAACGAAGCGAGTCAGGACTCAAGTTATGTGTTTTTCTTTTAAAACAATATTTTAAATATTTTAACCCCCCCCCCTTCCATGTTAATTTTATTTTTAATTTTTCAATAATATTATCATTTATAATCATAATATTTTTTAATTAAATCTTTTACAATCTTTTAAATTCTATAATATAGTTTTAAAAGTTAAGTTTTTATCATTTTATGTACGAGTCAATATTGAATCTTTTTTTAAAGTACTAAGGAAGCCATTTTAAAGTTTACTACATAACCTCCAATTTGTTATTCATTATCTATGTTTATTTATAGTTATATATGATTTTTAAAAGAATATCCTTTCCCCTTTTGGGGGAATTAAAAAATTGTTTAATATAAAATTTTATTTCATTTCATTTTATGAGATAAATTAAAGTATTTTTACTTGTGGGATAAATGCCAATTTTTATGAGTTTTATGATGTAAATACAATTTTTAATTTTCTTTTGATGAAGAGATTATTATGGTACATTTTATATGATTATGGGTGATTGCGATATAGTTTTTTTGATGGGTGAGACCAACACAGCTCTATAATGCATTGGATAATGTGATAGAGTTACATGGATATAAGCTACACCTAAGGTATATGGTGGAATTATCCATTATGATTATTCCTTTGTAAGGGTTATTATATGCATAATTTTTAAAGATACCTACATGGTTTTTTAATTGATTCTACGGTTTTTAAAAGATATATTTTAATTTAATAAGGTAAGAAAATGAGATAATGAATAAAGGAGAGTTTTTGACATTATTAAAGTGAAGGATTTTTTTTCACGGAAAGATTTTCATGGGTCCTCTTGTTTTCAAAAATAACTCTCATGATTACTATTTTTATTTTATGATTCTGTAAAAACAATTTATGAAAACTCTAGTCTTTAGAGATAATTTCATAAAAAGTAAATGATTATTAGTCCTCAAAGTTAATTATATAAGAAGGAAAAGTCCATTATGAATGTTAATTTGTTTCATTATATTAACACACTTCCTTTTTTTTATTCCTTAATGGGAACTATTTTTTTTATCCCACATTTTCAAATGTTTTAAATAGGATCTAAGGATGTGTATCAAATATTTTATGGTCAATATTTCCACTATGGAGAGTAAAATTAAAAAATAAATTTTTCCTTGTATGAAACATATGTGTACATTTATAACCAGTTTCTGTGAAAAAAAAATATATACTATTTTTATGTTTTCACGTTGATACATAAGGGATTTACTAATATACAAAAACTCTAAACCTAAACGATCAATAATGTCTGAGAAGGTACGAGAATTGTTTTAAATAATTTTATTATTGGTTGTTTAAATCATGAGGTTTTATAATATCATAGTAGACAAATCTGATAGAATCATTTCTAGTCATAATGTAATGAAAAAATATAAACACATCATTTATATAAATAACATTTTTAATAAAGATAAAAGTATCATTTACATATGTAACATAGTTATCTCAAGTGATAAAATAATTTCCCAATGCATTATAGGTCTATATAATTATATGAAAACCTACCACAATATGATATATCCATGCATATGTGTGCCACATGAATATGAAATAAACAAATATTTTAAAATACAAAAAATAAATAACCAATACAAATAAAACGGGAATTCAAATAAAATATTTGGTAATACATGTTGAAATTATGTAATTATAATAATAAAATATATAGTATTCACACTGTATATAATAAATATGTATATGGTAAAGTAAATAGTTATCCCCAGAAAATATAATGATTTAACTGTATATGTGAATATTCTTCTTTAAGAATAAGGAAAAATATGGTATTCATAATGCAAAATTGTTGATAGAATATTTATATTTTTTTATAGAAGATGACAAGATAAAACAAAGGTAGTTATGGATCAATCCACTCAAAGGGAGATATATAGAAATATAGATAATGAATAAATAAATTATTTTAGCATTATCAGAAATTTTGAAAATGATCAAATGATATGTAAAATAATGAAGATCCAAAATGTGTAATTTTAAAAAGTATTAAAATAGATTAACAATACAATTTATTGCTAAAAAACTATATGAGATTTATAAAAATAATTTGTTAGTTATTATGAATCATTGAAATAATAATAATAAATTAAAAAATCATATTAATTAAGGTTATAAGGCTAAGATTATTTCTCTAGGAATTTAGTTAAAGATAAAAAATTAATTGATAATATAAATAATGGATATGAAAAATATATATTTATCATAATATATGAAATTTTATGAATTTTTAAATGTAAAATCTTTATAGATTTTATATTATATAAAATATATTTGAAATAAAATTAAAAGAACATTAAAATAGAGAATTTACTTAAATAAAAAGTATAATATAGACATATTATATAAATTGTTTTCCTAAATATGTGATAAATAGAATTGATATGGTGGATAACTATTAAAAATGGGGGAAAAGTCTTTCATAAAATTTTATATTATAATAATAAATAACAATAAAGAACATGAAATGGAATTATAAATCATATAATTCAAAATAAAATATCAATACAATATTATAATAGTATAGTATATACTCTTATGGAATATATATCAATGAAATGAAATTTATATGATAATTCATTATCATGATTGTAAGATATGAACAAAAAATCATAAGGGAGGTAAGGATATAAGTAATAACTAAAATATAATTGAAATATAATAAGGTATAAATTCATGAAATTTGAGATCTGATATATAAGAGACGAAAGATAATAAATAATCAATACTTAAAAATAATAGGAAATTTATAAGGGAACCCCTTACTTTGATCCTAAAATCACATTTTATATCCTCCAACCTCATAAATAATAAAACTATATTTATCAATTAGTTTATTTTAAACATTATTCATGGTTATTTCATTTTTCTTATGCTTTTTTATTCATTTATTCATCACTTTTTATCTACATGTTGTTTCTTATGACTACACAAATATGTTCAGTTTATAGTTCCAAAACTATTGTAGTATAATGGTTGTAGTTCTATTACATTTCCAATGGTTTGAAAAACTCCCTCTATTTTATGGTATTTTTTATTTCATTCAAAAAGAAAATATGTTCAATATTTTATTAGATAGTTAAAAATGATGTCATGTTTCTTAGTAAGTTAGTTTATAGATGATTGAAACATATTTTTTTCATTATTTTACATTATTATTAAATTATTTATTCCACATGAATTTAATAATTTAAGGAAAATTCTTACATGTTTAGTTTATATTATTAATTTGGGGTTTATTATAAAAATGAACTAAAAATGTCCTTTAGTGATTTTATTATTATTTTTTAAAAACAAATTCATGGGAATGAATTGAAAATTATTTTTTCATCTTATAAAGGTAGACATGTTAATATTAGTTGAAATGATATTATGTGTTTTTAAATGTTATCTTATGCTTGAATAATTATGAAACACATATATTATATTTGATTTAATTAGCTAGTTATTCCATCTTGATAGATTAATACTATTGAAGTGAGTTATGTATGATTAAATCCAAGATGGTTTTCCACATATAAGAATAACATGGGCCCAAGTAGACATCGTGTATAAATAACTTGATATCCTAACAATATCATTAGATTATGTGAAGATCCATGTAACTATATATTGGTATGGGGCTATGCTATGTTGGATAAAAAATCTTGTACAAGAGCTTTCATCATTGCATAGGATTAATAGAGCTAGCTAATGAACATATATGAGATTAAATCTCCCATATAAGAGGTATTTATGAGTAATAAAAGTCTCATGGAAGATCAATATAAATATTTATAGTATTCAAGATATGTGATCGAGCTGTGGAGATGGATTTTACCCCTTAATGATAAGAGACACATTACAATGTTATTTTTTGTATGGTGGTATACAAATATGGAATGGGGAAGTGGGTTTAGTGGATATTTGGAGGAATCAATTTCCATGTATGGAGGAAGAATTAAATGAAATGTAAATTGGAGAAAATTTTGTAAAATTAATAAGGAATTTTTAGCATTAATTTTAATATTTATAAATGGAACAATTTGATAGATTGTTGGGAAGGAAATTTTTTGGTATTGTCTGACTGTTTGAATAAAAGGATCCCACCTTTAGTGGTGTTATGAGGAAGCATCCAACGAATATCAAATTTTACCACTACAACTCCATCATGGATGAAGATATTATTAAAATTTAAAACCATTTACTCTTGTAAATGAAAATATATTATTAGGTTTGGCTTTTATTATTCATTTTCATTACATTTCATTTCATGCATTTGTAATAAACATATATATTTGTTTCTACCTTTCCATCTCATTTTTTCTTATGTTTTCTAACCATGTGATTCTATAACTCCTCTATAGAGTGGAAATGATAAGTTTCGTTGATCCTTTTGGAATTCCTATCATTCTCAAGTCCCGTTTATGTATTTTGTTGATATTTTATTCATCTTCATAGTGAGAAGTGAGACCATGAGAGTTTTGGTTAGAGATTTGCACCATTACCTATTTCAAGACCATCTCTCTCAATTAATTCATTATAAATTATCCCCTCTACTCTAAGAAACCCATTATATAATAGTGTGGGGTATGGTTGAAGTTTGAATGACATTCAATGGAGTTGGATGCTTAGATGGTATGTATTCTTGATTAAGGCATACACATATCATATATTGTGTAAGAGGTTGGACTAGATATTCATAGGAGATCTTTGATGTATATTTTTTACAACAATAATGATGAAAGGATGTAAGCTAATGATTAATATTGAATTTTTGATTTAAATTAATTTAAATGGATAAAGTGAAAAATTACGGAATCTATAAAAAACTGATATCTCACAACCATAATGCTCTTCATCAGTGTTTTCCTACATTTATTATTTTCTTAATTTAATTTCATGATTTGAATTTAGAAAACAAAAAATACCAATTTATTTTGTTATAATATTTCCAAAAAAAATATAATAATGTGAATAGGGATAATGAGTGATCCAAAATAGGATCCTTGAGAGATGATCCAAATCTGAAACTACGATACACTAGGAAAAATATAAATTATAATTTTCATTACTAGTGAATGATTTGTCAAAAATATTACACTATTTCTGGGAAGCTAAGTGATCATTAATTATTTCATTCAAACATTATAAATAGTTTATTAGTTTTAATAAACAAACTAGAAATAAATAAAATATTTATAATTCAGTCCCTCCCATGAATTAAATTGTTTACTTTATTTCAAGAATTTTTAGCACTGTACAAATATAAAATTAAAAGGAGGAGTTATTTGGGGATCTTATCAAGGCTCTTAAAGCAGACCTTGAATATACAATTCTTGAATCCTTGGTCCGAGAACTAAATAAGTTGCTTCACTGCTTTCTGTAATTCTATTAATAGGTGGTCAAGGAGCCCAAACAGTCATTTATTTTCTACCTTATTTCAGGAAGACATTAAAAGATATTTAATATGCTCTGAAAAATAATTTTCTACCATAAAATGAATATTTACTCACAGTGTCCATACATGAAGAAAAAATACTTCTAGATAATCAATTTAAAATAGTGGTCATATCCTTGAACACTCATGTTTTAAATTTTATTTTGTTAAATAAGAAAAATAACTACCCTAGATTATATATTTTTTAAATTAAACCCTTTAATGGAAATCAATAATGAATAATAATGAAAAATACTACCATCGAGGAGAGGATGTTAATCATTGTTAAATAAGAAGAATTCATTTTGGCTGCGCAAAAGTAGATTTAATTATCAGATGACTTAATTAAAGGGGAATATTAAAATATAAATTCATTTTTTTAATTTATATAAATTTAAATATTAACTAACTTTCCTATTTATAAAACTCTTGATGAAACACCAGTATTTCAAGATCATCATTTTGAAGATAAAGAGATAAAAGAGGTGGAAGAATTAGAGGACACTCGCTATAATAACCCTTGAATTTCAAGGTGTGTTCTGCATAAATTTAATCTATTTTGAAATATCATGATGGTAATTAGATATTTAAAGTATTGGGAGTTTAGTGAAAGATAATTTTAGATAACATGGAGATCATTATAGATGAAACTATGCTGTATTTTTCAATCATGGTGTGACTCTTGGGGGACACCATATAACATACTAGATAGAGAGGACCCACTATTTGTTATAGTTTAAACATCAAAACCATATTTTATTATGTGGAACCAACTTTGGATGTTTTTATGGGAATACTTGTAATTTCCCATAGAATGCCCTATTTATCTTCTCCTTATTCTCCCCAAACCTCTCTCAAAATTTTTTCTACATTGAAGGTTTCTTTGGAGGATTAGGGCCCCTCCTCTTTATCTCTTGAGTGTTTGAAGTGTCATTCATTAATAAAGGATAACCTTGGTGAGTCTAATACCATCTATGACTTATATGATCCCTTATGTTGTCGCTTATTTTCCTACTAGAAAACATTAATATGATAATTTTATATATGATTTTTTTGGATTTGTTGTCCCATGGTGGAATTGAGTAGTGTTGCTTAGTCATTGTGTTTTTTTCACTTGAGGTAGTATGTCATTACCATTTTATGAATTAATAATATGTCTCAAATTGAATGTGGGTTCACATGTATCCCTATTAGAACTTTTTTTATGGTATAAATGTGACCAGGTAGGTCCATACAGATATGGTTGACCACTTATAGGGGGAGATATGGGTTTTTTATTGGTTAAGGTGTGTTTCCTTGATCCATGGTTGATTCAATGGATTTTTGATAAATAAATGTAACCTTTAGGGAGATATTAGGGAATAATTGAGTCTATAATGGTTGGGTAGTGCGGTATAGGGGTTCAAGTGATGAGTTATTTTGATTTTATTATCTTTTTTACAAGTTTTCACTTGTTTCTTCCTTTTTTATAGTTTAAGAATAAGTGAACCTTGAGAGGTAAGGTATGAATTGGGATTTGAATTGACCTACTTTTAGTGATAAGTGATGGGTTGTGTGTATATAGTGTGTCTTACCTTGAGGGGGAAGGGATGGTTTGAGTGTGTTTGATATGATATCTCATGAGTGAGAATGGATGAGTCAGGTATACAAGATGTGTCCATTTATTGAATGATAATCCATATGAATTGTGGGTGGTGTTGATAGTTATTTTCATAAATAAAATTATTATAATATAGATAAAAAGCTGGTATGAAATGGATTTCATGGTGGCCCAGTTAGGGAACAATGGCCTGATGAGTATTTATTTTATTTATCTATTTGTTTTTATCAATGTATCACCATTATACCATTTTTACATTTATGCTATGGGACCATTAGTGGTGTCCTACAAGGTTTATTCTCATTCCCTACACAGGAATCTTGATATGCATATAGACATTATGGTCATGGATCCAACCAAGTGAAAGGTCCTCAAGATCAAATGTTGTGTAGATACTAGTGGATGGGGTTTGAAGAAATATTAGGGTATGATCCTGAATCTTTTGTTTTCATGACTCATTTATTTATTTATTCTTTTTTATTGTATATACATTGACCTAATATATGTGGGGATACCTTATTGAATGATATATTAGAAAATTTTATATATTTTTATATTTCATGGGATTATGTTAATATCAATTTTTTATATATTCTTTACCACTTAAATTTAATCTATTTCTTCCATTGTTGCAGTACTCTGATGCTCATATGATATTGAGTAAATATTCACCCTATAGTTTTTTATGCCCTATCTTGATTTAGATATACTCTTATATATGAGTTGGCACACATGAGGTTATTTTTTCCACTGGATCAGACCCATTGGACCTATCTAGGGTGTCAAACTTTATTTTACTCCCAAAACTAGAGATATATTTCTCTATAATGGGAGTGTAACAAAAAAACTCAATTTGATAGATCCTCTATATGTAGGGAACTTGGATGATAATTGGAAGAGTAATAATGTGTTGGTTCATATAAAATAAACCTAATAAACTATCATATTTAAGATAATAGTTTACACTATCAGTCTAGGCACAATAAAAACTTAATATCCACTTATTGGTTCAAACCAAGAACTCTTTCACTCTCTCTTTGATTTATGTTTTTATTTTAATAAATTTCTCATGATTGGTTTTTTTGTGGGTAAATGAAATTGGTATTTTGGATATTAACTTATTCCACTAGATGAAAAATAAAATCGGGTTGTATTTATACATATTATTATGTTTTCATCCAAAATTCCCCTCTTTTACAATCCATGAATGAGTTTTAAAATAAATTTATGGGTGTGGGGGTGTTAATCTATTTTTAGTATTTTTTTGTGATTTTGTGATTTTTTATTTTTTAGGATCATTGTCCTTAAATAAATATCTACTACATGTTTTTGATCATGAGTTTATTTTTGATAAATTTAACATAATTTATGAAAAATGGTTTCTAAATGAATTTTTATATGGAAAATTTTAAATGAAATTTATTTTCAATCATTTTTATGAGTTTGAATAAGTTTTTTATCTATGTTCATGAGTATTGAACCAAATTATTTTATTGCACTTAAAGGTATTTCGTACCCTTTTGATATATTCTTCATTATACATTCATTTTCTTGAGAACCCCTTAGAATTTTTTTGTGAACTTGAACTTTAGATTATTTATTTTTCAATTTTTAGAATTTAATTAAATTATTTAATGTGTCTGAGGTTATTATTTTGTTATAAATATTTTTTTGAGACCATAATTTTTTAAAAAATACCTTTCCATCCCTCTAAAAAACCATGAGTTTTGTTTTTTGGATTAATCTACATTAAAATATGATATTTATTTATATTTATTTAATATTACTATATATGGATGATTATTTTAGGATTGAGGGTGGGGGATGGAAATTAAAAATGTGTTATTTGGGAATCATTTTCTTGTTAAGTTATATGAGAGGTGTTCTTCATAATTATTAGTATTTGATAGATACAAATCGTCATGAGTCATCATCTTCCATTAATTTTTTTATTCTCATCAAATTCTCTATAAAATTGATGAAAAAAGGAAATGAAGGAAAATTTTAATGATATTAAATTATTCATTATTGTTCTTGTACGAATCCTAACCCAGATAAAAAATAAAAGGGGGGAATTTTCATTCATTAATTATACTAATTTATCTTTTAATCCTCCATAATAAAAGAGAAAAAATATGAAAAGGTTGAAAAAGAGAGAATAAGGATGAAATTATTCACTGAATTTAGTGGTTGACTCATGCAATATATCAATAAAATGATGTGTGGTGTCCACACGTTTAATAGGAATTGAGATATATATATTTCATGGAGTAACATGATATTCATGCATTATATTTAAGAGATTATATCTTCATTTTACCCTTTGAATTTTAAAAATATACTGGCCAAACCTGATCCCCCAAAATTACCTTGAAAGAGACCTCATTATTAAATTTTTTTTATAGAATTATATTTTTATAATAGACTATGGAATTCATATATTTTTCAAGTATTATTATAAATCAATATTTAATTTCTTTGAGTAAATTGCAAACATAATTTTTATGTGTGGTAAGGGTTGATTGAGTTATGGATATATTCTTAAGGTCAAATACTATTTACTATTGGTGAATAAAATAAAAGAAACTTTTTATTCTTAAAGGAGAAATGATAAATTAAATTTTAAAAAAATGGAAAATTATCTAAATTTTGATTATGGTTTGGGTTTGATATGGGTGTATGATTTCCCAAGAGTGAAATATTTAAGAGTGGGGAATTTAATGGTCAAATATTTTTATTAATTTTATAATGAATTAAATGATTTAATCCCCATTGAATAATTTTTTTAAGGGAAATTAACACAAATTTAGTTTATAATTTTAATTTGTAGTGTATTATAAAAATGAAATAAATATTCATTTCAGTGATTTTATTAGTATTCTATATTTAAATCTTCATGTACATTCATTAAAAATATGTTTTTTACATTTTCAAATGTGAAAAGATTAATTTTACATGATAATGGGATTAAGTCTGATAAAAATCTAGTTATTTTTTGAATAAATTATAATTTTAGCGGCATTGTATAATTAAATCATCTGGGAAGTTCCTTGATTTTGAATAATCTGATAGTGGTGAGATATATATGATAATATAAATCTTGGTAATTCCTTATTTGAGAATAAACTAGGACACCATAGACCTTTATTATGAATAAACTATGATCCTAGCACTCACATTAGATTAAATAAAGAACCATGTATGAAAACCTTTAGTTGGAGTTGGCTACGTTACCTTAAAAATCCCATACTAAACCTCACATAACTATGTTGGTTTAACTAAGTTATCCAATTAACTCACATTGTAACACCCCAGGTAAATAAAGAATATGACATTTTTATCCCTATTTGTGAATAAAATGTTAATATTAATTTAAAGGTAACACTATTCTTGATGGCTTACTCAATATGCAACAACGAGTTCCTTTGAAATCTTACGTTGCACTCTAATAATAAAATAATTTTATTTTAAATAGTAGCTAACACATAGACGTTGTAATGACGGGAATGAATAGAACTAACTAAAAAATGATTATATATGTTTTTCAAATATTTTTACTTTTTACAATAAATGTTAGAGGATTAAAAATGCGAATGAATCCAATTTTAAGCGTAAACATTATAATATTCTTTAAAAGGTCAATTAACCGCCTTTTGATGGAAAATCTCTTTTAAATCCACTTTTTGACAATTTTATGGGTCATATTTGACAAAATTAAATTCTTATTCAGAATTGAGACATCAAAATTTAGTTTACGTAAATATTTGGTATTTTTTCGATAAAGTTCATTTTTTAATGAATAGTGAAAAATGTTGTATTTTAATTCCAAACCTCTTTTTAATCTAATTTATTTATATGATTAGATTAACTTTTGAATTGGTTTAAAGTGAAATTAGAATATATTTTTACCATTTAATCCAATAGTGGTCAATGGAATTAATTTCACTTTGAAATTGGACTTAAACAAGTGTCAATCTTTTGATATATATTATTTCATAAAAACACGCTATTTGTTCTAACAACGGGAATTAATTATTAAAATAATTAATGCAACTTATATGTTTTGAATTTTTTAAAATAGACTTAATTTTTGAATTCAGAATATCAAATATAGCTTAGGGTGAATTTTTGGTATTTTTCTGAAAAACATCAATTTTTGATGAATAGTGAAACCACTAAGTGGTACTTAAAAAAACTAATTTTTCTTTTAAATAAAATTTTACCACCTCTGTGTTTTGAATTTAAAAAATCAGACATACATGGTTTTCATTAGGAAGTAAAATGTGGTTCAATTGGATTAAAATAATTTTTTGGAGAATAGTAACTTTTAAGTTTTTAATCGCGATTAGAGGTAATTAGTGTAATTCAATGTAAAAATAATGTTTTAATAATATTAAATGACCTTGAAAAATGTTATAAAATTATTTTATGAGTCATGGCCGACCAAGAAAATCCATGTGTCAACTTGGGTACTCCATCGAGCCACTTTGGTAGGAAAATGACATTATTAATTTTTTATTTAAAGTTAAAATTAAAATGTCACAAATATGTGTTGTTTTACTAATACAATTTTTACATGGGGTTATAAAAGTCATATTTTTTACTATAAATATTCATTAGAAATATAAAAAGATTTAATACGTCCTGATATTTTTTTTATAATTTTTTAGACATTAAATAAATTAAATTATTTATGACACGATGATGATGCAGCAATTACATCATTAACGAACGATTTAAATAAAATGAAAAGATAATGTAAAATATAAGACATACACTTGGAAAAATCCTATTGGATGAGTATATTTCGAACCCTTATCACCTTATCCACGAAATATATGATTGTGGGAACTTTAAAATACTAAAATCATTTTATAATAAAGTAACTTTTCTTGACTTTCCATGAGTGCCCCTCCTCTCCTCTTATAAAAGGCCTCCACCTCTACCACCTTACCCACACCCCTAAAGCCTTTAGATCAGAAATCCCCTTCCCCTTTCGTCTCTACACATCCCTCTCTTAATCATTGAAGCCTCACCTTTGGCATAATGCTCTTCAAGAAACCCTTTTGGTTCAAACCAAGTGGAGTTACCCGATTTAAAGGTAATGTCTTCACTTGTGTTCTCTTGTTTTATTTTGCTTCTCCAAACCCCTAAAATCTTTTTATTCCTTTATTTTGTAACAAAAAAAATATCTTCAATATACTAGGATGTTGTTATGTGAAGTATTAGAGCTACACTTACACACACATTCATCTAATGGTTAAATAACACACTGTTTCTGTGGATGGCGGATTACTGCCTCACGAAATGATGATTGTTCAATCTTCTCTTAACACCATTCATGGTGGCCATTATGATGTCACTGTATTTTATATATGATACATATGGTATTTATTTTTACTATATGCTTCTTTATTTTATATTTAAAACATGCCTTTATGCTTTGCATGTTGTGCAAATGCGATAATTTCATACGAGGAAGTGTGGGCTACCGCCCCCTCAAGTGATGTGACTCGTTCATGAAATACATGGAATTTATAAAGAATGAAATTAATGAACTCATGTGATCTATATAACATATATATTATACTTTAATTAAAATATATATCTCTCAATTATTTTAATTCCTTTAATATGACAAAGAAGTGAAAGTAGCATTCATGCGTACGTACGGCCTACCGTCTCCATGAACGATGAATTTCATTTCTTTTTATCTCCAAATGTTATGGAATAGTATAAAATGAATATTTACTGGATATATATGATATTTAAATCATTAATACTATTCTGGAGATGATTTAGTTATAAGTACATGGACAATCATTTCCAAACAAGTTCATTTTTGACTCATGTACCAAACATCGAAAAAAACATCTGATATGAACTTACATTATTAACCAATTATTATAACATTATAATATGTGATATTAACTGAATAATAATTTTTATATGAGTACCTTAAGCAATGATAAATTTACCAAAGTTTATTATTCAGTAATATAAAGAAACGAACAAGATAAGTCGGACTTGAGGTAAGGGATCCGAACTCTCTCTTTCATTTCAAGTACCCTCTTTTATGTCATTTCATTTATGCTCCATGTTCTTATGTTGGAGGATGTTATTTAATATTCACCATACTTTAATTTATATTTTCATATGATTAGTTACCCCCTCTTACTCTCATCAATTCATTTTAAGAATTTTTATCTGGCGCTGTTAGGCTGCCGAATTTTCGTAAGGGATCCGACCTCCCTCTTTATTTTTAAGTACTCTCTTTTATGTCATTTCTTTTAAGATCATATTTATTATGTTTGGGGATGTTATTTTATATTAAAAATCATTTAAATTTTATGTTAATATTATTAAATACCCTATTTGATCTCATAAATCCATTTTTGGAAGTTTTATGTGGCGTCGTTAGGCTGCCGAATTTTCATAAGGGGATTTTCATCTCACTTTTTATTCCCGTGAGATTCATGCTACATTTTCCACTATTTCTTTTTTTTGTGGTTTATGTACTTCCAATTATTCTGCTAGTTGTGTAATAGAATTTCTTTTATGGGTATTTACACCAAAATTTTATGGTCCTTCTTTCATGGGGTGAACGTTTCGAAAGTTACCCAAATCGGTAAGGGAACCTTTCACACTCCTCTTTTAAAAAAACTTATTTTGTTGTGTCCTTTAATTTACATATTTTTATGTTGGGATATGTTATTATATATCCGTATTGATGTAAATTTTATGTCCATGTTATTTGATACCATTTTCACTCTCATAAACTAATTTTATGAATTTTAAAGTGACGTCATTAGGCTGTCGAATTTTACGAAGGGAACTTCTTAACCAAATTTCGATTTCTTTGGGTTCAACTTGTAGTTATTGAATATGTCATACTATGAATATGTGTGAATGAACTATAGTTGTTTTACACTTAATATACACTTATATTGGGTGTATTTATATTTGTCACACATAATTATGAGATTGATTTATCCTTAATTTAAGGATACCTTCTTTATAAGGGATTTCATCTCATTTTACAGTTCTATTGAGACTTCATTGTTGTTATGCACCAATTCACTCTTATATGGTGTATATACTGTCCTTGGGAATAATATATCATGAATCCATTTATTCTCATTATATTATAAGGTTATGATTAAATGTTATTCCTCAATTATTGTATTCAAGCGTCTCTCATTTTGTTAAAAACCCTTTAACTAAAATATCGTTTTAAATGTTTTAATGATTTATTCTCATAAATATTTATCATTAATATCCTAGTTTTCAAAATTGTTTTAAGGATTTATTTATATGGATATTAATGGTTTAAAATGTTAAAGGCTTCAATGTGGTATAGTACACTTTGATTCAAAAATATCGTTATTAAATGTTTTAAATGGTTTTGAAAATGGTTTTTAGAATGGATTCATTATTTCAATACCTTAAAATGTTATATTGTTATTGCAATGTGGGAATGTTATATTTACTTTATGATTAAATTATGTGCTATGATTATGTTATGGTTCTTGGGAATTGTTTATGAAGACCGGTGGTTCCGTGATAAACAAAGGGCGGGTGAGCCCGATATAGCTCTCTAATGCATAGGGTAACACGAAGGAGTTAAACAATAAGGTTTCTCCGAAGAGATTTAGGTAATATAATATGATGGGTATTCCAAATGTAACCATGAGGGTTACTCCCTACGTAAGAATGTTATTAATTCCTCAAGTTACCTTTATGTATTATGATTTTTATTAAGATATGCATAAATCTTATGATTTTTATGAGTTATTCGTAAATCTTATGATTTCATAAGGTATGTTAAATTGATTATGCTTTATGAGTAAAGTATGATTTCATTGATTCTTATGTATACATGGACTGATGTTTTCTTTCCGTATTGTTATAACCCTTACTGAGCTTTTTATGCTCATCCCATGTTTTTGGAATGTTTTCACAGGACATAAAGTTGAATAGGGTCAAGGATAGGATCAAGGAAATGTCAGGCTGTCTAAAACAAGGAACTAGACATGACTCTTTTGTTCATGAGTTTTTATTTTTGTGGAAAAAATGGAATCTTAGTAGATGTGTCAACTTTGTAATCTTTGAGATGTAATAGTTATGTCCTTATTCTCTGAAACTCTAAACCTGAAAATATCCTCAATGTGAATTATTCATTTAATTCAATAATAAGTAATGTTTAAGGATGGGTCCCTATAGTTGGTATCAGAGGTCGGTTTAGATAACATTAGAGGTTAGGGTATTCTCTAAGCATATGAGATATTACCATAATGGTTAGGATTTCAGAAAGAGTCATAGTTTTTAGATAAAGAGAATGATAAGTATATCTTAGTGTTTATCTTCCTCATTAGTACATGATGATTTTTTTTTGATATAATCACACTTACATTTTTTGTTTTAGTAAATGGATGGTCTAGCAGGTTCCAAAGTGACAATGGATTTGAAGGATGCTGTGGTGGTTCTCTGATTAAGAGACTGGATGAAATGGGGGATTCAATGAGAAATCTCGTGGTTATTCTAAACCAACTATTAAGAGTCATGATCAACCACTTGAACCTTGGAGAGTTATCTAATTCATCATGTATGAGAGGACGAAATCGATGTGGAAGTTCAGGTAATAATTATAAAGGTAACCATTAGGTTTTATATAGTCCTTACTTTTGAGTTAATTATGGGTAATTATATGTTATGATGGAAAATGAAAGGCATGAGATAAACTTGAGGTTAAATTATGTTATGGTTATTTTTGAAGATTTTATTGCTTTTTGGGGAATGTTATAAGAATAATGTAGTTTTGGAAAAAGAATAATGTAGTTTTGTAAAAAGAACAACACATAGACCGTGTGACAACCTGTCGCTTCGGACGAAGCTGTGGGAATCGAACCCACAACCAAAGTGCGACTGTTATTTATCGCCTACCACTGGACTACGAGAAGTCCCTGGTTAGTTTGAATAATTCTTTTTAGTTAGTTGATTTTCTGAATTAATAGTAAGTTGATTTTGGGTTATCTATGGAAATTATTAACCTATCATGGAGGATATGTGATTAGGTTAATTACCTTTTGAGACTTTTAGAGCAACTTATATTATTTGGAGATAAGTGTTAATTTGTACCTTGGAAGACTATGTGACTAAATCCTTTAAATATTTGGGTTTTAATCTTATTTTGGTTTACGTTGAATAATTTTATGGACAAATTGTTTATCGAATGGTCCTCGTTGAACCTTGGGTTTTTTTGGACAAATTTTGGAAATTAAGAATAGATTTTCTTTTTATAAAGGGTTATCCTTTTCTGGATTATTTGATCTTGTTCTAACAAATTTGGTTTTGGTAAGGGTATAAAGATATGGGAAATATATATTTCTCTTTTGTGGATTAGGTGATTCTCTAGAAGTTTATTATAGTTCTCTTAATGTGAACAAGTCTTCCTAAATACTCATAATTTGGGGAAAGTATGAGTTTGTGTAAGAAATCTAGTAAATGTTGAAAGTCAACATGACAAGTAAGTATGTTTCCTTAAGATCAAAAATAAATTACTCAACGAAAAGTAATTTAAAACAAAAATGTTTTCTATTAATGTTTCCTACTGGGGAATCAAATACCATTTAACCCACCACAAGTTTGTGATTTTCTTGTGGTTAACTTTCTCCAAAACATGTTTTCTATCACTCCCCCTCAGAACATGAATCTTTTCTTTTTCTTCAATATCCATTTTTTCCTACATGGAATCCTAGTATGGGTTAACTCGGGTGACCTCTTAACTTATCTTTCTTTATTTTAAAGTGATTTTTTTACCGACTCTTGTTCCAATGTGGGACTTTCAATGATGTTTCCTAGCCCAATTTTAAAATTGCGAGGACGCAATTCCCAAAAGGGGGGAAGGATGTAACACCCCAGGTAAATAAAGAATATAACATTTTTATCCCTATTTGTGAATAAATTGTTAATATTAATTTAAAGGGAACGCAATGCTCTATGGCTTACCCAATATGCAACAACGAGTTCCTTTGAAATCTTACGTTGCACTCTAATAATAAAATGATTTTATTTTAAATGGTAGTTAACACCTAGTCGTTGTAATGATGGGAATGAACATAACTAACTACAAAATGATTATATATGTTTGTCTAATATTTTTACTCTTTACAATAAATGTTAAAGGATTAAAAATGCGAATTAACCCAATTTTAAGCATAAACATTCTAATATTCTTTAAAAGGTCGATTAACTGCCTTTTCATGGCGAACCTCTTTTAAATCCACTTTTTGAAAATTTTATGTGTTATATTTGACAAAATAAAATTATTATTTAGAATCGGGACATCAAAATTTACTTTGTGTAAATTTTTGGTATTTTTCTGATAAAGTTCATTTTTAATGAATAGTGAAAAATGATGTATTTTAATTAAAAACCTCTTTCTAATCTAATTTATTTATATGATTATATTATATTTTTAATTGGTTTTAATGTTAAATTAGAATATATTTTTACCATTTAATCCAATAGTGGTCATTGGAATTAATTTCACTTTGAAATTGGACTTAAACTAGTGTCAATCTTTTGATATATATTGTTTCATAAAAACACGCTATTTGTTATGACATCAGGAATTAATTATTAAATTAATTAATGTAACTTATATGTTTTTAATTTTTTAAAATAGAAATAATTTTGGAATTCGGAATATCAAATATAGCTTAGGGTGAATTTATGGTATTTTTCTGAAAAACTTCAATTTTTGATGAATAGTCAAACCACTATGTGGTACTTAAAAAAACTGATTTTTCATTTAAATGAAATTTTACCACCTATGTGTTTTGAATTTCAAAAATCCGACATACATGTTTTTCATTAGGAAGTAAAATGTGGTTCAATGAGATTAAAATAATTTTTCGGTGAATAGTAACTTTTAAGTTTTTAATCGTGATTAGAGGTAATAAGTGTAATTTAAGGTAAAAATAATGTTTTAATAATATTAAATGACCTTGACACATGTCCTAACCTTATTGGATGAGTCATGGACGACCAATACAATCCATGGGACTACTTGGGGACCCCATGGAGCCACTTTGTTAGGAAAATGACATTAATAACGTTTTAAAGTTAAAATTAAAATGTCACAAACATGTGTTGTTTTACTAAAAAAAATTTAATGGGGTTATACAAGTAATATTTTTGACTATAAATATTCATTAGAAATCTAAAAATATTTCCTACATCATGATATTTTTTTATAATTTTTTATACATTAAATAAATTAAATTATTTATGACACAATGGTGATGCAACGATTACCTCATTATTGAACGATTTAAATAAAATGAAAAAATATTGTAAAATCTAAGACTTACACTTGTAAAAAAGCCTATTGGATGAGTATATTTCGAACCCTTATCGCCTTATACTATATATATATCAATGTGGGACCTTTAAAGTACGAAAATCATTTTATAATAATGTAACTTTTCTTGACTTTCCATGAGTGCCCCTCCTCTCCTCTTATAAAAGGCCTCCACCTCTACCACCTTACCAACACCCATCAATATTTTGTCTCGGCCAAACCCTACCAATTTCATCTCTCCACATCCCTCTCTTCATAATTGAAGCCTCACCTTTGGCAGAATACTCTTGAAGAAACCCTTTTGGTTCAAACCAAGAAGAGTTACCTGATTTAAAGGTAATGTCTTCACATGTGTTCTCTTGTTTTATTTTTCTTCTCCTAACCCCTAAAATAATTTTATTCCTTTATTTTGTAACAACACCAGTATCTTCAATATACTAGGATGTTTTTATGTGAAGAATTTGAGCTACAATTACACACACCTTCGTCTAATGGTTAAAGAACTTATTGTTTCTGTGGATGGCGAATTACTGCCTCACGAAACGATGATTGTTCAATATTCTCTTAACACCTTTCATGGTGGCCATTATGATGTCACTGTATTTTATATATGATATATATGGTATTTATGTTTCCTATATACTTCTGTATTTTATATTTAAAACATGCCTTTATGCTTTGCATGTTGTGCAAATGGGATAATTTCATAGGAGGAAGTGTGGACTACCGCCCCCTCAAGTGATGTGACTCGTTCATGCAATACATGAAATGTATAAATAATGAAATTAATGAACATATGTGACCTATATAACATATATATTATACTGTAATTATAATATATATATCTCTCAATTATTTTTAATTCCATTAATATGACAAAGAAATGAATGTAGCGTTCATGCATACGTACGGCCTACCGTCTCCATGAATAGTGTATTTCATTTATTTTTATCTCCAAATGTTCTGGAATAGTATAAAATGTATATTTACTGGATATATATGATATTTAAATAATTAATACTATTCTGGAGATGATTTACTTATAACTACATGGACAATCAATTTCAAACAAGTTCATTTTTGACTCATGTACCAAACATCGACAAAAACGTCTGATATGAACTCACATTATTGACCAATTATTATAATATTATAATATGTGATATAAACTGAATAATAATCTTTAAAGGAGGGCCTTAAGAAATTATAAATTGACCATATTTTATTATTTAGGAATATAATGAAAGGAACAAGACAAGTCGGACTTGAGGTAAGGGATCTGACCTCTCTCTATCTTTTCAATTACCCTCTTTTATGTCATTTCATTTATGCTCCATGTTCCTATGTTGGAGGATGTTCTTTAATATTCACCATAATGTAATTTTTATTTTCATATGATGAGTTACCCCCTCTTACACTCCTCAATTCATTTTAAGAATTTTTATGTGGCGCTGTTAGGCTGCCGAATTTTCGTAAGGGATCCGACCTCCCTCTTTCTTTTTAAGTACTCTCTTTTCTGTCATTTCTTTTAAGTTCATATTTATTATGTTTGGGGATGTTATTTTATATTCTACATTCTGTAAATTTTATGTTCATATTATCATAGAACCTATTGGATCTCATAAGTCCATTTTTGGAAGTTTTATGTGGTGCCATTAGGCTGCCGAATTTTCATTAGGGGATTTTCATCTCACTTTTTATTCCTGTGAGATTCATGCTAAATTTTCCACTATTTCCTTTTGTGCGGTGTATTTACTTCCCATTATTCTTCTCATTTTGTAATATAATTTCTTTTATGGGTATTTACACCAACGTTGTACGATCTTTCTTTCATGGGGTGAACGTTTCGAAAGTTACCCAAATCGGTAAGGGAACCTTTCACACTCCTCTTTTAAAAAGACTTATTTTGTTGTGTCTTTTAATTTAAATATTTTTATATTGGGATATGTTCTTATATATCCTTATTGATTTAAATTTTATGTCCAAGTGATGTGATACCATTTTCTCTCTCATCAACTAATGTTATGAATTTTAAAGTGACGCCATTAGGCTGTCAAATTTTATCAAGGGAACTTCTTAACCCAATTTCGATTTCTTTGGGTTAAACATGTACTTATTGAATATGTCATCCTATGAATATGTGTGAATGACCTCTGGTTGTTTTACACATAATATCCACTTATATTGGGTGTATTTATATTCGGAACACATAATTATGAGATTGATTTATCCTTAATTTAAGGATACCTTCTTTATAAGGGATTTCATCTCATTTTACAATTCTATTGAGACTTCATTATTGTTATACACCAATTCACTCTTATATGGTGTATATACTGTCCTTGGGAATAATATATCATGAATCCATTTATTCTGATGATATTATAAAGTTCTTATTAAATGTTATTCTTCAATTATTGTATTCAAGTGTCTCTCATTTTGTTAAAAACCCTTTAAAAAAATATCGTTTTAAATGTTTTAATGATTTATTCTTATAATTATTTATCATTAATATCCATGTTTTCAAAATGGTTTTAAGGATTTATTTATATGGATATTAATGGTTTAAAATTTTAAAGGCTTCAAAGTGGTATGGGACACTTTGATTCAAAAATATGTTTATTAAATGTTTTAAATGTTTTTGAAAATGGTTTTTAGAATGGATTCATTATTTCAATATCTTAAAATTTTATATTGTTATTTCAATGTGGGAATGTTATCTTTACTTTATGATTAAGTTATGTGCTATGATTATGTTATGTTTATTGGGAATTGTTTATGAATATGGGTGGTTCCGTGATAAACTAAGGGCGGGTGAGCCCGATATAGCTCTCCAATGCATTGGGTAATGCGAAGGAGTTAAACACTAAGATTTCTCCGAAGAGATTTAGAGAATATACTATGATGGGTATTCCAAACGTAACCCTAAGGGTTACTCCCTACGTAAGAATTTTATGAATGCCTCAAGTTACCTTTATGTATTTTTATTTTTATTAAGATATGCATAAATCTTATGATATCTATGAGTTATTCATAAATATTATGATTTCATGAGGTATGTTAAATTGTTTATGCTTTATGAGTAAAGTATGATTTCATTGATTCTTATGTATACATGGACTGATGTTTTCTTTCCGTACTGTTATAACCCTTACTGATCTTTTTATGCTCATCCCATGTTTTTGAAATGTTTTCATAGGACATAAAGTTGAATAGGGTTAAGGATGGGATCAAGGAAATGTCAGGCTATCTAAAACAAGGAACTAGACATGACTCTTTTGTTCAAGAGTTTTTATTTTTGTGAAAAAAATGGAAGTTGAGTAGATTATTCTACTTTGTAATCTTTGAGATGTAATAGTTATGTACTTATTCTCTAAAAATCTAAACCTGAAAGGATCCTCAATGTGAATTATTCATTTAATTAAATAATAAGTAATGTTTAAGGCCAGGTCCTTATACACATGATATTAAAACCTATATCTATGAGCTATATAGGAGTAATCAAAGGATACAAAAATATCAATATGAAGAATCATGTTATTCAACCTATGTGATCAAGTCATGGAGATAGAAATAGAACCCTGATGATAAGACCTACAAAACAATATCATTTCTTTGATAGAAGAATTCACATGTGGAATAGCGAAGCAGGTTTGGTGGATATTTTAATGAATAATTATCTAGTTTTTATGTAATAATTAAATAAGTAATAAATAGGATAATATCATGTAAAATTAGTTCAGCATTTCGATCTATAATTATGGTTTTTTTTAATTTATGGATTGAATGATCCGAGAGAAGAAATTTTCTATATATTGATTGAATAATATTGAAGATATATTCCCACCATAAGGGGAGAAATGTAGAATCATCCATTTTATGTCAGATATTACCCCTACAACCTCATTATTTATTTTATTCCACCTATTATAAAGGGGGGGGGTGTTAGAATATTAAAACCATTCATTCTATTTAGTTGATGATAATGGGTTAGGCTCACTGATGTTCTAAGTGATGATGTTAGTGATTGAGTGTTAGGTTTCTTGGTCCATAGGGAATCTTATGGATCAAGGCATGATGTGATCGATAAGTGGCTCTCATTCCTCAAGTAATCATTTATTTTGTTTTATTTTGAAGTTCAAATTTAGATAGGAGGACTTGTTGATGTTCATGTCGTCGTAGTGGTTCGCCGATGTGATATTGAATTTTGAATTTAAAATTGTAATTACCAGTGTTTTTGTTTTTTATATAGATGTTTTTTCCTAGATAATAGGTATGTTATTCTTATTTCGGTATGATTTCTTAAATTATAAGCAGTTCCCACTTAACCTAAAAGTGTTTTTATTAGAAAATTCAAAAAAACGGATATCTAGAGTTTTGGTAATGATAATGGGTTAGGGTTTTATTCTTTATTTTCTTTGTATTTAATTTTACGAATTTTAAATAAATATTTCCTTTATTTATCCCATTATCTATTAGTTTTCTTTTTTTTCTCTTACTATATGATTCTATATATCCTTAATAGAGTATAAATAACCAAAGGATTTGATATTTGGGGAATATATAGTGTTTTTTAGTCCTATACTATAATTTTAATAATAATTATTTCATATCCATTGTGAATAGTGAGAATAGAAAGTATGGTAGGTAATGGTAACTATTAACTCTTTCAGGATCATATTTTTCTATTATTTCACTATATCTTCTCACCCAATTCTCTCATATAACCCTAAATAAGATGGTTATGAGTATTTTTATTAGAATTATTCCATAAGATGGAGTTAGATGGTTGGAAGGTGTGTATTCTCGACTGAGATGTACACATCCCTTAAATTATAGAGGAGGTATGAATTGATATGCCTATTACACTTCTCATTTATGTTTGGTACCACAATATTAGGTAAATTAGTACAACCAAAGAATTATATTAAATTGGTTATTGAAATGAATTTTTATAACTAAAGGTAAAAATGAATGAATATATAGATTCTCTAGGATCATTCTCTATTATTCATAACTCTTAGTGTGTTTCATTTCTTTCATTATTTGTTCATTTCATCTAGTTATTTTTATTCAAAACACACACAAAAAGCCCTAAATTTTTTATGTTTTTAATATAAAAAACACAAAAATATAGTAAAGTGAAAATATATAATTAGTTATCCAAAATAGGATCATTTAAAGACAACCCTATAAAACCACTATACTAAACCTAAAAAAATATAGATTCTAGTTTTTCATTCCCTGTTATAGGGATAAAAAAATTGGCTTTTTTATGGGTAGAAAATAAATCATTCATTAATTATTATAAATTTTATAAATATTTTCTTCTCTTTCATAAAAAATGCTAAAATAATGTATAATATTTATGACTTACCCTCTCAAATGAAAGAAACTATTTTATTTCTCGGTAGACTGGTGAAGGGTATTTTGAATATCAAATTAGAAAGATAATTTTTTGTAGATTTCATTAAGGATCTTAAATAAACATTAAATTTAAATTATTGAATCCTTGGATAGGGAAATAATTGTGTTCTCATAGTACTTATCATAAATCTATAAAAAAGTATTCAACACGCCCAAATATTCTCTTATATTCTCTCCCACATTTCAATAATACATTAAAGAGGATAAAAATACACTATTAAAATATATTTATGAATAATTATTAATATTTCCTCTAAGTTTCCATATAATAAAAATAAATATTTATAACTAATAAATTTATGGTAGTATACCAAAACATAAACTCTCTTGTATTTTTATTTTATACGGTTGAATAATCATATTAATTACCCTAATTTTTTTATATATAATCAAAACCCTTGATGGAATTAGAGAATGAAAATGATGGAAAATAAGATCTCACCCTAAAGTAGATGATGGTGTTGTAAATTGAAGAAGAATAATTCTTTGTTGTTTTGCATTTGGAGATAGAATTACCAATAATCATAATTGATGGGGAAGATTAAAATATTAATTTGTCTTATTTTAAATTTATTCAAAAAGAAATATTCAATGATTTCCCCTATTATGAAACCTCTTATGCCACACCAGTAATGATGGACCTATATTTTAAAGAACAAAAAATAAAAGAAGTGGTAGAACTGAAAGACCTTAACTTTTTCCACTCCCATAACCGAATATATATTTCAATGTGAGATGATTGGAATAATGAAACTATATATGAGGTATACTATGTATCATTAATTTATATGAGAACTAGAGTAATAATAATATTGTGGTTTACCTCACAAAGTCCTAACCCACCATGATATTTTAGATAATAGATGTTACTATTGGGATCAGGGTAGTAAAAACCTTGTACGAACTTAGGGGGTTCAAACCAAGTCTTCTCTCCCTTTATATATCTTATTATTTTTTCAATTAATATACTTCTTATTCGTGGTTTATTTTTGTAGGTTATAAAATATGAAATTTAGGATCTTACAAAAATCCACCAATGTTTGAATAAAATTATGTTGTATTTATCTAACTTATAATTTGTACTACATAGTTTATTTACCTTTTCAATTCATGGAAGAGTGTAAACATTTTTGTGGGAGAGTGTGAACTAGTTATATGATTTTGTGTGTGTTTTTCTTTCTATTTTTACATTTTTAGGAACATTGAACTTAATTGAATATCCTTTATCAATTCTTAAAATTGTGTTGATTTAGAAAAATTATAATTTATTTTGGAAAAAATGGGTTTTAAATGATTTTTGATTTGGATGATTTTCCTGACCATTTAATTTCAAGTTTTTTTAGGTTTTTAGGTAATTTTTTAAATCTATATCCATTATCATTGAAACAAATTTTTTAACAACTATGAATTCAGTTTTAAACCCTATTAACATATTCTTATAAATGACTTTATTTTCTTGAGAGATACATGGATGTTGTGTGAGAACTAGAACATGTGATAATTTCTTTTTCAAATAATTGGAGTTCATGAGATATTTTTAATACAATGGAAGTACTTAATTGGCTAGGAATATTTTTTATTAAGTCCTATCTTTTATATTAATCCTTTTTTATCACAAATTAATTCATGAAATTATTTTCAGTTTTATGCCACAATAAAACTTAACGTTTCCTTACCTACCTTCAAAATTAATATATTTTAAGGATTCTTTCATTTTTGAGTGTGGGGGAAGAAAATTTATTGTGTTGTTTGGGAATAATATTCATTCTAAGTGATGTGAATGGTTTTTTTCACCATTATATACATTTTATAGATTAAAATGGGAATTAATCAATATTATACATGTTATAAAATAATTCTCATCCAATTATACTAAGAAATATGTGAAGATAATATAAGAAGATGTGGTCATAGTATTCAATATTCTACTTGTATGAATCGTGACCCCACTAAAAAATAAAAGGTCCAGAATTATTATTCATTCATTGTAATCAATTTTCATCACATTGACCCTGAAAAAATATGAAAAATTTTGAAAAAGAAGGAAAATTGGGGAAAATTTATGGAATCATTTATTAAATTCTTTGTTTAACTCATGTCCCAAGGTAAGAAAATGTCGTGTTTTTTCACATAAAGGAATATTCCCTAATTCCATTTGATTCCATATGGAATGATATGGTTTTTCACAGAGTATGATATATATATGAAAAAGGTATTATATTTAATCCCTTTTTATATCTTATTTTACAATATATTTATGTTTTATGATATTTATTAAAGAATGACATATTGTACGACATTGTTTTGTTGTAGTTATATAAATCAAAAGGTTCAATTCATTTCCTTGAAAAAATTATCCATATTAATATTATGAAGTTTATTTTAAACTATAATTTATATAGGTTTTCATTTATTAATGACTTTTATATGATAAAATATATTGGAATGTTTGTTTACTATGGTTACATGGTTTGTAACCAAAGGAATTACTCATACATTTTTGAAATATTCAAGTAATTTCATGGGCTCAGGGAGTATACCCATAACCTATATAAAGAAGTATTTTCCATGGTAATATTGTAAAATATCCTACAATGGTATTTTTGGATACACTCTCCCTAGAGTAGATCTCTTCTTCCTTCCTCATTAACATTAGGAGGCATTGGAATATTATAAGGGTTTGGAAGGTATTAACCAAATAATTTTATTAACCTGATGAAACCTGTGGATAAACCTCAATGGGAATATACATTATTTTATTCTATGGTAATATTCATCAATAATAGTTTGAAAGATAAAATATCATCATAATTTGGTTCAAGTTATAAATTATTCATTTAGATTTTACATGAATTTATTTTTCAAAGTTATGGTAATAATTGGTTTTCTGGTTTCTATTTTTTATTATTTCATTGATTAATGTTAAATCATTCCTTTGAAACCCATTAGAGGATTCAAATCATGCAATGTTCCTGATTCATGAAACCATGTTTTAAAAATGAATAACTACAACTGAAATTATGATATGTGATAACATAATCTTGACTGAGATCCAAAAATTACATTATATAATAAAGTTATGTTGATAATGAGCCTAAAATTATATTTTTTGATAACTTAAAATGCATTGGGTCCCAAAAAATATGTTATGTAATAACTTAACCTATGTTGGGGTTACTAAAATTGTATTATGTGATAACATAGTATTCATTGGTACTACGACATACATTATGTGATAGCATAACTTATATCCTACATTACTATAATAGACAATTGTATCATAAATAAGATACAGATTTATATTGTATAATATGATTGATATCACATAAATGATTTAAGATATGAAAACATATGAATCCTATTTTATAATTCTAAGCACATCCTAAAAACCATTAAATAGAATCATTTTACCTAAAATTCAATTTATTAATTAAATTATATATTTTCTTAATTTTTTATACATTATAATAAAAAATGGGATTTTTTAATTTATAATTTTTTTATAAATTAATTAATTTGAATTTTTTTGAATAATTAATTAAATATTTAAGAAACATTTATTAAAACATATACCATAATATTAAGTGTTAATATTAAATTATATTAAATAATATACGACATGGATTACAATGTAAATATAAAATTTATATATAAAAATTATAAATTTTATTTATAAATGGTTTATATACTATATAAAAAAGTTAAAATAGAAAGTGGTTATATTTAAAATTAGGTTTTATCCAAAATGATTAATTTTAATTATTAAAAATAAAATGTATTTATTTGGCAATTATTTAAAACATTTAAAAATATTTTGGATAAATGATTTGATTCAAGGTTTAAATAATACTTAATATATGATACCTAGATTACATAAAATTATCATATAATAGGGATTCAAAAATAAAATGTATATGTTTTAGGGAATATCATATATTTAAATTAAAATTCTATGTAATAAATGATATGAATGGTTTCATGTTAGGTAATAAATATAAAGTGATTATATTTATTTAATTTATGTATTTTCTATAATGAATTTTTTAATTATAAAGTGTTTGTAATTTTTTATAGATGGATGTTTCAAAAATCTTTTTCTCATGGTTAAATTCATAATTTATTTATTTATTTATTATTTTCTATTTAATTCATAAATATAATTATTATATTGTGATTTTTTATGTATTTATTAATGTATGAGATAAATTTATTCTTATAAATTTTCATACTATGCATTATATACTAGGTTCTACAACATAAGATTTAGTTTTTATCTACCTTGACCTCAGTTTGAAATTAAAAATATTATCTTGAATTTATATCTTCAATATATTCCATACATATTAGGTAAAAGGGTTTTGTTGAATTGAGTTATCTCTTGATTAAAGTATCCTTGGGTAGATGGAAATTAGGTTGGATTTCCCACTGGCCTAGAGGCTTATACCTTGTTCAAGAAAGGTGGTGGTTGGCTATTTATGCCCCCTATCTTATTCTCATGGAGGCTATCCATTTCATATAATTATTAATATTTGTTGGAATGGTTTATGTACTTTATATATAAGATTTATTTGGATGTGTGTAAATATTTTTAGCTTCTCTTTTTAGTGAAATACAAAAATCGTGGGTTTTCTAAAGAGATAAATAATATTATTATTTAAACGTATTAATTTTGTCGGGGAAATAGAGATTAAAAAACTAAATATTTAGAAGCGTTCATATATAATGGGAATTAAATGAGACATGATGGTGCGATTAAATCCCCTTCAAAATACTAAGTGTTCAGATTACTTCTGAAGAAACACTTATAAAGACCTTGATCATCAAAATAAGCAGGTTAGTCCAAATATGGGTACCCCTAGAATAAATTATGTGAGTAAATTAGGTAATGTATGAACCTAATAGTATTGGGCTACCATTATTAGCAATTAGTTTTGGTTACCTTTATTTTGATACCCTCATTGGAATTGGTTATAATAGGAATAAAGTTGGGATTATTCATATAATTGACTGAGTAAATAGTTATCCACTCAACTATATAAGAGTCGTATGTGATATGATTGGGATAATTTCATACCTAAATAGATATGTGATGTGATAAATTTTAAAGTTACCCAAATTATAGTTAAATATATATTTTTATACTACTAATGTGTATGGTGGATTTAGAAGAGGTCATCATTTTTTTGGGATCACATTTTTTAAAGGTCATGATTAAATGAATATAAAATATAAATACTCGACTAATAAAATATTATTCTATAAAAATTATCAAAAAATCATCTTTAAGATTGAATTTTATATCTATATTAGATAGAGAAAAAACATAATGGTAGTAATTTTCTTGACTCATGATAAAATTTAAGATTAGTTTTTATGCACGTAGGAAAATTCTATGTTTTGGGGAAACTCTTTCCTAAGTATCCAACTGGTGAATCCATTTAAAAAAATGAAATATATTCCTTTTATAAGAATTTATTAGATTCACTAGAAGTATCTACTCTTTTTATTATGTCTATGGAATCCACATTACAAAAGCATCATGGGTCCTTAGATGATTATAAGATGTTTGGTATCCTGAAAACACTTTATCAGGAAAAATATAGGCATTATAGGTATAATGTTTCAATGGATATCTTAGTAAAATATGTTATAATTATTATTAGTCTCAAATCAAGTGTTCAATAATATTTTGTACATCAATGACTTGAAGAGATTGGGTTCACCTCTTATACTTTAAATGGCCATGGAATTCAATCTATAATCACTAACGGAAAGGTTCTGATAGTTTATTCTGAACTATAACCTAAATAAATTTGATAATAGTTTTCCTAATATCATTAATATTTTTAGGAAAATTTTTTAGGAAATGGTAGGTCAAGTATTTAGTTCTAAAATGATGGTTAAAAATGATAAGGGTAAATTTTTTAGCTAGAGAGAAAAAATATTATTTTAAATTTTGTAATGATAATTAAACAAATGATGTGGATAGAGGGTTAATGATTTCATTTTGTAAAACCTAGGAAATCTAAAATGTAACTATTTAGAACAATTTAAGGTTTATAAGAAACCTCATGGAGGTTTTACCTTAGGTCATACTATTATATAATTTAAATATTTTTTTCTGAAGGGTACATGATTCCAACTGCATATTATACAAGTTTTATAAATTTATAGGAGTTAAGAAGTGATGGAAGAGTTTATTAAGGGATATTTATGTTTTGTTTCAATTAATTAAGAAAATAGTTTTTAAATTTAATATTTGAATGTAATAAGTACTTCAAGATTATATAAATAGGATTAGAATATGTTTATTTGGAGTTTCATTTTCTCTCTCTTTAGAGGAACTGGTAAATAGTCATTTTTAATGAATATAATGAAGGTTTTGATACACATGGTTTATTATTAATCCAATATTATCACATATTTTAATATTAGACAACTATTAAAGCATTTTTATTCAAGATAATGTGTTTTTCAAATAATTAGAGGGAATATGATACACCATTAATGGTTGAATATTTAGTAATATATTTTATTTAGTAAAATTTACAAGAACATAAAATATCATATATTATATTAAAATAATAAAATATTTATTAAATATTACCACTTAAAAGAAAATTGGTGTTATTTACAAACAAAAAGATGTTTTTTGTTGTTGTTTTAATCATGATGTTTTTTAAATAATATATTTCCCTAGAGACTAGAGGGAGTATGACTGGTGTAAAGACCCGAATCTGAAGCCCCTCCACTGGTGCCCCATACCCGATTCGCCACATGACCTAAAGAGCGTTTCCCCATACGCCATAGGCTGTCGACTAGCAGCGAGGGCCTTGGTGAGTCGGTGGGGAAACTATGCCCTCATTCGGTAAGGTATATAGAGAAAAAACAATAGTCAATAGCAGAAGCAGTAACAACATGCATAACAGCAGAAACCAAACAGCGGAAGCAATGAATATATAGCAATGATGAAAATGATACAGTAGGTACAAGTATCTATAGAAAGAAGAAAACACAACAACGTGCTGTAATACAAATGAAAACAAGTGAAAAAGAAAAACAAAATAAACACCTCAGCACCGTGAGCCCCGGCTTAGTCCCATGATCTCTAGCTCTAGCACAATCAAGAACCTGAAGTAGAAGGGCGCTTGCCCATATCTATACATGCAGCAACATAGTCTACTTGGGCCTAAAATCATTGACCAAACAGGTTGTGAGATACAATCCAAGTAGGAAATCACCCAAAGATTTGTTCCTAACTGTCAATGAATACAAGGAAAGTAATAAAACAAGAAGCAGTAAATAGGAAAGCACAATAATCTACAATACATAGTTCTAACAAATAAACTATACAAGTAAGCAGCCAGCAACAAGAAGAAAATAGGTAACCCTCTGGGTAGCTCTCACAGCCTAACCCCTATGGTTCAACCTATAAGTACCCGAAACCCTCTAGGAGGCACACGCAGTCTCACCCCTCTAGTTCAGCAATGAAAATAATAGACTCTCTTGGGAAGCACTCACCGTTAATTCCCCTTATAGTCTCGTATCGTGCTAAAGGCTCTCTGGGGAAGCACTCAACGTCTATTCCCCATGTGGCCCGCATCGAGGAACTACAGACTCTCTAAGGAAACACTCAATGTCAATTCCCCCTGTGGTCTCATATCGTAATTAAAATACACTATGGAGAAGCCTTCCATCAATTCTCCCTTTGGTCTACTACTCTAGGTTCTCACAGTCCTGAGTGAAACTAAACATGCTCAACGTGCATGTACATCTTCCAAGTAACCTCAAAAACTACTTGGCTATCAACTAATGCTCAGCAGCAAAGAAGGAAACAGTCCACAATCCTACAACTAGGCCTGGAAACTGGAAAAACACCAAACATGAAGAATAAGAATAGCAAACATCCAAGGTATAGTAAACCTACCATAATCACAGGAAAAACATTTACTCTAGCAATCAAGCAAATCAGGCAATACAACAAGGGAAAAACAGGAACATACAATACCCCGTTCAAGGGTATTGGTGGAATTTGCACAAAATATTCATCAAATTTCTACAGAATGTCATAAACCACCTAACTCGATCCTAGGAGATCTATATAAGTGAACCACGATGAAAGATTCCCCTTGGAATGATGTAGATATGAGAAAACGCACAAAACTCTCAACCTACAATAACATGGAAACCAGGAGGAATAAAGAAACAAGATTCAAGCAGAAGAGAGAGCTCACCTCTTCGATTCTAACGCAATCGACCGCACTCAAATCCGAGAATGGACGAAGAGGTGGGAGCTCGTCGAAGTTCCAACCGTATGGTCACTCTTGGGCGGATGAAATCTAGAGAAGAAGATGAAATTGGGGGTTAGGCACGACCCCAGTCCGTTTAGTGAAAAAAAAGAAAGTACATGGCATGTACTTTTATAGTACACGACGTATACTGGTTCATTTCCGTACTCTACCAAAATCGGCCTCCACGTCACCCCTACACACCGTGTGTGTGGCCCGGGCATGGCCATCACACGGCTTTGAGCCGGATTAGAGTAAACAGCGTGTACTCATAAAGTACACGGCGTGTACTTTGAAAATTTCTAGAAAATTCATTTTTCTTAAAAACTCCAAAAAAAGAAAAGAAAAACATACCTGAACGAAGATCCGGGTTCTTACAACTGGACTTAAATAAGTTTAATGTTAACTAATAAATGATTTTAATAATAAAATATCTAATTTAATTTTACTTGATATCCCAAAAGGTTTGGGTTATGATGGAAATAAATCCAGTTAATGTGTTATATTTAGTTACCTAAAAATAAAGTTATATTCAGTTAATATCCTAAATGGGTTTAGAGTATGTTAGTAATAATATGATATAAAAGTTACATTTATCACCATAATATATCATGGAAAAATTTTTATGGAAAGTTTTTCATGAGTAATGATGATAAATATGGAATGTGTTATTTTTAATCAGAGATATTATTAAAATCATAACATTAAATGTTATGAAGTTTATGTTGTTTTATTATGTTCAACGATTAGAATATTTGGAATATGATTCCAAAGGTTCACCATTATTCTAACTGGATTAACTCATAGACGTTACTTAGTAATGATTTTTTTGGAAGGGTTTTATCAGATTGAAACATATTGATGTGACATGAATTATATAGAAATTTATTAAGATTAATAAAACCCTATAAAGTGTAAAAAACAAAGGTTTGATATAAAAATCTATTATATAAAATACTTTATATTTTTTATTATTATTATTTTAAAATAATATCAAAGAGTCTTAACAAAATATAATATATCATGCATTAAGAAAAGGTAATCTCTATTTTATCATTCTTTCACATTGGTTTAATATTTTTATATATTGATATGCATTTCATCAAGTTTAATTACACTTGGACTCTAAAAGTATGACATTGATTTATGCATAATTTCTTCTCTTCATGGAGTATTATAGGTTATAACTAAATATTAAGGTTAGAATGAGTATGAATATTGTTTAGGGATATAGAATATGCTTATGGGGAAAAAATTATGTGATGGAAAATACATAATGTATAACAAATGGAGTGTCATAAAACATATATTTCATTTTCTAGGGATGAATGATTCATATTTGGAGTTCCCACTACCTGATGTTGGTGAGATACCTTCATGAGAACCTTAATACGTTGATATCTTTTTTAGAACAAGCTTGAGGCATGGAAAATCAGTTGGTGGGTGGGTATGTTGATGATCATGTCATTAGTTTGACCAGAACCAAGTTTTTATTTTTCCTCTCATATAATGAGTATGACACCTTGAACCTAGATTGAGATAGATTAAATAAATTTATAGTAATATATAAAGGGTATATATGATGTTCTTATCAACTTGGATGGTGGATATATGATGTTCTTGTCTACTAGATAAATAATATATGATGTATTAATTGTCTTGGATTGAAAAAACATGGAATTTAAAGAACTTTTGAGGAGGATATATGAGATTTATATAATTCATGTCCCATTGTAATTCATTGTCTTGGACATAGATATTATGTAAAAATCATGATATAATGTGATGATGTTCGTGGACATAGGTGTAGATATACTTCTATTTGATAAATATCAAACATATCCATTTAAATCTTGATTGACAATGATAATTTGGTAGAGCGAAATATTTTATTACATTTATAGATCCTGTGACTCCTATTCATTTCAAATTCTATAAAGGTCCATGGGGTCACACATTGTGGTTGATATAATGTGGATTGAGTTTGACTCGAGAAGTTTCTCTAAAAAATGCTTTAAAGAGTTTTGGATGGTTACTCACAAGGCACTTCATATGATATTATATATGGTGAAATTTATGATAGAATCCCCAATGTTTTTAAAGGATATCCAAAAAGATATTTGGATATGATTAAAATATTTAACATATATGATATGGTATTACGTGAAATAACATGAAATCCCTTTAGTCTTTAGTGAAAGTGGGATATTGAGGGGAATATTTTTTAATGACTTGCCATATCACATGGTACAATAGGTTATTCTATAGATTTTTACATACATATGGAAAAGGATTATATTTAATCCTATGTGTATATCATATTTTACAATATTGTGATATCATATGTTTTCTATTCAATCATGTTGTATTGTTTGACATGGTTTTATCCTAATTCCAAGAATCGAATGTTTCATTTAATTTTGACACAACCACAACTCACTAATCCATCCAAATGTTAAAGAAATAAATTTTAAAATATCCTACATATAGGTTATCATTTATTGATCCATTTTATAAGACAAAACAAATTGTATTGTTTATTAATAAGTGTTACATTATATATAACCAAATTAATTATTTATACGTTTATGAAACATATGAGTGATTTTATAGACTTATGGATCATCCATGTAGCCTATATACTGGATTCATATCCATGGGTTGAATTTTTGATCCCATATGGTGATATATGTTCAATAAACTCTCCCTTCCAAATATCTCTTATTCTATCTTATTTAGCACTACGAGTCACTAAGAGATCCTAGAGAATCAAAATATATTCACCCAAGAATTTTGGAGACTCAGTCAAACCTCTGAATAAACCTCAAATGGGTTATCCTTTCAGTTTTTCCTTGGTGATTTTAATAAATCATATATTTAAATCACCATTACCAATGTATTTTCTTGTACGTTATGCATTCTTCATTTAGATTTTACATGATTTCATTTTTCAAATGAATGATTATTTTGTGTTTTATGCTTTTTATTTGCTTGTACCTATTTGATAATGGTAAACAATTCATTGGAATACAATCATCTACATCATGTAAGAAGACTTGGGTGATGTGCATCCCAAGTAGTTACTTGAAAATTCATTCATTTAAGAGATTAACATGTACTCTTTAGCTTTTAAATTTTAAAATTTTACCCACATCATCTAAGACACCAAAATTACCATGAAAATTACCTTCATGATTAAATACATTTTTATACTCCATGGAATAGGGAATTAAAATTTTTACCAGCTTATTGTGATACATGTATTCTTCCATGCATGAATATAACATCATATCTAAATTTCCATTGAACAAAGAGTTACATGAATTTCAATGTTATGTAGTTTGTGGTTGAATTATGAATGATTTATTAAGGTTTAATAAATTTAAATGTTAGAGAATAAATTTAAAGGGTTTTTTTTATAAATGATAGATGATAAATTATATATTGAAAATATTTTGAAAAATTATTTTATTATTGATTTCGACATATATTTGGTATCAGTATATGATGATTTTCCAAGAGTACAATATTTAAGTGTGGGAATTGATAGATCACATATTTTTTCACTAATTTTACTTTTTAATTAAATGTTTTAATCCCCCTGAAATTTATAAAATAACATATATTTTTACAAATTCAGTTTATAGGTTTTATCTTTTTTTATTATAAATATGGTCAAAATAATTTTTTTATGATTTAATAATATTTTTTGATTTAAATGTTCATAAACATACTTTCAAAATTCATTTTCCCATTTTTAAGGTGAACATGTGAATATTATGTGATAATGGGATTATGTGCAATTTAAATGTATTGGTTATATGAGTAAATGTGAATTATAGTTTTTATTTATGAATAGTTTTAATGAGAAGTCCCTCACATCTGGTTAATTCCATAGAAACAAATTTTGTATGATTAAATTCATGGGGGGAGTGACTTGTATAATAATCTACTTAGCCATACAAAATAATATGTATGAATTACCCAGGATCCTAGCACTCACATCCTAATAAGTTAAGTATCATGTAAAAATAACTAATGTCCAGGCTATTCTATTTTAGATAAAATATCTCTCACTAGATCTTGCATCAATATATAGGATCAACCAAGCTGACCAACAAACTTATTGGATATTAACTCCAACATCTCTGTTCTCAATAATAGTAATAAAAGGATTTTGGGAGATCATTATGATGATTATATTGATTCAACCTATGTGAGAATGCTATGTAGATGGTGATTGGGTCATGATGGGAGGACTAATAAAACATTATTATTTCATTCAGGGAAACATACACATGTTGAATAGAGAAACATTTTTGGGGGAAATTTATGTAGGTTCCAGGCACAGCGGAAGCACATTGGTGGGTTTACCCAACTTTAATTTTAGCGTTAACAATGATCAATCCGAGATCCATCAGGATAATAAAATGCCAGATCTTTGGAATAGAATGAAGAAAAAAAAGAAAGAGGGGAGTCCCAGAACTATAAATAGGATCATCTTATGTTGGTTATAATTAATTTAATTAATTGACAAGAATTACCTTGATGAAATTCTTTCATTGTGGATGTTTCCGGTCACAATTTGATTTGATCCGTCATTGCATCATAGAATCCATGTGTAGGATTCCTCTAGCAGTGATCTACACATACTCCATGTATCTCAGGATGTCGCTGAATGGATCTCTCAGTGCTAGCGTGGAAGAGCCTTCGCTTGAGATGTCCGCATTCGATCGCCTTGATCCAGTGGAGGTGGATCTCTCTCCCATAGCTTGAGATCAATCTCGGTGGAAAAAGAATTATCTCTTGGCTTAAAAGCCTTTTCAAATCTATTATGCACAACCACAAAAAAATGGTCAGGCTAATGAGAAATATATAATTGGGATTTTTAATTACATAGAATAATAAAATTAATTAATTACCTGAAATTATTTATTCATTTCATTGAATTCATTGTAATACCCCATGTCTAATAATAATAGTTGACTATTATTATTACCTAACATGCACCTAGAAAATTACACATAATATTATTTAATTAATTAAATAATATTTATTTCTCATAAATTCCCATAAAAAATACATGGTGTGTATATTTAATATACACGGCATGTACTTTTATTTTTTCATTTTTCTTTATTTCCTCTACCACATTTATTAGACCTTGAATAATGGCTAATTATTTATAAAATAAATATCACTACATTACTCTCTAATAAATATATTATTTCATCCACAATATATTCTCTCGAATAACTAGTGTCGAAATAAATGCGATCAGGTGTCCTTAAATAATTATTAAACAACAATCATGAATAATATTTATTTAACTTGTTAAATTAATATTTAACTGAGATACTTGGACACACTTAGTGTGTGACCCTCTAGGCCTCTTTCTTAGTGGCATTAGGCGGAGCCGACCTAAATTCCAAGGTTAGGTTCTAGCAACATTCAAAGGCACCCATAGAGAAAGAAGTTAATAACGCAATGACGTGTCACCTCTTATGAACACTTACCGTGTAATATAATCCATTTGTCTTGATATCTCGAATAAAGCGGGTTGCATGCTAGTTCCATAAACCCATATGCTTGGTTATTCTTTCTTTGACATTATAGAATTGAACTTTCCCATTCGTTTCGATGCACATGGATTTATTTAGGCTATATCAATTCCATAAAAGGGCCTGAGATATCTACTTCTTTTATGGAATAGAAGGGACAAATCCTTTCTTGCATTATCTATTAATGCAGTATCACTCGTTACACACCCGAAATATCCTATCTCATTGCGAACAGTGTGTCATCATAGTTTCCATAAATACATATAAGTGCGTGTGTTTTAATACCCATTAATAATAATCTTAAAGTCTAAGGACCAATACAGATGTACGCAGATAGGAACATCCAATGACACTATGAAATGTGGATTTCCTACCGGCGGGTCATGTTCCCATTATATCCTCCTAGATATTACCAAGGGCGCACACCATGAGAAGGTGCCTCAAATTTTAATGAGTCCTCACCCCTAATGTCCTGTATTATTTGTGTCCCTCAAATAACATCATTTGGCCAAAGAACATATATTCAAGAATAGCATTATAGAAATTCCAGGTTGTCATCATAGAAGGGATACTCTACGACCCTTTAATGCAATAGATATCCTTAGGAAATTATCACATTCATTGTTACACAGAAGAATAATCAAGATGTGATAAGTTATTTATTGATGAATAAATAACATAGTAGTTGGTTCTAGGCCTCTAACTCAAATAGAATCCCACTTGGACTAGAGCCAACTGCTAACAACCTATAACCCACTAGCTCTCACATGATATTCATGCTTATGTTGAGATATGCCTTTAGTCATGGGGTCCAGCACATTCTCTTCCATGTACACTCTACTAACTAAAACTTCACCACTTTGATAGAAATCCCTCAAAAGGTGATACTTCTAGAGTTTGTGGTTTGTCCGTCGATGTGACCTTGGTTATTTCGCAAGATCCACCGCTGTAGTATTATCACAATACAATGTCTTATGATATTTACTCTTAGGCACCACATAAAGATCCTGGAAAAAGTTATGAATCCATAAGGCTTCCTTGGCTGCATCAGAAGCCGCTGTATATTTGGACTCCATTGTAGAATCGGAGACAACTAGTTGCTTTGAAATCTTCCATCTCATAGCTCCTCCATTGAGATAGAAAACATATCCAGATTGCATCTTCTGATCATTCTGATCTGCCTGAAAACCAGCATCAGTATACCCTATGATGAAAAGCTCCTCATATCCTCCATACACCAGAAACATATCCTTAGTTCTTCTCAGATACTTAAGGATAGTATTAACAGCAGTCCAATGCTATTATCTTGGATTTTCTTGATATCTTCCTACCATACTCAAGGCATAGGAAACATCAATCTTGGTACATAACATGGCATACATGATAGATCCTATAGCCGAAGCTTATGGGATCTTACTCATAATATCTTTCTCTTGTTGTGTCTAAGGACACATTTTCTTATAAATATGTAGGACATGAGACAGTGGAACCAATCCCCTCTTGGATTGTTCCATACTAAATCTCTTGAGTATCAGGTCAATGTATGTACCGTAACATAGACTAAGTAGCCTTTCGGATCTATCATGAATGATCTTGATCCCTAGAATGTAGGTTGTCTCACCCAAGTACTTCATGGAGAAAAAACTTGTTTAACCAGTCCTTAACTTACTGTAAGACTGGTACATCATTTCCAATAATCAATATGTCTTCAACATATACTGCTAGGATAACAAACAAACTCCCATTAAACTACTTATAAACACATGGATCACATTTGTTCTTAATGACACCCAATTCTGTTATGGATTAATCAAATCGAATGTTACATGACCTGGATGATTTCATTAATCGATAAATGGATTTCTACAACATGAAAACCCGTTTGGCTTCACCTGTTGTCACAAACCTTTCTGATTGTGTAATATAGACATCTTCTAGAAGGTTCCAATTAAGGAATGCTATTTTGACTGGAATTTTTCAAATCTCTTAGTCATGGTAAGCTATTATGGAAAGTATGATTATTATATATTTAAACATGGAAACTAGCAATAAGGTTTCATCATAGTCAATTCCATGACACTTTCATAATCCTTTATCCACTAGCCTTGATTTATAGGTTCTTACTTGACCTTCCATGTCCAAATTTCTCTTGAATACCCATTTGCATCCAACATGCTTTACATCAATTGGCTCATCGACCAAAACCCGGACTTGGTTTTGATACATGGAATCCATCTCAGAATTCATAGCTTCTTTACATCTTGTAGCTTCTGAGTTTTTTACTAATTCCTTATAGAATAGAGGTTCATTATTGTTCAAAAATATTTATCCACCATCTTCAATGATTAGGAAACAAAATATAATTGGTTCCTTAACCTCTCTTGAGCTCCTACATAGTACCTGTGTTTTTGGAACCTCTTCCATGTGGACGTATGGAACTTGTTCTTGTACCAGCTCATGTGTATCTTGAGCATCAACTTAGTCGAAGTCAATCTTTCTCCCACTATCATTTCTGAGGATGTTATCCCTCTCAAGAAAGATAGCTTGCCTGGAGACAATCAATTTCTTGTCTGAAGGGTTATATAGGTAATATCCTTTTGTTTCCTTGGGATATCCTATAAAGATACACCTCGTGCCCCAGGGTGGTACTTTGTTGCCTGAGAAGGTCTTAACAAACACTTTCCATCCCCATAAATGTGTGTGAGACAAAATTGGTTTCTTTCTATTTCATAACTCTGAGGGAATTCCATTTTCCTCCTTGGTTGGTACTCGATTTAATGTGTATGTTGTAGTCTGTAATGCATATCCCCAAAAGGATAATGGAATATTTTCATGACTCATCATCGACCTCACCATGTCCAACAAGGTGTGGTTCCTCCTTTCATTAACACCATTCCACTATAGTGTATAAAGAGGAGTGAGCTGAGATATAATCCTAGACTCCCATAGAAGATCGATGAACTCTTGGTTCAGATATTCTCCACCGCGATCTGATCAAAACATCATTATCTTTTTACCAAGATGATTCTCTAATTCATTCTTGAATTCATTAAATTTCTCTAAGGCTTCTGACTTGTACCTCATTATGTAGATATAGACATATCTACTCAAATCATCAGTAGAAGTAATTAAGTAAGAATATCCACCTCTAGCTTCTATTGGAAATGGTCCACACACATCTGTGTGCACCAATCCTAGAATCTTTGTGGCCCTTTCACCCTATCCACCAAAAGGCGGATTGGGAATTTTACCCTATAAACAATAGTGACATCTATGAATTGGTTTTAGATCAGTAGAGTCTAAATATCCATCTTGGAGGAGCTTTGTCAAGCGCTTCTCGTTTACATGATCGAGACAGTGATTCCAGAACTGGGTGATGTATGAGTCATGTGAGTTTGTTTCATTATTAATTTCCAACATGTGTTTTTCATAATTTAATACATACAAACTATTATTTAAATGAACCATACCATAACATATGATGTTCTAATAAAAGATACAACCCTTATTTCCAAAATTGAAAATAAATCCATCCATATCTAAAAAAGATGCAGAAATTATGTTCTTGGTAACCCTAGGCACATAATAACAGTTATGTAAAACCAAAATCATCTTAGTCGGCAATGAGAGGTGGTAATTTACAATGGATAACGTAGCCAGCCTCGCACCATTGACAGCTCAAAGTTCCACCTCTCCTCTAGAAATCATTCTAAATCAACTTGGTTCCTGCATTTGAATACAGATGTGAGCCCCACAAGCTGTATCTGATACTCAATGTGTAGAAATTGAAAGATTACAATCGATAACAAACACACCTTTAGCATCCCCATGCTTATGGGTGCATTTCCTCTTCCATTGGACTTGCTTACTACATGAAAAACATATCGCCTCTCTTTCCTTACCCTGCCTCGGGATCTTCCCCTTCTTGGAGGGATGGCGCTCGGGGGGCTTCAGACTGTTTATAAGTCCTTGGTCCCTTTGCCTTGTCCTTCCTTATCTTATTATCCATATGAACTATAGGTTTGTCATGCCCCATGTCTTTATCTACCTGGGTAATTAAGGTCAAAAGTTATGAAAGAATCATCTCATTGTTGCTCATGTTGTAGTTATCAATGAAGCTAGAGAAGGTCTTGGGTAGTGATGATAGGATTAGATCTATACGCATCTCATTCAGGAACATAATCCCTAATATTTCCAGGCGTTAAATGTAGCCAATTGTCTTGACTACATGAGTCCCATCTAGTGTAGACCCTCCAAGAATTGTTGTAAACAAAGCGTTGGAGATCTCTTATCTCTCATGTCTCTCTTTCTCTTGGTAGAGATCCTGAAGGTGAGACATCAAGCTATACGCGTCCATGTTTTCATGTTTCTTCAAGAGCTAATTAGACATGGACGATAGCATGGAACATTGGAAATCTGTGGAATCATCCATATGTTTCATATAGAGAGAAAGTACCCCATCATTGGCGTCTTTCCCAAGTGAAACTAGAAGATGCTCTTCCAGCACATAGAATTTCCTCTCGTGGTGAAGGATAACGTGTAAATGCCGCTACCACTCTTGGAAAATGGTGCTAGTGAGAAGGTTTTCATTCTCAAGTATGGTTTGAAATGATATTTTTGAAGTAATTTTTCTTGTGTTTTCTACAAATTAAGATGATCAAAGGTTTAGTACTTTATTATGATAAAACTGAGATAAATAAATAAATTAATACTTATTAGTCTTCCAATATTTTATCGAAATCAATAACCCTCACCATTGACTTTGGAATATTCTGTTGCCTGAATATTCTAGTGGCAAAGATCCATATTTCCCTTCGCATTACCCCAACTAGGGTTGGTCAAGCAACTTGAAGGGTTTTTGGTAGGCATTTCAGATGCCAACTGCATTAACTCACATCTCCTTGATCCATTGAGTGGACTCCCCAATCCTAAAATCCTTTTATTTTGGTTTTCCTCAACCTTTTCCTCTTAGTCCCACCAAGTCCTGGTGTGGCAGTCAACCCTTGATGCAAACCAAGTCAGGTCAACCCGAAACCTTGAATTTATAATTCCCTAATGATTGAAAGCACCCCAACTAGGGTTGGTCAAGCATTTTGAACTATGGTTCGATTCAAACCATGATTATGGAAGTCTATAACAACTTAATTTTTCTTTGAGGGATTTTATCCGTATACATAAATTTCCATTTTATTATCTTTTATTACATGATTTTTAATAATAAGTGGGATATACATAAGTGATTAACCATGTCTAAGATAATATTTACGCATAATTCATTCTTATTTTAGTTCCATATTTAATGATTGTTTAATTCATTAATTGTGTGATCATTACCACACACTCACAATAAATAAACCATGAAACTGATAGAAATAAAATAAATGGTATGATCATGAGATTGTTCTATTGGTTAGTTTATCTAGTGGTTGATAAACTAACCCATGAAATAGGGAAGAAACACCTTGAACCTTTCGGGTTCGTGTTTATAGCCTTCCATCTATCCACCTTTGTATCTCCTTATATTGGTTTCACCTTAGCTCATTAATTGAGCCACCTCCACTAGCTTGGGAGCTCCATCCATTACATATGCATTTATCTCACACGCAAGTGAGGGATAAAAAGATGGGTTTACATAAAATAAACCTTGGGTGTGTAAGCCCAACATTTTAATGAGGAGAAGGGTCACATGCCAAGAAATTAAATTTAAATAAATTAATTAAAAGAAACCATTCACATACAAAGGTCTTAGTCTAACTAATTATCATCCATACATGCCATGATATTTACGCATAAATAAAACTAGGATTCAATTATTTAATTATTATTTTTAAGACAAATCACGATTGAATAAATTAATTATATTTAATTAATCAATCATTTTATCATAAACCCTTTTTCTAAATTTCCTTGAGATTCTCATCCATCATAATTTAAAACAAATAAATTCATTTAAAATTATCTTTGTACATAACTTGTACCTTAGAGTAAACTCGTTGAATTCTCGTTCATAACTACCCAATGAGTAGAAATTTACATTACATAGATGTTAAATTAAACACACATATATAAAACGCCTATCACGTGTTGTGCCTCAGCTTTACATATGCACTATGGTATATGTCTCAAGGGTTTGTATAATATAATAATAAATTTTAATAAATCTGTGTAATTTGGATGAGTACATGGCGTGTAGTTCCGAGTACACGACGTGTACTTTTGTTCATCTTCCATCCGATGTACATGTCTGGGGACATGGCGTGTAGATGTACTTTGGAAATTTTCAGAGTACACGGTGTGTTTAGTGGGATACACGCCATGTAGTATCAGCATTACATGATTTCCATCTGGGTAAGCCATGCATGGGGTACATGGTCCAACCCTGGCCCAAAGGGACTACACACCATGTTTAATGGGCCACACGGTGTGTAATCCAGAAACTGTGTGTGACCTGTTCCTGGTCAACACATGGTGTCATTTTTGACTTGTGAATACTCCAACACATGACTTGATTTGGAGGACCAGTCCAATGCATTGAACCTAGACTATATGGTGTGTACTTATGAATACATTCCATGTATTCTGGTGTTTCACAGACTTGAATGTTTGGAACCTCTGGATGAGATCATCTATTTTATTTTAATAAAAATTAAAAGAAAAATTAGTTTCTGTAAGGTGAACGAGAAACATGAGAGGAGGAACAGATCTCGAGATTCAGGTTTTAAAGAATGATTAACTTGAACTGAAATAACTAAATTATTAAAAACGTAAATCACCAATGAAAAACAGAAATAATTATAACAAAAGATATAACCCCTCTAATACCACTTATAGTTTTCGAGTGCAGTGGAAGCGCATTGGTGGGTTTACATAACATTAATTTTAGCATTAACAACGATCAATCTGAGATCCGTCACAATAATAAAACGCTGGATCTTCGGAAGATAATGAAGAATGAAAAAGAAAGAGGGGAGTCATGAAACCATAAATAGAATCATCATATGTTGGTTATAATTAATTTAATTAATTGACAATAATTACCTTGATGGAATTATTTCTTCGTTGATGTTTCTGGTCACAATCCGATGTGATCCATTATGGTGTCATAGAATCCAAGTGTAGGATTCATCTAGTGGTGATCCACAAGTTCTCCACGTATCTCTTGAAGTCACTGAAGGGATCCTCGGGTGCTAGCATAGAAGATCCTTTTCTTGTGATGTCTACCTTCGATCGCCTTGATCTGGTTAAGGTGGATCTCTCTCTCATAGCTTAAGAGTGTTCTTGGTGAAAAAATAATTCTCTCTTGGCTTAAGAGATTTTTCAAATCCATTGTGCACAACCACAAAAAAATTCCTAGGCTAATGATAAATATATAATTGGGATTTTTAATTACATAGAATAAAAAAATGAATTAATTACCTGAAATCATTTATTAATTTCATTTAATTCTTAGAAATACCCCATGTCTAATAAGAACAGTTGAATATTATTATTACCTGACAAGGGCCCAACGAATTACACCTAATATTATTTAAAAAAAAATATTTGTTTCTCATAAATTCCCAGAAACAAATACACGATGTGTATAATTAATATACATGGTGTGTACTTTTAGTTTTCCATTTTTCTTTATTTCCTCCACCACATTTATTAGACCTTGAATAATGGCTATTTATTTCTAAAATAAATATCACTACATTACTCGCTAATAAATATATTTTTTCACCCACAATATATTCTCTCGAATAACTAGTGTCGAAATAAATGTGATCAGGAATCCTTAAATAATTATTAAACCACAATCAAGAATAATCATTATTTAACTTCTTATATTAATATTTAACTGAGATACTTTGACACACTTAGTGTGTGACCCTCTATGCCTCTTTCATAGTGGCATTAGGCGAAGCTTTCCTAAATTCCAAGGTTAGAATCTAGCAACACACCAAGGCACCCATAGAGAAATAAGTTAATGCCGCAATGATGTGTCACCCCCTACGAACACTTACCATGTAATATAATCCATTTGTCTCGATATCTCGAATCAAGCGGTTTGCATGCTAGTGCCATCAACACATGTGCTCGATTATTCTTTCTTAAACTTTTAGGAATTGAACTTTCTCATTCCTTACCATGGCCATGGATTTATTTAGGATATATCAATTCCATCAAGGGGGCTGAGATATCTACTTACATTATGGAACAATAGGGACAAATCCTTTCTCACATTATCTATTAATGCAGTATCACTCGTTATGAATCCAATGTATCCTTCCTCGCTGAAAAAAGTGTGCCTTCACAATTTTCATCAATACATATAAGTGTGGGAGTTGTAATACCCATTAATAATAATCTTAAAGTATAAGGACCAATACACATGTCCGTAGATTGGAACATCCAATTACACTATGAAATGTGGATTTTCTTCTGGCGGGTCTCGTTCTCATAATATCCTCCTATATATTACCAAGGGCACACACAATGAGAAGGTGCCTCAAAGATTTATAAGTCTTCACCCCTAATGGCCTATATTAATTATGTCCCTCAAATAACATCATCTGTCTATAGAACATATATTCAAGAACAGCGTTATGGCCTTTCTGGGTTCACATCATAGTAGGGATCCTCTATGACCCTTTAATGCAATAGCTATCCTTAGGACATTATCACATGAATTGTCACGTAGAAGAACAATCAAGATGTGATAAGATATTTAATATTGAATAAAATACAAAGCAGTTGGTTCTAGGCCACCAATACTGCAATTTAGAAGAAGAATATTATGACTTTTGGGGAAGAATCACAATATAAATAAAGCGGATAAAATCATGGATAATTTATCAAGTATTTTAAAGAATAATTAAGATATTTTTAAAAGAAAATTTTTAAAAAATTAAAGATAATAAATTTTAAATCTATTGATTGAAAAGTTTCAATGAGTTGATCCCACCTTCAATGGAGGGATGTTGAAGCATCCCATGCACAAACAATTTTCCCACTACTATCTATTTTATTAATTCATTCCGTCCATTATGGTGTGGGATATTTTCAGAATTCGATAACCTTTCATCTTAGTCAATAAATTATATAATGTTAGGGTTTTTTTCTTTATTCTCTTTTTATTTCATTTCAGGCATGTAATGAACCTCATACTAATGGGTTTAGGTTTTCCAGAGGAAATTTGTATTTTCCATTTGTGGGGGGATCATATTTTAATTTGTTCTTGGTAATGAAATTCTGATATTTGGAGCATCCTAAATGGGAATTTTTAGAAATAGAGTTATGGTCAGTTGGTAGTCTAGGGTTTTGGTATAGAACTATATGGAGACCAGGGATAACCCGATTGTTGTTTCTACTAATGTTCAATCGTGGCCTTTTTAGTAGGAATGCTAGCTTTCTAGGATCATCGGCTATCTGATGGTCTTGTAATGGTTAGTTGGTGTCCATTTTATGGTTAAAATTTACAATTATCTCCCATTAGTTTTTAGCGGGGAAGGTCACAATATCCTCTTTTATTTAGACATGTTGTTAGGGAGAGACACTTCTTTTCCTCCATTGGTTCACCTCCATTTTAGGGAATTTTTGATTTGAATGTTTAGTGAGTTATGGCATGAATCATCCTCGTTATACCTTCCCTTGTTCTCTCCTCAACTATTCCTTAATTTTCATTTTTTTCATTTAGAAATTTGATGGTGATTTCACTACAAGATAGTTAAATCATCCATTTCTACTGGGTATTTCATTATGTATTGCATGGGGAATCTCATAATGATGTACAGACACTTATTTTCATCAATTAGATAGAGGTAAATCACAGTTAAATTTTTTAATTGGTTTTAGAATTAATTATTTAAATTAGAATAATTTTGTAATGGATATATGTGTAAGAGATTTGACCTAGGATGGTATCGGTGGTATGCTTCAGACCACCCATGGGTGTTTGGTCATGGTTCCATAATGAGAGGGTGGCTTAGTGAGTTTTTTTAAGGTTGGGTCTGAAGCCTCATATTTTATTATTAGATCAAATAACTCTTTCTAATTGGGTAGAGGGAAACCCATTACAAATACCAAAGTACCAAGACAAAGTGTCCTGAATACAAGGCCTAAAAGCCCATTTTTTTCCCAAATGACCCATTGGGGAGTTTTATGAAACTATAATCAGTTGGATTAAAAGGTGATTAATTATGAATTTGTTTATAATTAACTAATTTTGTATGATGGGATAGAGATAATTTTATGGGATAGCTCGAAGGGAATGTTTAAGATTTGATGTGCTTAGAAATGACTTGTAAGAACTTTTGATCATTGGATCTATATTGACAAGAGTTTGAATTAGGTAAGTTTTTTATAGTACCTTTTCTGGAGGTTTTAGTTTTTTTATGTGGCCAGTGGAATATGGTCTCACCATGATTTTTATCAACATGTTAAAATTAAATTAATTTATTAATTAAATTATTATTTGAATTTTTTTAATTAAATTTTAAGTAATTAAATTAAATAAAAATGATTCAGAAGAAAAATGTGACAAGGAAACTAATTACCTTGTTCACTAGCTTGATTTCTCAACCACTTAAGGTTGGAACATTGGTAGTAGACTGAGGTCTTTAGATACTATAACCCCCATGTGGGGTGTTAATTAAATGAACTTGATGTTTGAGTCATAGTTACCCTTAGGGTAGGATCCTTTAATGACCTCTTGTAAAGTGTCGTGGGTTATAATTGTTCATCCATAGTAGGACTTATAGGAATTGGGAATATGAATCCTTAGACATTCCCCACTGTATAATGTGATGGAATGAGAATATTTGACCTTATAGTAATTTATAGAATCATGATGAATTATATCCTTGATTTTTGGATTTTTTCAATCAATGAAAGGTGGGATATCTCCAACCAATTATTGTGTTGTTGTCGTGATCCAAGAGACCCTTGTGGGTGCCCAGTTTTATGGTGACCCCAATGAGGGTGTGTGATGGGTAATGGGTATAGATGGTGTTTAGTGTCAATTTAAAACATGAACTAAACTTGTATTCCTATTTCGAAATATTATAATTCTGATATATTGAATTAGAATTGATATATTCATAGGTAATGTGGTTAGATTTCTAGGAATGGTTGGTCCCCCCAATTTCTTGTTTATTTATTTTTAGCATACTTGTGGATATGATGGCCCCTGAGTGATCATGCTTGTTTCATTATTGTTTTTCTATGTGGAGTGTTGTATGTGGATTTGAATTTGATTATATAAAAATCCCATGGTGAGGTATTTTTTCTAAATAAAACTCCCACTATAAGGATCTATGTTATACAAAAGAGAACTCACCTTTTATGGAGGTCTGTTATACTACAAAAAACACCCCTTGTAGAGAGGTTTGTGATACTAATGAAAAATAACCTTATATGGTGGTGTGTGATACTAAATAAAACCCCCATTTATGGATTTTTATGAATCTAATTAAAACATAACTTATATGTAGGTTTGTGATACTAAATAAAACTTCCCTTGTATGTATGTTTTCAATACTAAATAAAACCCTCCTTATAGAGAGGTTTATGATACCAAATGAAACCCCCTAGGTAGGGACATCTGTAATACAAATAAAAACACCCATCATGGTGGTCTATGATACTATATTTATTTTAAACCCCTGAGACAGTGTTGATACTATTTTTCATGGTCATCACGATATGCTCAGAGACACTTCATCATTTTCTGACGAAGGTATTGTCACTAAAGGTCATAAACTTGAATATTGATGGTATTTTATTTATAAATGTTTTCATAATTTGTCTATTTATATTCATAAAAAATTAAGTAAACATTCATTTCATTTAGCAGCTATGTATAATATTTTTTTAGTGTTTCCCAACTGAGATATGTAATCACACCTTACTTATACCACCATTGCAGTTGGGTACCTGAGAAGGACTCACTTTCATATAGGATGAGGTTGAGCTGAGGCCCATATATTGAATGACTAAGAAGGGTAAATCATATGGGTTCTGGAGACTGGTTCGAGGTATGGAATATTGTAGTATTATAGTATCAACATATTTTTTATATTATTTTATTGATTCATATATATGTGACCAGCCCAGTGGGTTATCTATATTTTATGATGGGAAAGATTGTTTGAGTTGTGTACTTCATTTTTTATATAGAATTTCATTTTTATTTGATTCTAATTATTTTTAACTCTTCTATATTGGTATTAATATCCTCACAAAACCATCATATACCCCCACTATTATCTATAAGCCTTTACCATATGATCAGTCAGACCTGAGGTTATGCATCACCATCAATCTGGTTATTGTTCATAATGATATGGGCTATGGCTATAAAAGTGGTATCATAGCTATATTTTCTTTTCTTACTATTTGTAATTTTATAGATGGGAAAAATTTCAATGTGTTAGATCCTATGATAAAACTCATCCTAGTGTGATGTGTACCACTTATAAGAGGGAGGTCTAGGTTACCCTGTATGGGACTGTTTTTCTTGGTATCTGTTGTTATGGTTATATGATTTCAACTAAAGGGGTTACCAAGATGTTTGGATTTATGAATTATTATATATTTTTCTCATGTTCTATATTGGAATGTGTCATATCATGAATCAAATTTAGAAACGTTGGGTCCTCGTGATATATATGCCTATTGTGCGTGGTTTAACTAATAATGAGAGTTCAACTACTTAATGTGTCAAAAATAGCTCATACATATAATTTATTTATAAAATTCTTCTCATGCGGACCACACAAACACACACACACACACAGAGATATATATATATATATATATATAAATATATCCTTCTAATGGTAGTTAATGTGGATCTATGATGAGAATCTCTACGGTGATGATGATGGTGTGATCCCTCTAGTGGAGGATATGCAATGACCCTAGTAGGCCCATAAAATAACATGATTCTTTTATGAGAAAACCATAGTGGGTGAACACTATTCAATTTTTTAATATAATTTTTGAGTTACAACATATATTTTTTTTCTAAAATATCTTTTAAAAATAGTCTAATTAACTGAGCCACATTATAGTGATTCTATTGATATGGGTTGTCTTGGGGAGATACTATTATGTGTGTGAGTCTATATACCTGTGGATATGAATTGATTATATAAGGATAATTATGATTATTATATTCTAGGAGAGTATGAGTGCTCTATGAGTGGTTGATGATTTTGGGAACATGATTCTAGTTATTTTTGTATGGTTCCTGTAGAGACCCGAAGCCTGACGTACATGGACTTTACATTACTTTTGCGGAATACTTAGTACATTACAAAAACACACACACAAGGTCCGTAATAGTTTAGTGTCTTTGGAAACTCGGACTATAATCTTCTAATCGTGGTGAAAGATCTTCAACATCTCCCATAAAGATCTTCCTTTTTTTTACATAAAACCTTTCTTTATATCCTGGGGAAAAGTAAACATAAAAGGGTGAGCTCAAATGCTCAGTAAGGTTAAACAAAAGAAATATCAATCACGTCATATTCATAAGAACATAACATTTTGGAAATCATGACCTGCAAAAGAGAGCATAATTTCATAACATGGGATAAATCATGGTAGTGAAATGTAATCACAATAATCATAACATAAAACATGGAACTTTGTGGAATACACACATAATCATAGAGAATCATTTCTTGTTAGTCAAGACTCATTGCCAAGACTATCTTAGTGGACAAAGTCCCTTTCTGAATCGAGTAATCCTCGTTTCAGTCCTGTTTCACTGAACCGGTATAACCTACCATTCCAGCCATGTCTATCTCATGAGATATAAAATCTTTACCCAATGCATTGGAGGGAGATATAGGTCCCACCCATCTCTTAATGAATCCTTTCTTATGTGTGCCACAAAATCATAAATCATACATCATCGCATAACCCATGTAATAAAAATGGGATTCTTAAACAGCATGACATCATAAAACCATTCATATAAGAAAAATGAATTCATAAACATAATTCCATCACAACATAGTCAAATCAATGTAAAAATATGGATAGAAACAGAACCCTTTATTATCTTATATGGAAAATAATTTTGATAAAACACTTGAATTGAATTCTTGAGGAAAATATCCTTTCTTCTTCAAAATCAATTTCTTTTCACAAAACATCATGCAATTTTAAAAGAAAGAGATTTTATTGAAAATAGTCATGAAATCTTTTAGAGGAAGCTTCATGAAAATAAGGCTTTGTAAAACAGTAGAAATCCGTTCGTGCCGTATAAGTTAAAAAAACATTCTTCGTACTTTTGTCGGAAAAGTCAAAAAGTACCTCGTACGGAAAAAAAACGACAAAAGATTCCTTTCATATTCTTTACTAAAAACTCACCTAAGGGTAAAATTGGATTTAAACTATTGAAAGTGGATGGAAACAATATTACATATTGAGGGAACATGGATGTGAATGATAAAATACACCCCAGAAAATACTTACGAATAAACAATCTCGGATAAAAATGAGATTGTGATATTTCCCTTACCTTAGGTCCGATTTGCTTTGTTCGTGTCCGAAGATCCTCTTCTTTGAAGTGCCTCTTTGAGACCTCCTCTTAGGGAACTAAAATTGGTCTTTGAGGAATACCAGAACCTCTAGGATGTTGCTAGGGAAGTGGAGAAGAGATTTTGGCAGGGGTTGGCCGAGCTTGAGTGCTCAAATTGGTGTGAGGAGGAGGGGGAGGAGGTGTCCTTTTATAGGGGAGGAGAGGGGCACCTTAGGAATATCTCAAAATATTATTTTATATTAAAGTCAAAATCGGTTTATAATGGTTCCAAAGGGTCTTATTTCGAAGCTAAAGTGGGGATGGGTCGAAATCCTATCAACCAATAGAATTTAGACAAGTTTAGGATATTATTTTAACCTTATCAATTAGATTTAACTCTAAGTTAAATAATTTAACATTTACTGTGTCTTTTTGTTTTCTTTCACTATATGGTTAATACACTTACTATAACATGCCAAACGAACCCCAAATTGTTTATTATTAATATATATATCCTTATCTAAGTCATTTGGCAGAACCTTAGATTTTTAGGAATAAAATAACAATTAATAATATAATATTTTATTTAAAAACTATTTTGTGTCAATTTTGACACTATTTGATATATGATTTTTGTGAAAGTCATAACAGAATTAAATATTCGAACCAAGTTGATTAAATCAACATTAATATATCATAGTAACCTAGAAAATTAGTGTAATTCATAAAAATTTTCAAATTACATTTATTTTGGTGTTTATAACATCAATTATGTCAATATTTCATTAATAAGATAATTACTGCATCATCGTTGTGTCATAAATAAATTAAATTATTTGATGTTTAAAAATTACAAATAAAATACCATCATGTAGAAAATCTTTTTAGATTTCTAATGAATATTTATAGTCGAATTTATCTTATGTATAACCCCATATTAAAAATGATTTACTTATTAAACTTTGATTTTAACTATTTTAACCCTTCTTTAAATAAATTAATAATAAATGTCCTAATCTAATCCAAGTGGGCCTAAATGGTCATATTTTATTCCTAAGTTTGTTTTTGGTCGAATTACACTTGTCCAATAGAATTAGGACATGTGTTAGGGTAATATTAATATCATATTTACCCTTGGTTACCCTATTTACTATTAACCGTGGTAAAAAAAAGTAAAAAGTTACTATTCACCAAAAAATTATTTTCATCTCATTGAACCACATTTTAGTCCTTGATATTAACCGTGTCTCTCGGATTTTTGAAATTCCATTCACAGAAGCGGTAAAATTAAGTTTTATGCAAAATTCAGTTTTTAACCTACCACTTAGTAGTTTCACTATTCATCAAAAATTGATGTTTTTCAGAACAATGCCAAAATTTCATCCCAAGCTATATTTCATATTCCGAATTCAAAAATGAAGTCTATTTTACCAAATTCATAACATAAAAGTTGCATTAATTAATTTTATAATTAAATCCCGCTATTAAAACAAATAGCGTGTTTTTAAGAAACAATATCTATCAAAAGATTGACACTTGTTTATGTCTAGTATAAATGTGAAATTACATCCAATGACCAACATTGTATTAAATTGTAAAAATATATTCTAAATATACTTTAAAACCACTCAAATTAATAATTTATCACTATTAATTATTTCGATTAAAAAAGTTGTTTTTTAATTATAATTTAGTAATTTTCACTATTCATCAGAATATGAAAGTTATCCGAAAAGTACCAAAATTTCACCTTAGGCTAAATTCGATACTCCGAATCCAAAAATAAAGTTCATTTTGAAAAATAAGATTTACTGGATTTCAAAAAGTGGTTATTACTATTCATAACGGCTAGTTTTAATAATATTTTTATAGCATATCGTTGTTTAGTGAAACTCGGTATTGCGTACTACACACGCTATCGAGGAAGGTCGCGATTGCGTGTAATGCAAGGCAAGTCAAGGATGTGTGTTGTGCAAGCTCCTTTTGGTGTAGCGTACAACACAAGACATTAGTGAAATAAAAAAGAATATTTTTCATAAAATCTCGGGCTGTTACATTCTACCCCCCTTAAAATGAATTTCGCCCTCGAAATTCGTCGGGGTTATAAATGGTTTACTATTCGAAAGTTTCATTAATAGAAACCCACATCGTAAAAGGGAATACCAAAACATGGCTTTAAAAACTAAAGTATGAAATATAACGATTACCCAAATAAACTAATCACTGGGTTTCCACATAGGTGAAAATATGGATATGGAAGAGAAATCTAACCATCATGTTCTGATGGAGAGTGGTAGAGAACATGGCTATGGAAAAGCCAGTAATCACAAATCCATAAATTTGTGACGATCTAAGGTACCATCTGATTCATCAGGTATAAGAGAACTAGGACAACATTTTTGGTTTTCAAGATCATTTCCCTAAAGTTAAAGAATTTGAATTGGAATAAATACTTACTTTATTTTGGTACAATCTCGCTGTTGTTCGTGCCTTTAACAATTTCCACTTCATCTATTAAATAAATGAAGTTGAATTTGTTATTCGTGAAGTGTTAGCAGATCATGTGATAGAATGACGGGTCATTCCATCTGTCTCAAACAAAAGGTTAGCAAAAATTATATACATAAGTCGATCTATAGTGAGATTAATCACATATGGTTCCTAAAATGGACTTATACTTCATATATCATACTGCTTAATATAATAAAACTAGTTTCTACTAAACAGGGACTTCCTGTAGGTCAGTGGTAGGCGATAAAGGCCAGTCACACTTCGGTTGTGGGTTCGATTCCTACAGCCTTGTCCGAAGCGATGGGCTGTCGCCCGTCCTGCAGGTTGTCCCTTTTTCTAAAACTACGTTACTATAACATCCCATCAATAATATCGAAAATCTTCTATCCTTAAACAATACTAACTTATGTCCAACATAATCCAGTCTAATCTTTAGGCTTATACATAATACTACAGTCCACTCTCATAATATAGTGACAACGATTACCAGAGATTTAATACTGTCGTTGATCCCCACATATCATAAGATATGTCTTGTTGGTCACATTCCAAACATTCAAAGTCCTTAATCGTGTATTCTCTTGAATACCTTAGTGAAAACATGAGTGCAGTTAAAAGTTAACACTTTCCACATACCAAAATCCTCAAAATTCTATATACTCAAACCATGATATCACTTAGTCCTTATATCAATCATGAGCTCATGAATACTATCAAACATTTAATTTTCTCCTTATCCCTTCATTATGCGCATATCATCTACATTCCAAAAATATCTGAATAACCTTTCATGGATAGTGGTACCATTAATCATACACTTTCATAACTCAAGGAAAGACAACAGTGTAACAATCCTCAGATGTCTCTTTATTCCATAGTACCATGAGATTTCTTATACAACATTACACATGATAAACATGTAATCATTCCACAACATTCTTAAACCATTGACCGAGCTTCAACAATTCTTTCATCTCACATATCATTTGTAGTCTCTTCATCATCATCCACATAAATACTACCCATATGACCATACTGATTCTCTTCATGAGTCTTTCCCTTAGGGCATTTGTTTTCATAATGCCCATACATTCCACATTTAAAACACTTAACCATTTTTGATGTCATAGCAATACCATTATCCCCATCCATGGTGTTAACCGACCCTTTTCCTTTGCACTTACTTGCTTTGTGTCCTTCTTTTCCACACCCAAAGCATCTTCCAGTTCCCTTGAAACATTCTCCTTGATGCCTTTTCCCACATGATTTACATAGGGGAAATTGAACTTTCTTTCCTCTATGATCATCATGAAACTCCATCTTTCTCTTATTAGCCGAGTCAGGAAACTTACAAATTTTACTTTATTGATCATGTTGTGAGATTGCTGATTCGGCATAATAATGATGTTTGGACATCCAAATCCCATTTCATTTGGTTTCTCAAGAAGAATATCATTCCATTGTCCATCATATCCTCTATTATTGTGAATCATCTTGTTTCCAGCCATTTTCTAAAACCCAAACAGAATAGTGTTAGATGCAAAAATCGTAATAAAGGGGGAGTAACTTAAATATCTATCATCTTTGGTTTAATCTAATATCGTTACCATAGTTCTAGGAATATATCCTATACGTATACTTATCCTTAGGGGCATCCCTAGACATACCTTAGAAATATCTCTAGGGATCTCACTAACGTTTTCGCATCCTAGTTTCCAAAGGTTGACTAAACCTTTCCTCTGATACCAACTGTAGAGACCCGAAGCCTGACGTACATGGACTTTACATTACTTTTGCGGAATACTTAGTACATTACAAAAACACACACACAAGGACCGTAATAGTTTAGTGTCTTTGGAAACTCGGACTATAATCTTCTAATCGTGGTGAAAGATCTTCAACATCTCCCATAAAGATCTTCCTTTTTTTTTACATAAAACCTTTCTTTATATCCTGGGGAAAAGTAAACATAAAAGGGTGAGCTCAAATGCTCAGTAAGGTTAAACAAAAGAAATATCAATCACGTCATATTCATAAGAACATAACATTTTGGAAATCATGACCTGCAAAAGAGAGCATAATTTCATAACATGGGATAAATCATGGTAGTGAAATGTAATCACAATAATCATAACATAAAACATGGAACTTTGTGGCATACACACATAATCATAGAGAATCATTTCTTGTTAGTCAAGACTCATTGCCAAGACTATCTTAGTGGACAAAGTCCCTTTCTGAATCGAGTAATCCTCGTTTCAGTCCTGTTTCACTGAACCGGTATAACCTACCATTCCAGCCATGTCTATCTCATGAGATATAAAATCTTTACCCAATGCATTGGAGGGAGATATAGGTCCCACCCATCTCTTAATGAATCCTTTCTTATGTGTGCCACAAAATCATAAATCATACATCATCGCATAACCCATGTAATAAAAATGGGATTCTTAAACAGCATGACATCATAAAACCATTCATATAAGAAAAAGGAATTCATAAACATAATTCCATCACAACATAGTCAAATCAATGTAAAAATATGGATAGAAACAGAACCCTTTATTATCTTATATGGAAAATAATTTTGATAAAACACTTGAATTGAATTCTTGAGGAAAATATCCTTTCTTCTTCAAAATCAATTTCTTTTCACAAAACATCATGCAATTTTAAAAGAAAGAGATTTTATTGAAAATAGTCATGAAATCTTTTAGAGGAAGCTTCATGAAAATAAGGCTTTATAAAACAGTAGAAATCCGTTCGTGCCGTATAAGTTAAAAAAAACATTCTTCGTACTTTTGTCGGAAAAGTCAAAAAGTACCTCGTACGGAAAAAAAACGACAAAAGATTCCTTTCATATTCTTTACTAAAAACTCACCTAAGGGTAAAATTGGATTTAAACTATTGCAAGTGGATGGAAACAATATTACATATTGAGGGAACATGGATGTGGATGATAAAATACACCCCAGAAAATACTTACGAATAAATAATCTCGGATAAAAATGAGATTGTGATATTTCCCTTACCTTAGGTCCGATTTGCTTTGTTCGTGTCCGAAGATCCTCTTCTTTGAAGTGCCTCTTTGAGACCTCCTCTTAGGGAACTAAAATTGGTCTTTGAGGAAGACCAGAACCTCTAGGATGTTGCTAGGGAAGTGGAGAAGAGATTTTGGCAGGGGTTGGCCGAGCTTGAGTGCTCAAATTGGTGTGAGGAGGAGGGGGAGGAGGTGTCCTTTTATAGGGGAGGAGAGGGGCACCTTAGGAATATCTCAAAATATTATTTTATATTAAAGTCAAAATCGGTTTATAATGGTTCCAAAGGGTCTTATTTCGAAGCTAAAGTGGGGATGGGTCGAAATCCTATCAACCAATAGAATTTAGACAGGTTTAGGATATTATTTTAACCTTATCAATTAGATTTAACTCTAAGTTAAATAATTTAACATTTACTGTGTCTTTTTGTTTTCTTTCACTATATGGTTAATACACTTACTATAACATGCCAAACGAACCCCAAATTGTTTATTATTAATATATATATCCTTATCTAAGTCATTTGGCAGAACCTTAGATTTTTAGGAATAAAATAACAATTAATAATATAATATTTTATTTAAAAACTATTTTGTGTCAATTTTGACACTATTTGATATATGATTTTTGTGAAAGTCATAACAGAATTAAATATTCGAACCAAGTTGATTAAATCAACATTAATATATCATAGTAACCTAGAAAATTAGTGTAATTCATAAAAATTTTCAAATTACATTTATTTTGGTGTTTATAACATCAATTATGTCAATATTTCATTAATAAGATAATTACTGCATCATCGTTGTGTCATAAATAAATTAAATTATTTGATGTTTAAAAATTACAAATAAAATACCATCATGTAGAAAATTTTTTTAGCTTTCTAATGAATATTTATAGTCGAATTTATCTTATGTATAACCCCATATTAAAAATGATTTACTTATTAAACTTTGATTTTAACTATTTTAACCCTTCTTTAAATAAATTAATAATAAATGTCCTAATCTAATCCAAGTGGGCCTAAATGGTCATATTTTATTCCTAAGTTTGTTTTTGGTCGAATTACACTTGTCCAATAGAATTAGGACATGTGTTAGGGTAATATTAATATCATATTTACCCTTGGTTACCCTATTTACTATTAACCGTGGTAAAAAAAAGTAAAAAGTTACTATTCACCAAAAAATTATTTTCATCTCATTGAACCACATTTTAGTCCTTGATATTAACCGTGTCTCTCGGATTTTTGAAATTCCATTCACAGAAGCGGTAAAATTAAGTTTTATGCAAAATTCAGTTTTTAACCTACCACTTAGTAGTTTCACTATTCATCAAAAATTGATGTTTTTCAGAACAATGCCAAAATTTCATCCCAAGCTATATTTCATATTCCGAATTCAAAAATGAAGTCTATTTTACCAAATTCATAACATAAAAGTTGCATTAATTAATTTTATAATTAAATCCCGCTATTAAAACAAATAGCGTGTTTTTAAGAAACAATATCTATCAAAAGATTGACACTTGTTTATGTCTAGTTTAAATGTGAAATTACATCCAATGACCAACATTGTATTAAATTGTAAAAATATATTCTAAATATACTTTAAAACCACTCAAATTAATAATTTATCACTATTAATTATTTCGATTAAAAAAGTTGTTTTTTAATTATAATTTAGTAATTTTCACTATTCATCAGAATATGAAAGTTATCCGAAAAGTACCAAAATTTCACCTTAGGCTAAATTCGATACTCCGAATCCAAAAATAAAGTTCATTTTGAAAAATAAGATTTACTGGATTTCAAAAAGTGGTTATTACTATTCATAACGGCTAGTTTTAATAATATTTTTATAGCATATCGTTGTTTAGTGAAACTCGGTATTGCGTACTACACACGCTATCGAGGAAGGTCGCGATTGCGTGTAATGCAAGGAAAGTCAAGGATGTGTGTTGTGCAAGCTCCTTTTGGTGTAGCGTACAACACAAGACATTAGTGAAATAAAAAAGAATATTTTTCATAAAATCTCGGGCTGTTACAGTTCCCCAGAGTGTGTAGTTTTGGGAACTATGGTTTCCATGATATTATGAAATGGGGGAATGTATAATTCCCCATGTGTTTGATTTATATGTAATATATGACCTATGGGTTAGGTGAGAGACCTAGATACTATTGAGACATGGCACAGGGATTAGTGAGTCGATGACTAGTGTTATTCAAGGGTGTCCTGTGAGAGGGGTTAGACTAGGTTATTTAGTGCCTTAGGGGTGGGAATCATGAGTAGGTGATTTAATTTTAGATCTATACATGATATGAAATATTCGTATATGTATAGTCATGGTGATGCCTTAAGGTTTCATGAGAAAAAAATTAGTCCTAGAGACATGGTTTTAATGCTAGTTTTAAAGAGCACTATCATTTAAATGTCTGGCTATATATATATATTTAGATGTGATTTAGAGCATGGTTAGAGAGATAGTGGAAACTTGTTTTAGTATAATGATGATCAGTGTGATGGGTGGTCATATGGTTAGGTTTTACATGTGTAGGGTTTTGAGAGTATTAGATTAAAGCATCAAGAAAACTTCTAGTTAGATGGATTAACATGAAGTGGGGACATGGTCAATGGTTTACACTACGGGAAAAATGAGCAATTACGACGGGTTATTTGCGACGGGAATAAATCCCGTCGCAAATAGTCATGTTAAAAACTTATTTGCGACGGGGGTATTTCCCCGTCGCAAATAAGGAGGCTTTTGCGACGGGATTGCTTTCCCCGTCGCAAATAGTTTTCCCGCGATGCGCGCCAAATCGCGGGAAACTTATTTGCGACGGGGGAATATTCCCGTCGCAAATAACCGGCGGCGGTAAAAGGTATTTGCGACGGGAATATTCCCCCGTCGCAAATACTATGTCGGCAAGGGTTATTTGCGACGGGTCCCGTCGCAAATAACTATTTACCGGTTGACCGTAATAAATGTTAGCTAAGGTATTTGCGACGGGTACCGTCACAAATAATACTATTTGCGACGGGAATCCCGTCGCAAATGGGCCCGTCGCAAATAATCTAACCTATAAATACCCCCATCCGTTTTTTTCATTTCATTCTCATTCCTTATCTTCTCCTTCTCTCAAAATTATATTTCTAGAGTTGAGTTTTTCTCCAGTTTAATTTTTTTCTCCGGAGCTGATATTAATGTTTTGAAGAACGATCAGAACAGATCAATTTTCAAGGTATTTATCTTCATTTTAATTTTTTATTTATTTTTAATTTTTTATTAGTTTCAATTATTATTAATTAGTTGTAATTTAATTATGTTTACATTTTTTTATTACTTAATAAATTTAAATTATTAGTATTATTTATAGTTAATGGTAATTAGGAATAATTAGTAATAATTTTTAATAATTAAGAATAAATATTAATAATTAGTAATAAATACCAATAATTAGGAATAAGAACATTATTAAATTATTAGTTTATTTTATTATTAATATTAAAATAATATAATTTTTTATATATATACAATTCTTTTTTCATCTGTGTGTTTGCTGTCTTCACATGTACTATTTGTATGTGGAGATAGAAAACGCACAGATGAAAGAAGAATTGTATATAAATTAGAAAATTATATTATTTTAATATTAATAATAAAATATATTAATAATGTTATTATTTGTAATTATTGGTAATTATTTCTAATTATTGATAATTATTCATTTAATTACTAATAATTAGGAATAATTATCAATAATTATCAATAATTAAGAATAATTAGTAATAATTAGTAATAATTACCAATAATTAGTATTAATTACCTATAATTAGTATTAATTACCAATAATTAGTATTAATTACCAATAATTAGTAATAATTAGGAATAATTAACAATAATTAGTAATAATTACCAATAATTAACAATAATTAGTAATAATTACCTATAATTAGTATTAATTACCAATAATTAGTAATAATTAGGAATAATTAACAATAATTAGTAATAATTAGTAATAATTAGGAATAATTTGTATTAATTAGGAATAATTAGTAATAATTACCAATAATTAGTAATAATTATTATTAATTACCAATAATTAGTATTAATTACCAATAATTAGTATTAATTAGCAATAATTAGTATTAATTACCAATAATTAGTATTAATTACCAATAATTAGTATTAATTACCAATAATTAGTATTAATTACCAATAATTAGTTTTAATTACCAATAATTAGTATTAATTACCAATAATTACTATTAATTATTAATAATTACCAATAATAATCAATATTTAGTAATAATTAACAATAATTGCCAATAATTACCAATAATTAGTAATAATTACCAATAATTATCAATAATTACTAATAATTATCAATAATTAATAATAATTAGCAATAATTAGTAATAATTAGTAATAATTACTAATAATTAGCAATAATTAGTAATAATTAGAAATAATTAGTAATAATTAGAAATAATTAGTAATAATTAGAAATAATTAGTAATAATTAGTAATAATTAACAATAATTAGTAATAATTAACAATAATTAGTAATAATTAGGAATAATTAGGAATAATTAGGATTAATTAGGAATAATTAGTATTAATTAGGAATAATTAGTATTAATTAGGAATAATTAGTAATAATTACCAATAATTAGTAATAATGATTATTAATTACAAATAATTAGTATTAATTACCAATAATTAGTATTAATTACCAATAATTAGTATTAATTACCAACAATTAGTACTAATTACCAATAATTAGTATTAATTACCAATAATTAGTATTAATTATCAATATTTAGTAATAATTACTAATATTTAGTAATAATTAACAATAATTGCCAATAATTAACAATAATTAGTAATAATTACCAATAATTATCAATAATTACTAATAATTATCAATAATTACTAATAATTATCAATAATTAATAATAATTAGCAATAATTAGTAATAATTAGCAATAATTACTAATAATTAGCAATAATTAGTAATAATTAGAAATAATTAGTAATAATTAGAAATAATTAGTAATAATTAGAAATAATTAGTAATAATTAGTAAAAATTAGCAATAATTAGTAATAATTAACAATAATTAGTAATAATTAGGAATAATTAGGAATAATTAGTATTAATTAGGAATAATTAGTAATAATTACCAATAATTTGTAATAATGATTATTAATTGCCAATAATTAGTATTAATTACCAATAATTAGTATTAATTACCAATAATTAGTATTAATTACCAATAATTAGTATTAATTATCAATAATTAGTATTAATTACCAATAATTAGTATTAATTACCAATATTTAGTAATAATTACCAATATTTAGTAATAATTAACAATAATTGCCAATAATTAACAATAATTAGTAATAATTACCAATAATTATCAATAATTACTCATAATTATCAATAATTACTAATAATTATCAATAATTAATAATAATTAGCAATAATTAGTAATAATTAGCAATAATTACTAATAATTAGCAATAATTAGCAATAATTAGAAATAATTAGTAATAATTAGAAATAATTAGTAATAATTAGTAATAATTAACAATAATTAGTAATAATTAACAATAATTAGTAATAATTAGGAATAATTAGGAATAATTAGTATTAATTAGGAATAATTAGTAATAATTACCAATAATTAGTAATAATGATTATTAATTACCAATAATTAGTATCAATTACCAATAATTAGTATTAATTACCAATAATTAGTATTAATTACCAATAATTAGTATTAATTTCTAATAATTAGTATTAATTACCAATAATCACCAATAATTACCAATTATCACCAATAATTACCAATAATCACTAATAATTACCAATAATCACCAATAATTACCAATAATCACCAATAATTACCAATAATGACCAATATTTTCCAATATTTTCCAATAATTACCAATAATTACCAATATTTTCCAATATTTTCCAATATTTACCAATAATTACCAATATTTACCAATAATTAGGAATAACTACCAAAAATTAAGAATAACTACCAATAATTTGGAATAATTACCAATAATTTGGAATAATTACCAATAATTTGGAATAATTACCAATAATTTGGAATAATTACCAATAATTTGAAATACTTACCAATAATTTGGAATAATTACCTTATTACATTATTTTTATATTTTATTATTAATATTAAAATAATATAATTTTCTATATTATATACAATTCTCTTTTCTTCTGTGTTTTTTCTGTCTCCACATGTAATATTGGCATTCTTTTTCAAAATTATCAACCTACTCGCCAATGGAGAGGTGAAAGTGAATGCCAATATTACATGTGGAGACAGAATGTGAAACACACAGATGAAAGGAGAATTGTATATAATATAGAAAATTATATTATTTTAATATTAATAATAAAATATACTAATAATGTAATGATGTTATTATTATATAATTAATATTTATGAAAAAAATTATATTAGTATTATTAAAAAAATAAAAAATCAATATAATATTAAAATTATCAATATTTGTAACAGGTTTTGCTTTATTCTCAATATATTCAATCCTTGCTTGTGTTTTTTCTAACAAATTATTCAAAACCAGTAATGCTTTTATATTTTATAGAAAAATATGGAACAACGAGGTCGTCAACAGTCATTATTAGATGACCGCATATGGATAAATCAACGTAGAAATCCAAATGGTTCTGGTTTAAATCCAGTATATATAGAGGGTGTGGAGAGTTTTTTATCATTTGCGGCATCAAATCCAGAATTTGTTTCAGAAGGAAAGATAAAATTCCCTTGTAGAAAATGTGCATTGAGAACGTTTGACACGTTTGACAAAGTGGGGGAACATCTCTTGCGTTTTGGTTTTCAAGAAGATTATGTTTTTTGGTATCAACACGGTGAACACAATTCCAGAGCAGGTGATACCAACTTGATTCCGGATCCATCCCAGTTTCAAGATTTAGTACATGATGTTGCAGGTTCATCTGTTCAACATACAGAAACTCCGGCTGATATAGCTTCAAATCCTGAGTTGGGACCGTCTGAATTTTATGAGTTGTTGAAGTCTGCTGAGGATGCATTATATCCTGGCTGCAAGATGAGAAAATTAGAAGCAGTTGCAAAATTTATGGCTATCAAATCAGATACCGGAATGTCAAACACCTGTTTTGACCAGATATTTTCTTTGCTGAAAACACTGTTACCCGAAGGAAATGTTTTACCTGCAAATTAATATGAAAGTAAAAGGTTGGTTCGAAATTTGGGACTTACTTGTCAGAAGATTCATGCATGTTCAAATGACTGCATTTTATATTCAGGGGAAAATGAGTCGTTGGATAGTTGTCCCACATGTGGGAAACTGAGATATAAAGAAGGATAACACGGGAAGTCTGGTTTGATTCCTGTAAAACAGTTGAGATATTTTCCGCTTACATCCAGACTTCAACGTTTATTCATGTCTACGAATACAGCGACAATGATGTCATGGCATAAAGAGAATAGTTCAACTGATAAAAGCTTGAATCATCCAGCCGATGGTGATTCATGGAAACATTTTGATAGAGTGCATCCATCATTTTCTTTAGAAGCTAGAAATGTTCGACTAGGCCTTTCCACTGATGTTTTCTGTCCGTTTGGATCTTATGGTAGTCAATATTCATGTTGACCTGTTTTTTTAACTCCGTATAATTTACCTCCATGGATGTTGATGAAGGAGCCATATATCTTTTTGACTTTACTAATGCCAGGACATCCGAAGAAAAATATTGATGTTTATTTGAATCCATTGATTGATGAATTAAATTTATTGTGGAGTACTGGTGTCAGTACATATGATGTTGCAACGAAACAGAATTTCATACTGAGAGCAGCATTGATGTGGACTATAAGTGACTTCTCGGCTTATGGGATATTATCTGGCTGGAGTACACATGGTCAGAAATCATGTCCTTACTGTATGGGAGAGAACAAAGCATTTATGCTCATTCATGGAAAGAAACCTTGTTATTTTGACTGTCATCGCAGATTTCTTCCAGCTGATCATCCTTTTCTCAGAAACAGATCTCATTTCAGAAAAGGAACAGCTGAAAGGGATGGACCTCCAAAAATGCTATCAGGTTCGGAGTTAAAATCGGTTGTATTTTCATTACCTCCCATCACTTTTTGTCCCACAATAAACCAACAGAAAATTTCTGGTTTTGGGAAAGAACACAATTGGATTAAACGTAGCATATTTTGGGATTTGCCATATTGTTCTGATTTGTTGGTCCGACACATGTTAGATGTCATGCATATTGAGAAGAACTGTTTTGATAATTTGTTTCATACAGTTTTGGATACGCCAGGAAAGAGCAAAAACAATGTAAATGCACGTTTAGATCTTGCCCAAATTTGCAGGCCTCCAGAATTGGAACTATTTGAGAATGTCAGAACAGAAAGGTTACTGAAACCAAAAGCAGCTTATACACTGTCTAAAGAAAACCGTTTATTATTTTGTCAGTGGATTGCAGATTTGAGACTTCCAGATGGCTGTGCTTCCAATTTGGGTAGATGTGTAAAGAATGGTCATATTACTGGATTAAAAAGTCATGATTGTCATGTTATAATGGAGAGAATTCTACCCATTGGTTTAAGAGGTCTGTTGAATTCTGTGATTTGGGATTCCATAACAGACATGTCTCATTTTTTTCTGGAAATTTGTGCGGCTACGGAAGATTATGATGCTCTAGGCAAACTTGAAAAAGATGTTATTGTAATTATATGTAAACTGGAAAAAATATTTCCGCCGTCTTTCTTCGACTCAATGGAACATTTGATGTTACATTTGCCATATGAAGCCAAATGTGGAGGTCCGGTACAGTTTCGATGGATGTACCCATTTGAAAGATGCATGCAAAAATTGAAAAGAAAAGTACGCACAAAGCATCTGTTGAAGGATCTATTGCAGAAGCTTATTTGCAAGAGGAAATATCTTTTTTCTGCTCCCATTATTTTGAATCTGAGTATCCTTCAAAACACAACCGAATGGGACGGAATGAGAGGAATATTGATGAAATCGACAATCAATTATCTGTTTTCAACCAGTCAGAGCTTGGTTTTGGTGGAGTTTCTGAACGCTGGCTTTCAGATGATGAACATCATAGAGCTCATACGTATGTTCTGCTCAACTGTGAAGAGATGACATCAATTGTACTGTAAGTGTTTATATCACTTATTCTATCATTTATGTTACAGTAAATAACTTTGGTTTTTATAGGTTTTATGATAATCATATCAAGAAACAAATTCCACAAATTACAACAGCTGCTCTCGAAGAACGTCGACTGAAAAATTTCTCTCAGTGGTTTCTAAAACTGGTAACATAAATTCTTTATCTTTTAGCAACTCATTCAATGTATAGTTTACTATATTGATAATTATTTCACAAATCTTCAGGTGTCTCGACATGCTAATAAAATTGACAAACGGCTGTGTGTATTGAGTAACCCACCTTCCAAACTTGTTAAAACTTATAATGAATATGTGGTGAATGGATTTCGATTCCACACATATGCATATGGGGAATCGAAAAAAAAATGAACAATGGAGTTAGCTTGAGAGGATCTCATCATCGAGAAAATGAAGTTGACTTTTATGGCATACTTGATGAAATTATTGAACTCTGTTATCTTGGACAACATTACATAACCATGTTCAAATGTCGGTGGTTGGATACAGAGAGAGGAGTGCGTGTTCATCCGACTCATGGAATCATCGATATTAAATGTAAAAGTGTTCTCGCAGTAAATGAACCATTCTTATTGGCTCAACAGGCATATCAAGTTTATTGTGCAAAGTACTGTGCAACATCAAGAGACTTGACTGATTGGTGGAGTGTAATAAAAATCAAAATTCGAGACAATCAGTTTAGTCAAAGTGAATGTGCTTTCACTGATGTGCAAAGAATTGAAGTTTTTCAAGAGAGTACTCAAAATCAATCTTTTTTAAAAAGAGACATGAGTATCGATGACGATACCCCACATTTAAGAGTCGGTGATGACGATGATGTTAATGATGTCACATATGAATTTGAAACGGTAAGAGATGAAGCAACTGTAACTCGAATGGATATCGATGATGTTGAGGAGGAATATGAAGATGACATTGACATATATGAATATGATGATGAAGATGAACACTGATAGCATTTCATGGTATTTATATACAATCATAATATGTATATATGTATATATAATAGTAATTATCAATTATTTGCTAACATTAACATTTTCTGTTTCAGATGGACGACGCCACATTTCGTGCGTTGGCGGATGCTGACCTGACTTTTGATGCGGATGAGTTGCTGACAGATGACCCTCAGCCTGCAGGCGCTCCAGGGAGTACGCGGAGGGGGCGCGGTCTTGCACGATTAATGATTCCTGACCCCGTCCCTGAGCGACGTCCATGTCTTGGGTTTGATCCACGCACACGGAGGTGTGATAACCTGTGTAATAACCTGTGGATTTGACTAAGATTTCATTAATCTATTCACATAATAAATGTTTATTATTTTTTCAGTTTCCAGCATATAGCAGTCGGACAGGGCAGCGCTATTTTGCGCAACTATTTCTCTCAGCCGTGGACCACATGGGAGCAGATTCCCATTGATGTGCAGCAGGCCATGTTCGGCCATTGGTTGGTACGTACGTAAATAAATAATTTTTATTTTGAAAATTATTTCATTTCTAACTTGATATTTTGATTTATTTGTAGGGTCTATGGTATCCGATCGAGGATACCATATGTGACGCCATCCATGAGGCATGGGAGGTGGCCATGCGTGATCGTCTTCGTCAGTTTTTGCACAATTTAAGAAAAGCTGCGATGAAGAAAGCAGGAGTGTCAGATTTTGAGGAGTCATGTAGAGCACAACGACCAGAGTATATTTCATCCCATGTATGGGATGGATTATGTGCGCACTGGTTGAGTGGTGCCTTTCAGAGGAGATCATCGGTGGGGAGGCAGAATCGGGGGAGACAGGAAGTGACTCATCGAGCTGGGAGTCGTTCTTTCAGTACTCATAGACAGCATCTTGTACGTACATTATTTATAAATATTTTATATAACTATAAATATTAACAGTTTTTTTATTCTTATAGGCTGTCGAGCACCCCGATATTACAGAGTACGACGTATATCGGAGGATGTATAGTGATCCTGCTACTGGGGAGCTCAGAGGTGATCGTGAGCATCACATCGTGGTCAGTATTATTTGTTTTCAAGTTTAAAAATTAACTGCATATAATATATTCACAATTTTAATTTTAAATTGCAACTATAGGAGTCATATGAGGCCGCAGCGGCACAGGCCCGGCCTGAGAGTCAGGCCGAGTCATCAGATCAGACCACTGCCCGTCAGTTTGATGAGGCGGCATGGATGCAGGCCACCCAGTATGCCTTCGATAAGGGCCGGGTAGTTGGTATCGGCTCTCGACTGACTCCCGGAGATTATTATGGCAGTGATGCGATGTCGGCGTCCAGCTCGAGAGGAGCTCGTGCATCTTCTTCTACACAGTATGAGGATCATTTGCGATCTCAGACTGCACAGATAGAGAGTCTCCGACAGGAGCAGGAGCAGATGCGTCAGCAGCATGAGGAGGAGCGTCGACGCCAGCAGCAGCTGTACGAGGAGCATACGAGTCCGTGGCAGCAGCAGCATCAGGAGCAGATGGAGTACATGCGCCGACTCACTCATGCTTTAGGGATGGAGTTTCCTCCACCACCATCTGCAGATCCCCCTCCTCCCCCCTCCCCCCCTCCTTCAGATTAGAGTTTGTATTTCTGTTATAAAATTTGTGAAATCAAATTTTTTTTTTCGATTCGTAGTTTCTGTCTCATTATAAAATATTAATAATATTATATTTTTAAATAACAATATTAATATGAATAATAATATTATTTATATTTTATAATATTAAAATTTTTATATATATTAAAATTTTATATATATATTAAAATTTTATATATATATTAAAATTTTATAATATTATAATTTAATTATGTTTTTTGTAATACTTGAATTATTTTAATATTTGAATGTAAAATAATTCTATTATTTTTATATTTATTAAAATAACTTATTAATATTTTTTTTATTTATGAATTATAATTGTAATATTATTATATTAATTAAATTATTTATTAATATTCTATTATTTTTATTTTTGAATTATAATTCTACTATTATTATAGTAATTAAAATAATTTATTATTTTCATTTGTAAATTATAATTCTATTATTATATTAATTAAAATAATTTATTAATAATTTTTTTTTTATTTTTTTTATAGTATTTGCGACGGGATACTATGCTCGTCGCAAATACTAGTATTATTAATAGTTTTTTATTTTTTTTTTTAAAAAAAGTATTTGCGACGGGTCCCGACTCCCGTCGAAAATACTAGTATTATTAATATTTTTTTTATTTTTTTAAAAAATAGTTTTTGCGACGGAACCGTCGTAAATTCTATTTGCGACGGGTCCCGTCGCAAAAGGTATTTGCGACGGGTCCCGTCGCAAAATCTGTTTTAAAAGTTTTTTACAAAAATACGGAATACTATTTGCGACGGGGAGAATGACCGTCGCAAAAAAAGGCTTTAGCGACGGGCCCATCGCAAATAAGTGTAGTTGCGATGGCGTTTTCAGCAACGGGCTATTTGCGACGGGATCCCGTCGCAAATAGCCCGTCGCAAATACCTGTTTTTCTAGTAGTGTTAGTAATGAGAGTCTAGGATTGGTAATTTGAAAATCATGGTATCATGCATCAGGTTTTTCATTATGTCCTACAGGAGGATGAGACCCCTAGATTTCCATCAGGTTAAGGAAAAATATATTATCACACTTGGTTTGGTTGAATTATAAATCAATAATGACTATGAGAGGGCCTAGGAACGATGAGGTTTAGTTTTTTTGAATCTAGTGGATCGATAATTGATTAAAATATGGTGTGGATTATTTATAATAGTGATGAAACCATTAACTGTGTGATGAAAAGGGATATCGGCGATGAGTGAGGATTTTAAGGGGTGACACAGGTATTATTAAGATCTATGTGGTTATATTTCACTCATGAAGCCATGTAAGTGAGGCTATATTGAGGGGATTGAACAATAGAATGTTTTAGGGTGTGAATCTCACAATCTAATGAGATTTTAGTAGATTTCATGGATTAAATTATCATAAGAGAGTAATGGGAGAAAAATTGATGTTTTTGTGTTTTAACTTGGGTATGTGTGGGAAAAGATAATCTAGTTATGACAATCAGTAATTGATGTAGTGTGGGATATGTTGATTGGTTTTTAGTTACCAATAATGAAAAGGATACTCCTATGGTGGGGAGAAAGATGTTGGTTGTGGTAGTAGGGAAATCTTGTTAAATTGGTCTTGGAGTCATGAGATCGATCATTAGATGGTGGTTTTGAAATTTGGATGTTGTTTAGTAAAAAAATATACATTCATCTAGATTACTCGATTATTTTTAAGTGTGAATCAGGATGTTCTATTGGATAGAGTCGAATAATTAGTGATGGGATCAATATGGATTCAATGTGATCTAATTATGGTCATACCGGAGCAGCATTGATTCTCGTGTTTTAATAGGTCATGATAGTTTTTTTGGTTGTTTTTGGATCCAACCATGAAATTAACACTAAATGTTGGGTTGTCAATTAGTGAGTGATTTCCTAACATCTTGAGTTCTCCTTAGTAGTAAATTTATTAGTATCGAGAGTTTTTGTGATGTGACTTTGGTTGTAGTCAAGTGTTTATGAGACAGTTGGCCAAAGGATGTCTGGTTGTTGATCTCATGTGTACATATATATAATGGGCCATATACCACATCCATTACATCATTTCAGATAATAGGATCCTATTTAGGAAATTAGAAAGATATTTTTGAGAATTATATGGTATGTTTAATTGTATGGACTGGATGTTTGAGACTCCTCTGATTTATTTAGAAATTTATAATGAATGGTTGTGCTGGTGTATGATTGGTGTTTTCGTAAATATCTAATTGTGGTGAGTTATAGACCATTTCATGCAAGTTGTGAGGATTCATCATTAAGAAATTTTGATCGTGGGAGGATTCATGGCTTATAATTTTCCATTATAGTTTGAGTCGTATCGTGGGGAAACCATTGGTGGGATAACTAAATGGATGATGACACCTTCATGTCTTTAGATGGATGGTCTTGGGTAAATATCATAAAGGTGATTAGTGATCATGATTATGAGAATTGGGTTTGGTATAGGTGAGTTTATACCATATAATTAGATATGGGATATAGCGAACACTCAATGTATAGAGGAGAAATGAAAAATGGTGATTATAAAATGCTGACCAGGATATGTTGGGATGATTAATAAAATGACCATTGCGTATTCATGGGAATGAGATGTGTTATGATAGATAGTTTGTAAATACCATTTTATTTATATGTTTGAGTTTTCTAGAGGGAATTTAAAATTTTCATATATATGGGAAGATATTTTATTATAATATTTGAAATTAAATTCTATGAGTTCAAGCATCCAAATGGGAGTTTTTTATACCTTGATTTAAGTTCAGGTGGTATGCCATGGGTTTGGGTGAGTGACAAATGGAGACTAGGGTGGACCAGTGGGGATCACCAGCTTATTGGTGGGACTAGTATCTACAATTTGGTGGAATAATGCTAGCTATATATTGGCGCTTTAAAGATGAATAATTATAATTCTCCCCTTGTATTTTTAGGGGGGTCCTACTCTCTTATTACATTTAGTCACATGGGAAGGGTATGTCCCCTGATTTCATCCCTTGGTTAAAATCAATTTTGGGGTTGTTTTGGGTTTTAATAATCAAGGAGTTAAGCTTTGATACCTCGTCCATATAACATCTTTCATTTTATCCTCCATTCATTGTTAGTTTGTTTGTGTCACCATTTAGGTCATTAAAAGCTATTTCAACATAGGATGGTGAAATTTACCATTTTTTATTTGGATTTCAGGAATCCTGGTAATTTATAATCTTGTAATGAACTTTACCCACATATATTCATGGATTTAGTAAAGGTATCTCATCATTTGAACTTTTATTTTGTTTTGGACTTAATTTTTTTAATTAAAATAATTATGAAAATTATTTTCATGTTATTAATTTGGTCTGGGGTGGAGTTAAGGATCCACTGTAGACCTCCCATGTGTGTTCGGTCATGGTTCCTATGTGACAGGGTGACTCGGTGAGTTTTTAGTGGCTATTCCAAGTTATAATAAATTGGAATTGGTTAATGATCTTTTAATTATTTAATGATTTTTTTCTAATTAATTAATTTTTAACTCTTGGACGTAAATAAGTGATCAATATGACTAAATGGGAATGTTCGAGTATGGATAGGCCCGGGAAAAATCTTTAAGCCTGTCAATCTAAATACAAAAAATAATAAAGGTTGTTTGTGGTCTCTAGTACATACACTTGTTCTTTTTTATTTTTTCAATGTGGCATGTGGCATGAAATTTCACCAATGAGGTGATTAACATGTTAAAATTAAAGAAAATATTTTTATTGTTTTTTGAATTGAATTAATTAATTGAACTACTTCATGTAATTAAATAAAATGAAAATTGTTCTGATGCAAAAAGTGATAAGTCCACTATAGAAATCATTCACATGGATTATTTCTTCACTACTGATGGACAAGGTATTGGTTGTATACTTATTCATCGAGATAGTAGACCCCCCACGAGGGGTTTTATTTAAATAAATTAAATATTTTTGTCATAATGGTACTTAGGGTGGATGTATTTAGTGACCAATTGTAGAGGGATATGGGTGATAATTTTTCATCCCTAGTTGGACTTATTGGGATTTGGCATAGTATTATTTGGACCTTACCCATGGAGGGGGTTGATGGATAGAGAATGTGGTACCTTAGAGGCCTTTATAAATCTAGAATACTTATAACCTTTAGTGAATGAGTTTGGCCTAGGAATAGAGGTGATAAATGTGTCACCTATTATATTTTTGTTGGAATAAACCATAGGACCCTATTAGGGATCGGTTTTATGGTGACCCTAATGAGGGTATATGATGGGTAATGGGTTGAGATGGTGTTGGGTGTCACTTTAGAACATAAATTAAACTTATATTCCAATGAGGCTTCACTGTAATTATGATATAATCAATTATAATTGATATGGTAATATGTAATTATATAGGAGGATTAGTAAGGGTGGGAACCCCCTATTACTCATTTATTGATTTTTGGTAGAACTGAGTAAGGTATTTCCCATGGCTTCTCATTTTTTTTTGATTTTTTATTGTTTTTTCTTGTGTGGTTTGATTTTATAAATTGAATGTGCTAAAAAAATAACCCATGGTTAAGTCGTTGAAAAAAATAAAAATACCCTTTTTGGTAGGTATGTGGTATTAATTAAAACTCCCCGTGTATGGATGTGTATGATACTAAATAGAATTCCAATTATATGGATGTTTGTGATACTTAATAAAACTAACCTAGTAAAGAGTTCCGTGATATAAAATAATAAATCCCTTTTTGGGAGGTTTTTGGTAATAAAGAACATTACCCTTATGTGGATTTCTATGATACTAAAGAAAAATACCATTGTAGGGAGGTCCATGATACAAAAGAAAAGTACTAGGGTGAGTGGGTCTATGATATTAAAGAAAAAACCATTTTGGGTGATCTATGATATTGGATCTAGTATACACCCATGAGGCAAGTTAGATACTAGTTGGAATGTTCATCATAATGTTCTCAGAGACAGTTCAACACATAATTAAGCATGTATAGTTGATCAGGGTCATGGATTTGAGGATTGATAGTGTTTTATTTATTTTTTTCCAGCATTTTTTATATTTATATTCGGATCATGTTACATGAATATATCATGGCATTTACCTTCTATGTATGAGATGGTGTTGGTGGTTCCCTACTAAGTTAGGTACTCACACCCTACTCAGGATTCCATTACACTTGAGTACCTAAAAATCTCTCATATATCTATAGGTTTAGGTTAGTCTGAGGCTTAGATATTCCATTACTGATCATGATAACACATATGGGTTCTATAGACTAGGTTGAGGTATATCACACAGTTGTTGTAGATCCACAATGTCTTAAATTGTTTCTTTTTATTTATTATATTTAATTATATTTTTATGACCTTCCCAAATGGTGATTAGTATTGTATGATGGGAATGACTATTCTAGTTGTGTACTACATTTTATTTTGATATTTATTATTATGTTTATTTGACTTTGATGATGTTTGGTTATTTATTAGTTATTATAAAAGATAATATAGGGTTATAATCTCCGTGTAATACCACCCTAGATCATTATATATATATATATATATATTAATAAGACTCTAGATTACAAGGATACATTTATGGGGCCTTGTAGTGCTAGCGGTCTAGTTATTATTCGTAGTGAGGTGGGTCGTGACACCGGAAATAGTTTTTAATAAATATTATATTTGTTTCTCTATTTATCTATCTCTCTTTCATTCTTTCTCCACCAGTGTTCTTCTATAAATCATTATTAGGGGAGAACTGATGGAATAATTTTATTTGTGGGGAAACCATGATGTTATTAAGTATCATTCATGAATTTTATTAATAGTTTTATCCATCCTTATAGTGAGTAATGAGAATGTGAAGCTTTATCTAGTTGATTATAAACATTAAATCTTGAGGAATAAGACCACTCTCTTATTTAACTATATCATCCATCTAATGTCTCCTGAAATATACATTATACAATGGATATGGGTGTTATCATGGGTGGAATGGTATATAATGGATCCAGATTCTTGGAAGTTGTCAATTTTTTATTGTGGTGTACACTTCTCATTCATTGTGAAGGAGGTGGGACTAGATATGCAGATGATATATCTCATGTTTGTTTTGTAGAATAATATAAATGAAAATATAAATTCTCAGATCATCGAAATGAACAGATCATTCACTTTTCTTTGTAACTATTAGTGTGTTCCCTTTATTTTATTCCTCATTTCATTGACTTCATTACATTCACACCACAAAAACTACCCCCCCCCCCCCACATTTTAAATATTTTAATATAAAAATATATATAATGTGAAATGGGATAATGAGTCATCCAAGGTATGTGCCTTAAGAGATGACACTGGATAACCATTGTATTTCACTAGGAATGAAATTAATTATCATTTTTAATACCTCACAAGAGGAATTTCAGTGATTAATCCTTCAACAATAATTTATTTTTTATATCATCAATATCATATTAGTTATATCATTCTAAAATAATAAAAATGATATTAATTTATTATTAATATTATTTTTAATTATTATTTTTAATAATCCATGATAGATATAAGTAAAAAATTAAACATCGTCATTTAATGATGTAATATATACCGACCATTGGAGAATGATGTTTTTAAGAGAGTTTAAAATAAGATAAAAATAATCAATATTTTATTTTCAAAAAATATATATATTAGAATTATAAACCTATTGTAATTTTAAATTAAGGATTACTTAATCTATGGAATGAGTAATTTGTAAATATAAAATGAATTACATGTGTATTTTATTTGTTAACTTTATATTTGAGACAATTCTTTTGAAGTGGGACTCAAGGTTCCAAATGAGGGTACTTTGGTTAGAGGAATGCCTCATGATCATGGCTAAGAGGATTTTGAGAGAAATTTTGGAATATATTTGTAAAGTGAAGATGTTTATAAGTAAGTAAAAATATATGTAAGATGTATTTATAGGTGAAATATATGGGTATATTTAAATAAAATATTTAATATTTTATTATTTAACATTAAGACTATGAATTTTTTTCATTCTTGTGACAAATAAAATTGTATGATTTAAAAAAATATTTTTTTCTTAAAAATTAAATACAATCAAAACTAAATAGAATCATTATAATATTTAATTCAAATTCATGAATCAAATATAGTTTTTTATTAGAATAAAACATAATATAGTATTTGAATATTGTTTTTTAGATTTTTAAATTAACTATATTTTTTAATTCATTTATCTTTAAATAAATTTTATATTGTGTAAACTGTATCACAAATTATTAATTAATTTTTACATCAAAACGATTTCCTAAAACTTACCGTATATACAAAAAATATATTTTTTACTATTCACATGAAATTTACCTTTTTATAAAAAAAAAATCAACCCTAGATATTTTTAAAACAATGATTCCAAATTTGGAATTCATTTAAAAAAATCAGATTCTAAATATTATATATTTATTTGAAAAGAAAGATATATAATATATAGAGAAGTAATTTATTTATAATAGATATAATTATTTTCCTATGAGTGATTATATTTCTATTTAATTTTTTCCCTTAATTATTATATGGGTGATAATTATTTATTTATAAATGTCAAAGCTGGGATTTTTGATATAAAATGTATCATTTTAATTTCTACATATTTTTTACTTAGAAAAATATAACTAATTTAAAACTATTTATATAATGACTATATTATGTAATTCACGTTTAAGGAATGATTTATTTATGAATCCCATGAATAATCACATTAATCTCTTTTCAAAATTATTATTTTATATATATATATACATTCCCAATAATCTAAAATCTTAATTCTCATACAAATCATATATAATGTGATTATATATATAATATGTGCCCAATATTTTTATTCTATTGTATAAATATGTTCAATATTATATACATTTGATTATACACTTTTATTCATAAAAATTATCTCAGTATGATTTTTATTTTCAAAACAATTAGTGAATTAATAATAATATAATTAGTTTTTTTATTATATAAATAGGATTTTTTTCTTAAAGAAAAACTAAAATTAAATATAATTTTTATTATGAAATAATAATTTTATTTTATAAAATTTGTAATATTTATGAATAATATATATTCGTTAAATATAAATTCAAAAGGAAATGAAACAAAATAAAACATTCTATAACACATATTTGGGAAAATATTTAAAAAACATCTAGGATGGGGTATGAAATAACCCCAATTGAAATCATGAAGCATTTAATGAGTCACTAGAGGTTTCCTTGAGTGAAAACCATGTAAAATTTCTCATGAAATAAGAAAATTACATAACATTCATGTTGTACTATTGAAATTCAAAGAACACCATCATATTAGATAACCAAAACTCATATAGATAATAATAGTTATTAAATATCTTCTCAGAACAGTCCTAAGATAGTCTTTCTTTCATCCTAGCGTGAACTAAAAAATATCACCATAGGCTTGTGATCCCTTTCATAATGTATGGACATAACTTCACATTATCAACTTATAATGTATCAAGTAATAGAAAAATATATTTGACCACTTCAACCACTCCTATTATTTGGGGAAAACATTGCCTCATGATATTTGTGGATTTTCTCTTTACAACTCAATATATCTGTCAACCCGTGTAGTATTTTATTAAAATTATTATATATTTATATATTAAAATAATTAATCCACGATTATAAGTAATTAAAGATATAAGGGAAGATCATTAGGAGACAAATTTTGGGTGAAATCCTCTCACCAATTAACAAGATGTCTATTTAGTACAATTATTACACAATTCCCAAGAAACCATTGTTGAAAAGATCAATGAAACAAGAGTTTACTGAAACCCAAAAATCATAAGAATAGTTCCCCAAACATTGATCATGAAATTACTCTCAATAATCCATGATAACACTTCCCAAATAATATTACCCTTTAAAAGATTTTTATTTATTTTCCAAAAACATTATTTTTAAAACCATTTCATAATTAATTCCAATAATTTCCTCAATGAAATGAAAACTTGATTATATTTATTTCCATGAATTACTACATGACGCATAAAGACAACACTTGTTTATTGTGGAAACACTATTAAAAATATCCAATGTAAATCAATAAGTGGTTAATTGATCATGTGGTTTACCCACACATCCAATTAACTCATGATTTACTATAAATAGATTAGATACACCTTTTTATAATTATATCTTGAGTTATAGTATGAAATATATTCCTTCCAACCACACAAATAAACAAAATCTATAACATTTATAACATCATCACCTATCACAACAAACCTCACCTGACCAGAGTAAAGAAAGAAATGTTACTAGGCCTTAGGTCCCTCCCCTTTATCACTAAAAAAGGTAAAAATTATTTTGGGATAGATAAAATAATTTTTTGAGATTATTTTACTCAAAAAAATCCATCCTCATGATTATATACTCTAAACATTTTGGAATGAGGTTTCCATAACATGGGAAAACCTACATCATCAAAGAAATGTTAAACATACTATAACATATGAAACATTCTATAAAAATATTATCCAAGTCATAAATACAAAAATATGAAACATTTATAAATAAAAGAAAAACCAAAGAGGGTGTATTGTGTATACAAAATAAAATAGATTTTTTAGACAAAAATGGAATATAAAAAATAAGGAGTATCCAAATTACTAATCTGTATATCCCAAACCACTATGATGGAGAAATCCACTAACAAGTCTTTCAACTCAATAGTCTCACCAATCAGCATAAAATCCATCACTAGTAAATAATAATGTTTTTAATCCACTAATATCACAATGAACAGAATATATATACACACTAGGGTATGTGTGTAGAGGGTAAGAAATGAAACACACTATGATATCTCATATGACTTCTCAATCACACCATGGATATGTAAACAAAATATATTCAAATTAATTTTATTAAAACATGTCCAACCCATGAAATTTTATAGAATAAAATAAAAATATTTCAACAACAATATATATAATAATTTTCATATGAAATCACTAATAAAACATTTCATAAAGTCCAACATTTATATGAAATCAACTCATAACCCATTTTCATTTCAAAATTTTAGGGATCCTAACTCTATGAACTTTTGATACTTTGGGAAATACTTACCATGAATATATAAAATTCCTCAATCCCATTATTCTATTACCATAGTGGCCCCCATAATGAAGCATGATTCCTTCACAATCCCAGGATAACATAATGAGGCCCCTAAACTTCTATGGGATTATAGGTTCTCATTATTATACCCATAATAAAAAACAATATGACAATATCAAAATAAATTCATCAATATATTAAATATCACACCTTCTTTGATTCCACCTCTATCTAAATTTACGTTTTCTTGAAAATAATCACACACTCAAAAAATAAACCTCTCTAATTCCAAAAAATCTACCCATACCAAAATAAATATTTAATATGTATAAATAAATATATAAAAATCATATTATAGAAATTTTAAATATTTATTATAATTCAATAATAATCTAAATAAAATTAATCGTAGAATAATTTATTGGATAATCCTTTTAACTCAATATTTTACTATACTAATACCACAATTCCATGATGGGGATACCCTTACTTATAATCCTATTCTGACAACTAGAAACTAAAGGATTAATTTCTTATAATAATAACTTTTAATATAAAGAAACCCTATTAATATAGGTTTTTATTTACTAAAAAAACAAATAATGAGAATATATGATATATTTGAGTAAAATACCTTTGATTGAGGAAAAAACAACCAATGATCTAAGGTAAACAAGATTCATAGGAATATAGAGACCAATAATCACCCCAAAACACAAACAATCACATTACCCACATGAAATATGGATATACAAAAGAATTATAGATGAGTTTATGAAAAAAATAAAGTTTCTATGAGATTTTAAATGATCGCATGTTTTGGATTCAGGCTTGGTGTAACCTTGTGTCATGACAAGTAATTTCATTTTAATCATTTTTAAAAGATACAAAGTAACCTTTCCCAATTAGGATAAATCATGTTCCTAACCATGATTCCTACCATAGATACTAAATATTAAAAATAGTAGTATTTTTTGCTATCCATATAGTTTTATAATCATAAATCAAGCCACACATCCCCTTAAAACCTTAAAAATATCCTAAATTCATCCTAAAATTCAAAACAAAATACCTTTTAAATAAAATAGTGACATTATGCACCTCAACTATGGGTGTTTCAATCATGATTTCAATTTGAATTATTCTTGTTTTATTCCAAAATTTAATGAAATTGGGAAAAAATTTTGAGTGTTTATTATTTTTTCTTTCTAATATTTTCAAAAGTATTATGGGTGTCGATATTACTTTTGGGTCTTCTTCCATACTTATCAATCTATAAACATCACAGGATCCATATATATTTTCATTTTACAACAATTTAAAACTAACCCAATATTTGACCAAGATGAAGACGATTTTATTGTCATAGAAATTCCCAGAAGGGATGGGTGGATTAGAAAATATTTATTTTAATGTAATATTTTTTTTGAAATATTTTATAAATTCACATCAAGTAAAATACATATATTTCAAAAAATACTGCGGTAAAAAGTTTTATAATTTTAAATTTTTTTCTTAATAAATTTATAAATACATAGATAAAATATAATTATTAGACAATATAGTTTTTAAAATAATCAACTAATTAAAAAAACTAAAACCACACTAGGGATTATAAATAATCATATTATAGTTACATTTTAAAAAAATACATTTCAAAATAATCTTCCATTAAAATTATTTTACTTATGAAATAGGAATAATAAGAAATATAGTCCTAGGATTTAATAAATACATAAAACCACTAAAGCACATTAAAAGATAATGTAGTAAATTATAGTCGAATATAAATTAATTAATTTCAAAATAGATTAAAAAGACATTCAATCTAAAGAAAAACCCTAACCCACTCTACTTGCTTGAAAACCCAAACAATAAAACTCCAAATAAAAAATGTATTTTTACACCACATAGGTGGTTACACAACTTTATGTGGGTTATAATTAGTCCAATACCTGGATCATATTCCAAAAACCAATGAAAAAAATAAAATATAAGAGAAAAAAAGAATTGTTTATAAAAAATATTATTTATAGTATAAAAGGGAGAAAAAAAGGAAAAATAATGAAAATAACAGTAAATATATAAATCATAAAAAGTTAAAGGAATGATTAAGAAGATCTTTAATAAAACTATGAATTCATTAATAATAGAAAATTTTATCTCAAGTGTGATTTATCCAATGTAGTCTACCTTAAATTTAAAAGATAATTTTTTTAGGTTACTGTTGGATCTCCTATTAATATATATTTTATAAAATCTACATTCATGAATGTTCTATGAAATTTTAAATAGTTAATTATTTATTATCCTTCAAAATGAGGACCCTCCCAATATTTATACTTTTTACATTAAGAAAATATCCATTGACCATTAATTACTATCTTAATTAGATTGATAGGGTAGGTATCCTCAATCCTCACTCTAGACCCTTAATTTAGAATATCAAATTATAGTTGTCATTGGCCATTAAAATATTTATTACTGAATCATTTATAATTAATTCATTATTAGATGATCATTATACCATGGATGGTTGATTTATTCATAAAATCCTTTATGAATATAACAACTCTACAACATAAAAGATAACTTATATGGAAGATGAAAAATCTAGTTCAATATTATATAACCGTTGAAATTTGAAATCATTATTACATGGAATTCTAAATTTAAGATCAATCTTAACTAGACTTTGAAATTTTAGATCAGTATAATTTATATTGTAAAATTTTCATGTCTCCCTTATGTGTAATTTGGAAAACATTTATCAAAACTACATAAGTTATCTCTTTTATCACGATCAATTGAACTAGATATGAAACATTTTGAATTTTTTAAAAAATATACTCGTAGTTATATTTTTCTTCTATCATGATTGGTCAAATAGGTGATGAAACATTAACATTGTCAATAATGGTCAAAAAAATATTGTGTCATGATAAGTTGGACTAACCATGCTAGACATATCCATTTTTTTCAAAGTGATTTAAAAATCGTTTAAATGTTATAATTTATTTTTTACATAGATCAAATATATCCAAATCAAAGTAAGAATTATTTTTATATTATAAAAATAATGTAATTATAATACTTGGATCCAAAATATCATTCAAATTTATTATAAAAATTTATAACGGTTTATGTGTAAGGAAATTTCATAATTTAATTATAATAGAAACAAAAATATATTTCAGTGTAATAAATTCTACCATTTTAGTATCTCAAAATATTAATCCTCCTTTAATAACATCAAAAATATGTTCCCTTATATCAGGGGAACAAAATGGTGATTTAAGAAAAAAATAATTAATCATATTTTCAATTCAAGTATGATCTTCAACATTCAATGACACTAGAAAGGGTAATTTTAAAAATGGTATTCATAAATAAGGGACAACACATATTTTTTTTACATTTTTGGTGATGAATGAATCCAATTTATTAAACTATTAAAATAACATAACCCGTTTTTATCATGATTGATATTATCCTTAAAAAACAAAGGAATATCAGTCAAGTTTGAGAGAAAAAGAGTTATATTGGATTCCCATTTTTACAATGTTGTGTTGTACCTAATTTTCCTCAGGGTAGTAGCTCTGTATTTTTGAGTTTGTGAATGTTTAGAATATAATTAAACTAATTTATAGAAATAGAGTAGTATTTTTTGGACTTGTTCCAGTTGACCATGATATTTAGTTATACTACACATTTAAACCTGAGAATCCATGGGTGATCATATATTCAATGCTACATTAGATTTCTTCTGAGTACTCTAAAAAACCTAAGAATGTGGAGATAGGGAAAAAGAATGGTCTAATAAAATTTTTGATGGGGTTCTTAAGTATCGATTCACTAGAAGTAGTGATAATATAATGAGAAACGTCAAAATTATGTTTGAGATAATATTGATGGAACCCCCATGAAAATAGTATTGTATTTTAGTTCTATATATTCGAGTGTCTCTCCAACACCCCCATTTCAAAGAGGTCCAATGCATAGGAAAAAGACATTGAAGGCAGATCTAAACATGAGCTCCATTAGTTCATATATTAATTAATTTTTAAGTTTCTAGAAGTTATAATTTAAATATGATAATAATAACTAAATAATTATTTCCACAATTTCTAAGTTATAACAACAAGAATTATAGAAAAAATAAGACCCTAAACTAATGAGTTTTTACTTATTAACATCCTAGTGATAAAAAATTGTCTAGTTGAAGAGGTATGGTTTGAAATAAAATACCTTCATAAAATAAATCATGATTTTATGGATGTGTTGATAGCCAAAAGCATAATTAATAGAATTTTCCTCATGAAATATATAATTTATGCTTCTTGAATAATATGTAATATTAAGCTAACTCATATTTTCATAAAGGGGTGGTATTTATTGAGAATCTTTCAAATGAAAAATCTGATTTTTAGATTTTATTTAGAGTTCCCATTGTGATTAATGGAGAATATGGAGGTAACTAAAGTGGGGAAATGATTTATTTATGACTTCAAATTAAAATATACATATGATTTATATTTTCAACTAATGGTATTATTAGAGTTAGAGGAAACTGATTTTGTTGATTGATTATTAATAGAGATAATTATTTTCTAAAAAATTGAATATGGGGGTTTTAAATTAACATTTATGTAAAACACTTACCAGAGTTGACCCAACACATCACATGAACCATATCACCATGAGGATCTAAGGGAATTATCGATCCCCATGGGCTGAAAACTCGTGTTTGGGTATCATAAATACACAGCTTGGAAAAATTTCTCCATCAATAACCATATAAAAAAGTATTGGAAACTACCAAGAATATGTAATAACATTTCAATATAGTGGTATCTATGTATTTAAAATAATTAGTTATAAATATATAAATAAGAAAAAATGATAATAATTAATTAAAAAACTATTGAAATAAAAACTATAGGATCATTAAACAAAATACTAGGGAAGAATATAAAAGAGGAGAAAAATATTAAAATACACTTGGCCAAAATAACATCTATAACATCCCAAAAATAAAATGGTACCTTAACAATTCTAATAAAACAACTACATAGCCTATGGTCACTCAACATATCCCACTATATCAATAGTAATAGTTTATGAATAATTAATGAATAGAATTAAAAAGTGAGCATCTAAGAGAAAACATATGAGCATTACACACAAACCCAGTGTATAAATTGGGTGTGAAAAAAATATTCCCAGTAGGATTTATCCAAAGGTTCTATGTCATTCCTTTCGTATTACATTTCTTAAATGATAGTATGAATATTATTTATAAAATAGGTTTTCATATTAATGAATAGAAAAAATAAATTATTAAAAATTATCTTTTTGATTTGAAAAGTATGATAAAACATTTAAAAGATAAAGTGGGGGTCATCTAGCCTAAAACCAACACTTTTAACTCAATCAATAATTCAAACTATCCTTTAAAATTTATTTTAAAAACCTCAAAAATGTGACTTCTAAATTCTTTAAACAACACTACAATATCTTCCCCTTTTTCCAAAAAAAAAATCATCAAATTAATGTTAAAAATAAACATCACTTTCCTTTTTAAAACCACACTATACAAATAATTATAAATTCATTTGAAAGTAAAACAATTACATAAATGGAAAATTGAATAAGTATGGTCAACAATAAAGCATCAATAAATCATTAAAAATAGAAACAATAACCATAGGTTGTTGTTATACAATAGAAATATAAGGGATACAAATAAGGTAAAAATTATAGTCCCCTATGTCAGCCAAAAAATAGATCTAAGAATCCTGGGTGTAACCACCCTACTTAAATCAACATAACAAGGATGGAGGGTCACATGACATCGTGAGAACCACCCTATATGAAAGAGGATATTGAACAGTGGAAAGGGATTAAGAAACACCAAGGTATGTCTATAACATGGTAACAAATAAGTACATAGTATATAGTAGAATAAACAATAATAATATTAATAACAAAACAAAATAGGGAAGAAATAACAATAATAACCTCATTCCATGCTATAAAAATATGTCTTAAATAATCAATAAAATTAGTCACAGTGGGATCCCCACATATAGAAGATGAATATATAATAACAAGGAAAAATAAATAATGGGTCATCTCTATAAAGGATATAAGAGTCTATCATGGAATCACCTCAACCAACTTGATCCTCTGGTATAATTACCCTAAGAAGAGCCACTTCCCTCATCTGAAATCTAGGTCAAAGGATTTTTCACATTCCATGAGATTTCTATGTAGGGTGTGAGTATAAAAACTGGTAGGACACTTCAAATTCATCTTTATAATAAGTGAAACAAATATATATATGTTCATGTAATGAGAGTAAAGTAAGTACACAAATAACAATCACATGTTGAGTCATCATGAACTGATTAGGCTGATCAAAATCCCAACCCTACTTACATCAGATCATTACTAGAGGATAAATAATTATAGGATTCCATGAATCTCATAAAAAGTCCCATTTACACCATATTTCCTAGAACATGCATAATGTCCATATTTCCTAGAGTTAAGTGATAATGTTGTTATGTCCTACTAATTCTATCAATCCAGGAAACAAGGTAAACATGCCCCACTTCCATTCTATGGTCAGGCCTAAAGGAAATATTGTCCCACAAACTATCTCAGGTAAGGCCACAGGGCAGTCATGTCCCACTACCAATATCACGTCATCCCTTAAATACATAATACTCTTCCATCTATTATTCAAGACCTCTCTGAATCAGCACGCATCACACTGCACATACAACTAGATCTATGTAGTTTACCTAACCATAATGGGTCCACTTTTTAATTTAATACTATATAGAAAAGGTTTATAGTCCATATATATAAATATATACATAAGAAACCATAATTATTGTATTGATCTACACACACACGCACAAGTATTTAATATCAAGATAGGTCTCATGGGCCACACACACACATGAACACACATGTCATATCAATAGAGGTCTCATAGGACATAAAAAATGCACACACATGTCATATAAAGATAGTTATAAATCCCAACCCTACACATCAGTATTTCATACAAAGATAGGTATAACAAGACACACACACCTATACAATCATGTCGCATCAAGAGAGGTCTCATGAGCGACACACACATGAACATAATCATTTCATACTAAGAGAGGTCTCACAGGCCACAAACCCATGCACAAGCATGTTATGGAATAAAGTTTCTATATAATGGGAGTTAAATGGTAATGAATTCCCAACTTAAGCATATCAAATCCTAACATTAACGTTCTCCTAGTGAATAAATATCACATTAAAAAGATCTATAGAACTATCCCCAAATCCCTATATGAGGATTTAAGAGATAAGATCCATAAAGAAGAATAGGTAAAGGGTTCAGATCATATTAGACTTATTGAATGAGATACCATGAAATAAATGGATCGAGATGAATACAAGAACAATAAAAAATCATATTTCTACCATCCTTTTCTTTAATAATATAGATGGAATCACATTAGATCATGTGATAATTCCTAGAACCAACCATAAAATTATTAATATATGGTCTTCACCATAAATAAGATACAATATCTATAAATAATAAGAAAAATAGAATAATAATGACCACATTCCATGAAATTCATATGGATAAAGTCTCAAAATCAAATAGAATTTATCGGTGGAGGGAAATAATTCAGCTAAAATAGAAAATGATGACCCTAGGTTTGAGAGCCCAATGTATAAGAGGATGAATGAGGGGTTTCATAAAGGTTTTATTTTAAAATAATAATTTTCAGATCAATTAATTCCACATGCATAGTCTGGAACCATGGTTTTCCAAATCATGCACCAACCATGGGGGATCCACTCTCCAAACCCTATGTAGGTTATATGGTTAGTGTAGAGACCCTAAGCTTGATGTACATGGACATTACATTACTTTTGAGGAATAATTAATACATAAAAAAACAGACACACAAGGACCGTAATAGTTTAGTGACTTTGGAAACATGGAACATAATATTCTAATCGTGGTGAAAGATCTTCAACATCCCCCATAAAGATCTTCCACTTTTTGTTTCCTGACCTAAAACCTTTCTTTTGATCCTGGGGGAAAATAAAACATAAAAAGGGTGAGCTCAAATTCTCAGTAAGGGTAATCATGGATAAAATTAAACATACCATATACATTGGAACTTAAAAACATCAACATAATGTTTAAACATTAAAATCTTGAGCAACGACATAAAACATGGAAGTACATAAGGCATAGATCATAATGGAACATAAAACATGATAAAATAGCATGGGAATAAAACATGTAATTGTGGCATCCATTAAGCACATGTAATGATTTCCATAGTAGCCAAGGCATTGCTTCCAAGACCATATTAGTGGAAAAAGTCCCATTCTGAATCGAGTTCACTCCTCGTTTCAGTCCTGTAACACTAAACCGGAATAAATTACCATTCCAGCCATGTCTATCTCATGAGATATAAAATCTTTACCCAATGCATTGGAGGGAGATATAGGTCCCACCCATCTCATAATGAAATCATTCTTACTTATGCCACAAAATAAACTTAAAACATTCACCATTACCCAAAGAATAAAATGGGTTTCATAAACATCATCCCATCATCACATAATACATATAAAACAAATGGAAATTTCATCATAAGAAAAGTGAAACCATACACATATGAAATAATTTCATCTTAGATGGAAAATGGTTTTGATAAAACACTTGAAATGAATTCTTGAGGAAAATATCCTTTCTTCTTCAAAATCATTTTCTTTTCACAAAATGTCATGCAATTTGAAAAGAAAAGGATTTTGTTGAAAATAGTTATGAAATATTTTGTAGGAATCTTTATGAAAATAAGTCTTTATAAAACCATAAAAAGTCATTCATGCCGTATAAGTTAAAAAAAATTCTTCTCGTACTTTTGCTGGAAAAGTCAAAAAGTACCTCGTAACGTAAAAAAAAGAAAGATTCCTTACATACCATGTAGTAAAAGTCAAGAATGGGTAAAAAGGACTTTAAACATACATGAATACACTTTTATAAAAAATGGACATGATGATATAAATAACCCTAGTAAATACTTACGAATAAGCAATCTCGGATAAAAATGAGATTTGAAAAATTATCACTTCCCTTATGTCCGATATGCTTTGTATGTATCCGAACCTCCTGTATAATGATTTAAATAATGTTATTGAATTATTAAAGAATCATATTAATTTTTATGATATCATATTTGGTTCACTTATGACTTTATATTACCCGTTCTTTTGTAAATTCCATGTTAAAGAGCGTTTTGGATAAAATCGTTTCATTTGTCATCTGTGTTTTGACTTGTAATTATTAATATTATTACTTAGATCACGATTACATAATTTCAGAAAATAAAACATTATTTATATATAATATATATTCAGAATATACATATATATTATAGATCGATAAATGGAATGAAATACACCGTTCATTGAGATGGTAGGCCGTACGTACGCATGAATGCTGTTTTCGTTTCTTTATTGAGTTGAATGGAATTAAGTAGATGAAATACATATATACATAAATCTCGTAGCTTTATAATGTCATATATTTAATTATTATTTCTTATATATACTTTATAATAATTCTTAAATGGTTAACGTGGAGAATGAATCTCATCGCGTCGTGGAGACGGTAGTCCGTAAGTACTCACAAGCGATGATATCGTTTCCATAATTATTGAATTGAATTGGAGTGGATGATAAAATATATCAGAATCAGTATTATGTTATAATAACTATTTATAGTTATTCTTTACACCATTATACCCATCCATGTAAGGTGTTGGTGGAAAAACAGATTACACCATAGCGTGGAGACGGTATTCCGTACGTACGCACACGCGATGATTTTTTTTTCCGTAGGATGGATAGAAGGTGAAATGGGGTTGTTTCATATTTATAATAACAAATCAGTATATTAGTGATACTTATGTTATTAATTTATAATGAAACAACTAAAGAAGAAGAAGTTGAAGAAGAAAGAAGCTTGAAATAACCGGGAGAAGAAATTACCTCTTCTTCGATACGCCTCTTTGAAACCTCCTCTTAGGGCACTAAGATTGGTCTTTAAATTAGACCAGAACCTCTAGGATGTTTCTAGGTAAGTGGAGAAGATAATTTTTCAGGGGTTTTCTGAGATTGAAGGATCAAATTGGTGTGAGGAGGAGAGGGACAAGGTGCCCTTTTATAAGGGAGGAGAGGGGTACCTTTGGAATTCTTAAAAATTTTAATTTATAATAAATCTAACCCCACATAAAAACCTCAAAAAATGACTCATATTAGAATATTAGATGAGAGAGGGTTTTAAGCTCATCAACAAATCAAATTTAGACATGTTTGGATCTTATTTTATACCTTATCATTTTGATTTATCCTTATTTAATCTATTTAAGTTTATTTGTGGTAATAAAATTCTAAATTTTAAATTATAACAAATAATTACCTATTTGTTGTGAATTTTCCATAATTGATTACTTTATAACATTATAGACCATATAAATTTAAATTTATAATTTTTAAATATTTTTTGTGATTTTTAAACAATTTTATAATATGTTATTTTTATAAAATAACAATAGTGTCAATTTTTACACTATTCATTTATTTGAATTTAAATAAAATATATACAGACGATATGTTCGAACTAAAAGCTTTAATATATTCATAAAAGGTTATATGTATCTATAAAATTAGTTTATCACATTAAATAGTTCATATAATATTTATTTTATTATTTTTAAAACCATTTATTTGGTTTATCTCTTAATAAAATAATTACTACAACATTTTTGTATAATTATATAATATACTGATTTTTTGCATAAAAATTTAAAATAAAATCATATGATGAAGATAAATATATTAAATTTTACAATAATACTTTTATTAGAATTTATCATCTTAAAATCACAATAGTTAAATTGTTATATTTATTAAATTATGAAGGTGACACCTTTGGCATCATTTAAAATATAATAATATAAGTGTCATAATTGCTTGTATAAGACTCCAAATGGTCACATATTCGACCATTGGTTGATTATAGTTTCAATTTACATGACCAATATGTTTTGGTCAGGGTTTTGTGCCTTTTATGGTCACTATTAGTTTAATAAAAATTATATTCTTGATTTTTCACTAGATAAATAATTTCTGCATCACTATTGTGTCACAATTAATGATAATTATTTAATCCCAAAAAAATTCTAAATAAATTCTCATTATGTAGATAATTTTGTTATATTTCTGTATAATATTAATTTTCGAAGTTTCATGAAGTTTATCACTAAATTAAAATTATTATACTTATAGTATTAAAGAGAGTGACCTGTTGTCACTTTCTTTGGTTTTAATAATAATTAAATTATTTTCATGGAAAAAAATCCATTAAATGAATCTAATCCGACCCTTATGTGATATGGGTCGACTTTTAGTCATCCAATAGGATTTTAACAAGTGTTAGGGTAATTTTATAATCTTATATTTACCCTTAATTACCTGATTTACCTTTAACTATAGTAAATAAAATTTACCGCAGTTACAATTCACAATGCCCAAAAATAAAAAGTAGCTTATTAACATAATTTGGACCTACTGATTCCAAATATGGAATCCATTTTTCCAAATTCAATACAAAAAAGTTGCAGAAATTAAATTAAAATTAATCCCGTTGTCGAAAGAAAACGGGTTTTTCTTTAAAACATTGCAAAAGATTGAATTGATTTAACCTACGAATTCAAGGTAAAATAAATGCTAATGACATACATAATATTAAATGGTTAAAATATATTCTATTTATACTTTAAACCCATTAAATATTATAATTTAACCACATAAGATATTACGGTGAAAAAAGTTGTTTTTAATTAAAATATAGCGTGTTTTTACTATTCATTAAAATAGGAAAGTCATCAGAATAAGATAAAAAATTTATCCAAAGTAAATTTTTATTTCATGATTCCAAAGGATAATTTTATTTTGTCAAATAGAACTTATAAACATGTAAAAAACTAGATTTAATGTGGGTGCACCATCAAAAGGCGGCAAAACTGTATTTTTTGAAAAATACTTATTTTACACAAAAAATTTATTTTGTTCTTATACCATGTTCTAGAAAATGTGTAAAATTAATAATAATGTTATAAAATTAAAAATTTAGTTAATACTATTCATAACGGCTAGTTCATAATAATATTATAATAATATATCGTTGTTTAGTAAAACCCGGTATTGCGTACAACACACGCTATCGAGGAAGGTCGCGATTGCGTGTAATGCAAGCCAAGTCAAGGTTGCGTGTTGTGAAAGAATCCTTCGTTGTTTCGTATAACAGAATCCAACCATATTTCATTTATACATTGAATATATATATATATATATACACTCAATGTTGCGTAGAATAACTATTATCAAAATTGTGTGTAACACGATCCAAGAATAGTGTTGCGTATACTGCAAGCTAATACGGTGTTGCGTATAACGCAAGGTAATATTGGTGTAACATAAAACACAAGACATTTAATGAAATTAAAAGAATATTTTTCATAAAATCTCAAGGTGTTACATTCTGCCCCCCTTAAAATGAATTTCGCCCTCGAAATTCATCGGCGTTATACATGGTTTACTACTCGAAAGTTTGTTTAATAGAAACCCACATCATAAAAAGGAATACCAAAACATGGCTTTCAAAACTAAAGTATGAAATTTAACGGTTACCCAAATTAACCCATCACTGGGTTTCCACATAGGAGAACATAGGTGAAAATATGGATATGGAAGAAAAATCTAACCATCACGTTCTGATGGAGAGTGGTAGAGAACATGGCTATGAAAAATCCAACAATCACAAAGCCATAAATTTGTGATGACCTAAGGTACCATCTAATTCATCGGATATAAGAGCCCTAGGACAACATTTTTTTGTTTTCAAGATCATTTCCCTAAAGTTGATGAATTAAAAGAAATACTTGCATGATTTTTGTACAATCTCACTGTTGTTTATGAATTTAACAATTTACACTTCATCCCTTAAAGAAATGAAGTTGAATTTGTTATTCATGATGTGTTAGCAGATCATGTGATAGAATGATGGGTCATTCCATCTCTTTCAAACAAAAGGTTAGAAAAAGTTATAAGTCCATCTTATGGTTAGATTAATCGTATATGGTTCCAAAAATGAACTTATAATTCATATATCATACCGCTTAATAAAAGAAAACTAGTTTATACTAACCAGGGACTTCCTGTAGGCCAGTGGTAGGTGATAAAAGCCATTCGCACTTCGGTTGTGGGTTCGATTCCCACAGCCTTGTCTGACACGATGGGCGGTCGCCCATCCTGCAGGTTGTCCTTTTTCTAAAACTATATTACTATAACATCCCATCAATAATATCGAAAAAACATATATCCTTAAAAAATACTAAATTATGTCCAACATAATACATTCCAATCTTTAGGATTATCCATAATACTGCAGTCCACTCTCATAATATAGTGAAAACGATTACTAGAGATTTAATACCATTGTTGATCCCCATATATCATAAGATATGTCTTGTTGGTCACATTCGAAACATTCGAACGCCTTAATCATGTATTCTCTTGAAAAATTAATACCCATTGAACCTTAGTTAAAACATGAATATAGTTAAAAGTTAACACCTTCCACATACCAAAATCCTCAAAATTCTATATACTCAATCCATGATATCACTTAGTCCTTATATCAATCATGAGCTCATGAATACAATCAAACATCTCATTATCTTCTTATTCCTTCATTATGCACATATCTTCTACTTTACAAAAATATCTGAATAACCTTCCATGGTTACTGGTACCATTCAACATATACTTTCAAATACTTTTAGGAAAAAAATAGTGTAACAATCCTTAGATGATTCTTTATTCCATAGTACCACTAACTATACAACATAACTCTCGATAGACATACAATCATTCCACTACCTTCTAAAACAACCGACTGAGCTTCAACACTTCTTTCAGATCATATATCATTTGTAGTCTCCTCATCATCATCCACATAAATACTACCCATATGACCATGCTGATTCTCTTCATGAGATTTTCCATTAGGGCATTGGTTTGCATAATTCCCGTACATTCCACATTTAAAACACCTAATCATTGTTGATGTCATAGCAATACCATTATCCTTGTACATGTTGTTTACTGAACCTTTTCCTTTGAACTTACTGGATTTGTGTCCTTTTCCACACCCAAAGCATCATCTTGTTCCTTTGAAACAATCTCCCTGATGCCTCTTCCCACATGATTTACATGAGGGAAATTGAACTTTCTTTCCTCTATGATCATCATGAAACTTCATCTTTCTCTTATTATCTGAGTTGGGAAACTGACCAATGTTGAGATTATTGATCATATTATGAGATGGCTGATTAGGCATAATAATGATGTTTGGACTTCCAGATCCCATTTCATTTGGTTTCTCATGAAGAAAATCATTCCATTGTCTGTCATATCCTCCATTATCATGAATCTTCCTGTTTCCAACCATTTTATAAAACCCAAAAAGAATAGTGTGAGAGGCAAAAATCATGCTAGGGAAAATAACGTAGTAAAGGGGGAGCACCCTCAATATCTATCATCTTAGGTTAAATTCTAAGATCGTTACCGTAATTCTAGGACTATATCCTATACGTATTCTTATCCTTAGTTATATCCCTAGACATACCTTAGAAATATCTCTAGGGATCTCACTAACATTTTCGCATCCTAGTTTCCAAAGGTTGACTAAACCTTTCCTCTGATACCAACTATAGAGACCCTAAGCTTGACGTACATGGACATTACATTACTTTTGCGGAATACTTAATACATAACAAAAATAGACACACAAGGACCGTAATAGTTTAGTGTCTTTTGAAACATGGAACGTAATCTTCTAATCATGGTGAAAGATCTTCAACATCTCCCATAAAGATATTCCACTTTTTGTTTCCTGACCTAAAACCTTTCTTTTGATCCTGGGGGAAAATAAACCATAAAAAGGGTGAGCTCAAATGCTCAGTAAGGGTAAGCATGGATAAAATTAAACATACCATATACATTGGAACTTAAAAACATTAACATAATGTTTAAACATTAAAATCTTGAGCAATGCCATAAAACATGGAAGTACATAAGGAATAGATCATAATGGAACACAAAACATGATAAAATAGCATGGGAATAAAACATGTAATTGTGGCATCCATTAAGAACATGTAATGATTTCCATAGTAGCCAAGGCATTGCTGCCAAGACCATCTTAGTGGACAAAGTCCCATTCTGAATCGTGTTCACGCCTCATTTCAGTCCTGTAACACTGAACCGAATTAACTTACCATTCCATCCATGTCTATCTCATGAGATATAAAATCTTTACCCAATGCATTGGAGGGAGATATAGGTCCCACCCATCTCATAATTAAATCATTCTTACTTGTGCCACAAAATAAACTTAAAACATTCATCATAACCCAAAAAATAAAATGGGTTTCATAAACACCATCCCATCATCACATAATCCATACTAAACAAATGAATATTTCATCATAAGAAAAGTGAAACCATACACATATGAAATAATGTCATCATAGATGGAAAATGGTTTTGATAAAACACTTGAAATGAATTCTTGAGGAAAATATCCATTCTTCTTCAAAATAATTTTCTTTTCACAAAATGTCATGAAATTTTAAAAGAAAAGGATTTTGTTGAAAATAGTCATGAAATATTTTGTAGGAATCTTTATGAAAATAATTCTTTATAAAATTGTAAAAATTCATTCGTTCCGTATAAGTTAAAAAAACATTCTTCTCGTACTTTGGCTGGAAAAGTCAAAAAGGTCCTCATAACGTAAAAAAAAGAAATATTCCTTACATACCATGTAGTAAAAGTCAAGAATGGGTAAAAAGGAATTTAAACATACATGAATACACTTTTATAAAACATGGACATGATGATATAAATAACCCTAGTAAATACTTACGAATAAGCAATATCGGATAAAAATGAGATTTGCAAAATTATCCCTTACCTTATGTCCGATATGCTTCGTACATATCCGAACCTCCTGTATAATGATTTAAATAATGTTATTGACTTATTAAAGAATCATATTAATTGTTATGATATCATATATGGTTCACTTATGACTTTATATTACCCGTTCTTTTGTAAATTCCATGTTAAAGAGTGTTTTGGGTAAATTGTTTCATTTGTCATCCGTGTTATGACTTGTAATTATTCATATGATTACTTAGATCACGGTTACATAATTTCATAATAAAAAAAATGATTTATATATAATATATATTCAGAATATACATATATATAATAGATCGATAAATGGAACGAAATACACTGTTCATGGAGATGGTAGGCTGTACGTACGCATGAACGCTGTTTTCGTTTCATTATTGAGTTGAATGGAATTAAGTAGATGACATACATATATACATAAATAAAGTATCTTTATAATGTCATATATTTAATTATTATTTCTTATATATACTTTATAATCATTCTTAAATGGTTAACATGGATAATGAATCTCATCGCGTCGTGGAGACGGTAGTCCGTACGTACGCACAAGCGATGATATCGTTTCCATAATTATTGAATTGAATTGGAGTGGATGATAAAATATATCAAAATAAGTATGATGTTATAATAATTATGTATAGTTATTCTTTACGCCATTATACCCATCCATGTAAGGTGTCGGTGGAAAACAGATTACACCACGGCGTGGAGACGGTATTCCGTACATACGCACGCGCGGTGATTTTGTTTTCCGTAGGATGGATAGAAGGTGAAATGGGGTTGTTTCATATTTATAATAACAAATCAGTATATTAGTGATACTTATGTTATTACTTTATAATGAAACAACTAATGAAGAGGAAGTTTAAGAAGAAATAAGCTTGAAAGAATCGGGAGAAGAAATTACCTCTTCTTCGATACGCCTCTTTGAAACCTCCTCTTAGGGCACTAATATTGGTCTTTAAAGTAGAACAGAACCTCTAGGATGTTTCTAGGGAAGTGGAGAAGATAATTTGGCAGGGTTTGGCCGAGATTGAAGGCTCAAATTGGTGTGAGGAGTAGAGGGAGGAGGTGCCCTTTTATAAGGGAGGAGAGGGGCACCTTTGGAATTCTTAAAAATATTAATTTATAATAAATCTAACCCCACTTAAAAACCTCCAAAAATGACTCATATTAGAATATTAGATGATATAGGGTTGTAATCGAATCAACCAATCAAATTTAGACATGTTTGGATCTTATTTTAAACCTTATCATTTTGATTTATCCTTATTTAATCTATTTATGTTTATTTGTGGTAATAAAATTATAAATTTTAAATTATAACAAATAATTACTTATTTGTTGTTAATATTCCATAATTGTTTACATTATAACATTATAGAACATTTAAATTTAAATTTAAATTTTTTAAATATTTTTGTGATTTTTAAACAATTTTATAATATGTTGTTTTTATAAAATAACAATAGTGTCAATTTTGACACTATTCATTTATTTGAATTTAAATAAAATATATACGGAAGATATGTTCGAAATAAAAGCTTTAATAGATTCATAAAAGGTTATATGTATCTATAAAATTAGTGGATAACATTAAATAGTTCATATAATATTTATTTTTTTATTTTTAATACCATTTATTTTCTTTATCTCTTAATAAAATAATTACTACAACATTTTTGTATAATTATTTAATATACTGATTTTTTGCATAAAAATTTAAAATAAAATCCTATGATGAAGATAAATATATGAAATTTCACAATAATACTTTTACTCGAATTTATCAGCTTAAAATCACAATATTTAAATTGTAATATTTATTAAATTATGAAGGTGACAACTTTCGTACCATTTAAAATAAAATAATATAAGTGTCATAATTGCTTGTATAAGACTCCAAATGGTAAAATATTATACTATTGGATGATTATAGTTTACATATACATGACAAATAAGTTTTGGTCAGGGTTTTGTGCCTTTTATGGTCACTATTAGTTTAATAAAAACAATATTCTTGATTTTTCACTAGATAAATAATTTCTGCATCACTATTATGTCATAATTAATAATAATTATTTAATCCCAAAAAAATTATAAGTAAATTATAAAGATGTAGATAATTTTGTTAGCTTTCTGTAGACTATTAAATTTCGAAGTTTCATGAAGTTTATCACTAACTTAAAATTATTATACTTATAGTATTTAAGAGAGTGACATGTTGTCACTTTCTTTGGTTTTAATAATAATTAAATTATTTTCAGGGAAAAAACACCATTAAATGAATCTAATCCGACCCTTAGGTGATATGGGTCGACCTTTAGTCATACAATAGAATTTTACCAAGTGTTAGGGTAATTTTATAATCTTATATTTACCCTTAATTACCCGATTTACCTTTAACTATAGTAAATAAAATTTACCGTAGTTACAATTCACAATGCCCAAAAATAAAAAGTAGCTTATTAACATAATTTGGACCCACTGATTCCAAATATGGAATACATTTTTCCAAATTCAATACACAAAAGTTGAAGAAATTAAATTAAAATTAATCCCGTTGTCGAAGGAAAACAGGTTTTTCTTTAAAATATTGCAAAAGATTGAATTGATTTAACCTACGAATTCAAGGTAAAATCAATGCTAATGACATACATAATGTTAAATGGTAAAAATATATTCTATTTATACTTTAAACCTATTAAATATTATAATTTAACCACATAATATATTACGATGAAAAAAGTTGTTTTTAATTAAAATATAGCATGTTTTTATAATTCATTAAAATATGAAAGTCATCAGAATAAAATGAACAAATTTATCCAAAGTAAATTTTTATTTCTTGATTCCAAAGGATAAGTTTATTTTGTCAAATGAAACTTATAAACATTTCAAAAACTAGATTTAAAGTGGGTGCACCATCAAAAGGTGGCAAAACTGCATTTTTTGAAAAATACTTATTTTACCCGAAAAATTTATTTTGTTCTTATACCATGTTCTATAAAATGTGTAAAATGAATAATAATGTTATAAAATTAAAAATTTAGTTAATACTATTCATAACGGCTAGTTCATAATAATATTATAATAATATATCGTTGTTTAGTAAAACCCGGTATTGCGTACAACACACGCTATCGAGGAAGGTCGTGATTGCGTGTAATGCAAGCCAAGTCAGGGTTGCGTGTTGTGAAAGAATCCTTCATTGTTTCATATAACAGAATCCAACCAAATTTCATTTATAAATTGAATATATATATATATATATATACTCAATGTTTCGTAGAATAACTATTATCAAAATTGTGAGTAACACGATCCAAGAATAGTGTTGCGTATACTGCAAGCTAATACGGTGTTGCGTATAGCGCAAGGTAATCTTGGTGTAGCATAAAACACAAGACATTTAATGAAATTAAAAGAATATTTTTCATAAAATCTCGGGGTGTTACAGTTAGGCCACATGGTTTGGTAAATTGTGCTTCAATAGTGTGAATGCCATTATATCCATGGTCTTATACTACATGGTTATGAGGTAAATATAAATGGTTTCTTTTAACCACGAACCATCTGGACAATTTCCAAAACATTTAGAAACTACAAAAAAACACCCCAAATCCAAACTACGTCAGGAAAAATATATGATGTGAAAAGAGAATAAAATGTAAAACACCTTAGAAACCCAAGGATAATTACAAAATCCTTGTAAAAGGGATTCTCATCTTTGATAAGAATCTATACTATGTGATAAAACTCCCCATATAACTGATCATATTCCTAAATAAGTATCTATAAGGGTCCTTTCTGAATAACACTATCTCTAAGCCCAAACATAAAATTCCTATTCTAGAGTTCCCTTACAGAGATATCCATGTATCTCTACTTTCATGTGAGAGTCACTACCTGATCTCATGGACCATTACTTTTTTCAACCAATAACATAAATTGGTTTTTCATAAGACAAAATAACTACCACTAAGCTAGATTTTCTTCTAAGGATCCATATAACTGGTCTCACTCATGCCGACGATCCATGACACCAAATTTTCTTACTTTCCCAAGTGTCAAGTTCCCAAAGAAACTTTGGTATGATTTTTCACAGGATTCATCACATGAATCAAGTCATGAACCATACTATATCCTATTATCAAGATCTATTAACAACCCAATCCTTTATCTATAAGTAAATAACTAGTTTATTATTTTTCACCTTGAATCAATGCCCTCACATAGGTTTATATACTTTACTAATGAAAATCGAATGCTTAAATTCACACAAAAATCAAACCACCTCTATATGTGAGTTATATTCACTTATAGGTCACTTTCAATGTGCACTATGAAATTCCATCACTACTAAAACACTAACACAAATATATCCCACTTTCATCTGAACACCATTACTCAAAATCATTTCCAACTCTCAGGAAATCACACATCACCAAACCCAATGAAATAACTAAATGGCCCCATCCACTCATCAGGACATGAATCGTATAGTTTAACCTACCACACCATCACTTGTTCATATTAGTGGCCAAAAAAAATTTAGGCTTTTTACAAAACATGACTGAGAATTCTTCAAATTCACAAACTATCATGATGTGTTGACACCCCAAAATGGTTTCCTAAACTCATCTTTTACCACAACACTAAATATCCCTTGATTGATAAAATATTTATATACAAACGAACTAATCATTACTTATACCTCACAAGGTCCTCACTTAATGTATTGGTCATACCCTGCCATTGGGTCTTGTTGGTCAAGGATCACCAGCTAACTCCTTAGTGGAATTTAAAGCTGATCCCCCTCCCGTTAGCTAATAGACTCACTGATCACCTCTATCGCTGTTATTAACCCATCATCTATGGTATTGATTCAAAATTATAAACTATATCTTATTTGATTGAAACAATTTCTAACACCATCCTCCAATACCACCTCGACTGAACACCACCACTTTTCAACATAAGGCCACCATCCATGGGTATACCTTCCAATACAAAACCTATACCACTACTTTTTAAAAACTTTATCACCTAAATTTATCTTTTAAGGTGTGTTCAGCTCACAAAATATTTTTCTTGAAAACCAATAGACCTTATCCCATAGTGTTAAATATTGACTCTCATATTGCTAATGGTTGAATGACCCTTATTTATTGCATACCGAACTATACTCAAGGAGGTAAGATGAAACAAAACATAAATCCCAAACTACTAACCTAAACATCCATGGGATTCACATCTCTAGACCATGGATAACACTCAAAGGAATAAAAAATCTTTATAATTATAAAATACTACCTCCATCGAGATCTTCTCCTTAAATAACTATTAAACCAATGAAACTTTTCCACATGAAGGACCCACTTTCCAATTTAAATGACCCCCCAAAAACACTACCCTTTTACCAATACAAACTACTCGACTGCTGATTTATCCAAAAATATCAGGGTTTTTCTACACTTCTTCATGAATCTGACACATGTTCAAAAGGGTAAAATATTGTACACCATTACATTCCTTATCACAAACTTTCTAAGAATAAATCTAAAGTCTCATGAAATTTTGATCCTATGATATTCTATGATGGTACTACCAATTTAAGATACTCTCAGCCGCATATAATTTTCTTAAAGAAACCACCTAACGATATTTCTCACTAACATCAACCTGCTCACCCAAAGACCATTATCTAATAACACTTCCAAAAACCCAAGGATCCTAAAACCTCGTAACCCTAATCACTGAAGGTATATCAATAATATCATGAAATATTCACCCAATTATCACACTCTCTAAACACCATGTATTACATGTTTTTTACCACCCTAATGAAAAAAATGGTATCATCCTACTCAAAGGTCCATATTTGGTTTCCTAGATGAAACCACAAGCTAAAAAATCCAACTTATCCAATAAAAAACTTCTAAAAATCTACCCAAAACTTTCTTCACAAAATGAACACATATTTTATGTCATGAAAAACTATATACAACTACACCTCAACCACTATCTGGTCTAATTATTTCCAAACTACTCTATGAACTGCATTAAAGGCCTCAAAAATCTCACTGGGGTTTCAAATTATAACCTTGATATTACCTAAAAAATCCAAATGATTGAACCCCTTCCAATAAATAATTATAATCTAATGTCTTCATTACCTAGAACAAGCCCCACTATCCTTTAAACATCCCACTTGACTATGGATCAAAGAAAAGAGAAAACCCACTCACATGCGTCACATGGCTTAAAAATAAGATTATCCAAAAAATGGTAAAAACAATAGTATCCAAGATCAATCATCATCATTAAATTTATTTTGACCCAGATATCACACTTAAATCCACATATAAATGTTCTACAGTGATATCATACAGTAACCCATTTAACCCCCCATGTCTCTATGCAAAACGACACCCTCTTTGCTCAACTGCTAAAGGAATTCACATCACACTCAAGGTTCACACAACCACCCACATACTGAAACCATGATATAATCACATTAGATATAGACACATATCCTTCACACAACAAAATTTCCATCCAACATTCCCCTTTTGAGGGTGCATAGTTAGCAGAAGTTCATAGAAAAACTATTCAACCACTTCTAAGACCATCCCTAAAAGAGATGTTATTCACCAAACCACACATATGAAACTCCACTACTAAAACCAATAAAAAAATGATACATAAATTTAGACTATATTTCATATGAATAATAAAAAAATATGCATTTAAGGGGGTCTCATATGTTCATCATAAAAATCCAATTTAATTTTTCCCAACATGCATAATAAAATCCAGATTTTTTATCCAACCCATTTAAACCCTTTGAAAATTACATTTCAAACCACCCATTCAACCAATAAATTTGATAAAATACATTAAAAAAATTTATACCACTCAAATACTGATCTCCTTTACCTATAGTCAATTTATGAAAATATATTAATAATTTTTTTCATTTTGAATCTATTTCAAAACACACAATCTTCTCCCAATCCATAGCCCAGATGAGGAAAAATTCATTCCCAAATGCCAAATTACTTTTCAAACAAGCCATTGAAAAATCCCTAAAATCACTTTGAAATCATAAATACCTCTTATAATAAATTTATTTTAAAAATCCCATTAAAACTAAATTCTCTTAGAAACCAATTAAAAATATTTTATACCATGAAAAATTACTTTTTCCAAACACTTTAATAAATCAAGAAATTAATAACATACCTAGGAAGGAATCGAAAAAATAATAATACTAACTTTCATACTCAAAGATCAAGTCCATGACTCCAATACCTATAATTTAGTTTCAATCATAAATTTCCAAATATAATATAATCAAGCTAAATTAATTCAATTTCACCAACAATTTATTTGGGAAAACAACGAACATGTTATTAATAGAATTCAATAAAATTAAAATTATACTAATCATAAGAAAACATTAGAATGAAATTTCAAAAAAAGTATATCCATGATTCATGAAATCACCAACATTTTAACATCAACCAATAGAAAATCCCATAAATAATTACTGTAAAACCATGTGCATCACTCGAGGAGAAATTGCTCAACCTTAAAAATGAAAACCAAAATAGAAATACCACCCCAAAAAACATAGCCTTTTTATCATATGTGTGTGAGATACTCCCATGTATGAGTTCCTTACTATGTTTTGACAAGATCCTATATCCTATCTATCACTCACAAATTTTCAAAAAAAAGAAAAAATATTTTTGACACCACTTCATAACACCATAACTAAAATCATTGAGTTCAGGAAAAAGGGTCAAATGATCTAAGGTATGCCTACCCATAGAAAATAGGCTACTAATTATGATTTAGGGACTAAGAGGAGCATTGGAGGGGATAAAAACATGATAACTAATAAAATTTATAATATAAAATAACAAAAAATAATAATCAGAGTAACACTGAAAGAAAATACAGAATCTATAAAAATTAAATCATCAAAACTTACTATAATAAGATAACATAAAATAACTTGTACAAATATTCATGGAGGAATACAAATATGAGTAATATTTATATATAATTACAAGGAAAAAATATAAAACAATACGAAACTAAAAAGAAGAATCCAAATTTTTCTCCTACATCACTTGGAGAAACCGTCTCCTCTAGTATAATTTATATAAAAAAGGGACACCCTCATCTAACATCCATTTTAATGGTGACTACACAAAAATCAAGATATCCATATATGGTGTGAGTATAAAACATAGTAGTATACCACCAACGAGTCCTTAAAGTTTTTTCAATAGTTAAATATAAGTTTACGCACAGATACGAGTATAAATTCATAGGTAACAATCACATGTCAAGTCATCATGTGTTAATAAGGATTCCATGAACCCCAAAACTTTGAAAGGTAAGAATTTATGTTTGTTTTCAATGAATCTTAGAACAATCCAAAAATCCATTGTATGTCTCAAAATAATCAACAAGTCCATCTTGTCTTGGGATAGTTCATAAGGTCATCATGCCCCACCAACTATCTTAAGTCATGCCATGTGGCCATTATGCCCCACTACAAATCTCATGTTAGGCATAAAGGACATCATACCCCACAAACTGTATTAGGTATGGACACAAGGCCTTAATTCCATAATACTAGTATTATGTAAGGTCTCAAGGCCATCATTACCTTCAATAATTTACTAGAGACCCCATCATAATAATCATTTATTATGTTGCACATGATTACCCCTATAAGGGATTAACCAATCCATTGTGGGAAAACCTATCACTTTGATACCAAATATCATAAGTCTATATGCCACACACATTTATACATACATAGGATATAACAAAGTAATTTTTGAGATACACACACATGTGAACATGCATATTATATCAATAGAGGTCTCACGGTCCACACACATATTCACATACAGAAGAATGTATTTTCAAGAAATGTCTCATGGGCCACACACACACACACAAGTTTTTCATAATAATTGACTTCTCATTGGACATACACACATGGAGATGCATTTCATGTTAAGAGAGGAATCAAGGTCCACACTCACACAAATAATAATTTCATACCAAGAGGTGTAATAAGGGACCCACACATACTCACAATCATTTCATAGGAAATATTTTTTATACCAAGGACCCAAAAGGGTTATAACTTCCAACCTTAACTGTATTGAAGCCCAACATCAGGTTTCACCACCCTAATCAAGATCACACCCTATTACCACCTGAGATAAAAATATATTTATTTTATATCATTACCATAATTTAAACCTTATATATTATTACATTATCTCATATCTCATAGACCCTTTTGGTTTAGTTTCATTTTAGACTTGTTACATAGGTACCTTATCTTAAAAAAATGTGAACATTTATCTAAAATTTAACTCTTATGGACCCCCTTCTAGGTTTCTTATATGTTATACTTTTCTTTATAACTTGGGGAAGAAAACCATAATAAATTTTTATGATAAAACACTCATAAAGGGATAACGTAGAAAAATTTCATCAAGTTTTAGATTATTATCATATGATAAAACAAGAGCATGGATAAATTTATTATTAAACGCATGTAGAAAAATTAGAGTTTTCTATAAATCCTGAAGGAATGACATGTAATATCAAAAGAAAGAACATGTACCATGGCATAAGCGTGTAAGATAAGAGTGGGAAAATTTTATAATAAATGAAATAATAATATCATAGAATTATAAATATGTGGAAACACCATAAAACATTGAATAGTAATTGTATATAATGGATCACTATTAATACTATCATTATGGATGGAGTCCCATATTGGAATGGGTTTTCTCCCCATTCTAATAAATGTAGTATAAAATTTCTTATGGCGGATTATGTTCACACCCCATTACTATAAACATAGTGAAAAAGTTACCATGGTGGATTGGTTCTATTTTACATTCTTATAAATAGTGTAAAAGTCCCTTGGTGGATTGGATTTACTCTACATTCCCATAAACATACTATTTAAATTCTCATGGTGGATTAAGTTCTACCATGAATCTCATACAAAACATCTCATGATATGTAAAGAATTAACCATTTCATTAGAGGGATATATAATTCCAAGACCACAAAACACGTAATGAAAATAATGAATATGTGTTCCACATGAGGAAAAGAAACCATACATAAATCATATGCCTGAACAAATATACTATAAAGATGTGGGTTTCATAATTCTTATTCAAGGAATAACTGAATGAAAAATCATAAAGATTACCAAGGAAATATAGAATTAAATTATTTTGAATTAAATTATGGAAGAATGGAAATATGTATTGAATCTGATATTCTAATTTAAGAAATTCATGGTAAGTATCTAGAGTAGAATGAATAAAAATTAACTAATTGGGTGGTGCTTTATGAAATAATTAAAAAATATTTTTAATGAAGCAAAGAGGTAATTATTTTAAAAAAAAACCATAATTGAAAATGGATGGTATTTCATAAAATAATTAATGGTATTAAAATATATTAAAGGGGAATAAAATATTATGGTGGTGATACTTTTCATATGATAATAAATCAAAAAGTTTCTTTAAGTCATGTTTACATTAAAGTGGGAATTTTGTAGGTAACATAAAAACATGTATAAAAAATACATCAATGTATTTTTAAATAGGTGTATATATAAGGGTAATATATTCAAAAATATAATAGGTACATGGGAATTTTTTTCATAAATGGTATAAATAGAAAGATAACATTCCATTGAAATGTATTAGGGGAGGTACAAAAGATCATGAACAACTAGGAAATATTTATAATTAAAAATTAGTGGAAGGTAGAACATGATGTAATTGAAAATAAATTTTATTTCATGAATTTTATGACAAACATAAATCCTTTTTAAATAAATATATCTCAAAAAATTAATAATGAGTGAGAATGAATCATATATCAGTGAAACCAAATTGATATAAAAACGCATACCTTGTTCCTGATTCATTGTTTGTATGCACCTAAGCTTCTGAAAAATAATTGTTTTTATTTTATACCTTATTAATAACATTACATGACTATATTAAATTTTCTATGGAATATTTACTATCATATTCTATTTAGTTATTTTATATATTTTTTATTAATCTTTCAAAAAAAAGAACCAATGTCGGCTTATATTTTAGTGATCATAAACGATATTTTAACAATAAGTTAAATACATAATATAAAAATTATATAACAAAAAATTAATAAATAATTTATTATTAACTTATAATATTAATATTGTTTTTGTTTTCATATTCACCCATGATAGTGTTTTATAGAATTATTCAAGTAAGTCATTAAACCAACCCAAACATGAACATGATATATCTCAATGAGTGTGTTTGTTTTTGTAATTTTATAATATCATTATAAAATTAGTATATTTTTATTATGTAGTTTTATTCATGTTGGTGAATCATACTGTAATTATTTTTTATAGATAATTAAAATCATGATGAAAAATGAAAAACATTACGTTGTGGTGGTGTCAATCCATAGAATGTATGGTTAATTTTTTTTATTTCTTGAAAAATGATATGGAATTAAATTATATGATAATTTTAAATTTTAGAATCATATTTGTATTAAATATACTATTTTAATTCAATAATATCATCATTAAAACCATCTATTAGAGGTAGTGTGAAAAATAGAAGACATCGCTTCATGGAGGAAGTAGTCTGCAGAAACACAGAAACAATACTTTTGTTTTCCATAGTTGATAGAGAGGAATAATAATTGATTTTAACATTTATATAATAACATATAAGTATATTTATTATCCGGATTTAATTATATTGGTATGGATATAAGGGTTCTAGATGAGTAATATTAAGAAAAATATATTAAAGAGTAGGTAATGTTTTTGTTTGAAACTCGATCTTCTCTTAGAGATCTCCTTATAAATTAATGTTTTTTGATTTTATATATATATATATATTAGGATATTATAAATTATAAAAGGACATATATGAGAGTTATTTTAGTCAGGGTCAAAGGGACATTAAATTTTTAAGATTATCATTGAAATGGTAGAAGTGATTCCCTTTTATAACTAATAAATATTCCACTTTTGGGAAGACCCTTTACCCTTCCATGATATAATTACACAATTCCTTGATCAAATACTCAAAAAAAATCATTAAAATGGATTTTGGAGTGATCTTTGGTTGGTAAATCCTAAACAAATACCTTCCACACATGTTTTAATCATGTTTCAATCCTTATACAATAGGTTTTTAAATTTGAACACTTTGATTCTCTACCGTAGTAATTTGTTTTTAACTATGTAATTTATATTTTATTTAAAAAATATGGAATCCAATATTACAAAAAAATTGAAAATAAATAAAATATTCATTTAATATAATTAAATTTATAAATGATATAACATTAAATATTATGTTAAAAAAATTTAAATAGAAAAAGAGATTCTTGAAAAAAATTTGTTTTCATAAATATGTGGTTCAAATCATATTTAGTATTGATTATTAAATTAATTAGTGTAAATATATAGATATATAATTCCAAAATTTATATTATAATCATTATTATAAAGGGATTAATTTATTTTATGATATAAAAATTATGAAATATCATTAAAATAATTATTTGAGAATAACGTTTTACTATTATCATGGAAAATAAACATAATCTTAGTAAACATAATTTTTTGAAAAAAATGATATTAAAATTCTCAAATAATATTATCATGTTGATATAAAATATTATATAAATTTTTTAATATTTAGTTTATTCAATTGATTGAAACTAATAATTAACATTGTTGAATAAAATAGTTTTTAGTGTGAAATATTATCTCAGTTTTGAAAACAGTAAACATGGATTATATAAATAAATAACTGTATTTTAATTTATTTGTTTTACTTATAAACATACCATTTTCATATAAATAAAGGTTTAAAAAAATTATTTCCTTCTTATATTATAATAATGACATAAAATTGACGGTTTTCAAAAAATCAACAGTTTTGACTATTCAACAAAAAAATCAACTATTTTTGAAAAATCCCAAAACAACTCATCTAAAGATAATATAGATATTGTAAATCCAAAAATGAATTAAATTTTTTCAAATTAAAATTATAAAATTTTAGAATTTGACATTAAAATATAATTATAAAATATAATAAACAAGAGTTTTTATAAAAAAGTAACTTCTCAAAGTATTAACCATTAATATTATTATTATCTATCAATTACTAAAAAAATTATTTTTAAAACATTATTAGTAAAAAAATAAATATTATTCATATTAAAAATATACCTATTTATAATATTTTTACTTTCCTAAAATAAATTTCATAAAAGTATAAATTTAGAACAAATAATTGTTAAACATAAGATGAGCTTATTTTATATCGTACTACAAAAAAATATTGATCTAAAATGTAACATGTATTTCATAATGTGGTAACCTCTTTTATACCCAAAAAACATAGATGTTGCATTATAATAGTTATATAATGTGATAGTTTTTTTCATTTGTTTTTCTATACAGAATATGTTGTTAACATAATATTTATTTAATTAAAATAATTTCTTGAATTTAGGGTCTTTACAATGTCCCCCATAAATGAATTAATTACTTATAATTTTGAAACATATATAATTGTAGTAATTTCAAATGTGAGATTCTAATTAACCATACAATGGTAGTTGATAATTTGTTTGTTTAGGATATGATGTGATATTTTACTCTATGAAATTTCATATGAGCCCTTTGTAAAGAGATATAATAAATTATTAATATAATCCTATTAATTAATAAAGAGATAAATATATAAGGTGTAACCCTTGATTATGTTTTATATACAATATATATAAAACTTATACCTCCTGAAGATTTTTTATAATTCAATTCCTAATAGGTGAAATGTTTCATGAAATAAGACATCGAAATATCTAGAGTAAAATTTAAATATATACTTAAATATATTAATTTAATTGGATATTAATTTTTACCATGATCTAGGATGTTGGTTCTGGTTGTCTTCTTTAACCCTTGTATTGGTACATTGGGTTGCATATCACCCAAATTCCCCATATTTAAAACATCAAATCATTATTAGATCCTTAGTAATAACATGATATTCCATAATTTTAATATTTTTTCCCTTGAAAACATAGTTATGGACTATATCCTTTACAATATGTAAAACATATTCTATCCAGCTTGAAGAAATTCCCTTGGTGCTTATTCCCACAATGTTGACATATAGGATGTTGAATATTATTTCCCTCATAATATTTATCATCTGAGTTCTAATAAGACTTGTCCTTTCCATTAATTGGTGGGTTTAGGATTTCAACTATGCTCATAATTCTAATTATATTTTTGGATAGTTGGTTAGGGAGAATCACAATATTTATCAGTCTAGTTACCACTTTAGTGGGTTGATCATTTTGACAGTCACTATATTTACCCTCCCACTTATTTAATACTTGGCTCCTTATGGTTCTAGATATTACTTAAACTAAATGGGTTTAACATGAGTGATGAGCAGTTATAATCCTGAGAAAATTACCTAGATAACCAAATGGAAATTTAACATGATGATATCTTACTTTACAATACCATCCGGTTAACCTATAATACTTTTAGTTCATGATATATCACTCTTTTTTTACCTATATCATTCAAATTTTAAACTATTTTCTTCCTAGGTCAACTTATATCATCCTAGGATCAAACTATATCATTCATGATTCATCTTTCTTTACCTTATAATGGGTTATTTAATAATTCTCAGCCTAGTCCATTAAAGAAACTAGGAAATATGTACTTTATAGCGGTTTGAGAATTGGATATGATATACCAAAGAGTATCCCTTGAGGGTGTTTATACTAGAGTGTATTTTTCATCACAATCAGCATGAACTTATAATATTATTAGGTCATCAATCAAATAACCCTTTTTAGGGTGATTAACCCTAGGTGTATCAGTACCACAACTGCATCCACTTTCTAGTATCCAGACCAGGATGCAATTTCTTGGGAAACCACATACTCAAATCTTTGACAAAAATTAATAATGTTATCCTATGACTATCCACTATAATTATTCCTATGTTTTTCAATAATTTTCTCTAATCATAATCCCCAAAATAACTAGACTAATCCTAAAAAATAACTAAATACTCGACTGATACTAACTATGATTACCTAAATATATCATTATTTTACATCAATTACATAATTTAAATACTACATCATTTAATAATATTCCATAGATCAGAGAACATTTTTAGTTAGTTTATTTCTAGACTAGTTTCATATGGGACATATTTTATAAAACTTATGAGCATTTCTCCATAATAAAACTCTTTTAGACACCCTTCTAGACTTCTCATAGTTTATACATATTTTCATAACTTGGGGAAGGGAAACATAAAAAATGGGTGATCTAAAATTATCAGTAGGGGAAAACATATCAATATGTTATCAATGGTTTGATAATAAGAATAATAGAAAAAAATAGGATGGAGAAATGTGTTATTATAAAAATATTGAAAAATAAGAGTTTTCGATAAATCATGAATGAAAGATATTTAATCTCAAAATAACTAAAATGTACCAAGATATAAGAGTGTAATAAAAGAATGAAAAAAAATTATAAGTAAATGATATCATTGGATCTTGGAATCATAAATTTTTTTAAACAACATAAAACCTAATATCATAAGAATATATCAAGTCTCACTTATAAGACTATCATAGCAGACAATGTCCCATGGTGGATTGGGTCCACTCCCCATTCCTATAAACATAGATGAAAATATCTTATTGTGGATTTGATTCAATAACAATTCCCATAAAAACTGTGTAAAAATCCCATTTTGAACCAATTCACTCCCTATTCCCATTAAAATAGTTTAAAAATTCCCCTTGTGGGTTTTTTTTCAATCACTATTCCCATAAACATAGTGGTTTATCTCAATGGTGGATTAGGTTCATTCTGTAATCTCATTCATAACTTCTCATGAGATATAAATCTTTACGCAGTGCATTGTAGGGCTATATAATTCCTGGACTAACAATCAAATAATAAAAATCCTATATAAAAATTCTATATTATAAAATGAAATCACACATAAATCGTAAGAACAATCTAACCCATTAAAAGGAAGTGGATTTAATAATTATAATTCACATACTTAAAAAAGGAAAAATAATAAGGATTCCAAATAGAAGATAAAATTAAATTGATTTTTAATTTCCTAATTGATTAAGGAAAATAGGTTTTGAACATGGTATTCTAATATAGATAAATCCTAAAAATGATTTAGAGTATAATGAATGAAAATGAACTTCTTGGGTGATGCTTTATGAAATAAATAAAGGTTATTTTTAATGTCTTGAAAAGATTATTGTTTTCCATAATACTAGAACTAAAATAGGATGGTTTTACATAAAATATTTTTTTCTAAAAAAGATATTATTGGAGAAACTAATTTTTTAGAGGTGATAATTTTCATAAGACACAAAATTAGAATGTTCCCAAATGTCAGGTTTACTAAAAATTGGGAATTTTTTAGGAAACATAAAAAATGTGTAAACCTAGTAATGAAAATTATTTTTAACTAGGTATATATTTAAGGGTCATATATAAAAATATATATTTTTTCCATGAGAATATTTTTTCCTAGAAGGGTGAAAAATAAAGAGAATGTGAAGTTGGAAAGTAACGAGGGTGGTATAAAGGTCCCTTAGAACATTGAAATAATTCAAATTGATAATCAATGGAAGGTTGAACATGATATAGAATTATAAATTAATTTTATTTCAGCAAATTTATACAAAAAATCATCCTTTTTCAATACATTAACCTCACAAAAATAACATGTTCTGAACACAAATCACATCTCAATGCATCCAAATTTAGATAAAAGAACACCCTTACCTTTTTCCAGATAGATTCTGCACATGTTCTTATATCCCTAAATAATCCAAAAAAATTATTAGACAACTTTTAAAAAAAATATTATTCTAAATTTAATTTAATATGGACCATTTATTATCATATGGTATTTATTTATTATATAGTTCTTTATAATATTTATGTAAACATAGAATCAGTTTCATCTTATTTAGGTAGCTTTATCAATCATAGATGATATTTTAATAATAAGTTAACAAAATAATACAACCATTAAAGAACCAAAATAAAAATAATAATTAATTATGAACTTATAATGAATCAAGTATTAAATTTCTCATAGTCATCCATGGTATAGTTTTATAGAATTATTCAAGTAGGTGGTTAAACGAAACAAAACATGAACATGTTATATCTGGATGGGTGATTATTTTTAAATAATTGTATAATATCATTTTAACATAATTATAATGATATTATTTATAATTTTTTAAGATGGAGAATCAAATTTTATTTTGTTTGGATAAATAATAAAAAAACATGATGAAAAATGAAAATACTTCTTCATGGAAGTGGTAGTCCTCACAACATCAGGTAACGTTTTCATTTGTCAGTGACTTAGATAGAATTAATGTAAATGATAATTTGAAAATTTATAATAAAATATATGTTATATATATCATATTTATTCATTAATATTATCATTAAAACCAACCATGAGAGTCATTATGAAAAATAGAATATGTTGCTTTGTGGAGGTTGTAGTTCGAACAAACATACTAACAACACTTTTGTTTTCCTCAATTGATAGAGAGAAATGCGTAATTGGTGTTCGGTTAATAAAATAATATAAAAATATAACAATGATTCTAATTTCATTATATTGGTATTGATATAAGTGGTTTGGAATAAAAATATTAATAAGAAACGATTAAAAAAGAGGTAATACTTACGTTGGAGAATCCACCTTCTCTTAGAGATCTTGTTATAAGTAAAGGCATATGGATAACATAAAGATATCAGGGTCATAATGATGATAAATGTAATTATAGGAGAGTTAATTTAGATATATATTAAATTAATATTTTAATTATTATAGTATAATTTAAATGATGTATGTGATCCCCTATTATAAGTGAATAAAATGGCACTTTTGGGAACACAATTTTCCCTACCAAGATATAATTAGACTATTCCTTCTTAAAATTTTAAAAATATTTTAAATAAAGGAGTTTGCGGTGGTATTGGCTAAAAAATCATCAAATAATACTTTTCAAACATGTTTTAGACATGTTTCAGTTTTTTTACCTTAGGTTTTTTCATTTTAACATTTTTATTTTCATATTGACAAATAATGTTTAAAAATCTGATTTATATATTTATTAAAAAATATAAAGTAAACACTACTACAAATTTTTTATTTTTTGAAAAAAAAATTAATATCAATTTAATTTAATTTAATTTAATTTATAAATAATATAAAATTAAATTATAAATTAAAAAAATTAATATATAAAAAAATATATTATTTTAAAAAATCATGTTTTCAAAAGTAAATTTTTTTGTAATATTTATAATTTATTACTAAATGAGATATTTTTAATATATTTTAATATATTTTGAAATTTATATTAGAATAATGATTTAAAATTGATTAATTTGTTTGATGATATAATAATAACGCAATGTTTACCAAACAGTTACTTGAAAATAATAGTTATACAATTATCATGGTTATTGAGCTTAATCATAATAGTCATCCGTTTATTCCCAAAAATTAATTTATTATTAACTTATAATATTGATATTATTTGTGTTTTCATACTCACCCATGATAGTGTTTTATAAAATTATTCAAGTTGATTGGTAAACCAACCGAAACATGAACACGCCATATCTCAATGGGAGAGTATGTTTAAGTAATTTTATAATAACATTATAACATAAATATAATTATATTATGTAGTTCAATTTTTTGAATCATATTTTAATTATTTTTATAAATAATTAAAATCATAATGAAAAATGAAAAAAGTTACTTTATAGTTGTGGTAGTCCACAGAATGCATAGTTAACATTTTAATTTCCTAAAGAATGAGAGGGAATCGAGGTACATGATAATTTTAAATTTTAGAATCATATTTTTATTAAATATATTATATTTATTCAGTAATTTTATCACTAAAACCATCTATGAGTGGTAGTGTTAATAATAGAAGACATTGCTTTATGGAGGCGGTAGTCCACAAACACACACAAACAACACTTTTGTTTTCCTTAGTTGATAGAGAGGAATAATAATTTATTTTTTAATAAATATATATAATAACATATAAGCATAGTATGTATACTGATTTCATTATATTTCTATGTATATAAGGGTTTAGACTGAGGAATATTAAGATCAAATGATTAAAAAGATTGTAATGTTTTCGTTAGAAACTACATCTTCTCTTAGAGAACTCCTCAGAAATTAAGGCCTTTTGATAACATATAGAGATAAGGATATTATAGATGATAAAATAAAATATATGAGAGTTATTTTCTAAATATCTAAAAGGGACATTATAATTGTAAGATTATCATTGAAAGGGTGGAAGTGATAACCTTTTATAACTAATGAAAATTGCACATTTGGGAAGACCCTTTACCCTTATAAGATATCATTACACAATTCCTTGAAAAAATACTCAAAAAAATTAATAATAATGTTGTGTGGAGTGATATTGGGTTGATAAATCCTCAACAAAGACTGTCTATTCTTGTTATAAGCATGTTTCAAGCATTATAAAATTGGTTCTTTAATTTGAACATTTTGATTCTTTACCTTAGTAATTTGTTTTGAACTATGTAATTTATATTTTATTTAAAAATATGGAATCCAATAATACCAAAAAATTGTTTTTAAAATAAATATTATCTCCATTTAATATAATTAAATTTAAAAATTATATAACATTAAATTTTATGTTAAAAATGTTTTTAAATGGAGAAACGTTTTTTCTAGAAAAAAGTTGTTTTCATAATTATGTGTTCTTAATCATATTTAATATTGATTATTAAATTAATTGGTTTTAATATATAGATATATAGGTCCAAAAATTATATTTTAATAATTATTGGAAAGGGATTAATTTATTTTATGAGATAAAAATTTTGAAATGTCAAAAAAATAATTCATTGAAAATAACAGTTTACCATTATCATGGTAAACAAACCTAATCTTTGTAAACATAATTTTATGAAAAAAATGATATTAAAATTATTAAATAATATGATCATGATGATATAAAATATTAAATCTAATTTTTAATATTTTATTTATCAAAGTGATTGAAACTAATTTTTAACGTAGTTGAATAAAACTTTTTTTTATTTTGAAATATTACTTCGGTTTCCAAAATAGTAAACATGGTTCGTATAGATAAATAATTGTATTTTAATACATTTATTTTAATTTATAAACATTCCAATTTTAAGTAAATAATTGTTTAAAAAAAATATTTCATTCATGTATTGTAATAATGGCATAAAATTGACGGTTTAAGAAAAATTAGCAGTTTTTCACTATTCACTTAAATATCAACTATTTTTTAAAAAAACAAAACAATAATCTTAAGATAATATAGATATTATAAATCAAAAAATGATTTAAAATTTTCCAAATTAAAATTTTAAACTTTTAGAATTTAACTTTTAAATATAATTATACAATATAACTAACAACTGTTTTTATAGAAAAGTTACTTCTCAAAGTTTTAACCATTAATATTATTATTTTTAAAAAATTACTAATAAGAATTTGGTAATATATTATTAATTAAAAATAATTATTATTAATTTTAAAAAAATACCTATTATATAATATATTTAGTTTCCTAAAATAATGTTTATAAAAATATAATTTTAGAATAAATATTTTTTTAACCATAAGATGAACTTATTTTATATCTTACTACACAAAAATATTTATATAAAACATGACATATATTTCATAAAGTGGTTACCACTTTTATACCCAAAAATATATATAATACATTATAATGGTTATATAATGTACTAGGTTTTTTCATTTAGTTTTTTGGTGTAGAATAAGTTATTAACATAATATTTATTTAATGAAAATACATTCTTCAATTTAGGGTCCTTACATTCTCCCCTATAAATAAATTATTTCCTCACAATTTTGAAACTTTTATAAATACAGTAATTTCTAATGTGAGATTCTATTTAACTATACAACGGTAGTTGATAATTGGTTTATTTAGGATATGAAGTGATATTTCACTTTATGAAATTTAACATGAGCCATTGGTAAATAGTGATAATAAATTATTAATAAAATCCAAGTAATTAATGAATAGATAAATCTATAAGGTGTAATACTTGATGATGTTTCATATATAATATATATAATACTTATACCACTTGATGTTTTTTATTTATAATTTAATGCCTAATAGGTGAAATGTTATATGAAATAAGACATCTAAATATATATAGTGAAAGTTAAATATATACCTAAACAATAGTAATATCATTGGATATTCATTTTTAACATTATCTAGGAGGTTGTTGGTGTTGGTTGTCTTCTTTAACCCATTTATTGGTGCATTGGGCTATATAGCCCCAAAATTACCTACATCTAAAACATCAAATCATTAGTGGATCCTTAGGAATAACATGATATTCCATTATTGTATTATTTTTTCCCTTAAAAACATAGTTAGAGACTCTATTATTTTCCATATGTAAAACATATTCTAGTCAACTTAAGGAAATTACCTTAGTGCTTCTTCCCACAATATTGTCATATATAATGCTTAATATTATTTCCCACATAATATTTATCATCTAGGTACCAATGAAACTTCATCCTTCTCTTAATTGGTGGGTTTAAGATTTCAAATATGCTCACTTGGATAAATATATTTAGGGATATTTGTTTAGGAATAATAAAAATATTTATCAGTCTAGATACCACTTCAATGGGTTGTTCATTTTAACAGTCACTGTATTAACCATCACACTATTATTAAATTTTTTCCTTATTATTCAAGCTATTACTTAGACCAAAAGAGTTTAACAAGGGTGATGAAAAATTTTAATACTAAGATAATTATCAAGATAACCAAATTGAAATTTAACTTGATGATATCTTACTTTATAATACCATCTTGTTAGCCTATAATTCATTATGTTCACTCTTTATCAATCTTTCTTAAACCTATATGATTCACATTTTAAACTATTTTATTATTAGATCAGATTATATCATTTTAGGATCAAAATTTATCATTCATTATTCAACTTATTTTACATTAAGTTGGATAATATATTAATTTTCAACCAATTACTTCAAAGTAATTAGGAAATCAGTCCTTCGTAGCAGTTTCAGAAGTGGATATGATCAACCAAAGAATATCCCTCGAGATTGTTTATCTTAGAGTGTATTTTTTTCACACTCATCATGAATTTATATTATTATTTGGTCACTAATAAAATAAACCTTTTGGGGTGATCAACCCTATGTGTATCAATTCCAAAATCATCATCCACATTCTAGTATCTAAACCAGGATGCAATTTCTTGTGAAACAACATACTCAAAACAATGGAAAATTTTAATGATTTATCCTATGACTATCCATTATAAATATTCTTATGTTTTTTTAATAATTTTCTCTAAACACAAACACCAAAATAACTAGACTAATCCTAAAAAATAACTAAATACTCTAATGATACTAACTATGATGACTTAAGCTAAATATATCATCATTTTACATCATTTCCAAAATTTAAATAAGACATCATAAAATAATGTAACATAGATTATAGAACCTTTTTGGTTAGTTTCCCTTAATACCAATTATATAATAAATATATTTTACAAAACCTATGAACATTTCTCCATAATAAAAATCTTTTGGATGTCGTTCTGGACTTCTCATAGGTTATACATATCTTCATAACCTGGGTAATGAAAACATATATAAGGGGTGAGCTCAAATTCTCAATAGGGGAAAATATATCAATATGTTATAAATTGTTAGATAATAGTAATAGGAGAAAACAATAGGATAGAGAAATGACTTATTATAAAAATATGTAAAAATAAAAGTTTCACATAAATAATGAATGAATGACATTTAATCTGAAAAGAACTAACAAGTACCAATACATAAGAGTGTGAGAGAATAATGAAAAGATTATATAAGGAAATTATTTCATTGGATCATGGAATCATAAATATGTGTAAAAAATATAAAACTTGATATCAAAAGAGTACATCAAGGCTCACTTCTAAGACTATCATAGTGGATTTTATCCCATGGTGGATTGGGTTTACTCCCCATTCCTATAAAAATATATAAAAAAGTTATATAGTGGATTTGGTTCACTACCAATTCCCATAAACATAGTGTAAGAAATCTCATTTTTGATACAATTCACTCCCCATTCCAATTAGAATAGTTTATAAATTTCCTTTCTAGGTTTTTTTCAATCATCATTCCCATAAACATAGTGGTCTATGTCAATGGTGGATTAGGTTCATTCAGTAATCTCATACATAACTTATTAGAAAATTTAAATATTTACCCAATGAATTTGAGGGCTATATAATTTCAGAACCACCAATCACATAACATAAATCATATATATAAATTCTATATAAGCTAATGAAATATTAAATAAATCATAAAAGTAATCAAACCCATTAGCAGGATGTGGATTTAATAATTCTAATTCACAGAATAAATAAAGGCTAAATCATAAGGATTTCAAATAGAAGAATAAATTAAATTGACTTCTAATTTCATAATTAATTAATGTGGATAGGTATGGAACATGGTATTCTAATATATAAAATGCATGATAATGATTTAGAGTAGAATGAATAAAAATTAACTTCTTAGGTGATGCTTTATGAAATAAGTAAAGTTTATTTTTAATGTAGGAAAAAGATTATCATTTTCCATAATACTAGAATTAAAATAATATGGTTCTACATAAAATATTTTCGTTCAAAAAAATATATTATTGGTGAAAATAATTTTTTAGAGGGGATAATTTTCATGAGACATGAAACTAGAATGTTCCATAATATCGGGATTAATAAAAGTGGTAATTTTTAAGGAAATGTAGAATATATATATATATATATACTTAGTAATGAAAATTATTTTTAACTGGGTATATGTGTAAGGGTCATATATAAAAAATATATATTTATTGCAAGAAAATAATTTTTCCTAATGAGGTGAAAAATAATGAGAATGTGAAGTTGGAAAGTAATGAGGGTGGTACAGAAGATCCCGTATAATATTGAAATATTTGAAATTGAAAATCCATGGATGTTTTAACATGAGATAAAATTATAAATTAATTTTTTTTCATGAAATTTTTTGAAAAAAAAACCTTTTCCAATACATTCACCACAAAAAAAGAACATGTGCTGAAAACACATCACATCTCAATGCAACAAAATTTAGATAAAAAACACCCTTATCTTTTTCCTGATTGATTCTTCACACATTCCTATATCCCATAATAATCAAAATATTTTAATGAGATAAATTTTTTAACAAAATATTCTTCTATATTTAATTTAATATGGACCATTTATTATCACATGGTATTTATTTATAGAATAGTTTTTTCTAATATTTATATAAACCTTGAATCAGTGTCGTATTATTTGTGTAGTTTTATCAATAATATGTGATATTTTAATAACATGTTAACAAAATAATATAACTATTATAGAACCAAAATAAAAAAAATTATTAATTATTAACTTATAATAATATTAGTATTAATGTTCTTATAGTCATCCATGTTGTAGTTTTATAGAATTATTTAAGCATGTGGTCAAACAAAACAAAACATGAACATGTGATTTATCGATGGGTGAGTATAGTTTAATAATTATATAATATCATTTTAACATATGTATAATTATATTAGTTACATGGTTTTAATATAGATAATATTATTTTATTTGGTTTTGATAAATAATGAAAATCGTGATGAAAAATGAAAATGTTTCTTCATGGAAGTGGTAGTCATCACAACACCGAGATAAAGTTTTCATTTATAAATGACTTAGATAGAATTAATGTAAATGATAATATGAAATTTTATATTAAAATTTATGTTATATATATCATATTTATTATCCAATATGATCATCAAAAACCAACCATGAGAGGCAATATTAAAAACAAAATATGTTGCTTGAGGGAGGCAGTAGTTCGAACAGACACACTAATAACTCTTTTTTTCCTCAATTAATAGAGAAGAGTATATAAATGGTGTTCCATTAATATAATAATACAATATTTTTATAATTATTTTAATTAAATTATATTGGTATGGATATATGTGGGTTTTAATAAAATATCAAGAATACATGATTACAAAGTAGGTAATACTTATATTAGAGAATTCATCTTCTCTTAAAGAACTCGTTATAAAAAAGGATTTAGGATAACATCTATAGATCATGTTCATAATGATGATTAATTGAATTATAGGAGAGGTAATTTTTTGATATGTAAAATTTAAATTTTAATGATCATAATATCATTTAAAGGACGTATGTGTTCCCATATTATAAGTGAAGAAAATGGAACTTTTGGGAACACAAATTTACCTTCCATGATATAATTAGACTATTCATTATTAAAATACAAAAAAAATTAAAAATAATGGATTTTTGGGTGTTCTTCGGTCAAAAAAACCTCAAAACATACATTCTAAACATGTTTTAAGCATGCTTTAAGTCTTTTAACCTAGGTTATTACATTTTAATATTTTTATTTTTATATTGGTAACTAATGATTAACTATGTGATATATATTTTATTCAAAAAAAGTATCCCTTATTACAAATTTTTTATTCTTTTAATTAAATTTTAATCTCAATTTAATTTAATTTAATTTATAAATAATAGAAAGTTAAGTTTTAAAAAAAGAATTTTAATAAATTGAAAAATCATTTTTTTTGAAAAATCATATTTTCTGAATTAAGTGTTCCTTTTAATATTTTGAATTTATTAATAAATGAAATAGTTTTAATATATTGTTATATAGGTTGAAAAATATATTATAATAATTATTTAAAATTTATTAGTTAATTTGATGAAAAATGCAATGTTTACAAAATAGTTACTTGAAAATAATTGTTATACCATTATCATGGTCATTAACTTTAATCATATTAGTCATAATTTTATTCCCAAAAATTATATTTAACTTCTTACATAATATTATCATACTGATCTAAAAGTATGAAATACTTTTTTTATATTAAATGTATACTTATGATGAAAAATAATTTTTTATAATGTTGAATGAAATATTTTTTAGAGTGAAATATTATTTATGTTTTTGGAATGGTAAACGGGGATATTATAAATACAAAATAGTATTATTAATTTATTTATTTTACTTTATATATATATATACTTATTTTATATTTTTTTTTAAGAAACATTTATGCCAATCTTTTAATATAATACTATGATAGATGTGACTGTTTTAAAGAAATAATAATATTTTAATGATCCACCTAAACATAAACAATTTCTAGATAATCCTAAAATTTAATAATAATAATAATGGAGATGATTTTTTTTAAACTAAAATTCTAAAATTTGGATATTTAACTTTTAAATTAAATTTGAAAATATATTGAAAAAGTTTTATGTATGAAAATAAGTTTTCAAAGAATAATCCATTATTATCCATAATTTGTATCAATTTATAATAAATTTATAGATAATGTATTATTTATATAAAAATATATATTATTAAAATAAATAATATACCTTTTCTTTGTTATATTGAGTATCTTAAAATAACGACCATAAACAGATAATTCTATAAAAAGTATATTTTTAACCATAAGTTGATTTTATTATTTATCTAACTTCACTAAAAATAATGATATTCATTTCTATATATATTTCATAAATTTTTTACCTCTATTTATAACTTCCAACATGACTGATAGATTATAATGGTTATATAATTTTTTTGGTTTGTATTTGTTTAATGTCTCCATTAGAATATTATATTAACATAATATTTATTTAAGGATAATACATTTTGGAATTTTGAGCTAGTACACACACCAACACTCCCAAGAACCAACCCCAAATCACCATATTAGGATTAAAGAGAGGGTATCCCAGAAGTTGAAAATGCCAATGGCTATAATTAGTTTAGACCTACTTTGTAAGATCTAATTTGATGAATGAATCTAGATGAATTTGTTATTGATCATGAAAAACCCATAAATCTATCTTCATTTTATTTAATAATTTATAAGAATCATATTAGATCATTTTGGAACTATTGGACTCTGACTTGATAGTCCAGTCTAGGTTCTTCTCTAAGGGGAGGAGAGAATATCTAGAAAGAATAAAAGGAATAGAAGAAAAATGAGAACGTAACTTGAAATCCATCAGATTGATGATTCTAAATCCAATGTAATTACTCTATGATGGGTATAATTTTTCCATAAAAACCCTTTAGAGTCCCTAGGTTCAAGACCCCTATGTGTAGAAGTAATAATGGGTGATTTTGGGTATGTTTCTATTTAAAACCCTAATTTTTTAATGAATTAGTATATAGGGCCCAGTTTGGCTACATAGTCTACCAAACCATAGACCAACTGAAGAGGAGCCACTATTAAAACCCATGTCAAGTTTCAAAGTTGGGATTTATGGTTTTGTAAATCATGTTCCAAAAATATTAATTCCATTGTATCCATGGTATTCTTCAACAAGATTACCTAGGAAATCCTCATAGTTTCTATGTACAGTGCTCCATCTAGAACACATCCAAAATATCCCAAAACTACACAATAACTACCCAAGTGAAAACAACAAAAAAAAAATCACAATAATATTATGGATAATGATAAAAACTAATTTAACATACCTTAGAAACCTGATGGTAATTTCAATGGGCAACTCACTGTGATTTTACATGAATGATATTAGACCTAGATCACAAGATAAAAGTAACCTAGGGACCCCTATATGGATCTAAAACATCCCAATTGACACCCTTTATGGGTTGTCAAATTTTATACAAATCCCTATCAAGGTGTCTGCTTCTTTGGGAACTAGATAGAATATGCACACTAAGTGAGTGTAACACATGCCCATAATTTTAAATTAGTTGGCCCGGGATCCCATGATATAAACTGTAACGACCCAATGTTTTTCAATGGAAAATTAACTTCTTATATTTATGTCATAAAATAACATGAAAAAACAAAATAATGAACTACTAAGTAATAATTTACCGTTAAACAAAAGATTGTCACTCCTATGTTTGGAATTTTAAAAATCTGACATACACGGTTGTGTTCAAGATGATTTGTGGAGTCTAATGAAACAAAAATACTTTTTGGTGAATAGTAACGTACCCTTAGGAATAGTAACATACCCTTATGAATAGTAATATAACCCTTATTAATAGTAAACCATCCAACACAAGAGTAACATTACCTATGAATAATAAAATAAAATTTAGACATCTTAGAAAGTTACAATTTGACCTTAGTAAACATTTTTGTATTTTGTAAGTCTTAAATAATTAATTATAGTTAATTAATTAATTTAAAAGAATATTTATTTCCCAAAAATGTATTCACAAATTATTTAATCAATGTATTATAGTTTTTAGATAATTTTATAAGACCCTACATAATTTTTTAAACCACTATAAAATCAGTTTTAATCTTGAAAACTATTTATTTAAGTAAATTATAATTTTAATTAAATATTAAATTAATAATATTTAGAAAATTATTTTTGAAAAATGGACTTAATTTTGGATTATATACTTCAAAAAATGGTTGGGGTAAATTTTTGGTATATTTCTGAGATACTTGAATTTTTTATGAATAGTGAAATACCGTAATTTACAAAATAAGCTAAATAAGCTAATTATAGGGTCATGTGTGACGTTCTGCTGATGTAATCCCACTTGGTTCGGGATAAAATTATAAAATTACTATTCTTGGTCGTTAAAGACTCATTATTCCTTGTCTTTTGGGGAAATAACAAACTAATGAATTTTATATTAAGGAAACCCCTCTCCCCTCCATTATAAAAGCCACCCTTCACTCCCTCATTTCCTCACACCTCTCAAGATCCAAGACTTCTCTAAACTCTGCCCAAACACCTTCCCTAGCCCCTCCCCCATTTCCAATAGCTTCTAGTCTCATCAAAAGACCAATCTTAGGCCCTTAAGGAGGATCTAAAGAGAAGGAATCAAGAGGTAATTTCCCTCCCTCTTCTCCTTTAATTTCCTTTCAAGTTCAAGTTCATTTCATGATGTCTCCCCACCTATGTTCATCAAAATTGTATTGTAACTCCATTATTATACATATAATTTAATTTTATGATTCTAATGGTATATTATATCATCCAACCCCCCTTTCCCTCTTCCTTTGTTAAAGAGAATGTTGTTCGTGAGGTGTTAACTTATCACCTTCAAGAACGACGTGCTTTCTTCTTCCATTTCTACCTTTGGATCTAGTCATGAAACCATTTTTATGGTTGAATCAGAATATGTTATATGTATTATGTTCTATTTAAAGCTCTAGAAATAAACTATGGCCATATTACTAAGTGATAATTTAAAACAAGTTTTTTGTGATCCAAAAACCACCCAAATTGACCCAAATAACCATCATTTAATTCTTATCTAATGATTCATCCACATGGATCTAATATAATTCATTATAAAATTATTAAATCTCCTTTAATATCACTAATAACACGTAATATAATTTTTTTATGTTTACCCATTTTCTACCCGAAATTCAATTTAAGAATACAAGTGAACCACCCAAGAAAAACCATAAAAACAAACATCCCCAAAACAATGTTTTTAAACTCTATAAGTCATACAAAGTAACATAAAATGACATAATGAAACCAGAATGAACCCTATTAATGTAAACTTGGTTCTGTATTTATAATTAATGAATATAATGTCATTATACAGGACATTAAAGAGAATGAATCATTCGGGTACAATGTAAGGGGAAATTATCAAACCCAACTTTTATCCTTCGGGTTCTACCTCTTTCACTCCATTTTTGATATGGTCACTCCTTAAATGTCATTTGTTCATAATTGTTGTTCCTTTTATGGGATATACATGTTTTTTAATGACGTTTATGTCAATCCAAATGTTTTCCGAAAGAACACTTCTCTTAAGAACTCAACTTTTACCTCTCACTCATGGTTGATGGTTCTTGCATCGAGTATGTTATTCCATATTTCTTTTGAGAACCCAAAGATTATGAGTGTATTCTTATTATATTAAACCCATTCCTTTATATGGGTTAGTTATGTTCACTTTTTATATCTGTTCTATGTGGAAATCATGATAATGATAATGTTATGATATGATGGGTGCGCCCGGAATTATATAGCGCAATATGAATGTTTCAAAGTGACGGGTGTGCCCGGTATTATACAGTGCTCCAATACATTGGGTAAAGTTATTAATCTCATGAGTAAATGTGAAATGATGTTTGAACAAGATTCTATTTTGGTTCAGATTTATGTGTGGTAGTTAACCGCTAAGACATGATGTTTCATTTTTATGCTTTTCCACATTTGAAGTATTTTATTTATGCTCCTCTCATGTTCATGATCTTTTTGCCTATGTTATTATTATGCTCACCCCATGATATATTATTCTTATCTATCCTCTTATTGGGCTTCTATCTCACCCCTTTTGATGTATATCCTAAGGTGGCTACATGTACTAAGGAGAGGACAAGTGCCAATAAGAAGCTAGAGATGAGGAAATTAAATAAATGTTTATGCTAGATGTTGTATTTGTTATGTGTGGTCTTAATTTTCCCAAGTCACTAAACCTTTGGATCCTCTATGTGTAATACTATTATGTTGTTTATCTTTTAAATGATGTAATAGTAATGTAATAAAAGGATGGTCCTTTATAGTTGGTATCAGAGGAAAGGTTTAGTTAATTTGGGAATTAGGATTAGTGAACCCTAGAGAAAACCTCTAGGATGAGACTAAGTAAAAATATGCACACAAGAATATTTACTTAGGGATCCCATATGGTATTTTTTTGGTATAATTGTTTAAATGAATAATTTATTCATGATTTGTTTAGTTATGTTTTGTTCTATACTTTTCTATTTTAAAAAATGGTGGGAACCAGGAGAAATCCGACCAACAACTCATTCGAGGGCCAATGCAACGATTGCCCGAATGACATCCCTAATGATTTGGGAGGTGGAGTTCAAAAATTCATGGCAATTCTTACCCAATTATCTCAGGTTATGAACAATAACCATAATAATGGGGAACTTCCTCCTTCACCAAAGAGGGAGCAACTGGCTATCGAATGTTTTATGCGGAAACGAACACCAACGTTTTGTGGATCTTCCAATCCACTAGTTACGGAACAGTGGGTCAACTCCATGGAGAAGATATTTTATGTGATTCACTATTATGAGATGGAGAAGGTTACTCTAGCTATTTATCGTCTTGATGGAGAAGCTGATCAATGGTGGGCTTTGATTAAGAACACCAATCCCAGGGAGGAAATTGATGAGATGGAATGGGAAGAATTTAAGATAATGTTTCTTAATAAGTATTTCCCACAAACTCTTCACACGAAGATGGAGAGAGAATTCATAGTGCTCAAGAAAAAAGAAGGAGAATATGTCACAACCTATGAAGAGAATTTCACAAGGCTCTCAAGGCTCTCAAGGTATGCTTCAGGTTTTGTTATCAACAATGATAGAAAAATTTATAGATTCTTTAATGGATTAAAACCACACCTTCGAAAGGCTCTTGCAATTAGAGACTTTGGGAGTTATGAAGAAGTTTTTCAGTGTGCTCTCAAAGTGGAGATGGAGTTTGTAGAAGGGTCCCATGGATATGGGGATAAGAAATTAAAGATGGAGTTTCAAGTTGGTGGATGTAATGAAAAAGGAGGGAAGAAAAATCAACGACCCACATGCCAAAAATGTGGGATGTTGCACAATGGTAACTACCTCAAAGGGATAGGGAAATGCTTAATGTGTGGGGAAGAAGGACATCATGATAAAGGGTGTCTAAAAGAAAGGAAAATGAAGGATAATGTAGCCGATTAGAGGAGATAACCACTCATGGTTCAATGCTACAACTGTAGGGAGCTAGGGCATTATGAAAACCAGTGCACTAAACCTCGAGCTCTCGAGGGTATTAAGCGTCAGCAGCCACCAAAGCCAAAGGAACAAGGGAAGTCTTATGCCATCACTATTGCAGAGGTGTATCATGATAATGAAGTCGTACAAGGTATACTTACTAGTCACTCAAGAATGGAAAAAGTATTATTTGATTCTGGTTCTACGCATTCCTTTATATCATGCAAGTTTTCTAGAACTATAGAATTGAAGCCCCAAAACCTCAAAGTAGAGATATCTATAAAAACACCAAGTGGTGAAATCATTGCAACCCAAGTGTTTGACTCTTCTCTTGTTGGCATATGTGGGAAGATTCTTCTGGAAAATCTCGTAATACTTTAGTGGAATTTGATGCTATGATGGGAATAAAATGGCTCTCGTTATATAGAGCTCATATCAACTGTCAGGAAAAGGAAATATCTTTTAATATTATGAACCATCCCATGCTCCTCTAAAAGTGCAATGAAGATCATGAATCTACTTTGATCCTTCAATGGTGTGGGTGTTTATTCCCTATGAAGAAGCATACCTCTCCCAAGTGGTTGAGTCGAAGGAAAGTTTCAACCTTGAGGAAATGCCCATCGTGGGGTAATACAGCGATGTATTTCCTGGAGAGTTACCCGGAATTCCCCCGGAATGTGAGGTAGTGTTCTCAATTGAACTCTTTCCTGGAGCTACTCCTATCTCAAAGTTACCCTATAGGATGGATCCTATAGAACTGGAGGAGTTAAAGAAGAAACTGCAAGAGAATTTGGAAAAAGGGTTCATATACCCTAGTGCATCACCTTGGGGTGCGCTAGTGCTCTTTGTGAAGAAGAAGGATGGAACCCTGCGGCTCTGTATCGATTATAGGGAACTCAACAAGATCACCATAAAGAAAAAGTACCCTCTTCCAAGGATTGATGACTTGTATGACCAGTTAAGATGAGATCAATACTTCTCAAAGGTGGATCTTCGTTCTGGATATCATCAGGTAAAGGTGAAGAACGAAGATATTCAGAAGACTGCCTTCCGTACAAGGTATGGTCACTATGAGTTTTTGGTGATGCCCTTTGGACTTACTAATTCCCCATGAAATATTCATGGATTTGATGAATAGAGTCTTTAGAAATTTCCTCGACAAATTTGTGGTAGTTTTTATCGATGATATTCTCATCTACTCCAAGAGCAAGGAGGAACATGAAGAACATATAAGACTTGTGTTGGCGACATTGAGAAAGGAGAATTTGTATTCGAAGTTCAGAAAGTGTGACTTTTGGATGAATCAAGTAATGTTTTTGGGACATGTGATCATAAGTGAGGGAATTTCTATGGAACCTTCAAAGACAAAGGTGATAGAGGAATGACCTAGGACCTCTAGTGTCACAGAAATCCGTAGTTCTCTTGGATTATCTAGGTATTGCTGACGTTTTGTGAGAAAATTCTCATGATTTTATAGCTCGCTAACTAAGTTAACAAGGAAAGGGTTAAAGTATGTCTGGACAGAAGAATGTGGGGGAAGCTTCAAAGAGGTAAAGAGAAGGCTGATCACTGCACCTGTACTCACACTAGCGAAAAGTGGAGAACGTTTTGTGATATACAGTGATGCTTAAAAGAAAGGATTGGGTTGTGTATTCATGCACAATGATAATGTGATAGCCTACGCCTCACGACAATTGAAGATCCATGAGAAAAACTACCCGACGCAAGATCTAGAGCTGGCTGCCGTGATTTTTGCCTTGAAAATCTGGCGACACTACCTTTATGGTGAGAAGTGTGACATATAAACCGACCACAAGAGCCTAAATTATATATTCACACAAAAGGATCTCAACATGCATCAAAGGAGATGGTTAGAGCTAATAAAGGATTACGATTTCTCTATTCACTATCATCCTGGAAAGCCGAACAAGGTAGCTGATTCTCTAAGCAGAAAAAAACCTGTTACTTTATCCATGCTGCGGATTGAGAAAGACCCTATCTTCATGGATATGCAAAGAATGGATTTGGAAATCATAATGGAAGGGGATAAATCCTACCTTGACCAAATAATTGTGCAACCATCCATATAAGAGAAGATTAAGGAAGCACAAAGGGATGATGTGGAGATACAAAAGAGGGTGAATGCAGTAAAGGAAGGGAAACTGCAAGAGTTCCATATCGACAATGATGGTGTGATTCGGTTTGGAATGCAGATTTGTGTGCCTTCATATCCCGGGATAAAGAAGGAGCTATTGGATAATTCACATAGCTCAAATTTCTCTAAACATCCTAGGAGTACCAAGATGTATCGTGATCTCTGAGAACCCTTCTGGTGGGATAACATGAAGAAAGAGATTGTGGAATATATATCAAGGTTCTTGGTATGTCAGTAAGTTAATGCTGAGCGAAAAAAGTACAAAGGTATGATGCAGACATTGACTATACCCATCTGGAAATTGGAAAATGTTACTATGGACTTTGTCACAGGTCTCTCAAAGACGTCACAGGGAAATAATGCGATATGGGTTGTGGTTGATCGACTCACCAAGACTTCCCATTTTATCACTATTCGGGAAGACCTCTCGCTTGAACAACTTGGAAAGATATATTTGAAGGAAGTGGTGAGAATACACGATGTTCTACTCTCAATTGTCTCTGACCGTGATCCAAGGTTCACATATAAATTCTGGAGGATCCTTCAACATGATTTTAGTACTGAATTAAACTTCAGCAAGGCCTATCACCCCCAAACTGATGGCTAGTCTGAAAGGACTATTCAGATGCTTGAAGATATACTAAGAGCCTGGTCTCTTGAATTCAATGGTGGTTGGGATCAATATCTCCCATTGGTTGAGTTATCATACAACAATAGCTTCCACTCGAGTATTCAGATGGCTCCGTATGAAGATCTTTATGGGATATGATGTTGAACTCCAACCTGTTGGGATGAAGTTGGAGAAAGAAATCTCCTTGGACCAGATCTTGTTCAAGAGATGACAGAGAAGGTTCAAGTCATCCAAAAACACATCAAAGCTGCTCAAAGTAGTCAAAAGAGATATGATGACAACCATCGAAGAGACTTTGAGTTCGACGTTGGAGATAAAGTCTTCATTCGAATATCTCCATGGAAGAGAGTCATGCGATTTGGGAAGAAATGAAATCTAAGCCCAAGGTATATTGGCCCCTATGAGATCCTTGACTGCATAGGAGTCTTGGCCTATATTCTTTCACTTCCACCGAATATGGCTCAAGTTCATGATGTGTTTCATGTATCACTACTGAGGAAGTACATACCAGACCCCTCACATGTACTAAACTCAGAGGTGGTGCAGCTGGAAGATGATCTCTTCTATGAGAGGCATCCAGTAAAGATTCTGGATCGGAGAGATAAGGTTCTACGGAACAAGAAAACCCATCTTGTCAAAGTGTTGTGGAGGAACCATAAGTTTGAGGAAGCAACTTGAGAACCAGAAGAGGCAATGAAGGAGAAGTACCCTCACCTGTTTGTGTAAAGTGAAATTTTGGGGGCGAAATTCCTTAAGGGTGGAAAGAATATAACGACCCAATGTTTTTCAATGGAAAATTCACTTCTTATATTTATGTCATAAAATAACATGAAAACACAAAATAATTAACTTCTACGTGATAAGTGACATTTAAACCTTAGTTTTTCACTATTATTTTTGAAATTTTGAAAATGCGACATACACGGTTGTGTTCAAGATGATTTTTGGAGTCTAATGAAACAAAAATAATTTTTGGTGAATAGTAACATACCCTTAGGAATAGTAAAATTCCCTTATGACTAGTAATATGACCCTTATGAATAGTAAATCATCCAAAATAAGAGTAACATTACCTATGAATAATAAAATAAAATTTAGACATCTTAGAAAGTTACAATTTGACCTTAGTAAACGTTTTGGTATTTTATAAGTCATAAATAATGAATTATAATTAATTAATTAATTTAAAAGAATTTTTATTTCCATAAAATGTATTCACAAATTATTTAATCAATGTATTATAGTTTTTAGATAATTTTATAAGACCCTACGTAATTTTTTAAAGCACTATAAAATCAGTTTTAATCTTAAAAACTATTTTTTAAGTAAATTCTGATTTTATTTAATTATTAAATTAATAATATTTAGAAAATTATTTCTGAAAAATGGACTTCATTTTTGGATTCTACGCATTGAAAAATGGTTGGGGTAAATTTTTGGGATTATTCTGAGATACTTGAATTTTTTAGGAATAGTGAAATACCGTAATTTACAAAATAAGCTAAATAAGCTAATTATAGGGTCATGTGTGATGTTATGATGATGTAAGACCACTTGGTTCGGGATTACATTATAAAAATACTATTATTGGTCGTTCAAGACTCATTATTCCTTGTCTTTTGGGGAAATAATAAACAAATGAATTTTATAATAAGGAAACCCCTCCCCCCTCCACTATAAAAGCCACCCTTCACTCCCTCATTTCCCCACACCTCTCAAGCCCCAATCCTTCTCTAAAATCTGCCCAATCACCTTCCCCAGCCCCTCCCCAACGTCCAAGATCTTCTGGTCTCATCAAAATACCACGCTTAGTCCATTAAGGAGGTTTTCAAGAGAAGGATTCAAGAGGTAATTTCCCTCCCTCTTCTCCTTTAATTTCCATTCAAGTTCAAGTTCATTTCTTGATCTCTCCCCACCTATCATCATCAAAATTTTATTTTAACTCTATTATTATAAATATACATTAATTTTATGATTATAATGGTATATTATATCATCTAACACCCCTTTACCTCTTCCTTTTTTTTATTTAAGAGAACGTTGTTCATGAGGTGTTAATTTATCACCTTCAAGAACGACAAGCTTTCTTCTTCCATTTCTACCTTCTAATCTGGTCATGAAACCATTTTTATGGTTGAACAAGAATATTTTATATGTATTATTTTCTATTTAAAGTTCTGTAAATAACCTATGGCCATATTACTATGTTATAAGTTAAAACAAGTTCGTTCTGATCCAAAAACCGCCCAAATTGACCCAAATAACCATCATTTAATTCTTATCTAATGATTCATCCACATGGATATAATATAATTCATTATAAAATTATTCAATATCCTATAATATAACTAATAACATGTAATATTATTTCTGGATGTTTACCCATGTTCTACCTGAACATCAATTTAAGAATACAAGTGAACCACCCAAGAAAAACCATAAAAACGAACATCCCCAAAACAATGTTTTTAAACCCTATAAGTCATCCAAAGGAACATAAAATTACATAATGAAACCAGAATGAACCCTATTAATGTACAAATGGTTCTATATTTCTAATTAATTAATATAATGTCATTATAAAGGACATTAAAGAGAAGAAATCATTCGGATACAAGGTAAGGAGAAATTCTCGAACCCAACATTCATCCATAGGGTTCTACCTCTTTCACTCCATTTTTGATATGGTCACTCATTAAAGGTCATTTTTTCATCATGTATTTAATTTTATATGATATTCATGTTTTCTAATGATGTTCATTTCAATCCAAATGTTTTCCGAAGGAACTCTTCTCTTAAGAACTCAACTTTTACCTCTCATTCAAGGTTGATGGTTCTTGCATCAAGTATGTTATTACTTCTTTCTTTTGGGACCCAAATCATATGAATGTATTATTATGAGATGAAACCCATTATTTACATGGTTAAGTTATGTTCACTTTTTATATGTGTTCTATTTGGAAATTAGGATAATGATAATGTCATGATGTGATGGGTGCGCCCAGAATTATATAGTGCAATATGAATGTTTCAAAGTGACGGGTGCACCTTGAATTATACAGCACTCCAATGCATTGGGTAAAGTTATGAATCTCATGAGTAAATGTGAAATTATGTGTGAACAAGATTCTAGCTTGGTTCATAAGTATTTGTGGTAGTTATCCACTAAGACATGATGTTTCATTTTTATGCTTTGCCACATTTCATGTATTTTATTTATGCTCCTCTCATGTTCATGATATTTTTCCTATGTTATGATTATGTTCACCCCATGATATATTGTTCTTATCTATACTCTTAATGGGATTCTAGCTCACCCCTTTTGATGTATATCTTCAGGTGGCTACATGTACTAAGGAGAGGAAAAGTTCCGATAAGAAGCTAGAGTAGAAGAAATTAAATAAATGTTTATGCTAGATGTTGAATTTGTTATGTGTGGTCCTAGTTTGACCAAGACACTAAACCTTTGGATGCTCTATGTGTAATACTATTATTTTTTTATCTTTAAAATGATGTAATATTAATGTAATAAAAGGTCGGGTCGTTATATAAACAAATGGTGGTGAGAAATAAATAACAATTTAATAACATAATAAATAATATAAGTAATAAATGTTATTTCTCATCCAACAAAATTCCCTAAAACACCCCTTTTACAACCATGCTTAAGAATCATCAATAAAGATCCCTCATGATTCCAGATTCTACAAGGAATAAAAAAAGTGTTCAACGCTGATGGTGACCACAATTTAAAATTGATTAGTCTTAACAATTTACCAAATGGTCCTTTGAAAATAAACATGTAATTATAAGAAACATTATCATCCTTTTAAAAAAAATTCATGAAACTGTTCTTTTAAATCCACTTAAAAACAATCTTATTCCTTTTTAAACCATTATAAAAATGATTTAAATACCGACTGATATTTAAAAAATATAGCACGGGATAATATCATCCCATTTTTTCAAATAAATACTTTAAAGATTACATAGAACCTTTATAAATCATCTTGTGTCAAACACCCTATTTTAAACACTTACTTTGGAAGAGAAATCTGGTCAATTTTATAATCACTTGGAATACAAAATCTCCACACCAAGTATAAAAAAAATCTGGGAGCCATTTTTTAACAGACATCAGTAATATATATAGGTATAATTTAGGAATAAAAATATTGTAAAACATACAAGAATTTAATGAAATATAATTTAAAAGGAAAATATTTAAATATCTACCTTGGCCCAAGAAACACAAGGGCACAATACACTACCTTTGATTTTGGAATCCATAAAATAATGAATACAATTTCTGAATGCATAAACATCCAAACATCCAGGATTAAAACTTAATTTAACCCTAAAATAAACCCACAGAATGATTAGGGTTCACATGAGAGTGGAAATATTTGTAAAAGGATAAGAGAAGGATAATAGGATAAAGAAATAGACCACTTTAAATCAAATGATAAGGTTCCATAAAACAAAAGGAGGAAATAGAGAAGGAGGAGGAGGGAGGAGCTTGAAGGGATATCTCTATGTCCAAATACCTAAGAGAGAGGGGTGAAAGGGGGAAAAATAATAATTATAGAGTTAAAAAATGATAAAACCAAGAACATTAAATAAAAATATATGGCACCATGACATGAATATAAAACATTCATCACCCCATGGTGCACTTATAGGAAGCCCTTGATAACCCCCAACATGCCAGATCAACATGAAAAACCCATTAACACTCTCCATTTCATGACCATCCATGGTTAACACCATGATGTAGTACTACTATTCATGTCCTATAGGGTAAACCTATTGATCAAAGCACTTAAAAAACCCATCCTAGGAATTTCACCCTTACCCATTTCCCACAGTGAAATTCAAATTACTACAGTACCAATCTAAAAGGACAAAACTATATAGACATGGAGTGGTGAATTTATGCTCACCAAAAAGTACACTCTTCACAAATAAAACATCCGAAAAAGGTATAAATACTGAAAAAAATAAAAATATCCAAAAAATAATCCAACATTAAATTCCATAGTGACATCTGTATGTTATAATTCTGCCCACCATTTCACATTCTAAACTCATAAAGTAATAGATAAAGGTCAAAGAAAACAAAATTTGAAAACTCCACACCCAAGTATAAGTGGTGGGGGAGGAAAAAATGGAGAAAATTATTATAAAAATGGTACATCACTCTTTGATCAACTCCTCAAAATCCTTATAAAAAATACTTATTCATTGAAAAAAATCCTAAAACATCACCCAATTTAGAACCATCCTACATGAATCTTTAAGAAAACAAGTACATAGGACAGGTCTCCCTATAATTTAGCATTCTTAAAAATTGGTGGAATAATAAATAGACACACCCAAGATAATAAATATCATGAATACAACTACATTTCCATTAATAATAATAAAATGATAATATTACACTAACTATAGAAAACCATGAAGATGACCCCCTCAAAAAACTACAAGATAGAAAAACGTATAAAGGGACATCTATATACCATAAAACCACTCACCAAATCTATCATATCCTAAAATAATTTCAAAAATGCACTAATCAAAAAAATGAATCAACATATTATAACTAGAGTCCAACCTTAGTCCATGAAACTAAATAAATGGTAATTTGTGGAAAATCCCATGGAATAATGACTTGTGGTGATCTTCATATGAATTACAACCTGTTAATACTCATGGACTTCCCAAAAAAATATAACCTTCCCCATTATCCAATAATATACAAAAATTCTCCCCTTCAAATCCATCAAAAAAACGACATTTCATTCCCAACAATATACAAAATGAAAATTAGCATTATAAGTCAATGAGGAATGAACAATGAAATATAACCAACACTCGAAAAATATCAATCAACTATGACACTTAAATGATACATTGAATGAAGGTAACCTCAAGACCTCAACCACTCTTATCTCCTTGAGAAGGAATCCCAAAATAAGCCATCACCTAAATCTAGATCACAACCCGAAAATTAAAGTATATTATCTATATATGTAACTAATAACAGTGATATGATCATCCACCCATACCAAAATCCTTGTGAACATAACCACTAAGACATAAAATTCTTAGGGATCCACACTAGAATAAACAAAAAATCCATGTTTTGAATTAATATCCTCTCAAGACAACCGAGAAACAATCACCAAAGACCTTCACTTATCACTAACCCCAAAAGATGTCTCATGAACTAGGTGGCTTCACCACATGTATAGTCTCAAGATAATTCAACTAAACAAACACAACCTTCAATACATCTAAAGGTTTCATCAATACATGATGTGATGAAATAATTACATATGACATTGGATTTAGGATACATTTTCATGGAAGGTTAGAAGGATTTTATGAATTTATAAGGGAAATAATAAAATTAATAAATCCATTTCATGAATATGAAAAAAATAGGGATGTAGATCCATAAAAAAATTATATATATAGAACACTCTCTGTGTAGGTTGTTCCTCCACAAAGGTACCTTAGAAATGAAATTTTTTTTAGGACAAGGATTCCTCTCCAGGACTCCCACAAATTAAAATTATTTTTTTGGAAAAGGATTCCTCTTAAGGAACCCTAAAAATAAAATTTCATTTGTAGTTAACGACATCATCTTTTGGCCTCCCGTAAAATGAAATTTCGTTTGTGGGGTGAGGTGTTATCTTCAGGACCATGAAAACCAAAAATATCTTATTAAAAACAATTTTTTTACTTCTGCTTAACTATATAATGGCTACATCCATTCCCCATTAAAAACCCCATAGAGTTATGGATGAGGGACCAGGAGAAACAATCCATCCAAGCTATTTTAGTAGGTAATCACTTACCACATATCATGAAGTAAGAAAGGGAACTCACCTGACAACCAACATGGGTGTACTTTACATAAGAACCCATCTGCATAAAAAAACTTTATAGATATCCATCTATATAGAAAAACCATTTTTGATCATCCATCTGTAAAGAAAAATCCTTTTTATACCTCCATCCAATGAAATGTATGAAAATGAAGTCTTTGTGGATAAATATCCCATGAAGCAAATAGAATTTGGGATGGTGTCCTTCAGTCTCAGCACACTATTACTATATAGTGTTTTGACTTACCTCATCCCCACCATGAACTTTTCAAAAAATTCTCCCCCTAAACCTCTCATGTGAAGTGATAGACCCCATATATACCCCTTCACTAACTAGATGACAGTATCATCCACCAAGTCCTACAGACATGCATGATGATGAAGAGGACAGATTCATGTGTCTCCCATTCAATTGTGCATGTCATTAGTAAAAAAAATTCTAAATTTATCTTATATAACGATTAAGGTGATTAAGATATTTAAAATAGGGCATCCCTTTAGTAAATTTGAATCAAACCTTGGTGGAAGTTCCAAATACCCCCCCTTCTAATTCATATAGTGAGGGTAACTACTTGTCTTTCTATTTGATGATGACTAGTTACTTATCATCCTCTAATAATCTCTGAAATTGGGAATATATAATCCCTCTTGGAGTAATCCCATGTAATTTATTTTAGGATGTCACACCCCTCATACCTTATGTGCTTCGGGGCCTGAGAAAAAAAAGGAGGAGACATGCACGTTAAATCCCATTCACCCTTCCATATCCCTAGACTCATCCATAAGAAGATAAAGGAGATTGTGTCATCTGTTAGATACTCTACTTCCTCAAACATCTCACCCCAATAATGACTCATGCAGTGTTAGAGTTTAGTAAAAATCATGACATATGTATGATCAAATAGCTAACTTGAGTGTATATTCCATTTTTTGATCTTCCTCTCACCTACCCAATGGGCCAATTATTCGGTATAAGCCCCAACCATGCTATCATCATCTTAAAAGGTCCATTTACCCCATTTTAAAAACCTTTAAAGCTATATATTCCTAATGAAGCTAACTAATGGTCCTCATATAAATGTGTATTCCCAAACACATTAAACTATGTGGGCTTTGATTCCATTCCAAATGGGATACGTCAGAAGTCTCCCTAAGGATCAAACCCATCACCCCAAATTCACCCTTATATTATTTGGGAAATTTCCCTAGTTGGGTCATATCTAACATGGGAGGCAATATGCCTTTCAGGTCTCTCATGTCGCTTTGGTTTAATTCCCACAAAAGTCCTTGACTAGGAACCATTCTCTTTGACGTTCTTGATGCAGGACGTTAAACTGTAAAGTTTGGTCCTCATCGCACAACCTTAAAAGCTAAGATGTGTCCCTTTAAGTTGCACCTAACTACATGGTTACTGATTACTTTCACAAGGATATGTAATAATCTCATCTCATGGGCCTAATATTGACATCAAAACAACTCAAATATTCTTCAATGATGATAAAATCTAAAGTGACCCATTATGTGGCTTAAAACCAACATCATAATCGTAAATGATAGAATAATCTATAATATATTTAAAAAAGGGTACCATCAATTGAGAACCATATATACATACATGTGTCTTCATAAAGTAATCACCATAGATACATATAAATGATTTTGAAGTTAATACGTGATAATAATTGATTATTAATATAAGGGTGACATGTTATGTATTTGGGATTTAATAATGTATTCATAAATATGTCTTAATTATAATAAGAGACTCAGTGGAGGCAACAATTCCCCCCAAAACTGTGTGATGAGCCTGACCGCCTATCCTTTCAACTAGTGAATGTTCCCAAGTGTTGTTGGATCATTTCCCATTTGTGAAAAATCTAAAATAAGGGAACTGTGGGGGTATTTCCATTTTCATGAAAAAACACGTTGGAAACTGCTATGAATGGATGTGGACATATGTGTTTGATTTGAATGGTCAAGCCACCACCACAACTAAACTCCATTCACACCCCCACATGGTTTCCAAGGATAAAACAAAAATAGGGAAACCAACTTGAATATTTAATCAAGATAACTATGGTATTCATATGTTAGACCCGTTTCATACAAAAAAATGAAAGAGGAAAAAACATGGATCTAAAAAAAATTGTAGATGGATTTATTTATTGAGATATTAATTTGATGGGGTTTTATTGTTTGTTTTCATATTTACACATGCACTTATAGAAAGAACCCCCTTAAATCCAATGGAATCCTTTAAATCATCCTAAACTTATGAATCTATTGTCGCATAAGCATTGAATTCATCAAATCAGAGGACACTATCGCAGACATAGTGTTTCCAATGCCAAGTATCAAATTCACTTGTTCTATAGTACCACCAAAATAGAATTTTCCCAACCTTGGAGTCTTCTCTATAATACATCCAACACATGAATCCCTGCTAGATTTCCACTCAGAAATGGATGGTATCCTAGAGTTAAATTGAACTAGTTTTTGTTTCAAATTTTTTTAGGAAACTTTCCCTGGAATGAAACAAAAATTTCCTCCCTTATCTCAGGGAGACTGATCAATAGTCCACTAACGAACTCATCCATAAATCACATGGGTCCTTAAAAATGGATCCTTACCATAGTCTTCATCGCTAATTCCATTTATCCATGAAACCTCAACATGATGAGAGTGTTTCCCTTAGGAGTCTGAACTAGGTCACCTATACCTAAGCACTAAGGACAACCCACCAAGGGAAAAAACCTATCAACAGGGAATATGACCCTACTTCTATTCCCTTTAATATGTCCATACAATCAAATATGGTGGAAAACATGAGTAGTCTCACACACCTTCTTGCATTTACCAAGCCCAACATCATTGTTTAGTGGCATTTAGAGAAACTAGCTAGTTGATTTGGGGAAAAATAGTGAGAATACACATATTTCTGACCCCTCCCACGATAATTTTTAATATATCTTGAAAATAAATAAAATATAAGAGAAAGAATACATATGTGATCCAGCTATATAATGGGAATATATTTCTTCTCCAACCACAGATGTCATACCTTACATCCTGTAAATGATGTAAGTACATATATATGTTCCTATACATTTTCTTCATGTTTTCCAAGATATAATGATCGCATCCATAGTGATTATGAGTTGTCGATTAAACCCCTCCTCCACATTTTAGGTGACTCGTAAACATATTCTAAGATCCACCCTGGAGTAGACATGTATTCTTTCTCTCATCCATGTGGGTTATGGGAAAAAATGGACAATAAAATTGGGGTTATATCCTCATTCTAACAAAACACTATCGATCTACTCTAGTGGCCACTCTAGATAATACACATTTCCTTACAAAAAATTCAATAGGGTAATAGTAAAATTATGACACTAAAATGAGATGTATTCAAACTATCCCCCATATATGAAAGAAGTCACCCATAGTAGGCATCCCAAATCAACCACGGGAAAGTATCTAAAAATAATCCTCACCAAAGATGAATTGAAAATGAAGAGCTATTATATGAAACTCCTTTTATGAATTCTAGTGTTTTTGAATCATTCAGTTTTTTAGCTATAGTTTCTTAATATCCTACTATAATGTTACCAAATTATAGAGTTAGTAGAGGTAATTTCAAAGGTCATATTTGTAACTTTTCTACCAACAATTCTGAAGGTTTTATTTAGACAACTTACCATGAATTCTTACATCATGTCAAGAATCTAATCAATCACAAAATACCATATTCTAATGAGATCATTGAAACCCCTCCTTATGTTTAGAAGATAAAATAGATAGAATTTCCTCCCATTTCCACTATGTCCCTGAAGGTCCTCCCTAGGGTATACATTGCAGAATGTGTTCTTACAATCAGATGTCAAGTTGTTATGGTAGTCCCCCCAAGATGGAATTCATTGTGAAGTTACTCCTCATAATGAGATTTAATTTTTTCCAGAAGATCCTCCCCTTGATGAATCAACTCTGAGAAATGCATCCTATCATGAGACAAATGGGAAAATGAGGCCATTCATGTGAGATTTATTATCATTGAAAAGAGATTTTTTTTCTCAATCAGAAGATAGCCCAAGGTAACAATCACTCTCTAAACTATCCTTGGGTTTCGTAACTTGTAATACGACATATGCAATCCCTACCAAACCCATTTTTAATAATAAATAAATGGGAAAATTTCCACTGTATTAAGATATTATTGATAAAACTCTTTCAAAATATGAAGTTGACTTATTTCTAATGAGGAGACAATTGTCTAAGGATTACATACAAGTAATGTTATAGTCTCTAGACAATCCCTAATTCATCATTCAAGATGCATTTTCGAATGAATGTGTTCATAAAATTCACCTAAATATATAAACTACTCTTTATTACCTAAAAAAATTGTATTACTTTATGATGAATAGCCAAGACATGTCAATTTAATATAATAGATACCTGTAAAATCAATTTAGTATCCCTACTAGAATCACATCACCCAAAATTATATAAATAGAAATGATCCCTTATGTACACAGATATAAATGTGTCAAAAGAATCACATCATCTAATCGATGACTCCCCGTATGGTTTTCATATCAGAGGATGGGGAGACTATGGTGTGTTTTATTTCCCCTCACTCCCTAATCAATGATGCCCACCAAATGTGAAATCATGTCATATCATAGCCTCAGGACAGATTCGAGAAACAGGCTCTGCTCACAATGGATGGTATGATCAACAAGAACTATACCATAATAACTCTAAATTCTTTTGGGATAGAAGAGAGTGATAAATTGAAAGACTATTACTAAAATATATGAAAATATTTAGAAAGACTCCCACTTATTTTAATCCAATCATCAAGAAGTAGAAATATCTTATAAAGTATGTGGATTCAGTTAAAATAACAAAATTCACCCATCCCATGTTTTAAAAAAGATTCATAAAATCAAAAGAGATCCACAGCAGCTACTGCCGAAACTATACAAGGGAAACCCCAACCAATAGGGCTGAGTGAATTTTTAATGAAAACCTAGATATTGATAAATCAAGACCAAAAAATTGTGAGAGTGGAACAAGATCACCCCCATTCTAGAGGGATAGGATAATTTTTACCTCAACCTCATTCCCAGTGAAATTAAGTCCTTTCTTAGTTGGGTGGAGTTCCATAAAATGAATTTCCAATATATATCATGTCATGTGATTCAATTTCTTTTTTAGAGACATGAAAAATAATATTATCTAGAGGATCCCTTCATATCACCCATCACTAGACAGATTTGAATGGATACGTGAATGAAAGTATAAGATCACATGATAGTTAAAAACAAAAATGAATTTTGAAGAGCAAAATTTCTACTAGGAATCACATCTCTTCTAATAGATTTTGACAGAACTACCAGTTCTCCCATTATTCAATGAATGATGAAATGATCATGATACAGTTCACATTAGTAAATTTCATCATAACTTCTTATAAAAATGTTATAGAACATTAGACCAATGTGGGATAATAAGAGGAAGATATGTACATTGTAAATATAGTACACTTTGAAATGACTAAAGAAGGTGTGTATACTAGAAATCAAAGTATTTCCTTAAATTTTGTAACTCTTTAAAATTCTCAATTTCCTTCTCCTCGATGGGCACCAGCCAAAGAATAGGGTAAGGATATAGTCTAACACCACATATTACCCAAAGGTGTAAAACCTATCAAACTAAAGGAAAGACTTGCTCAGTACGAGAGAGAAATGATAGAATTGAGAAGGATTAATGTTGAACTACTATTGGGTAATATTCTTACATGATATTTTCTTCAAACAAAACCTCATTTCACTACCCTAATAGATGTCTCTTGATAAGAAGAGATTTCATACTGATGAATTTAGATTCATAATTTCTTCTCAATGAATTATAAAGGAAACCAATATATTTTGAACCAGTGATATCCAAATATAGATACTTTCCTATAGTGTCCAAACAACCATACCAATGTAATTCAAGTTACAACTGGCCGACTCAATCCCAAGTGTAGATTGGACCAGCACATCATGTTCAACCATTTTTACCCCGTGATCTAGCCTTGGATCATTTTTTTATATCCAAAGGACTTGTTGAGACTATTAAATCCTTATTAGCCCAAATAGTAGTTGTGGAGGGTCAATGTGCACCAGTGCAGCCTGAAATAAAACCATACCCCGAATGAGTAGATGAGAGTCTTCCTGAACTAATTTTGGAAATCCTATCTTTACAAAATTTGATGGTTTGGGAGATCAAGACCAGTATCTAACACATTATGTATATTGGCATGGATCCTTGATTGGTAATTTGTTGAATGATAAATCCTAAAAACTTTTATGTGTTGTAGAAACCATGAAAGTAATTTCCTTCGTATGGAACACCAGTTTACCCGTAGGGTCAATCAACAGATGTGAAGAACTCCATTGAAAATTTATTTAATAGTTCATCTCAAATCTATAGAAGAAAAAAATACTAGACCTATAAAATTGAAAACATTGAGAATATGAGAGAGTCTCATACTTTATTCCAAGGTGAAATGGTCTAATTTACTCCCTAAATTTGAAATTTCCACAGGAATATTTGTTGGGCCTTTTCATAGAAAACTTGCATGATGAGTTAGGAATACAACACATTCTTATTAAATATATGGGTGGATTCAAATATCTTAATACATTTTCACAAAGGTTGGTAGACTCAATCTTGAGAACCAAAACCAAATACCGATTAGTATAAGTATCATAGGGAAAGAGGATAGACAAAGTAGAAATTGATGATTTCACTCTAAAACCATTTACTATATCAAATCTTGATCCAAATTATACACATTCTCAGGAAGAACCCCCTAAAGGGTGGAAAATAGGTAAAACCGCTAATCATTAAGAAAATAGAGAGAAAATATTCTCCTAGTTAGAATACAGAAAGAACAAATTCCACTCCATATGATATGGGTAGGTTCCTAGATAATTCTTATCAACCTTGGTAAACAACATGCTAACTCTACCAAAACCCAAAAGACCTGATCATTTCTACCATGAAGATCACATGAATCATTTCCCCTTTAAATAAATATTAGGTCACATAATCCATGACCATTTAATTTTCATAGATGTCATGCAAAAGATGGTCAATTCTATGAAGGTGAAACTGGTAAAACCCCAACCACAAGTAACATGTATTTGCACTGATGCTCCAAATGAGGAGGGTGAATGTATGGAAGTTTCCAAAAATAGTTCATAGAAGTTAAATGATAGTATTACTAGAGAAAAAATCAACAAGACTCATACTATCCTCTGATCATAGATAAAACAGTACATTATGCTCCCAAGAACTACTGTTATCGAACATCCGACTCCTTCAACTCCACAATCCTATAAAGAAAAATCTTATAAGAAACAAAATGATTAAAAGGGTGGGAAAATGAAGTAAGATAATCCTACACCTAGTCATATGTTATCCTTAACCCTCTCATAATTCATTCCTTTATTACTAAAAGAATGGGCATTATCCTACTAAACAGTACAACAATAATTGAACCATAAAACAGAGTCCTCATCAAATGAAAAATTGATATTTGGATTTATTAATGTCATTTATTAAATGGATCCCATATCCGATGATGATTATTCTTATAAACCTGATATTCCCACACCAAATTTGAGATACTTGAATCGAGTTTGGAGAATCCAAGGAAACAATGGGAGGCACAATCCTGGGAGAACATAATATATCAGTTTCATACCTTCTAGAGCTATAAATACTGTTGAAACCCCTTGAAAATTCATTCAACAAGCCTATATGGAGCTGAAAAAAGCCTTTAAACATGTAAAAAATAATTCCAAACTGATCATTTTGGAATAACGGTTGACGAATAAGAGACAAACAGACTACCCTACCTAGTGGGTAGGCTAAGGAGGATTAATCCAATAAAAGGAATACCACCTCTACATATTCTCAAGAATCTAAATCATCTACCCCAGGTACATTAGTTCTTGAAATTCCATTGAAAGAATAGTTCTCTGTATGGAAATATAGAACTTTGATCCAAAATTATGACTTCTTGATGTAATTGGACACAATTTCATAAATGATTTCAATTCAATATTCTCTCAATATGTCAAAGGATCTATGGGAATAACTTGTAGGGGATTTTTTATTCCCTCAAGAGATTAAAGATGAAGGTATGGCCACTAAGGTATATCATGATGATATTGACCATGTGGAACGTCACGTATTTACCACTTTCATAGATGAGGATATAAATGATTTTATACAAGGAAACATTAGGACCCTGTATGTATCTAGACGATTATATGACATTGACATCCATTGAGATTTCATCGACAATTCCATAGGAGTTAAACTCATTCCAGTCAAAACAATTCATCAACTGGGATACACTGAATCTGATTTATCCCCTTTCACTATAACTCTCTAAGGGTATAATAACAATGAATAGAAACTAGTCGACCACATTAATCTTATAGCACAGTTTGGGAATTTGGTGTCGGACTCTAAATTGTTCATCATTTTGTAAGATACAACCTTCAATATCTTGATAGGAAGGCCTTGGTTTCATCATCACTAAATGATCCCTTCATCATAACATCAATTCCTTGCATTTTATTTAAATGGGTAGATTATGTTTTTATATAGTGAAAAATATTCTATTAAAAACATGTGAATCTTAATATATTGTTGTTGGGTTCTACCGCGGAGTAGGGAAGCAACACATAATTGATGGTGTTGCTAAAATTACCACTAAAATGGTCTAAAAATAACCCCATATAACCTATTCAAATAACTAGGTGATGAATATGTCTTCCCATTGATCAGGTAAAAGATATCAACTTAGATTCAATGACGTGCTCATCGATCTTGATGATATCAGTCACATCAGTTAAAATCAATGGCACTTAAAAGATCTATGATTCATATGTGGGATGAAATACCTCAAATTCAAATACTCCACCCTTATCCTATGAACATTATCAGGCCACCAAATGATAGCACCATTGTAATCTATCTCTCAGGACACTGACCTTTCCCTTATCCTAAACGGTTCCCCTTCATCTATCATCATTACCAACATGGAAACAAAGTAAGAGGAGGAGGAAAATGAAGAAGAGGAAGAAAAAAAATCAAATACACTCTTATATAATTTTAGGAAGGAGTCTCTACCATTGTTTATGAACTTTGATAGAGAAATATGGGTATAGAGGAGGATCCAAGGCCAAGTATGATCAGTGCAACTATTCCCCTCAATGAAGAATAAATTTACACCTATTTTCCAAAGTATAAATAAGAAGTGTTTTCTTAGAATTACAATGAGATTCTAGGCCATGATCCTAGTGTGGCTACCCATCACTTATAATTTCTAGGAGACTACCAAAGTTTCAAGTAGGCATCCAAAAGGACACATATTACTCATGCTACCATGGTTGAGGGAAAAATTGACAAACTCCTCAAGGATAATTTCATTTAGGAAGTCCAATACCATAAATGGATCACCAAAATTAATCCCTTGAAGATAAATAATGGTCAAATAATAGTTTTTATTAATTTTAGAGGCCTCAACCAACATTGATCGAAATATTAATTCCCAGTTCCAATACACAACTAATGATAGATGAAACAACTACTTATGAATCCATCTATTTATTGGATGGATATTTAGGGTATATTGAAATCTTAATTTCTAGATAAGATAAAGAATTAACCTTCTTTATTGCCCCCAAAAGAATTTTTCTACCAGGAAATGCCTTTTGGTTTTAAGAATGATAAAACTACATATCAATGTGATATGAATAACATCATCAATCACTTCTTAGGAAAATCAGTCGAGTGTTCTGTTTGACGATTTTTTTGAAAAACCAAGATATTTTTTTGATCACCTTTCTAATTTAAAAATCATTCTCAACAAAATTTGACAAAAAATCTGAAAATGAATCTATTGAGAATTTCTTTTGACATTACTTTAGGAACATTTCTTTGCTTCAACTTATGACATTGTGGCAAAAAGTTGACCCTGAGAACATTAAAAACATTCTAGGCATGTCACCTCCTACAAAACTCAAATTGTTCATAGGAATATAGAGGAACATTGAATACATTTGATAATTAATAGTAAACCTTTCAAGAATGTATTTTCCCTTCACCGGGCTAATGAGGAAAGGGGTTATTTTTAGTGGACTGGTGGTTTCCAATAATCATTAAATAGCCTCAAGAAATATATATTGATTTGCACATTGTTGATGCCATAATTTTAAGGAAATATTATCATCCTATATGTGAAAGCCTTAAAATAGTCACTGAGTGAATTCCTTGTGTATAAAAATGATACGGTCAGTGAAAAAAACCATTATTATCTCAATCACACCATGATAAGTACTAAAAATCTGTATTTAGACATCAAGAATAACTATTTAGAATTGTTTTTTTTTTCAATTTAGAAATTATGGCATTAACTTTAACATCATCAGGTTCATTTGATCTCCTGAAATTTCTTTCACAATTATATACTCAAGAATCCCATGTTGACTAGATGTTTGGCATGATGGGAGGTTATTCTACAACAGTTCTTCATCTGGTTCATACTGAAGAAGGTGAAAAAATTACATGATTTAGAAAATTACCTATAAGAATACCCCTCTATGGAAGAAGTGTCGATGATTACTGAACATCCAGATGAGGAAATATTCTCCATTTATGACACTACTAGAATGTGCTGAATTTACTTTAATGGTGAATCCATAAGCCAAATTGGGAAAATAATGGAAGAGAACAACCGCAATAGAGATGTGTTGGGAATATTTCTCATTTATCCAAAAAAGGAAGTTCCACCTTAGTAATTTATACTATAAAAAGTTTTCACTAACTATGAGTTCGAATACCAAGAACCCATTGTAATGCCCTGACCCCATTTACCCAGAGTCGGTGCATTATTACATAACATTGGCATGATCACAAAATATCAAGTCTCGATAGAACAATTATTTTAGTATCCTTGGAATCACTAGATACATTCATAAGTCATAAATTACATCATAAAATTAAAACTAAAACAACATAGTCTCCATAGTTGACCGCATTGTCGAGCGCATCAAATTAGTTGTTTAATTTTGACTAGAATTTCTGCAGTATAGCAGCAACCCTAGGTCGTCTCTCGATGGAGCCTTAGATCATTAATTTAAAAAGAGGGTTCTGATTATGAAAGTATAAGGTGAATTGGGTTTTTTGAAACTTCCATGTTTTATGATTAATGATGAAAATAGAAAATGAAAGCGATAAAAAAAAGTAGAAATGAACAAGATTGATTAAGCATGATCAACCCGGGGAAGTCTCGTGATGCTCATCCTTCATCACTTCAAGGTATGGGGTTATGATCTTTTAATCCCTGGTTCGTAACACCTAGAACCAGAATTTTATTGAGTTTATACTAGGATAACTCCTAGGGTTCAGTCGAAAACACATAATGATTCACTGGACACCGCCGATGATTGGGTGATTTGTGTTCGACATCATAACCGAAACACACCAAGGCGACACATAAAGAATTCGATGTGCTCTCTAGGTTTGCATGTTATTTCATTATGATACCATGAAATAAATGTACATGGCCTTGACAGAGCTTGTTTGAGTTCTATTGACCAATATGAATCACACAATCACCGCAATTGAAAGGGGGAAAAGAAAGTGGTGAACGGTGTGTGAAACATCACATGAATGGGTACCCCCAAACATGATCATATGAGTTGAGCATGACATACCAGTACATAACTCAATAAAATAAGAATATAGGATGAGGAAAAACAACATACAACCTGGAATTAAAAAGATCATACAAATTAATACAACTTTGAAGCTCGGGATTACATCACATTCCTCCCCGAGTGATCACAAGGGGTTTAGAAACCCATGGGAGGGGAAGAAGATGATGATGTTGATGTAGAACCTCCAATAGCCTCAAGAGCCTCTAGGGATATTGAGAAGACTCCTTGGGGACTCCAAAATGGCAGCACCTTGCCTCTTGGCCGAACTTGCAAATGGGGAGACCAAGGTGCCATTTTATAGGAAAATTAGAAGGTGGTTTTAGGCACACAGATTTCTTCAATCCACTTGTACCATGCATTTCGGCCTTTAGAAAATCTTATCTCGCTTTGGAGAAACTCAAAAAGTTGTATCCCTACCTCTTGACTATCTCCACCGAAAGTTTGGCACTCATTGGAAAACTAATTCTCAAGATATTTATAAACTACAGAACACCGCATTTGACTTGGTCCAAATTCGGTGTCTTGGACAGATCAGTTCAGATGTGCCCAATAGAAGCCGAATCAGATTTGAGTTCCTTAATATGAAATGTATCCTATTAATTTTTGGACATGCCCACAAAATTTCAGTCCATTCTGATGCACGGATTTCGTGTTCTATGAAAAACAATGGATAGATGTCCATGGATCCATGCAATTTTGGCCCATTTTTCTTCCACTTCATCAAAGGTCCTCCAAATCACCTCCACCTACATTAAATCAATAAAAACAAGTAACAATGCCCATTATAATATTGATTAACATTAATTGATTTATTCAAACATGAAGTGCAATTTATTATTATATTTGGAATATTCATTACAAAACATGTTTAAAACTGCGGTGTAAGGGTGGAATAAAACAGTGAATCGTGGTACGATCACACCCCCACACCTAAACATTTGCACTCCTGGGAAAAGTCAAATATCCAAATACAATGATTCATATATATATATTTCCAAAATCCTGAAGATTTATCATTTGAGGAAATTTTATTTAATGTAAATTGATCAATGGACGAACCACACCAAGGAGTTCTTCCTAGTGAAAATAGAAAAAGATGTCTCATAAATAATATCATAGCGAAATTCAAAAGGATTCATGATAACCAATTGAGAAAGGAATTCAGAAGTAAACCATGATGCTAAATCTCCATGTGTGTGTGTGAAAACCATTCCATGCTATTCTTTCCACTTGTTATCTAATAAATATATGTTATTTTAACATTTTTCAGCTTAAATGATTTTGTCACCGAACTTGTCCTACATCCTTTGCAATCATATTTCAAGACCCACTCATTTAAGCATTCCCAGAAGTCAAACCATAATCTCCCGACCTATATATCCCCATATGTTGCACATTTCATCACTCCCCTCATTTATTCTATTTTTTTGAAGTTGCAATTGGAACAAATCTCACACTCATCTATTAACCCTTGTTTGATCACCTCACGACACTAATTGAAATAGTTATAACAAGATCAAAGGTTGAGGAAGAGTGGTTTTTGACCTGCCCAAGACACAACAATTTTTTTTTGAGGGCGTACAATAGTCGGACATTAGGTACACATGCATAGGTCAATCTGGTACAGTAATGAAACAGATCGGATAAGGAAAGAACGTATGGAAATATCTTTTAAAGCTTAAAAATATTAACCCAACATATATTTACCTTATATTTAGTAAGAAATAATCACACTTTGTGGTTTGGTGAAAAAATTTGTGGAGATATTAGTGACACATTTTTCCCCAAAAAAACTACTCACACAAAGGGCATCAATCATCTCAAAGGTTTCACATAGATATAACCATTTATATCATTGACAGAAAACCAATCCACTAAAAATCACTCCTTTATGGTAAACTCACACACGAATTCTTTTTAGCCTTCGTTATGGTATTTTTACATTCCCCACTTTATGGTTGCCACATCATGGAATTTAGAAATTGCTGATGGGGAAAAATAAAAATACCATAAAGAAGGGAAAAAAGAGAAAAAAAGGAGAAAATGATGAAAAATCCTAATTAACCCATGAATGTATCCACCCCCCACCTAGAATGTGTAGTGTCCTCACTGAAATAATTGAAAATGTGAGAAGGAAGGATAAAACCTAGTGTGTTTTATTGGTATGATGCGTTGAGAAGGTGGATTTCCTCCACTGGATTCTTTGGAAAATCCTCATAGAAGTGTTTAAGTCTCTTCCCATTGACGGTAAGACTTTGTCCACTCTTCTCATGCAAAACTTGTATTGCACCAAAAGGGTAAACATTAGTAATAGTATAAGGACTGATCCATCGGGAACGAAGCTTACCTGGGTGGAGCTTAATCCTAGAATTGTACATGAGGACCTTTTCACCAATATGGAACTTCTGCTAGTGAATTATGCTATCATGAATAGACTTTTTCTTCTCTTTATAGATTCGGGAGTTTTCATATGAATCACATAAAATTTCTTCCAACTCTTGAATCTGTATCTTTCTTTCCTCACCTGCATCTGAAAGGTTCATATTATATTTTTTAACAGCCCAATATCCATGGTGTTCTACCTCCACTAGGAGGTGATGTGAGACTATTTTTTAGTGAATTGAACGCATCCTCACAATTTTTATCAAACACAAACTCAGAATCCTTTTGTAATAACTGAGATAAGGGAAGTACGATCTTACTAAAGTCTTTAATGAATCGGCAGTAAAAACCTGCATGACCCAAGAAAGACTGCACCTCACGAACACATTTTGGAAATGGAAGGGATGAAATTAATTCAATTTTAGATTTATCAACCAGAATTCCCTTATTTGAAATGATATTCCCAAGAAATATCCCTCGCTCAACTATGAAATGACATTTTTCATAATTTAAAACAAGACCTTTTTCAATGCAGCGGCGGAGGACAGAACCTAGGTTTTCCAAACAATCATCAAAAGAAGAACCATAAACCGTGAAATCATCCATAAAGACTTCCATACAACTCTCAAGGTACTCAGAAAAAATACTCAACATACATCACTGAAAAGTACCAGGAGAATTACATAGACCGAATGGCATCCTTCTGTATGCAAATGTGCCAAATGGATAGGTAAATGTTGTCTTTTCTTGATCCTCAGGGGCTATATGGATTTGGAAATAACCCGAATAGCCATCAAGGAAACAATAATGGGACTCACCAGCCAATCGTTCTAACATTTGGTCAATGAAAGGTAAAGGAAAGTGGTCCTTCTGCGTGGCTTGATTCAGTCGACAGTAGTCAATACAGACTCGCCAACTATTTTTCACACGTGTTGGAACCAATTCATTCCTTTCATTTGACATAAATGTTATTCCTGTTTTTTAGGCACAATTTGCACTGGGATAACCCATTTACTTTCAGATATAGGATAAATGATCCATGCAGCAAGTAATTTACTGACTTCCAATTTTACCACTTCAAGGAGAGTGGGATTCAACCGGCGTTGAGATTGTCTTATGGGCTTAGCCTCATCATCCAAAAGTATATGGTGCCTACAAATAGATGGGCTAATCCCGGGAATATCAGAAAATGTCCATCCTATTTCCTTTTTACACTCTCTCAAAAATTTGAGTAGTTTCAATTCCTGTTGTGGTGAGAGGTTATTGGCAATAATGACGGGCAATTGGTCAATACCCTCAAGATATTCATATTTTAAATTAGAAGGAAGTTGTTTAAGTTCAAAAACCAGTTGTTTCTGGATTGAGGGAGGGGATTTAGGGGGAGTGAGTTCCATGAAACTATCTATCTGCTCATGTTTATTCTCAAAGGAAAGATAATCTATTGAAATGAGATTTGCATAATCATCGATAGTCATGGGTACCTCAGAATAAACACAATCATCAATTAAAGCACAAAATTTACATTTTTATGAACCCACACAACATTCAAAAGATGAACGAAAACTCAAATCATCCAAGGGTGAAGAAAACAAAAAAGAATCAGAGTTTGGGTTGAGGAGAGAATTATGTGTGTGTGCATCATTTGAGAGCACTTCCATCAAATAGATAGGAAGAGTGGAGTTCTCTTCAACGGGGTGTTTCATAGCCTCAAGGATGGTAAAACTTACCTTTTCTCCTCCAAATTCCATGGACAGCGTACCATTTTGAACATTGATGATCGTCTTTGTTGTTTTTAGGAATGGCCTCCCAAGTATGAGAGGGGCATGTCCTTGGGTTCAGGTATCTTCCATCTCAAGAATGTATAAATCAGCGGGGAATATGAGATTCTTCACTCTAACAAGGACATCCTCAATCACTCGTTTTGGATGTGCTGTACTTCGGTTGGCAAGATTCACAACAATTCCTGTTGGTTGAAGCTCTCCAACCTGTAGAGAAGTATACACGGAGTGAGGAATTACATTAATGGAAGCACCTAAATCTAGAATAGCATCAGAAAAGAAGGTCTCCTCTATGGTACAAGGTATGGTGAATGTGCCGGGATCCTTGCATTTGGTTGGCATTGCTGGTTGAATCAAGGCTGAGATATTCCTTCACAACTTGACTCTCTCATTCCCCTTCAGCCTTCGTCGATGGGTGCAAATCTCTTTAAGAAATTTGTCATAACGGGGAATTTGCTTGACTGCATCCAACAATGGAATATTAACTTGATCTTTTTTAAATGTATCCATTATTTCATTGTCAATCTCATTATCAAAGTTTTTCTTAGATTTAGAGAGTCTTTGAGGGAAAGGAAGAGGAATGGATTGTTCATTTGAATCATCAATGACTATTCGATTACCATTTTTGTCTTGTTTTTCTTTACATGACGTTTTTGAGGGTTGTGATAGAGAGTTTTCATGAGGGGGACATACCTGCTGTGCAGAATAAGTAGAAGGAGAAACTTCTTTACCACTGCGAAGTGTAACTACACATAAATTACCTTTGTCCTTTGGATTGGAAATGGGTTGGGATGATAGTTGTCCAGAACCTTGCATCTTAATCTCACCGATGGTGTTTGCCAATTCCCCCACATGGGTTCGTAGGTCTTGAATATCTGATTGTGTCATCTGTTGGAACTGAAGGTTCTGGGTTTCCATTTGTTTCACCATGTCCTTGAGGCTTGGTTCAGATTTGGGAGGAGAAGGAGGATGATTGTTTTGAGAAGTTGAAGGGTAAGAAGGTTTCATACCTTGGCCTTGTTGATACCAATTCTGCTTTGGGTAGCTTGAGTTTCCTCCTTGTCGGTATTGGGGTTGTGCTTGCCACCCTGGATTTGGATTTGGCCTGCATTGTTCTTGCTTGAAGGGAGGCACTTGTTGGAATGGACGCCCAGGGAACATAGCTGCACATGAATCAGATGAATCTTGAAGTTGTGGGCACTGGTCAGAAAAATGAGTGTTATCAGAACAAATCCCACAATGTAATGGAATAGAAGTAGAGAGTGAGTTACCTTGTGCTTAAGCTAATTTCCGTAGAATGGTATGCATCTCATCAAGTTTAGTATCTACCTTTTGTTAGAGGGCTGAATGACATACCTCATGAACTCCTGGGGTTGGTGCAATAGCTCGTGTACTAAATTGTTGTGCATTTTGAGCCATGTTGGATATTAAGTCATGAGCGGCAGAAGGAGTTTTGTCAACTAGGGCACCACCAGCTGCAGCATCAATAATTCCTCGATCCATGGGGATAATTCCATCATAGAAGTATTGAATTAAAATTTGTTCACTAATCTGGTGGTGGGGGGAGCTTGAGAAAAGTCTTTTGAATCTCTCCCAGTATTCATGAAGGGTCTCTCCTTACGATTGCCTAATTCCACAGATTTCTTTCCTAATTGATGCAGTTCGGGAGGCAGGGAAGAACTTCTCTAGAAAAAGTCTTTTTAGGTCATTCCAGCCCCCAACTGTGGAAGGAAAATAGTATAGCCAATATTTGGCTACACCATCAAGGGAGAAAGGGAAGGCCCTAAACTTAATGAGGACCTCAGACACATTTTGGGGTTTCATGGTGGAGCACACTATGTGAAACTCCTTTAGATGTTTGTGAGGGTCCTCACTGGGAAGACCATGGAATTTTTGAAGAATGTGGATGAGACCTTATCTAAGAACAAATTTGGCTGCTTCCTCATGACATTGGATGTACACAGGTTGGTACTCCACATCAGGGGTAGTAAGTTATTTTAAAGTTCGATTATTTGCAGCCATGTTTTCTTGGGTTTGATTGGGTTCAATTTTGGGTTGGTTTAGAAACACTTGAGGTTTCACAAGGTGTTCTTCAATGTTACTTGATTGACCTTCTCTAAATTCCTTGATTTGTGTGTGAAGTGACCTTTCAATTTCAGGGTCAAATTCAAGTAGTGTTTCTTTACCAGATCTTGTCATGCAACAATGATGTCTAGTTTGATTGAATGATTTTTTTTGTTGTGTTATTTTTTTATTTGAGATGGATAAAAAAACATAAGAAGGTTGAAAGATGAATAGAATGTTATACTATATAATTACAGAGGGAGATGGAGAAGAAGAGAGAGAGAGAGAGAGGGAGAGAGAAAGAAAGAACACACCAAAAACAACAAAAAATAAAGACAAAACCCAAAACAAAAACAATCAAATGGGGGTGGGGTATTTAGAGGAGTACTAATCAAGAAGTAAAATAACCTAATAAAAGTAAATAAAGAAAAAAATTATCTTGGATCCCCAGCAACGACGCCAAAATTTGACCGCGTTGTCGAGCACATCAAATTAGTTGTTTAATTTTGACTAGAATTTCTGCAGTATAGCAGCAACACTAGGTCGTCTCTCGACGGAGCCTTAGATAATTAAATTAAAAATGTGGTTATTATTATGAATGTAGAAGGTGAATTAGGTTTTGTGAAACTTGGGGGTTTTATGATTAATGATGAAAATAGAAAATGAAAGCGATAAAAGAAAGTATAAATGAACAAGATTGATTAAGCGTGATCAACCCGGGGAAGTCTCGTGATGATCATCCTTCCTCGCTTCAAGGTATGGGGTTATGATCTTTTAATCCCTAGTTTGTAACACCTATATCCATAATGTTACTGAGTTTATACTAGGATACCTCCTAGGGTTCAGTCGAAAACACATAACGATTCACCGGACACCGCCGATGATTGGGTGATTTGTGTTCGACATCATAACTTAAACTCACCAAGGCAACACATGAAGAATTCGATGTGCTCTCTAGGTTTGCATGTTATTTCCCTGTGATACCATGAAATAAATTTACATGGCCTTGACAGAGCTTGTTTGATTTCTATTGACCAATATGAATCACACAAGCACCGCAATTGAAAGGGGGAAAAGAAAGTGGTGAACGGCGTGTGAAACATCACATGAATGGGTACCCCCAAACATGATCATATGAGTTGAGCATGACATACCAATACATAACTCAATAAAATAAGAATATAGGATGAGGAAAAACAACATAAAACCTGTAAATAAAAAGATCATTCAAATTAATACAACTTTGATGCTTGGGATTACATCACATTCCTCCCCGGGTGATCACAAGGGGTTTAGAAACCCATGGGAGGGGAAGAAGAAGATGATTTTGAAGTAGCACCTCCCATAGCCTCCAGAACCTCTATGGATGTTGATAATACTCCTTGGGGACTCCAAAATGGCAGCATCTTGCCTCTTGGCCGAACTTGCAAATGGGGAGCCCAAGGTGCCATTTTATAGGAAAATTGGAAGGTGGTTTTAGGCACACAGATTTCTTCAATCCACATGTACCATGAGTTTCTGCCTTCATACAGTCTTATCGTGCTTTGGAGAAACTAGAAAAGTTTTAGAACTACCTCTTGAATATCTCCACCGAACGTTTGTCACTCTTTGGAAAACTACAGCTCAAGATATTGATAAAATACAGAACACCTCATTTGACTTGGTCCAAATTCTGTGGCTTGGAGAGATCAGTTCGGATGGTCCACATAGAAGCCGAATCAGGGTTGGGTTACTTTATATGAAATGTATCCTATTGAGTTTTGGACAGGACCAAAAAATTTCATCCCATTTGAATGCACATATATCTTGTACTATGCAAAAAAGTGGACATATGTCCATGGATCCATGCAATTTTGGCCCATTTTTGTTCCACTTCATCAACGGCCCTCCAAATCACCTCCACCTAAATTGAAACAATAAAAATTAGTAACATTGAACATTATAATATTGATTAACATTAATTTATTTATTCAAAAATTATGTTCAATTTATTATTATATTTGGAATATTCATTACAAAACTAGTTTAAAATTGCGGTGTAAGGGTGGAATAAAACAGTGAATCGTGTTACGATCAATAGTCCACACTCATATCCCCTCAAACTATCCCTGAAGGTCAGTTATAAAATACTTCTTCACATCCTGGAAAAAATAAAACATAGAAAGGGGTGAGCTCAGATGCTCAGAAAGTATAACAATATAGTGGAAACTTTCATAAATAAGCATAAACATTTAAGGCAATGTATAACTAAAACAAAAGCCCTTTAAACATGAACACCAGCGTAATATGGAAAAAATAATATGAAATAATTCCATTTACTTATTCACATGGATATTCTACTAGTCAAATAATCACATGCAATATCAATAACCACTTTCATAATGATGGAATGCATAAATCCAGACTATCAAAACTACATAGTCAAGGCCTTGTGCCAAGACAATAAATACGATTGTGTCAAGGCCTTATGCGAAGACACTAGTTTATCTCATAAGACCTACCGATGAATAGAGGAGCTATATCAAGCTCCACCCATCACTTACAAAGTCCAATTCATTCCTCATATGAACAGGTTTAAACCTAACATAAACATTCATATTAAAACTAGAATAAGAAATGTTATAACTTTATCCATAAACCATGAACGGTATAAAAATAATACATCCAGAGTCAAACATATCACAAAACCTTCAATAAATATGTAAGTTTTGTATCATAATAAATCAACTTCAAATAAGCTTAAAATCTATCAAAGGATGTTGACATATATAAAATCAAAACTATTTGAGAGAAATATCACTTTTTTTGAAATCATTTAAAAGTAACATAATTATAAAATAAAACATTTACTTTGAAAATATTCTTATAATCTTTTAAGGGAAGCTTCGATGATTTTATAATGGCGGAAAATATCTGCACCCACCGTATAAGTTAAAAAAATACATTCTTACCTTAATTCTGTCAAAAAGGTTAAAAAGGACCTTGTTTGGAAAACGACGGAAAGATTCATTTGTAAACATCTTATAAAAAGTCAAACATGGGTATAAATGACTTTAAACCATAGTCTGTAAAATAGTAAGAATGATTCGAAATACATTTTAAAGAAACATGGATGTGGATGATAAAGAGGTCCCAGTAGATAATTATGTATAAACAACCTCAGATAATGAAGAGATTGTAAAATAAACCCTTACCTTGTATTGTTCCTTGTTAGAGGGTAGGATAACCTCCTTTATAATGGTGAAATAATTGTTATTATATTATAAAAAATCATTTACATTTAAATGATATCATATATGATCTTTTAACATTTCTTTGTTAATAATATCTTAGTGTTATCGTCGTTTCAATTATTAACTTACTCATTTTCTTTTATATGTTTTTTTACATAAGCTATGTTTGTTATGGATAGCTTGTAACTTATTCATATCAAGAATTATATCACGTAATTAAACATTATTTGTAATCATCATATGAGAATTAGACTTGAATGGATATGATGGGGAATGAATCTCATCACGTTCATGGAAAAGGTAGTCCGTACGTTCGCACGAGCGACAATATCATTCTTTTGATATTAAAATCGTATAAAATTGGATGGTATATCATATATATAGAATAATTATAATTTTATATTTATTATTTACTTCAATTACACATCATTATCATATCCATCCAAAAAAATAATGTTTTGAATAACAATTACACCACTACGTGGAGACGGTAAGCCGTACGTACACACGTATGGTGACATGTCATTCAAAGGATGGATAGAATACTGAATATGGTTGTACCATATTTATAATAACATCACAGTATAGAGAATATTCTTGACTTATTATTTTAGAATTGAAATAAAAAAGAAAGAATAAGCGGAATAAGAAAGGAACTTGAAAGAGGGTGGTGAAAACATTACATCTTCTTTGGGTTCTTCCTTTTGTTTTGATCAAAAGGGCTCCTTAGGTTTGCTTTATGATCAAACTAAGGCCTCTAGGTTTAAGTGAGGGAATTTGAGAGAATATTTGGGCAGGGGTTTGATGAACCAAAGTCTTTGAAGGTATTAATTTTAGATAAGGGGGAGTGCCCATTTATTAGAGGGATGAGTGGCACCTTAGGAAAAACTTAAAATATTTTTTTATAATAAATTCATATTAGGTTTATAATGGCTCCAAAGTGACTTATTTAGAGTATAATGTGGGTATGGGTCTAAATACTTTCAACCAATATATTTTATACTGGTTTGGATCACTATTTTAACCTTATCATTTATATTTAACTCTTAATTAAATAGTTTGACATTTACCATGTCTCTTTGTATTTTTATATTATATGGTTAATAAACTTACTATAAAAAAGCCAAGGGAACCCCAAGTGGTTCATTATTAATATATATAACCCTATCTAAGTCATTTGGCCGAACCATATATTTTTAAGAATATAATATCAATTAATAATATAATTTTTTTTTAAATACTCCTTTATGTCAATTTTGACACTATTTAATATTTGATTTTTGATAAAGTCCTAAAAATGTTATTAATTCGAACTAAATTCATTTAATCAATCATAAAATGTCATATTAACCTATAAAATTAGCATAATTCATAAAAAAACTCAAATTTCATTTATTTTTATATTTATAATATCAATTATTTTAATATTTCATTAATTAGGTAATTACTGCATCACCATTTTGTAATAAATAAATTAAATTATTTAATGTCTAAAAATTATAATTAAAATAAAATTATGTAGGAAATATTGTTATCATTCTAATGAATGTTTATAATCGAATTTATCTTATGTATAACCCATTATTAAAAATGTTTTAGTTATTTAACTTTGATTTTATCTCTTTTAACTCTTCTTTGAATTAAATAATAATAAATGTCCTAATCTAATCCAAGTGGACCAAAGAGGTACATATTTTATTACTAAGGTTGTTTTTGGTTGAATTATACTTATCCAATAGAATTAGTACACGTGTTATGGTAATAATAATATCATTTTTACCCTTAATTACCCTATTTACTTTTAACTATGGTAAATAAAAGTAAAAAGTTACTATTCACCAAAAATTATTTTATATTATTGAACCACATTTTACTCCTTGATATTAACCATGTCTATAAGATTTTTTAAATTCCACTCATAGAAGCGGTCGAATTAAGTTTTATGTGAATTTGCAAATTCTTCTAGGAGCTGGGTAAAAGACCGTGAAAAGTTCAATAAACTTTTTTATATATCTAAAATTATTATAAACTGACTCCAACGAATTACATTGAACTTATATAGGTATTATGTATCTATTTTTACCTAAAATAAATGTAAATAAAATAAATAATTATTTATATAAAAATTTGGTTTTAAACGGTAACTCAATGTTTTTCACTATTCATCAAAAACTGAAAGTTTTCAGAAAAATTCCAAATAATCACCGTAGGATAATTTCGAAATTCCGAATCCAAAAATGAAGTCCATTTTGAAAGATAAAATTTATAAAATTTCAAAAAGTGGGTATTACTATTCATAATGGCTACTTTGATTGATGTGGTGTGTGTTAGAACTCGAAGTTGCGTATAACACACGCTACTGTATTATTCAAAGGAAAACGTACCGTGGAAGCTTGGGGTGTTTCATTTTCCTATCCTTAAAATAATTTCATCCATGAATTTTCTAGAATACTACCACATGAAAAGACTCGGGTGGTTCTTCATTATAAGTTCCTTGGGTTCCCACGTTGCCTCTTCAATCTTATAGTTTCTCCATAGAACTTTTAGCAGACGAGTCATCCGATTTCTCAGCACTTGTTCTCTCATATCAAGAATCTTGACAGGATCTTTTCAATAACACAGATCGGGTTCCAGTTCTAATTCCTCATAGGTGAGTACATGCATTGCGTTAGGCATATATTTTCTCAATAGTGATATGTGGAACACATCGTGAACTTTGGAGAGACTTGGCGACATTGCCAAATGGTAAGCTACAACCCCAATTCATTCTAGAATTTCGAAACATCCGATGTACCTGAGACTCAGTTTACCTTTCTTACCGAAACGTATAACTCCCTTCTATGGAGATACATTCAAGAAAACATGATCTCCTACCTGAAATTCCAAATCCTTCCTTCGGTTTTCAGCACAGCTCTCCTTCCTACTTTGAGCTGCTTTGATGTGGTTTTGGATTACCTTCACATTTTCCATTGTTTCCTCCACCAGTTCTGGGCCTACGAGTTTTCTTTTACCAACATCTCCCAACATGATGGTGTGCGACATCTCTTTCCATATAACGCATCATATGGTGTCATCCGAATACTTGAATGGATGCTATTGTTATATGAAAATTCTACCATAGGTAAATATTGATCCCATATACCATGAAAGTCAAGTGAGAAAGATCTTAACATGTATTATAAGGATTGAATAGTCTGTTCTGATTGTCCATCTGTTTGAGGGTGGTAGGCAATGCTCAAACAAAGTTTAGTATCCAGGGATTTCTAAAGACTCTTCTAGAATCTTGAAGTAAAACGGGGATCATGATCAGAAACAATCGATAAGGGTACTCCATGGAGTCTCGCAACATCATTAATGTATAGTCTTACTAGACGTTCAAGTGGTAAATCTTCCCTTATAACAAGAAAATGTGATGACTTGGTAAGATGATCAACAATGACCCATATTGCATCGTTCCTTCTAGGTGTCTTCAGTAGTCCCATGACAAAGTCCATCGTAATATTATCCCATTTCCACTCAGGTATGGGAAGAGGTTGCATGAATCCTCCAGGATGTTGCCTTCCAGCTTTCACTTGTTGACAAACCATACATCTCGACACAAAATCAGAAATATCCCTCTTCATGTTGTCCCACCAAAAATTTTCCTTCAAATCTCTATACATCTTGGTGATCCTAGGGTGTATAAATAAATTGGAACTATGATCATCATACAACAATTCTCTTTTTAGATCAAGTATATCGGGAACACAAATTCTTCTCCCAAATTTCAAAATTCCATCTTCATACACAAAGTCACTCAATCTCCTATCATTCACAACTTTAATCTTCTTTTGAAACCCTTTATCAATGGTCTGAGAACTCTTTATCCTTTCTAGTAAATATGGTTTGGAAACCATTTTAAAAAGCATTGATGTTTCACCTTCCATGATTATTCTCATGTCCATCTTCACTAGATCCATTAAAATATGATCCTTTTCAATTCTCATCTTGTTCAATACTCCATGATCCTTTCTACTCAAAGCATCTTCCACTTTATTTGCCTTCCCTGGGTGGTAGTGTATCATGCAATCATAATCCTTGAGTAGTTCAACTCATCTCTTTTTCCTCAGGTTGAGTTCTTATTTCGAGAAAATATACTTTAAACTCTTGTGATCAGTATAAATCTAAAATTTTTCACCATAGAGATAGTGTCTCCTAATCTTCAACGAAAATATTACAGATGCTAACTGAAGATCATGAGTAGGATTGTTTTTCTCATGAATTTTTAGTTTTTGTGATGCATAGGCAATAACCCAATCATTCTACATAAGGAAACAACCAATTCCTTTCTTCGATGCATCACTATAAATAACGAACCCATCATTCCCCGATGGTAGATTAAATATAGAAGCATTGACTAATATTCTCTTCAGTTCCTCAAAACATTCTTCACACTCTTTTGTCTAAACAAATTTAACCCCTTTTCGTGCGAGCTTCGTTAATTGGTTAGCCAATCGGGCAAAATTATGGAGGAAATGTCGATAATAAACTCCTAAACCAATAAAAATGCATACCTCAGTTATACTCATCGGTGCTGGACATTCTTGGATTGCTCTTATCTTAGAAGGATCAACATAGATTCCATCCTTATAGAAAATATGTCCAAGAAAATAAATCTCATGAAGCCAGAATTCACACTTGCTAAACTTCCTATATAATTCATGTCTTCTCGGAGTCTTCAGGAAAATGCGCAGGTGATTTTCAGGATCTTTGTAGCTTTTGTAGTATACCAAGATATCATCAATAAATACCACTACAAAATCATCAAGATATTCGTTGAAAACTCTGTTCATTTGATCCATGAAATCAGAGGGTGCATTAGTCATCCAAAAAGGCATTACTATAAACTCGTAATGCCCGTACCTTATTCGAAATGTTCTTTTCAGAATGTCTTCCTTCTTCACACACAACTGATGATATCCAGATCGAATGTCAATATTTGAAAATTATTAAGCTCCATGTATTTGGTAAAATAAATCATCAATGCGAAGTAGGGGATACTTGTTCTTTATTTTTATAGAATTTATTTCTCTGTAGTTGATACATAACCTCATAGATCCATCTTTCTTCTTAACAAAAAGGACAGTGGCTCCCTATGGAGAAATACTAGGGAGAATAAATCCGTTATTACTCAATTACTCTAGTTGTTTCTTTAGTTAAACTAATTCCATAGTGGCCATTATATAAGGGGTCTTCGATATAGGCCTTGAACTAGGAATTAAATCAATGGAAAACTCAATTTCTAGTTCTGGAGGATGTCTAGGTAAATCTTCTGGTGAAACATCTACATATTCATTCACAATAGGTATATCCTCTTTTTGAACATTCCTTTCCTGACCCACAGTTATTTCATTCTCATCCTCCCCGATAATTGAATTTAGTTGAGCTACTGGGGGTGGATCTAGATAAGAATCAGGTGGTGACGATTCTGATCTTAAGATAATGTGTTCTTTATCATCATCACCAAAAATCATAACCTCCTTCTTCTTACAATAAATCTTCACATCATGGTCTGAAAGCCAATCCATACTGAGGATTATATCAAATTAAATCATGGGTATGATGATGAGATCAACAGATAAAGAACATTTATGTGCTCTAATGGGGACTGATTCACAAAACGTACATACAATGATACTTCCCTTAGGAGTTTTTACTGACAACTCCATTGTTAAATCAAATTGTAAATATCTAATTTTCTTAGAAAACTCGGATGATATGAGACAATACGATGATCCAGAATCAAATAAAGCATTTTCTAAACTTGAGGAAACCATTAAATTACCTTCCACCATGTCTTTAAGATCTTCTACCTCAGTAGTAGTGATAGCATAAGCGTGGCCTTGATCCCTTGGACTTTTCTGAGGTAAGTTTCCCTGAATCTTAGGAAATTCATTTCCACAATGTCCCATCTCCCTGCAATTTTAGCATTGAACATCAGTAGCTTCGTTCTTCCCATTGCAATCACAAGCATGGTGGCCTTTATCACCACACTTGTAACAGACTCCCATTACCTTCAAGCAAGTAATGGGGTGTTTCTTCCCAAATTTACTATAGGATGGATATTCAACCTTTACCTTCTTCCCCTTATTTCTATTTCTAGAGTGATTAGCAAATCTCTTCTTCTCTTTCTTTTCTTTAAAGTAATAATACTTAGAGAATTCTTTTTCTGTCTTGATATCACATGAGACAATATCGTCGTACGACGAGAAGGATTGTGAGACTAATGATCAATGAAGAAACTTTTTTTAACCATAAAAAAATGTTCAATCTTACTTCTTGGGTTACGTATATAATTTGTGGCATGCCTCGATAACCTTGTAATGTTAGCCTCATACATTGCGACATTCTTATCCTCCTTTTGTCTCAGACTCAGAAATTGCCTTTCCACATCTTCTAGATGGTCACTAGAAAGCTATTTTTCTAAGAAAATCACTTTTAACTCCCTATATTCCATATTTTATACTTCATCAACTTCCTTCATGTTTTGAATAAATGACCAACATTGATCAGCATCTCCAGTGAGGTGGTAAACTTCCATGATAACTTTTTCCCATTCACTGCTCCCCAAGGCATGGAATATTTTCTCTAAGGAATTTATCCATTGATCAGCTACTAACAGATTTTTACTCCCATTGAAATTTGGTGGTTGTTTCCACATGAAGTGATCTAACATTGATCCTCCACGCTGTGGATCTTGGTGCTCCATACGGGGAAGGTTATTATTCATAACATGATTGAGTTGTCCTAGTACGGTGATTAGCTAATCAACACCAGTTGCATCACTAGCTCCACTATAATTTTCTTGAGCAGGAGGTGAATCCCTACATGGAGTGCGTGCATTAATATAGTTTTCATTCCTTCCACTAGGTTCCATTTCTAAACAATGGCATAAACTAGATCCGTTTATGAATCGAAATACATAATTCCAAACTTGTAAAACACATAACATAAATTGAACAGTTTATGGATATAATCCATAATCATAAAAATGTTTTCTTTAAGGAATTATATACTCATAAACCCTTCATAATGGTTTATAAAGAAAATTATAATTATCTTGAGCGTATCCCCCGGAAGTGTCGTAACCAAGAGTGCAGTACAGCCCGTTGTCGTGCACCAGTTCCCGTTTGAGTCTAGCTCAAAGCGGTGGTTTTGGGTTTTACCCCTAGGTATATTTTTTCCAGATCCGCCTCTACCCGCTCATATCCAGACAGGGATGTATTTCTCGGAGAACTCACAAAACCTCTACAATACCAAAATTCTAGGTAGTTCTTCTATAAAAATCCCCAAAGACCATCCTAGGTCTATGTGCTCTAATCAGAGTTTATCTAAATCTAGTTTCCAAGGATTGTACTAAACTTCCTCTGATACCAAGTGTAACGCCCCGACCCTAGTTACCCATATTCGATGAATTATTAAATAACATTGGCATGATCACAAAAGATCATGTTTTGAAATACCGATTAGTTTAGTATCCTTAGAATCACTAGATACATTAATAAGTCTTACATTACATCATAAAATGAAAACTACAACAACATATTCTCCTTAGTCCAAACTCTTATCCCCTCAGACTGTCCCTGTAGGTCATTCATAAAATACTTCTTCACATCCTGGAAAAAATAAAACATAGAAAGGGGTGAGCTCAGATGCTCAGTAAGGATAACAATATAGCGGAAACTTTCATAAATAAGCATAAACATTTAAGTCAATGTATAACTAAAACCATACCCTTTTAAACTTGAAATTCAGAATAATATAGAAAAAATAAATGAAATAATGCCATTTACTTATTCACATGGATATTCTACTGGTATAATAATCACATTCAATATCAATAACCACTTTTATAATGATGGAATGCATAACTACAGACTATCATAACCACATACTCAAAGCCTTGTTCCAAGATTACAAATAAGATTTTGTCAAGGCCTTGTACCAAGACACTAGTGTGTCTCATGAGACCTACCAATGCATCTAGGAGCTATAGCAGGCTCCACCCGTCACTTACTAAGTCCAATGCATTCCTCACGTGAACATGTTTAAACATAACATAAACATTCATATTAAAACTAGCTTACAAAATGTTAATACTTTATCCATAAACCATGAATGGTATAAAAATAATACATCCACATTCAAAAATATTACAAAACCTTCAATACAATATGGAATTTTTGTATCATAATAAATCAACTTCAAATAAGCTTAAAATCCATCAAAAGATATTGACATAGATAAAATCAAAACTATTTGAGAAAAATATCTCTTTTTTTAAATCATTTAAAAGTCAAATAATTATAAAATAAAACATTTAATTTGAAAATATTTTTATAAGATTTTAAGGGAAGCTATGATGATTTTATAACGGTGTAAAATAGCCGTACTCTCCATATAAGTTAAAAAAATACATTCTTACCTTAATTTTGTCAAGAAGGTTAAAAAGGACCTTGTTTGGAAATAGACGGAACGATTCCTTTATAAAAATATTATAAAAAGTCAAAAAAGGGTATAAATGAGCTTAACCCATAGTCTGTAAAATAGTAAGAATGATTTCAAATACAGTTTTAAGAAACATGGATGTGGATGATAAAGAGGTCCCAGTAGATAATTATGTATAAACAACCTCGAATAATGAAGAGATTGTAAAATAAACCCTTACATTGTACTTTTCTTGGGTAGATGGTAGGTTAAACTCCTATATAATTGTGAAATAATATTTATTAAATTATAAATTAATCATATACATTAATATGATATCATATATGATCTTTTAACATTTCTTTCTTAATAATATCTTAGTATTATCATTGTTTCGGGTGTAAACTTACTCGTTTTCTTTTAAATGTTTTGTTACATAAGATGTGTTTGTTATGGATAGGTTGTATATTATTCATATACAGAATGAAATAAAGTCCTTAAAAATTATTTTTAATCATAAAATGAGAATTATACTTGAATGTATATGATGGGGAATGAATCGCATCACGTTCGTAGAGACGGTAGTCCGTACGAATGCACGAGCGACAATATCATTATTTTGATATTAAAATCATATAAAATTGGATGTTATATCATATATAAAAAATCATTATAATTTTATATTTATTATTTACTTCAATTACACATCATTATCATACCCATCCAAATATTAATGTTTTGAATAACAATTACACCACAACGTGGAGACGGTAAGCCGTACGTACGCACGTATGGTGACATGTCATTAAAAGGAAGGATAGAATACTAAATATGGTTGTACCATATTTATAATAACATCATATTATATAGAAGATATTGGGTTTATTGTTTTATAATGGAAATAACAAAGAAGGTAGAAGTGGAAGAAGAAAGGAACTTGAAAGAGGGTGGTGAAAACATTACCTCTTCTTCGGGTTCTTCCTTTTGATTTGATCAAAAGGGCTCCTTAGGTTGGATTTCTGATCAAAATAAGGCCTATAGGTTGAAGTGAGGGAAGTTGAGAGAATATTTGGGCAGGGTTTCTCTGAACCAAAAGGTTTTGAAGGTATGAATTTGAGAGAAGGGGGAGTGCCCTTTTATAAGAGGGGTGAGGGCACCTTACGAAAAACTTAAAATATTATTTTATAATAAATTCATATTTAGTTTATAATGGATCCAAAGTGACTTATATCAAGTATAAGGTGGGTATGGGTCGAAATCCTTTCATCCAATATATTTTAGATAGGTTTTTGTCACTATATTAACCTTATCATTTATATTCAACTCTTAGTTAAATAGTTTGGTATTTACCATGTCTCTTTGTATTTTTATATTATATGGTTAATGAACATACTATAAAAATCCAATTTAACCCCTATTGGTTCATTATTAATATATATAACCTTATATAAGTCATTTTTTCAATCCTTAGGTTTTTATTAATATAATATCAATTAATAATATAATATTTGTTTTAAATACTCCATTATGTCAATTTTGACACTATTTAATAATTGATTTTTGATAAAGTCCTAAAAACTTTATTAATTCGAACTAAATTAATTTAATCAATCCTAACATGTAATATTAACATAGAAAATTATTTTAATTCATATGAAATCTCAAATTACATTTATGTTGACATTTGTAATATCAATGATTTTAATATTTCATTAATTGGGTAATTACTGCATCACCATTGTGTCATAAATAAATTAAATTATTTAAAATATAAAAATTATAAATAAAATACCATTATGTATAAAATATTTTTATCTTTCTAATTAATATTTTTAATATAATTTATCTTATGTATAACCCTATATTAAAAATGTTTTAGTTATTTAACATTGATTTTATCTCTTTTAACTCTTCTTTGAATTAAATAATAATAAATGTCCTATTCTAATCCAAGTGGACCAAAGTGGTTCATATTTTATTCCTAAGGTTTCATTTGGTCTAATTATACTTATCCAATAGAATTAGGACACGTTTTAGGGTAAAAATAATATCATTTTTACCCTTAATTACCCTATTTACATTTAACTGTGGTAAATAACAGTAAAAAAGTTACTATTCACCAAAAATTATTTTTATATTATTTAAAAACATTTTACTCCTTTATATTAACCATGTAACTCTTATTTTTGAAATTCCACTCACAGAAGCGATAAAATTAAGTTTTATGTGAATCTGTAAATTCTCCCAGGTGTTGGGTAAAAGACGGTGAAATGTTCGATAATTGTTTTTATATATCTAAAATTATTATAAACTGACTCCAATGAATTACATTGAACTTATATATATATTATTTATCTTTTTTGACCTAAAATAAATTTAAATAAAATAAATACTTATTTAAATAAAAAATTGGTTTTAAACTATAACTCTGTGTTTTCACTATTCATCAAAAATTGAAGGTTTTTAGAAAAAAACCAAAAATTCACCCTAAGCTAATTTCGATATTCTGAATCCAAAAATGAAGTCCATTTTTGAAATATAAAATTTATAAAATTTCAAAAAAGTGGTTATTACTATTCATAACAGCTAGTTTGATTTGTTGTGGTGTCTGTTAGAACTCGAAGTTGCGTACAACACACCCTACTGTATTATTCAAAGGGAAATGTATCGTGGAAGCTTGGGGTGTTACACCCATTGTAGACATGGAGTTTGATTTGAAAAATTTGGGGACCAACCTAAGAATCAAAGGAAATTCCAAGTTGTTAATTATGTAGATAAACAATGATTTCACCATCATGAAAGATGATATGACCCCCAACTTAACAATGTTCAAGGTTTGATTGTAGAATTCCCCTATGAGTTAACACTAACTCATGTCATGTGTTCAAAAAATGCACAGGTAGATACACTACCAAATTCTACTACTTCCGTGGAAGATCCAGACCAGGATGGAACAATCATCAACATCACTTATCACAGAAGAGTATTTCAATGTTTTTAAAGTGTCATGGAAGAGATCACATATATAAATTCTTCCCAAGAACCAGATAATGCTGTAAATGTGTGGATGAAACCTATCCTATAATACCACTATAATGGGTTCATTCTACTATAGAAAGTTTAAAAATAATATATTCAATGATGGATGGTCAATTTCATCCTCTATGATATCTCAGGTCATTAGAAGGTTCTTTATAAGTTATGATTTTTTGGAATTCTACTCAGATTCTTTTACAGATAGGAGATGAATTCCACTATTAAAGAATTTCATGCCAATGTGTGTGGTTCCCAATAGTTAGGCACTAAGCATTCTCACCAATTCAAGAGGCTTGGGTATTTTTGGCCTTTGATGATGTAGGATCACACACAATTAATCAAAAATTGTCATTCCTTCCAAGTACATTACAACTTCATCCATAAACTCCTAGAATTACTACATATAATAGTGCACTCCTTCCCAGTCGCTATATGGGAATATATTTTTTAGGGCCATACCATCTAGTTTTGACCATGTAGTTCAAATACATCCTTACTACTACCAAACCCTTTTATAAATGGCCTAATTTGATACCTATCAAGGATTTTGGGGAAAAAGTATCATCAATTTCATAATGTCAAACCTCAACACTAGATTAGGTGTCCCTCACACAATAATGATGGAAAACAACACCAACATCTATTATTATAAATCTAAGATGTAATAATTGGAGTAAAAAATTGAATCCAACAATTTTTTTCAGCTACCATGCATTGGAAAATGGATAGATAGAGGCTTTAATTAAAACATGATCGAAAATTCTCCATAAAATGATGGATAGAGAAAAGAAATATTATCCTAAAAAGATTATTAATGACTTATGGACTTACCAAACCACAAACCACACTACTACTTAATAAAACCCATTTTTACTTGTTTATGTAACATAGGAAGTGATACCTGTTGAGTTCCAATTTATATCACTTGAAATAGCTATCTGTGGAAAATTCTTAGATAATGAAAAATCACATAAGCAGATTGATGTCTTAAAAAAACTCGATGAAAATAGGTTTTATACCCTATATCATTAATAAATATACCAAAATCATATAAAATATGTCTTTAATAATAATGTTCATCTCCATTAACTCCTTCAAGTAGAGTTGGTTTTAGTGAGGAAGAGTCCAATGATACCTTGGAAAAAAACCCCAAATCATGAACCATAGTGGGAAGGACCATACATCATAAAAAAATTATATCCCAATGGATTTTTCAAGTAAGTCACAATGGATAGGAAATTTACTACACCCCCTACCAATGAAATATTTCTCAAGAAATACTTCATGTGATAAAGCTATATATCTTGTCTTTGTTACATTACATTAAACTATATAGCATCTTCGGTCCTGTATGAATGACCTTAAAAGGAACAGATTTCTTCCTTGTCACATGATTATAAACTATATGTTATTTCATCCATGTCACATGATGATAAAATACATGAAATTTTTTCATGTGTGAAAGACCATAAAAGGGAAAACAAAAGGTCCTAGTCATATGACCTAAAACTAAAAGAGGCAATAGTCTAAGTTGTAAGACTCTAAACAACATAGACTAATGTCCTAGTCACAAGATGTTAAACTGTATGACAAAATCCTTGAAACATGATGTAAAACGTCCTAGTTGGAATCCTTATTGCATGATATAAAACTAAACATCATTTTGGTCCATGCTTTAATGGATCACAACCCTTAGTGCTAGTATCCTACTGCACCTCTACTCAAGAATTATGTGTGGATTTATTCTCATCCTAATGGGATACATAGTAACACCCAAACCTCATGCTCAAGGACCATCAACAAAGTAGATAAAATTATCCCTCTCCTATATAAAAACAGAGATCTATGAAGGGTAGTTCACACTACATGGTCAATGATGGTTCAAATTATTCCTTTGTGATTAGACAGATTCATTCCACACATCATAATCCTTATACTGGGAAATCTTGGATATCCATAATATTTAACTTGGCTATTCGTGATGTAATTTATTATTCTTGAGGACACGACTATTTTGAATATGCATAATATTCCCAGGTTTAGCTCTACATAAGTCTCCCTAAAAATTATTTTCAACCATAGGCACATTTATTCTTTGGATAATCCCATTTGATCTCTATAATCCCTGATAAAATCATATTGGAAACAACTTTTCAAACATGTTTCATGGCCACTCCTTACATACTTACCCCATTTCAATTCTCCTAATCCAAGAACATTGAAGATCATGGTTTAAAATTTACATATTCACATATAAAGAATGTTAGAATATCATTAGCATGATATTCCCAATATCAATCATCATTTCAAGGAAATTGGGTAACCTGAATCCTTTCTGTATGATGTTAAACTACATGGTTTCCTTGAATTATATATGTGGCTTGATTCTCTTTCCATTGAGATTTGAAGAGATGCTTCGATCCTATATCCTTTTCCATCCACAACATGATCAAATGTCCATATACTTCCTTTTAATCATGTTTTTGTGGTGAAAGAAACCATTTCCACTCCTTTTATCTCACTTCTATCATAGATCACATGGGCTTAGGATTTTTGGTAAAGGCTTCCTACATTATTGAGACATGTCTATTCATGCTAGAGTTAACATGGACTTGGATTCATGAACTTAATAAGCACACAAAACATCCTTAACACATGACATTAAACTACATGGTTGATGTGTTTTAAGGGCATAAAATTTTACTTTTCTATAAACGACACATAAGAGGACCACTATCCAGGGTGTTGGTTTCCCACCACCCCTCTTTATAAGAAGATTTTTTGGCTTGATTCTCATTTTTATGAGATATATCGTGACTCCTCGATCCTATATCATGGTTAAGGTGTAATATAAAAATTCCCCACTCTCATATGTAAGTTCTAGATCTTCATAGGAGGGCCCCGTATGGGATCTCACCCCACTTGTGAGCCTTTATTTAAAGAAAAATATACCCAATCCACACAAAAATTCAATTAGTGTGGGGAATCTTTTCCATAACAACATGTACCTTAATTCTCACTTTGATGAGATACATAGCTACAGCTGAATCATATGTGGCATGACCATAAAAATTATAAAAACCCTCCAGGTGTATGGTTCAAACCTATGTAGGATACATTTCCCTCTATTCTTGAGTGATTTTTTCATGAAATGACCCTTCCATATTCAGGAACCTTCTTTACGCAAATCAAAATCTGTGTCTCAAAAAATATGAATCTCCATAAGGTTTCCATGGCCATCGGTGATTGAATGTATTATTATTGAGGATACCTTTGTTTGTACTAGATATAATATTACCTAGTTTGTCTCAACATAAGTCTCCCTAAAAAGGAATTTCAACCAGAGGCACATTCTCCCTTAACAAAAACATCTTCTATCTCCACAAGCCCTGAAAACTTTATGTTGGAAAAAACTTTTCAAACATTATCTTTGGTCATTCCCTACATAATTTTACCATATCACTTTTTTTATTCAGAGCACCATATCACATCTTATAACCTTTTATTTTCATTCCTGAAATATGATGAGTCATTCTTAGTTAGATCACCACAAAATAGAAAATCAATACTCCTTTCTCAAATCCATGAAACCATAAACTACGACAATCATACATTAACATAACATGACATGAAACTATGTGGATGATTTCATTGCCACAATGATATTAAAATATATGTAATAGATCCATGCTATATGACATTAAAATGTAAGGCAAGGTTCTGATCATGTTACCCTAAACTGTAGAAGATCTGAGTCCTTGTTGTATAACCTTAAAACTATGTGTCACACAACCAATTATATATGACCCATAAACTGCATGAGAGATAGATTGGTGAAAAGGGACCTGATATTTAATCCCTACCAAAGGATTAATTTTATATTTGAATACCCCATTTCCAATGAAATTTAGGTCTCAAATCTTGGGCAATTTCTTTGGAGAATCACATTATTCAAATCTCATACTAGGATAAAGAATGAAAATTCCATTCTATTATATAATAATTCAATCTATATAGGGGTCCCATACTTTTTCAAGGATTCATTGGTCACTGTTATCTAGACTAACCATAAGTTTTTTTTGACTTCAATCATGTCCTTCCATGAAATATGATTGAGGTGAAAATGCCACCTCATGTTCCCTATCATGCACTCACATGTGGATTTAAATGATTTCACAAGTTTAATATTGTTTCTCATTTCGAGAATGACTCATGTGAGATTAGAGGACCTAGAGATTCACTCTAATTAGAAAACTTGAGTTACATTTTCATTATTCAAAAATATAAAACACAACCTCTGTGGCATGACCTTAATATGATAGGTAGAATTACACCCTACATGACTAAAAAATGATCAGGTTTCCCATTAATTTGGGCCCCTTTCTTCCAAATACATGAGTGGTCGATCCATGTAGAAATTTTTGGCACAAAATCCATTTGTGCCTAAAAATATTAATACCACATTTCTTATGTTTGAGTTTAATATGCACAGATTAATCTGAAACATGTTCCATGGTTTATTAACACATACTAAAAATAAAATTCCCCTCTCCCTACACACATGTTAGGACTATGTATGGAGTTTCATATTCATGGCCTATAAGAATTTTTTGTGATTTTTACTCATAATTATTGGTCAAAGCTGTTGGAACTAAAACACCAACTAAATTGTTTAGTCCTATAAGACTCAAAAACATCCAATGAAAATTGACATAACAAATTTTAGGTTTAAAACCCCCGAAGGAAGGCCTGGGAAAAAGTTAAGCATCAACTCTATAGGTCATATTATGTAAGAAAAAAATAGGTCATTCTCATGTTCCCATTATTAAAATTTAAATAGACCAATACATATACATTCTAACAGGTGATCCAACTCAATTAATATAATTAAAATTGTAAGGGAAAGCTGGAATAAAGATATAGATGAATGAGAACAAATCCCTTTTAATTTCATATATCAAAGAGATATGAGGAACGTCCAAATTTTATGATCCTCTACACATTGGATAACCTATGTTGTTATAAGGCTCATTCAATGGATTCATATAACTGAATAATTACATTTACAAATTCATATATTTACTCAACTTAAATCTTAAAATGTTGTTGCCTTTGTTTCTATATCAAATCATAGAGATTCTACCTTCTCAACAACATCTAGCCTAGATTTCTATTCCTCTTTCACAAACATCTAATCTTTATTATCCACTAATTTAACATGAAAAATTTATTGAATGAGTCGATCTATCACATGATGGGTTTTCCCACCAAGGTCCTATGTTCTAAAACTCAACTTTGGTGTTGGGTGGAAACTTTATATTGTTTACATGCCTCATTAATAATGATACTTATTGTTTTAAAAAAATGGGCCATAGATTCCAGGATTTTGAGATGAGGCTATAGAGTTCTTTCCCTCTCTTGGATGAAAACTACCTCTTTCACATTGGTAATTATAGTGTGGCAGTCAGAACCCCCCCATAACCAAGCATAGATAACGAGAGACATAGATTGGTAGATTTTGAAGGTAAATTTGATAGAGGGGTATGATAAATGAATTTCCGTATATCCCTCTATACTATTTTCTAGGCATTAGGGAAATTATTGAGGGTCTCTAGGACTGATTCAGTGTCACTATTATAGGGAAGAACTTATTCTAGTACTAGGTCAACTAGAGAATTATTATCCTCAACATTTTCAACATGAGTATGATTTTCATTAGTTTAAGTCATGGTAACTACAGTTGATTAGAAATTTGAAGTATCCAAAATCTCTGATACTTGTACTAATACTCTTTAAATAGTTATACTATAATAAATACATGGTAATGAAGAAGATTAGATAGTCAAGAAGTTTAGATTCTCATTTTCATCTACTAAGGCACCAACAACCTTAGTCATCATCGTCTCACTGGCAGGAATTATAGGCACTAATACTCCATCTTCTGGGTTAGACTTAGGAGACAACCCTCTCAAAGAGGCATTCACAATGTGTTCATGTTTGGACAAGTTAGTAAGCTCTAAAATATCACTCATAAACATTGAGCCCATAGGTATGAAAATCACTGAACATGTAGGAAAATTTGGGATCAACAATCTTGGGCATGTGTCACTGTTTCCCCCGCCATTACACTATTCATAGGAAAGTGGTTATTCAACCCTGAAGATAGAGCATTATCACCATCACCCTCCACTAAAAAAATTACACATTCCAATCCCATATCTTCATTTAGTTCAGATTTCCTTGGAACTATCATTCCCACCTCATTTAGATCCCTGAGCAATGGAGACACATTCTTTCAAATAGTTGTCACTTCCTGACTTGTTGATCATGTGACAGCCCCTATACTAGTTGTCTCATTAACACGACTGAACTTATGGCATGAAAATTATCTAATAAGGGTAAAATGCTTACATACTATCCAATATCAGAAGTGAATTTACAACTTCCTCTTTTTCATATTCCTTATGATTTCCCAAGAATATAATCTTATAGGTGACATAGTATGTGGAGGAGTGGGTGGGAATACTATTGTTTTATTTAATATCACAACATGGATATGCTCAGTTTCCCCAAGAGAACCTTCTTCAAAGACCTTTCTATTTACATGAACATCCATTCCAATAGAGGTTCCTCTCTACATATATTCTGGAGAAGGAATGGGAGATGACTATCCCCTGTCTCTAGTAAAAATAGAAGAAGGTTGGGGGAGAAGAAGTGTTAAAAAATTGTGATAAGAGAAAAAATTGAGTTGATATATGAACTCATGATACCACTTAACTAGAATAGTCCTTTCATTCCCTCTCCACTAGTTTTTCCTTCTCCCAGTTGGACTAATTGTTCATATATTTTAATAAATGGATGGAGGCATCCATCTTCTCAAGATATGCATCGGCCTCTTCATGATTTTCTCAAAAATATATATGTTAAGGTGTGGTAATAAGACCATATCCAGGCTAATAAATTTCCTCTACATGAAGCACACCCAATATTTCATCAGTAGAAACTCTCCTTATCCAAGATTCTCACTCACTCCATGCTTTGGTAAATAATTCTTCGATAGGGATGTATAATGTAAAAGGTACCAAACTCATAGGTAGGGTAGGATCATGTCACCATACCTATTTCCATGTCATGTCTAACGACAATACCCATTGAGTGGGGTTTTTTAGAGTCCCCAATTGTGAGGAAGAAAGAATATCATCAAGTTTAAGTGGAATTGTAAATTTCGCCTTATTAGTCCCCTGTGAACCACTACTCATATATTCTCTATCACATTCGTATGGTATCATCATTTCAAGTACCCACTCTGAAAATATGAATATAAATAAAATTTAATGAATAGAGGTGTTAAGGACCCATATATAATATTCCACCATGTTAGGATACTCCATATAAGAAATGATTTTGGGTATAGATAATCCATCATACCCAATAAAAATGATTTTCTTCCTATGAAGGAAGCACCAAATCCTGTGTATAGGTGTATAACTTATCCATGTGTTATAATCCCTCCAAGACATAGAATATGAAGCCTCTTTGGGGAAGTACACTTGGCAATATGGCTCAGTAGCTTGTTCTATGTGGGAATAACTAGTATTTTGAGGGGATGGACCCTGGATCTTCAACCTCTTCATATGAATTTCATAAATGAGGGGTTTCCTTAGAGAAATACCATTTCTAGGACTATATGACTCTTTTTAACACTCCTCACCCTTGCTAGACTTAGCTATGGGTAGACACTTGATAATGGAAAATGGATTTATAAATATCTATTTGGGTATGAGTGGATCAAAGCTTTGGCATAGGACTTTACAAGCCCATGATTGACATCTATAGGAAGATGTTTAATTGAGGAGCTCATGGATTCCCATGTGAACATCAACCAAATCCAAAGAGTGACCATCAAATTATTTTCTTTATGTGTACTCTTAATTTATTAAGATAGAATTTGTTTGAGGTAATTTAATTGAAGTGTAAATGGGCAGGTTGAATACCATTCATATAACAAATTTCCATCAATTTTGGAAACCAAAACACCCTCTATAAAGGAAATGAGGTACCATCATTTTGTATTATCTTAAAATGCATCATTTACTAGGATATGATAATGATAAAAATAAGTTGAGTATACGAAAAGACCATGATAATTGAGCATTTTCATCACATCACTTGACCCGAAAATCAATAGATTCACCCCATTTATACACTGTAAGTAGGTCCTAAATCGATCATCTGAAATTATTTGGGTGTTGATAAATTCATACCCCCATATGAGGTGTTACCCATTTCTAGAGGAGTTGTAATGGGTTTGAGAGCATGTAGGGAGGCCCCCTGCTAATTCTTCCCATTAAATGATATATCTATGCTAATGTTAGGGCCACTAGGTTGATAGATATCTTAGTCACCAATTGTAATTCCATCAAAATAGTTTCTACACTAACAATAGTGCTTGACTCACACATTAATATCAACCATACAATTAAAAAATACCATGAAATCATCTAGTTAAACCAATGGATCAACCCAAGGGGAAATTTTCCAACCACATTGATCAATGAAACCTTTCTTGAGCATCATCCAGTAAATTCCAATGCATCTATGAGTGCTATGAGTATGAAACATCATAGGCATCCTCACATGTGGCTCATGAGCACTTGGTTTAGAAAAAACATTAATCCATTTAGAAAAAGGGACATTTAGCTCGGGGTGAGGAACAACCACCTAAATATTTTGTGCTATGTTAAGAAAATCCATCGTAAGAAAGGTGTTCTCTTAGGGTAAACCCACACTAAATGAGTAAGGAAATCTTCATATATATCACCCATGATGGGTTCCCCCGTGATCATCTGGACATCCAAAAGACTAATACTGACTTCCCCATGAACCAGGTGGAATGTATTGATATTTGGGCTCCACTAGCTGAGAATTTAAGGAATAATGGATGGGTTCTAATGGGAAAAATATGTAATACCCAAATGGCCTCATATAGTCCTATGACCTTCAATTCATCCTTAAACTCATTGCAATAAATAAAGGTTGAATGATTCTCCATGATGAAGACCTATTTCAATGATTATCCAAGAATCTCATCAGTCATCAACATACACATAATAGAATAATTACAACAGATGTCTAATTCTAATTCCCATATCGTCTTCTCTAATGAAAAAGGGGTGTAATTAAAAAAAACCTTAGAGTAGGTATCTAAGATTAAAGATCCATTCACTAAGATATTTTCCTCGAGAATGTTGTTACACATGATTATCTAAGACAATTGTTGATTTTTCTGAAACTGTGATGGGATAAGGACATTTAATGGAAACCCAAATACAAAAATAAAAAACATATCTAAGACATGATACCCTCAAATTAAAACACCCATGTGTCCTTCTAAAAATTGATGATGTGGGAAAATGCCACATTTTTTGTTATTGTAAACACTTTCTACCATGGTGTTCTTATTTTCATCAACAGTGGAAGGAGATTTTGTAGGATCCATTTATTATTTCCTAAAAAATTAAAAAAAAGGAAATGTTGGATAAAAAAATCTGTAAATTATAAAGACCCCATATAGAAAATTCGAATGAACCATATTTCATACTATAAAAGACATGATACACTTAATTAACCATTAAGAAAATTTTATTGTTAGGTTTGAATAAATCAACTGGAAAGTAAAATGGAAAGCATTCAAAGGATACTAGTTCTCATATGGTGTTTCTTCACAATACTGTAATGTCCATTAGAAAATGAAACTACTAAACAAAGAAGGATTCTATATTACATTCTTGAAATGGACCACATAGAACATGATTCACTATGTGAAAAATGATTGGAGAACCTAACACATTATATAGGTGAGGTTCATCCTTCAAGTTCAAACACATCCTGAAAAGAATTCAACCAGACCAATTTATTCTTCAGAATTGAATCCTCTTCATGTCGATCAAACCCTATTTCTATAGGGGAATTTTACTAGGTCCAGAAAAGTTCTCATGGATGGTATAAAGGCTTTTATGTGTTTGTAAGTTCTAGAATAAAATAAATCAATCCATTTCTTGTAGATTAAAATTGTTTATGGATAGAGATCCCAAAATGAATTGTTTTTTTTCATACATAATGCTCTCAATGTTGGTCTTCGCTCTATATAGGAACACCGCAAATGGCATTTCATTAGAGGGATAAATAATCCTCTTCATGAACACCACAAAAAAAATGATTATGGGATGAGACATACTCTTTAAGAACCCTACAAAGGAAAATTAATTTTCAAACAAAGGATTCCTCTTCAGTACCCACACAAATGACATTTCCATTGTATGGTAGGGTTCCACCTTTTGGCCCATCATAAATAATGTTTTGTTTGTAGTGTGATTTATTATCTTTAGGACCCTCGCAAACCAAAAATATCCCATGTTTATTTTTTTTATTTTTTTCGATCAACCTAGGAATGGCTACATTTGTAACACTATAAAAACCCAACCTAGGGACAAAAGAGGGAAGGGGAGAAATAGTCAGAGAAATAGATTTCAGAAGGGTATCAATTACCACATATCATGAAGTATGAAAGGGAACTCACTTGACCATCAAAAAAGGATGGCCTCTTTCATAATAAACCATCCACATAGAAAAAAACCTTTGCAGAGAACTATCCACATAGAAAAAAACATTATGGAACACCATTCACATAACAAAATCCTTTGTGGAGAGCCTTCCACATAAAAAAATCCATTGTAGACCGCCATCCACATAGATAAATCCTTTGAGGACCACCATTCTGTGAACCGTATTCAAATGGAGTGTTGACGGACGACCATTCCGTAAAGAAAACAATATACATGATGAATACTTTCAATCTCAGTACCCTTATTCCATGTAGCATTTGGACTCAAATCAATCGCTCTGTGAACTATCCAAACAACTCTCTCCGTTAACCACTCCTGTGAAGTGTTAAGCCCTATATGGGCCCCTTTATAAACTAGGTGAGAGTATTATCCACTAAGGCCTCCTGAATTGCATGATCATGGAAAATGAAACACCTTCATGTCTCTCATTCAATTGTGAATTCCCTCAATAAAATTTGTCTTGATCATATACTACCAAAAGGGTAAGGTCCTCAAGATGTTTAGTAGAGTTCATCACCTCAGTAATCCTAACCCCAACCTTGTTGGCACTGTCAAGGACCTCCACATTTCATATAGTGAGGGGAACCACTTTCCATTACATTTGATGAGGACTAGTGCCTTATCCTCATCTCATCTTCTCTGAAACTAGGAATAGATCGTCCCTCCTAGAGTAATCCTCTAGTCTTTCATGTTGGATTTCACACCCCTCATGCCTTCCATTCTATAGGGATTGAGAACAAAAGTGGAGATGGGCACATCAAATCCATTTCTCTCTTCCGTAGCCTTTTTTTAATCCACCAAAAGACGAAGGATATTATTTGTTATATCAGATCCTCTATTTCCTCTTGATTCTCACACTGAGTACAACTCATGTGGTCATATATGTTAGAAAAAATCATGAAATATGCATGATCAAATACATTCCATGAGAGGATATTCTCTTTCAAGATATTTCAATCACCTACCCAATGTGCCTCCTATTTGGTATAAGTTGCCACCACGTTCCCATACTCTCAAAGGGCCATATTCACTGCAAGAAAAACCTTCAAAGGGCCATATTCCTGATGAATCTTCCCAATGGGAATCCTTTATATGTGTATTTTCTAACACATTTAACTATGTGGTATTTGATTCCTGCCCAAATGGGTTATGAAAGAAGCCTCCTTGAGGTCCAAATTGAGCACCCCAAATTCACCTGAATCTTCTCTGGGAGATATCCTCCATAGGGTTATATCCATCCTAGGAGGCTACATCCCTTCTATCTCCCTCATGCCGCTTCATCATAATTCCCACAACATCCATTGACTATGAACCTTTTTCCTATACACCCTTGTGACATGATGTTAAACCACATGGTTTGTTCCTCATCACATGAACATAAATTGAATGATGTGTCCCATTAAGTGACACTAAACTATGTGGGTTTTGATTCTTTTCACATTGATACGTTGGAATCCCATCTTATGGGCCCAATCCTGACATCAAAAAAACTCCCATCTTCCTAGATGTTGTTAAATTCCAAAGTATCACAATATGTGGCTTAAAACCAGCATCATGATAATAAATTATATAAGAATCTATAATCCATTAGCAAAAGGGATCCATTGATGGAGAACCTCAGACACATTCAGATGCCTCTATTGATAAGAGACTGTGGATAGAAATAGATAATTCTAAAGCTAATACAATCAAATAATTGATTGTTAATATAGGGGTGACATGTTCTATATTTTGGATTTAATAAAGGATTCATGAATATGTCTTAAATCTATAAGAGAGTCCCAAAGTAGGCAATAATTCCCTTCAAAATAGTGTGATGATCCTGACTTCCCATCATGTCAACCAATGTGAGTTCTCAAGTGTGGTTGGATCATTTCCCAATGACTTCCTACCCTTGGAAAGTAGGTTTGTGAAAATATTAAATAAGGGAACAATTTGGTGTTTCCATTTCCACAAAAAACCATTGGAATCCTCTTGGAAAGGATGTGGACATATGTGTATGACGTGAATGGTTGTTCCATCCCCACCCAAAAACAATATTCACAACCCACATGGTTTTCTGGGACGAAACACTGACACTCAATTTGGACCATGAGTAGTGAAAAATTCTAAGAGGAATGCATTCATGAAAAAAGAAGATTCATCCTAAAGGGTTATCAAGAAAAAACATGTTCATTTAATAAACAATCCTTAAGGATTTATTTCGAACCAATTTTTTTTCAGGAAATATCCCTTTTTATCACCCAAAACTGGTTTTCATAGCACCGACATGAATAATAACATATTAAATATCAAATAAAATTCCAATCCACATCACCAACACATCACTTAACTCCCTAGAATTGATCCCCATCATTGGTTATCACTCAAGGAAAATCTAAATATCAACGCCAAATGGAATGAAAAATAATGCATGACTTGGAGTTCTAGTTTGACGGGCCATATACCAATCATTAAACAACCCTTGATATGATTTTCGAATCATACACCCAACCTTTATATGATTTTCAAGATAAGTGAGCTAACAATGTGCCACTAACACTCCTTTCATTCTCATCCCAAACCCAAAAATAGATTTTAGGAAACTCAAAAAAAAATCCAATTAGGATAAAAGAACCATTATATCAAACAAGAATCTTACAAAATCATCAAAACTGTATCTAAATACTAACTACCATTGGAAACTCATGTTTTATCACAAAAGGTGGTCAATCGGGCCCTACTTGTGTTCTACCTCTCGAGTTCCAAAGGGAATACAAATATACATACTAACAGATGATGTGACCTATCTTTTATGCATTTTTTCACATCTGTTTTTCAGAATTAATTTTGAGTTATATGTAAATATGAGCTATAATTTTTGAATATTTTGTTAGTTGATAATTTTGTATGAAAATTTACATTATTTAAATATATAATTAAAATGGTGTATTTTAGTGTTTTAATTTCTGAAATATTCTTGAGAAACATTTTCTAATATTATGAGAATTTCATTTTACGAAATCAGTTTGTAATTTTAGAGGTTTTGTTTTTTTGAAATAAATTTTAAATAGTTTTTAAAATGAGTTAAATAGCTGAGTTTAATTATTTCAACAATTCTATATTTTTATTATTCTTTTTTTTGATGAATTAACAATTGACGGAATGTTGATTTTCAATAAACATTGCAATATTTTTGTGAATTTGGAAGTTGTTCAACGAATTATAATTATTATGGGAAAATATTTTTTCAGATTGAATTTAAATATTTTAGAATCATTATTGCGTCTAAAATTATTCATTGACATTTATTTTCAAACATTTTTTGTATAGTCAAAACATTAATTGAATGAATCACTGATCAATGTTTTTTTAATGTTTTTTTAGGAGAATGTTACTTTAACATATGTTGATAAGTGATTTTTTAAGGATGTCACCACTCTACCAACGCCCTGGTGATCTACCGGTCCACAATCACTATAAACTATTGGCCACTTCCGCCACCAGTCGATCACAATCCACTATTGCCCTTTCCACCGATCGATCCCAATCCAAATCTACCGTAAGCCTCATACTATACCAGTCCACTGTGGAAGAAATCTACGGCTCTCCTTCAACTGTCAGCCTCTACAGCAAATCTGCCAGTGCTCTTGAGCGTTCGCAGCTCCAATATGGTGTTTCCCCTGCCATCCACCATAGAGGCACCCCCAGATCTACCCCTTGATGATGAGGAAAAGTTAGCCGGATCAACTGAGAAACAGAACTCGACCGGTCGATTTAAGAGGGAAGTCGCCGCCCACACCTGGTTCTTGGGACAATGAACCCCCAAGCCTCCTCCTCCCCCTAGTAATGAAGAACGCGTGACAGGGATAAGAATATTAAAAATAAAATAAATTAATACTTATAATTAAATAGATAAATAAATATAAAATAATATATATATATATATGTAATAATAATAATAGGTATATATATTAATAAGTATTAATGTTTGTTAATATTTTTATATTTCTATAATAATAAAAATACAAATATGCGCCCAAAAATACGTAATAATACTTGTATTTTAATAATAATAAGTATATTAATATAAAAACACTTTTACATATATATATACTAATAATAATATAATTATGTAATATATATATATATATATATATATATATATATATATATATAAATGTTTTCTCAAACGTCAACTAGTGACATCTGAGGTCAAAGTGGAAATTCATATTTTAAAACCACAAAACTCTACTACTGATCGTTTTTTCTATTTTTTGGTAGGATTGGACGGTGATAAGGTGATGGTGACTATGGGTTCTGATAATGGTAATTGGATTGCATATTCGAGGGGAGCACATATCGTTGTGGTAGGCCGATTATTGTCACATAGATGTTACTCAGGGTTATGTATGAGCCTGTCAAAGCATGTCACGTAGATCTATGTTGCACTTTGGTTAGTTTTGTCATTGTTTTTTTTTCAAATAAGATTATCACTCCTCTATTTTTGACATGTCGAACACGGTAATCGTCTTGGATTCATGGAGATGGCAACCGACTCTCTTCTTCTTCTTCTTCCTATTTCACTGTTTTCATTTTCAACTAATTCTATAAATATCACTATGTTGTTTTTATTTTGTAAATACCATTGTGATGTATGTCTTTTCATTTCTCCTATATTTGGTTTGTGTTGTGATCTTGAATCATCGACAATGAAGAAATAATTTGCAAGGCTTGGTTTAGGAAGTGAAATTTGATACTGCCCAAAGATCCACACTTCATGGCGATCCTCACCTCTTCATCACTCTTAGCAGATTATGAAAGTGATTTTGGGTGTGCGAGAGAACACTCTTGCACTAGAAGAGTTTGATAGTCATTTTCCTCCATCCTTTTCCCCTTTATATCTCATTTTCTCGACTACGAATATGAGTTTGGTTGTGTGATATGATGATCTATTCATGATTATTTTGTCATGAAAGATGTAACATTCCACCCTAGATGCCACTTAATAGTGCCCCAATATGATAGTCCAAAAGACATCAATCACGCCTCCCTGAATGCCATAGGCGGCTGGCTACCAGCGTGGCCCTTAGGTGTGTTCGTGGAGAGACTATGACCTCATTGATCAGATTAGAGCAAAAACTTATGTATATAATAAAAAAGAAATAGTAGAAGAATACACTATAAGACCAGACCAGTAACTCACCATAGTGGAAGCATTAATAACAAACAGAAAAAGTATAATAATAATAAACCAGGCAGGAAAGGTTATCAATTGGTGGAAGCTGAATAAACAACAATATATAAAAAATGATGTTGTTGACATGTCTTGTCATGTATTTATTTAAAAGTGTGCATAGCTAAAGGGGGATACAGGCATATACCCCATGCTGACAACTATACAGAAGGAAAAACTGCTGCTACATGCATCTCAAGCAGAGGCTTATTCCACTTACCCCGTACACTATCCTAGAAAGGTTAGTCACGAATCGGAATCAGGTTCATTCCCTTTATCTATAACTGTAATCATGAATTCTTCTTGGGTACCAAAGGCGGCCTATGTAGGTTGTGTGATATAATCTGAGTAGGCCAACACCAACAGTGTCTAGATCAATCCAGTTTGTGAAATATAAAATGAACATTGTTCTAGTATGAGTAAATGCAAGACAATAAATAAATAAATAAATAATACCTCAGTCTGGTTTCCTCAAAGGATACCAAACCGATACCACCTAATTCGTCCTAAGACAGATTTATGACCAATGTAACTGTACATGTAATAAGGTGTGCACTTTTTCATTATTTATAAGGCATAAATTGTGGACGATGATGGTGCGATTCAGTTTGGAATGCGGCTTTGTGTGCCTTCATCACCTAGGATAAAAAAGGAGCTATTAGATAATGCATATAGCTCAACTTTCACAATCCATCCTGGGAGTACCAAGATGTACTGTGATCTCCGAGAACACTTCTGGTGGGATAACATGAAGAAGGATATTGCGTAATATATATCAGGGTTCTTGGTATGTCAGTAAGTTAAAGCTGATCGACAAAAGTCCAAAGGTATGATGCAGCCATTGCCTATACCAATGTGGAAATGGGAAAATATTACTATGGACTTTGTCATAGGTCTACCAAAAACTTCAAAGGGAAATAATGCGATATAGTTTGTGGTTGACCGACTCACCAAGATTGCCCATTTTATCGCTATTCAGGAAGATCTCTCGCTTGAACAACTTGCAAAGATATATGTGAAGGAAGTGGTGAGACTGCACAGTGTTCCACTCTCAACTGTCTCTGACCGTGATCCAAGGTTCACATCTACGTTCTGGAGGAGCCTTCAACATGCTTTGAGTACTGAATTAAATTTCAGCATGACCTATCACCCCCCAAACTGATGGCCAATCTGAAAGGACTATTCAGACGCTTGAAGATATGCTTAGAGCCTGCTATCTAGAATTCAAAGGTGGATGTGATCAGAATCTCCCATTTATTGAGTTTTCATACAACAATAGATTCTACTCGAGTATTCAGATGACTCCATTTTAAGCTCTGTATGGAAAGTGATATAGAACTCCAACCTGTTGGGATGAAGTTGGAGAAATGAAGCTACTTGGACCCGATCTTGTTCAACAGATGACAGAGAAGGTTCAATTCATCCAGAAACACATCAAAACTGCTCAAAGTCGGAAAAAGAGTTATGCTGACAACCGTCAAAGGGATTTGGAGTTTGACGTTGGAGATAAATTCTTCCTTCAAATATCTCCATGGAAGAGAGTCATGTGATTCGGGAAGAAAGGGAAGCTAAGCCCAAGGTATATTGGCCCCTTTGAGATCCTTGACTGTATAGGATCTGTGGCCTATCATCTTTCACTTCACCAAATATGGCTCAAGTTCATGATGTTTTTCATGTATCACTACTGAGAAAGTACATACCAGACCCCTCACATGTACTAAACTCAAAGATGGTGCACCTGGAAGATGATCTCTCATATGAGGAGCAGCCAATAAAGATTCTGGATCGGAGAGATAAAGTTATACGCAATAAGACAACCCATCTTGTCAAAGTGTTGTGGAGGAACCATAATTTTGAGGGAGAAACTTGGGAACCGTAAAAGGAAATGAAGGAGAAACACCCTCACCTTTTTGTGTAAAGTGAAATTTCAGGGGTGAAATTTCTTAAGGTGGGAAGAATGTAACGACCCAATATTTTTCAATGAAAATTCCCTTCTTAAATTTATGTCATAAAATAACATGAAAACACAACATAATGAACTACTAAGTGATAAGTTACCTTTAAACATATGTTTGTCACTTTTGTGTTTGTAATTTTAAGAATCTGATATACACGGTTGTGCTCAAGATGATTTTTGGAGTCTAATGAAACAAAAATAATTTTCAGTAAATAGTAACGTACCCTTAGAAATAGTAACATACCATTATGAATATTAATATGAACCTTATGAATAGTAAATCATCCAACATAATAGTAACCTTACCCATGAATAATTAAATAAAATTTATACATCTTAGAAAGTGACAATTTGACCTTAGTAAATGTTTCGGAATTTTATAAGTCATAAATAATTAATTATAACCAATTAATTAATTTAAAGGAAAATTTATTTTTTTTTTAAATGTATTCATTATTTATAAAATCAATTTCTTATAGTTTTCAGATAATTTTATATGACCCTACGTAATTTTTGAAAGCACTATAAAATCAGTTTTAATCTTAAAAACTGTTTTTAAGTAAATTAAGATTTTAATTAAATATTAAATTAATAATATTTCGAAAATTATTTTTGAAAAATGGACTTCATTTTTGTATTGTACATGTCGAAAAATGTTTGTGGTAAATTTTTGGGATTTTTCTGAGATACTTGAATTTTTGATGAATAGTAGAATCCTATAATTTAAAATAAATGCTAAATAATGGATTAAATAATGGATTAATTGAGTCATCGATGATGCTCTGCTGATGTAAGACCACTTGGTTTAGGATCAGATGATAAAATTACTATTCTTGGTCATCCAAGACTCACTATTCTTTGTCTTAGGGGAAATTAATAAACTAATGAATTTTATATTAAGGAAACCCCTGTCCCCTCCACTATAAAAGCCACCCTTCACACCCTCATTTCCTCACACCTCTCAAGCTCCAAGACTTCTCTAAACTCTGCCCAAACACCTTCCCTATCCCCTAACCCGCGTCCAAGATCTGTTGTTATCATCAAAAGACCAATCTTAGGCCCTTAAGGAGGTTCTCAAGAGATGGATTCATGAGGTAATTTTTCTCCTTCTTCTCCTTTAATTTCCTTGCAAGTTCAAGTTCATTTATTGATATCTCCCCACCAATATTCATCCAAATTGTATTGTAACTCTAGTATTATACATATGATTTAATTGTATGATTCTAATGGGATATTATATCAACCAACCCCGTTTCCCTCTTCCTATTACTTTATTAAAGAGAATGTTTTTAGTGAGGTGTTAATTTATCACCTTCAAGAACGACATGATTTCTTCTTCCATTTATACCTTCAGATCTGGTCATGAAACCATTTTTATTGTTGAACCAGAATCTTTTATATGTATTATGTCCTATTTAAAGATCTGGAACTAACTTATGATCATATTTCTAGGTGATAAAATAAAACAAGTTCATTATGATAAAAAAATCGCCCAAATTAACCCAAATAATCATCATTTAATTCTTATCTAATGATTCATCCACATGGATCTAATTTTATTCATTATAAGATCATCAAAATTCCTGTAATATCATTAATAACATGTAATATCAGTTATGTATGTTTACCCATGTTCTACCCAAACTTCAATTTAAGAATACAAGTGAACCACTAAAGAAAACAATAAAAACAAACATTACCAAATAATGTTTTAAAACGTTATAACTCATCCAATGGTGCATAAATTAACTTAATGAAACCACAATAAACAATATTAATTTACAAAAGGTTCTGGATTTCTAATTAATTAATATAATGTAATTATACAAGACATTAAAGAGAAAGAAGAATTCAGATATAAGTTAAGGGGAAATCTTGAACCCAATTTTCTTCCTTCGGGTTCTCCCTCTTTCACTCCATTTTTGATACGGTTACTCCTTAAAGATCATTTGTTTATCATTTTATTTCCTTTTATGGTATATACATATTTTTACCTGTTATTTATTTTAAACAAAATGTTTTCAAAAAGAACTCTTCTTTTAAGTACACACCTTTTACTTCTCACTCAAAGTGGACGGTTCTTGTAACATGTATGTTATTCTCTCTTTCTTTTGGAAACCCAAATTTTATGAATTTGTTCTTATGAGATGTAACCCATTACCTTCCATGGTTTAGTTATGTTCAATTTTGATATAATTTCCATGTGGCAAGTATGATAATGTTAATGTTATGATGTGATGGGTGCACCCAGAATTATATAGCGCAATATTAATGTTTCAAAGTGACGGATGAGCCCAGAATTATACAGCACTCCAATGTATTGGGTAAAGTTATGAATGTAATTATTAAATTTTAAATGATATGTGAACAATATTCTAGCTTGGTTCACAAGTATGTGTGTTAGTTAACCACAAATACATGATGTTTCATTTTTATGCATTGCCACATTTCAAGTCTTTTATTTATGCTCATCTCATGGTCATGATCTTTTTTCTATGTTATGATTATGCTCACCCCATTATATATTGTACTTATATATCCTATTACTGGGATTCTAGCTCACCCCTTTTTATGTATATCCTCAGGTGGCTACATGTACTAAGGAGAGGACAAGTGCCAATAAGAAGCTAGAGAAGAAGAAATTAAATAAATGTTTATGGTTGATGTTGTATTTGTTATGTATGGTCCTAGTTTTCCCAAGACACTAAACCTTTGGATCCTCTATGTGCAATACTATTATGTTTTTTATCTTTAAAATGAAGTAATAGTAATGTAAGAAAAGGCTCGGGTCTCTATAGTTGGTATCAGAGGCAATGTTTAGTTAATTTGTGAATTAGGATTAGTGAACCTTAGAGAAAACCTCTAGTATGTGATCAAGTACAAATACACACACAAGAGTATTTACTTTGGGATCCCATATGCTATGCTTTTAGTATACATCGTTCAAATGAATAATTTATTTATTCATGACTTGTTTACTTAAGTTTTGTTCTAACCTATTCTATTTTAGAAAATGGTGGGAACCAGGTGAAATCAGGCCAATAACTCATGCGAGGGACAATGAAATGATTGCCCGAATGACATCCCCAATGATTTGGGAGGAGAAGTTAAAAACATCATGGAAATTCTTACCCAATTATCTCAGGTTATGAACAATAACCATAATAATGGGGAACATCCTCCTTCTCCAGAGAGGGAGAAACTGACTATTGAATGTTTTATGCGGCAATGACCACCGATGTTTAGTGGATCTTCCAATCCACTAGTTGCGGAATAGTGGGTCAACTCCATGTAGAATATCTTTTCCGTTCTTCACTGTTCCGATATGGAGAAGGTGACCCTAGCTGTTTATCATCTAGATGGTGAATCCGATCAATGGTGGGATTTGATTAAGAACAACAAGCCAAGGGAGGAAATTAAAGAGATGGAATAGGAAGGCTTTAAGATAATGTTTCTTAATAAGTACTTCCCACGAACTCTTCACACGAATTTGGAGAGAGAATTTATAGAGCTCAAGAAACAATAAGGATAATCTTTCACAACCTATTAAGCGAATTTCAAAAGGATTTATTGGTATGATTTGAGTTTTGTTATAAAAAATGATAGCAAAATTGATAGATTCTCTAGTGGATTAAAACCACACCTTCAAAAGGCTCTTAAAATTCAAGACTTTGGGAGTTATGAAGAAGTTTTTCGGTGTGATCTAAAATTGGATATGGACTTTAAAGAATGGTCCCATGGATATAGTGATAAGAAAAGAAATATGGAGTTTCAAGCTGGTGGATCCAATGATAAAGCCGAGAAGAAAAATCAATAACCCACATGCCAAAAATGTGGGAAGTTTCACTATGGGAACTGCCTCAAAGGGATAGTGAAATGATTAAAGTGTGGGAAAGAAGGACACCATGCTCAAGAGTGTCAAAAATACACGAATAGGAAGAATAATGTAGCTGATGAAAGGAGATAACAACTCATGGTTCAATTCTACAACTGTAGGGAACTAGGGCACTATGAAAACCAGTGCACTAAACCTCGAGCTCTTGAGGGTAATCAGCATCAGCAGCCACCAAAGCCAAAAGAACAAGGGAAGGCTTATGCCATCACTACTGCGGAGGTGGAGCATGATAATGAAATCGTACAAGGTACATTTACTATTCACTCAAGAATGGAAAAATTCTTATTTGATTCTGGTTCTACGCATTCCTTTACATCTTGCAAGTTTTCTAGAACTATAGAATTGAATCCCCAAAACCTTGAAGTAGAGATATCTGTAAAAACACTGAGTGGTGGAATCATTGCAACCAAAGTGTTTGACTCTTTTCCCATTGGCGTATGTGGGAAGATTCTTCCGGAAAATCTCGTAATACTTCCCTTGGTGGAATTCGACACTATAATGGGAATGGATTGGCTGTCATTATATAGAGAACATATCAACTATTCGGAAAAGGAAATATCTCTTCATATTCCGAACCATCCCTTGCACCTCTACAAATTCAAGGAAGATCATGAATCTCCTTTGAAAAATCCTTCAATTGTGTGGGTATTGATTCCCTATGAAGAAGCATGCCTCGCCCAAATGGTTGAGTCGAAGGAAAGTGCCAACCTTGAGGAAATTCCCATCATGATGGAATACAATGATGTATTTCCCAAAGAGTTACCTGGAATTCCCCTGGATCATGAGGTAGAGTTCTCAATTGAACTCATGCCCAGATCTACTCTAATCACGAAGTTTCCCTATAGGATGGATCCTATCGAACTAGAGGAGTTAAAGATGCATCTGCAAGAGAATCTAGAAAAAGGGTTCATATGACCTAGTGAATCACCTTGGGGTACACCAGTGCTATTGTGAAGAATAAGGATGGAACAATTCAGATGCGTATCGATTATCGGGAACTCAACAAGATCACCATAAATAACAAGTATCCTATCCCAAGGATTGATGACTTGTTCGATCAGTTAAATGAGCTCAATACTTCTCAAAGGTGGATCTTCGTTCTGGATATCATCAGGTAAAGGTGAGGAAGGAATATATTTATAAGACTGCCTTCCATACAAGGAATAGGCACTATGAGTTTTTGGTGATGCCCTTCGAACTTACTAATTACCCTATAATCTTCATGGGTTTGATGAATAGAGTCTTTAGACATTACCTCCACAAATTTGTGGTAGTGTTTGTCGATGATATTCTCATCTACTCCAAGAGCAAGGAGGAACATAAAGAACATCTAAGACTTGTATTGGAGACATTAATAAAGGAGAAGTTGTACACCAAGTTCAAAAAGTGTGAATTTTAGATGATGAAAGTCATGTTCTTGGGACATGTGATCACAAGTGAGGGAATTTTTGTGGATCCTTTAATGACAAAGTCAATTGAAGAATGGCCCATGCCCTCTAGTGTCACATAAATTCATACTTTTCTTGGATTATTTGGGTACTAACGAAGTTTTTTGAGAAACTTATCATGATTTTCAAGCCCGCTAACTAAGTTAACAAAGAATGGGGTAAAGTATGTCTGGACGGAAGAATGTGAGGGAAGATTCAAGGATCTAAAGAGAAGTTTGATCACTACACATGTACTCACACTACTGAAAAGTTGAGAACGTTCTGTGATATATAGTGATGCTTCAAAGAAAGGCTTGGGTTGTGTACTCATGAAAAATTACATTGTGATAGCCTATGCCTCATGACAGTTGAAGATCCATGAGCAGAACTACCCGACGCATGATCTAGAGATGGAAGCCCTGATTTTTGCCTTGAAAATCTGGCGGCACTACCTTTATGGAGAGAAATGGGACATATACACCAACTACAAGAGCCTAAAGTGTATATTCACACAAAATGATATCAACATGCGTCAAAGGAGATGGTTAGAGCTAATCAAGGATTACGATTTCTCTATTCACTATCATCCTGGAAAGGGAAACAAGGTAGCTGATTATCTAAGCAGAAAAGAACCTGCCACTCTATCCATGCTGCGGATTGAGAAAGACCCTATCTTCTTAGATAAGTAAAGGATGGATTTGGAAATCATAAGGGTAGAGGATACATCCTAAATTGCCCAAATTATTGCGCAACCATCCATCAAGGAGAAGATTAAGGAAGCACAAAGGGATGATGTGGAGATACAAAAGAGGGTGAATGCAGTAAAAGAAGGGAAGTTGCAAGAGTTCTATATCGACGATGATGGTGTGATTTGGTTTGGAACCTGGCTTTGTGTGCCTTCATCACCCAGGATAAAGAAGGAACTATTGGATAATGCACATAGCTTGACTTTCTCTATCCATCCTGGGAGTAACAAGATGTACCGTGATCTCTGAGAACACTTCTGGTGGGATAACATAAAGAAGGAGATTGCAGAATATATATCAAGGTGCTTGGTATGTCAGCAAGTTAAAGATGAGCGACAAAAAGTCCAAGGGTATGATGCAGTCATTGCCTATACCCATGTGAAAATGGGAAAATGTTACTATGGACTTTTTCATGGGTCTTTGGAATATTTCAAAGGGAAATAATGCGATATGGGTTGTGGTTGACCGACTCACCAAGACTTCCCATTTTATCACTATTCGGGAAGACCTCTCACTTGAACAACTTGCAAAGATATATGTGAAGGAAGTGGTGTGACTGCACAGTGTTCCACTCTCAATTGTCTCTGACGGTGATCCAAGTTTCACATCTAAGTACTGGAGGAGCCTTCAACATGCTTTGAGTACTGAATTAAATTTTAGCATGGCCTATCACCCCCAAACTGATGGCCAATCTGAAATGACTATTCAGACGCTTGAAGATATTCTTAGAGCCTACTCTCTAAAATTCAAAGGTGGATGGTGTCATCATATCCCATTAGTTGAGTTCTCATATAAAAATAGCTTCCACTCGAGTATTTAGATGGCTCCATATGAAGCTTTGTATGGAAAGAAATATAGAACTCCAACCTGTTGGGATGAAGTTGGAGAAAGGAAGCTACTTGGACCCGATCTTGTTCAAGAGATGACAAAGAAGGTTCAAGTCATCCAGAAACACATCAAAGCTGCTCAAAGTCAGAAAAAGAGCTATGCTGACAAACGTCGAAGGGACTTGGAGTTCGGCGTTGAAGATAAAGTCTTCCTTCGAATATCTTCATGGAAGAGAGTCATGCGATTTGGGAAGAAATGGAAGCTAAGCCCAAGGTATATTGTCCCCTTTGAGATCCCTGACCGTATAGGAGCCATGGCCTATTGTCTTGTAATTCCACCAAATACGGCTCAAGTTCATTATGTGTTTCATGTATCAATAATGAGGAAGTACATACCAGACCCCTCACATGTACTAAACTCAGAGGTGGTGCAACTGGAAGATTATCTCTCCTATGAGGAGTAGCTTGTAAAGACTCTGGATCAGAGAGATAAGGTTCTATGCAACAAGAAAACCCATCTTATAAAATTGTTGTGGAGGAACCATAAGTTTGAGGAAGCAAATTGGGAACCAGAAGAGGCAATGAAGGAGAAACACCCTCACCTTTTTTTGTAAAGTGAAATTTCAGTGGCAAAATTTCTTAAGGGGGGAAGAATGTAACGACCCAATGTTTTTCAATGGAAATTACCTTCTTATATTTCTGTCATAAAATAACATGAAAACACAACATAATGAACTAATAAGTGATAAGTGACCTTTAAAAATATTTTTATCACTTTTTTGTTTGTAATTTTAAAAATATGACATACACAGTTGTGTTCAAGATCATTTTTGGAGTATAATGAAACAAAAATAATTTTCTGTGAATAGTAACATACCATTAGGAATAGTAACATACCCTTTTGAATAGTAATATGACCCTTATGAATATTAAATCATCCAACATAAGAGTAACCCTACCCATGAATAATTAAATAAAATTTATACACCTTAGAATGTGACAATTTGACCTTAGTAAACGTTTTGGAATTTTGTAAGTCATAAATAATTAATTATAACTAATTAATTAATTTAAAGGAAAATTTATTCATTATTTATCAAATCAATGTCTTATAGTTTTTAGATAATTTTATAAGACCCTACATATGTTTTGAAATCACTATAAAATCATTTTTAATCTTCAAAACTATTTTTTATGTAAATTATGATTTTAATTAAATTTTAAATTAATAATATTTAGAAAATTATATTTGTAAAATGGATTCCATTTTTGGATTCTACACATCGAAAAATGGTTGGTGTAAATTTTTGGTATTTTCTAAGATACTTGAATTTTTGATGAATAGTAGAATCCGATAATTTACAATAAATGCTAAATAACGGATTAATTGAGTCATCGATGATTCTCTACTGATGTAAGACCACTTGTTTCGGGATAACATGATAAAATTACTATTCTTGGTCATCCAAGACTCAATATTCCTTATCTTAGGGGAAATTAATAAACTAATGAATTTTATATTAAGGAAACCCCTCTCCCCTCCACTATAAAAGTCACCCTTCACACCCTCATTTCCTCACACCTCTCAAGCTCCAAGCCTTTTCTAAAATGTTCCCAAACACCTTCCCTATCCCCTCCCCCACTTACAAGATCTTTTGGTCTCATCCAAATATCAATCTTAGGCCCTTAAGGAGGTTCTCAAGAGATGGATTCATGAGGTAATTTCTCTCCCTCTTCTCCTTTAATTTCCTTTCAAGTTCAAGTTCATTTCTTGATCTCTCCCCAAATATATTAATCCAAATGGTATTTTAACTCCATTATTATATATATAATGTAATTTTATGATTATAATGGGATATTATATCATCCAACCCCCTTTCCCTCTTCCTTTTATTTTATTAAAGAGAATGTTGTTCTTGAGGTGTTAATTTATCACCTTCAAGAACGACATGCTTTCTTCTTCCATTTCTACCTTAAGATCTGGTCATGAAACCTTTTTATGGTTGAACAAGAATATTTTATATGTATTATGTTCTATTTAAATATCTGTAACTAACTTATGATCATATTTCTAAGTGATAAAATAAAACAAGTTCATTATGATCGAAAAACCTCCCAAATTAACCCAAATAATCATCATTTAATTATTATCTAATGATTCATCAATGTGGATCTAATTTTATTCATTATAAGATCATACAAACACATTTAATATCATTAATAACATTTAATATCAGTTCTTGATTTTTACCCTTGTTCTACCCAAACTACAATTTAAGAATACAAGTGAACCACTCAAGAAAATCATAAAAACAAACATTCCCAAATAATGTTTTTAAACGATATAACTCATCCAAATGCACATAAATTCACTTAATGAAACCATAATTAAGAATATTAATGTAGAAAAGGATATTTATTTCTAATTAATGAATATAATGTCATTATACATGACATTAAAGAGAAGGAAGCATTCAGATACAAGGTAAGGGGAAATCTCAAACCCAATTTTCTTCCTTCGGGTTCTCCCTCTTTCACTCCATTTTTGATATGGTTAATCCTTAAAGATCATTTTTTCATCATTTTATTTCCTTTTCTGGAATATACATATTTTTACCTGGTATTTATGTCACACAAAATGTTTTTCAAAAGAACTCTTCTTTTAAGAACACACCTTTTACTTCTCACTCAAAGTGGACAGTTCTTGTAACATGTATGTTATTCCCTCTTTCTTTTGGGAACCCAAAGTTTATGAATGTGTTCTTTTGATAAGTAACCCATTCCTTTACATGGGTTAGTTATGTTCAATTTTGATATATTTTCCATGTGGCATGTATGATAATGATAATGTTATGATGTGACGGGTGCGCTCGGAATTATATAGCACAATATGAATGTTTCAAAGTGACGGGTGCACCCTGAATTATACAGCACTCCAATGTATTGGGTAAAGTTATGAATGTAATTATTAAATGTGAAATGATATTTGAACAATATTCTAGATTGGTTCACAAGTATGTGTGGTAGTGAACTACTAAGACATGATGTTTCATTTTTATGCATTGCCACATTTCAAGTCTTTTACTTATGCTCCTCTCATGTTCATGATCTTTTGCCTATGTTATGATTATGCTCACCCCATGTTATATTGTTCTTATCTATACTCTTACTTGGCTTCTAGCTCACCCCTTTTGATGTATATCCTCAGGTGGATACATGTACTAAGGTGAGGACAAGTGCCAATAAGAATCTAGAGAAGAAGAAATTAAATAAATGTTTATGCATGATGTTGTATTTGTTATGTATGGTCCTAGTTTTCCCAAGAAACTAAAACTTTGGATCCTCTATTTGTAATACTATTATGTTGTTTATCTTTAAAATGATTTAATAGTAATGTAAGAAAAGTCTCGGGTCTCTATAGTCTCTCTCGGCACATCAATTAGTTCCAAGACAAACCTGACAAGTCCATCCATGATGTCCTTAAGTTGGGACCCAAGTTCAATCCTAGCCTGAAAGTTGGTAAAACATAGAATTCAAGATCACATATCATGAATAAATTTCAATATCACATGATAAATAAGCTAGCCAATAATTTTATTTAGGCCCAAAAATCATGGGATAAAGCAATAAGAACACGACACAATGATTTAATCAAGGAATAAAGAACAAGTAACATGATACAATACATAATAATAAAGCACAAGGAATTGTAATTGTGCCATTCATCCACTTTAACCCGATTCATTTCATTCATGGAGTTCATCAATAGAATAATTCATAATCATGAAACAACTTGCATAAGAAACTAAACATGGTGAAATGGAGTGTTGGCACATGACATGAGATACGGGATACTAAAGGCATACCAATAAACTTATGTCATATCATTAATTTTTGAATTTATTACAAGTGAAACCCACACACACACATGGTGGTTAACATCTCAATGCATGAGAAAACAGGATGATTAAGGTGGGAACACTCAAGCGGTGGCTCCTAAAAAAGAGAACACCCCAAATATAGTATTCTCCATAAGCTAAGGTCTCAAAGGACATGTGAATCCAATTAGTGTAATTTATGTAACAACATAGAGGCATCTCCAGAAGGGTCCATCACGCAAACAATAACGCACTATATAGAACTCAACAAAACATCAAGAAACAAGATAGAACACCAACCCCAGGGTAATAATGTGCCATTCATTTGTTTTTTATGTATGAATCGAGAAAAAACTAGTGGTATTGAAGAAATATTCAAATTAATGAAAAAAAAGGAAAATAAGTTTCACCTAAATATCATAATATATGGGGAATACAAAGAAGAACTGAAGGTATAGGAGTGTAGACGTTACCTCATGGTTTCTGATGCTTTAGATGATGAAATATTTGGAGCTCTTATGAAGGAGGTAGAAAAATCCTTATGAATAATAGGAGGATAGGCTTCCAGAAAATTATATTTAATAATAAATAAAGAGAAAAGGGTTTAAGGGGTTTAATACATTTTAAGTGAAAAACTATAATTTCACCCACACAGATAGGGGTGCACGGTTTGGCCGCACTGTTGGACAAAACATGTGCCAATCATGCAAAGAACCACTCTCCCTATATTCTGCAACCACACATAGGAATGTGTCTGGGTTTGCATGGTTGTAGGAAAAACATGCATCCCCTTGCACCCAACTATCATAAGCTACATGTTCAGAGAAACAGTGTGGGATGGGCGACACAGTTTTTCCTAAGTATACAGCCTAGTCCGCCTCTTCAAATTTTTGGGCTCTAGGATCTAAAAAAGACACAGACATCTCCAAGACCACCTTGAATTATCTAGGAATCATTATTTGGACCAAACTAAGGAAATTAAACCAAAAATAAATAGACCATACAATTTAAAAAAAATAGAACTTTAAAACCTCTTCTCTTTATGACAACTCATCATCGTGTTTCCCTTTTAAGGGTGGTAAAACATTTTTAAAGATGAGCTCCAACCACTAGGCATGTGCACCGACCTCTTTCTCCCGTGTATCATCTCAAAAAAATACATGATTCTATATCACATGGACCATAGAAACTGACCTTCCTCAGAGAGCCTTCATGCCCCGATCAATGATACGTATCAGACTCTCCTCAAAGGATGCATCCACCTCCATCTCAATACCATCAGGGTAAAATGAATGAGACGGGCTGGCATGATAGCTATGAAGCTATGACATGTGGAAGATTTTGTGCATGGTATGGTAACTCAATGGTAATACCAACTTATAGGATTCTGACCTGAGCCTCTCCACTATCTTGAATGGCCCCCTATATCAAGGTGATAACTTGCCCTGTCTCCAGATTTGTCTGTGACCCAGCTGGTCGAAACATGTAGAAATACATAAATGTCCCACCTCAAAATCTAGAGTTTGATGATGATGATGATCTATATAATACTGATTCCTATACTGATATATAGGCATACTATTTTTAATTAGATGAACTTTCTATGAGGTCTCCTGAATAAGAAAAGGACCCAGTAGCACCGCCTCACCTACATCTGAGTAACCCTGAGTTGAAAGGCATGCCCTATCACAAAGGTCCTCATACAGATCCATCTAGATCATTATATAAAATAAGTTATTCTAGGGAATCTAAAAAATTGCTGTTGTTTTTTCTATGAACCTCAAAAATCAAGAACACATTCCTGGAGCATGTCCTATAACACCCATATTGTCTGTTCGTACTACCCGTCAGTCTGAGGGAGATATGTTGTACTCAAGAGAATCTATAAAACCAGTTCCTTTTGAAACCCTTCCTAAAAACATGAAGTAAATCTGGAATCTCAATGTGAAATGATATAATAAGGTTCACCATGAAGGCACACAATCTCTTGGATATAGAGTCTTTGAAGCTCATCAACTAAGATAGACTCTTAGATTGATATGAAGTTTCCAACCATGGTCAGCATGTTGACGATCACCCACACTGCATCGCTGCCTCATGGTGATATCAGAAATTCCATCACCAAATCCATGGTTTCATCGTTCCATTTTCAATTAGGAAATAGAGAGATTCCATAGACATCCAAAAATTCACTGATGTTCTTCCTTCACCCACTGATAGGTGGAACACCACGTGGTAAATCATTCCATCTACATTTTCATACCTTTACACCAATACTAGTGACGTATATCTATATACATATTGTAAATACCTGGATAAAATTCCCAAAAAAAGGCATAGTATTCCCTCATCTTTTCTTCATGTATATCAAAAGGCACCCGAAAACTCCCACAGAATTATAAGAACTCACCATCATTAAAAACCCAACCATGTAGTGGGTTATCACCTATGATGATATCCCTAAAGATTATTCCCTTAGAATTCGACAGCTACCTCATTCAGACTTGATTCATGAGGGAGGATATCACTTCTGGAGATGTTAATATAGGTTTACCATGTTGTTCCTGAACCTCCATGTGAAACTCATTAAATCAATCCGTCATCTACCACTCACAACTAGCATCTAGAACGGGCTAGGTCTGAGTTTTCTAGCTCAAGGAGTTAGCCACAATATCACCCATACTAGGCTTATAAGCAAGCACAATGTCAAATTTTTGCTGGTATTCAACCCACATCCACTGCCTCATATTCTGGTCTCATTTTGTGGAGATATACTTGAGAATTTTATGATCCTTGTAATTGAATAATCACTCACCTAATAAGTAGTTCCTCAAATAGAATAAATGATGGACCATGACCGCTAGCTTGAGGTCATACATTGGGTAATTCTGCTTGTGAGGCCACATATTGTGGGACCAATAAGCCACAACCAGTAACCATACCTCAGTACTTTCCCTAGCCCGATTCCTGAAGCATCAAAATAAACAGTATAGACTCTTATCGGATTTAAAAGAATAAGGATTGACACTGCAGTTAGTATTAATTTTAGCTTATGAAAATCCATATCAGAAGATTCCATCCAGTCAAATTTATCACCCTTCTTGGTCAAGAACATAAGTGAAGCTTCCATTCATGATAAATCCTAGATTAATTTCCAATAATATATAGCTAACCCAATGAAATGGCGTATATCAAGCACACTCTCAGGCTTCTCTGAGAAAAAAAGTGCTCACCCTTTTTGGGTTAATAGATACGCCTGCCTCTAGGATGATATGGCCCCAGAATTTAACCTTACTCATCCAAAAGTGGAATTTAATAAGCTACACATATAGATAATTCTCACACATTGTATTTGGCATGATCTCAAGAAGTTTGGCATGGTCTTGTCTGCTCCACGAATACACTAAGATGTCATCTATGAACACTACCATAATGGAATCAAGACACGGGTGGAAAACCCTATTCATCAAACCCATAAAGCCTAACAAAGAATTATTCTGACTGAATGACATGGTTAGATAATCATACAATCTTAAGAAACTACAAGAAACCGTACGTGCTATGTATGATGGTCTCACATGCACCTGATGGTAGCCTAATATATAATTGATCTTGGGGAAAACTATCACTCCTTAGAGCTAGTCAAAGTGGTCTTCTATATGAGGTAGTGGATACCAATTATTTAACATGAGATGAGATCAATGAGAGGTAATCCATGCAAAACTAGAGTGTACTATCCACCTTCTTGGAAAAAAGGATTCGTGATCCCCATGGTGATGTGTTGGGTCAGATAGAACCATTCACCTCTAGATCATCATGTTTCTTCTTGGGTTCTTAGAGATTTGTAGCTTCCATCCTATATAGAGGAATGGAAAGTTGTTACCATCCTAGAACAAGATCTATAGTGAACTCAACCTCTCTCTTTGGAGGTATACTAGAGAAACCATTAGGGAAGACATCGATGAAAAAATCCACCACATGTGGGAATTCCTTGAGTTGCATTCCATAATAAATCATAAAGAGACAATCCATATGGACTATCAACCCACCTAGAACAATTTTCTTCAGTAAAATGTGACTTCATGGACATCCCATTCACCATTATAGATATACATTCTACCCTCAGGTGAGGTGAATGACACTCGGTGGTGATATAAATCCACCTCAGATTGATAATGGAAAATCTAGTCCATACTGTGAATAATGACGAAGCCAGTCATCTTGGGGAAAAAGAAACTCCATAAGAAATAGTAACCACATATCTCAAGGGGGAACTCCTGTAATTGTCGTATTCACTCTAATCTGACCACTAATGGTATGTTGAGAGACATAATTCCACCAAAGTACTCAATTGTAAGGACCAAAACTTACAAAAATGTAGAAACTATAAAAGAGTGAGATGCACCTGTATAAAAAAGGTAAGAAAAAAAGTATTGGAAACTAGAACAGTACCACTTATAATATATATACTCAGACTCATCAACTTATGAATAGGTTGAAATGTATAGATATGGTCAAAACTATGTCCTTAAGATGTTGGCTGACTAGACTCAGAAGTGCCACTCTTCTGAGGATGATGCTCTGAGTCAGAGATACCTCGGCCATGACCACTACTACCTCATCCTGATCTGTTAGTAGAAGACCAAATCCTAACCTTAAATCAAGTTAGATATCCTATATCTGATAAAGGTGTCGATAAAAATCCTCTATCATGTGACACCGGTGGAAAAGATCAACAGAATCACTAAAGGGGACCTATCCTTCTACAACCTCAACACTTGACTGGTTTCCTTATGTACTGAGGCTTCTTAGGGCCTGTTATGTTGCATTGGTGACACAAAACATATCTATTGTTTTGTTTCACCTGGTAGGTACCTCCCCACATGAACTCTTGAAATGACACTTCCTACTACTAGATGAACCATTTCCCAACCTCAGAATTGAACCACCCTAGATCACATTTTCAGCATACCTCAGATTCCATATTGTAATAATGGTATAGTTCACTATTTCTATAATAGTATAAAACTAGAAGACTTTCACCTATTCTTGGACAGTGTATACAATCCCATCCTTGACATGCCTCATAATTACAAACTAATCACCAGTTAGAGTCAGAGAAAAATGATGAACCTTGATGAAAGAAGCAGAATACTAAATCATGGTCATAATTGCCTATTGAAGATGAATGAACTCCCTCGTGTGGTTTGCTCTATTATTATGTAGAAATAAGAGGTTGTAGAAGGCATTTTGGAAGTCTACATATACCATATCTTGATTATGATTCACATGATATATGATTTCCTACCAGCGCTTAGCAGAATCACACAACAAGTATATTGCGAGCATGAACCTCTACTCTGGACGAATATCAAGATGGTTGAAGGTCAACACCATAGGTTATAACCATGACTCAGTAGCCTAAGGCATGCCATCCCCCGACAAGGTGGGTTTATGCTTCTGTTGAAAATGGTGAGTCAACTATTCCATGGTAGGCAGAAGATACGGATCACCTTGACCATACTGCATAATCCGGAAGAAACTATAATGAAAATAAGCATCGTTTCCCAGTTTAATATCTATAGGAGGTGCCTTAGGTGACACTATAGGAGGTTCTATGGGTGGCTCATGGCCTACCACCTCTAGAGTGTGCTCGTCACTACAATCCCGGAATACAACATGAGGACATTATAGTGTAATAACACTAAAATTTACCAATCAAACTCCTCATATATGATTTATAACAAATAAGGAAATAGATTAAGGTGGGAACATGCCCAAGGCCTTCCCTTAACACACCATAACCCTCATCCTCATCATAGAGCCAGGTCTAAGTGATAAGAAAAGTCATATAAAGATCATCGGGACATATCCTACTACCCACTACTAAGGATTGATCAAGTTCAAGGTATCATATTAAACATATACGATGATGATTTCAATATAATTTTATAGTTATTATATATTCATATTAATTTATGCATTTAGAACTCTTTAAATCATTGAAATATATGGATTACCATTTAAAATTTTTAAGGGCCCATGCTCCTTATAAATTGGAATGTGGTGTCCACATAATCCTAACCATAACACGTTCCAGCCCATACGACCAATGGTCCATGGCTCAACGTACCATAATTGACTACTTAAGGTGTTTTCATTAACCTATGAAGGAAAACACTATTAGGTTAAGGAATACACTTTAAGTGTCTATTATTTTTTTCAATACTTTAAAGAATTTCAAAACATTTCTATATATAATCACCAAGGAACTTGTATTATGCATTATGCAATGCATGCTGAATATAAATATGGCATGGCATAATTCATAGAAATTTAGTCATAAGGTTCCTAGTATGATGCATGCTTTGATATTCCCTCATATCATTGAGCCTAGATAAATTATTTCCCACTATAATAATGTCAATAAGAAACCACGAAACAAAAAAAGTGTGTCACCCAATGTTGAAATCCATGAAACCGTAAAAAGCGCCTGAAATAACATCATTAACACTTTCCATGTAATTTGGGTTTCCTCTATTCATGGGTTAGCTACACCCAAGAACATGATCATTAAAAAATTACTATATCCTAGTATCCTATCTAATACCCAAACAATGAGACAAAAGGAAAAAAAATCATTGATACCACTTTGTAGCATCACGCCCTAGATTCCACTTAATGGTGCCCAGAGATGGTGGGACATAAGACCTCAAGTGAACCTTGCTAAACACTAGAGACTGCCAACTAACAATGAGGGACTAGGGCGTTTCTTGGGGATATTTTTTCCTAATTGATTAGAGTGGCGTTTCAAAATATGTATATAATAAATAAGAAATAGTATAAGAAGACACTATATGACTGAACCAATCACCCCACATAGAAGAAGTAATAACATTAAATAAACATCAAAAAATAATAATAATCCAAGAAGGAAAATAAATCAGCAAGTGTAATCTGAATAAACAACAATAGGTACAAATTTATTATAATGATATTTCATGTGTCAATAAAAATTTGTTCATGGGGAACATGGGATATAGGCATATAACACATGATAACAACAATAAAAAAGTGAAAAAACTGCTACTATAAGCATCTCAAGCATAGTCTAGGTCCTCTTCCTCGATAATCTATCCTAGAAACGTCAATCAAGCATCAAAATCAGGTTCATTCCCTTTATCTATAATTGAAATCATGAAGTATTCTTTCCTACCAAAGGTGGACCGAGGAGGGATTGAGATATATTCCAATTAGGCCACCACCAATGTTGTATAGATCAATCTAGTCCATACAATATGAAATGAAAAGTGTGATAGTACAGGTAAATGAAAGAAAATAAATAAATAAATAATACCTCAGTCTGGGATCCTCAAAGGATACCCAACCAATACAACCTGATTCAGCCTAATTGAGATGTCTAAAAAAGGAATTATATAAGAAATAATGTGGTAATAGGGTCATCATGTATAAGGAATCAAGTGTGGACCGAACCTAAGCTTTTATTTTGGATTGGACGACACATCCCTAGTATATCAATCAGGTATGCTCATAATTTTAAAAAAATACATCACACATAAGACAAGAAATAAATATGTATAAACCGGTAATGGAATCCCAAGTCCACATAATGAGATCTATAATGAATCCCTGGGGTCTCTAAAGTATCCTCCAATATAACCAATACCATAGATTCTATCCTAGGAGACCCATAATGACATCCCTTGTATCACTATTATCATGATAAACTCTGAGTCTGTACTAGGTATCTCATATAGGGGAACAAGTATCACCTGAGTCGTGTTATAGAAATCTTGCTAATTATCACATTCATGGTTGCTCCCCTAGGTAATTAGTGCCACCCAAGAGTGTAATAAGTTTCCTAGAGAGTCTATATAAAGAAATCCAAGTGACTCTCCTGGATCATCAAGTAGTTCCAAGCCAAGCACAGTGAGTCCATCCATGATTTCCTTATGTTGGGACCTGATTTCACTTACAGCCTGTAATTAGGTCAATCATAGCAACAAATATCACATAACATCAAGGAATTTTAATATCACATGCCAAAAAATATTTCCAAGCATTTTAGTCAAGCTGAAAAATCAAGGAATAATTCATCAAGCTCAGGTTATTAAGAAGTAATCAAGGAATAAATACAAAGGAACATTATATAAGAAATATGTATAAAGCATAATGAATTGAGTTTTTTCATTATTCCATTTTAATCTAATTAATTTTATTCATTTAGTTCAACTATGGCATAATGAATTGGCATTAAAAACATACAGAAGAAAGTAAACATGAGAAAATGGAGTATGAGCATAAGCAATGAGCTAAGATGGGAAACTCTAGGACAAAACCTTATCTTAATTGATTTCATTAATTTTGGAATTTATTACATGTGAAACACACACAGACATGGTGGTTATCATCTTAAGGCTTGGAAAAATAGGTTGTTTATGGTGGGAATACCAAAGAAATTCATCCCAATAAAGAGAACACCCCTAAGATAGTTTTTTTCTGTAAGGTAAGGTCACAAAAGAGATGATAAAACAATTAGATGAATTTTTTTAAATATAGAGGTTTAGTTGTAAGGGTCTAGTGAATGACACAAAATTTCACCATACATAACTAAATACAACTTTAGGAAAGAAGATATAACACCTACCAATGGGTAGTAGCACTCCACTCATCCATTATTGATTCCTTATTCGAAATAGAATGAGATATATCAAAGAAATATTCAAATTCCTTGAAAATAGTGACAAATAGGTTTCACCTAAATAACACAACATATGGGGGATGAAATGAATAATGGAAGGAAGATGAGTAAAGATCTTAACTCAATATTTCTGATGCTTCCAATGATGATTGATTTGGAGATCATTTTAGGGAGATTGAAAAAACCCTATGAAGAGGAGGAGGAGAGGTTTTAGGTGGCTTCTAGTACAGAAGAATAAAGGATAAAAGGGTTTGAGGTTTTAATTATTTAAAGGGAAAAACCAAAATTTCTCCCACACAAACATGGACACATGGTTTGGCCACATGGTTGTACAAACCATGAATCAACTTTACAAATATCCATTGTCGCAAAATTCTTCAACCTATCATGATCATGTGCCAGGGATCACATGGTTTTATAAAAATAATATGGCCCCCTGGACCCCACTATCACATGCGACTTGGTTAGAGAAACCATACGGTCTAGGCGACATAGTTTCTCCTAATAGTGTGGCCAAGCCTGCCTCTTCAAATTTCAGGGCTCTAAGATCCAAACATTCCCTAGACACCCTTGATACCTCCTTGAATCCATTAGGAATCATTATTAGTGCCAAACTTTGGAATCAAAACAAAAAAATTTCCCATACATTTGACAAAAAATGGGACATTACACAATATTTCCTTTCCAAAATGAGTATATTGAGTGATTCATTTTACAATATGGAGGAATTATCAAGAACTAAAGAACTCTTTCTTTTAGTTTTAATTTATTAGGAGAGAGTTTGGGATGATATGAGTCATCATTCATGTATTGAGTGGGGATGAAAGTTGATGATCTTATTTAAAAGATCTGTGAAGGGTATATGAGGGAAGATCAACACAGATATGTCCTTATTCTTGTTGAATTTCTTCACCGTCCTCCCAACTTTTCTTATTCTTTGTGTGGTTTTATGTATTTTTTAGTTAGAATTATTAGATTTGGTTTCTCTCCTCCCACCACTGTTTTTATTTTTATCACTGTTTTCTTGTTTTCTTTTTATAATTTCAATACATATAAAAACACAATTCTTTTAGAAAGATAACTAGGGAATTTGACAGTGCTTCCTTGAGAGAAACTATGAGGTTAAAAAATATGATATATTTTGGGTTTAAAAAATCTATCATTTATCATCCTGATAATAATAAAGACATAAAATTTTGGTTATGTTTTTAGAAAAGCAATTTTTCCATAGTGGTTTTTAAATTTTTATTAAAAAAACAAAGAAAATGAAAAAATGATGACACTGACCTGACCCTCTAAAGACTGTGTAAGATTTCATGATCATGGAATTAGGGAACAATTCAGTATTTTGAACCAAGTTTATTTTGAATAAATTATCAACGAATTTAAGAAAGAGTCGATACCACAATATTTAGAAATTTTAGTTAAGGAATTTAAGGAGTTTTCTCACCCATTCCCAGAGTTTTATGTAAAAGAATCCAATTTTCCCACTTTTGACATTTCTATTATGATGGATTCAATGATGGAGATCAAATATACACATAATAAGAACATTTTCAAGAGTTACTAGGATATAAGAGATGAAGAACAATAGTAAGAAGCTAGGAAAATTTAAATGAATATTTTATTTTTAATATTCCATAATTTGATTTTTGTTGTAGTGACCTTTCTAATGATTTTCAAAGTTTGAACAGATTTAGACAACAAAATAATCCCTCTCTTATGTCTAATAAGACACCACACCTAAGGTGTTTGGTCTTGAAGTGAGTATAGTAGATATTTACAACCTCACTCCGATCCTAGAGACACTCCTTCCAACACAAATTTGTTTAAAGAAGATCAAGATAACCCAAATTTGTGATAATTTTAAATAATTGAAAAAGATTTTATTTTATTTGATTCTACTTTTTTTGTTTATAATTCTAATTTTTATTCTTCCGGTATAGGTTTTAAAGAGTCATCTTAACAATGTGTTTTACTAGAGTCTCTTGAAGAAACAATACCTATGGGAGAAGAAGATGAGTGATTAAAATTGTGTATGGGTGTCACAGAGGGAAAAGAAAGTTTTTATACAATGAATTAAGAAGAATTATTTTAGACCAATGTAGAAACAACATCTCACCGTAGAGATAAATCATCAAAACCCATGAAAACAAACCCTTAAGCTGTAGAAGAGGGGATATACCCCTTTACACTGTTTTCCTCAATTTATGCCACAAGTAGTTCACTGGTAAATATAGGTATTTAAATGAAGTTGTATATGGGGTACATCATAAATGGAAAATCATTAAAACTAGAATGAATAAACTATAGTGTTTCTTAGACATGAATCCACAACTACCATCAGATTGGGGCTGACTGAAATATAGTCCATCTGCGGAAAGTCAAAACATAGTTCCCCTTAGGGGGTTATCCCAAGATTATCCTTTTTATTTTGTTGTTTCACTTTATTAATTATTGGTTTTAATTTTGTGGGTTTTATTATAGGATAATAATCATACAGTTAATCCATAGTGCATGAGACAATGTAGAAGCACTTATCTGACAAGTGTTGAGGGACTATGAAAAATTATTTCAAACCTTCATGACCAAGAATAAGTACAATGTTGAGCACATTGGATCAAACTCCCTAAATCAATCTTTTTTCCTTTTACTTTTATTTACAAAACATTAAATCTTATGTTAATTTATTTACATTTTTAGGATCTATAATGGAGTATCTAGGGATATTGAAAAAGTAAAACATAGGGGGCTTCATTGGAAATAAAAAATTGAAATGATTCTACACCACAAGAGTGATTGTTTTAATTTTTTAATTTTAATTATTTTAGTTGAATACTACTAGGATATATGTGTGGGGGAATAACCCCTACTATTGTGAAAATTATGAACCTAATTTCTTCCATAGGTGTTAGATTGTTGAAATATAATGAGTAAACAATTTAGTTGATCCAAATTTTGAAACCTTACTACACCCATTGAATTCCATTTGATTCAACAACTAATGTAAATCAATTTTTATCATAATACTATTTGAACTACATTGAAAATTATTGTTATTTTTATATAATAATTGAAATCATTACATTAAAAAAAATGCTTTGAATATCTGATAGAATATGTAGAAATGATATTTTTGAATATTCATATAACCCATTCAACATTCCTTAACTATTGAACTACCAATCTGTTGTGAAAATACTATATCTCACCTTAGGATTCAAAATTGGGGATAATGTTGAGTTTTATGCATGGGGTGAGGGGTCTTTTTGTGCTTCTGGGCTATGATGTTCTTTGAATTTTAGAGACATCAAAATACCCCTTTAATTTTTATCAAAAAAATTGGTCAAAATTTTTAAAATTATTTTACAAACAGAGGCTCTTAGGATTCAATATGATTCTTAATTATGTCATGTCTAGTGGATAACAACATGAGGGTTGTTAAAGGTGTAATTAATTCTGACATTATTGGGGGTGTTTTATTTCTTATTGCTGTTAAATACTATTTTTATGGATATTCTTTTTAGGAACTGATAAAGAGAACGAGATATTACAGATCTTTGCAGAATTATGATTTTTAACTTAATGAAACCAAACATTTGAGCTCTAACCTAGGGTATTCACCTTATAAAAAAATAATCACCTTAGGAGAAAACTCAAAGGAAATATTATATGTACTTTGAATCTAGAGTAAAATGGGAGAATAGGATCCCACAATGATTCTCTAAGGCAAGGGTGATGGTTTAATTTTTATAAAAAATAGAATCCATTTTCAAATTCAATAATTACTTTACACATTAAATTAAATATGAAATATGGGCCCGAAAAACTAAAAAAATAGACTTTTCAAAAATATTGTCATTAGGAGGAGCGAAATTCTGAACCCAAATGAAAGATGGGACATCTAACTTATAAAAAGATCATTTGTGTTACATCTATGAAGTGAAAAAAATTGAAATTTCATTTTATAAACCTAGGATAAAGTGAAAATTAGAGGTACCTCTTATTAAAGTTGTATTTACACTTGATTCTAATTTTTGTTAACTATCAAAATCAGGACTCGAATTAGAACTGAAGTGGGGCAATGGGTGACTTCATATATGAGGCATGACATTTTAAACAGTGAATGACTATGTGTTCCCATGATATATATTGTGTATTTGAACTGAGGTGGGACATACAATTAGAATTCATTGAAAATACTAACCCAACTTATATTATGCTCCTCCATAAATAAATGTTTTTACATGATTTATTTTGAGCTAACTGTAGTAAAATTATTTTTTTTATTTTAAAAATTGTAAAAGCATGAAATTGTTTGAGGAAAAACAAAATTTGTGCGTGGGGATGTTTTTTTTGGCATGTCATTTCCCAATATATTTTATTGAAAAAATTAATAATTCGATGTAAATATGAGCATTAATATGTGAATATTTTGTCACTTGATTTTTTTAAAAAATTTACATTCCTGGAAAATCTTATTAAAATGTTGCATTTTGTTGTTTTAATTGATGAAATATTCTTGATACACATTTTGTAATCTTGTAAGTTGTTATCATTATTATTATTATTATTGGAAATTATTTTTTTATATTGAATTTAAATATTTTAGAACCATTTTATGTGTCTATAACGATTCATTGAAATTTTTTTAAAATTAGTTTTTATGGAATCAAAATTTTAATTGAATGAATCAATGATCAATTTTTTTGGAACTATTTTTTTTGGAAAATCATATTTAACATATATTGATATTTTATTTTATTGGATGGAATTACTCTACCACTACCTAGGTGATCTGTTGATCTATTATCACCATCTACCATTGGACACTCCTTCTATTAGTCAATCTCAATATACTGGTCAAACCATCTATCATCACAACTCCACCAGTAGAACACTACATCCACTACCAACTGTAGATCCCTATAAGGGTTCAAATCCAAATGGATTGACCCATTGCATGTTTCCAATTCTTTCGAAGCTTGTAGGAGGCCTGTAGGAAATCTAAAGGGACTTAGGTGTTGAGAATTAGGAGTAGAGAACTTTCATGACATGAAAGTGGGTTTAGCACTATGTAAAAGAATTTCACAACATGAATGTGGGATTTACATCGTGTAATATTTTAGATTTTGAAAAATAAAACAAATTCAAAAGGAGATGATTTTTTCAATGGAAACCAATCTCGAGGAATTACACGACGTGAAAGGGGATTACATTTCATATAATCCCCCAATGTTGTAATGTTGTAAGTGTTTTCCTAGCCACTTGGGTTTCGAAACCCTATAAATTAAGTTTCCCTATCTCTCATCCTAGGAGAAATAGTAGTCCCCTCCTTGGAATTTTGGAGATCCCTTCGATGGGAATCGATCTTGGGTTTCCATCTTGGATTCGTGGTGACCCAACTTGATCAAAGGTGTGTTTTTTCCTTTATTTTCTAGCAGGTTCTCTTGATTTGATCTTATTTTCCTCCCATTCTTCTCATAGTGCTATAGCGGTTTCTTAACCATGTTTCTAATGGGGTTTCTCTCATTTGTTGTTGGTTTGGTGGTGCTCTCACATCCTACGATGGATGTAGACCTTGTGGGGGAGGTGATCAGAGATCCTTTACATTGATCTGTTCTCCTGCGAATAATGTCGATGATCTTTTGACGTAGCAGTTTCATTGATTCTCTATTTAATTATGTGCAATCATATAGTAAGCATGGTTTATGCCCAAATATGTCAATGAAAATATCCTAATTAAATACTGAAATGGATTTAATAATTGGTATCGACCGCATAACTATTTTGTTGATTTATACCAAGATAATGGTTTGCTTCTTGACGTGCTAGATAGTGTGATATCTATTCCTTTCTTGGTTTAGCATGTTTTTCTTGATGAAAATTGGAAAAGAACATAAAAATTGAATTAATTGATAATTAATTGGATGAAGGAATTAAAGAATAACTTTTAAATAATATGGTTGTTAATTTAATATGATGTTAATCAAATTGATGAAAGCGTGAATGTTTAATTTAGTTGGTTAGTGAACCTAAAGCATTTTGATTCTTGTTGATATAATAATTAAATTCATTTTAAGTTATTTTTTAATAATTTATGTTAGGTTGTGATAGCTTTGTAATTAGTTTTCATATAGTATGAACCTCTGAATAATGAATCAGTTAATTAAAGACGGAATAAGAACTAGTTGTGTGATAAAAGATAATGCCTTTGTTGGGACTGAGTTTCCCTCTTTATTGAAAATTCCAAGTGGCTTGCGCTTTAGAGCTGTGAGATCTCATTGTGTGTTAAGGATGAATGCCTTGTTTGGGGGATGAGAGCCGATTTTTATGTTTGTTTTCTGCTCTTTGTGTTGTGACGTGAGCCTGGGATGACTGAGCCTGGAGGGTTGTTGTGGTTTGTGGGGGTAGAGAGGCACAAATGTAGCGTGAGCCTGATATGGATGAGCCTAGAGGGTCGTTGTGGTATATGGGGTAGGGAGTCCTAGTTGTTATGGTGGAAAATGACGCCTAGGGTGTCAAGATGCATTGGTTTATGCATGTGGTGTCTGGGGGGACACCCGAGATGATAGAGCAGGTGGAATATGGGTTTACCTGTCAATATGAGAGTTGGATACTTGTTGAATCTATTTTTTGGATGGTGGCTAGGTTTTTGTTTATCTGATTTCCTTTCTCACAGCTTGAGGTATATATATTTGTTTTGTTACTCTACTTCCAAGGGATGTCAAGAGGCTTAGGTTATGCCCCCTGATTTCTATGTCTATCTCCTTGTTATTGGATGTGTTTAATCTCCATCTAGAGTGGAAAAGACTCGATGGGTAGTTCATTTACACACCATTTTTATCTCCTTGTGTTAGGGGATCTTAGAATATTTTCCTAAATAAAATGGTGATATATAAATTAATGATTTTAATAAATGAATAAATTTTTATCCCATGGGGATGAGGCTTACTAGGATGCAATGCTGAGGTTGTAATTATGAGAAGCTGTGGTCTCAGTTTGGTTATTCCTAGAGGGAATGGATCATTATTGGAATGGTAATGTGATGTAATGTGGAAAATGATAATGGTTAATTAATGGTTAAGAATTAATTAACAAAATGTGTAACTTATAAAAAGGGATCAGATAATTTAACGAATCTCTTTAAATGGTTGTTATCTTATAGGATATCTGGTTTTAGAAGTGGAATTTATGATTCTGAGAGATGTTAGCTACAGTTGTGTCTAAGACTAGGATAATCCCTTAGTGTGGTTATGAGCTATATTATATCATGTACTTTTTTTTGTTTATATATGCTAATCCACCCTTTCGGTTAGGGAAATTGACCCCCTAGGGATTCTGAGCACTGGGGGGTGGGTGTTTTCCCTAATATCTCAGTGGGTGGATGGATTTCTAGAAACCCCCTTTGGCCCCAATCTATTCTCTTGGAAGTTACTTGTGATAGTATGCACCAAATTTAGTTTTACCCATATATGTTTTTAGAGGGCTGAAATGGCTTATAGTTATTTCACACACATATATTATGGATGTAGTTTCCTAATGACTACTATAGGTATAACATATATAGGCTGTGATGGATTGAGGATCCTTACTCAGTGTATGGGCCGTCATGGCTTGAGTTATAATACCTAATTTATGATACATATTATGGGAGTTGTGGTGGATCCCAAAAACTACCTAGTTACTTTTGGTTATGTGTATAAGGTGTGTGTTGCATGAGGTGCATGTTGTGGTGCTTCTACCAATTTTATGTGGGCTGGACTTTTTGGAGAGAGATGCTCAGGACGTACGACATTGGGGTAGAGTCGAAAACCAGTGGGGAAGAAGTAGCAGGGTACCCTTGATATTATTTGTTATATAATATGATATTTTAATTTATACTTGGTGAGAGTATCCATGGTGAGGCTGGGAACTTATTATACATGTTTAGGTGACGAGTTATTTTCACATTTTGTACAAAGTGATTAAGCATGATTTTTTTACTTTTTCATGAGAGGCACCTTAGATTATCCCAATGAGTAAACTTTTGTACTCACCATACATATGTATCAATTATTTTTCAGGTCATTTGAAGTAGGTTGAAGATCAGACTGGTTATTACTAGCTTGGGGGTTGTAGGAGCTATTTTGGCTTCTTGGTTGCTCCCGTCCTTACTTTATTTTGGTACTTGTAGTTTTCCCTTTCAATTTTAGTTCTCCCATGAAATTATATTTATGTAATTGGATTTTATTTTATATTTTATTTTAAGTAGGAGCTGAGTGGTATCTATCTTATCTCTCTATTCCTCATGTGTTTCTCTTAGAGGGTAATGCCTCCAATTTGTGTGTTCACTATTCACTCATTTCTAGTCACCAACCCAAAGCCTAAAGGATGTGGGACTCATGGTTAACTATCTCTCTTATACCTTTTCTGGACCAAGAGGTGTTCACATTTTGGGGATGGGGTCATGACAGAGTGGTATCAGAGGCAGGTTTAGGGATAGTATGGAGTTTGGATTTAGGTACAGGTGAGGTTGCATGGGTTGGTAGGGAAATTATGTCAGCTAATTTTAGAGTATTGTAAAAACGGGAGACCATATGATACAATAGTATTTATACCCCCTTGTTATCTGATTCAAAAACCTTTAAGCTTATAGAAACAACTAAATGAGGTGATACTGGTTGTAGGGTAGACACCTAGGAAAGTATCATGCATCATTCTTATTTTTTCTTGTGTTTGAATGAGTAGAAATTGGGGTAGGTCAACCTAAAATGAATAAAAGAAACCAATTAATTAATGTTAATGTCTTATTTATTATAGGTTTAGTAACTCTAAATGTTTTTTATTTTGTAGGTATTTCTCTAGGTTGATGTATTCATCAGGTTCATGCAGAAGATGTTCAATAGTTTATGCCAACAGATCACCATAGAGAAGAGGATGATGACAACGACCTTTAGAGGAGGAAACTCCAAGAGTCTCAATACCAGAGTCTATAGAGGTATGAGAGATCCCTTTCAGATGCAGTCACAAAAGACTGGTAGGAGGAGGTTGAGATATATTTCATCCCAATTCATACTTAGAAGGAGATATGGGTATTGCTGGATTTGATGATGCTTTGTGGGGAAGTGAGGTAGTGGTGGTTCTTGTTCCTCAGAGATCATGAGGAGTCCTAAGTCTCAAGGGAGGAGTTTTGAGAATAGTTTAGAGGAAATTTTCTTTCTTCGACCATGAAGGAGACCAGTTTTTAGGAGCTACATATCCTTCAGTAGGGGAGATACAGTGTGTGAGAGTTTGGAATCCATTTCATAAACCTTATGTGGTATTTTTTTGAACAACTTTCTTGATGATGAGGTCGTGATGAGACATTTTGAGGAGTCTTTGTGTCCATAAATGGAGTTCCAGGTCACCCCATTTATGATGAATATGTATCTAGAGGTGATGGAAAATGAATAAGTCATCAAGAAGATGTAATCTATAACTGGATCATCATAAGAGGTGAGTCTTCAGGATTCCTCAAGAAGTAGAGTTGTGGTCTGGGGTTCCTAGTTTTCAGTACATAAGAAATTATGATTTTCCAGGGGTATGTCTTAGGCCTAAATGTTTCATTTATTTGGTAGAAGTTGCTCTCAGAACTATGCTAATGGATCATACATGTGTTTTTCTTATGAAGTCCAAAGTAATCAGTGATGAGAATCCCCATCCTTTTTGAGATGTTATTGTGTTCTAGTTGTTCCACTTCAGGTTCCTCTGATGAGGCAGTTCCAACTGAGGCAGCAACAACATGTTTCTACAATTTAGGATCTACAAAGAGCAGATGGGGAAGGCATAGGACAGTGCCGGGATGCTCTACTTCCATAGAGATCAAGATTCATCTATATAGGTGGTTGTTAGCCTGGTTAGATAGGTCATGGAGCAGGTCGTGGTTAGCTTCATCCTTTAGTATTGCCAATGACAGGAGAGAGAAATTTCATTTGAGTCACCCTTTTATTATTTTATAATTGGGTGCATTTTTTTGGATCTCAGAGTGATGCACTCCTTCATATCACCCACCCTTGTCCATGATTTGGGAATTGAGGAAGATAGGCTTCTAGTTCCCCAGACATTCACAATACCAGTTGGAGGTCGAGTTTACTTGTTTGAATTCTGTAGAAATTGTGATCTAGTGTTGGGGAAACACTTCTCTTTCAGGTATTTCCTATGATTATGGATACCACCATATGACATCATCCTCATCATAGATTGGTGGTATTCAGTGTAGGATATCGTATATTTACTTAGGTGGTCGGTTGTGTTCTTCGATGCTAATGGAGATCTATTAATTTTCTTTTGGTGAGTGAGACCCTTGGATGGGTAAGAAGCATGTTCCCTCATTATTATCCCTACTGGATGACATGATGTTGGGTTCATCAGAGGTTCCGTAGTTGGTGTTTCCCAGGTCCATAGAAGAGTACTGTGAAGCCTTTCAAGAGGAGGTTATAGCATTACCCCTCGTTGAGAGATCGAGTTTGGGATTGAACTACAACCAGGAAGGTAACGACTTGAACTATTGAATAATATTTTGTTTCATTAAAATTTATGTTTTACAACGTATTAATCAATAAAAATATATAAGTAGAAATGAAATGTTACCATAGGGTTTTGACTATTATATGACCATTGATCAATTATGTGTGTTGGTCCATATGACCGTTGGAAACTATACTCTTAACATTATGATTATTGTTTACAAATATAAATGATAATGGATACTTAATGCAGAAAGAAGAGTTGATGGCCTCATCTAGTAGATTATTTTTGTACGAAGCCCATCTATCAGATCTTTAGAAGGAGATAGAATCACTGGACTTATCTCTTGAAAAATACCATTCTGAACTCCAATATGTTAATTTTTAACTAAATCACTTTCGGGAGAGGTTTAACTTGGTGGAAATTACTACTCGAGCAATGTTATCTAAGCCGCCCCAAGAGTCTGTCACCATCACAATCCTTTACCCTAGGTTATATGCAGGTGTTATAAGGGGATATGTGTTAAGGCCTTAGTCACTTTATGTGTAATACCTTTGTTTAAATAATTTTTATTCAATCATTTCCATTTTTGAATAGTTTTTCTAAAAAATTGAGATGGAAGTTGATAAATTGATTTTTCGGGTAATTTTTTTTATTTTTTTGGAAAGATATAAATAATTATATTAAATTAAGGTTTTATTAATAATGTTTAGTATAATAAAATAGTATAATAAAAACACTCCTTTTTAATTATAAATGAAAAAATAATTTTATTATTTTAAAGCGTTGAAGATGTTACTATGCATGTTACTATGCTTTTTCTGTCCACTATTATTTTTAATAATTAAGTATTTTTATAGTTAGAAGTTAAATTTATCATATTTAGAGATTTTTTATAATAAAATAAATTTAATTTTTGGATTCTGAACATCTATATTAGGTTACAATGAATTTATGATATTTTTATAAAATGTTTTGTTTTTCAGTGAATAGTAAAAAATATCGTTTTGAGTTTTCGGTATGTTTAATAACTTAATTAATTATTTAATCATGATTTAATAATTATTGTAGACTATTTAGGAATAAAATATTATATTATGTTTCTTGAGTGGCAAACACCATGGGAAAATACTATGGTAAAGATAATGGTTTTCCAAATACCTCTAATTAGGTGTCCTTGGAAATTTAATTAGAACTCCCTCTCTTTTTCTATAATTACCCACCCATTACTTTATTTAATTTCATTAAAAAGTAATACCCTTCAATGATATGATAGTATTACCTCTCATGGAGTCCTTTTAAGGTGTCATCAAGCCCCCAAGTATCCAATCTTAGAGTTTTAGAAGTTACTCTTCAAGGTAAGATAATTCTCAACCTCTCTTCTCCTTTCAAGTTCTTTTTGAAGTGGTATGTCTTTAAATTATACATAAAATGTACTTATTACCATTTTAATATATCCCTATACTTTATTATGAGTCTTTTATTAAGGTTTTACCACTTTCCCCTCTCTTTTAATGTTTTATAAAACCATGTTTCATTCACCCTATGCTATAATATTTTTGTCTAAAATCTCTCTCTCTCTATTTCTCAAGATTTTTTTTTATTTTCTTTATGTGAATACCCGAACCTATTTAATTTATAGGGGTATTCAAAAATAAGTAAATAATATTTATTTGATTTTTTAATTGACAAACATAAAACACTCACTCCCTTTCTATGGGTTATAAATGACACAGTGATCATGTTTTTAAGCACTTTTTAAGACAACATTATTTTGAAATAAAAATGATTCCTTTTATTATATATGGGTTAGTTATGAAATTTTTCACTATGATATATGTGGATCACATGAAAATAAATACATATTAACGGTGCTACATGATATCACTCCAATTCATTGGGTAAAGAAATTAATCTCTAGAGATGACTAGTTTTATGATACCTTGGTAATTTTTATGACACCTTGGGGATGGACCTTGGTGATCTACTTATTAATGTAAAAATTAAATATTTTAGCCACAATTTCAAGTTATGGTTCAATTTATTGTTGTTATGATTTAACTCTTTCTCATGGATTAATGAAAATTTTCAAATTCTTATTTATATCTCACAAGTTCACATGTAAACTGCTTCCCTTGTTTTCCCTTACTGGGCCTTCTGCTCACCCTTTCCTCTCATGTATGTCCCCAGGTTACGAGATATAGGAATTGTACATAGAATGAACCTATGAAGAATCATTTAATGTGTATGAAAACAAATTTTAACGTTTTCATGTATTATGTACCTTCTTTATAAGACACTAAATTTAAATATCTTCTGTTTGTAAAATGTAATGAATTGTTAGGTAATGAAAAAGGTAGGATGATATTGTTTGTATCAGCGGATAGTATAGTTATTTGTGGAAATTAGGATATGAAATATTTAAGAATAACACTAATTAAAAGTTTAAATATAGGAAAACATCCTGCTATTTTGGTGAAATATTCCATAAGTGGTTTCTGAAGAAATAAATCCCCATTGGGATATGAAAAGTGAATGGGATCTGGCACATATGTTTCTAGGGGTAAAACCCGAAAACACTGATTTGAGATAGAATTGAATGGAAACTAGTGCATGAAAATGCGCCTTACTACACTCTTTATTTGATACTGCTGGGTTACATGTTTGGTTAATAACATTCTTTTTTATGAATCATTATTAAGGATTTATAGAAATTATAATTGCTGTTAACTAATAACATCTTTAAGTATGATTTCTTAAGACATAAATATCATTTGGAGTTATAATATTCTAAAATGAAACAAGTTTCTCACTAAGGTTAAATTCTTTTACAAAATGACAGGAAATAGGAGGAACTATGAAAATGATGACCAAAACAAACCATGCACTGATGACCCTCTAATGGAATCTAGAATGGAAACATTCATGAGAATAATCAACCAAATGACTCAAGTTATAGTAAATAACCTAAATAAAGCTAAGAGACTTATTTCAAAAAGAAGGGAATGATATTTTGTTGAGTCCTTTATGCATCAATGACCACCAATTTTAAGTGGATCTACTGACCCATTGACTGCGTAATAGTGGTAAAGATCTATAGAAAAGATCTTTTCTATAATTCATTGTTCTGAACAAGAGAAAGTCCCCCATACATTTACCGCTTAGAGGGAAAAGCTGATTAGTGGTGTGTGATGATTAAAACATGAGTCCAAGAGGGGAGATTGAAGCTATGGAGTGGGAAGAGTTTAGAGGTATCTTCTTTAATAAGTATTTCTATCCTTTTATGAGAATGAAAACGGAGAAGGACTTTATCGAGCTAAAGATGAAGGAGAATGAATATATGGGAATCTATGAGATGGACTTCATACGGATTTCAATTTATACCAATAACTTTGACATTGATCCTAATGGGATGTTTATAGATTCTTCTGAGGACTAAGACCTCATCTATAAAAAAATATAGCTAACTGAGACTATAAAAGTTATGAGGATATTGTACGAAGTGCGATGAGAGTCAAACTGGAGTTCAGTGAGATGCAGTGGTCCCATAAATGGAATGAAAAGAAGAGATCAATAGATCAAATCTTGGAGAGGAGATTTGATCAGGGAAGAGGTGGAAAGAAATTGAATCTTCCCACATGTAATAAATGTGGGAAGAAGCATTTAGGGATCTACCTACTCAGGAGAGGGGAGTGTAACTAGTATGAAAGTGATGGCTATATTGCTTAGAATTTGAATAGTGAGGTGAAACCTCAACTTCCTAACCCTAATGATAAATGGATGATGGTGAAATCCATACCTAAAGTTCAATTCTTCATGTGTGTATAGCTTGGACACTATTCTAATCACTGTCAAAATCTCAGGGCGGTGGAGGGGAATCAAAATCAACCTATGAATAGGACAAGGGAACAAGGTATTAATTTTGTTATCATGATAGTTGAAGTTGAAGCTATAAATGATGTGGTGGAATGTACTCTTGTTGTTCTCTAAAATCAAGTAAGTATTTTTTTTGATTATGTTATATTCATTCCTTTATTTCCTCCAAGTTTGAAATCAATATATAATCAAACCATAAAAGGATAAAAGTAGTGTTGTCTGTCTAGACTCATAGAGGGATTTTACATTTATAAAATGTTTCTAGAAACTCTAGTATTTACTTTAGTGAGCACAATCTTATCAAAAATCTAGTAGTCATTTCAATGTTGGAATTCAAAATTATAATAAGTATGGATTGAATCTCAAAGTTTAATTCTAAGATCAAACATATATATAAGGAAATATCAGTAGTTTTGAATGGACAACCAATAGTTATCTTCCAGGGGGAGATATCTCAATCTAATCTTTGTTTAGAAGTACATCTTATAGAATTCTTTATAGAGTTCATCGATAAATAAGAAGAAGTAAATGATATTATAAGGATATATAATGTCCCCATAATTCTAGAATACATTTATTTATTTCCCGAGGAGTTACCTAGACCTCCCCAAGAAAGATAGGTAGAGTTATCCATTGAACTAGTACCCAGATCTCATCCGATATCAAAGACCCTGTATAGAATGAAAAATGTAGAGATGGAGGAATTAAAGAAAAAACTCTAATATCTTATAAATAAGGGGTTTATCTAATTGAGTTTCTCCTTGGTGATAACCCATTCTCTTTGTGAAGTAGAAAGATAGATTATTGCGGTTATGCATTGATTATAGAGAACTAAATAGGATCATAGTGAATAAAAATACCCTCTTCTAAGAATAGATGAATTATTTGACCAGATTCATGGGGCTCAGTTCTTCTCCAAGATTGATCTTTGATATGGTTATCATAAATTGAGGGTGAAGAAAGAATATATTCCAAAAAAATCCTTCCAATCAAGATATTATCTTTATGAGTTTGTTGTTATTCCCTTCGGCTTGATTAATGCTCCTGCTATTTTTTGGATTTAATGAATAGAATCATTAAGGACTACATTGATAAATTTATGGTAGTTCTTATTGATGATATTATGATATATTCCAAAATTTTTGAGGAACATATAAGGGTTATATTACAATCTCTGAGGAATAAGACGTTATTTAGAATGTTCAGAAAGTGTGAGTTTTGGTTACAATAAGTTTCTTTCTTGGGGAACATTATAACCAATGAAGTAATCTCACTTGACCTTGAAAATACAAAGGTGGTGGAAGAGTGGACTCATCTTATAATAATAATCGAGATTCATAGTTTCCATGGTTTAGTATGATATTATAGTATATTTCTGAAAACCTTTTTAAAAGTTTCTAATACATAAACAATGTTAACTTTACAAGGCATCAAGTTCATATGGAAAATGGAGTGTGATGAATGTTTCCTAGAGACAAATAATATATTAGTTAGTTCAACCATGTTAAATTTTCCCTCAATCAGATAAGAATTTTTTATTTTTAGTGATAAATCTCTAAAAGGGTTTAGGTTTTTCCTAATGAAAAATGACAAGGTGATTGCTTATGCATCTTGACAGCTAAAGCCTCCTGATAAGAATTATCCTACACATGATCTAGATCTAGCTCAGTTGATCTTCCTATGAAGATATAGAGGAAATATATTTATTGGTAGAAAAGTGATATATACATAGACCATCAAAGTTTTTAGAATATTTTCAAACAAAAATAATTGAATATGAGGCATAGGAGGTGGTTGGAACTTTTTAATGACTATGATTGTTCAATTAATTATCATCCTAGAAGAGAAAACAAAGTCAATAATGCATTAAGTAGGAAAGACCCTATTTTTCTGGAAATGATATGGATTCAAATTGATCCCTTGATCAATGAACTAGTGAAACTGGACATGGTAATTATAAGAGATGGGACATCATCAACCCTATCACAAATGATTTATAAACCGTGATTACTAGATAAGATCAAGAAATCCCAAAAAGAATATCCTTTTTTATAGAATAATTTTGAGGTTGTGAAGGATGTGAAGTGTCATGAGTTTAATAATGATCAAGAAGGTGTACTGAAATTTCATACAATACTATGTGTTCTATATATTCAAAAAATAAAGAAAGAGCTGATGGAGGAATCTAATATCTGAACATACTCTATACATCAGGGAAGCATGAAAATGTATAGGAACCTTTATGATCATTATTAGTGGGATAACATAAAAAGGGAGATTGCTGACTACACTACAAGGTTCCTGGTGTGTCATCAAGTGAATGTAGAGAGACAACTTCCTAAAGGGGTATTGAAACCACTATCCATATGAGCATGAAAGTGGGAAAATATCACTATGGACTTTGTTGATGGTATCCTGAGAAATTCCAAAGGAAACAATGCGATATGGGTTATAGTGGACTGTCTCACCAAGACTATCCATTTTATCTCAATTAGAGAAGAATAATCTCTTAATAAACATGTCAAGATTTGTGTGAGAGAAGAGGTAAGGCTGCATGGGTTATCACTTTCTATCATATCTGAACTTGATACAAGGTTTACATCAAAATTTTGGAGAAGTATTCAATATTAATTGAGTAACGAAATGAATTTTAGTACGACCTATCAACCCCAAACTGATGGTCAATCTGAAATTACTATTCAAACACTCTAGGAAATGCTGAGAACTTTCTAAATGGAATTTAAAGGTGGACAAGATCAATATCTCCCATTAGTTGAGTTCTCTTATAACAATATCTTACATTCGATCATTCAAATGTCATCCTATAAGGATCTATATGGTAAGAGATATAGAACTCATACTTGCTGGGATGAATCTCGTGAGAGAAAGCTTCTTGGGAATGATCTTGTTCAAGATATGGCACAAAATGTTCATGCAATCCAACAGCACATAAATATTTCTCAGAGTTAGCAGTAGATTTAAGCTAACAATTATCGAAGGGACATGGTGTTTTATGTTGGTGAAAAAGACTTCCTTCTAATTTCTATAAGTAAGAGAGTCATATGGTATGTAATGAAATGGAAGCTCAACCCTAGGTACATTATCCTCTATGAATTCCTTGATTGCATAAGAGTGGTGACCTATCAGCTCGCACTTCCTCCAAATTTAGCACAAATTCATGATGTTTTCCATGTACCTATCTTAAGGAAGTACATATCAGACCCTTCACATGTACTAAATATGGTGTTGGAACAACTAGAACATGACCTCTCTTATGAGTAGAATCCAGTGGTGATCTTGGATCATAGAGACAAGGTTCTTTACAATAAGGCTACCCACCTTGTTAAAGTGTTGTGGAGGAACAAAAAATATGAAGAATCCATGTGGGAACTAGAGGAGAATATGAGGAAGAAGTATCCACACCTTTTCTCTTCTGAGGGTACAAGTTGAAATTTTAGGGATAAAATTTCTTAAGGATGGATGAATGTAACGACCCAAACGTTTGAATAATATTTTGTTTCCTTAAAATATATGTTTTATTATGTATTAATAAATAAAAATATATAAGTATAATTGAAATTTGACCATTAGGTTTTGACCATTATATGCATGTTGGTCAATTATGGCCATTGGTCAATATGACCATTGGAAACTATACTCTTAACATTATGATTATTATTCATAAATAGACAAGATAATGGATAATTAATTCAGAAAGAATAGTTGATGACTTCATCTAGTATACTCTTTCCATACGAAGAACATATTTCAGAGCTTGAGATGGAGTGAGTTTTACTGGGATTATCTCTTGACCAAACCCAAGGTGAACCTTAACATGTTAATCTTGAACAAAATCGCCTTCGGGAGAAGTTCAAGTTTGTGGAAATTACCACTTAGGCAATGTTATCTGAGTATCCCCAAGAGTTTTTCACCATCATACACCTTACCCTTAGGTCATATGCAGGTGTTGTAAAGGATTCTGTGTGAATTCCTTAGTCACTTAATGGGAAATCTCTTTGTTTAAATAAAATTTTTATTCCATCATTTCTGTTTTATGAATAGTTTGTCTTTTAAATTGAGATGAAAATTGATAAATTTATTTTTCAGTTAAAAAATTTTATTTTTTGGAAAGATATAAATTATTATATTAAATTAAGGTTTTATTAATAATGTTTATTATAATTAAATAGTGTTATAAAAACACTCTTTTTTAATTACAAATGATAAAATAATTTTATTTTTTTCAAGTGTTGAAAATTTTACTCTATATGTTACTATGCATTTTCTGTCCGCTATTATTTTAAACAATTCAGTATTTTTATAGTTAAAATTTAAAATTTTCTCATATTTGGAGATTTATTAAGATAAAATAAATGTCACTTTTAAATTTAGGATGTCAATATTAGGTTACTGTGAATTTATGATATTTTTATAAATTGTTTTGTTTTTCAGTGAATAGTAAAAGTATATTTCTCAGTTTCCAGTATGTTTAATGACATCATTAATGATGTAATCATGATGTAATAATGATGGTCGACTCTTGCAGAAAAACATATGATATTAGGTTCCCCAAGTTTCCAATAACATGGGCAAGTCCTTGGTTTTACAAATTCCACTAATGATGTGTCCATGGAAATTTAATAAAAACTACCTCTCTTATGATGTAAATACCCACCCATTTATTCATTTTCATTCATTCCAAAATCACCCCCCTCGAATCTATAATTTTATTACCTCCCAAGAAGTCCTCCCAAGGTTTCCTCAAGATCCCAAGGTCTTGATCTTAGAGTTTTAGAAGTTACTCTTCAAGGTACGGGATTTCTGAACCTCTCTTTTCCTTTCAAGTTATCTTTTATGTGGTATGTCATTCAAATATCCATGCCATGTTCTTATTAAAATTTTAGTGTGTACCTATATTTTATTATGAGTATTTTATGAATGGGTGACCACTGTACCCTCTCTTTTTACTATTTTATAAAATCATATTTCATACTCGTTATGATGTTGAATTTTCGTCTCAATATCTCTCTCTTTCTCTCATGAAATTCTTTTATTTTATTTATGTGAATACCCAAACCTCTTTCATTTCTGGGTATATTCATCAAGACATAAAAATGATTTATTTTATTCTGTAAATTACATATATAAAACCGTCATTTACTTTATGTGGGTTATAAATGGGTTATTTATGAAATGTTTGATTATGATATATGTGGATCACATGAAAATAAACACATATCAAGTGTGCACCCTGATAGTGCTCCAATGCATTGGTTAAGGAAATTAATCTCTAGTGATAACATGTTTTACGATACCTTGGTGAATAACCTTGGTAAATTTTATGAGACCTTGGGGATAGAACTTGGTGATTTGATTATGAATGTATAAATTAAATATTGTAGCCACATTTTTAATGTTATGAATCAAGTTATTATTGTTATTTTATTCCTATTTCCATGCCTTTATGAAATTCCTCATGTTCTTATTTATATCTCTCACGTTCACATGTAAACCGGTTCACTTGTTTACCCTACCTTGGCCTTCTTCTCAACTTTTCCTCTCATATATGTACCGGGTTATGAGATGCAATAATTGTACTTAGGATGAAACTATGATGAAGCCTTTCAAATTTATTAGAATAATGTTTAATCTTTTCAGTTATTATGTACCATATTTCCATGTCATTAAACTTTAAAGATCCTCTATTTGTAAAATGTAATGAAATAATATTTGATGAAAATGGTGGGATGCTATAAGGTGTGTCTCATATCTCATTTTCCTCATATAGGATGGAACATTATGAATTGTGAGAGATACATATATAGCTCAACTGTCTATTGCAGTGTATTTTTGTTCAGCCAAGTGTGTCACCATGGGGTGCACTGGTTTTGTTCTCAGAAAGATGATGGAAGTTTCTGGTTGTGTGTCTATTATCATCGCTTGAACCAAATTACAGTGAAGAATCGCTTCCATCTCTTATTTATTGATGATTTATTCGATCAACTAAAGGGTGCTATTTGGTTCTCAAAGATCAATTTACTGTCATGGTATCATTAAATGTGATTGAAGGATGGGGATATCTCGAAGAGTGCTTTCCGTTGTCTGAATGTCCAGAATGCCTTCGATTTTTTATTGTGGATAATCCCCATTTTATGGGTTGAAGGGGAACCCATACATGACCCATTGGCCCAAGGCACAAATCTCGACATGACCCACAATACATGACCTGAAGGCCCAGAGGCATATATGTCCATTACATGACTCGTAGGCCCAACCCACTAGAACTGCCCCTCCCTAGCTTCTATATCATTGATCACCTAGCTCCCCACCATTAATTGCTGATTATATAGATTTTCCCTGTACAAAGTTGCACGGTGCCTGGTCCCGATGGTGGTTGCTGCACCCTCTCATTCTTCCAATCCAGTTAGCTCTGTTTCCAGTGACTTCTACTCTTGTTGCTCTGATCCTCTTCTCGAGCCTTCACTTTGTGAACTAGGCTACTCTATGTTCTTTGTGTCCCAAAGGACATGTGGCATGAATGCCTTGATGACTCGAAGTCCCTCGAGACCTGTATGCCCAAACCGGTGGCCCGAAAGCCCAAATCAAGTGAATAGTTCTTGCAGCTACAGTACTGAACAATGCTTGCTATAGTAATTGCTATAGTACCGATTTCTCCAGCTATGTTCATCGAGTTAATGAATGTCATGTTCCAAGTGTTCCTTTATATGTTCATGGTGGTTCTCATCAATGAAAAACTTGTATACTATGCATTCGAGGTGGAGCATGGAGAGAACCTATATGCCATTTTGGGAGTTCTTTATCATCAGCAACTATTTGGGATGTTTTAGAAATATGAGTTTTTGGATGAAGAATTCCATTTATTGGGGAATGTTGTATCCTACTTGGAAGTAGCTATGGATTTTTCGAAGATATAAGCAGTTGTGTCTTGGTCAGCCCTCAAGACAGCGGAAGAGGTGCGAATGTTTCTTAGTCTTTCAGGCTATTATAGGAGGATCATATCCAATTTTTTTAGGTTTCATCTCCTATAACAACATTTACTAGAAAGTATCATGTGTTCTTGTGGACTGATTAGTTTCAAAAAACTTTTGAGTATCTGAGGGAGAAGTTGGCTAGTGCTCAAGTTCTTTTTCATCCTTCAAAAAGAGTTTAGTTTTTGGTTTTCTATGATGGTTTGAGTCATTAGTTCGGCTACGTTCTGATATAGTTGAGGTTAGTATTTTATTATGGGTCTTGATAGTTACTTCCCCATGAGTGTAAATATTCCACCCATGATCTCTAGTTGGTAAAGGTGTTGTTTTCCCTAATGTTTTGGAGACATTACCTCATCGGTGAGTACTTTGTGAACTTCAAAAATCATAAAATCATGAGGTATGTTTTCTCCTAGTGTGACATGATCCTAAATAAATGTTAGTGGGTGGAGTTATTATAGTATTACCAATTTGAGATTTCATATACACCTAGAAAGGGAAATTTTTTGGCTGATGAATTTATCAGGAAGTCGTGTAGTGATGTAGTGTGTAAATATGGTTATTCTTGGAGAGAAATGGAAGAAATTTCAGCATCACATCCACATATGGGTGAATTTGGGGGTTTTATTTTTTATATGATAGTGAAGTCATCTATGGTGTAGTTGGTGGAGGAGTCCTAGCTGTGGGGTCTTGAGGTGGAGGTATAGAGAGACCGAGTTTTTTTTGTGGTGAGACCCCTAATGGTTGTTTTGAGGATAAACAACACTAGGTGTTGTTTCTGAGAAGGATATTTGTTCCATTAGTAATGAATGAGATGGTTCTCAGAGAGTTTCATAGTTCACCTTTGGTGGTATATCCTAGCATGAAAAATTTGTACCGAACCTTGAGAGGTTAGTTTTGGGTCACCTGGTTTGAAGTGTGTAGATGCAGAGTTTATGTCTCGATGTTTGGTTTCCTGAAGGTAAACAATGAGCACCGTGTTCATAGTGGTTTTCTCTGGTCATTAGATGTTCCTCAGTGGAAGTGGGAGGGAATTTCGATGGGATTTTTTACCGGTTTACCTCAAGATCCGGGAGGCTATGATGCTATATGGGTGGTACTGGATCATTTGACGAAATTATCCCAGTCTATGGAGATCAAAGAGTCAATATCATTGGTGGTTTTATAGAGGCTGTATCTAGATAAAGTGGCGGGACTCCATAGAGTCCCAAGGACGATCATTTCTAATATAGATCCTTGTTTTCAATATAGGATGTAGAGTGGTATCCAACATACTTTTGGTTCTTAGTTATGCCTTAACACTACTTTTCATCTACAGATAGATGGTCAGAAAGATTAGACAATCTGGGCACTTGATTACATGTTGCGATCTTGTGTATTGGATTTCATAGGTTCTTGGATGAGGCACATTCTCTTGGAAGAGTTATCATACAATAATAGTTTTCACTCCACCATCAGTATGGAGCCATTTGAAACCTCTAAAAGATGAAATTTCCATTCTTCATTTTGGTGGGATGGGGTTGGAGAGTCAGCAATTCTTGAGCCAGAACTGGTACAGAACACAACAGAGATGGTTCAGGTGATTCACAAGAAGATGAAGGTAGCACAGGATCATCAGAAATACTATGAAAATCATAAGACGAGACCTGTGGTGTTTTACGTTATAGATCACGTGTTCCTAAAGGTAGTTCCCCTTCTTGGATAGTGAAGGATTGGTTGTGGGAGTATGTTTTATCCTCAGTCGTTTGGGCCTTTTGAGGTGTTGGATCATGTTGGAGCCATGGAATATTGGATATCACTTCTCTCGTATATGATCTAAATATAGGATGTTTTTCAAATGTCATTTCTCCATCATTATCTTCATGATCAAACTCACATCATCGATTGGTGTGAGATCGATGTTGATAATTATGCGACCTTCGAGGAGTGTCCTATAAATATCTAGTATCACTAGGAGAATGTTTCATGTGGGTGTGATATCCCATAGGTTTGTGTCTTGGGGTGGCATAGTGGAATAAAGGAGAGTACCTGGGAACATGATTCGTAGATACACACTCAGTACCCCAAGAAGTTTGACGTTTATCTCTTATCTTGTAACATTGTTCATTTTATGGTTGTAGACCTTTATATTTATGAGATGGATTTATCTTGTTTATTAAAGTTCATAACTCTATTTTTAGAGGTATATCCCCTGGGAGAGTGTTCAAGAGTTGGTTGTGGTTGTTGCTTGGTTTTTTAATGTTCCTGTAGTATGCTGTTGAGCATTTGTGGTGGAAATAACCTTGAGAAGTATTTCACCGAGGGGCAGTTCGGATGAACTTTTTTCTATTTTCTCTCCGGGTTGGTTTTGGATTCTCAAGGACGGTAATTCTTAGAGAGGTATCTAATGTAAGGGTCAGGATTTATGTGGATTGATCCTTTTTGTTCTATTGAGGATTACAGATCTTGATGGAGGCTTAGAGGAAGTCTGATGGGACTCGGGTGTTGAGAACTGAGAGCAAGGAACATTCAAGTGTGAAAGTGGGTTCCACGTCATGTAGAATAATTTCACTTTGTCAAAGTGGGACTCATATTGGATAATATTTCTGGGTTTGGAAAACAAAATAAATGCGAAATGTGATGCTTTTTTGGTGAACACCGACCTCGAGGAATTACACGACATGAAAGGGGATTACATGTCATGTAATACCTTGATACTGTAATGTTTTAAGTGTTTTTCCACCTTCTTGGGTTGTCAAATACCATATATTATATTTCCCTCTCTCTCATCCTAAGTGGCCTGAAAGTCCCCTCCTTGGCATTTTGGAGACCCCTTCAATGAGAATTGATCCCAGGTTTCAATGTTTGATACGTGGTGACTCAACTTGATCCAAGGTGTGTTTTTTATTTTTTTTTCTAGCGGTTTATCCCAATTTAATCTCATTTTACTCATATTATTCACATCATGATATAAAAGTTTCTTACCCATGTTTCTAATGGGTTTTCTATTGGTTGTTTTTGGTGTGATGGTTCTGTGACATTATTTGATGGATACAGACCTTGGGGGAGAGGTGATCAGAGATCTGTTACATTGATCTGTTCTCATGAGAATAACATCTATGACCTTTTACAATAGGGGATTCATTTCTTATCTATTTAATTACATGAAATATTAAAGTTATCATGGTTTATCCCCTTATATCCTAATTAAATTTATCAAATTAAATACTTGAACTGGATTAAAGAATTTGTATCAATTCTATACAGATGTTGTGGCTTTATACCGTGATACCAATTTGCTTCTTGATTTTCTAGATAGTGTGATATCTATGCATTTCTTGGTTTAACATGTTGTTTTAGATGAAAATTGGTAAATATTGTAAACATGGAATTAATTTATAATTAATTGGATAAAGGAATTAAATAGGCATGTTTATTGAATCCTCTTATTGTTGAAATTTGATGTTAATAAAAGTTATGCAAGTTTTCATGTTCAATTGAGTTGGTTAATGAACCAGAATCTTGTTGATTCATATTGATATAATAATTAAAGGCATGTTAAATTAATTATTTAATTAATTTTTTATAGCTTTTGATATCTTGATGATTAGGATTTCTGTAGTTGGAAATTGTGAATAATGAATCGGTTAATTCAAGATGGAATAAGAACAGTTTGCATGATAAAAGATAATGACTTTGTGGGGATTGAGTTGTCTGCTTTCTTATAAAGTACAAATGACTTGTGCTTTGGAGTCATGAGATATAGTTGTGTATAAAGGCATAATTTCTTGATTTGGGGCTGAGAGCCTATTGCTATGTTTGTTTCCTGCTACTTGTGCTGTGACGTGAGACTAAGATTGTTGATACTAGAAGGATGTTGTGGTTTGTGGGGGCAAGGAGGCCTTAATGTGACATGATCCTTGGGTGGATGATCCTAGAGGGATGTTTTTGTATATGGGGTAGGTATGATTGGTTGTTTTGGTGGAATTTGATTCTTGGGGTGGTGAGATGCATCACGTTATGCATGTAGTGTCAGGGAAGGCACTAAAGATGATGGAATGGGTTGAATCTAGGAATACCCATCGATATGAAAGTTGGATTATTGTTTAATATGTTGTTTGGATGGTGTCTTGGTTGTTGTTTATCTACTTTACTTTCCCCAAAGCTTGAGTGAGAAAAATGTTTTTTGTTACTCTCTTTCCATGGGATGTGAAGATGAAAGGGGTATGCCACAAGCTTTCTGTGTTTATCTCCTCATGGTTGGATGAGTTTACTCTCCTACTATAGGTGGTAAAGACTCGATGGGTAGTTCATATACTAACCATGATGATCCCCTTATTTTGGGGATCTTAGAATGTTTTCCAAGATAACCTAGTGATATAGAAAGTAATGATGCTAATAAATGAATAAATGTTTAACCCATGTGTTTGGAGCTTGTTGGGATGCAATGATGAGGTTGTAATTTTGAGAATTCATGGGCTCAGTTTGGTTATTCTTGCAGGGAATGGATCTTTATTGAAATGGTAAAGTGATGTAATGTGGAAAATGATGATGGTTAACTAATGGTTAAGAATTAATTAACCTAACATGTAAATGATAAAAAGGGATAAGATAATTTATTGCAGCTCTTTAAATGGTTGTGTACTTATAGGATATCTGGTCTTGGAGATGGTAGCTAGGAGTCCAAGAGATATTAGTTGTAGTTGTGATTGAGACTAGGATATGCCTTTAGTGTGGTTGTGAGCAACATTATATCATGTACTGTTTGTGTTTCTATATGCTACTCCACCCTATCAGTTAGGGAAAATGACACCTTAGGGATTTCGAGCCATAGGGGGGTGTTTTCCCCAACATCTCAGTGGGAGGATGGATGGCTGACTACCCCCTTTGGTCCTTCTCTCTTCTCTTGGTAGTTACTTGTGCTGGAATGAATTGTGGTATGTTTTCCCCCTATATGTGTTTAGAGAGATATAATGTCTGATGGTTATTTCACACACATATATTCTGGATATATTTTTCTAAGGAATACTATTGGTACAATATGTATAGGCTGTGATGGCTTGAGGATACTTACACTATGTATGGGATATGATGTCTTGAGGTATAATATCCGATGTATGATACAAGATACATGAGTTGTGGTTGATCCGGGAAACTACCTGGTTACTTTTGGTTATGTGGATGTGGTGTGTTTTGTATGAGGTGCATATTGTGGTGCTTCACCGAGGTGTACATGGGATAAACTTTTAGGTGGGAGGTGCTCAGGATGTGTGATGTTGGGGAAGAGTAAAAAACCAGTGGGGAAGAGGTAGTGTGGTGCCATTGATATTCTTTATTATATAAATTTCTATTGTTTGTGATAATTACTGAGTTTATCCTTAGTGAGACTGTGAACATAGTATAGCTGTTTAGGTGATGAGTTAGGTTTACTTATTTTTCATTGTGCTTTAGCATAATTTCTTTACTTTTTCATGAGAGGATCTAGGGAGGATCCTATTGAGTATACTATTATTCTCACTCTATATATATATATAAACTGTTTTCAGGTCCTTTGGAGGAGGTTGTAGATCAGGCTTGTTGATAACATCTTGTGGGTAACATGAGCTGTTTGAGCTTTGTGGTCACTATCAACCTTACGTTAATTTGGTACATTCTGTTTTCCCTTTTAGTTTTAGTAGTTCTTGCATGACATTACATTTATGTACTTGAATTTTCTTCTATATTTTAGTTTGTGTAGGACTTGATTGGTGTCTATCTTATCTCTCTCATCCAAATGTGTTTCTCTTAGAGGATAATGCCTCCCATATGTTTGTTTACTCTACCCTCAGTTCTAGTCACCTACTTGGAGCCTACTAGATGTGGGATTTGGGGGTCACTATCTCTCTTCTACCATTAATCTCCCAGGATGGGAACAAATTGTGGCGAGGGGGTTGTTACAATCCTAATATTCCATTTCCACACCCTCTATTAGAACATGATCTAATGGTTCTCTTCATCCACTGTTGCACCATATCTACAACCAATTCAACCATTTCAACTAAATCTACTATTAGCCTCACACTACCTCTATCCACTATGACAGACATATAATGCTCCACTTCTACTGTTATCATGCATAGTAGAACTACTGGTATGGATCTCCAGCTTTCGCCACTCCAATATTCCATTCCCTCTTCCATCTACTATAGGCGAACCCTCTGTATCTACAGGTACGTAGATCCCCAAATCTACCATTGGCCACCACATCCAATGGTAGATTCACATTTATTTCTCAACTATCCCGCAATATAATATTCTTGTATAGACCAGTGATCTAATGCCACTGTCTCACCATCTACCATTAGCCAGCCCTACCATCAGTAAAGATGTTGTATCCACTGATAGATCAACATCATACTACCACTCATCGACTAAACTTCCATTGCCATTGTTTCCTATTTGTGCCAGTATTCCCACCACTATCTTCCATTTCATCCACCAATGTTACACCCCATCCATAGAATCAAATCATCCCACTACTAATGTAGATGAAACCAAAAGATTTGGGGAACCTGGTGTTACTGTTTTGACACCAATAGGAAGTCATCATGAACGCTTGAAGATGAAGATGAGCAGAACCTCACCTATTGAAGACTCACATCAGCTGATGTACACGTTTGATAAAAGCAAGGATGTGTAAATCCAATCGATTCAAGGGAGATGACCGAGGATTTTCATGCTTGTGAATACTACCCATGCATGATCTAGCCATTGATGAAGAATCCCTGTTAGTTAGATCAATAGAGAAATAGAACTTGAAAAGTCGATTGAAGATAAAATCTACAATTTCCTATGAAGATGGGCTACCGATATATGTGGTGAAGAGCCGCCACCTACTCCTAGTTTTGGAGGATCTGATCCCCTACACATCCTCAACTACTGAAAATGAAGAACCCATGGTAGGATAAGAAAATGGGAAAAAGTTAAATAAAATAATAATAAAAATACATATAAATAAATAAATAATATATATAATAATAATTTGAATATATATATTAATAATTATGTATGTTTGTAAATATTTTTATATATCTATAATAATAGAAACAATATAAATATATTAATAATAATATGTATATAAATATAAAAACAAATTACACACACACACACTGATATATATATATATATTTATATATTAATAATAATATAATTAAATAATATATATATATATATATATTCACTATGAAAAAATAATTGATGGGATGTAAACTAGATACTTCCATGCCCAAAAATAGAAATTCTTTTTTTAAAATCTAAAATGTATGCTACTGAGCTTTTTTTCAGTTGTCTGGAAGGATCAGGCGGTGATCAGGAAATGGTGATCGTGGGTGCTGATCATGGGAATTGTTCTACATATTAGAGGGGAGCACATATTGTTTTGGGAGACAAGATATTATCACATAGATGTTACTTTGGTCTAGGGACGAGCATGTTAAAGCATGCCACATGGATCTCTGTTGGTAGTTAGTTAGTTTTGTCACTACTTTTGTTTTTCGAATAAGTGGATCAATCCTCCCCAATTTTTGACATTACCCGAACACAGGAATCATCTTGTATTCATGGAGATGGGAACCTTTTATCTTTTTTTCTTCTTCCAAATCTACAATTACCATTTTCATCTATTTTTTTAAATATCGCTATTCTGTTTCTTTTTTTTAAATACTATTTTGATGGTTGTATTTTTTTTCTTCTCGATTTGATTGGTGTCATGATATGGAATATCCAATAATAGAGAACTAATTTGTGGGTATTGATTTCAGGAAGTGAAATTTTACTCTACCTTTAGCTCCTCACATCATGATTACCATTACCTATTTTTCACTCTTAGAGAATTGTGAAGGTGGTCTGGGGGTGTGTATGAGCACATTCTTGCAAAAGAATAGTTTGATACTCATTTTAATCAATCCATTTCCACTTACTCTATCATTTTATTGATTTAGAAACGTTTTTTGGTTTTCTAATATGATGATCTCCATATTATCATTCTGGTTTGTGGGATTTCCTATCCATAGTGTGTCTATTGAGTGATTCAATTTTCAATTTGGTGGAATTATCAAGTACTGAAGAAGTATTGTGTTTGAGTGTTCATTGTATACATGAGAGAGGTGTGTGATCAGATTCATTAGTCATGCTTTGAGTGGGGGTGAGAATTGATGTTATTCTTCAGAAGATCTTTGAAGGGTTGCTAAGGGTGGAGCAACCTAGATCTAATGTTATTATAACTGACTTTCTTCTCTGTCTTCCTATATTTTTTAGTTCCTCATGTTGTTTTCTTTTTTCAGTTCTTCTTCTCATATTATGTTCTTGTCCTCCCCCTATCACTATGATTTTCATCACTGATTTTTTTTCATTTCATTTTTTAATATATACATATATACATATACATATATATATATATATATATATATTTGGAAATATCCCTAGGGAATTCAACACTTATTCCCATAGAGAAACACTAGGCTAAGCCACTGTTCTAAATTCTAGATTTTATAAATGTATCTTTGACCTTCCTCATGAATAAGATTATGTGAACAGATATAAAAATTAACAAGAGGGATTTTCAAAAAATATTTGACCTTTTGAGAACCAATTCTCTAATACCATTTGTAATTAACTAACCCATGATCACCTATCACATTACTAGAAATATCCCACTATTAGGTATTAATGGAGTTTCTGATCCCCATGGGGTGGAAACTAGTTCTTAGGTATCATAAATAAATACTAGGGAATTATTTTAGACACACATAAGCATATTAATAAGTCATGAAAACAAATGAGGATTTGACATAACCTATCTGGATGGGGTAAAACCATTCAACTAAAATTAGCATCTAAAAATAAAGAAGAAATATTTTTTTTTTCAAAATATAATAAACAAGCTTCAAAATAAATAAAACTACACCACCAAATAAAATAAAATATAAATATATATAATGAGAGAAATATATAAAAATACACTCGGGTAAACTATATGATAACAAATCCTCAATTTGAAACAAAATTCAAACACTTAAAATGAAACAAAAATGTTTCCCACTTGGAATCAATGTATCCCACCATTTCGATCCTCAAACCATACAAACAATCAATGAATGTAATGAAATATGAATCACTGGATAAAAAGTACAATATTTTTTCACACACACATAAAAACACCTATTTATATGCATGGTGTGAGTCAAACATGCATAGTAACATTTCACATAAGTGTCTATATTGTTCCTTTAATATTATATTCCATAAATTCAAGTGTAAATATAATTTTTAATTTTCTTCACATGAACGAGTGTAAATAAATCAAGTATCGAAAAATATCTCTTTGATTCTAAAACCAAGGTAAATCCTTTTAAAGAACATGTGGGGACCATCCAACCTATTTTTTTTCTTTAAACCTAATAAATAAGTCAAAATATACATTAAAATTTAACTCAGTAATTCAAGAAATAGTACTTTTAAATTCATCAAACAAACTAACCATTTCAATATATTTTCCCTGAACAATTCAAAAAATCCTTTTAATAAAATTTACTTTCCCTTTTTAAAAACACATATTACAAAAAATTATGAATAATTTTGAAATTAAAAAAAATGAATAACAATAAAATCACATAATTATAGATTACACTAAGGAATAAATTAACCCTAATAAAAATAAACAACTGAACTATAGTGCTATACAATTAAAATCTATTCGATATAATTGTGTTATAATTGGATTCCCCTAAATTATCCATAAACATATCTAATAATCTTGGAAAATTCACTAGGATATTACATGAATGATATTATACTAGGTTCATTAGATCATTATCTCCAGGGCCCTCTATATGAAACCAAAAAATCCCATTCGACATATCTTTCATTTCACCAAGTACAATATGTACCCCAATAGGGTGTAACATTCCTTTAAATAAAATTCTAAAAGGTTTGAAGTATACTCTAGTCCTTAAATACACTAACATGGTCTAATTATAACCCTTTACTATAATAAATTATTTAATATATATCACAAAAAATTTCCAAATCAACTAGTGACAATTACCCCTTCAGAAATATTTTAATTTTTTTAAAGAGTCACTCATACATTTTCCAAAAAATTGTAGCATGCGATAACTTCAAGATAAGTATATAAAACTTTTAAAGACCATTTTAGACCCCAAATGGAAAATTTATATCAGCATAATTTGGAATTTAAATCATTATAAAATATTTAATCATTTAATGATATATAATATAAATGAATGAAACAGAAACACATACCTTGATATAACTAGAAACAATCCACAACACATTTACTTCAATGAAAGTAGCCAAACCTAGCATGAATTCCAATCCTAAATCCCTAAACATTAAAAATCACATGATTAAAAAAAATTCAAACCCTAAAATTCACCCTAAAAATGAATGAAACTGATGGGAGAAGAGAAAAATATTGGGAAAGGAGTTGGGGGATAAAGGATAAGAAGAAATAATTAAAATACCATGATGAAATACATGAAATAAAAGGATAAGGAGATAAGAAACCAATGGATAAGGAGGAGAAGGAGGGAGGAGATATAATGGATATATTTATGCAGAAACTAGTATGAGAGAGGGGATAATGGGTGAAAAAACCCATAATAATTGATATTTGAGAAAATAATAAAACCCAAACAATTAAACTCTTGTATATGACACTACAACATAAACCATGACTGGAAACATACCATATTGCTACTCTAGGAATCCAATAATAATCCCTTATATTACCAAAAACCATGGTGAATATCGATACCCATCTATTTTTATGCACACAACATTACTTATTCCACTATATAGTATTTCCCACTATTTACCAGAAGGGAAACCCCTCAACTAAACTACCTAGTGAAACACCAAACCTGAACATTTCTTCAATATCCATTTCCCTCAAAGAAATAGAAGCATCTAAAATTCTCATTAAAATTCCAAATTCTAGGGATTTAGGGAATGGCGACATCACCCTCAACACAATACATAGTCATCATACTCAAACTGTCATATAAAAAATAAAAACTCTCAGAAAACATAAAATACCTCAAAATCTAACAATATTAATTAAGAATGTGAAATATGGGTGTAACAATTTCTATATCCAAGATAGCTAGTTTGGTTAAGGGAAGCCCAAAATGACTCTCCCACTCTCCAATACTACCAAATAATCACAAAGTATGATTTTTATAAGCTTTTAAGATCAATTATTCCTAATAAACCTTGATAATTAGGATTGAAAATATATTTTTTGGATTAAAACTAGTATACATTTGATAAATAGGATGAGACATAGAAAAATCCAACCTTGATATTTTTTAATAAATTTTATGTAATATTTACGGATTATAGAAAAATTCATCACATGAACATATATTGAAGATACAACATCCTTGATAATAATGATTCATCTACTTTGAATTATGATTTCCCCTTCCATGATAAAAATATAGAGGTAAAAAATCCTACATGTAAGTGTTTTGGATGATTATATATATATATTTTGAATGGGAAACATCAGATAATTAAGATGAAGATTTTATACCCTTATATACATTAAATATTCAAACCCTCTATTCCTGTGGAGATAAAAAAATTTCCAATCAAAATAGTGTTTGTATTGTAATTGAAAAGTTAACCTAATGATCTTTTCTAACATTAGAGAAAAGAGTTGAAAGATATTATGATATAAGGACCATTATTGTGGGAAATGATATTATCATTAGTAAGGGATATGTGATAAATCCTTTGGAATCCTCACCTATCAATTTACAGTGCGACATAACCATTTTCAAAAAAAGAATTGATGTTCCAACTAAAAAACATAGATACCATGATAAATAAGTAAATTGAGAGTGGTTTACCTTATATAACACTTATTTCATGTTGGAATAAGCCATAAATTTTCCTTTTTAATATAAATAAAACAAAACAAGACTTAATATTTCTCGTCTTCTAGTGACACAATTGATTATAATAAGAAAGTTTAATCGTATTTAATTGAATAAAGTTCCAAGATAATTTATTGAAGGCCATTTTCATATCAATCTCGATAGAAAAATTTGGTTCTATCAAATTTTTATTCAGTATGTGAATCATCTCCTTATATTAGAGGTTTTATACTCAATTTCACTCACTTCCATGAATAATTCACGTTCTTTAGATATGATATTTGGATGAAAATAGTTTACTATGGTAGCAAATATCATACAGAAGACCTTAAGGATGAATATGGGAAGGTGAATAGGCCCTAAAGCACTAAATGTTTGAGGATGAAATGTATTCAAAATAAGAAAAATCTATGATCTATACATGGAATATGGAATAATGGTTTTAATACAGATGTATAGGATGGATCAAATGGAATTTTTGTCTATAATCTTTCAAAATAATCTAAAATATGTAACGATAATAACTACCCATTTATAGGGAAATATTTTTATAATTTTTCCAAACTTTCTCTTTAATTTCATGATATGAGTGTAGGGGAAATAGAAAGATGTTTTCATATTTTATGATGAAGGAATGTGAATCTATTAGGAAGAAACCTTATTTAAATCAATATTTTCATGATCTAACAATATTTTTTCAAATTTTATAGTGTCCCTTCAAATTTCTACTTGATTTTAAATACAGGATCCATTAAAATATGTAATAGATGTGATGTTTTTAAACGTTTCATTTAGTCTAATAATGATATAAATTAGTGTTATAATTATATTCCTTGATCCATTGATTTATATTTTTTAAACTATAAAATATTTTCTCATGAATTAACTTCAATGTAAACTAAGATTCAAATCAAGGATAAAATACACTATTAGTTTCATAAGGATCAACAATATGGATAGTTTTTGTAATAAAATCATTTGATTCAGCTTTCACAACATTCTAAAAAATGTTCAAAATGAAATTTTTTCTTTCCACTCTTTGATATTATACTTGAGAAGCATTTTTTGAGGAATACGCTTCTCATTATACCTCTAAAATTGATGGAATTTTAAATTTATAGATAAACACTAGAAATGAGGATGTAAATTTGATATATTTTGAAATGTGAATAAGTTGATACCCACTTTTTTAGATACAAAAAATAAATTCCAAAGAGATAAATGTCCATGGGAGGCTTTTTTAAGGTGGGAGAAAATATTAGGATAAAAAAGAAAATAGAAAAATATATTTAAAAGATATCTATCAAGGACTATTTAGGTTTTTTAGGGCATTATTACTAGAAAAAATGTATTAAGATAAATGGGTGGAAAATTTAACAAGATAACACTAAAAAATGCATTCTTAAAAATAAAAAAATGCTATTATTACATGGGATCTCATTTTCATTGTATTATTATATAAAAGAAATCAAATTTATGTCATTCCCCCATTAGTTTAGATTTAAATATTAACATGTGAAGATGATTCCCTATGTTCAAATGTTCTTTCCTTTTAACTATTTTGTGTTGTGAATAAATAGATAAAAATAAAAAACCTATTTTTATCAAAAAAAAATTCAAACTGGATGTCAACCAGTTGATCCCAAAAAATATCATTTAATAAAGGCATAGAATATTTATTATAAAATATTAAAATAATTCCATTGGAAATAACAATATATATATAAATCAATACTGTTTTAATACAATGAGCCCTTGGATTAGAGTTAATGGATCCAAATACTAAAAGTAGTTGAATATTATATTTCTTCAAAAAGTGATAGATCCTATTAGAGAAATAGGATATGCCCCTAATGTTCACATAAATGCATGAAAAAATTATTACATGTTGAGTAAATCCTGATGACCTCCCTTGACCTCACATATAGTGGTTATTAGGTAATATAGTTCGGATAATATCATATTCCTCTTATGATTGGTGGGTAGAATAAAATAATATGGTTTTCTATATATTTTAATTTTAATTTTATTTCTAATTTTCTTCAAGTCAACCTTTCTCCATTTTAGATTCAAAGTTGGAAATTTAGATTAAGCGACATTGTTCTTCTAGGAAGATGAGGCACTCCTAAGGTAAAGAGATATATAAATATTCTAATTCTAGATTAGGTATTATAAATTTTGGAGAAATGTATAGATTCTTCTAAATCATGAGAAGTAGATAAATCCCATATGTTCAGAATTATTGGTTCATTTTGATTAGAGGAAATGACATGATCATTATTTTCCTTATGAGGAGGCTAAATTAATATAGTAAAATGATGTTAATTGAAACTATCTTCACTTGAATAATTAAAATAGAAATCTATATTCTCTATCATTTCCTGAACCATATTCAAAAAGAGAAATTACCTTCTCAATCATCTCTCAAAACCAATTTACCTTTTGATATAGATTTAACTTCAATGATAGAAGTTTGAGGGTATGGTGGATGAGTTGAATGACATGCCTATCAAGAATGCGAACAAGACGATGAAGTAGGATCTGACCTAGATGGAAAATTGAATACATGAGATAAAATCAAATAGGTAAAATAAACCAATATAACCATAACTATTTTATCTCAATTATAATATTTTTACAATTAATAATGATGTTTTGGAAAATATTTTTGCCATGGTACACAATTCTCTCAAACATATATATAGTGGATAAAAATTTATTCAATATGACATATATTCCCATAAGCGTATTCAGTTCTATTATAAACTAAATCAAAACATCCTATACTTGGGAAACTAGTTCAATTATATCCTCAAATATAAATTTGTATAAAATATTACTCTAATTTTAGCTACTGATTTCTCAATGATTTAATTTTTTTAGAATAATATTGAAATAGAAAAATATTTCTATCATGTAATTTATATATATTTTATAAAATCTTTTTTTTCAGTAAGATTTAATAATGATATATTAGTTGAGAAATTATTCCACATATTTCCCCATTTCATTTACAAAAAAACAATTCAATATAAAATGAAGTCTTTACCTCCTGGAAATATGTGTAAACAACTTCAATAATAACATGTATAATATGGATGAGATAAAAAGTAAATAATGGAGGTGTTACTTGATTTGGTGGTTTGATGGGTAGTTTATACTAAATATCCTTAATGATTTGTCTAGTCCGAGGATGAAAATTAAATACAGTTTTAGGATGTGTTGTAGGAGAAATATGAGAAACTTCACCAATTTCTCTTCATGTGGCCAATATTCCATCACAATCCATGTTCACTATTTTTATATACTCTACTAAATCTTGATAGAAATAATCCATCTTAAAAATTTCAATATCAATATTTGACAACAATATAGGTTGGATACTGATATTAATTGAATTATATTCCATGGTAATTAACTACTATCTCATAGTATAATGTGTCTCAGTAAATTTAATTAGTTTTTTATTGATATTGTATTGTAGAGAATCCTTAATCTATTCTAGACACCAATAGGATACAAGTTAACTATTATATGCTTTCTCTTAAAATGGAAACCGAGTACATTCGATTCCAAATATCTATTTAGACATATATCTATGGTTTTACTTTTCAAAAGTGATACAAAAAATTATTAATACATATAAAAGACATAAATAATAATTTGATTTTAATTTTTCAACAAATAAAACTAAAAGGGGTTAACATATTCTTCAATGTGAATAGTTTTCTCAAAATATATAATTTTATATTTTTTTCAATTTTTATAGAATTATTATCTTCCAAACTTATATCATTTTTCAATATTTATCACATCATGGATAGTCATATATAAATTTATAAGAAGATTAAGAGTCTCTTATTTTATAAAAATGGGAGGAGTAATGTCTTAGATGAGAGAAAGAAATTTCTCAAATTCATTTCCAGGTTATTTTTCTTCATAAAATATAAATAATTATTCTTGTATATGAGAAAGAGAAGAGATGATATTACCATCATTGTTAATTATTTTCTATAATTCACCATCATGTGTATATATTATTGTCTAAAATATATAAAATTGATGAACTAGTTATCATATGGTATCATTAATCACCTAAATATTATCCTATTAAATTTTAATTGCATCCTATTGAACCTCTTCAACCACTCTTAGTGATATTGAAAATGGAATGAAAATATTATATGATGGGTCATTACACGGTAATGATCTATTGTGACTTTATTGTCTCTGTAAATTTACATCACCATGAAACCCAACACTCTATAAAACCTTATAATAGTGATCTTCCCAAGAATAAATAGGGCTTCTAGGAATATATAGTATCCTCTTGTAAAATAATATAACTATTAGAGGTGTATTTTATAAAATATTATCTATTTTATATTTATAAGGATTTTATTTTTTCTCATGATCATCAAAATATTATCCATCAGTCTTTTATTTATTAGTATAATATTTATTAATCACTTGTTTAGCTTCATCTTTAGAGACAAAAAAACTTCAACATGTTTAGCTGATTCACCAATTCCCTTAATTGTTTTATTTGGATCATGTCTAGCTTTATCTCACCCAATAGGTTGAGTATATCTGTTATACAAAGAAAATACGTCATATAGATTCTCTCGGTACATTACCCAATACCATCACCAAGAATTATAATATATCATTATTTTTTACTAATCTTTTGATTAATGAAAATTACATTTTTTGTTTCTACTCTTGATTCTCCTTGTCCTACCAATAATTTCCCTTCTTACACCATAGATAACATCCTTGTATAAGGTAATGTGACGAAATTTAAAGTGTTTTTCATAAATATTCCATGATTCATATCAAGAATCTATATAAGTTGATCTTCTAGTTGATAAATTGAAAATATAGGAACAATGTGTCCAGATATATCAATATAATACAGTATCCCTTATTTGGATAAATTTAGTATTGAACGATTAGTATAAGAATTATATTATCACTATTTAATTTAAAGTAATTTTGTCTCTATGATTCAATATTATTTTCCAGTAGTGATAAAGCTTGGGTAACCTAAAAAATGGGGGTATGTAATAATTGAGACATTATTAAAGTTCTCACAATCTTAGTTCATAGTATTCCTAGATCCCTAACCCATTTTATTGAAGTCACTTTAACCAGTTACCAATTAATACTCATCTTAATCACATGTTTACTCTCTAGAAACTAAAATATAAAATTTAAACAAAATTACATCACTAAAAATGAATAAAATGTATGATTTTTTAAGACTTAATTCCATCCATGGCCAATTAAAATTATCCATGTCATATTTTTTGAATATTTTAACCATTCCATTTCAACAATGTCCTCTAGACCTAATATATTATCTCATAATTGGTGATTATTTACACACTAGGATGTATACGTACTTAATTTTGATTACTTTGATTATTGATCCTCTACATTGGTTGATGAAGAAAATGGTGTTAGTCTTTAAAATCCCATCATCATGAGGGTTTTTTGGAAATAATTAATATTTAAGAATACTTCAAAGTCTTTCTAATGATAGATAAAAATAATGGAAATCCATTAATAACCTGAGATAGATTTTTAGCTTCAATTTTTAGTTTTCGAGTAAATGTTAAATTTCCACACAATAAAAACTGGAATATTTGTGATTCAAAGGAAAAATTTCAAATCATCAATTACGAAATAAACATTAAAATAAATAATAAATAATAATATAATCTAAATAAATGTATGATAATTAAAAAGGAACACATAGAAAATAAAAATCCATAATTTGTTTAACTAACCCTTATCCTTATTTTATGATAGTGTTAACTAACCTAAAGAATATTTCATAATAAGTTCCATTGATCACGATCAAAAGTCAAAATTGGTTGATTAATTATTTATGTTCAGTTATACTAACCATTTGTTTGAAATAAACTAACAATGGATTAAAAAAACAATGTCATGTAAATAATATATAAACACCATTAACAAATAAAAATGATTAAATAACGGATAATCAAAACATATATATAAATAAGATAAATATTTTAAAGGCAAGTCAAGAATTATTATTCCTCTCTTATTTTTTTTATAGTTTGTTATATCAATATTCAAAGTTTTAGTAATGATATAGACTAATTAAAAATCAATTCCTATGAATTCAAGAGTAATATCACCCCTCTAAAAAATGATTACTTAGAAAATTTTTATTATGTCAATATTCTTTGTCCTGGAATGAGATATTGGATTCATTGAGAAGTTAATAACACTTGAATTAGAAAATTTTATTTGATTTTTTTGAATTCATATCCATAAACAAGTAAAGTGTGTTTTTTCAACAAAATTTGTGCATAAAAACATTTTGCATCTATTTACTATGCTTCAATAATAGATACCAAAAATGATTTTTTACAGCACTATGAAATTAATGACTTTCCATAAAATTGGGATATGTTAGAGGTTATCTTTCTATCCAAATAACATAACCCAATATTAGAATTAAAATAATTAACTATTTCTAATGAATAAAACTTATTATTGAATAAACCAAAATTAAAAGTACTCTTGTGGTAATTGGAAAATTTAATTACTTCACTAATGTGGTATTCCTTGGGGATTATTAAAATAAAACACATATAATAAGTAAAAATTTTATATGTCTAAATAGTAGTAAGGAATAATAAATTTTCAGTAAAAAATATTCCTATATATTATTCAATTAGAATACAAGTTCATTTAATTCTAGTTATTAATTAGTACCTAATGGTTAGATAATTATATTAACATTGTCCTTAACAAAATATTTTAAATGATCCCTTTTATTTTTTACATTTATTAATAATATTACGATATTTTTGTTTGTAAAACACTAGATCCATTAAAAATTATAATTCCCCCATTAGGATAATTTAAAAATCCTCTTGCAAAATATTGTAGAAGTTATTCCACATATGTCATTTATATAATAAAATGTTAGATCGTGAACATGGATTGTATTTAATAAAATATCATGGAATTTTTTTTTGAAAAAATGAGTGAGATAAAATTTTACACTTTTAAAACATGTTTTATAAGTAATAAAATGAGCAACAAATTCCAAGCTATAAAATATTACTTAAAAATATACATAGCTTTAGATAGTTTAAAAATATAATCTAGCACCTAAGGATTTTGATAACCTAGGGGCCTCTTAAAAATCATCATCATGAATAAATCAACTCTTATATTTTTTTCAAGTATTTTATATATTTTGAATTCTATTTTATTTTCATAAGTAATCATTATTACATTGACCTTAATTCTAGATACTGGTGAAATTGTTTCCTCTAAATTCATAACTTACTCTTGATTATGAACCCAAGTAATACTTCTTTCTTTGTATCTAACAAAAATCCTTTAATTTTCTATTTTTTTTGAATTCTTTCTTAGTACCAATACTGGGATAGTTTTAGGGATATACATAAAGTGTAAAAAATTATTTATTTCAATTTTATGAAGTTCTTACTGTATGTATATTACCCAATTTTCATTACTGATAGCCTTAAAATGTTTATAGGTTCTTGTTGTAAACTTTTAAATTGATGTTAAACGTGGTTTTTAAAGTAATCTCTTATTTAAGGACCTTTGTAAAAAAACTAAGTATAATATCCAATTGATATATTTTGAGGATCCTAGAGGTTCTCAGTAAAGAATTAATTGGTCGTTCGATATGATATTCATGGTTTGGGATGTTTTTTGGCCACTATAATAACATTTAACAAGGTAATAAATAGCTTGGTCCTTTTTCTTAAAATATTAATTGATATTAAAACATTCTATATAATCTTAAATGCCTTCCTTAAATTAGGGTTCTAGTTTCATTTCAGTCTATTTCATCAAAATTTACAGAATTAGATTCTTCCAGAACATAAGTTCTTTTATTGAAAAATATATTTCCCAAACTAGTGGTTAAATATCCAAGTCAAATTCCCTTATCATTATTTAATAAAAACTTATCTTATTACCATTTAGTATTGAGAATATATACCTTTAATCCAAATACTATAAAGTTACTTATGTTTGGTTTTCAAATATTCTATAATTTAAAAGGTTTTTTAAAGATATCTTATTAGAACCCTATTGATTACATATAAATATGTGTTTATCGAATCATCACTAAAATAAATTGGTAAATCATACACTTTTTGAATAGACATGGATTTTTCCTAGATAATTTTCTAATTCAATTCAATAATCCCATCTTGTTGAGGTGTTCTAGCAGTATTGATATAATGGTCATATCCCTTTTGAAATCATAAAGATGGGAACTATTTGTTTTAAAAAATATGTACATGGTTACTTCTTAAATTTTTTACATAAGGTACACTATGATTTTTAACTCTTTCTTTATATTTGAAAATACTAGAGAAATAACTACATTTTTTTGGTAAAAAGTAAACCTTAGTGAATATTGAGTACTCATCAAGAACAACATATGTATACTAATTTATAAATATATTTTAAAGTCTAGATTTTATAAATAAATCAAAATGAATCAAATCTATCAGTTAAGATATAAAAACATATTTATTTTCTATGAAATAAATTTTGTGATGCTTATCATTTATTAATTGGGCTAAATAATTTATATCTTGGGAATTATAGCATTGGATTCTAATTAATTAACACAATTTTATTAATTTTTTTTACTAAGTAAACATTAAGATATACAAGTATCCTAATCCAACTCAAACACTAACAATAAAAAATCCACAAAACCTTGAAACATGCTAGTAATGATATTTTACTTCACAGTATTAGTGAAAGTACACTGGAAGTTAGATTAATCCATATAGACATGAAATTTCAAAATTTAAAACCCTCTATTTTTCCTCTACACCTATTAGGGTGTCTAGAATCTAAAACTCTTGAAATGACACTTGGTTTATCAAAAAAAATATTTGAAAAAAGTAGGAATCATAGAACATATATATTTTTTTGTTTTAACCAAAATTTGGGTGATTACATAGTTATTTTGTGGGTTATTCCCACATAGATATTCCATATATTTTGTTATAAAGAACTAAAAAAGGGAAAGTGAATATCCTTTAACCTAATGACCACACTAACTAGCTATAATTTAACCAATATAAATATTTAATCACTAAATATCCACCATTAAAATCATGAATAAAAGTATCATTGAAGAAAAATTTGGAAGGTAATGATAAAGTATTCAATAGACTAACATATATAATATTCTCCCTTAATTTCACATAAATATTTTCTGGAATTCCTCATATATCACCCTTTCCTTACAATGATCAATAAAATAATAAAGAAATAACATCTATGTTTTCCCTCAATAATATCAATTATTTTTTATCTAAACCATATAAACTCTCTCTTTACAATGAAAAATAATATATTTTGTTGTCTCACTTTCTCTCTAAGTCTCGTATACTCTATAACACGATGATTTTCTCAATATTTCAAAAAATTCCTTACTAGTTTATGTTCCATCATTATTATTCTAACCCTTATATACATGTTGGGGATATCCTTTTATTTATTCAATCCCCATGATCAATCTAGGTGTCCCATACATTTTATGTGTGAAAAAACATTTACACACAACTTTCTCCAACTTCATAAAAGTTGAACCACCTTATCAAAATTTTAATTCAATTTCAATTCATCATTTTTATAGAATTATTTCTTATAAAAAAATGTATGAAATTAAAAATTATTATTTTGGGATCAACGAAAAATAGTTGATTTTGAAATTGTCATTTTGGAATTCGTGCTCGCATCTTACTTAGATCTTCCTAGAATAACCACTTCATATTTATTTCAATTGTGTCTATTTAAAACTCCAGAAAAACCACTTCTTTATCAGGATTGGTGTGGCATAGTATTAATTAATACATATTGGTTATTAAGGAAAAACACCCTCAAATACTCATAGTGGAATGAATTTATCTCAATTCACCCATCTACAGGTAGCTTGAGATGTAAAATTCCTTTTTTTCCATGACCATGCTACTCACCTTCTCATTGTATTTATTATTAACATATAGCAATAATAACTTATATAACACCCAATTTAGTGAAAAAATTTCTTAAAATAATTTTTCAACTCGTCGTGGAATGGGATTTAACATGGTTAACGTTGACTCATAGTTTTTCTTCAATCAGTATATCCATGAATTCCTATTAATATAATTTAACAACATGAACACCATAGTTATTCCTATTTCAATATCATATTTTCTGTTTAGACATGAACAATATAAATTCTTCCAAAACACCTTCCACCATAATCTACATTCTATTTTAGCTACTCAAGTGTCTCAACAACTAGAATGGACAAAACTCTCTTCAATACACTTAAAAAATTATTTTTTATATAAAAAGATACTTATTCCCCAATATAAACTACAATTCCATTTTAGAAAAGTATTTCATACGTATTATATAAATTTAAAAATTCCCACATATATCACTATTTTGAATATAAAAAATACCAGCATGATATTGTGGTTCCTAAAATACTCATAGAGTAGTCTTCTTCACTAATACTTCTTTATACAACTCTAAACATCTCTAAATCCTTCGAATTATCTTAAAAAAATTTAGGAAAATTTAAAGTTATTTTTAATAAAATATGAGAAATATTAAACGTAAATGCAAAAAAATTTCACCACTCATAATGAAATCATATATTCATATATATCCATAAAATTAATACTTCTATATCAAGAAATTTATTCATTCAAAACAACATAATTCTCAGTTCTCCCCATAATCAATTATATTTATTATTTATCAATGTCATATAGGTTCACCAAGATTAGTCATAACCATATCCTCATTTCTTAGATCATTGATAAATAATATTTTGAAATTAATGTAATACATGATACATAGAAACACATTTATATTAAAAAAATTATTTGATAATATATATAAAACTCTATGAAGAAAAAAACACATATTATTTTAGATCAACATTTTTCGAAATTTAATAATAAATTTCATCTATCAATGGATGTGTAACAACCCTGAATCTAGTAACCCAAAGATGGTGGTGACTTTATTACTTTAGAATAAGATAGAATGTATAAAATCACCAAGAATCACGTAGTTTATAAGTATTGGGAGAATAGGAACATACATGACTCTCCAATTACATTTGAAAATATTTTATACAACATAAATTTTCAATGATAAGTGTATTGTTTCTCATATTATATCCATAAAATAAATCAAGGACCAATTCTAGATACATTGGGGATGAGAAAAAATAAATAAAATGGTGAGTCATTAATATCTGTAAGGGATAACGTACAATTGAAACCATCATAGAATAAAAAAGGTAGAAATTTTTTACAGAGATAATTAATAATCTAAACTTCCACATTACTAATATCATGAAAGAGTAATACATCAATGGATGGAATAACAACCTAAAAAATCACATGGATTGTAATAATTATTTTTATAGTGTTAGAATTCATAATTTTAGACATCATAATCTTACTGATTGGGAAAAATATCATGAAATCGTACATAATAGTCAAGGAATACACCAAATACCTAAGATAATTCTCATTTAAACTATTGGTGCATTGAGGGTATATCTAATATCAGACTCCACTTTTCACTTATAATGTCTAATGCATTCATATTATTAAATGATTTATTGTAAATTACCAAACATATGAGATGTACTTTTTTTAGTAAATATTCATATTAGAAAAATACCATATCAAATTTTTACTACCAAAAGTTTCAAAAAGAAGAAAAAAATATTCAATACCGTATAAGACAAACAACACCATGCTTAAATAACCTCTGATATATATTACCTCTATAACCTAGCCATTAAATTGTAAGATATGGATAGAAGTAAATACCAAATAATATATTTATAAATTTCATAATAAATATAATTTTTTTGCTAAATTATAAATAAATAAGTAATCAATTTTTAATGAACATATTTAATAAAAAAACATGATTCCGTCAAAAATGATTTTTATTTATTTTGGTAATAAAATATTATAATAAATTTATGGAAATTTAAGAAATGTTATTTTAAAAAATTATAATCATTTTTTTGAATCAACTTTTCAAAATTATATAAGGATGATTATTTTCCAATTTTCCTAAATTGTTTAATATTTAAATAGTGAAAAATAATAGTTTTTTATAGAAACTGCATTTTTTCGAAATAATTTTCAAATATATATTTTTTTTATAATGGAGTAAAAGTAATATTATTTCAATTATAATAATATTAATCTAATTTAGGTCATTTTAATCAATTTTGTGTTGAATATTTATAAATATTTTTTATACCTATTAAAACTTTTTTTTGAAAAACCATTTTTTCACCGTGTCCATGGATTTAATTTTAAATTAAATTATTCCAAATCTATGAATTTAATTTGAGAAAATGTATTCCATATTTCTAATAAAAATAATTAATATTATATAATAAGTTTAACTTAAATTTTTCTTATAATGAGTATTAAAAGTGGAATTTTTTTACCACGGTTAAGGTTAAATCGTGTTTACTCAGGGGTTAAACCAAAATTAAAACATTTATAATGGGATAAAAACATGTAAAATTTACATTTTATGGAAATATTTTGACCTTATATTATCTAATTTTATATACTGATCCATTCTTGAGTCTTTTGGAACTTATAAATGCAGGTATATCTTTTTTTCAAAAATTCCAATTGTGTCCTTTCCCCCAATTATAAAAGGTCACATCTCCTCCTATCCTTTACACACTTAAAAATAATTTTGGTTTAGAAAATAACTTTCAAAATAAAATCTATACATCCCTAACCAAGTTTATTAATCCTTCATTTGTTAATCCTGCCAATCTATATAGGCTTTTGGTATAATCCTAAAGAGGTGTTGTGAAGAAGTGGTGTTGTTCTTAATCGAGCATCTAGTTTTATTTTGTTTTCCAACACCTTAAAATTAAACTAAATATTTAATATGTAATAACATAATTATCTCAAATATATTTATAAGTTATCATGTTAATGGAATAACCTACATCTATATAATCATTTATAAAATGGTAAATGAAACCACCGTTCATGTGTACGATGGACTACAACCTCACAAACCATTGTAATTCATTTTCCATCATCTCATAACATAGATGTTAATAATTATGGATTTAATAGTTATATATTATATAAATGGAATATTAATAATTATATATATGTAATATATCATAAACATTATTACCTTACCATCTAATAAAAAATGATAACATCATTCTTGTGTACGATGGACTGCCACCTTACGAAGCGATGCAATTCCTTTTTTTATTAATTAATCAAATGGATGTTATATATAAGTGAATTTAAATAAATAATATGATATTTATGATATAATTATCATTATTTTAAGGTAAAATAACACATTATATCTTTCTATCATGATCATTTACAAATGGAAATGTTACTGATGCATAAGTATGACTTACTATCTCTATGATTTTAACACAGTTCATTTTTTATAACCATGATTTATGATTGGTTCTAAAATTATAATTTATTTATAAAAATTATAATTATATAATTATTTTTATTATATAGATTATTGAACACCAAAAACTTTCACCAAAATTAACACACCATTTTTGTTTTGAATTTATGAATTGAACATCCTCAAAACAACCAATGTGGGCATAAATAATTAAGCAATTAAATATATCATTAAAATAAATGATGAAAATGGTTTATGTAAAAGTAATTAATCCTAAAAAACATTCAAATTAAAATTAATAATGGATATAAGTTTATAATAATTGATATAAACGACATACATGACATGTCTGGACTCGAGTTAAGGGTTTTATCTCAAAACATTCATCATTGAGACACATATTATTTTATACAACTAATTTCACTAAATGGTGTATATAGAGACCATTTAAGTATTACACCATGAATAATTATTAGTTCATAATATTTTGTATTACAATTCATTTCATTAAAATATTTTATTTATGATTCAAATGTTACGAATGAAGTAAGGGTTTATGTTTCAACCTCATTTTAAATGAGATTGTTTTTGCTAAAATTTCCATTTTGGAAAATTATTTGATAACTATATAATAAAAAAATTTATTAACCTATATTAATTCATGAAATTTTCAGGTAATAGTACCTTTTTCTTCTCTTTGGTACTTAAAATGTGTGGGAAAATGTTTTTTTAGAAAAACTGATTTAATTTATCTCTTTAGTCAAAAATCCTTTTTGTTATATATATATGTTTCCTTGAAATATTTTCTAGAATATTTTTTGCACTATAAAAATGATTTATTAAAGAAATTATTACGGTTTTATGAATTTTTAAAAAACTGTTTGAAAGGAATATTTTTTCCGGTTCCCAAATGAGGTACTTTTCAATATTTTTACAACTTTGTTAAAGTAATTTTTTTGAACTTATACACCATTTATAAATTTAACCATATTAAAAACCACATGATTTTTTTAATATTTTATTATAAGTTTTCAATGGTATATTTTTAAATAAAATAATTTCTAAATGTTTTTGGAATCTATTAGCTTTTGAAGAACAAATTTTTAAGTGAAATGGGTATTTTCCTTAAGAAATATTATATGTAATATTTTAATGAACTTTTCATCAACTCCAACAATTATTGATGCAAGTAATTTGTTCTAAATTATATAAATATGTCACCCAAATATATATATCTTATTATAATTTAATTTTATGGGGTAATACATTCCTTACATTCCTATATCAAATTCATTCATTATATAATTTCCTTTTTTATGACATGAGACAAGATTATGAAACTTATTTATTCCCATTGGTATTTCTTATATTTATGCATTTTTGTTTATTTCATTTTTTTTGGAAAATTTAATAATGAACATGTTATAATAGGTGATCCTAGATAACACTATAGTAAATTGGGTAATGTTTTATTCTCATGAGTTGACATGTATGGGATTAAAAAGTAAACTAAATCCATTATAGGACTATGTCGTCCATGTGATATTATCTAAGAAGTTATCCTAGAGTCATGTTTATATCATGTTATATGTTTCTTTGACATTTTCTAATATTCCTTGATCTTATGGTACCAATACCATTATATAATGTTACTATGTGATTACTCTTAATCCTTATATTTTTTAATATCATGTTAAACCTTTAACAAGAAAGTTATGATTCCTTGTCATGTTTATTTCCTTAAAGGGATTTTTTTCTCACCCATTTAATTTATGTATTCCCTGGGTTATATTATGTAGTTTTTGGAGATAGAATGGATTTTGGATATCATTATGGGAAATACAATAAAGAAGTTTAATTTTAGTCTCATTTTGATGTATTATGAACCTAGTCTTGCAAGTAAATTAGGCCTCATGATCCTTATACTGTTTTAATGGATATTTATGTTAAAAATCATGAAATAATATCTATAAAATGATTTCATCACTATAGTTTGTATCAAAAAATGGGTATTCAATTTTTAGGAATTACAAATAGAATAATTTGCTTAGAACCATAGGGATGAGTATAAGGGTAATACATAGTATAGAAAAATATCTTTGAATTTTTGTAAATTATAGAACATGTGGGTTCCAATAAATTACATCCCTATCTAGATACTAAAATTTAAGGTAGTGGTTCAATAGTTTTACCTAGGAGTATTAACACTTAAAAGAATGTATTGGTCCTCAATAAATAGTCACATGGTGATCAAAAATATGTTTTAATTGACACATGTTTTGACACTCCAAGGGGATATTTTTTTAGAAATTAAAAAAATATTTAAAACCCATTATGAAGGAATTAAGAGAAAATTATTAGGTTCGAAAATATAACAATAAATATTACAATGTATATCCTAGATTTTAATGCATAGACTCATATCTATGGATTTACATATCATTTATCAGTTATTACTTATGAGTTTATAATTATCCCTTTTATGTTAATAAGTTATAATATTGTTTCATATATTTATTTTAGTTTATGATGGGAAATAAGATAATACAATTTTACAACCAATGTGATGGGAAATATAAGGATTTACCTAATAAGATACATATCCTAATGGGAATGATAGTTATATATCTTGTGATCATGCCAAATGAGATATCTAATATTTAATGTAACCTCAAGAACCGAGTAAAAGGATGGCATGAAGCTGCTAATTGATTAAGAAAAATGAATAGTATAGTTAAAAAGACATATGGAACTAATGTTCTACCAAAGGACACACCAATAGTGAAATGTCATAAATGTGGGTAACTTGGTCATTATCAGAGACAATTACATAATAAAAGGATTAATTATCATAGGAATATGTTTTGAAAATACTTTATGTGGAGTTATTGAAGTGTTTAGGTATAATAATTAGTGAATCATGTTGGTGAAGTATTTTTTAATGGTTTTAGGGTAATAAGAATTTTGAAACATCTAAGGATACTTTTTCTAATTTTTTTCATCAAGGATGTTTAAAAATATATTTAATGGAACTAATGAATTAAAAATGTTATTTAATGTAAAGGTGATATTTTATAGAAATAAACGTGATTATGGAAAATATAGTCATTGGGATGGCCTTTTTTCTGATGTAATTTTATTTAATAAAAAATAATTTGATCTTATGGAAATGGATGAGCTATATTGATAAATTTAGAGGATAAAAAATAGATATTTGATGACTAATGTTATTTTTGAATATGTTAATCATATTCTTGATAATTTTATACGTTTAAGGTTAATTATGAATATTATTATCACTTTTGATTATCCATAGTTTAACAAAATGACAAGCACAAGCCTAGTGACATCCCTTCACATCTAGAAAGGCTACAGGGCTTGAATCTATAACTGATGAGAGACACGGTTTTAGTTTATAACATTGATTGACAAGATGTACTTGTTATTATGAAATTTTTTTTTACATAAAAAAATTTATGGATAAATATTAAGTTGATTTTGGGAAACATGTTGTAGTATATTGTTTTTAATTTTTTGGATTTTGAGGGTATTAATAATAGTTTGGTAAAACTTTTGTTGGGTTGAGATTTATATAAACTTTTGGTTTAAAGTAAATGATTATTTTTAAAGAATGATATTATGTTATTTTACATGTAAGTTAAATTAGATGAGATAATGTTTTAGGTTAAAACCTTATTTCATGTTGAGGTTGTTGAGTTTATTTGTAATATTGGGTTATTTTTGGGATAATCTATGTTAAAACATTTGTTTTATTGTTCAATTTTGGACATTAATATATTCATATTCATTTTGGGTATTATTATACATTTTCTAATCATTTTGGATTTAATGAAAATATGAGGAATATCTTGTTACTCATTTATGGATCTTATGACACGTGAAAAGTAAATTTTAGTGCTTTAGGTCTTAAAAAATTCATATTGGATATTCATTCCAAAGAGTAAAAGGTGAAGTGGAAATTGATCAAAGTAGAAACAAATGATTAAATTGTGATTATAAAAAAAGATATGAAGAATTTTTATTTTATAGATCTATAAATCTTAATAGTAAAATAATATCTCAAATATTTGAAGAGATCATGAAAAAAAATTATCAAATTACTTTCTTAATTTTATGAACAAATAGTCTTTTAACTAATAATTGATTTATGGTTTTCTGGTATCTAACTTTCTCTTGATCATTCAAATTCATATGAGAATTTATTTATATAACTATCCATAATTATTATGCTTTTCTTCAATCTCCATATTTTCACTTCCCACTAATGTTATCCTACTTAGAAACATTGTTATTGAGACAAATTTCATATTTCCATTTTCCACTTTTAATAGGATGTTTTATTAACCCTTTGTACAATATGAGTTTTTCATAAACAGATTTTCCAACAGAAAACTCTTGAATACTGAGAAAAAGTTAAAATTTCATGCATGAAATCAATTTGGGGGGGGGGGGTGAATGTAACACCCTGTGATTTTAAACGAATAGAATGTAAAATAGTGTATACAACACACAACACCAAACCTATAAAACTGACAAAAATATATTAAGGTTATAAAATACCCATTGAATTAGTAGGTAAGAATAATATTAACCACTTTATAATTATTATATAATCTTCATACTGACTATAATTGTTTTTGATAAATTCTCAATAAATTAGATCTTAACTTTTAATAAATTTATTTTATTATATAAATGATAAATATCCTTCAAAAATTTATTTTTATTGATTTTTGTGATAAAATTTTACAATTAATATATAGAACTTTTTTAAATTTTATTTTATAAATTAAAAACCAATTTTGGAATCAAAATTTTAAAATTAGATTAGGATGATGTTTTTTAATTTTTCTAAAATGTTTAATTTTTTAAAAGTGAAGATAATATTTTTTATGAAAACTACATTTTAGTTTAAATAATTTAAAAAGTTATATGTTAATTTCAAAAGGTTTAATAGTAAAATTAGTAAAATTATATTATTAATAATCCAATTTAGGTTATTAGAATACATTTCAAGTTGAATTTTGATATATATTTGTTTTATAATTATGAAAATTTTTCATTGGGAAAATATATTTTAATCGCATCCATAGGTCAAATTTTAAATTAAATTAGGCTAATAATATGCATTTAATTTTTAAAAATGTATTCTATGTTCGGAATCAACGTAATTGATATTATATAATAAGGTCAAATTAATTTTTGTTAATAATGATTTTTAAAAAATAGTAAAAATTGATTGTTGCATTTAAGGTTCAAACAGGTTTAATTGGTTGTTAAAATAGAAAATAAGTATTAAAATGATCTAAAAAATTAAAAAATTCCTATTTTATGTCCATATTAAGACTTTATATCTTCTAAGGTTCTATATAGATCCATTTTGGAGTGGTGTGTCTTGTGTAAAACATCTTTATATCTATTTCTTTTCAAAAATTCCATGTGTGTCCTCTCCCCCACTTATAAAAGGGAAACTACCCTCATATACTCACCACACATCAAAATAGTCTTGATTAAACCAATACCAAAACCAATACCATAATTAATTCCCTAAACACATCATATAGGATTTTTTTTGATCAAAAATCTAGTCAACAAATGTTTTTGGTATAATTCTAACGAGGTGGTCCAAAGAAGAAATACCATTCTCAAACGAGAATATTTGGATTATTTCTTCTTCCATACCATTAATATATTAATCAATAGATAAGATATAGTAACATAAATATATAATATATAGTTATATTGTTTTATTTAAATTTATTAACCTATATATATATACTCTTCCGTCAAGGGGAAAAGAAAGCATCATTCGAGTGTATGGTTGACTACCGCCTCACGAATCCATGTAATTAATTTTCCGTCATCACATATCACATATATTTATGATGATGTATTTAATATTTATATATCATATTAATGAAATATTAATCATTTTGTAAATTTAATATATCATATAATTTCATACCTTACCCTCTAATAAAAAATTATAACGTCATTTGTGTGTAAGGCGAACTACCATCCCGTGAAGCGATATGATTTGTTTTTTATCACCACAACACAAGGATGGAATATGTAAGTATATTTTAATATATAATACGAAATTTAGGACATAATTTTACCTTTTTAAAGATAAAATAACCCTTAAATTATTCCTATCAGGATCAGTGAATAATGGAAATATTACTCATGTGTACGTACGACCTACCATCTCAATGATTGTAATGTAGTTAATTTTTCATAGACATCATTCATGTTTGGTTTTAAAATTTTTATTGATTTATGAATGGATAATTATTATTATTCTATATATGATGAAAAAAACAAAAACATTTGACCCTGTTCAACCTAGGAATGCTCTTTTGTATGCAACAAATTTAATTTTAATGGGGTATATACTTGCCCATTACATATTATATCATAAATACATAAAAATTCATGATATTTAAATTTAAAATTCACATACTTTATCTATTGATTTTATGTTTCAAAAGTTACCGAATTTTTAAGGGTTTATTCTTTAACCTCATTTAAATCAGGATTGTTTTAGATTGAATTTAAAGTGTTAAAAATTATAAGATCATTGTCTAATAAAAAATTATCATTTTAATATTCTTTAGATATTAATTAAATTTTATACTAATAATAAAATTTTAAACTGATTAATAATTTAAATTATTGAGAAAATATTTTTAGTAAAGCCACGTTTATTTATCTCTTCCAACAAAAATAATTTTTCTTCCATATCCTTATATTCAAAAAATATTTTGAAAAATATTTTTAACATTATAAAATTTATTTTTAAATATATGTTTAATTTTTTTGAAATTTATATAAAACATTTTGAATGGAATATTCTTATAGTTTCAGAACAAGTTACTTTTTAATTGTTTTACAACAGTATAAAAGGAATTTTTTTAACTTATATGACATGTAAAAATTTACACTCCATTAGGACAACTCAATTAATTATAGATTCCATTATAAATTTTCCTTTTTTCTCTTTTAAATAAAACATTATATATTACATTTGTAAATTTTTATGTTTTGAAGAAGTCAATTCAAAGTGAAAAGTTTATTTTCCTTAAAAAATATTCCACGTAATCTTTCAAATACATTTTCATCAATGAAAAAAACCTTTGATGTTATGAATTGATACTAAATTAGGTATATTTATTTCTAAATTATATACTTATATTATTTTCACCTACATTGATTGGTAAATACATGCCTTAAGTTCATCTCTCTAATTAATTAATTACTGAACATCCTTTGATTATGATGTGATAGAAGATTAATCAACACATTTGTTCCCATGGGTAATTTATATGTTAGTTAGTTATGATTGAATTAATTTCTTGGAACAAATAATCATGAACATGTTATGATGGTTACTCCCACATGATGCTCCAATTAATTGGGAAATATTTTAGACTCATGAGATGTAAAGTATAGGATTAGGGAGTAAACATAATACATTATGGAACCTTTTCCAGCATATTATATTTTCAAGGAAGTTATTCGACACTCATGTTTATGTCATGTTTTATGTTTCTACCACATTTCCTAGTATTACATGATCTTATGATACCATGTTCTTTATATTATTTTCCCAATTGAATACTATTGAGATTTATATTATACGATATCATTGTATACCTTTGAATTACATGTTATGCTTCTTTATTAGGTTTATTATCTTAATGCGATTTTTAAGTCAGCCCTTTCTTTTATATATTACCCTGGTTATCCAATGGAGTTTTGGTAACATCCCAGGTAAATAAAGAATAATAATTTTTCATATTTATTAATATTTGTGAATTAAATATTAATTTTACTTTAAAGGGGACGATATGTTTGATGGAGTACCTGATACACAACAACTAGTTTCTTTGAAATATTATGTTGCACACAACATTGAGTTATACTGAAAAATAATAATATAATATTATTATTTGAAATGGTAGTTAATGACTAGCCGTTGTAATGGAGGGAATGAACAGAACTAACTACAAAATGAAGAAGCAATTTTACACAAAAAGGCGAATGAGAATGAGCTTAATGAATGTTTAATTATATATCTAAATCAGTTGGGATTAGTTGAAAAGATGAAAAAACCATATAATAATTAATGTTATTCAATTTATATTGTTAAAAAGCCCATCCTATGTAATAATAAATATAAAAATTATTATAAATCTATATTTACCAAGGAAATTGCTGTTTGTAGGAGTGATCATGGTAGCTTGAATATTTATTAGAAATCTGAAGTATAAATGAAAAGAGTTTCTGTGTTGAGATACAAGTATCATCCTTATTTCTATAAAAAATCTAATGAGGATACCGCCTTATTACTATATTTTTTTATTATTATATAAATGGAATTTAATGTAATTCGTGCATTCAAGGGGAGACATAAAGAAATGAATTTTTTATATCATTTTGAAAGTAATTTATCATTGAGAACTTTATTTTTTATCTAATTTAAACACATAAATTTCAGTATCTAAATTGGTATCTGGATTCAACTGGCATCATTTATGACTGGAGATTATTCTTAAAGAAATAAAATCATGATGAATTCAATTAAAAATAATTTATTTAAGTGGAATTATGAAGACGAACAAGTTGGTATTGATTCATTATTCCTTGATAAATTTGGAATTCTGTACTGATAGTTTTCACATACGAGTTATGTTGAATATATTTTCCCATCCTTACTAGAGAAGTAAATTATGAAAAAAGGGTGATATTTTTTAATTGATGGAAAAAGAAAAGTAACTTGAAAGGCGGAGTTACTTGCCTTTGTGTATAAATATTTTTATTTTTGTTATGTTGGATTAAAGAGATTGTAATGAAATAATAAAAATATCCCCTTAGATAAAATAGAGTTGGTAACACAAACTGGGGAGTTTATATATGGATTTGATGTTGACATTAGTCACTATTGTTTTTTATATTGTGTTTTTTCACACAGACTTATAGTTTACTAGTAGATAAATCATTGTTAAGAAAAATGTGATGTTAATCTTATCTCAAGAAGATCGATTTTTATTTATCTCAAATGGTATTTCTATTAAGTGATATCTCTCAAGAAAGGAAGGGAATATGGAAAGTGGGAGAATAATGGGGAGAATATGATAAACTTAGTTGAAAAAAGGAATTATATGATCCAAGGCGGTACTTATAGGTTCAGTGGTGAAAACACATACATTAATTATTAACTTTGATACCATGTTAGATATCTAAAGCCAAACTTCTATATATTTTTTTAATTCATACATTACATCTCATAACAATCTCACAATCCAAGAACCCAAATGTTTAGTGTCTTTTAATAATAGATATATAAAATTGTATTTTAAATAATAAAGTCAACATCTCCCACAAGACATCTCTATATAACATATCCTTTTAAATATAGTTATGTATATAATTATTAGGGTAAAAGAGAAACAAAATAATGGGTAATCACAAATTCTCAATGAGAGATAAACTTATCAATATTTTATCATGGATTAAATCATAATCATATGAGAAAACATTATCATTGGAGAAATATCTTACTAAATTGATCATTGAATCAAAAATGTTTTTCATAATTTATGATGAAAGGTCATGTAGCCTCAAATGATAAAATATATACCATGGAATAATAGTGTTGAAATATGAGGCAATAATCATGGTCCATAAATCTTAACATAATTTTATAGTGAAGGAATGTTGAACAAACATAAGAATATAAATCATAACTTAGTAGATGAGACATCCCAACGTATTTCCTAGAGTGGATCAAGCATCAAAAATCATTTACCATAGTGGATTGAGAATTAAAAATAATTTCTTATAGTTATCCAACGAGATATAAAGATTTAACAAATGAATTATAGTGTTATATAGGACCCACCCAAAAAATGAAGATAATTCATACACATGAGTTCCATAAGAAATAAAACATTCATCATATCATTAAAACCCATGGAAAGAAAATCTGTTTCATATCATTTCCAAATGTTATCACATAATAAGACTATAAGAGTTATATTTGATGATACCAAAATCCAATCAATCCAAAGGAGTATTTGATAATGGAATTTAGAGGGTGATTCATGAAATATTAAATTATATGAGATATATGATTTAGTTTTTAAGAGGAAAATGGTTGTGAAATGTATATAGAATCTCTAGAAAACATTTCTTAACATTGTCATAAAGTGACAACGTTACGAGTCAATTTTGAAAATATTATTTTTTGTAATTAAAAATAAATACGTTTTAAAATATTATTTAGAATGAAATCACAATAATGTAACCATAATGATGATATAAAGAATATATATTGTAAATTTATAGTGAAATATAAAATATTTGATCAAGAAAATAAAACCCTTTTTAATATTTTAAAATACCATTATTAAAACCCACTTTGTAAAAAGGATAACAAAAATTCCTTTTATAAATTGGTGAAGGGAAATATAAAAATAACATGGGATGATTCCTATTTTTATTAAAAATTCATTAAGGAGAATATATGTGGAAACAATGAATTTGTATATAGAGGAAAAATATCCTTTAGAATGGATGGAAATTATTCTTAACAACATTGTAATTTTATAAGGTAACAAATCAAAAAAATAAGAAGAATTAAATTAGAAATGAATATTTACCCAAATATATATGATGTACTTCAAAATGAAATAATGAAATTGAATAATATAATAAACATAAAATAATAAAGGAAATGGAGAAAAACTATGACTCAATGAAAAGTAGATTGAGTCAATAAATCCCTTATAGATTTGGCGATCATTGAATTAAAACCCTTTTAAAGAGAAAAAATGGATTGGATTTGTAAAAAATATTAATTTTATAAAAAATATGATGAAATACATCCATTTGGATATATATATACATCATAAAAATAAAATACGTGATTAAATGAAATATATCTCCAAGAAATGAAATTTAGATGAGAAAACCCCTATGAATATAGATTTTTTTTGAAGTAACCGTCTTTTAAAAAATACCTTATGGATTGGGTAACTTTTGAATCACAAGGACATTGATAGAGATAACAAGAAATGTATTTTTAAAACAATTTTAATTTAACAAAGTTATGATAAAATCAATCCACATTGTATTATATACACAATCAAAAATAAAACAAGTGGTGAAAATGACATATGTCTCAAAGAAAGAAAGTTGAGATGAGAAATCCCTTACCTTTACTCTTGACATCCACAAAAGTGATTTAACCTTATGTATAATAAATATAACCATTTTAATAAACTAATCTATAACAAAATTTATATATATTACACTTTTACACTTTCTAATTATAATCATTCATTATACATGTATTAGTTGGTTATTTTTTATTTTCGTCAACAAATGTTAGTGATTTTGATTATTTTGTACACAATTGGTAAAGTTGATGTTGACCCTAATACGTTGACACCATATTCATAATTACTAAATTACGCAAGATAATGTATTATATTCTTCATAATTATTTATAAGGTTTTAATTCCATTACAGCAAATTTTTATTAATGTTCCAAGAAGATGGAATCAGTGATGATCATTTTTTTATATTTTTAATGAAAAAATGTGGTATATTAGTAACAAGTTAAAATATTAATATTATCTTTATCAAAACAATAAATAAACATTATTTAATTTTTTATATCCAATATTACTAGTAATTGGAGTACCATATTCATAAATTATATAAATTTATTGTAACATTATTGTAGGTGGTTAAACCGATCCCACCTAGATATAATTATAATATTTGGTGAGTATTGTTATAGAAATGATTATAATATCCTTACTAAATAATTATAATGATATTATTTCAGTGATACTAATTTGATAAATAAAAATTAGAAATAGGTATAAGAATAAATTAATTTATAAGAAGTTATTACATGTAATAAAGGAATCATTTTTCCTCTTCATAAGCTCATTTTGGGCTGTTAAATTTGGAATACTCACTTCTTATGGTTCGCACGTAACACACACAAATTTTCATTTTTCAGATGAATGTGGTAAAGATAGATAATGATTTTTCCTTAAATATAATATAATTTAAGTATAATAATGATACCTATTTCATTATAATAGTTTTGTTGGAATATTTTTGGAGGAGGATTGATAAGAAAGATAAAGAATAAAAATTTGGGAGTGAATAATACTCATGTTGAGTACTTGGACCATCTCTTAGAAGACATATTGAAAATGGCGGGATTGGGAACATTTTCTATAAAAGGGGATGAAAAATATGTAATAGGAATTATAGATATGTAAAATGGATATACATTCTAGGAATTTCAAACTAGAGGTGGGGATTGATGTGTATGAATGTGAGATCCTTTTATATTTGAAAAGAGGGAATTTCCCTTGGAAATGAAAGTTATTTGAGAGGTATAGATGGAATCACATGGGAGATATGTGATTTAATTTAGTTAAGGTTTATGATACATGTGAGATAAATTTGAAACCAAATAAGGTTTGTTTATAAGGTCTAAGTGACAAGTTAATTTAGAAAAAATTGATCAACATTAAGATATTAATTTTTACCCATATTAACCTGGATTAAATATTTACCCTAGAATTTTTTATTATCAAAATATAAGATAAACCTAATTGCAAATTTCAATGTGTAAAATATGAAATTAGAATAATTTTAATCTAATTCAATTTATAAATATGAGAAAATTAACATTAAAATTAAAATATATGATATATAGAAAAAGTTTTTGTTGAAAAAAATATCTTTTTACATATTAATTATTTTCTTATTTCTTATAAATTCGTAATTAAAAGAGTGTGAATAAATATTCTTATCTTTTTATTACATTCAACTTTTAAAATAAAATAATTTAATTTATTTAGATAAAAATTAAATAAGGTTTATACAAATAATTATTTGAAAAATGACTCTTTTACCATGGTAATTAATATTTAATTTGATAAATTATTTTTATGATTAAAAATTAAGTTTTCCTTATTAATTTTTTTTATAATTATTATTCTAAATATATATTATATTTTTTAATTCAATTTGTAAAAGTATTAAAAATTAATTTTAATATAAGTGCACATAACGTATGAAAACATTTTTTAGAAAAAATATATTTTAGGTACAGAATGGGTTTATTATTATTAGTTCCAAGTTATAGCTATTAGATTAATGTTAATTTATTTACATGCTTGTTTTATCAATAAATTACATTTTAATCATCCTTTGTTAGTGATTTATTAAGATAAAAATACAATATAGTTTAGAAAATATTTCTTTGGAAAATATATTTTATATTAAATTATCTTAACCAAATAAGATTAAAATTAATTATATAAATACTAACCATTTAATTTTTTGATTCCTTTAAAAGTAAAATATTTCAATTAATTTAATCATATCAATATTTAATACTAATTTTTAATAGGTAAAATATACATTATAATATAATATTTTATTTATTTATTATATTTTTGTTTCATTATTTATTATTTATGAAATTTATTATTTTAAAAATATTCAAATTCAGTAAAAGTTTTTAATATATGTATGTCCAACGGCCATGTTTCCAATTAAAATATTTTCAATGACCATATTACCAATGAACATATTCCGAAGGACCATATTTTTAATAATCAAATTTCATTCATAAATATATAATTACCAAAATCGTTCATTCCATCACCACTTCTTAAACTACACTTATCATTTATTATTAAAGATTTATCATAATGATTTTTTAATTTCACTATTTTATTTCTCATTATGAGGTTAGTTATACTAATGATTATTGTCAAGGGATAAGATGATCTAATGCATCTTCTAGTTTTAAATATTATTTGTTTGATCTATTGTTCCCTTTTAGTTTATCCAATTTTAAAGGATATAATCAAATGTGGTATGTAATACATGGTTTCATGTGATTTTTTATAATGGTTTGTCTTAATAAAATGTATCCTAATTCATTTTAGTTCTGTATTTCATATGAAGAAAGATATTAAACATAATATTTCTTTAAAAAAAATTAATATAATATCTCAGGGTGTCACATTCCCCCTTAAAGAAATTTCATTCTCAAGATTTTTATAATCAATCACTTATAAAATATCTAAGGGTGTCTATAAGATATAAAAGACTCATGATATTGTTTATAATGAAATATAAAACTCACTATCAAAGGAAGTAATAAAAAACTTATTTTCCCCTCATAATGGGTATATCCAAAAAATTGTGTTTTCTCTAAAATCATTTAAGTTAAATACCCCTTATGATTGGGTATTAAGATCCATATAACAGAATTAATTTGTACAATAGTGTTCATAATCATCATTTAATATATCAATGATCAAAGGTTGATTTAAAGTATTGAATGTGATATTATTATTTTGACAATTAATATGGTGTCTATATAGAGATAGTCATTCCATTTTAAAATTCCCATCATATTTATTTAAAGTAATAATGATAAGATTTTCATGAACCGTATTCCCATATACTTCAAATTGGTACACAAATACCATATTAATAGAATTTTTCTATAATAATTTCATGTCAAATCAATGGGGTGATGAGTTGATGCTCTTAGAATACTTCCAAGATATAGTTGGGTGGAAAAAACCATTGTCCAAAAATATGTCCAATAATATTGATTTGAGGATACGTGTACCTTAATTATCATGATTTAATTTAATGTTAGTCATTACATAGGACCTACTTTTATCCCTTGGTCTGGGAGGTTGTTAAGGTTCATTTTACTCATTATCCCTTAGATTAGGGCTTTGATTTGTATAATTCTCAAACTCAATGAATTTAAACCATTGAATTATTTTTGGCACTTTATGAAGAAAATTATTTTCCTCCATCATGTCAACTGAAATTTTATTTTTTACTTGATATTTGGCTACTTGATGACTTAATTTACCATAATTGAAACATGTTATGGTTCCTTTGAGACATGTATTTGGGTGTTTCTTCTCAAATATTTTACATGTAGAAAATTGAATCATATTTACTCCATGGCCTCTATCACTTGAACTTTTAAAAAACTACATTTTCTTTTATTTGGTATGTTTGAAAATTAAACTAGGTTCAAATGGTTAATCACAACTCGGGATAGTTGATTAGAAATAACCACTAGATTATTCACTCCAGCACCTGTCCCATTTGGTTTTTAATTGGGACAAAATCACATTATCCATAACCCCCAATGATAACATGGTTCCTCTATGATCTAAACATTATATTAAATAAAGGAAATTTGAGGTATGATAATACTTAAATTAATAAATGTATAAAATAGTAAATATAAACATAAAATAAGTAATTCATAAATGAGTGTATATCTTATGTATCTATAGGATTCAAAATAAATTATCCATAATCTATAACGTCCTAAAACAGGTTCCACACATTGGTGCCCCGATCCGTTTATTCATTTGACCTTTGGCGCACCACCCCACATGCCATAGGCCATCGATTAGTAGCAAAGGTCAATATCGATCATGGGAAGACTATACAATTTTTATCAAAGTATCATAATAAATAAGAATAACCAGTCGATAAAACCAAATAACCATACAAAACCAGCATCAAATGATGACTAAAATAGGAATACAATGTCCAAACTAAAACTATAAATATTCCATTCCAAGAACTTTCCATTTTTCAAATACAATACCCAAAAGTAAGATAATGACATCTCCAGGATAGTCCCAACACTAGGACTGGTTCCCCCATCCATACTCCATCCTGACTTAGCCATCTAAAATATGGATCTCATTCTTATCCTATCTTGAAACCATGAAATCTATTCGGGTACCGATTAGGCATCCCAAGTAGGGTATTAGTAGAACTCATTATGCCACCACCAACAATGTCTAAAAAATATCCATTCAATAAAAATATATGTGGTTGTATAAAGAATAAATTACAATGCATAAGTAAACATTTACCAAATTTCATAATTATTTAAAAAACCATATAAAACAATGATTTTCCAAGGACACCCAAACCCTCAATAGCTGCTTCGACCCATGCTGGAGTTTTTACTATATCACATAACCATGGTGATCATTTATCTTTTCATATAAATTAATTTCACAATCAATTGTAACCATATTCCAATGCCCACTAATGGGTGTAGAACATTTCTTCTAACACCCCATGAGTATTTGGAGCCTCATTCCCTATCCCACACTATTTTTATCAATCAATTCATCAAGATTTGATTTTGATGCAGCAGACCATTCCCCACACCTGTTTATCAATCGATTCCTCAATATGGGATTTTTATGCCAGAGACCATGTCCCACACACTATTATAAATTAATTCGTCACTATGGGATTTTGATGCAACATACCATGTCCCACACACATTTATAAATCAATTCATCACTATGGGATTTTGATGCAGGAGACCATTTCCCACACACTTTTATAAATCAATTTATCACATTGGGATTTTGATGTTGCATACCATGTACCACACACATTTATCACATATATCATAGTATCACATATTTCACATCAATCAAGGTTAACCAATATTAACCTTCCTATCACAACCCACAATCAAAACATATATTAATTAATTCTTTAATTAATGAATCAGATTCAATCTATTTCTTTGTCAAAACAATTCCCATTAATTAATTCAATAATAAGTTAATGCAATTTTACAATATCAATATCCCATAATTAATTAAACAATTAATTATTCTAATTCAATAAATTTCATAATCACAACAATTCGTATTAATTAAATCAACAATTAATTAATACAATTCATTAATCTCAATATCCCATAATTGATTCAACAATTAATTATTCCAATTCAATCAATTTCATAATAAAAACAATTTGATTAATTAATATAACAATTAATTAAAAAAATTCAACAATCTTAATATCACATATTTAATTCAATAATTAATTATTCCAATTCAATCAATTTCATAATCACAAAAATTCCCATTAATTAATTAAACAGTTAATTAATATAATATAATTAAATCAATATCCCATAATTAATTAAACAATTAATTATTCGAATTCAATCAATTTCGAAATCATAATAATTCCCATTAATTAATTCAATAATTAGTTAATAGAATTCAATAATCTCAATATCCCATAATTAATTCTACTATTAATTATTCAAATTCAATCAATTTCATAATCATAACTATTACCATTAATTAATTCAATAATCAATTAATACAATTAAACAATCTCAATATTCGATAATTGATTCAGTAATTAATTATTCCAATTCAATCAAATTGATAATCACAACACTTCCCATTAATTAATTTAAAAATTAATTTATATAATTCAACAATCACTACATACCATGATTAATTCAATAATTAATTATTCCAATTCAATGAATTTAATAATCACAACAGTTCCCATTAATTAATTCAATAACTAATTAATACAATTAAACTATCTAAATATTCTATAATAAATTCAACAATTAATTATTCTAATTCCGAATCGATTAATTAATTAATTCAATTTAAAGAATTCAATTGCTATTTATCCAATTCAAATTCTACAATTACATACATGTAATTGAAATCAATACCTTGGGATTATAATAATAGACCACCTACCTCAAATCATTAATGAGAGATCTCCCAATAGAAATCCCCAATTGAAATTAAAAGTTCAAACCTGTGACGAAAAATGAGTTCTTGAATCAAATACTAGAAACACGATCAAACAGATCATCCACCAACAAATCCTAGATCCAAACCCATGCTAATAAAGGATAAAACAATCTTCTTTTTATTCAAAAAGGGGATCAAGATAGAAGGGAACCTAATTGGGAATAAACCACATACCTGGATAGGTTAATATCTATCAATCCATTCTTTTCCTCATCATAAATGGTCTTCGAGAGACCCAAAGAATTGTTTTTAAGCATAAAAAAATGTGAGGAATGAGTTAGGGCCGAGTTGGGTTTATTTTGGGTGAATTTTGGTTGTTCGTGTATTATTTTAAAAAAAATTTAGGTTAATTAACTCTACACACATGATTTCTTATATGGGGCACATGGTTTCCCCTAACTATGTTCCCTAACTATACGCCTCAGCCAGGAATGTCACACAGTTTCTCCTAAGAGGGCACATGGTTTGGGAAAATTGTGTGCCAACCATGCACATACCGTATTCCTTCTAAAATTCTCTAAAATTCTCCCCAAAACAGCCAATACAAAACCTAAATATTATATACTCAAAAAAGGAAAAGGAATACCTTTGAATGAACTCAATACATATCCAGAAAAGGTTGAGATCTTATAATATCCCCACCTTATAACAGCTCATCCTTGAGCTGTACACTAAATAATCCATATGATTTGGAGTAAAAAAAATCAGACCACTGAGCCTGCATATCTATTTCTCTATCCCATGTTTCATGATGAACACTTCCATGTTTCCACAATACATAAACTATCAGCATGGAATTTTCCTAGAACATTTTCTCATTGTAAACCAACACTAAAATCAGATGCTACCTGAAGGATTCAATGGTGTCATGCATAAAATCATCTACATTGATCACATGAGAAGGGTCAGGGAGATACCATTGATGTATTGACACATGGAACATGTCATTCCTCACATTATACCTTTTTAGAGGATCCAACTAGTATTCCACTTGCCCGATTATCTCCACAACCTCAAATGATCCTACCAAATTGGGCACAAACTCAGACTATCTCTGAATCATATGGTGACTTAATCTTGATGACACCCAAATGAACATATGATTTATCAACCACCATCCCTGATGTGTGTCAGTATGCAACTCAAGGTCCAAATACCCCATTCAATCCAGAACACCCATTACACAAACCAAACACTACATTTACTCCAAGGAACCCAACTAATCAAAACATGATATAGTACCCATTACCAAACTTAACACCAATATTCATTTTACCATAGCCCATCCAATAAAAACACTGGTCACATAGTAAACTGACCACTTAGTTTCTATGGTGCTCCCCACCATAAACTTTAGCTTACAACTACCATCTAATAGTAGTTGGATCATCCAAAATCGTAAGGAGCACTAGAATCTCAACTTATAGTCTTACTCTATGAATATACACTTAACACCTCACTCCCCACCTCATGAGTGTTATATTAATTAGTATCCTCAAGAAATTTCTAACTATTATTGATACTTCTCCCTTAACTAGAGATCACAAGGAGTTACCATGGTCCTCTCTTCCTCAATCAATCATAAAATTGAAACATTAACACTATTCCATTATTTGCTTCCAAGAATGGAACCCTCAATATTTATTAACATGAAACCTCCCTACAACACTAACTCAGGTTCGGTTGATGGTGCAACACCCCCAACACCACTTCACATTTGACTTTTCCCAAGGGTGAAACCTTCAAGATTTCCTTTCATCCTACCAGAAAAAAAATTAATTATCTTGGTGTATAACTGATGCTCTTTCAGTGTACCCATGACAATGTCAAGGTATAAGGCATGATTTTCTTGAGTCTGGAAGAACACCATGATGTCACTGATGAATAACAATATAAATAGTTTGTTACCGATATCTCCTATCACTACAAGGACACCTTAACCAATAAAAAGTATTGAATTGCTTTCCCAAAATCATATAATCATCACCTGACCACCACCACTACTCAAGTGGGGTTCATTAACTAGAACTCACCACCAACTCAGGACCTAAGTTCTTTCTGAACCACTCTGGTGACTGACAATGGAAACAAAACTATCCAAAATTGACTGGTATCTTGTATAACCTGTACTTCACACTATGATCACACCAAGAATGATGAGCGATCTTCCTGATTCACCTGACCACATATCCCAAATGTAATTAATCCACTCCCATATGTTCCCACACTTATACCTCATCATAACTATTGAGGTCACACACTTTCCAGTACCCACTCACAAGGGTTACCCTATTCAGGTTTTATGACAATATATTGCAACCCAAAGGCCTCAGAACCTATAACTATAGTGACCCTAGATTTTCATGCATTAACATTACATATCATTTTCAGAATACTTAAAACATTATATAAACATATGCCCAATGACCGTACTTGTCTAGTGTCTTTGGAAACATGGAAAAATAATAACTGGTAGAGAAATGAGCTACATTATCTCCCACTAGGTTCTTCTTGACTATCGTTGTCTTTAGACACATCAAACATTATAAATACATTCATAACTTATGGAAGGAAACAATAAAATGGGTGATATAAAAATCTCAGTAAGGGTAAACAAGAGAGATATGTAAGCCTAATCATGAGAATAATGGTATGAGAACGTGATCATGAAAAATAGAATATCATACCCTTCATATAAAAGATCATATACATAAATCATGGCATAAATCATGGCAGTTCATAAGATATGAATCATAAGTTAGTAAAGAACATAATCCATCAACACATAACATAGACATAAAACATGGAATTTTGGCAGACACGTATTCATATAATATGATTTCCATAGTAGCTAAGTCATCTCTTCCAAGACCATGTTACTAGTATGAGTTCACTACCCATACTATCTTGGTAATCATGGTTTACTCCTATGGCTATATTAGTTGCATGAGTTCAGTCCTCATACCATCTTGGTAGTCATGGTTCACTCCCATGACCATCTTAGTAGAATGAGTTCACTCATCATACCATCTTGGTAGTTTTGGTTCACTCCCATGACCATATTTTTTGTCAAGGATCACTCCCAAGACTATCATAGTCTGTCTCATGAGATATAAATCATTTCCAATGCATTGTAGGGGGATATAGGTCCCAACCATCTCCTAATGAAATCATAAATACATGTTCCACAAAATCATAAAAAATCATATCACAACCCAATAAATGAAATGGGTGTCATAAACATGTAATCATACCTTAACCTATGGAAAATAGATAGGTTTCATAATCATTTCATCATACGCATAACCCATGAAAATAATCTAGTTTCAAAATAATATAAACCATTAAGGTGAAACGAGTGTCACAAGAATCATTCCATGAAAACATAAACCATTAAGGAAAGAATATTAATGGAACCTTTGGATCATTTTCTAAAAGGGCATGAGTAACATCTACAAATGTCATATTAGATGGAAAATAACTTAGAAGGATATTTTGAAAACATTTATTAAGGAAAATATCCTTTGTTCTTTGAAAAAAGGTCTTCAAAACATAAAAACATTTGAAAACAATTTACATTGAAAATTTATAAAATAAGTTTGGAAATATTTTTAAAACCATTTTACATGAAAAATTATAATATAACCTTAATTTTTTTTGAAAACCATTTCAATTGAAAAATTATAAAAGGATCTTGGAAATGTTTTAAAACCCATTTTCCTTGAAAACGTATAAAATAAATCTTAAAAAAGTTTAAAATAATTTTTAAAACATAAATAATTTTTTGAAAAAAAATAATTAACAATAACATTGAAACCTTTTAAAGTAAGCATTGATAACCATAAAACATTTTGGAAAACATTTTTCATTGAAAACCACATTAAAATAAATCGATTTCCAAAATTTTAGGAAACAATTTTCTTTTAAAAAGAATAACTTTTTAATCTTGAAAAGGAAGCTTCAATGGAATTTCAGACATGATGATGGGTAAAATCCGCACACATCAAAAATTTCTTTTTCACCATAAAAGGGTTAGAAAAGTGCCTCGATCAGAAAATAACAAGAATATTACATTTTGAGAAATCATTTTTCAAAAGGTAAAACAAGGGTAGAAATTTATTTTATATATCATAGTATAATATTAGAATATTTTTGAAAACATTTATTTTTGGAGAACATGTTTTTAATTAACATAGATTTCAGACCAAAGATAGGGAAAATTAAGGCTTTCTTAAAAACACTTTCTCAACTATATTATGTACTAAAAAGTGGAAAAAATGGTTTAAATACATGAATATATCTTGAATAATCATAGGATAAGAATATCAATGAGATTTATTAAGATATAGACTATAATATTTCATCAAAGGAAGTATAAACATAAACACTCTCGAAAAACGACGAGATTGTTTCAATAAATTCTTACCAATTGGTAAATCTGAATCATAATCCATAAGTAATAAAATATAATTACATGATTCATTAAAATATCATGAAAATAATTATATTCATAATATATAAATTCAAAGGCATTATATACTGCTCATGGGAAAATATAGGTTCATAACATTACATGTGTCTCAATGAAGTAAAATTGAGACAAAATTACTTTACCAATTTGGTATCTTTTGAAACATAAATCCCAAGAAATAAATATCATAAAATATATATTTAAATACAAATAAATTTAATTGTAATAATAATAGAATACATACATGGGCTTTATACACACCATTTAAAAGGAATGAGAGTCGAATAAAGCATGTATCACATGAAAATAAAAAGTGAGACGAAATTCCCTTACCTTGTGTCTTGACTCTCTTCGTACTCCTACAAAACACCTTTATAATAAATAAAAAGTCAATGTAATTATTATAAAGAACCATATTTTTATATCTAATATCATATATGGTTTTATTATGACCTTATATTACCCTATTATTAACAATCCACTATTAAGGTTTCACTTCGGGTAATATTCTCTCCATTATTCACATGTGTCTTAATTTGTTATATCATTAGTCCTTATACTTATATCACATGTTTTAGAATTTATGGAATGATATAAATATTATATATATTCAGTATATTTTTATTATAGTAATATATATAATATATAAGTATGAATTGAAATACACTATTCATGGAGATGGTAAGCCGTTTATACACATAAATGTTGTTTCTATTTTTATTATCGTATTAAAATAAAGAAATAAAATAACACACACACACACACATGTATATATATATATTATAATCCCAGTATCATTATAATTTCATATATATCATATCTTTTAACTAGACGCATCCTTAATACATTCTATGTAGTGTTTGAACGAATCACATCACTTTGAGGGGGCGATAGTCGACACTTCCACAGAAGAAATTATCGTATTTACACCAAGTGAAAAGTATAAAGATATTTCTTATAATAAGATTAAATAATATTAAATAAATAATAACTATAATATATAACATATATATATAATTTTTTCATCATAAATTTCCCCATGATAGGTGGTGAAGAAAAAATAAACAATCCTCATTTTGTGAGGCAGTAGTTCGTCATACACGTAAACAGTATGTCCATTACCCATTAGATGGAGGTGTGTGTAAGTTCAGGTAAAAAATTTAGCATAAAAAAACCTAGTATATTCTGGATTCTGGTTTTTTATACATTCATTAAATAATAAGAGCGAAGGGGGTGGAGAATGAAAAAAAGGAAAAGGAGCTTGAGAGAAGACATTACCTATTAATCGGGTAACTCCTTTTTGTTTGTTCCAAAATGCTTTATTGGATTGATTTATGCCCAAATGGATGATTAAAGGAGTTAGGGAGGGATTTTGGAAAGTTTATTGGGAATATATTTTCCGAACCTAAGTGTTCAGAGTGGAGTGAAGAAGGGGGAGTGGTGGTGGGAATTTGTAGGAAAGGGAAATGACGCACTTTGATGTTTTGAATACAAGTTAGGAGTACCCATAGTTTTACCTAAAAAATTTCATACCAATCCAAAAAAACTATATAATGGATGGATAATGCATGAATAATTTCCAAAAAATGGGCTTTGGAAAAGTTTCTAGGATGTTTTGGGTCTTAAATTTAATGTTTAGTACTATATTAACATAATTTTTCTCTTAACCGATGTAATTACTTTTAATCACTTTTATTAATTTTTTTGGTTAAAAATTGAAATTATTAGATACTATAAATTATTATGATTATAAATATAGAATATATTTTTTTCCAAATTATAGACATGTAAGTGTCATAAATGAATTTAAAATTAATCCCACTAAAAGGATGACACTGTAGGTTTTTAATGTAAAAACGTCCAAAATATTTCTATTTTTTTTACACAATTTCAAAGTGAAATTGATTCCAATGAACTAAATTAGATTAACTGATAAACATATATTCTAATTAAACTTTTAAGAAAAATAATAATATAATTTAACCTTATAAATAAATAGATGAAATGTCAATTTTGAATTAATATCCAGTATTTTTCACTATTCATCCAAAATTGAAGTTTCTCAGGAAAATACCATAAAATTCACCCTAAGGTAACATGGAAATTCCAAATTAAAAAATGAACTTTATTTTATAAAATTAATTTTCTAAATGTTTCTAAAATTAATATTATAATTTTTCATATGTCATTAAAAAGTTCATTTGATCAAATAATATTTTTAAACATAGGACATTACAAAAAATAATATCTTTCATCATAAATATGTTTTATTTATATAAACAAATTATAAAAGTTATTTTAAAAGTATTTATTACTATTAATATTACTAATTATAATGTGTAGGTAACAATAATACTATTTAAATAATTATAACAATAAAATGATGCTTCATATAAAGTTAGTGTTGCATGTAACGTACACCAAATCAGTGTTTCATATAGCACAAGACATGTCAATTCCATGTGAAATGAATAAATGAATTAGTGATTTAATATAAAAAACTATTTTCAGTGTTTTGTGAAATGAAAAATATCAAAAGATTATATTAATTTGCAAAAACAAATTCACAAAATCTTTGGGTGTTACATTCTACCCCCTTAAAATGAATCTCACCCTTGAAATTCCTCTCAGTTATCAAAGGTTTCATACTTGAATGTTGATTTTATATAAACCCTCACCGTAAAAGTGAATTCTAAAAATTCCTTTAAAAATGGAATTTTGTAACCATAATGCTTACCCAAAGTAACATATATCTAGGTTTACACATAGGATAATATAGGTTGCCCTTAAATATTGAACATAGAGGAAAAGAGTAAATATTTATAGAGAGTTATTGAGGTAATCAATCACAAACAAGTGAATGATCAATGAATATATTAGGGCCTCAATTTCACAATATTGTGAGGATTTATAAGGCCATCGATTCAAATAAAAATTAAGGTATTGTGGAGAAATTTTCATTGATCACTATCCAATATTAGAGTAATTATTTTTTTAACAAAGAATATAAATAAATACACATAATTGATATATTTATATAAAAAAATTCATTATTTATTTGTTTTTTTAAATATTTCTAATTCATCCATTACTTCATGAAATGGATGTCTAGAAATTAACTTTGATGCCCGATGCGATAAAATACACTTTTAGCAGATAGTAAGACACATAAATGAAATAAAAGTATAACTATTTATCTATAAGTATTATTAAATATCATATTGGTTAATACATTAATATATAAACGAAAAAAGTAACATTAATTTTTCATTATAAATAATTATTCCTCAAAAATAATTATACATTAACCAGGAAATCACATAGGCCAGTGGTAGGCATGAACCCCTTATCATCCTTCTATCATGGGTTCATGACTCACAACATTTCCAGAAATTATTGGTTGTCACCCAAAATACGTAATGTACTTTTATAAAACGATTATAATATAACTTACAAAATATGATAGAAATCCATGAAATAATTTTAATCACTAGATATCCTTTTAACCAAGGTTTTCAATACAATCACAATACATAAATACATTCTTTCATGTTTACCTTAAAATTTTCATGAATTATTTACCCTATAACCCCTATAAAAGATGAAAATACAAAACATTAGAAAGAAAATCACAAAATCATATTAACATTAATCACCAATATATAAAAAATTAGATCTTAGTTTTAACATTCCATAAATGTGAATAACTTCATGGTAAATTCTCTTGGAACATCCATTTGGAAAACATGTGTGCTTACTTATTCTATAAATTACTGGATATATTCCATAAATCCAAGAAGTTGTAAACTTCACCTATGATAGCATGGAATACATTTCAATAGGTCCTTAATTAGTTCCATGATAATTAGTACCATCCAATTTACTTATTCATATCCCAGATATCTTTATCCAAATAGAAATATCTTAACATGAGGAACATATTAAGGGTTATGTTTACCTTAATCATATGTTTTCTATGGATATAACCTTTCTATTAAATCACTTTTCTATTCCATTAGACCCATTCAACATATTCTTATAAATTATTAGTGAAAATACATAAACTGGACCATCCTTATATATTTCACCATTCATAATTCTTAAATCCAAATATATAACAACTTTAATTACTTCATCCTTAAGCCATTGAAAATGATAACTCATCATATTATATAATAACTATTTCCTTTCACATTTCATCTTTAGTCTCTTCATCATCATCAATATAACAATTAATTGTACCACCTCACTGATTCTATTGAGGTGGTTTCCTCTTAGGACATTGAGTTTCATAATGGCTGCTTATTCCACACCTAAAACACATAACCTTAAATGATATCTTAGAGAGGAAAAAATTATCATCCATTTCATTAATCAAACTCATCATTTTTCCCTTGCAATCACTTGCTTTGTGTCCTTTTACATATTCAAAACATCTTCTTATTCCTCTAATACATTCACTTAGGTGATTATTTCCACATTATACACACAAAGTAAACCATATATTATTTCTTCCCTGATCTTCGTTACTTGAAATCTCAGCGAACTCCTTATTTTTATTCTTTGGTGAGTCCGACAATGCATATATTGAAAAACATGAAAATATTACATCCTTATGACTAATTAAATATTATTTCATGGAATTAATTATAGTGAAAAGTGGAAGTTTTAAGGATGAAATGAAGAGGCCTAAATGAGATTGAGTTAAAAAAACATATTATCTCTAATATATGCTGACTTTATCTCACATCCTTAAAAGTTTATTTGGGATTATAATTAATTTGAGAAATATTTTGAATAATTTGGTAAGGTGTGAAACATAGTTTTGATATATAATGTCGTATACATATAATATATCATGAAATTATAAATTAAGAATTTAATTGTAATATAAATCATAATAGTTGAAGTTAGATTCAAATATAGCTAATATTGTTTCAAAAAACAACCCATGGTTCATGACCAAAAAGGATTTGGAATAGTGTTAAATGAAATAAACAAAATTCAAACAATGAATATTAATTTAAATATAAAGCAGTAAAAATGAAAATTATTACTTATAAACAGTGTTCGATGCCTTCCAAAGGAACATGATAATGATGCACAACTTTGCAATTTCCAACTACTTGTACCGTGGAATGTTTGGAGTAACATGAATTTGACATTAAATTTTTCCCATTTAGGATTCTTATGCCAACATAAAAGCAGTAAAATACCTACATTTGAAAGTATAATTAGTCTATAATGTCTAGTAACATAATTCAAAATAGCGTATTTTATTGTAGAAATATTATATTAAAAGGAAAATTAATAATAAACACATCTATATTATATCAAATACAAATACCTGGAATAAAGGTCCTCTTTATTGACATTAAACAACACCTCCATAACATGGTGGTTATCAATATATTAGAATAAGCCACATTATGAGAAATAGAAATATTTCAGTTTTAATGAGATTATGATAGTTGAATGGGATTTAAAATTTTTGATATGAAGTTTATGTAAGGAAATAATTCAAATCCATTTTTAGGAATTAGTGTGATATAAATAATTCTAAAATCTAAACATCTAAACTCATCATAATACACTATAGAACTAATCTTGATTATACATTGAATAAATAACCAAATAAATATAAATCAGTTCTTTGTTGGCCAGCCACATTTTCGAGATTCTGTTGTGAAATGGAATCAAATAATACAAAATCTATAAGAGTCCCAATTAAAATAATTATGAGGAGTGTAATTTAGATAGACAAATGAGAATCAAGGGGTTCAGAAATAGTGAAAAGAATAGATTTTAGAGAGAGGTCCGATAGATATTAGGGTTTCTGGACTACAAAGTAAAAAATGAAAAAGGATAAATCATACCTGTGATGTTTAGCTTCAGCCAGCAGATTTGTTTTTCTACATCGCCTTCAATCAATGATTTATTTCATCATCAATAGGAATCAAAAATCTAATATAGTGAAAATAAGTATAATTGACACAATAGGAAAGCATGAAGAGGTTAAAGAGGTGTGGGCATCACCTACAGTTTTATGAATATGATTGGAAGGAAAGTAAAATGTTGGGATGAAGTTGTGTTTTGGTTGCATTTGTTATTAATAGATCAATATGCATAACATGCTATTTAAGAAGAGTGGAGCGAGTAAACAACTCACTTGATTAGAAGCTTGTGGAAATCTTGGAGAAAAGGGGGCAAAATAATCAGAAGATCAAACTCACAATCAATACCATAAAATTAGACGCAAAATACTTAAGAAATTCCATCCGATTGAGAAGAAATTTTCTGGAGGAAAAGGCTTATCGAACTCACCTTGGGAATGAAAAGGATGTTGTGATCATAATGAAGAAGTGTTTCGGAGTTTGAATGGATCTGATGAAAATCTGATGATACTTTCTTGATCATGGAGTTCTCATAAATCATCAGTATTTTGTAAAACTTTTGATACAAGCCTTATGAAGGAAAGAGGGAGAATATATGTTTCTAATTGCATTGAGGCTGGTCGGAAAGAAAGAAGTGGTTGAAACAATGAGAAGTTACAATAGATTCTAAAATAATTCAGATGATATTAAATCTGATCCTATGTTCTTTGAGTCATGAAGAAGTCATGATACAAGCCAAAAGATTGTGGAAGAAGAAAGTTACTAAAGTCGAAGCTTTCCAGTATCATTTCATCATAGTGAGATCAACAAACATAGAAATGTTTGAAGGATCTAATGTTTTTTTTGGAACATGAGAAGATGAAGATGCTGATTTTAATTTAGACTAATAAAACACAAGATATAAATATGCAGAGAAAGATGTGGGAAGTTTTCCATTACTCCGAAGGGAAAGAAGTTGCCGATGGCATCGGTTTATCAGACGCGGTGGGCCACCGATCATCTGAGTAATCATAACACTGATCATTAAATGCTATGATGGTTGCAAACAGTAATTGGAGGAAGAACTGTTTGGGAGTTGTTGTGATCATTTGAAAAGAAGTAATGTAATGTTTGTTGCAATTGATGCAAAATGGGATCAAAGATCAATCAACAATGTAGTTATCCATTTTCATCAGATTCAATTACTTTTTTTATTTTGATTTTGTATCAATTGGGTGAAGAACCAAATAAGAAATATGATTTGTTTTCAAGAGTAATCAAATGGTTCAAGAGTCAACAGACTAGATTTGAAACCAATTTTCAATGTGAGATAGAGACTGATCCATCTGGAATAGGCTGCCACTGATAAAGTCATTGGATATAGGATCATCAGTCTGAGGAAAATACGAAACGAAGAATAATTTTAAAACTAATTTCAAAAGTTTTTTTCAAATAATTTTGATGTCGATGCTGAAGTGATACCGAGGATGTGAAAAAATCATTAGAAGTTGTGACGAGGTTTATGACATAATGATTTCAATGCTTTTTTTAATCAGTTGGTTCAGAACATCAGAATGAATAGATTGTTTTTTAGTTGGTTATAATCATTGTAATGAGAAGACATATTTAATTTATATGTTTTAATTGGTATGGAGAAATATAATGAAGAATATACTACATCTCATATCTTTTCATCATAATGATGAAATCAGAATGAAAATTATAATTAGACTGAAGAATTGTTAGAGAGTCTGAAGTGAGATGAATTTGTGAGAAGATTCAAGAAGGTTCAAGAAGAATTGAGAAGAGTTGATAAGAAATAAAGAAGTAAAATATGTATCCAAAATGTAAGGGAAATTAATGTTTCAAGAAATTTGGTTGATAAGTAAAACATTTCAAATTCTTTCCAAAACCACTTTTGGATCACCTATAAATATTAGGAAGTACATTCCACTTTCTAACACAAGTACTGTTCAAGAGTGAAGAGAGAAGGAAAAACGCAAAAAGTTATTATAGGGAAGGAGTTTCTATATTGATCATTCTTGAGGAAGCTTTTTTGGATAAAAGAAAAAGAAGGAGATCATATTCAGAAGTTTCCAAATCAGGCGGAGCAATCAAACTTGGATTTTCAGACTGTAAGAGAATAAATTCAAAATTGTTTTAGCAGTATTCTGGTTGGGTTATATTATCAAATGGAGTAATCAGACTGGAGAATTAGAGTGAGAAATTATACTGAGTATCATTATGAGATCTAGAGAAGTTCTTACATGATATTGTGTAGGAAAGTGAAGTATTGTTTTTGTAGATTTTATTTATGAAATTTGACAAAGAAATACAATAACATGTTTTGAAGAATATGGTGAGAGTTTCTTAATTTGTTACATAAACTTGTATTACATCATCTCATGATACTTGAAGCACATGCACTATTGTACTGAACATAGTGCTAAAGAAGTGTAAGAGAGTATCCTACTTGTTGTATCCACACAAAAGGATTGTTTTCTAGTTGATTGTATAGTATTGTATTATTTCCAAATCAAAGCAAGGACATAACTACTCTTGTTGTGTAGTGAACACTATAAATTCTCGTGTTCCTATGGACATGTAATTGTTTTGTTTTTAATAAATTTGGTAACTCTTTAACAGGAGGCGAAGGTTGTTTCAAAACAAAGGAAAATTAAAATAAAAAGATATCACTGATTCACCCCTCTCCCTTTCAGTGAAACATTTATCTTGATTGGTTAATTACCAGTGGTATCTATACTGACCCTATCATTTTTTCACATATTATTACATAATTAACCAATAATTACAAGCCAATGACCGTAAATATTAGTGTCTTTGGAATATTATGTACATAATTAAACTTCATGAAGTCAAAATAAAATCATTTTTTATTTAATATCCATTACGAGGTCCTAAATTCCATTGAGCTCATACATCCATATAGGATAACCTGAAGAATACATGAACACATGGATGATCTCAAAATCCCAGTAAGGGAGTAAGCGTAGGAATAAAACATAACACGTGGTTTAGAAGACATAACATGATGAGATAAAAGGAATAGAAAATGAATAAACATAAGAAATAATAACTTGTAAAACATGGGAACATATAATCATGGAATTATAGGAATGTGAAAACCACATATAACATGACATATACATGATTCAAGGATAACTTCCAAGACTATATAACATGGTGGAAAAAGTCCCATGAAGGAATCGTGTTCACTCCCTATACAAACATGACGTCTCATGAGACTAAACATTACCCAATGAATTGGAGCGCTATTTAGGAACACCCATCATAACATTTTCATTAATACGCGTGACTTATGAAAAATAAACATAAGGGTTACCCATGGAAAGAAATGAGTTTCATAATCATGTCACAAGGCATAAAAAATGAGCATATCATAAATGTATCCATGGAAGAATGGATTCAAAACATACGTGGACATTAATAAGGTAAAATAGGCATGGATCATGATAATTTATGTCCAATTTAAGTGGAAACATGCAAAAGGTTAGTTTAACAATCTTTAGAAATGAAATTTTTTAGTGTTGTTTAAGGAAAATATTAAAGAAAATTTAAAGCGGGAACTGCATATTTGTTTTCATAAAACCAAAAATGAATCAAGATAGTTTTTCATGATAAAATGCATGATTTTATAAAAATAATTGGGGCTTAAAACAGATTATGGAGTGCAGTTGGAAGTGGGTAAGAAATTAGGATGTTCCCTTGAATCGGGCTTGCTTATCGGGATGAAATGAAAAGGGATCCTTTCTAAAACTTGTATTACCCCATCAAAGAGGGATGATAAGATCTAGATAAATGATTTTGGAACATATAAATAAAATGTATAATATGTATATAAAAATAATTAAGTATTAAATTGGGGAAAAGAGAGTGAAATAGTAACCTAAAGAAAAAATGGAGGTTTGGGTAGAATCTCTTATGTCTAAAATGGTTCTGCATCTGATATTAATGTCCTTGATAATAAAATTAAATCCATCAATTAATTAATTAAGAATATTTTATACATGGAATTTATTTAGTATAATTTTTTTTAAGTTCATTTATGGCCTTTTTTATGAGTTATAGTATTCCTCCAAATTAACATTTTTATTAAAAACACACTTTTGTGGAAGAAAGTGAGAAACCATCAAGTAAAAACAGTAGCATTAGGCCCTGCGACATTCTTAAAGACTAACTTTAACATATTAGAAACATCATCTCTATATAAAATCAAATAAAATTCAGATACCTTTTTATCGGGGTCAGCTATGATTTTATCTTCAAATCGATAGATCAATTTGGCCCACGTCTGCACGAACTCTTCCACAATAATCTTTTTTCCATTGAAGCCTCTATTCATGATTAGGTGTTACTTGATGATCCAGTATTACTGCTCCTCTTTAGTGTCCACATGAATTGGTTCACTATTCAACCTTTTTGCATCCTCTTTAGCAGCATTAAAATACAAGACCTTCTCAAGAATCTCTTCTTCAGAATGCATAAGAATGTCACATGACTCCTCCGTGGCCTCTACGACAGCAACCCACACAGTTCCAACCGTGATGACAACCGGTTCACCCTGATCATCTTCCTTACCCTCTTGAGGCGCATGATGAGGGGAACCATATACCACCAAGGAATCCTATTTCAGAGGCTATTCTTCCTTTTCATCATCCTTATTATCTAGTCCTTTCTTCTCTGGCCTTGGATATTCACCCAATCCAGATACACACACTAGGTTAACATCCCTATCCTGTGAATTTTTAAGACATTCTCTAATAAATACTTTGTTCCTTCCCTTCTTAGATGATCTAGTCTCTAGAGGATTTGGGAGATATGAGTAATCCTTATGGAATTTGGATTTTCTCCTCCTATGCAGGAGGCAGCTGCCCGGTTCCCTATTTTCATTTAGCCCCATATTCCTCCTTGGGTTGTGGAGCCCTCTTCTAGATCCTCACTATGAGATTTCCTCATGGGGAAGGTCATATTCCCCCTACCCAGACTTCATACCTGAGGTTCAGTCATCCCCACTAGACACAGGATCTAATGAGTCTGATCCTAGGACCTCAAAGCGATACTTGATGCTAACCATGGGTAGGTTCAGGTTATGAAAAAACACTTCCCCCACCCTTCTTCCACTTTCTCGGTTCACCCAGTGCTCCTGTTTCACCTGGTACTCCCTGCATCTGCATGTTCCTCTCCCTTTATTTTGTTTCCCCATGACCTTTCCTACCATAGCCACTTCTACATAAGAAGGAATCCTTAGAGACTCTGTTGCACCGGTACCCCCTGGCCTCGGGATAACCTCTTCAAGACTTTTAATCCCTTGATCCACCCTCTACTCCCCCATATCTTTAGGCACATACTCCATGAGTTCAACTCTATTCACCTCATGCAGAACCACATTGTTTCTCCTCGCACTACCATTAGGAATCCACTCATTGCAGGCAGATGTTTCGGCCAGGTCCTGCCTCAATCTGCAAAAGACCTCAGACACCTTCGGGTTGTTCTGATGAACCACAACCTTCTTCATTGGCTGGTCAAAGAGAATCTCGACTTCAGGGGCCACCTTTCTGATCCCTAGGTTTCTTTCAGAGCACCCCCCTCTACACTCTTACCTCCATTAGCATCCAAGACAATATGCCCCTGCTCCAACACCTCTTCATCAAGAACCTCAAAATCCTTGCCACGACCACTGTCCCTCTTCCTCGCTTCTATCTGAGACCCCCTCCAACAAATTTCCAGCGAATGTCCCAGGAGTTGGAATCAAGAACAAAATTTTTTCCATGATTCATAGACCACTCACTGCTTGCATCGATACTCCTCACCCATTGTGATCCACATAGATTCGAACAGATTTTTTGACACATCCATTTCCAGGAAAACACACGGATTAACCGGGTGACATAATGCCTCAGTCAAACTATCCGAGAACATATATATTTTAATTATATTTCCAAGAATTCTCATAACAGATGGATTTTAGAACAATAGGGGAGATTGGGAAATCAGACCCACATCGCCATTGTAGGAGTATCCCGCTTTATATGCAAAACAAAAGACCACCATAATAGGTAAAAACTGAAGCCATTGAAGCTATGAGGAGAATATTACCAAGCCTTGATGAAGTCTGACTCTGAAGAAAAATGAATCATTATGTGCTTGTAATCCAGAAGACCCACCATCTCCCTATCTTGCAGCTCCCAAGCACCGAACACATGCATATCGAATGAATAAATTGATGGGAAACACTGTTTAAACCTGGAAATCAAGGTGTTCTTCAGTAGATTCGAGGACTCTGAGAACTACACAGTTGATAATGGAAGATTAGGGAACCCATCAAGTAGGTCTAGGACCTTCGGGCTAAGCAAAACTTGGGGGAAATGGGGAAGGAAAGAAGGATCTGAGAAAGGAGTGAATGAGAAAAGTGACTTCTGGGAGGGAGAAGAGGATCCCCCCCATAGGTGGGGGAGGGATCAAAACTGAGGATGTAGCCATCACAGAGGGGAGAAGAACTCCAGGGTTTCTCTCGAGAGCTGCTTATGAGTTATAGTATTCAATTTCATCGTTCAGGAGTGCTCGTTATTTAGTTTTCATAATCGATTCACTTGTATAATAGTATGGAATGTTTTGTAATATGGAAATATAAATCTATAATTAAAGTTATAAGTTATTAATGAACATCTAGAAGGTTAAATCGTTATATAAATCATTTGGTTATTTTGGGTGAGGATGAATCTTCATATAAGATGTTAGTGGTAATCGTTCGGAGTATTTTGGGAAGTTTCTAGTCGCAACGAACTTGTTTTGTTTTATTATTTAACATCATGTGTATATATTGATTTTATAACATTAATAGGATTTAATACATATATTATAATTTTTTAACCATTTAAATGGTTTTACAACCACCCTTGAAGGCGTTAATGGAAAATGAATAATTATTTTCCTTGAAGGTGATAAATTAACACCTCATGAATGATGTTTTCATTTTTAGAATAAAAGGAATAGGATAAAGGATTAATGATATATTATTCCATTATCATAATACAATTATAGTATATGTGAGGTACTAGAGTTATTATACCATTTTCATGAGGGTATTTGATGAAATAATAATAAAATAACTTGAAAAGAAATTAAAAGAAAAGGAAATAGAAATTTACCTCTTGAATTCCTCCTCCTTAAAAACCTCCTCAGGGAAAACGTTTTGGTATTTTGATGAGAACAAGAGATCTTAGACATGGTTTAGGGGATTTAGAAGTGTATTTTAAATAATTTATACATAACTCAAATCTTTGAAGGTGTGAGGTGAATGGTGGTGAGGGTTGGTATTTATAATAGAGGAGATGACTGTTTTCTCATTATTTAAATCATTAGTTTATTATTTTGGATCAAGACAATAAAAAGTGTTAATTATTGTGAATAAATACATTAAATATTTCATGAGAGTTCAATATAGTGGTGCTTATATCAACCTTATATCAACAATGACTCAAAAATTCATGTATTTAGCATTTAATGTAAATTATCATATTTTAGTATTCATACAAAATTCAAGTATATTAAAAAAATTCAAAAAACCCCCTAACCATTTTTATATGTTTATAATTCAAAAACCAAATCCCTTTAATGAAAATAATTTTCTAAATATGAGAAATTTAATTTTTAATCAAAATCATCATTTACTCGAAAAATACGGATTTTAAATTTATAAATTATTTTATAACACTTTGAAAAATTAAATATGGTCTTATAAAATTATCTTAAAATCACAAGTAAAAAAATATTAATTTATTAATACATTTAATGAAAATATTTTTTTAAAATAATTATATTAATTATAAAATTATAATTTAATATTTATAACTTACAAAAATACCAACACTTATTTAATAATTTTCAAAACATTTATTTTATTATACTATGATATAATTATATCATACTTTCATTTATAGGATACCCATATTTTATTTATACTTTCATAGGTGAGGTTACTATTTTATTGGACGATTTACTATTCATAAGGGTTATATTTCTATTCCAAAGTTCATGTTACTATTCCATTGGTTTAGGTTCCTTAATTTCTAGTAATACATCTCGTTTCATTCATTCTTCATTTATGATATTTTTATTGGGTTCTTAATGTTATTTTATGTGATTATACTATATGACATAATTATAATAAGGTAATTTCCATTGATAAAATTTAGGGTCATTACATTCTTCCCCCCATATGAAATTTTTCGATAGAAATTTCATTTTACATACAATGGGGAAAATAGGTGAGGGTACTTCTTCTTAATCACTTCCTTTGGTTCTCATGTTTCCTCTTCATACTTATGGTTCCACCATAGTACTTTGTCCATATGAGTAGTCTTGTTGTGTAGAACATTATCTCTATGGTCTAAGATCTTCACTGACTGCTCCTCATAAGAGAGATCATTCTCCAATTATACCACCTCTGAATTCGGTACATGTAAAGGATCTGGTATGTACTTATTTAAGAGGGACACATAGAATATATCATGTACTTTAGACATGTTAGGTGGAAGTGTGAGTCGATAGGTCATGACTCTAACATGATCAAGGATATCAAAGGATACGATGTACCCACGACTTATCATTCCTTTCTTTTCAAATATCATGATCCCCTTCCATGGAGATATATATAGGAATACCATGTCTCCAGCCTTACACTCAAGGTCACTTCGACGATTGTATGTATAACTACTTTGTTGACTTTGGGATGCCTTGATGTGATGCTGAATGGTTTTCACCTTTTTCACCATTTCTTCAACCATTTCTAGTCCTATCATCTTACGTTCATCAACTTCATCCCAACACACTGGTGCTATACATCTTTTCCCATAGAGGGCTTCATATGGAGCCATTATAATGCTCAAGGGGAATTGGTTGTTGTAAGATAACTCAACCAGAGACTGATGTTGGTATCATCTGCCTTTTAAGTCCAAAGAACATGCTATTGACACATCTTTTAGTGTCTAAATAATCTTATTAGATTGGCTATCATTTGTAGGATTATAAGCCATACTAAATTTCATCTCAGTTCTTAGAGTATGTTGGATAATTTTCTAGAACTTGATGGTGAATCATAGATCTTGATCTGATACAATCGACAGTGGTACTACATGTAGACTTACAACTTCTTTGATGTATATTCGTGAATGTTGTTCCAATAATAAGTCCTCTCAAATTTCGATAAAGTGATATATCTTTGTAAGAAAATCCACAACAACCCATATAGAATTATTTCCCCTGGATTTCTTTAGAAGTCCAGTGACAATGTCCATGGTAATATTCTCCGACTTCCATGTTGGTATGGGTAGTGGTTCCATCATCCCATTAGACTTTTATCTTTCAGCCTTCACTTGCTAACATACCAGGCATTTTGATGTATATTCAGTGATCTCCTTCTTCATATTGTCCCACCAATAGTTCTCTCAGAGATCTGGATACAATCTTTGTGCTCCCTAGGTGGATAGATAAGGTTGAGTTATTTGCGTCATTTAGAAGATCATTCATTATCTCCAGATTGGATGATACAAATATTCATGACCCAAATCTTATGAATTCATCCTCTTAGATCTTGAACTCATAGGATTTCCCATTCCTGATATCTTCCTCCGTTTTCTAAATTTCCACATCATTTATTTGAGCATCTTTTATTTTCTCCATAAGGTATTATTGAGAAATAATTTGGGAAAGGATTGATGATTTTCCTTCTATAACAATTCCAATGTCCATACTTTGTAGGTATAAGAAGATTGGACCCTTCTAAATACTCACCATTGATAAAGATGTAGGATCATTTCTACTTTAAGATCAACTATCTGGTTTGCCTTAACAAGATGGTAGTGGATTAAGAATTCATAATCCTTGATGATCTATAACCATCATTGCTAAAAAATATTAAGCTCCTTTTGTGTGAATATATATATTTGAGACTCTTGTGATTAGTATATTTCTTAAACTTCTCCGCATAGAGATAATGCCTAAAAATTTTCAAAACAAAGATCACAGTTTCCAACTCCAAATTATACATGAGATAGTTTTTCTCAAGTATTTTCAATGACCTTGAGATCTAGATTATCAATTTATCACTTTTCATCAGCAAACAACCCAATACCTTCTTTCAATCATCACTTTACACAACAAATAGTTCCCCACTTATTGGAATTGTGAGTACTGGTGCAGTGATAAGAGTCTTCTTTAACTCTTTAATGTAGTCTTCACATTCACTGGTCTATAAAAACTTTACTCTTTTCCCACTAATCTTGATTATTGGGTTTTATAATCATGATAAGTTCTTCACAAATAGTTGGTAATACCCAACTAGACCAGGGAAACTATGGATCTCCATTGCAGATGTTTCCCTAGGCTACTCTTTGATAGCCTTTGTGTTAGAAGGGTCCACAAATATCCATTTTCTATTGATTACATTCCCAAAGAATGAATCTTCCTTCATTTATTACTCATATTTATTATAATTTACATAAACTTTATCCCTTCTTAAAGTCTTTAGAATGATATTCAAATGCTCTCCATGTTCCTCTTTGATCTTGGAGTATATCAGAATATCATCGATAAAGACTACCACAAATTTGTCGAGGTAATATCTAAAGAATCTATTCATTAAATCCATAAAAATTTCTGGATAATTAGTGATTCAGAAGGGAATATCTATAAACTCATAGTGTCCATAACTTGTATGAAAGGCAGTCTTGGGAATATCTTCCTTCCTCACCTTTAATTGGTGATATCTTGTCCAAAATTCCACCTTAGAGAAATAATTATCCCCACATAGCTGATAAAACAAGTCATCCATCCATGGCAAGGGATAATTATTCATTATCATGATTTTATTGAGCTCACAATAATCAATTTATAGGATCATTTAACCATCCTTATTCTTAAAAAAGAGGACTGGTACACCCCACGGTGAAGCACTCGGGCATATAAAACCCTTCTCCAGATTCTCTTATAACTGCTTCTTCAGTTCTCCCAGATCAACGGTGGCCATTCTATAAGGTGTCTTTGATATAAGCATAGATCTAGGAATAAGTTAAATTGAGAACTCAACATCTCAATTATAAGGAATACCAGACAACTCTTCGAGGAATACATTAATTTAGTTCCTCACAATGGGCGTGACTTTGAGCATGATTCGCTCTTTTTTCTCAATAATTTAATATAGATATACTTTCTCATAAGGAATAAATATCCACACTTGAGATGATGATTCTGATGTAGATTAATCCACATTCTTAAACTTGTACAAAATTGGAGGATGCTTCGTGATGTGTAGAGTGTTCTCCCTTTCTCAATAGTTCATATTGGGTTTATATAATGATAGACAATCCATGCTCAAAATAGCATAAAACTCTACCAAATGAAGTATGAAATGATTTACTAGGATGTTTAGATAAAAAAAATTAACTACATATGAGTTATATACTTTGGATGTATTAATTTCCCCATTTTCTGTTCTCACAGATAACTCAGCGTCCATATTTTGAGGTGGTGACTAAATAGTTTTACTAGATTTGCAAGATATGAAAGAATTCATAGAACTAGAATCAAATAGTACATTTTCTATTCTTGAATGAATTACCATCATACATATCACCACATCATTTTTGTGCTCCACCTCAGCAGTATTGATAACATATGCCTTTCCTTTCGGCCTTGGAGGTTGTTGTTGTTGATTTACTCGAACAACACTTGGATTAGGGTAATGGATTGCATAATTCCCATGTTGCTTGTAGTTGAAACACTTCACTACAAACTGAGTGTTAATATGAACCTCCCTTTATACATCCACATTATCAATATTATTCATATACCTTAGATTATTATTAGCCATATTCCCTTCTCTTCCACATTTGAAGCATCTCTTCATTCCCTTTAAGTAGTTTTTAGGATGCTTCTTCCCACACTTTTGACATGTGGGATGTTGGTTCTTCCTTCCATCATGGGATTTATTATTCGATCCAACAATATGAAACTCTATTTTCCTATTTTTTCCCTAGGACCATGAGACCACTAAGAGTATCCAATATTCATTTCAACCTTAAGGTCATAATGGAAAATCTTCTAGTAGCTATCAAAGTCTCGAATCGGCAAATTTTTTCATAGACTTGACTTTAATTTGCTAAAGAAGTGGTCCACCTTGATTTCAATGTCCATGATAAATATAGAAGTGTGTCTTGAAATATTTATGAAGTTTTCCTCATATGCCCCAATATAATCATCTTCCCTCTACTTTTGTCTGAGGATTTACCTTTACATATTGAGATGGATGGTTCAGGGAAAATATTTATTGAAAAATATTTTCATGAATTCCTCACAATCCATGAAATCAATTTTCTATGTGGACATCGTTTTCTTGATTAGTGTCAGCCAATTATTGGATTCTCCATAAAAATGATATACCGCAAGTATGAATTTATCTTCTTATGAGCACTAGAGGATAGAGAATATCTTTTCAATAGAGTTAATCTATTATTCTACGAGGAGGGGATCAGAAGATCCCCTAAGCTTGGGAAGCCTTTTCCACATGAAGTATTCGATTACAACTTTTTTTTCTTAGGAGAAGGAGTTAATTAAACATGATTCAAGTTATTATTCATAACTTGATCTAACTAAGTAAGTATTGTCATGAAGTTTTGAGCACCTGTTCCCATTATATTTGGAATACAAATAAGGAAACTGTCACATTGATTATCTCATTGATTGTTGGAATGAGTTCTTCTACTTCCGACATTAAATACAAAAATTAAAGTACAATTAGAGCACTTGAATACTCAACTAATAAGAATAATAAATGGAAACTTTAAAAAGAAAAGGATAAAATTGTGATCCCCCAGGTTTCAATCTAGGTTATCTATGATATTTTTCCCAACATATATTCTTATGGGAATTTTTTTGTTCCCTTAATAATGGTTCATAATGAGCTTATGGTCTAACCAAAGAATATCCCCTATGAGTTTGAAACTAGGTGAGTATTAATACCCATTTTCATGTACTAGGTTAGCCTGAGTCAGGCCCATTACACCTTTTCAAAGTTGTTACTCCAAGGTAAATCTGTGTGAGAACCACATCCACTTATAGTATCCAGACAAGAATGTATTTTCTTAATAAACCACTTACTCTATAATAACCAAAATTTAGGGATGTTTTCTCATATATAGTCTTATAACTAAATATTTCCCTAGAGGTTTATAGTGAAAATCCAAAAAATAAATAAAATGTTCCACTAATACCGACTATATCAACCCTATCCCTTTTCACATATTATTACATAATTAACCAACAATTACATGCCAATGATCATAAAGTATAACGTCTTTTGAAGATTTGATACATAATTAAACACCATGAAACCAAAATCAAAACATAATTTATTAAATCTACATAATGATATCCTAACGTCCATTGATATCTTACATCAACACATGATAATATAGGGAATACATGAGAAAAGGGATGAACCGAAAAGCCTGGTAAGGGAGTAAGCGTAGGAATAAAACATAACACATGGGATAGAGGGAATAACATGATGAAATAAAAGGAAGAAACATGAATAAAAATAAGGAATAATAACATGTATAACATGGGAACATATAATCATAACATCATAGGAATTCTACAACTATATATAACATGACATAAACATGACACAAGGATAACTTCCATGACTATATAACATGGTAGACAATGTCCCGTAAAGGAACCAGGTTCACTCCATGTCCCAACATGATGTCACATGAGACTAAACATTACCCAATGAATTTTAGTTTTTTCTGGTAAAACCCAACATTACATGTTCATAAATAGGTATGACACATGAATAATAAACATAAGGGTTACCGATGGAAAGAAATTGATATCATAATCACGCCACATGGCATAAAAATGAGCATATCATAAATGTTTCCATGAACGAATTTATTCAAAACACACATGGAAATTAATAAGGTTAAATAGATATGAATTATGATAATTTATGTCTAATTGAAGTGGAAACACATAGAATAATATTTTAAGAAACTTTAGAAATGAAACATTTTAGTATGGTTTAAGGAAAACATTAAAGAGAAATTAAAGATGAAAATGCATATTTGTTTTACTAAAACAAGAAATAAATCAAGATAGTTTTTCATGATAAAATGAGTTATTTTAGAAAAATAATTTCATATTAAAATAGATTATGGAGTGCACTTGGAACAAGTAAGAAATCCGGAACTTCCCTTAAATCGAGCTTTCTTATCGGGAAGAATTGAAAAGAAAACCTTTCAAAAACATGTATTAACCCATTAAAATAGGGATAATATGATCTGGATAAAAGGTTTTGAAACTTATACATATAATTTATAAGAATTATATAAAAATAAATAATCATTACATTAGGGGAAACGAGAGATAAAGAGTAACCTGAATGAAAAATTGAGGTTTGGGTAGAATCCTTAATTTTATGTCTGAAATGATTCTGCACATGATCTTAATTTCATGAATAATGAAATTTAATCCATTAATTAATTTATTTATAATATTTTATACATTAAATTTATTTATTATAATTTTATTATGTTAATTTATGGAATTTTTAATGAGTTATAATGTTCAATTTCATTGTTCGGGAGTGCTCGTTTTCTTAGTTTTCATGATCGATTCGCTTGTATAAGAGTATGGAAGTTTATGTAAAATGTAAATAGAAACATTGAATTGAAGTTATAAGTTATTAATTAACATATATAAGGTTGAATGGTTATATAAATCATTTTTTTATTTTGGGTGAGGGTGAATCATTAGATAAGATGTTAGTGATAATCGTTTGGATTATTTTGGGTGGTTTTCAATCACAACAAACTTGTTTAGGTTTATTATTTAACATCATGTGTAAATAATAATTCTAGAACATTACACAAGATTTAATACATATATTATAATTTTTTTAACCATATAAATGTTTTTATGACTATCCTTGAAGGAGTTAATGGAAAATGAAAATTTGTCATCCTTGAAGGAAATAAATTAACACCTCAAGGATGATGATTTCATTTTTAGAATAAAAGGAAGAGTATAGGGGTATAATGATAGATTATTACATTAGAATAATAAAATTATAGTATATATGAGGTACTATATTTATTATACCATTTATATAAGGTGATGTGGGGAGAGAATAAGAAAAGAACTTGAAAAGGAATTAAAAGAAAAGGAAAGAGGAATTTACCTCTTGAATTTATACTCCTTGAAAACCTCTTTAGGGAAAGGGTTTTGGTATTTTGATGAGACTAAGAGATACTGGATAGGGGGGATGGTTTTGGAAAGTTTATTGGGTATAATTTTGATAAGTATCAAATCTTGTAAGGTGTGATGTGAAGAGGTGGCAGGGGGTGGTATTTATAGTGGATGAGAGGGGTGTTTTCTCATTATTTTAATCATTGGCTTATTATTTTGGCACAAGGAAAGTAATAATGTTTATTATTTTGACTAAATATAGTTAATAGTGAATGTGATTTTAAAATAGTGGTACTTACCTCATCCTTACATAAAAAAGGACTAAAAAATTCATGTATTTAGCATTTATTAAAAATAATCGTCTTTTACTATTCATAAAAATTCAATTATTTTAGAAAAATCCCAAAAATTAACCCTAACCATTTTTTGATGTTTAGAATTAAAAAATAAAGACCATTTTATGAAAATAATTTTGTAAACATAGGAAATTTAATTTTTATTTAAAATCGTCATTTGCTCGAAAAATACAAATTTTAAAATTATAACTAATTTTATAAGACATTGAAAAATTAAATAAGGTACCATAAATTATATTAAAAACTTAATACAACAAAATATTAATTTATGAATACATTTTATGAAAATAAATTTTATTTTAAATCATTATTGTAATTATAAGCATGTAATTAAATATTTATAACTTACAAAAATACCAATACTTAATTACTAGTTTTCAAAAAATTTATTTACTTATACTATGATATAATTATATCATACTTTAATTTATAGTATACCCAAATTTTATTAATACTTCCATAGTTTAGTTTACTATTATATTTTTCGGTTTACTATTCATAAGGGTCATATTACTATTCTAAAGGTCAAGTTACAATTATATTAGTTTAGGTTGTTTAATTTCTAGGAATACCTATTATTTCATTCATTATTCATTTATAATGTTTGTATTGTGTTATTAATGTGATTTTATTTGACTATACTATATGAAATAATTATAATAAGGGAATTTCCATTGATAAAATTTAGGATTATTACAGTATCAGAGATGAAGGTTCCCTTTATTTACTCTTTTCTATAGTTTTGAAGATAAGTTGTGATGTGAAATTTAAATTATGTGAATAGTATGGGGATTATGATCATAAATAATAGGAATTATCATACCTTGAAATTTAAAATGCTTCCATATCGTATGTCCCTTAGGTAAGATGTTTCAAAATTTGCTACAGATGCCCCCACATGTTGAGAATGCTCCTATTACAAATAATGATAAGGAAAACCATGAAAATTATGTAAAAACTAAGAATGTTTTACTATTATCACTTTCCAAAAGTGATTTTCTAAGAGTAAAGGGAGTTTCCACTTCCAAAGGTATTTGGGATAAGTTGAAAAACATTTATGAAAGAAATACAAAAGTGAAGAAGGAAAAGTTACAAATCTACAGATTAAAGTATGAAGATCTCAAGATTGGTGAATATGAATCTGTTGGTGAATTATTTACCAGGGTAAATGACATTTTTAGAACAATTAGATATCTTTGTGAAGCATTGTAAGATTCTACCATCATTAAAAATATCATGAGAATTATTCCCAACAAGTTTGATGTCAAAGTTTCCTCTTTAGAAGATAAAGATATTGAAACATTATTTATGGATGAATTTCATAGTACTCTCATCACTTATGAAATGATAAGGGTGAATTTTATGAAAGACAAAATAAAATTTTATTTAGAAATATATTTCAAGGATAATAGGAAAGAAAAAACTTAAAATATTTTTGAATAAGATGAAGATGGAGATTCTAATTCTTTAAATGAGGTATGTAAAAATCTTGATGAAATTTAATCCTTGTTTTCTAAAAATGTGAAAAGAGGCATAAGTAAATATAAAGGGAAACTTCCCTTGAAATGTTTTTGGTGTGTATCTATTGGGCACTTTGTTTCCAATTGTCCTCAAAGAAGGGATAAGAAAGATAGTGATGAAGAAGAAAGATATGAAGAATAAATAAGTTCAAGAAGATCTTGGAAGAAAAATGTTGACGAATATTAGTCCAAAGTAAAGGGCAAGAAGTTCTTCAAACTCAAAAGGAGAACCATTTTTTACAAAGATGATGTCAGTGAAGAAAAAACTCGAAAGTTCACTAAAGCTGTTAAAGAAAACACAATTTTTACAATAATTAATAATGAAGTAATTTTTAGGGATGAAATAATTTTTTTTGGAGAAGAAAAGACTTAGATTTTACTTCATATGAATGAGGAATTGAAATAATGTTTGGGGACGATTTAAAGGCTTGAAAAATAAATCATTAAGCTTAAGAAAGAAAGTTTTACAAAAAAATTCAAGAATGAACTCTTAAATAGAAAGCTATGTTACATGATGAGGATGACAATCTAAAGAAGTATCTTGAGAAGGAAATGAATCAAAATGAACATCTTAAAGTAAATTTTAAGGTGAAGGAAGAAAAGTTGGAAATTGTTTAACAAAAACATTGTAATACTAAGAAAATAATTACAAGGTTTAAGAACTATATCTCTAAAATTGGTGATATTTATGGAAAGGGTGAACCTTAGAAGGATACCAAAAAGTTACCTTTGAAGTTTGAAAATAAATTCAAGGTTGTTCCTAACAAGAATAAATATGGGAATGTCAAGTATGTGGCCAAAACAATCAAAGTATAGAATTATTAAGTTTCTAAAAATTCTGGGTCCGAAACAAAAAGTTCTACTACTTCAGGTTTCAATAAGGATAGAAAGAAATTTGTGTTGAAGTGGAAGATTTCAAGTGATAACAAACATTTTTGGAGTCAACAATATTGTGATGAGAAAGATAAGAAGGTGGATAAAAAACATGCTCATTGTTTTAGACAGTATGAGAATTATAGATGATGGTATTTCTTATATGGTTATTATTGGTATTTTGGTGGATGTGGTAATAAAGAAAATATGTGTTGATTTAATCAACACTATTACAACTATTCCATGAGTTAAAGAATTCGAGGTTTAAGGGGGGATTTATGGTGATAATAGAAGATAAAATAATTCTAAAAATTTTGTGGAACCAAGAAGGGAATTTCAAAAGGTGAAGAATGTTGCATCTCCAATCAAAAAAATGAAAAATTGAAGGGACCTAAGTACTTCAAGAAAGTTGAAAATTGTAATAAGGTTGAGTAAGAAAATAAGGAATGCTTATTTTTATAGATAGAACATGTTGATATGGCTATAAATATAGAAGAATCACAAAACTAAGTGGATGAAAGAAGAATAAAAGAATCTATGAAGAGGTGAGAAAAGTTTATAAAAATATATTAAGAGATTTTGGTTTGAAGATTTAGAAAAGATATAAGACATGTGAGAAAGAAGGGCATGCAACCAAAAGTTTCTTGATTATTCATCCAGAATAGAAGGAAGACATGGACCAGTTGTTACAAACTCACTATAAAAATGTTAATAAATTTGAAGAAAAGTTGGAATCCTCATCAAAAGAATCTACAAATTAAAATAATCTTGTCACAAAATCTAAAGAGGATGAACAAAAGGAAGAAATATTATCCAATACAAAATCCAAGAATTAGAAGAAAAAGTAAAAACTGAGAGAGGAATCTTAGTTAAAATATTGCTTCTAAGAGACAACTGAGGTTCATCCTTATTCCCAAAATTTTTGTATAGTTATACTAAATTGTAGAAAATTGATGAAGTTGAAATAAGGAAGCTGGTGTTTAAAAGTCTCTTACTTTTCTTTCAAAAGAAAGTAACGAGGTTGCAAAAAATAGGTTTTTGGGAAAGTTCTGTTTTATCACCTGAAATTTACTAACTTGTTTGTTAATATGGGTGCAGGTTACTTTTATCTTAATCAAATCATCTCAAATTTTCCCTAGATATGAGGAAGTTTTAAGAAACATGAAAAGATATTACATAAAAGATGTGTTATGGAAAACATTGGAAACCATGATTATACAATCTTATTTTCTACACTGGGTTCATCGACGTAGACTTAGAGTTGTTTAATTAAAGGATCTTTTTTAATAAACTCATGTGATACTTATATTATCCTAAACAAGAGTTTTGAGATTTTGATATTTGGAAAATGATCATGTGTGGCCCTTTTGAATTTGATTGTCAATAAGAGGGAGAGATAAGGAATAGGGGGAGAAAGAAAATAATTGGTAGTTTTGAATTGATTATGATTTTACAAGTCATAGAAAGAACATATATAGGGAAAAGAAAAATAAGTGAGAAAAGGAAAGTGGAATTTTTATAATGAAGTGGGTTTTGAAAACAAATACTAAGGGTAATACTGTTGGGACAAAGTTTTATTTTTGTTATCAATAGATAAATATGTGTACCATGTTGTTAAAGAAGAGAGAAGCGATTAAACAAATCACATGATGATAAGATGGTGGAAATATGAAAGAAAAGGTGGCATAGTAATCAAGATAATAGACTCGTAATCATAATAAGTCAACCAGACACAAAATACTTACAAAATTCCATTGGATTTAGAAGAAGCTTTCTGGATGAAATGGCTCATTAGACAGACCATGGGTCCCGAAAGGAAGTTCTAATCAAAATGAGGATGTGTTTCAATGTTTAAATGGATCTGATGAAAATATAACGATGATTTTCTGATCATGGATTTCTCACAAATCATAAGTATTTTATAAAACTATTTATGCAAGCCATATAAAGTAAAGGGGTAGAACATGTGCTTCCAATCGCATTGAGGCTGGTTGGAACGAAATAATCTGCATAAATAATGAGAAGTTAAAATACTTTCCAATGTTTGTTAGAAGATATTGAATCTGATCCTATGTTCACTAAGTCATGATATAAGGAAAATGTTTTTGGAAGAAGAAAGTTTCTAAATTCGAAGCTTTCCAGTCTCAGTTCATCAGGGTGAGATCACCAAACATAGAAATGTTTGAAGGCTGTGAAGTTTTTTTTGAAACATGAGAAGATAAAGATTCTAGTTTTCAGTCATACCAATAAACCATAAGACACAAATATTTAGAGAAATATATTGGATGTTTTCTATAATCATGAAAGGAAAGAAGTTTTTGATGACACCGGTTTATCGGATGTGGTGCTCTGATCATCAGAGAAATACTGAAACAGATCATCGAATGATATTATTGTTTCAAAAGGTAATCAGGGGCATGAATTTTTTGGAGTTTTTTGTGACCATTCAAAAATAATTTAAGTAATGATTTTTGGGACCGATGCAAAATGGGATCAATGATCAATAAAAAATGTAGTCAAGAATTTTAATCAGGTTAAATTACTTAGTTTTTTTAATTTTGTTTAAATTTGGTAAACAAATTTGATTTTTGATGACGTTTTATCAAATAGGTAAAGAGTTATTAAACTAGAGTTGACACCAATTTTCTGAGTGAGATAGAGACCGATCCATCAGGCATAAGATTACACCGATAAAGTCATCGGACGTAGGATCATCAGTTTGATGAAAATAAGAAAATAAGAACAATTTTAAAATAAACGTTAAAAGTGTTTATCCAAGAAATTTAAAGACAATGATGTATTACTATTGAGAAAGTGTAGGAATATTTTGTATTTGTGACAATGATTGTATAAGAATGATTTCAAATATTTTTGTTTATCAGTTGGTTCGGGTAATTAGAATGAGCATTTTGTTTTTTAGTCGGTTATGATCATTTTCATGATAAGTCATCTGTATTTCATATGTTTTAATTTGTATAGAGAAATATAATTAAGAATATTCTATTACACATGTCTTCATTGTAATGAATAAATCGAAATGGAAATTAAAATTAGATTGAAGAACTATTATAAAGTCTGAAGCAAGCTGAATTTATGAGAATATATAAGAAGGTTTGCAAATAATTGAGAAGAGTTGGGAAGTAGTGAATATGTCAAAGATGTATCCTAAATTTAAGGGAAATTAATGTTTTGGGAAATATGGTTGTGCGGGAAAACATTTATGATTCCCATCTAAACTGCTTTTGGATCACCTATACATAATAGGAAGTACATTGTTCTTTTTGACGTAAGTACTTTTCATGTGTGAAGAGAGAATGTGATGCACTGAATGTTTTTTGAGAGAGTGAGTTTTTGGATTGATCATTCATGAAGAAGTTTTTCGGATATAAGGAGAATTATATTGTATTCAAAAGTTTCTTGATTGGACCCAACAATCAGATTGGGATTTCTAGATTGAATAAGAAGTTGTTTATAATTGTTTTAGTGGTATTATGGTAGAGTTATATTATTGGGATGAGTTAACAAACTAGATAATTGGATCGGTAAATTAGATTGAGTACCATTACGAAGTCTAGATAAGTTCTTACCTACTTCTGGGTAGGAAAATGAAGAATTTTTTTTGAAGATTATATTTATTAAAGTTAACAAAGCTGTAGAGTAACATGTTTTGAATCATATGGTAAATTTTTAATAACTTGTTACAAAAAATTCTATTAAATAATTTCATGCTACTTGAATCACATGATCTATTTTATTGAACATTGTGCTACATAAGTGTAAGGGAATGTCCTAATTTTTGTATCCCCCAAAAAAGGATTTTTTTTCTAGTGGATTGTGTGGTATTGGATTATTTCCAAACCATACCAAAGACATAACTACTATTTTTGAGTAGTGACCCTTATAAATTCGTATGATCCCATGGATGTGTGATTGTTTTGTTTTTAGAAAAGTTGATAACTCTTTAACAAAAGATGAATGTTATTTCAAAAGAAAGGAAACTTAAAATAAAATCATATCACTAATTCACCCCTCCACCTCTCAGTGATATATTGATATTTAATGGGAAATTACATAAAACTGATGATAATATGAAGTTATAGTTGTATAAAAACCAAAGAAAAAGTCTCTGTGTAGGTGGAAGAAAGTCAAAATTGATGATGATTTATTAGTAGGGTGTAGAGGGATCTATCAAATAGAATCAAAAGCGAAATTGAAAAGCATTAGATATAATTTATATGATGGTATTCAAGAAGAGAAAATTGATTATGAGGGAGAAATAAAGAAGAATAATGGAGATATCAGGGTAATGGGTTGAGGGAATATGGGAATATGACTACTCGGTTTGACTGAGGATAAATGATGGGGAGGCGAGGAAAAGGAGGTGGAGACATGTAGTCATGGAGGTGATGGGTTTCTAGAGATGGGATAAATGTAAAGGATATGGGGAGTCTAGGAGATAAGTAAGAAAATTAAGGGAAGGATGAAAAGATGTGGGGAGGCTGAATAGAGTGGGATAGAGGGGTAAAAGTGGAGGGTAAAAATTTTAGTGGGAGAACATGGGATATGGGTGCGGCATCTGGAAGGGAGTTCATGATATTTATAAGAATTATTATATATGTAATATAAATAGATATTCCCAATGATAATTAACTGATTTAGATACAAATATTATAATTCCAGAATCATGTCATTGTTTTTTCATATTATTATTAAGAAATTATAAAAAAAATTTGTAATAATAAAATTTGAATAGAATACTGCTACATTGATTTAGGTAGAACAAAATTACCTTTAACATGTTCTTTAGGAAATTTATTCATGTTTATGACATCAAAATTAATGAATTAAAACCTTAAATGTGGTAAATAAGATTTGCATAGATGCATATGTGTACTGAAATTGAAAATAATTCTCAACATGTGATGAGTGGGTAAAAATTTCCCATTTTTGATAGAAAGTTTATTTTTTTATTATAATACTTAATCCTTCTTGGAAAATTTGTTTAAACTTTTCTATCAATTTTCTTCCAATGATAATTTCCTTAATTTATGTTTCTTATAATTTTTTTGTTAATAATTAGGTTGATATCGACAATTTCATTTGAATATTTTGAAGATTTCATATACAAAACATGAAGTGTTCAAAATTTTATCTTTAAAGTTTCATCATCTACATTGATTATATCATCAAGGGTAGTAAAAAATCATAAAATTCTTCAAAAATTGAATTTAAATGTAAATATTAAAGTAAATGAATGAAATATGAAGTTATGTGTTTATTTAAGTAAGAGAGTTAAACACTTCTTATTTGGTAATGGAAAGTGAGTTGAACTTTGTAATCTCTTATCAGTATATGTCATTGTGTCCATTTCAATAGAAGATTCATATTTAAATGTGAAAATCTAGATCCATCCCAAAAAATCATGAAATTTAAAAATGAAAATTAATGCATAAATAATTTTCAGTTAAATGTAAAGTATAAGTGATCATTTATATTTATATAAAAATAAACAAAATAAAGAGTACAATTACAAACCAATAGAAGTAGTGTATTTTTTCTACAACATCGATAAAATTTTCGTTAATCTTTCTTTCATACAATTTTATTGAAAATTGGAAGAAACTAGAGCCAATAATGTGGTTCAGGAATAGTTAATAGTCATGAAACACAATAATAAGTAATACTAAAAATATGTGGAATAAAATAATATGAATGTTAATGAACCATTTATAGATAAATATTACAACACCAGTCAAGGTGAACTCTAAAATTGTTTTCAGTATATGTCATTGTGTCTATTTCAATGAGATACTTGATTATTTGAATGTGAAGGATTAAAGAAAATATAAACACCAATAATTTAAAAAATTTAATGAAAAAATATTTTGTATGAAGATATAAATTATAAAATTTCATAAATATATAATTTAAAATATTAATAAATCTTATATTTACACACATGTATGAGTAGTGGACTTTTTCAGTTGCATTGATAATCATCTATGTAAGTAAAATATGAATTAGAGATAATTAATTTTGTAATATAAATTATTGACACATAATATAATAGGGTAAATCATAATAAAATTAAAATGGAGAATATTAATGGCATAAATTAGAGAATCTTCATAAAATAAAATTAATTGATTAAATTAAAACACATAAATAGTAATAGTATTTGTATCTTTAATTTTGAAATTGAGTATATTTAAACATAATCATTAATAATGATTTCAATAATATGAAATATAAATGAGCAAAATATATAGAGAATGAAATTTTTATTAGAGTATAAGAAAGTGTAGATCATAATTCATAGAATTGTTTTCATGAGTGGGATACAATAAATATGTTCATTTTATTTCAGTGATAGTAGAAACTTGAAAAGTTCAGGGAAATAGCTAGGGTTTTGGTAAGGTGGGTTTCTAATTGTAATATGAAAATTTAGTTTATTTATACAAATAATTTAATAATGGTTTCTATATGATGTAATAAAACATTTTCATATGAGTATTAATTATATAATAGGAAGATTGTAGAGCATAATTTTGTACCTTTTATTGCACTTGCAACACGGTATAGAAGAGTTTAAGAGACACTTAGTGTTTTAGTGAGTGGAATTGAGGGAATCCCACAATCACATTCAAATCTGTTGGCCTTACCGAAGCTTAAAAAAAATTTGTATGTAGAAGATATGAGGTCAGATGTGATGATAGACTAAAAATGGGTTTTTCATAATTGAAATTAGATGAGAAGAATAGGGAAAACTCATCATTTGAAGGGGGTGTTAATTTGTGAATGATTTTGGAGATCTCATTCTGAATGGTTAGACACACATTATTTTGAGAATATCATTTTAGTCGAGCGATCACAGTCATTGATGATAGCTTTGAGGGGGGAATCATTGTTTGTATAGAGGGAAAAGGAATTTGGGATTAAAATCAAGGCTCTGGATGTCAGTTCCTTATTTTTGGAGGAGTATTTGGGTTGGAATCAGGGGAAATTGGAAATCGGGGTTGAGAAAATGGGATTGGTGTACCTGTGTGCAAGGATGAAGTGCAGATTAGGGAAGAAGGAAGGAGGGAGGAGGAAACAAGGATGAATCAGAGAGGAGGATTGGGTGAGATGGGGGTGGATATTGAGATGATGGGGATAGGGAAGAAGAAATAGGGTGGGATGATGGGGAGGAAGAAGTTGTGACAGTAGTGAGACATCGACGGTGGGCAGGTAGAGAGGAAGGGGTATTCCAGAAGGTATAGAGAAGATATTGAATTAAGAGAAGGGAACAATTGTGAACATTTGAAGTGGTAAAATAGATAATATGAAGTTGAAACGTGTTACTAGAATAAATATCTTATATGAATTATAGAATCTATGATTAAATAAGATTAATTATTGTAATTGAAAAGACATTGATAGAGTTTGCAAAATAAAACTCATGAATAACACTATTCATCGGTTGAAATTATATTTATTTATAACACATTTTCTTTGATTTCATTAATTTTATAAAATTTTATATAACATTCACTTAAAAAAATCTAAAGAAAAAACTTACATGACCAAAATAATTTAATTATATATCGTTAAAAACCATATTAGAAAAATTGTATTTTGGCGTCACTAGTGGATGATTTCTTAGGACGTGTGATGAAGATATAGATATATGAATAAATCATGATTAAAAGTTATTTATTAATTAGAATATAATCTAATATATGTATATATGTATATATATAATCTATAAAAATCCAAGACTAAATAAGAGTAATTATTATAATTGAATACACATGGATAGAGTTTGAGAAATGAAACTCATGAAGATTTCCATCCATGTTGAATTATGACATTCATCATTTAAAATTATATTTATTTATAACACATTCTCTTGGATTTCATTAATTCTACGAAAACTTATTTAACATTCACTTAAAAAATATAAATAATGAACTTATATTATCAAAATAATTGAATTATGTATCATTAAAAACTGTATCAAAAAAAAATATATTTGGACATCATCAGTGGGTCTCCCCATTAGCCACAGTCCCACCATAACCTACTACAGATTGGACTATAGTAAATTCTATATGATGTCTATCGCTCTCACTCACCTACAATGCCAACCTGTCCCCTTTTGTTATCACTCGACCACTGGCCCACTACCTTCTCACCCACGTGTGTCTAGACTTGAACCTTAAACCTCCATGTGAAAAGAGAACTCCTTTACCACTACCCTATCTTGTTTCTTCTATATTTTATGATATATATATAATTATTTTTAAATACACAAATAAAATATATGTTTGTGCGCATGTGTGTATAGATATTATATGTGTAGACATATTTAATTAAATATATTATATATTAATATTCATTTAAATACTTTAGAATATAAATCTAAATATAAATATGTATACATTTATTAATACACACACATATGTATATAAAAAAATTATATATATATTTGGATAAGTATATATATTTATACATTTTATAATGTAAAAAAATGGTTAGATTCTGTTTAAAATAAAATAGATAATAATTATTTCCATATTATTTGCATAATTATTTTTAAATATATTTTCAAAATATGTCTATATATTTTATATTTAGATGTAAATTTTATACATATTTACACATATATTTATATGTCTATAAATTTACATATAATTGAATGTTAAGATATAATTTTTTTATAATTTATTTATAAATATTTTTTGTAAATATGTTTATGTACTATATTTAATGATAATAATATATTTGTAAAAATACATTTATATATGATGTATTTACAAAATATTTACACACACATGTACACATATATATTTTGTACATACACACAAAAATATTTACATATATATATTTATTTACATATATTATAATATATACATAAATATATATTTGTTTATTGACACACGCATATTTATATATAAATATTACTTGTACAGGTATATGAGTATATATATATATTAATACATTTTTATATGGTAAATAAAATGAATAATTTTTTATTTTACATAAAATGAATAATAAATATTTATTTTCATATGGTTTATATATTTAAAAATACATTTTATGTAAATATGTTTAAATATTTATTTGTTCAATTGATTTATTATACGTTAATATATAAAAATATTTATATATTTAATTATAAATAACAATACAATGTGAAGAATGGAAAAATTTGAGTACTCCAACATCCACATGAAATCAATCCTTGGTAATGAATTTAGTCTCCATTGAAAAAAGAGCAGAAGGCTCCTTTAAATGAGGCTTAAATTTCTCCGAATGTTAAAAAAGTAGGGTACCCCAACAAAAACTTAGTTTTGGAGGCCTTTTGGTCCTATTTTACTTAAAAAAACATTAATTGGCGTCCCCTTGGGTTACCAGGTCATAAATATTTTTTTCAAGCTTCTGTTTGATATATGGTAGAGCCCAAACGAACACTTGGATCAATCTTTTTGACTGTTTGAAGTTCAAGTCATGTTTTCAACTTATTTTATATCATTCTTTAATTTTTTTTATATCATCAAATGGTTATTAAATGTACCCAAATCAATAATAATGAGAAAATTCTTAATTGATATCAATTTATATTTATTTTATAAACTATTTTTCAGTAAATACTTTATATATTAAGTGTAAATACATATTTAGTATTATATAAATCATATTTAATAAAATACGAAATATTTATATCAATATAAATATATTGAGATATTAATATATGATTTTTAATGATGTATACTTTTTTTTATGAAATATACTATTTATCAGTACTAAAAAAACACTGATAAATGCCACCTTTTATCAGTGATGATAAAAGTGACCTTTATCAAAACTGACAGAGGGACAATTTTATCAGATTTTTTTATTTCTAATAAAAGTATCCTTCATTAGTAATTTTAGCTAGCACTGATAAAGGAAACCTCATTATTATCACTTTTCTTTAGCACTATTAAAGGGTAGTCTTAAATATACAGAAATTTGAAGTAGTGTCATTACTAATGTTGCAGTAAGGAAGAAAATTGTTGATGTTCATCTAGGAATATACTTTTGTAAACCCCCATTAGCATGAATGCCAAGATGAATCATCTAACAAGTCCCTAATTCACTAGGATGATCATTGTACATATCACTTGTTACAACACCTTGGTACAATTTGAGTTTTTAGGATGGAATCTATATATAAATCTCCTTTAACAATCCATGCTTTCACCGATGTGTCCTAAAATGTTCATCATTTGACATATCTTGAGGAAACTCATCAGAAACTCAAATCAATAGGTGTACTCTATGACAATCATGAATTTCTATCATGAATCAATTAACTATTTGAATCATTCCTTCATCAAAGGTTAGGGTAAATGGTACAGTGTCAAGGGAAGTCTAGAACTCTCAAAATTAAAACAACGCCTCTCTTGATCCAAAATTTCATTGACACCCACTTGCCCATAAACCATGAAACATGGTAGTCATGAAATGTAATACATGAGATGCATATGTTCTATTAAAATATAATATCCCACAAATATCATCCATCCAAATCTTTTTCTACCTTGCATCATACTCACCCTAGAATATGGGTAACATCAAGCGCTAAAACTCATATAATGCATCAAAGTAACAAGTAATTTCAATATATATAATGACTCTTCCATAGATATAGAAGTAGGTGAAACCCCTTATGTATGGGTCCCTGTGTAACGGCCCGACCCCAGTTACCCATAGTCAGTGCATTATTATGTATCATTGGCATGATAACAAAAGATCATGTCTCAAAATACCAATTAGTTTAGTAGCCTCGGAAGTACTAGATACATGAATAAGGTTTACATTACATCATAAAATGGAAAACTACAACAAAATTGTTTCCATACACAACACTGAGATCCCATATACTATCCCTGCAGATCATCCATAATATACTTCTTCGCATCATGGGAAAAATAAAACATAGAAAGGGATGAGCTGCGATGCTCAGTAAGGATACCAATATAGGGGAAACTTTCATAAATAAGCATAAACATTTAAGGAAATGTACATGACTAAAACAAAGTCCTTTTAAACACGAACTTCACCATATTATGGAAATGATAAAATTAAAATAATTCCATTTAATTATTCACATTGATATTCTACTAGTCGAATAATCACATGAAATGTCAATAACCACTTTCATAATGATCGAATGCATAATTCCAGACTTTAATAACCACGTAGTCAAGGCCTTGTCCCATGTCTAAAAAAACTATTTTGTCAAGGCCTTGTGCCAAGACACTAGTTTTTCTCCTGATACCTATCAATGCATCGAGGAGTTATAGCAGGCTCCACCCGTCACTTACTAAGTCCAATGCATTCCTCATATTAAAAGGCTTAAACATAACATAAACATTCGTATTAAAACTAGCATACGAAATGTCAATACTTTACCCATAAAAAATGAATGGCATAAAAATAACACATTCACAGTCAAACATATCACAAATCCTTCAATAAAATATGGATGTTCTTTATCCTAATATATCAACTTCAAACAAACTTAAAATCCATTAAAGGATGTTGACATAGATGAAATGAAAAACTTTTTAGATAAATATATCTTTATATTTTGAAATTATTTAAATGTCACGTAATTATAAAAGAAAACATATATATTTAAAAATATTTTTATAAACTTTTAATGGAAGCTTCGACGATGTTATAACAGCGGAAAATAGTCTCTCCCTCCGTATAAGTTAAAAAAACATTCTTACCTTAAATTTTTCGAAAAGGTCAAAAAGTTCCCTATTTGAAAAATGACAGAAAGATTGCTTTAAAAACATATAAGGTCAAATAAGGGTATAAATTACTTTAACCCATTGTCTATTAAATAGTATAAATGTTTTGAAATACATTTTTAAGAAGCATGGACGTGGATGATAAAGAGGTCCCAGTAGATACTTATGTAAAAACAACCTCAGATAATAAAGAGATTGTAAAATTAACCCTTACCTTGTACTTTTCCTTGGTCGAGGGTAGGTTAACCTCCGGTATAATGGTGAAATAATTTTTATTAAATTATTCAATAATCATATACATTAACATGATATCATATATGATCTTTTAAAATTTCTTTGTTAATAATATCTTAGTATTATCATTGTTTTGGGTGTTAACGAATTAGTTTTCCTTTATGTTATTTGTTATGTGAGTCATATTTGTTATGGATGGGATTTATATTACTCATATCCATAATTATAACAAGTATTTAAACATTATTTTTAATAATCTATTGAAAATTAGTCTTGAATGGATACGATGGGGAATGAATCTCATCACGTTCGTGGAGACGGTAATCCGTAAGTACGCACGAGAAAAAATATCATTATTTTGATATTAAAATAATATATAATTGGATGTTATATCATATATTCCGAATAATTATCATGTTATATTTATTATTTACGTCAATTAAACATCATTATTATACCCATCCAAATAATAATTTATTGAATAGGAATTACACCACAACGTGGAGATGGTAAGTTGTACGTACGCATGTATGGCGACGTGTCATTCAAAGGATGGATTGAATAAAGAATCTGGTTGTACCATATTTACAATAACATAACAGTATATATAAGATACTAGAGTTATTATTTTATAATGGAAACAACAAAGAAAGAGGTAGCGGAAGAAGAAAGGAACTTGAAAGAGGTGATGCAATATTTACCTCTTCTTCTAGTTATTCCTTTTTATTTGATCGAAAGGTCTCCTTAGGATAGATTTATGACTAAAGGAAGGACTATATGATAAAGTTAGGAAAGTTTAGAGGGTATTTTGGAAGGTTTTGGCCGAGAAAAATGGCTTTTAAGGTGTGAATTAGAGAGAACGGGGAGTGCCCTTTTATAAGAGGGGTGAGGGGAACCTTAGGAAAAGCTAGAAATATTATTTTATAATAAAATCATTTTCGGTTTTTAATGGCTCCAAAATGGATTATTTAAAGACTAAGGTATGTAGGGGTCGAAAACTACTCATCCAATAGGTTTTATATAGGTTTGGGTCACTATATTAACCTTATCATTTATATTTTACTCTTAGTTAAATAGTTTGACATTTACCATGTCTCTTTGTATTTTTATATTATATGGTTAATAAAATTACTATATAGTTCCAATATAACCCCAAGTGGTTCATTAATTATACAAAAATAATTATATAAGTCTTTTGGCTGAAACTTAGATTTTTTGGAATAGAATATTAATTAATAATATAATATTTGTTTTAAAAACTCTTTTATGTCAATTTTGACACTCTTTGGTATTTTGTTTTTTCTAAATTCATAACAGCATTATTACTTCAAAAAAATTAATCTAACCAACCCTAATATGTCATAGTAACTTTGAAAATTATTTTAATTAATAAAAAGTCTCAAATTACATTTATTTGGATATTTATAATATCAATTATATTAATATTTATTTAATTAGGTAATTAATTCATCATCATTGTGTCATAAATAAATTAACTTATTTAATTTATAAAAAATATAAATAAAATAAAATTATGTATTAAATCTTTTTAGATTTCTAATTAATATTTATAGTCGAATTTATCTTATGTGTAACCCTATATTAAAAATATTTTAGTTATTAAACTTTGATTTTAACTCTTTTAACTCTTCATTGAATTAAATAATATTAAATGTCCTAATATAATCCAAGTGGACCAAAGAGGTTCACATTGTATTCCTAATGTTGTTTTTGGTCGAATTATACTTCTCTGATAGAATTATTATATGTGTTAGGGTAATAATAATATCATTTTTACCGTTAATTACCCTATTTACTTTTAACCGTGGTAAATAAAAGTAAAAAGTTACTATTCACCAAAAATTATTTTCATCATATTGAACCACCTTTTTCTTACTAATATCAACCATGTCTCTCGGAATTTTTAAATTCCACTCACGGAAGCAGTAAAATTACGTTTTATGTGAATTTGCAAATTCTCTTTGGAGGTGTGTAAAAGACGGTGAAAAGTTCAATAAAATTTTTATATATCTAAAATTATTATAAATTGACTTTAATTAATTTCATTGAACTTATATAGGTATTATTTATCTAATTTGACCTAAAATAAATTTAAATAAAACAAATAATTATTTAAATAAAAATTCGGTTTTAAACAATAACTCAGTGTTTTTCACTATTCATCAAAAATTGAATGTTTTTAGAAAAATAAAAAAATTCACCCTAAGCTAATTTCGATACTCGAAATCCAAAAATGAAATCCATTTTGAAAGTTAAAATTTATAGAATTTCAAAAAGTGGGTATTACTATTCCTAACGGCTAGTTTGATTGGTTGTAGTGTGTAAGAACTCGATGTTGCGTACAACACATGCTACTGTATTATTCAAAGAGAAGCGTACCATGGAAGCTTGGGGTGTTACATTCTCCCCTCCTTCAAATAAATTTTCACTTGAAATTTCTAGAATATTACAACATAAAAAGACTCAGGTTGTTCTTTATCATAAGTTCCTCGGGTTCCCACGTTTCCTCTTCCATCTTATGGTTTCTCCATAGAACTTTTACCAGATGAGTAATACGATTTCTCAGCTCATGTTCTCTTGTATCTAGAATCATAACAGGCTCTTAGCCATAAGACAGATCGTGTTCCAGTTCTAATTCTTCATTGGTAAGTACATGCGTTGGGTCAGGCATGTATTTTCTGAACAGTGATACATGGAACACATCCTGAACTTTGGAGAGACTTGGCAGCATTTCCAAATGGTAAGCTACAACCCCAATTCATTCTAGAATTTCGAAAGGTACGATGTACTTGGGACTCAATTTACCCTTATTACCGAAACATATAACACCATTCCATAGAGATACCTTCAAGAAAACATGATCTCCTACATGAAATTCCAAATCCTTCCTTCGGTTATCGGCATAGCTCTTCCACCTACTTTGAGATGCTTTGATGTGGTTTTGGATTACCTTCACCTTTTCCATCGTTTCCTCCACAAGTTTTGGGCCTATGAGTTTTATTTCATCAACATCATCCTATTAGGTTGGTGTGCGACATCTTTTTCCATATAACGCTTCATATGGTGCCATCTGAATACTTGAATGGAAGATATTATTATAGGAAAATTATACCAGAGGTAAATATTGATCCCACATACCTTGAAAGTCAAGTGAGCATGATTTCAACATGTCTTATAAGGTTTTAATAGTCTGTTCTGATTTTCCATCAGTTTGGGGGTGGTAAGCAGTGCTCAAACAAAGTTCAATATCCAGGGCTTTCTAAAGACTTTTCTAGAATATTGATGTAAAAAAGGTATCACGATCAAAAACAACCGATAGTGGTACTCCATGATGTTTTATAACTTCATTAATATATATTTTTACTAATCGTTGAAGTGCTAAATATTCTCTTATAACAAAAAAATGTGCTGACTTGGTAACAAGATCAACAGTGACCCGTATTACATCGTTCCTTCTAGGAGTCTTTGGTAGTCCCATGAAAAAGTCCATCGTAATATTTTCTTATTTACACTCAGGTATGGGAAGATGTTGTAAGACTCCTCCAGGTTGTTGCCTTCTGGCTTTCACTTGTTGACAAACCATACATCTTGACACAAAATCAGCAATATCCCTCTTCATGTTGTCCCACCAAAATTGTTCCTTCAAATATCTATAAATTTTGGTGCTCCCAGGGTGTATAGATAAATTGGAACTATGAGCATCATCCAACAATTCCCTTTTCAGATCAGGTATATCAGGAACACAAAGTCTCTTACGAAATTTCAAAATTCCATCTTTATACACAAAGTCACTCAATATCCCATCATTCACAACTTTAATCTTCTTTTGAAACTCTTAATCAACGGTCTGAGAACTCTTTATCCTTTCTTGTAAAGATGTTCTTTCAACCATTTGAAAAAGTACTGATGTTTCACCTTCCATGGTGATTCTCATATCCATCTTTTCTAGATCCATGTATATAGGATCCTTTTCAGCTCTCATCTTGTTCAAAACTCCATGATCCTTTCTACTCAAAGCATCTGCCACCATATTTTCCTTCATCAGGTGATAGTGTATAGTGAAATCATAATCCTTGAGTAGTTCAAGCCATCACCTTTTCCTCATTTTGAGTTCTTTCTGGGAGAAAATATACTTCAAACTCTTGTGATCGGTATACATCTCACATTTTTCACCATAGAGATAGTGTCTCCAAATATTCAAAGAAAAGATTACAGCTACTAACTCAAGATCACGAGTAGGATAGTTTTGATATTGAATTTTTAGTAGTCGTGATGCATAGGAAATAACCCTATTATTTTATATAAGGTCATAACCATGTCCTTTCATTGAATCATCACTATAAATAGCATACCCATCATTCCTCAATGCTAGAGTCAAGGTAAGAGCATTAACTAATCTTCTCTACATTTCTTCAAAACATTCTTCACACTCTTTTTTCAAAAACAAATTCACCCCTCTATGTGTGAGCTTAGTTAATGGGTTATCCAATTGGTCAAAATTATAGGCGAAACAGTGATAATAACCTGCTAATCCAATAAAACTTTGTACCTCAGTTATATTTGTCGGTGCTGGCCATTCTTGGATTGCTCTTGTCTTTAAAGGATCAATGGAGATTCCATCCTTAGAGATGATATGTCCAAGAAAAGAAATCTCCTAAAGCCAAAATTCACACTTGCTAAACTTCCCATATAATTCATGTCTTCTAAGAGCCTTCAGGATAATGCGAAAGTGATTTTAATGATCTTTAAAGATTTTGGAGTATACCAAGATATCAACAATAAATACTACTATAAAGTAATCAAGATATGCCTTGAAATCTATGTTCATTATATCCATGAAAGCATAGGGTGCATTAGTCAATCCAAAAGGCTTTACTGTAAACTCATAATGCCTATACCTGGTTCAAAATGTTGTTTTTGAAATGTCTTCCTGCTTCACACACAACTGATGATATCTAGATTTAAGGTCAATCTTTGAAATGTATTGAGCTCCATGATGTTGGTAGAATAAATCATCAATGTGAGGCTGGGGATACTTGTTCTTTATTGTTATAGAATTGATCTCCCTGTAGTCAATGCGCAACATCATATATCCATCCATATTCTTAACAAAAAGGACAGGGGCTCCCCATGGAGAAACACTAGGGTGAATGAATCCCTTATTATTCAATTCTTCTAGTTGTTTCTTTAGTTCCACTAATTCTACAGTGGCCATTCTATAAGGGGTATTTGATATGGGCCTTGATCCAGGAATTAAATCAATGAAAATCTAAATTTCTCATTTTGGAGGATGTCCAAGTAAATCTTCTAAAAACACGTCATCATATTCTTTCACAATAGGTACATCCTAAATTTGAACATTATTATCCTCACCCAAAGTTATTTAATTATCATCCTCCCTAATAATTGAATTTAGTTGAGCTACTGGGTGTGGATCTAGATAAGAATATGGTGGTGACGATTCTGCTCTAAAGATAAGGTGTTCTTTACCATCGTCATCAAAAATTGTAACCTCCTTCATCTTATAATAAATTTTCGCATCATGGTCTGAAATCCAATCCATATTGAGGATTATATCAAATTTAATCATGGGTATGACAATTAGATCAGTAGATAAAGATCATTTATATGCCCTAATGGGAACTGATTCCCAAAACATTATTGCGATGATACTTCCCATAGAAAATATGACTGACAAATCCCTTGTTAAATCAAATTGGAAATATCTAATTTTCATAGCAAAATGGGAAGATATGAAACAATGAGATGATATAGAATCAAATAAATAATTTTCTAAACTTGAGGAAACAATTAAATTACCTGCCACCACGTCTTCTGGAGATTCAACCTTAGTAGTAGTGATAGAATAATATTGAACTTGATACCTTGGACTTTTCTGAGGTATGTTCCCCTGAAACATAGGACATTAATTTTCATAATTCCCCTATTCTCTACAATTGTAGAATTTAACATCGACAGTCTCTTTCTTCCCCTTGCAATCACGAGCTTGGTGGCCTTTTTCACCACACTTGTAACAGACTCACATTCCCTTCAGGAAAGTACTAGGTTGTTTCATCCCACATTTACTATAGGATTGATAATCCACTTTTCCTTTCTTCCCCATATCTCCATTTCCAGATTGATCAGCAGGTCCCTTCTTCCCTTTCTTTGCTTTAAAGTCATAAGATCTAGAGAATTCTTTTTCTGTCTTGATATCACATTAGACAATATCTTCGAATGACGAGAGGGATTGTGAGACTAATGCTCGACAGAGAAATGGTATTAACCCATAAAATAAATGATCAATATTACTTCATGGGTTATGTATATAATATGCAGAATTCCTCGCTAACCTTGTAATGTTATCCTCATACTTTGCGACATTCTCGTCCTCCTTTTTCCTCAGACTCAGAAATTTCCTTTCCATATTTTCTCGATGGTCACAAGGAAAGTATTTTTCTAAGAAAATATCTTTAAACTCCGTCTATTCCATATTTTATACTTCATCATCTACCTTTGTGTTTTGAATCAATGACCACCATTGATCAACATCTCTAGTGTGGCGGTAAACTTCCATGACAACTTTTTCCCTTTCACTACTCCCCAAGGCATGGAATATTTTCTCTAATAATTTATCCATTGCTCAAACTCTAGTGGATTTTAGTCCCATTTAATGTTGGTGGTTTTTTACTCATGATGCGATCTAACATTGATCCTCCATGCTGTGGATCGGGGTGCTCTATACGGGTAAGGTTATTATTCATAACCTGAGTGAGTTGTCCCAGTATGGTGATAAGATGATCAATGCTAGTTGTGTCACCAGATCCACTATTATTATCTTGAGTTGGAGGTAAATTCCTACATGGAATGCATACATTAATATGGTTTCCATTCCTTCCACTAGGCTCCATTTCTAAACAATGGCATAAACTAGATTAGTTTATGAATCACAATACGTAAATCCAAACTTGTAAAACAGTTAAAATAAATTGAACAGTTTATGGATATAATACATAATCATAAAAATGTTTACTTTGAGGAAGTATATACTCATAAACCCTTCATTATGGTTTTTATGGAGAATGAGAATTATCCTAAGCATATCCCATAGGATTGTCGAAACCAAGAGTGCAGCAAGGCCTGCTGTCATGCACGAGTTCCCATTTGAGTCTAGCAAAAAGAGGTATTTTTGGGTTTTACCCCTGGGTACATCTGTACCGGATCCACCTCTACCTGATCGTATCTAGAAAAAGGGATGTATTTCTTGGAAAAATCACAAAATCTCTACAATACAAAAATTATAGGATGTTCTTCTATACTAATCCTCAAAGTCTATATTAAGGTTATGTGCTCTAATCAAAGTTTATCTAAATCTAGATTCCATGGTTTGTACTAAAATTCCACTGATACCAACTGTAATGCCCCTAACCTAGTTACCCATAGTCATTGCATTATTATGTATCATTGGCATGACTAGAAAAGATCAAGTCTCGAAATACAGATTAGTTTTGCATCCTTGTATGTACTACATAGGTTTAAATTACATCATAAAATGGGAAACTGAAACAACAATGTTTCCATAGACAACACTGAGATATCATAGACTATCCCTATAGGTTACTCATAATATACTTCTTCGCATCCGGGGAAAAATAAAACATAGAAAGGGGTGAGCTCAGATTCTCAGTATGGATAACAATATAGCAGAAACTTTCATAAATAAGCATAAACATTTAAGGAAATGTATAAGACTAAAACAAAATCCTTTTAAACATGAAATTAAGCATAATATGGAAAAGGTGAAAATCAAATAATTCCATTTACATATTCACATTAATATTCTACTAGTCGAATAATCACATGCAATATCAATAGCCACTTTCATAATGATGGAATTCATAATGCCAGACTTTCATAACCACATAGTCAAGGCCTTGTGCCAAGTCTAAAAATACTATTTTGTCAAGGCCTTGTTCCAATACACTATTTTTTCCCATGAGACCTACTGATGAATCAAGGAGATATAGCAGGATAATCCCATTACTTACTAAGTCCAATGCATTCCTCATATGAAAAGGTTCAAACATAACATAAACATTCGTATTAAAACTAGAATACGAAATTTAAATACTTTATCCATAAACCATGAATGGTATAAAAATAAAACATCAACATTCAAACTTATCACAAAACCTTCAATACAATATAGAAGTTTTGTATCATAATAAATCAACATCAAAAAAACATAAAATTCATCAAAGGATGTTGACATCGATTAAATAAAAACCTTTTTAGAGAAATATTTTTTCTATTTTGAAATCATTTAAAAGTCATGTAATTATAAAATAAATCATTTATACTTGAAAATTTTCTTATAATCTTGTAAGGGAAGCTTTGATAATGTTATAACGGTAGAAAATAGATGCACCCATCGTAAATGTTAAAAAAACATTCTTACCTGAAATTTGTCGTAAAGGTCAAAAAGTACCTTGTTTGGAAAATGACAGAAAGATTCCTTTTAAAACATATAAGGTAAAATAAGGGTATAAATGACTTTAACCCATTGTCTCATAAATAGTATAAATGTTATGAAATAAATTTTTAAGAATCATGGATGTGGATGATAAGGAGGTCCCAGTAGATTCTTACGTAAAAACTCCCTTAGTTAATAAAGTGATTGTAAAATTAACCCTTCCCTTGTACCTTTCATTGGTCAAGGGTAGGTTAAACTCCTGTATAATGGTTAAATAATTTTTATTAAATTATACAAGAATCATATACATTAATATGATACCATATATGATCTTTTAACATTGCTTTGTTAATAATATCTTAGTATTGTCGTTGTTTCTAGTGTCAACTGATTCATTTTCCTTTATATTATTTGATATGTGAGTCATATTTATTATGGATTAGATGTAAATTATTCATATCCAGAATGATATCAAGTCATTAAACATTATTTCTAATCATCTAATGAAAATTAGTTTTGAATGGATAAAGTGGGGAATGAATCTCATCGCGTTCGTGGAGACGGTAATCCGTACGTACGCACGAGCGACAATATCATTCTTTTGATATTAAAATAATATGTAATTGGATGGTATATCATATATACAGAATAATTATCATGTTATATTTATTATTTACATCAATTACACAACATTATTATACCCATCCAAATAATAATGTATTGAATAAGAATTACACCATGACATGGAGATGGTAAGCTGTACGTATGCATGTATGATGAAATGTTATTTAAAGGATGGATAGAATAATGCATTTGGTTGTAACATATTTATAATAACATCACAGTATATATATGATAATGTATTTATTATTTTATAATGGAAACAACAAAGAAAGAGGAAGTGGAAGAAGAAAGGAACTTGATAGAGGTGATGAAATATTTACCTCGTCTTCGGGTTCTTCCTTTTGATTTGATCAAAAGGGATCCATAGGTTGGATTTATGAAAAAAAATAAGGCCTTTAGGATGAAGGGAGGACATTTTAGAGGGTATTTGGGAAGGGGTTATCTAAGCCAAATGGCTTTGAAGGTGTGAATTAGAGAGAAGGGGGAGTGCCCCTTTATAAGAGGGGTGAGGGGCACCTTAGGAAAAACTAGAAATATTATATTGTAATAAACCTATTTTCGGTTTCTAATGGCTCCAAAATGGATTATTTAAAGGAAAAGGTGGGAAGGGGTCTAAAACCACTCCACCAATAGGTTTTAGATAGGTTTGGGTCCCTATATTAACCTTATCGTTTAGATTTAACTCTTAGTTAAATAGTTTCACATTTACCATGTCTCTTTGTATTTTTATATTATATGGTTAATAAACTTACTATATACATTATATAGAACACCAAGTGGTTCATTAATAATACACGTATCATTATATAAGTATTTCGGCAGAACATTAGATTTTTAGGAATAGAATATCAATTAATAATATAATATTTTTTTAAAAACACTTTTATGTCAATTTTGACACTATTTGGTATTTTGTTTTTTCTAAATTCATAACAGCATTATTACTTTGGAAAAAATTCATCTAACCAACCCTAATATTTCATATTAACCTAGAAAATTAGTTTAATTCATAAAAAGTCTCAACTTACAGTTATTTGGATATTTATAATATCAATTATTTTAATATTTATTTAATTAGGTAATTACTGCATCATCATTTTGTTATAAATAAATTAAATTATTTAATGTTTAAAAAATATAAATAAAATACCATTATGTAGGAAAGATTTTTATATTTCTAATGAATATTAATTGTCGAATTTATCTTATGTGTAAATATATATTAAATATGATTTAGTTATTAAACTTTGATTTTAACTCTTTTAACTCTTCTTTGAATTAAATAATAATAAATGTCCTAATCTATTACATGTGGACAAAAGAGGTTCATATTTTATTCCTAAGGTTGTTTTTGGTCGAATTATACTTATCCAATAGAATTAGTACATGTTTTAAGGTAATAATAATATCATTTTGACCTTCAATTACCCTATTTACTTTTAACCGTGGTAAATAAAAGTAAAAAGTTACTATTCACCAAAAATTATTTTCATCTTATTGAACCATATTTTTCTTAATGATATCAACCATGTCTATCAGATTTTTGAAATTCCACCCAAAGAAGTGGTAAAATTATGTTTTATGTGAATGTGCAAATTCTCCAAGGAGGTGTGTAAAAGACGGTGAAAAGTACAATAAAAATTTTATATATCTAAAATTATTATAAAATGACTCAAATAAACTGCATTGAACTTATATAGGTATTATGTATCTATTTTGACCTAAAATAAATTTAAATAAAATAAATAATTATTTAAATAAAAATCTGGTTTTAAACAATAACTCAGTGTTTTTCACTATTTATCAAAAATTGAATGTTTTTAGAAAAATACCAAAAATTCACCCTAAGATAATTTCAATATTCTGAATCCAAAAATGAAGTCCATTTTGAATGAAAAAATTTATAATATTTCAAAAAGTGGTTATTACTATTCATAACTACTAGTTTGATTGGATGTGGTGTGTTAGAACTCAATGTTGCGTACAACACACGCTACTGTATTATTCAAAGAGAAGCGTACCACAGAAGATTGGGGTGTTACACCCTAGATGAAAATTTTATTATCTTTTTTTTAATTGGACACACCAATATTTAGATGAACCAACGTATGACTCTTAAAATGGGGAAAAAGAACACCAAAAGGCCTAAACAGAACAAACACCACTAAAAAATGCCTCTGGGAAAAAGAATCCATGCACCCTGACCTCACACCATCAAAAAATATGAAAAATCACTCACAAAAGACACTCCAATAAAAAGTCATGAAAAAAAAGGATAAAAAATCAAATTAAGTAACGTAAGTATTTAATGTTGTTCCAATAGAGTCCCAATCCATAGGAAACATCAACTTCACTAAGGAGTAAACAAGAGAGATTACAATGGAAGATTCAAATACAAAGTAAAAACTGGAATAATATTAACTAATGTAAAATAATCTAATAACACATATTCTTACCAAAAAATAGACCCATCCCCCACATATATAGTTGTTACTGTCTGAAAATACCTGTTTAATTTTCAAACAAACTTTACAGACCATATTCCCTATGTATCCGATCTTTGTAGTCATTGAACCATTCACTCAATGGAAATCACTAACTCAATTGGATTACCCAGTGAATAGTGATCAAATCCAGAGGCCTCAAGGAATTTATTTGTGTCTCCTAAACATGAACATCTGTCTGACCTCTTGAAAGATATCATCCTCTAACCTTAGCATTATTATCATCTAGAGCTCGGACCACTGATGCTACCACTATAATGCACCGAGATTCTGGTGCATCTGAGAACTACCACTCATATGTCTATTTGAACATCAAAGCATAAAAATTTATGCATTTTTTATGGATATTATATCCAGATATAAAATAACTTGTCGCACAAATCTGAACTATATCCCACTTGAGAATTATTTTTTAGGCATCAACACCAAGTCCACTAGGTCATATGAACCATTTTGCACAACTATCTTCTTTAGCTTACTCCTTCAGTCTGTTGGAGCATTCAAGATTCTATGATCCTTAGACCTCCATGTAATCCTAGCCCACAAAATTGAAACAATTCTTTATAATTTCTTGGGCAATATCTTTAGTTATCATGTCCATTAGATTTTAGTTCCCTTAAATATCCCATTGCTCCAAAACCCCATCATCCACAATCTTTTGAAATAAGTGGTATTGTAGTTTAATGCGATATATCCAGAATTAAAATGATATATTCTTGGATAAGTTAATTTCTGTTTAGCTATCACATTACAATGCACCAATCTCCAATCTCCTTCCATTTTTCTCTATGAGGCCCTTCAACCACACCATCTGCTTCACTACTTATACTATAGTAATGTAATCATCTTCTGTGTTTGATAGTGAAACTACCCACTATAATAGCGACACCCAGCTCATGGAAATACCTATTAAAGTAAACATAGATCCAATGATGCTCTTCCATGAATCTATATCTCCACCAAAGTTAGCATTTGCAAACCTTTTCAAGGGATCATTCATCACAAGATAATGTATAATACCCGATATACCTCTGAGATACATAAAGATTCACCTGAAAACCTCCTTATTCTACTTTTTTAAATTCTCTATGAGCTGACTAACAATGCCAATAGCTTGAGTGGAATATTAGAAATTATGGTTTACATCAGACTACACATGACTGATGCATGTATAAATTTTACAATGTACTCTACCCCCTTAACCATTTTAGGTGTCTTCTGTTTTGAAAGTTTTCAATTTCTGATAAGGGATTACTGAGAGGATTTTTTTTACTCATATTAAATATATCAAAAACCTTATAAATGTTCTCTGACTAAGAAAAGAAGAGTATTTCAAAACTCAAGTATCTTCCAATCCTTACCCCCATCATCTGCTTAATGGATCCAAGATCCTTCATTTGGAAACTTTTAGACAACTCACAGTTTCACCTTTTTAGCATTTCCATTATAGGTCCATCTAGGAGTAAATCACTAATTTAGATAAAACTATTATGAAACATCCATCATCATACACCTTCTATTAACAGTAGTGGTCCCCATTATTCTAGAAAAAAACTGCATTCCATTATGAAGGAATCAATCTTTTTATTCCATTTTCATATCACTTGAGTGAGCCTATAAATACTTCACTTGAGATTAAACACTGGGCATTCATTAATTATACAATGAAACTATTAGATTAGTTAATAAATTCCTTACATTAATAATCTTAAATTTTTTTTATTATCAACCTAATAAATTCTATGGTTTATAAAAGGAAAATATTTTTTATGAAAAAAATATTAAGTATTAGATCGACCGTAAGTTATAATGGATTGAACACATGAGAAAAATTTTCAAAGTCCTCAAATAAGTGTGAAAATAAAAGCATTTTGGTAATCAAATGTACATTATATATGATCAACCATTATAGAAAAATTCAATGTTTTCCAAGTAATAGACCCACTGCATGAAGAAATTTTAACCGACCATACTATTCAATCGACTGCATGAACACCGATGATCGACTATAGCTGTATACATAATGGTTTAGATGATCTTTATAAGGGTCAATGTGATCAACTTAATGGGAAAGATGATCTTTATATGGGTCAAATGGATCTGTGTAATGGTAAATATAACACATGGATCGATTTCATATTGAAGTCAACTAACCGTATAATGAATCCACCATGTGATGACTCTAACCGACTATAAGAGCCAAGAACCTACTATGAAATTGAATAGCCTAAATTTGATCAACCATGAGAATTCATACATACCATGACTAAGTAAGAACTCTATAATGATGGATCGACTATAGCTATTTCAAACAATATATAATTATTTCTTTCCAATGACTATATTTTGTACCAGAAGACAAAGCATTGAATGAATACTAAATTTCATGATGAATACAAGTATTTATTTATGATTATCTTTTAATGGATAAATATAGAATATTTCTCTATAACTAAAAATTAATACTCACTTATATAAGGTGCTGCTAATACACGTGTGACATAATCCTTCAGTGTAGAGTTTTACATTCCTATAACTCTCTATTTTTATGCATTACATTGAAAAAGTTGATTAGAAGCGGGAAAATCCACTCCATATGCTCTCAAGATTACTGAATGATCATACAATGAGAAGAGAACCTTACCAATCAACTATACACAGTTACAGATTGAGTTGCATTGATCATCTCATTATTCTCTACTCTCTCTATTTCTTTTTTACATTTGAGTTCTATTTGTTTTTATTATATATATTTTAGCACATATTCTAAATTTTAAAGAAGAGTACTATAATACACTTTCCATTATTTCCTTTACATTTTTTCTCCCATGTATTAATATGAAAGAGACTTGGTTTATCCTAGACCGCTTGTGCACATTTGTATAATGGTAACCCGGTCTGAATTGTGGTTTAACATACCAGATAGAGGTTGAAGATTATATTATTTGTATTAATAAAATTTCTTAGAAGTGTATTACTTTTAAGTAATGAGTATTAGGTTCCATATTGTAATTGGACCTCTTGACTTAAAAATTCCACTATATCTTTTTATTATTTTCTTTACTACTTTCTTTTTAACAGAGTATATTCAAAGAATGTTTTCAATATAAAAATTTAATAGTTGGAATTTATAAGTGATATATATATTGTGTTTAGTGTGAGTATAATATTTTCAAAGTTAAAATAATTTTATTTATTTTAAATAGGTATTGATTTATGTCTTTGATACATTATTTTAAATTACCAAATTATATATACCTACTATATTTTCTAACTAGAACATTTTTAAATTGAGGGGATTTTTCATTTAAATTATCAAAACTAAAATATTTTTATTAGAAACTAAATTTAACCCCCTCTTGAGCATTACAATTAGATCAATATTTGGTATCATAGATTTTTCTTTCAAGCTCTATATATTTTCTTGTTTATTATTAATTTTCCTTTCGACCTTGATCAAGTACCAATGGAACGATCTCTATTTATGTTTATTTAATACTACATTATCAAGGATTACTCTAGAACTAAAGGTCATGTTACCCATAAATATCTTTAATTTAATGGAATAAACTGTGTTTAATGTAAAATCAAAATAAAAATTTATCTTGAAAGCATGACTTTTGATATTTGTTGTACAATTGAGGAAAAATATGAAAAACACTAAATCCCTAGAAAAGACTAGACTGATAAAACTATGTTTATGTATGATGATAATTGTAAAGATATAAATGTTTTATATAATAAATTAAGTGAAATTAAATTTAACCATTTTTCTACATGTTTTATTGGTTTTGAAATTTGGGACACTCTTACTATTTCTCATGAAGGCAGGTCAAATGTTATAGAAATGATCCCAAATAATTATACTATAAGATATGATTAGTTTAAGATAAAATATAATGACACTATCTCAGAAATTTATTAATAGTTCATTGAGATCATCAATACTATGATTTCTCTTAGAAACCCTATGGATGAAAAAATATATGTGTTGAGAATCACGAGATGTCTACCTGATAGATGGAGAAGCACAACAGTCTTTATTAGAGAATCATATAACAACAGAAAGCTAGAAGTCTATGATCTAATTGGAAAATTTATTATGTATAAAGAATAATTGAAAAAAATGAAGAGGTTGGTCTCAAGAATAAATTTATAGCATTTAATACAACTGAGTTTAAATCGAGGGAAATAATCAAGGATGATTCAAGTGGAAGTGAATCAGATTCTGAAAGTGATGAGGAAATGAATCACCCAACCTATAGATATAAGAAATTATATAAGAAGGATTTTTTTTTCATAAAGTCAAATTAAAAATAAAAATATAATAAGAAAGGAAAAATGGAAAGAGTATGACTCATCTAGATAAATTACATTATATGAATGTAAAAGGAAAGACCATATCAATGATGACTACCCTAAATTAAAGTACAAAAAGATATATGATGATGATGAGAAAGGTCCCAGAAAGGAAACAAAAAAACCTATAGTGATTTAGAGGATAATTACAGTGATTCTTACTATTCCATGGATGATGTAAATGAAAAATCTAATATGTGATTCATGGACTCTACATCTGAGGTACAAGCTACTATTCCACCTTTTTAAAAAATACATATCAAGAAGAATTTGACATTTTGTACTATGAATAATTTAAATAATTCTATATACATTAATATAATATGAATGAACAGAAATATAAATAAAAAATTTGTAGAGGAAAAGTGTGCTATGATATTAAAATAAAAAATTAATCTAAAATTAGTAAATGAACAACTGACAATGGTTTTGGAACAATCCACCAGTGGTAAAAAACCTTAAACGTCATGTTAGGGAATCAAAAACCACCAAAATTGAACACTGTTATAGGATATTAGTTTGAATAACTAAGAGAGTTTTATAAAAATTATTTTATTCATATTTCCAAAAATAAGACCTTAATTTGAAATTCTAAAGAAACTTCTAATTATGGAAATAATTATTATCTTTTTGGGCCTAAAAATACATTTTTATAAAAATATTTTAATTATGTTGTTAGCAAACCTATAAAAAAATGTGGATGCCCAATGATTTATTTTCTAACTTCCCAAGAAAGTATGGGTACCAAATTAATTTATTGGTTTACTTTGTTTAGGTAATATGTTTCAAGAGTTCGAATAAATTATTATGGTATCTAGAAAATGTATATTCTATAAATATTCTTGGTGAATACTTGGGCTTCAACAATTTTGTAACAGTTGATGATGGACATGTCACATTCATTGACAACGCTAAAGGAAAAATAATTGAACTTGGAAAAATTTGTAACTCTGAAATTGTCTTAATTTATAATGTTTATTTTTTTGGGTTTAAAATATATATTTATTAGTATTTTTTAGTTTTGTGATGATGGTTTTTATGTTTACACAACTATAATTTCACCATATTACCATATCCCATTGTCAAGATTCAAAAGACCATGAAAATAAAATATATTGTTATAGTTTTAATAAACTATAATAGTAGAGGAGTCTATTATTATGGTTTATTAAAACTATAATAATATAATCTCTACTATTATGATTTAACAAATGTGTAATTATAGGGTTCATAAAAAACCTAAACACTTTATAACCCCTCACCTAGTGTCACCACCCTATTTCCTTACCCATCACCCACTTCTTCCCTCACCACCATATATCTACTATTTTCCCACACCACCACATGATATCCAACTAGATCGAGTCATCATACATGTCGGGCTTATCAAATATCCTCTAATAAATTATGTTCAACATACTCCACAAATCCTTCCAAATCAATATGACGTAAGAGGAAAGGGTCAATCAAGCTCTCCTCCTCCTCATCCGTCCACTACTTCTTCAACACTTTCATCAATCTAGGGTGTCAATAGGTTATTTAAATCATTTAATCATGGTATTAAATTTTTATTAATTCTCATTTCCTCTTATTTAAAATAGATTCAAAAGTTAGATATTCAAGCATCGTGAAATCACATTCTAATTATCTTGGATTTTATATATTCTATCTAAAAGAGGTTAAACAGTTTTTAACTTATTTGTATTCATATTTTTATGGTGATTTATTTGTTTTTAAGACTTCTATAGTATTTTCCTTGACTTTTTTTAAATCGGAGATTTTTAGTTTATGTATTTTTGTGATTTTAGTTGTTTTTATGTCAATCATATTTAATGGGATTTATGTGAATGATTATATTTATTTTCATGTTTCTTTAATTATGGAATAAAATAGTATGGATTAAAAATTGATTATTTTATTTGGTTATATAATTTTAGTATTTTTGTGATGGATGTTTAGGTATATTGGGTTCTCTCTTAGATTTTACAACACTTGAATAATGTTTAAAAACTTATTTTTGAAAATATAGAGAGTTTTCATAGAATATTGGATATGTTAACTTAAACTATTTCACATTGTGAAATTACGAACATTTTATAATTTATTTTTTCTTTTCAATTATTGATTTATATGAATATAAAATGTTAAACAAATTGGAAATGGTAATAAATTTATGGTTAACCATAAATAAATTATTTAATTAGTGGTTCTAATTTTAATTTATATAAATTTCATTGAGCATGTATAATTTTTTAATTTGTTTACATACATAAACCTGAATTATTTCCATATGAAATTTAGTTTATTAATATTTTTCCATTGAAATTAATCACTCATATAATTTTTAATGAATTTTTTATTTGGTTATGTGATAAAAAAAGTAGAGTTGTTTGGCACAAGTTCATATTATGTCACTTGGATTATTTTTTGATATAGTGTTGATGATACTCTTTATACTTTGGTCTTTTGTTATGAAATGAGGTTAAGTAGTGAAATATATATATATATATAATCCCATAATGTATACATTTAGTGATTATGAGTTGGAACATCAAAATAAAACTTAATTATATAAAAATGAGTTGCATTTATATTGATAAAGTATTAGACAATAATTTCTTTTTAAACCAAAATATAATTGGATAAATATTAGTTTCATCCTCTTTATACTAAACCCTAATTGAATAAATATCAAAATTTTCTATTTCATTATATAATTATTTATTATTCAATAATAAAGAGTGAATAAAAAATTATATTTTATTGTACTCAGCCTTTTATTTTTGATTTTATAATGGATAAAAGTTGGATTAATTCTCTTGATCATGTGTCGAATGAGTTTTATAATAAAATTTAATTATTTTTGTATTCATATTTCAAAAATGCCTCAGAGGGGGAGAATATTCAATGTCCTTGTTATAATGGCATCGACATACAATGGTTTACTCATGAATAAGTAGTCATCATATCACTAGATTTGAATTTCAAACTAATTATAAGGTATGTCACCATAACAAAAAAAATATATCAACAAGTAGAAAATATGGAAAGACGTGATAGGGATGGTTTTCAATATATGATATTTGAAGGGTTTACTTTCCAACCTAAATATACAACCAGGATAGTATATAATGTAATGAGTGCAAATTCAATGTTAGATTTCTTCATTAATAAACATAATTATGATATTGAGAAATTTAAGAAGGTGATAGATGATTAAAAGACATCATTGTATCCTTGTTGGGTTAGTTTGAAAAAAACTAGATTTTTTAATTTGGTTATTTACGGGAGAACCTTGTATATATTTAATAATAGTGAGATTTATTATCTACTTGAATTGTTGAAATAATTACTTCATAATAGTGAAAACATTTTAAAAAATGATTATGTGTCACAAAATTTAATTGATCAGATTAGATTTTATTCCAATAAAATACATGCTCACCATAATGATTATATTCTATATTGGAATGATAATGGATCTTAAAATGACTATAAGTAATGTAGTATATGTATATGGATGTGTAATAAAGATGACATAATGTATTGCATTCCGTGTAAAGTTATGTATGACTTTACATTAAGACGAATTCATCAATAAATGCTTATTTCAAAAAAATGGTAGGATATATGAGATGGAATGGAGAAAGAAATGAAATCAGTGAGCATTTAGTGCATCTGGGAGATGGTATAATAACACAATACTTTTACACATACAATCACATGATTTTTAACATAAACATGCATTAATGATAACCCAAAGATCATGAGTCCTAGTGTATTTGGAAGACTAGGTTCATAATTCATTAGAGTGAGACTATAATAAAAATTTGTTATTATATTTTCTCCATAATGAGCTCTTAAATCCTTTAGAGCTTTTAAATATTCACAACATTAACTGGGGAATATATAGAATAAAGGGGTGAGTTAGAAATCCCAGTAATATAATAAACACGATAAGGAGATATATCATGTGAGTCATAGATATAACATGTTATTATAAAATAGAAGACACATGAGTAATCACATGGAAGAATAACATAAAGAACATGGTATCATAAGATCATTGAAACATGGTAAAGTGGAAACAACATAAAACATAGCATAAACATAAGTCAATGACGACTACCAAGACAACATCAAATGGTGGAATGAGTCCTATAATGGATTGGGTTAAATCCATAATCTCGTACATGATGTCACATGAGACTAAAACATTACCCATTATATTGGAAGACTATATAATTTCAGTCCCACCCATCACATTCATTTCATAAAAATGTATATAAATTCCATATTATGAATTAATCACAAGGCATGAATATAATAATTATCCATAGAAAGCAAATGTAATGCATAATCCTATCTCATATCATAATCAATGAAAATTTAATAATGAAGGTATTTTAAAACTAACATAAGAAATATATTACCACATCAAATGAAGATAGAGTGGGATAGGTTTATATTCAAGATACATACATACCAAATTTAGAATCATTACTTAACATTAAAGGTTGTGGTTGTTGATGAATATATATACTTGTAAAAATATTAAAAATGTTCTAGGGGAAAATTACCTTTACACTTTTTAAATCACTTTTTAAAAATAAAAAATCACAAAAAATCACAAAAAATCACAAAAAATCATAGAAATAACTTTATTTGAAAATATACTTGAAATATTATAAATTAATATTCAGAAGAAAATAATGTATATGATGGTTGTTAATTCCATATATTCCGTATAAGTTAAAAAAAATTCCTTTCACATTTTGTAAGAAAAGAAAAAAGTTCCTTGTTTAGAAAATTATAGGAAGATTAATTTTTAAAATATTTTTTAAAAATCCTATAATGTGTAAAAATTACTTTAAAAAATCAGTATGATAAATTTTATGAAACCATTTTTAGAAAATGTGGATTTGGAAGAAAAATAATTTTCGACTGAAGAGAAAAATAAAGTTGAATTTTATTAAAAACATTTTCTCAATCATTTTATGTACCAGACAGAGGAAAATAATACTATTACATGAAAAATTCATGAATAACCAAAGGATAATAAAATTAAATATTTTATTAGGTAATTATCAAATTATTTATCATAATGGAAATTCAAGCATAAGCAATCCCGATTAAAATGAGATTGAAACATAAACCCTTACTACTTTGGGGACATTTGAATCATAACATCCCATTGATTAGGTATATGAATTGTAAATTAAATTAGAATTAATTATTAAGGATTAATTATATTTTATGTAAAGGTCATGTATATACACCATTTATAATAAATTAGATGAATAAATGAATTTGTGACTTAATGAAAGAAGTTTGAGATAAAACCCTTACCTCGAGCCCGAATCGCCACACGAGTTCCTTATGTATCTGAATAATAAACCTAGGTTAATTATTTTATTTCTTAAAAAACATTTCAATTTTATTATTCCTTTTAGTTTACTTGTTACCATGTCATATTCAGTTACTTAACCAATTAATATCTTGTTAGATGTTTTAACGATAAATAGATCATATGTCCAAAATCACTTTGGTAAGTTGAATAAGGTCATAGAAATTATTATTTAATCATTAAAAAAATGTTAATCGTGGCATAATTATCATTTTGTATATAAATTATAATTTTTAAACCAACCATGAAATATGGTTATAAAAAATTAAGTACGTTACAATCATGGAGATGGTAGGCTGTACATATGCATGAGTAACGTTTCCATTTTTTTAAAGATGGCAATGGAAAGAAGCTAAGAGTTATTTTATCTTTAAATTATTATAATTATATCATAAATAAAATATTATTTATTTAAATGCCCTTACATATACCATCCATGAGATGCAGTAGTAAAAATGGATCACATCACTTCGCGAGGCGGTAGCCCGCCATACATAGGAACGACATTGTCATTTATTCAATGGATGATAAGGTAAGAAAGTATATGATATATTTATTTTATAGAGTAATTAATATGTCATTAAAATAATATGTAAACATAAAATTAATCCTTATTACCTTCTATGTAAAGCATAAGTGAAAAATGAACTACATCGCTTTGTGAGGTAGTAGTCAACCGTACACATGAGCATCATTATTATATTCCCTATGAAATGGAAATTAAGAAGGTATGTAACACCCCAACATTATGATTTTTACATTAATATTCATTGTCTCCGAGTTCTCGCGCCAAGGTCCGAGATGGATCCCGACTTTATTTTTTTTACGTTTAATAATTTTTGTGGGTTTCAAACTCATGTGCGGTCACTGCACAGTGGGCGGTAGCCTCAAGGTCAGCCTGGGTGGCTGCGCAACTGTCCAACGGTTGAAATAAATAAATTTTTTATGTGAGTAAGATGAGTTAATTATTTATTACAAAATAATCATATTAGTTTTGTGTGGATAATTATATGGTTATCATTAATAATTGTTTAATAATATTTTTATTATTTAAAATGGGAAAAAATTGTTGTTAATATCATTATTAAAAAATTGTTAGTAATATTATTCTTATTATTATTAATATATCAATTATTATTTACATTAACATTATTGTTATTATTATTATTCTGATTATTATTATTATATCTTAAAATTAAAAAAAATCTAACCCTAATATAGCCAAATCCCAGCACCCCCTTCCCCTTCACCCCCCTCATGCAACGATGCCTCCTACAACCACCTCTAGACCCCGCCTACTCCCGGTCTCCTCGCCCTGTGGCTATCCAGACCATAGGCACTTGCCCAGCCCTTTGCCTCTCCTTAAATCCCAAGTAGCCTCCCTCTTGCACCCCTCCTTCCTCGCCCTCCGCCTGCTGACCCCGAACCATGCCTCTAGCCAGCCACCCCGCACAACCTACCGTGATCCAGTGCCCAGCTGACCCAGCCAGCCTCCTCCCGCCTCTAGCCGCCTTCGGTGCACCATACCTACATGCCTGGTCTCGGCCAGCCTCACCCCACACACATCTAGATCTCCCAACATCTCCACCTGCATACGGCCGACCCTCGACACTCAGCCTCACCATTCTGGCCCTCCACACCCCTCCCTCTCCAGCTCCGGCTGCCCTTTCCCAGCTGCTCTAGCCGTAGCTGTAAGAACCCTCCTCCCTTACCCACCGCCTTCAGCCTGCCGACAAGACATAGCACTGCGGCAATCCCCCCATGCCTGTCTCCACGGTTTGAGCCCACTCTTGATGCACTAGGACAATGGTTTTCATTTCCTTCAGATAGCTCCGACATGAAACCCCTCTACCCTTCGACAAACTTGAACCCGCCTTCGCAGTGCGTCCTCCTCCCTTTCGGTACGCAGGCTTCACCCTTTCAGTGTGTTCTTCATTTGGGTTATGTTTTTCTTCAAATTGATTAAACCTCAGTGTCTGAGTTAAGTTTCATGCATTTTCATGTTGTTTTAGGGTGTATGAGGGGTCCGTGAGGATTGGTTCTACTTTCCGCAGAAGCAGCATCACATTTTCACACCTTTGAGGTAGGTGTCTCCATATATATCCTTCCCTATGAACTTCCTTTAATGCTTGACATTTTCAATAAATTTATTACCATGATTTTCACCATTGAGGTGCCTTTTCTAATCTTAGTATAGTGTTTTGAAGTTGATTTAAATTGTTAAAAAAATATAGGTTTTCAAAGCAATTACCGAAATATGTCTAGGTCAAAGTGCACCTTTGGTGTTGTTTGAAATGCCACGTATTTTCCTTAATGTGAAATTGGGTATGTAAGATATGATTAGCCATATTTGTGTTATGGTAAAATTGTTGAATTTTGTGTTTTTCATTATATGTATGACTTGGTGATCTTTTGGATTGAGGATTTTGGTAAAAAATGTTTTGTAAAAGTTCTTATTTTTAGAAAAATAAATGGTTAATGGATTTGGTGTCGTGCGGGTTATTGTTTTGGTTTGATGGTGGGTGATATTCTTAAAATGGTGTTTTAAGGTTTTCTTGGTCACTCTTCGTATTCCATTGGATGTTGGAACATCCATGGGTGCACAAGGTTCACACACAGATGTGCCCTCAAATGAAAGTGGCACTTGAAAATGGAGTTCCTCCCTAAACCTTGTTAATTTTAAATGACATTTTTTTTGAATTTAAGTAAAGTTGGTTCCCTTGTGTGACATTAAAAAATTGGATTATATGAAATCTTAAAGTGGTATTTCTATTTGGCACTTTCAATTCAATGACGATGTTTGTATGAACATATAGAAAGGATAGTGTTAAAATAAATTGGGTGCCTGGTTGGAGTTTTAAATATTTTTAGAAAAATTGTTTCAACATGGATGTGACGTGACGACCCTATTGGAACTTTTTTAATGTGAATTGTTTGAATGTGTATTTGGGGGTGCTCCTGTCTAGGGTAACCCTTTATGGGTGAACACACAAGGAGCGTCTGTGTTTGGGGAAGGTAATGGTGTAATTTTGGCCTGGCGGCTTGAAAGCCCGACAGGCCCGGCCCAGAAGCCCGAGCGGCCCGGCCCGGCAAAGCCCGCATCGGGCCTGGCCGGGCTGAAGCCACAGGTTCATCGGGTCGGGCCTGGGCCTATCAAAGAAGGCTCGTGGGCTAGGCTGGGTCGGCCCAAAAAATCCCATCCCGCTGGGCCGTGTGAAGCCCAGCCCGCTGTAAAAAAAATTAACGGGAAACTTCTGGTAGGGAGATTTGATCCCCCTACCTCAAGCTTCCAAGGCTATGCCTGGACCAACTGGTCCAGGTGGTGTGCTTGTTATATTATCCCCAGAATTTATATATATGTATATATATATATATATCATTATATATTAACAAAAAATAATATATAATATATAATATATAATATATATTTCATAATGTGTATATATATATACATAAAATTATAATGTGTGTGTGTATATATATATTCAATGATATATATATATATATATAATAGTGTATATATATAAACAAATCCATTAATAATATATATCAATTAAGTGTGGTTTTTAAAAATCCATTAATAATATATATATATAAATGATTTAATATAATATATATATATATATATATAAACAAATCTATTAATATATATACAGATCAATGATTTAATATTATATATATATATATATAATAACTTGTTTTATATTAATAAAAAAAATAACACACTCACATAATGATGTTCATGCACGTCCCGTAACCTCATTAATTTTTTAAGTATGTTGCAACTTGCATATATTATATATACTATACATTTATAAATCTATTTAGAAAAACAATTAACCACCCACTCCAGTGCACCCCCAACCCCTAATTATTATTTTTACAATTTTTTCATATTACACACACATATATATAATTAATTTAACATTATATATATATAATAACTTATTATATATTAAAAAAAATTAATACACTCACCCAATGATGTTCGCGCACACCCCCCAACGTCATTAATTTTTTTAATATGATGAAACTAGCATATTATATATATATAGACAAATCCATTAATAATATATATATCAATTATATGATAATATATATATATATATATAAACAAAGCCATTAAAAACATATATATACAAATTTATTAATAATATATATCAATTACCTATGGATTTTAAAAATCCACTAATAATATATATATATATATACACGTGTGTGTATCAATGATTTAATATTATATATATAATAACTTATTTTATATTAAAAAAAATAACACCCTCACCTAATGATGTTTGTGCACGTCCCCCAACCTCATTATTATTTTTTAAATATGTTGCAACTTCATATATTATATATAAATATATTTTGAAAAAAAATTAACACACCCACTACAGCACACCCCCAACCCCTAATTATTTTTTTACAATTTTCTCTTATTATAAATATAAATATATATATATATATACACATAAAATAACTTATTATATATTAAAAAAATAACTACTCACTCAATGATATTCGTACAACCCAAATCTCATTAATTTTTTTAAATATTATGAAACTTTCATATATTATATATACCATATATACATATATAAATCTATTTAGAAAAAAAATCAACTCACCCACTGCTGTGCACCCCCTAAGGCTATAATTTCGGCCCGACCCGAATAGGATCCGGCCTGGCCGGGCCTACTCTACAAAAAAAAAAATTAAAAATCATTTAAAAAAATGTTTTAAATTGAAAAATGCTTAAAAATAATTTTCATAAACATGTTATAAAAATAAATGTAAAAAAATGTTTTAAATAAACGAAAAAAACAATTAAATAACAACATTTTACACCCACTACCCACTACTATGAACCCCCAATCCCTAATTAATTTTATTTTCAATTTGCACATAATATATATAAACTCATAGACACATATAAATCTATTCATAAAAAAATAAAAAATCCACCTACTGTAAAATGTTAACAAAAAAATGTTTTTACATAAAACATGTTAAATTTTTTTAAAAAATACATTTAAAAAACATGCATTAAAAAATGTTTTAAATTAAACATCTAAAAATAAATGTAAAAACATTTTAAACAAGTGTTAAAAAAAGTTTTTAAAACAAACTCTTAAATTAATTTCTTTAGAAAAATACTTAAAAAATAATTTTTACATTAAAATGTTAAATGTTTTAAAAAAATACTTATAAACAACATGAATTTAAAAAAAATAAAAAATCTTTTAAATTAATCATTAAAAAATGAAAAAAAAATTTAAACAGATGTTAAAAAATGGTTTAAATAAAAGCTTTTAAATAAAAAATTTTAAAAACTCTTAAAAATTATAAATAAGTTAAAAAAAATTAACTGCAAAAAAATGTTTTAAATAAATGTTAAAAATACATTTAAATAACATGGCTTTAAACTCGCCCACTCCTGCGCAACCCCCAAAACCCCTCATTACGTTTTTTACAATTTTCAAATAATATATATAGATTCACAATATATAAATAAATTTAGACATGTTTAACATGTGGTAGAACACTAGATTAATGTCTTGAAGATATGAAATAGTTTGATCAGAGCACTTGTGATGGTGGATCAGATATGTACATCTATAGAAGACAGTAACAACAAGGTTTAATTGATTGATGGATCAGAACAACCTATGACTATGGAACCGAGAGTGGTGCATCTCATAAAGGGAAAGTTTCACACCATGATGGTACATTTGAACACCATTGAGGGAGGATCAGGGAGGTGGACCCCAATTAGGGGGACACCGAATGGTTCGATTAGAATACCCTATGAGAGCAGACCCGGGATGGTGCATCTCATTAAGAGAAGATTTCAAACTATGAAGCCTGACTTGGACACCAATGATGTTGATTAGGGAGGTGGATCCCAAAGAGGAGAACATGACAGTTTACCATTGGCTAGGATTGAACCTCATGGAGGCTTCCTATATACCCTATTTAGAAGACGGAGATCAAAACCCATGTAGCTCAATGGGGTGATTTGGTGTTTACACATGGTTAACTTCCATTTGCAATAATAACACTCTTGGTTGGATAAAAATGGATTGTGTGGGGATTATGAATGGTTATATTTATGAGTGATTCTCGGGGTAGTGACGATTTAGATGACATGATCTCACCGATGTGTGGTGTCCCAACAACAAATCTGGTTGGATGTGGATGAAGTTATCTCACTAGGATAAGGGTGAGGTGATGGATCAAGTGATGGAGGATGGACTAGAACTCCTTTGGGAGGTGTATCTAGGGGATTTTTCCTATAAAGGAAAAATTTCATATCATAAGGATATATCCCTTGGAGTAAGAACTAGTTTTTTATTAGGCGGAAGGATCAGAACACCTATGGAGGCATATCTGTGGTGGTGTTCCCCGTGAAGGGAAAATGTTGCACCATAAAGGCCGATCTGATTACCGTTGGAGGTGTATCAGTGTGGGTGTTCCCCTAAAAGGGGGAACAAAGGTTTACTGTTGGTTGGATCAGAATTCCTATAGAGGTGGATCCTGGGTGGTGTGTTCAATGAATGGAAGATGACACACCATAAAGGCTGATTCTAAAACCATTGTAGGTGTATCAGTGAGAGCATTCCCCTTGGAGGGGGTTCCAATGTTTATCTATTTCCAGGATTGACCATCATGGCGTCAAACCAAGAAATCTTCCTAGGAGGTAGGGGCCAAATCCCACATAGTTTGAGAGACCCATGAAATTTAATGTCTTACAGGGAGGATGATAGTGAACTGACATGAAATATATATAATGTATGGATTTTCAGGATTGAACCTCATGGAGGCATGATATGTGACCCAGTTAAATGGGGATCATAGTCCACATAGTTCTGGAATAGGGATGATGGGGATTACACCTGAAGAGACATCCCAATAATATAGTGTCGGTCTTATGAATTCAAACTGCCAAGGTTGAAAGGAGTCACATCCACTACTGAACTCTAAGACCACATGATTCTTGCCCAGAATGACAAATAGGAGGAAGAAATAGATTTGAAAAACATGTCATGGAAGGTGAACACACGAGAGATAACGAGGGGCTTACACATGGATGCAGCCCGAGTGCTGCTATGGAGAAAAAATAATGTGGATGGGGATTTTATATGGAATCTTCCCGATTTCCACTAAAGAGATACATTGGTGGGTGATTTTTACACATTTAAACCTCTACAATGCTGCTAAGGAGAAGAAATAGGGGATCTGGCTTATGTGTGGAAAATGCCCAGCTTATGATAAGGAGAGGCAATGGTGGATGACACATATATGTGTATGCTACCAAGGTTCTGTTTAGGAGAGACAATAGTAGATGGGGATTATGTGTGGAAGCAACCCAAGTGCAGCTAAGGAGCGGAAATGGTGGATGGGGATTATTCATGGAAGCTTCTCGAGTGCCGCTAAGGAGAGGAAATGGTCGATGGGGCTTATTCATTGAAGCTAACTGGGAGTTGCTAAGGAGAAGAATTGCTGGATGTGGCTTACACATGCAAGTAGCTCAGGTATTGATAAGGAGAGACAATGGTGGATGAGACTTACTTGTGGAAGCATCCCAAGGGCCACTAAGGAGTGACAATGGTGGATGGGGAATACACATGGAAGCTACTCAGGTGCCACTACGGAGTGACAATGGTGGATGGGTATTAATCTTGGATGCTAATTGGGTGTCACTAAGGAGAGGAAATAGTTGATGGGGATTAGGTTTGAAAGCTTCTCGTGATAATGGGGAATGAGGAATACATTTGGAAGCTACCAAGGTGCTGCTAAGGAGAGACAATGGTAGATGGGGCTTACATGTGGAAATTTCCTGGGTTCTATTATGGAGTGGAAATCATGGATGGGGATTATGTATAGAATCTTATCGGGTACTGCTATGGAGAATATATGGTGGAGGGGATTATGCCTGGAAGCAACCCGAGTGCTTCTAAGGAGCGACAATGGGGGATGGGGCTTTCTCATCGATGTTTCCTTGGTGCTGCTAAGGACTAGCAATGGTGGATGGGGATTATGTGTGGAATCTACCCTGGTGCCGCTAAGGAGGGGCAATGGTGTATGGGTATTACACATGGAAGTTTCTTGGGTGACACTAAGGAGTGGAAATGGTGGATACTGATTATGTGTGGAATCTTCTTGGGTGTCTTCCTCATGTTAGGTCATGAAGGCATCCCACGTACATTTCACGAGGTAGGAATTCGTTTAACGTCATGTGAATGGATGAGGTGGGAGATAAATGTAAAGAGAATCCCATTATGTCTTCCTCATGCCAGGACATGAGGGAATCTCCACATGATGATTGGTCGAGGGAAAATGGTTTGTGGCTTGCACCTTAAGACGAGGCCCATAGTAGTTGTTTTATATTTTTCTCACAAAGAGGCATCTTAAGCATGATATATAAGCATACTATTATTTATCGATATGTTATGATATAGGATAAAGTTATGTTGTGAGGACTATTAGGTTGAATATTCCTAGAATGGCTAGTGAGAGACTTATACAAGAGTGACCCTTTCTGGTTCAACACGACATTGGTTCTAGGTGATAAGGTTTGACAGGTTTCTTGAGGAATTGTTCATCTTAAGGTACTCAGAAAATTCCTGATGAGAATCTCAAACCATGAAATGAGATGGCGACCAAGAAAAGTAGATTGAATAATGGTATTTTATTTATTGTGGAGGAGTATCTCGAATCTTGATTTTCTAGGGGTGGAAGTTGGGTGCACATAAGGGTGTAAGCAAAAAAATCTGCGATCCGGCTCAAAAATTTCATGTCGTCACTCTCCATTTTTTCATGCAGGTTAGTGATGCTAGGAAAGGGACCAACTCAAAGGGAAAATACTATAGGCCATCATTGATCCAGAGTAGGGGTGAAAGGGTTTCTCCCCCACGGTATTGACCTATGGGTGAGAAGGTAGGAGCTTCGTAAAGGACAGTGATTCATGAAGGATAGGGGTTTGTGGAGCCCTGGGTCTCTCAATGAACTAGGCTTCATGGATATCAGGGTCTCACGAAGGATAGGTATTTCCAGAGATCAGGGTCCTGTGGAGCATGAGGCCCTTTACATAGAATATATTTTATTATAAAAATGTTCCATGAATGTTTAATGATTCTCAGAGCCTCGAACAACCCGAAGGGGCTCCCTTCCTCACAAAGGGGGGATGCCTTCACAAAGAGAATCCCTACCATAGGTTGTGGCAATCCATTTTCTCAATGGTCCATGGTTATCGGGAGCACTACAAAATGGGAGATTTGTAGCCGAAAGGGTGGCATAAATTTCTCTTTGAGGTGGGGGAGATGAGTGTTTATAGGAAAAAGGATACTCTATGCTCACAGGGCACACCATTAAGGAAAGATGATTCCGCAAAGGGGAGACACTCCGTCAAACTCCCTGATCCGTCCATCAAAAAAAATCTCACAATCATAGATAGATCTTTGTGAACCATGATGCTTAGAAGTATGCTGTGAAGAAAAAAGGGAGGCTTGTAGGGTCACAACTCTATCATAATCATGGAGCCATCCATCCTATATGTTCACGCAACCATAGAGGGAGCTCTGCAAATCATTTATATAGCCTTACATCAAACGTCCATAACTTCTAATCCATTAACCCATTCAAGATATACGACCGTTAAAATCTAAGCCTGCAGAATGGTCTATGCTCCTGGGCCTAGTATGGAGACATTCAATTCATCATTAGGACTCATTTTATGGTTTTGATAGTTTTCTTGAAAAAAACTAGAAACATACATGGTACCCTTATTACATTGGAAATTAAACATATAAAATAACAAATTAAAATAAAGTACTTCTTGTCACTTATTAAAATATTTCATATTTAGAACATGGGGAAATAAATGAAATAAAAGGGTGAGATGAAATGTCAATAAGGGTTGCATTAATCAATAATAATTGAATAAAATTCAATAAGTCCTAAGCATTATGGAAATGTATATAATTTGAAAAAAACATTCCATCTATAAAATAAGTGTTATAATGCATCCATAGGTTTTTTCAACGTTAAAATATCATGGAATGTAATAACTGAATACTAAATGAATAAAATTAGTATCTATTATACATCATGTATTTGGAACATGAAACATTATACCATCACTATTGTTTATGTTTGTGGGTAGAAACCCTTCTGATTCTACTTCGAAACCAACAGAAAGGGTGTGTTACCAACTGTTTTGTCTCAGGATACCTATTAATACATCGAGGGGATATACAGGGCCCCACCAATCAATTAAAGTCAAAATAATTTGTCACATATAGATTCAATTCATGAACAGTATGAATTAATAAAATATCCATATTGAGTAGAGGATAAAAATTCATCAATATCTCCCTAACTAAAACTAAATTCAAATAAAATACCATATGTAAAAATGGTAAATATAAAAGGTAACAATAATATCTATGATTCCGTAAATATTTATATTTAATTAAATATTCCGTTAATGATGTTAAAAAATTAAAGGGTAGTATACATACACTACATAAGATGAATAAGTGGCGAATAAGGAAGAACCAAAGAGTATATCATAACAGTTCCCATAAAAGAGTGGATTTAAATCACACTAGTACATTCATAATGGAAAATAGGAATTTATCCCAATAAATGAAGTCCATATTAAGTGAAAACACGTGAAAAAGTGTTTTAGAATCTTTAGATATGAACCTCTTCAGTGCAATTTAACAGAAAATATTAAAGAGACTTTAAAACTGAAAAGGAATAATTGTTCATATAAAATTAGAAATAAAAAAAGATATATTTTCATGATAAAATTAGTGAATATAGAAAAATATTTTTACCTTAAAATATATTATATATATTACTTGAAAATGTGTAAGAAATTAGGAAGTTCACTTTAATCAGGCTTGCTTATCGAGAGGAATTGAAAATGGATCCTTATAAAACATGTATTTACCAAAAAACAAATGAAAGAAGAATTGAGTTAGGTTAGTATGTTTTGAATATAAAAATTGAATATTTGTGGATTATATAATAATAATTAATAATTACATTGGGGTAAATAGAGAGAAAGCATAACCCCGATGAAAAATGGAGGTTCAGGGAGAATCCCTTAACTTATGTCTGAATGTGTTCTTCAATTTATCTTAATGTTATGGATAATAAGATTAAATACATTAAATAATTAATTTATAACATTTTTTATATGTATTTTATTAATTATTATTTTATTATGTTCATTTATGGTCATTTTTATGAGTTATAAGATACAATTTTATCATATGGGAGCATTCATTTACTATGTTTTCATGATCAATTTACTTGTATACATGTATGGAAAATCATGTAAAATGAGAATAGTTATACAAAATTGAAATTATATGTTATTAAGAAATGTATATAATATTAAAATTTTATGTATTTATTTTTTTATTTGGTATTAGGATGAATCATTAGATTCAATGTTAGCGATAATCATTTAGATTATTTTGGCATTTTTTCGATCATCACAAGCTAGTTTTGTTTTATTAATTAATATTAGGTATACATAATAGTTAAAAAACATTAAATATGATGTAATAAATATATTATAATATTTTTTTACCATTATAAGTGTTTTATAACAAGACATTAAGGTGATAACAGAAAATTTAAATGCATCATCCAAAATGGTGGTAAATCGACTCATCACGAACGATGTTTCCATTTTTTGAATAAAAGAGAGAGGTGAATGGGTTTGATGATGAATATAAAATTAGAATAATAAAATTATTATATATATTAAATAATGTATTTATCAGGATTATTTGGAAAGAGTACATATGGAAATGATAAGAATAGAAAAAAAAATTAAATAAAATGAAATGGAAGGATTAAGGGTTTTACTTTATGAAATATTCTCCTTAAGAACCTAATTATGGGACTTGGGTTTGGTCTTTTATTAAGACCAAAGGCTCCTTTACATGGGGTAAAGACATGTGAAGATTATTGGGTAGAAATTGGACAAGATTCAATGAATTGGTGGTGTGAGGAAAAGGGGTGGTGAGGGTTGTACTTTATGGTGGAGGAGAGGGGTGTTTTTTGATTATTCCATTCATTATTTTATTATTTTGTGTCAAGGAAAGAAATAGTGATGAGTGTCATGAATAAATATAGTAAATAGAGGATTATAGTTCTAGATTATGGTATTTACAACAATTATTACTTAATAAATATTGTATTTAACTTATAATGTATATAAACTATAAATTAATGTATTTCACTATTCAAAAAAATTCAACTATTTGAGAAAAATCCAAAAAAGTCACCTTAACCATTTTTCAACATGTGGAACAATAAAATGAACTGAATTTTTTGAAAATAAATTTCTAAAAATTATATATCTTTTTTATATATATCATCATTTACTCAAAAAATTCCAATTTTAAAACAATAACTATTTTTATATCACATTGAAAAAATAATTAAGGTCTCATATAATTATCATATAATCATAAAACAACAAAATAATAACTTTTTTATTATATTTTACAAAAATAAAATTTATATTAAATAATTTTATTAATTATAAAATTATTAGTAAATATTTATGTTTTATAAAAATACAAACACTTGATTTATCATTTTCAAAAAAATTATTTACTTATACTATGATATAATTTTATCATTTCATTTGTATAATTACTAAATTTTATTTATTTATTAATAGGTGGAGTTACAATTCTATTTTCCAAATTACTATTCCTTAGGGTCAAATTAGTATTCTAAATTTCAAGGTACTCATTCAGTGGAATATGATCCTAAATTTCTAGAAATACCCACTTATTTCATACATTCTTCATTAATAATGTTATTTGTGTTATCTATGTGATTCTATATGATTTATACTATATGAAATAATTTTTTGTGCAATGTAACCTGGCAAATGAATTGAATTTATTTATAAGGATAGACACCATAAAATCTTGGGGTGTTATATGTAGCCTCTAGAATATGAGGAGGTATGCCTGGGGTCATATGGCCCTTCAGTATAGATACTGTTCAAGGGATATGGGTCAGGATATTACTATACACAATCCTTTTAAAATAATTTTTTATTTAATATTGAATTTTAATGAATTTAATATATTTAATTTATAAACCAAAAGACAATAATAAATAAAATAATATTTGGCTTAATGATTTATGGGGTTCTCAATTAAAAATGAATGGATATATCTTTGGAAAAATCTAAAAACCCATCATTACACAATTCACCATTTATAAAATGAGATGAAATTATCCATGAACTCATGTTATAATAAAAAAATTCATTACTAATGGAACAATATCCTATAAAAGATAATGAATGTAGTATCTAGATATAATAAAAAGGGTCTCCAAACTTCGATAAAAAATTACAAATTTTTATAGATGAATACCAACTCCATCTCACTTCTTTACAAATTGAATAATTTAAAAATAAGTAAGAAAACTCCTAAAATTATAACTTTTAATGTTCTATATTCATCAGATAAGATATATTAAAAAACAGGCGTTCGATCTTCAAACACTATGAATATTACCATATTACCACTATATAAACTATAAAATCATTCTAACTCTTAAAAAATAACCTTCAATCTTAAAATGAATGAGTTTTAAAAATATAAAATGTTATGCCAAATATCAGACACCAACATCATCTTACTTTGGTGTATTATTTCTCCTTATTCTCTATCTTCCTCACACCATATCATGAAATGTACAATAGAGGCAAACATCTTATTTAATAATTTAAATACATGAATCTCAAATTCAAAATTAGAGAACTATCATCATCTTAAAACTACTATGGAATCATTTTTATCCCATAGATCCTTTTGAAACATCACATCATCTTTAATGTGGTTACAATATGTCAAATATCGATATGTAAAATCCCAGGCTCCACAAACTAATCCATATGAGGAAAAAAATATTGAACATGCATTTTAGAATAAACCACGACATGTTGAGGTGGACCGTGGTTTTTGTTTCTCAAATAATTATTAGCCTCATTGAAAATTTTCCTTCTAATTTGAAAACTATGACCAATTAGAGTGAACCATAGTGTGTATTTTCACCATTTTTAATCTTCACTGAAACCATGATATTTACATGAACATGTTTTAAATTCGTTTTAATTCCATTCTATCTTATAAATGAATCAATGAATAAAACAATACAATTTACTCCACCAAATTTTATTATTTATCTTAAAACCAAGACCACTCCACAGTTTTCATCAACATTGAATACATACACATCCTTTTATCTACTTACCATAACAAAGAAAACTAAAATATGATGTGTCTATTCTTATCTACGGATGAAAATAATTTTCTAAAATCTATACTAAAACTCTTTACATTTTCCATTGTCCTTCACAAGTTATTTTACTAACACATAAATCATGGAATAGTTTGGTGTTTGGTGAACACCACAATGTGTTTTGATCAAAATTACATAAAATGGATTCAATTTTTTTTTGAAATATCATTCATAAAATTCATTCACCACTTGATGATATTTTTCTGGAATCATACATTATTTATAGAAAAAAATGGATAATTTTATAAAATGTGTAGAAAAAAATCAAACAAATACTCCATCAAAAAACAATGAAAAAAATTTCCTTCAATAAAATGCATTTACAACATCAAACATAACTTGGAAACACTATAGTTAACTGAATATGAGGCCCTATTTTTTTTTTGAATTCCACTCAAAATTTTTTCCTAGAATATAAAAATAATGATTTGAATGAAACCATTTTTTATTTCCAAAATATACGTTCTTCATGTTGTGTTATAATGTCACGAAATATTTTTTATCATTATAATCAAGGAACCCAATTTATCATTCATTTTATTTCAGGGAAAATTACAATATGAGAGAAAAACATCAAGTTCACTAAAAAATAGTTCTCAAGGAAAGTTTAGATTCATTTTTTAGATTGTACATCATAAAATCATTTCCTCGTAATAGCTTTAAAACATAAAATAAATATCCCAAGTATATGTTAATATTATTTCCAATTATCCCTAAAAGCAACATAGATATAATTATATAGTTTTATTTAAGGAATAACCACATAATAAGGTTAAATATTATTCAAATCCTTTTCTATATACCACAATACTAATTTAAATTCCATATGGACTCTTAACATGAAGGAAATGTTCAAGGCACACATTCATATATCCTTGTATGAATTATGGGTAATAAAAATTAATATTTTTCTAATGTGGTAAATAATATAGATTTAAAACATTTTTTGATTAATTTGTTTATTTTCATGACCTATAATGTATTTTAATCCTCAAAACCACTATAAAATCATCTAAATTTGGGTATAATGTGAATGTACTATAATATATCCAAACTCTTTTCAATATTCTTATATAATGATACACTAAATTTATGAAATATTTTTATCTATTAATTTTAATTTTTGAATGCAACATAATACTTGGGTAAATTCTTTATCATTTCATAACCTAATCCAATATATTTTAATATTTCTCGGCATCTTATGATATTTCTAGTAGTGTGTTTCTCTATGGTAGCATCTCTTTAAAAATTGAAAGTAACTCATTGAAATATATATCACTACAACAATTAATTAATTTCATGTTATAAAACATTAAATGTTAAAAAAAATTAGTAAACACAATATAGTCATTACACAATGGACCCAATTTACATATTTTCAATTTTTCATGCATTTTAGGAAAATCATTGAGTTCCTATACGATAATAGTTCTCATATAAAGATGACTATTAATTTCAATTGTGTTTTTATAAATATTAGGTGAAACCTGTATATCAATAAACTCATGGATATTGGTGATTGCATTTCTTTTATCCCTATTATTAATCTAATAATAGTTTATTTTATCAATTCCATAACACACTAGATGTTCTTCTAGATCTTATATTGTAAAATCTTTTGATAGAACATATTTCATAATGGGGAATAAAATTTTATCTTAGAATACAACATGACTATGTAAATATTTAAGAAATTATTTAACCCCAATCATGTATTATTTCTTTAATAAATTGGGAAAAATCTATTATATATTCATGATAATACAATCTATAAAAAAAATTTAACAAAAAATTTGATTATTAACACACATTTAAGTAGATATTTATTAAAAATCTAGGCACACAAAAATATATATATATAGACACAGACGCGCATAAAACATGCACATAAAACACCCTCACTTTTGGAAGATGAATAACCAATAAAAAAAGTACAAGTATAGGATGGGGGAAACAAATAATATCTTAACATATAATAAAAACCCCTGATTTTATATCATTAAAAATTTTATTGATACTATAATCCAAAACAATCATAGTATAGATCTTCACTATTATCATTATTATTTCCTACAAGATGGCCCTCAAATTAATCCATAATTTCACCATACCTATATAACTTGTTAAAAACTAATCAATTTAACATTAATAACTTTTAAAATCAATAATAATTTATTATAGAATCCATAATTATGATGGTTTTTCTACTTTTATGCAAATATTTTATAATTATCTCACAGTTTCTTCTCAACTTTTACTCAGTAAATGGATATGGGTTCATGTACCTCCCTTTCTAAATCTATCTCAATCATAAAATTCAAATTATGGAGGAATATACTAATGGTTTTAAGGTAACAAATAAATTTGAAGTAATACCCCTTGGAATAAAAGTTAATGGTGTGGTCTCATTTTAACAAATTTCCATGTCAAATGATCGATTGATCATTATATGATGAACACATGGATAATATATTAGTGCTTTAGATTTTTTCAACTGATAAGCCATAAATATATATACATTAGTAATAAGAATTATTCCTTTCTAATTACTAGTGAGATAAAAATATAATGAATCAGTATTTATTGGGGGAAGAAGGAACATCAGATTTAACAAATGATTGAATCAGTCCATAACCAAATTCTATACAATCATTAATAAAATTAATCATAATTGTCTGTTTATTATATATTTAAAAAGGGACAACTATATAAATATCTGAAATCTCCCCTACATTACATCATTATATTGAGGATAAATGTTTATCCTTCAGGATAATTTCATGCTAAAGATCACCACCTTTTTTAACTAGGGAATGTACCTCTTGAAGGTTCCTCCTCAATCATCATAAAACGAGAAGGATAATTATTCATAAAGAACATAGGAGTAACTGAATAAGGTTTCAATGAAGGAAATAAACATTTAACTGATTTGGGATCCACTAAGCCGACATTCCCCTATTGATTCAAATTCTCCCCCATACATGATGAAAAGTTTTCATTTTTGAGAATTAATTATCCTTAATCACCAATTGAAATATTTAATTATTTTTATTTTCTTCTAAAACGAGTATAAATAGCGGCATGACCATGAAATATTGGACATCAGTTATTTATAAACAAATAAAAAATATATTTATAGTTACTTTTTGGCATCATTTTTAGCATAAAATGACACTATAAGTTTTTTTATGTTGACTTTTTGGCATCAGTGTTTACCAAAACTGAAACTAAAAACTGCCATCAAAAGGCTTTAAGGCATCCATTTTTGTAAAAAACTGATGCCATAATTTTTATTAAAAAATATTGGCATTGGTTTTTGTGAAAAATGACATTGATAATTACTTTTTTTTGTCAATTTCTAGAAAAAATGATGCCAAAAACATTTTAAAAGAAACCCAAAATCGTGAAACCCTTATTTTTTGGATCCTTGAAACTTTTTTCTTGATGTGAGATGATCCCGATGGGGACCCGCTGATCCTCAATGACCATTTTTATTGATTTTCATTGATTTTTATCAACATTTCGTGATATGTGGTCTCAATTCTTCATCCTCTATCATTGTTTCATCATCCACATAAGTATTTATCTTCAGAAACCATTTTCTTCCCAACCATCAACAATAATTTGATTTTATTTATTTTTTCTTGTTTATTTTCATTTCTAAAAACATTTTTGTTAGACCATATTGTGTTTATTCTTCCAATGAATTCGAGGGAGCAAGATTAGATTAATGATCCTTTTTTTATTGAACTCCAAATTTAGTATACTATTTTAAAATTTTGATGTCTACTTATTTATCATTTAGTTATACTTTTGGGTTATTATTTCAATTTTTATATGTAGTTGAATGTTATTTATATTTTTTTGTTAAAGTTTGTTTATTTTTTATATGATTTGTTTTATGAAATTATCAAATTATATTGATGATATTATGTAATGAAACACGATACATAGTGTCCTCATTAATTAATATAACGTATATAACATGTAAGGACTCAAAAATATTCACTCATTAAATTAATAAAATCTGTAATACCATTTAACACACGCGACACCAAAATAATGTAAAAACTATGTAAGATGAACTAATTCATTTTAAATGATTGAAAATAATTAAATTTTAAAATAAATGAATCAAATGTATATAATATGAATATAAATGAATTACTATTTGTAAATTCAGAAGATATATAATATATATTATAATATGATTTTTTTCAAATAAAATAAGATAAAATGTGGTGTAATTGACCTTAATAAAATAAATTTACCACTTTTAAGTTATTTAAAAAATATATGATATTTCCATATATGAACTAATATATTAGAAGTAAATAATTTTCATATTATTTTAACAATAATATTAAAAAATAATAAATTGTCAAATGGTCATATTTTAATAAAAATTGGTTTTCATTATATATATTACTTCATTTAAAAAATATAATTGTATAAATTTAATTTCATAAAATTAACAAAAATTATTTATTTATAATTTCATTATTATCATAGTATATTTTTTTGTATTGTTTTGAAAAAATGTATTTTCATGTAAATAATGATTAATATTATTTTTACCAAAAAGGAGTTTTTGATAGGAGAGAGGGTATAAGGTGTCACCATGGGGAGATTTTACACCTATATTATAAGGTTAATTAGAAAAATAAGTTACCATTTATCATACACAACAACAAATATTATGGGATGAAATTAAATAAACATCTTAATATTATAATATGATATGTGGAAAACATACATATAGTGACTAAATCATGATTTTATACTAGTAATATCACATATATATATAAATAAGTAAAAGATTTAAATTAAAACCAAACAATATATTAGTTTACAAAATCATGATTTTCTACTTGGGATTTCTACTAGGTCCATTACATGTGAGGTTCATTAGATCAAAATGAAACAAATCCTACAAAATAAATACCTTTAGTAGAATAGTTTTTATTTTATCCAGAATAATTTTTAACGTTTCCTATGTGATTACCAAAAATCATTATTGAATGTGTTTATGTTTTTAATTTATTTGTTTATATATATACATAAGTGCTTATATGTTATAATATATTCACCCATTATATTCTGATATTGGGTACTGAATGGATCATAATTGAGTATATTTATAATGAACAACTTGTGAATATGAAAAAGGAGTTGATGATTTATTTTAATTTTATAAAATAAATCTTCCAAACATAGATTTTATTTTCTATTCATGTATTAAGTGTTTGAATATGAGAATGTTAAACTCCAGACAAATCAAGGATCATCTCATTTGATATGGTTTTATCCTTAATTATTCATATTGGATATGGTATGCTGAATGAAAAGAAAATTCAACATCTAAAGTTGATGGCAATATTCATAATAAGGCAGAGGATTGTATTGAAGAATTTATTCATGATTTATCTATTAAAACCACAAAAACAACAATTTTGAATGATTGTTTGGTGATTCTAAGAAACCATTATTCCAAGGATGTAGTAAATATACACTATTATCATCTATTTTGATATTAGTTAACTTGAATGTAAGAAATGGGTGGAGTGAAAAATGTTATTCGAACATACTTGAGATTTTCAAAGAGTTACTTTCAAAAGGAAATGGGCTTCTAAATTCAAATTATGAGGTGAAGAAAATATTATTCCCAATGGGATTGGTGTATAAAAAGATATATGCTTTCCCAAATAATTGTGGTTTGTATAAGAAGTGACATAAATATTTATTAAATTGTATACATGTGGGACATCATGCTATAGGATGGATGAAAAAATCAAATTAGATTCATTCACAAGTACTAACATATAACCTCATCCAAAATCAATTTCATATAATTTCTAATAAACATATAAATAATTCCTCGATATAATTCTAATAATTCAACTGTGGTTTATTATTAGGCACCAGAATCAAATCTCATGCTAATGAAATTTCTTACCTTCCATTAATTCCTCATTTGAAGCATCTATTGGGAAAATCAACTGATGGAATAAATGGTTAAGATGACATTTAGATGAGTTCATCTCTAATGGAAACATACATCACTCTATTAATTCACGATAGCAGAAGATATTTGATAAAAAATATCATGATTTTGTAAGTGAATTTAGAAACCATTGAATGAGATTATATACTGATGGAATGAATCCATATTGGATCCTAAGTAGTTAACATAGTTCTTAGCCTATTTTTTGGTATTTTAAAACGTATCCCCCCATATATTTATAAATAAAAAATATATTTTGTTGAGCTTGAATATTTTTTGACCAAAATAGCTAAAAATGATATTGAGGTGTATATTTCACAATTTATTGATGATTTGAATCTACTGTGGGAGTCAGGTGTAAATTTTTTCAATGAATACAATAAAGAGTATTTAATTCTTCATGCTATGATAATGTTCATGGTAAATGAAATTTATGCATAGGAAACGTATCTTGATATATTGTTAATGGACACAAATCATGACCAAATTGTAAAGAAGAGACTTCATATTATTAGTTCAAGAATATATGAATGATAGTGTACATGGGACATGAAAGATTTTTAAAAATTGACCATCCTTTTCCTAGATTTAAAGAACAATTTACTAGTTTAATGGAATAAAATATTCCCCCATAACCGTTGTCAACTGAAAAATGTCACGGCATGGTGAAAAATATCGATTCAACGTTTGGAAAGAATAAAAGTGTCGATCTTTAAAAAAAATATCTAGAGAAAATATTAAATCTTTTTTAAACTACCTTTTTATATAGTTTTAGGGTTAAAACATAATATTGATATTATACATGTTGAGAAAAACATATGTGAAAATTTTATTAGATATTTTTTAGACATAAAATCTAAGAAAAAAGATGTATTTCTTACTATATTGGACTTGATATGAATACGAATAAATTTATAGTTATCTCCCACTATGAAAACGAACAAAATATATTTACCTCTGGGTTTTCATACATTAATGATGATTTTGATGGTTAATTTTTTTAGTGTCTTCATATAAATAAAGTACTCAGTGGTTATTCTAAAAATGTGAATTATTTGGTGTCATTGAAGTATTGTAAATTTATAGTTATGAAATATCATGATTATCATGAATTGATGAAACAAACTCTTCCCATAATACTATATGGAATATAATCGACAACTATCAAAAATAATATAATTAGGTTATGTAATAATTTTAAATCTATCTGTAGCAAATTAGTTGATCTAAATTTGTTATACGTGTCAAAGAATGAAGCTGGTCTTATAATTTTTCAACTAGAAAAGTATTTTTTCCCTATGTTTTTAAATATAATGGTTTATCTGGTGATTCATTTGGTGTGTGAGATAATAATATGTGGGCCGGTTCATTTATGATAGATGTATCCTTTTGAAGGATATTCAAATTTTTTAGGGATATCATAAAAATATTTTTCAAACAGAGGCCTTTATTATTTAAAAATATGTATCGAAAGGGGTGATTGTGTTTTGTACTAATTATTTATATGAAGTGAAACATATTGGTCTTCCAATATCTCGACATATGATATTTGATAGTGAAGTTACAGGGATTTAAGGATAAAATTTATATTTCATTTCTTGCGATAACGTTATAAAGACACATTAATACATGTTTAACCACATATATTAAGTTCAACTATATATGTAATCACATATTTCTAAATTAAAGTTATGATATCCAAAATGAAATGAAATGTGGATAATGATTGAATGTAAAAAGAAATTCATTCATTGTTTAAAGAGAACGACATAACGGATATATCTATATCAGAAACATTGAAATGGTCGGTAGGGGGACCATCTATTAATGTAATCACATGTTATAGTTTTGATATTAATGGGTAGACATTTTACATAAGAAATATGGATAAAAATAGTACTATTCAAAATAGTGGTGTAATGTTCATCACTAAAGCACTGCATTTTTAGTGTAAAAATATAAAAACACAATTTATGCATCAACTTTATATTTTGGAGTTCTTGAAAACATATTAGAAATTGATTATATTATATTTTGAGTCACCATATTTAAGTGTAATTGGGTTGCAAGTAATTGTGGAATGAAAAAATATGAATATGGGTTTAAAATGGAAGATTTGAAAAAGTTTCAATTTCAATGCGGAACCATTTGTCATGGCCCCACATGTAAAGAAAATATTTTATGTCATTGATCCATAAAATGATTAGTGGTTTATCATTTTTCTTGGGAAAAAATCCATTTGGTTAATGAGGATGATGATGATGTTATTTATTTATACGGTGCTTCCTCATTTATTACATGATTTCTGGATAAGAATGAATATAACACTGAAATAATGTCTACAATACAAAATGATCATGATGAAGGGATATAGGAAAACACTAAATTAATCTCTTAATTAATCTGGTAATTATTTACATTATATTTATTTTGTGAAATTTACATGTGTAAAAACTTTATTATTTAATAAATATTAGATATTTAAATATTTATATTTAATTATTTATATAATTTTGTTTGTTAATTTTTAATAATATATGGTTATAATTAAATTTTTTCATTGAAATGATGGATGCACATTATTATAAATTGGTTAATGTAATAAATATGAGAACCCCTTTTCAAACATTGATATTTAAATTTATAATTGTTTCTATCATTTTATATATAATGTTTATATTTAATAGTTATCCTTTATATTTTTTGGTTAAGAATCATAACATAATTTTTTTAAACTAGCACATGTGTGTCAATTTTTTTACCAACATATTTCTATTTTCTGGTTTTCTAATTATTTAATTTTATAATAATATTCATCTGTAAAATAATTTCATTATATTTTTATATTTTAATGACATATACAAATACATAGACTGAGGAACATGGATGGATGTATTTTCTATTATTATAATATTAAATTTCTAGTAATATAATTATTTATTGAAAAAATACTAATTTACAAAAAATTAATAGCAGTACTATAGATGAGTCTTCAACAGTAGAGTCTTTTTCTTTTACTGTTGAGAAATCGACTTCTCAGGTTGTTATACTTGGAATTACACATTTTCCAAAACATTCCCTTTATAATAGAGACAAGTGATTGTATATTAATTGTAATTATAATAATAATAATATAACTAGACCAAATTAAATTCAATTTATTATCTATATGTCTATAGAGATTCATTGCAGGATTAGTATTTTATATCCTAATTGTAAGTCCATCGACAAGACAGTGATAAATCAACTTTGGGAGGCTATAACGGTAAAATATTTCAATTTATTTATTTTATCTCATTTTTAGAATATGATATATTTTAAATGAATAATATTTATTTTAGTAAATTAAAGGTTTTATTCATTTTTGAAGAATCAGAATAAGATAAGAAAAAATATCTTTCTTTAGGGGTGGATTGATGGAGAGATTTAAAAAAAATTGATTTTGTTTTTTGTTTTTTTATATAGTCAAAATGAAAACCCATGCCTCAAGTACATGTATTTTGATGCCAATACATGGAATAATATTTTTTACAGCCAACCTGATGAATCCTTTCCTACATGATAATTATATTATACAATAAAATTTCTTATGTATGTACCTAATTAATAATTAATTTAATTTTTATATAACTTTACTACCAGAAATCCCATCAAGATATATAATTTCAGAATGTATTCCTTGATAGTTTATCACATGGAGGGTATCATTTATTGGAAAAGAAAATGATTGAGTAATAGTTTGAAGCATTAAAAGCTCAGTATTATTGTGGTTTTGATGAGGTCCAGATTGGTCTTCCATCACCCCCACCCACCACGAAAAATGGAAAAGAACGAGAAGAATAAAAAAAGAAAAATACCTTATAAGTAAATATAAGGATATATATGAATAAACTGTAAGTTATTATTTTTTATTTTTCAAGAATTTTTCTATTTTATAAATTAACAACACTAATATAGAACTTCCATTTTTTAGTTCAGGATGATCTTTAGGAGAAATCGATACAGGGCAGTTTTATCTCTGAGGGTAAAATGGACATTTTAGCCACTACTTTAAGAAATAAAAAACACCTCGACCGCATAAATGGATATGAGGTGAGTGTTAGTATGTGTAATGTTTTTGGTCATTAATGTAAGTAATCAAAATATCCAGAAATCAAATCTTTAAAATTTGAGTTTAAATATTTGAAATAGTCAATGTGGGATAAAATTCAACCAGCTATGTTGGTTATGTTAGAACAATTGATTCGACATTCATTGTCAATGTAGCCTTCCCGGCCTGGACACCTTTTTTAGCCAGCTGCACAACCTATATTTCCCTCCTAGTTAGAACAGCCTACCTACTTAGATACTCCACCTCCTTTCTCAGACCTAAACTTATATTTGTGAGTTGTATGCTATAGATCCCCATGTACATATTGTAGCGTTTGGAGTTGTGCATTTTTTGGGGGATTCTATCCATCACCGACTTCTTCAATTGGGTCAAGTTATATTATTGTTACATGATATTATTGATCCTACTAATCTACAACCATTTCCTACTGAGGAGGGTATCAAAGTGTGGGATTTTGTGGTTCATTTTTTACTTTGTCCATCTGGCCTTCTTCCTTATTCTTCATAAAGGAATAAATTTGTTTTAAAAAAATAATTACATCAAATTGAAAATTATATGTAATTTTTTTATAACATATAACATATATAAGATAATTTTAAATAAAAATATTTCATAAAGGAACCAAAAGGTTTAGAAACAAAAATCTGTAGATACTTATGATATTTATAAGGAGATACAAATATTATCTCAGGATTCTTCTTACTTGGATACTATATATTAGTTTAGGATGATGTTCAATATACATGGAAGAGACTATCTGCTGAGAATATTCAAAAAAGTTATCATGTATCTAATTTATTTTAAAGTGCTCATCACGCTACTATTGACGTTCTTTTCCATGTAACTAAATTGACTTTTTAGTTTTTATTTATTTAATTAATGATTTTTTAAATTGACTAACTATATTACTTTTTTAATTAGGTATCTACAAATGCTTCTTATTCAAAATTAGGTCACAAAAATTTATGTTTTTATAGATCCAGGATTCATTTCACCAACTATGCAATATTTTAAGACTGTAGATATAGTTACAAATATATGTGATAGATTATCATAGATGGATATTGGGTGTAGGTTTTTAATATATCCTAATGGTTAATAACATAAAAATAATCATGAACCAATTTTTATTATAATGTCATTTATTTTTTAATGTTTTCTATTATAGGGGGCATTAGATTTTAGGAATATTTTTCCTGAGTGAATGCACATTTTATTATATTTTCTCCTTATTAGGTGATGTTTGCAAAAAACATTACCACCTTGTTAGACCTGTATATTTTCATCTTTTTTTATAAATTTATTGTATTTAAATTTTATTGTATATACATATATTATTAGATTATATATGTGAAAATTGAAGTCATGGAAAAAATTTAACAAAGACCACTTATCGATAAAGAACATAAATGCAATACAATATGTGAAAGTAATGATAATTATTTTTTATATTAGATATTATTTTGATTTTTGATATACATATATATATATTTTTTATTATCATTTTAATGTTTTATAACTCTAGTGTCATCATCAATAAGTATTTGGTGAATTTGGTTCCTACTTTCTACGATTCATGTATTATATAATCACAATTGGGGTTACTATAGAATATTACAAGGTTACATATATTAATTTTTTTGTGGCAGTAGTCTATTTTTTAATATTATATCATTCAATGTTATTATAAAAATTCAATAATGACGATTCTTATACAAAAATTTAACTTACTTATATATTATATTTGTTTGGAAACTATTTTTTATGTATGAATATGATTTAAGGCTTGTATATTCTATTTATTTTGATTAGTATTACATTTTCCTAATTAAAAACCATTAAGGAACTAAGTATTTTGTTATAATAAGTGTTTGAACAAAATGATCTCAAAATAATACTTAAACATCAACTGATAATGGTCATGTTGTAAATTTTAGGTATGTATTTTTAAATTTTACTTTTATAATACAAATGCATATATAATTTATTGATTAACATGTTAAAAGTATGTTTGTTTTTATTGATTTTTTATTCAATGATATTTTTTATTTGGTTGATGTATATTGTTTTTTTATTACAGGGATTCTAATTTTTTGGGGGGTGTAATACTATAAATTTTCATTTTTTTAACTTTTGGCATTTTTTATCATAAATTCTGACTCTGAAACATTAAAAAATTTTAGAATGTTTTCGGCAACTATTTTTCAGTAAACTCGCCGAAAAAATGAAGCCGATTAACATTTTCAGCATCAGTTTTACAAAAAAAGATGCCAAAAACCTTATTTTTAACATCACCTTTATAGAAGTCGGTTAAAAACTGACATTAAAATTTAAAAAACCAACATTTCATCGGGTTTTTGAACAAGTCTAATTGGTTTAATTTCATCCATTGAATATCAAATCCACCTTCACCTACTGATAATTTATTTTGAAAGCACATTATAAATATTGGTTATAATTTTTTAAAGAACCAATCACTTTTGTTTCTTCTTACATAATGGGATATTTCCCATTTTCTTCATCAATAAATAGAACCAAATTTATACTCCTCCAATCATGGTTAAAGTCATATTTCTTTTGATGAGGAAACAATTATCAAATTAATGGATTATATGATTAAAAATACCATTTAATAAAATTATCATATATCACCTCTTGAGATAATTATTTTGAACCATTAATAGTCGAGATCATCTTGGTATGAGGCATCGACACATTCAGTTCAAAGACTATTTAAGGAACATGGATTGATAACCATTCTCAGGTTTCATGTTGATCAAGACCAGCTTCCCTAAAACTCTTCCAATAGACCATTTTTCTGATTCATTAAATATATGTACCTAGAGCATCAGAAGGGGAACCAAAATTAGAACAACATGAAATTAAAATAAATGAAAAAAATTAATATTCTATTTCAATATTCTCATATAAAAACCAATGAAATCCCAACATTCTTTAATCTAAAAACAATATTATGAGTCTCTAGAGTCAAAATTTAAAAGTATATTCTTATCATCAGTCATGTCTATAGAAGAACCTATAAAACCAATTACCTTACAAGAGATCCTGATATATGAGATTTTTGGATGGCTATATTCATATTTTATAAAAAGTATATGTCTATATATTGCATCCAAGGAATAAACTTCTTCCTCCATAAAAGTAATTTAAATGTATCTATGATATCATAATAGACTTTTATATTTTAATCACCTTTGGTTGACAGAGTGTAATGAGTTTTCTTTGAAATAATGATTTTGATTTTTTTTCCACATAATTGATGTTGGATATTTCTTATTTTTACAAATTTGGTTGTATCTTATTCATTTAATATATTTTTGAGCTTGTGTGTGTCCATGAACAGATGTGTTTGCATATTTTTCAGTATATATATTGATGAATATACACACACATGCACATGAGAATAAATTCCCACAAAAACACAAACATATTTGTTATAGTGAACATGCACATGCACACACACACACATAAACAGACACACACATATTAAAAAGTAGACACACACAATCAAAAACATTTAAAAACACACACATATTAAAAAATACAGACAAAATATTTAAAAAAGATAAATTTATAATAATTTTTATGAAATATTGTTTCCAGTTTTGGAAACCATATAGGATACAAAAAAAATTTGAATCTCAAGGGAGGAAATAGTGGAAGGGGTGATGATAATGACAGTAATGGTGATAATGAAAAAGATGATGTTAGTATAAAGTAAAGTCCAAAAGATGATATTATGGAGAGGAATCTTATAGTTTTGATTAGTATCAATATTTCCAAGGGACACCTATATGTGATAATCCTGATATAATGTCTGATTCCCTTGAAAAAAAATTAATTACAGTATATTATTGTTTTATAGGAAAATCATTATATATCATAATCATAATCATAATTTTTTTAAAAGGGTAAAATATCACTAGGTGGAGAATTTGAGGTGGTGATAGTGGTGGAATCTTATTGAATCACCACAAATAATATATTTTTTTAAATCCACAGGAAGGGATCTAAGACTAGAGAATATTTTAAGTCCTTTATTGATATAACTAGAATCTGTAGCCCATACATACATGTGGAATAGGATTCCCAAAGTGATTTGCCACTTGTAACATCCCACTACAACATAAACTATAAGTCTTTCATAGAGTCACCCAACCTTATGGGGTTAATTCCACCTCTCTGCAATAGTTGAACTATCCTCACCCAATAGTACAAATGGTATCACTCTCCATCATAAGAATCCTAGAGAATACTTGCGAAGTACTTCTCAATAATCCTTATAAAAACTTATAGAACATTGATAATTGAATTTATATAGCATTTTCATGGATTATATAACATTTTGGATCAATGTTATCTTGGCTATAAAAGATAAAAATGATTCTTTTAGTTCAGGATACATACTAAGATAATATTCTGAAATGCAAAAATATATTGAAAATAAATTCTTATATTAGAAAATTACGGATAAAAATTGATTAAAAGAAGAATTGTTTTTCGGATTTCATCCCCCATTCATCCAATGGTCATCTCGTATTCCAGAATATAGATTAAAAATACAAATTTCCCTTTAGTTTGATTTACATTTTCCTTCTATACCATTCATTATTATCCATTGATTTTATAAAATAATCTATCTAGATCATAAAAACATTTATAAAAAATATCAAGTTATTAATGAATAAATTCCATGTAATCATTAGAGTCCCATAATGACTTATATAACATTCCATGGTCTTTACATATACCACTAAACTGAGGAATCAGTTGAGGGATTCTTGGGCTAGGATGAATATGAATATGTAATGAGGGTGTCCTTGTATAAAAACACCAATAGACAAAAAAAATTTGTAATCCATTCCCATTATCAAAACTGAGAGCCATATTTAATTTCTATATGTAAAATATTATGTAACAAAACCCAAGAGGGAATCCAAAAAATCACATTACCTTATGAATGGAATTCCATTCAATTTTTTCAAAATAAATTTCTATACTGATATTTATCATGATGTTTCGTCTAAGAACCTTCCAATAAATATCCATCATCATATCCTAAGAAAGATAAATGGTACCTTGAATGGTTCTTTAATGGATGAAACCATGTTTCCTGGGTGATATTACACTATAGAGAAGGGTTGATCTTGGTCTTGAGGGTTTTATCTAGTATCTTTTAGGTTATATTTCACATATTGATTAAGAAAAGGTATTATAAGGAGGTAAAGTGATTAAATTTTGGAATAAAAACAAGCAGGGTCACACAAGATGACCTTTTAAGTGCTCTTACACTAAAGTAGTCTTGAATAGATTTAATAATTAAATCATTCACAAGATCCCAAGCATCAATGATAATAAATCTAAGAATATATTTAGCCACCAATGCACTGTATCAGTTGATACATTTAATCTCATTATAAATCTATACCTCATTATCAATAATGTTGAAAATTATATTTATTTTACTATAAATTATATCCAATATGGTTTCATAGGGTTCTTTTTCAGTCCCTTCAGGATATAACCCTTATTATTTATGTTTAACATCTGAGTGGGGAAATCAGAAATTCTCTACCATAATAGGACCTATTATATTTACATCTATAATAATTTTCCCATCATCAAGATGCAAATTCATGTTGCTATGGGTGTTTATCTCTCTGAAAAAATCATTGAAATTTGAGGTGGTTATATTTCATTCCATCATATAGTGAACTCTATATTTTTTATGGGGAAACCTATATTACCTAAGAAGAATTTCTATATGTTGCTTTCATATGGGGTAAATCAAATAAAGAGATTATAAGATAATTTTATTAGTTATCCTGATTTATTTAATTGATATCATAGTTCTGGATTCCTAGATAACATTATTGGACATCTATCGTGTTATACTAGTCTTGTATAAATTTATTTTTTATTTTCTTTTACAAATAAATATTAGGTGAAACACCAATGGGATGAAACCCAAAAGTTAAGGTTTGCTACATAAAACCGTATTCATATAGCCAATGTCTATAGAACGAAATTTTTATAGAGTTGGAAGAGAAATCATTAATCATTATTTAAAGTAGATATTGTTATGATGGGGAACATGGTGGATGAGTGATCAAGGCATGAAAGAAAATAGAGATACCTTAACGATTTGATAGGAAAATTTCAAGGTGATAAAAGGTTATATAGTTATATTTACTATTATTAAAACATTTGAAGAGGTTACTATGGAATCTTGTTTCCATCCACTAATCATTTGGTAGTAATATATTGTAATTCCACAATTCCTTCCTCAAAAAATCACAACCATTATTATTTTCTGAAGGATCAATTATTTAGATTAAGTATTTGTTTATTCACCATAGGGGAGGGCCAGTTTCAAGGGTTGATAAGTAATTATAATTATTTTTTACTATCAGTATCATAATATCAATAATATTCAATGGAAATAAATAGTATTTAATCAATACATATGTTCCTGATAGTGAAGTTCTTAGATGAGGATTTTTTCATGTATGACTATATATTTTATACCAAATGATCTAGATGTTAGAGTTTAATGTATCACTATGCATTATGTTTCTCATATAAATTTTGAGGGAACACTCATAAATTGAAGAGTCCTTGTGCTTAGACTCAAGAATATTAAAAACATAGATATTTTAAGAATTTTAGATACTAGAATGGTAATTTCATTTTTTGGGATTTTAGTCCCCAAAAATTATAATTTATTATAGATAAGAAGACAATATGGTGGTATGAGATTTATTAGCATTAGGATCAGTCATTGAAGTGAACATCATAGCACCTTGGGATTAGTTGGGATCCATGATCATCTATATCCTATGTCCATCTTCCCGAACTTCCCCTTTTGTTCTACAATCCCTTGATTCTGAAAGATATTAGAGACTCCATTAATATTTTATTCTACTATAACACTTCAGAACTTTCCCGGATGAAAATGATGGTGGTTTTTATTTTCATTGAGATATATATATCTAAATCCTCCCTCCAACACATATTTTTATAGACTGTATAATCTATTTCCTTCAGTTAGTAGATTTTACTTTCCAGATTGATTGGTTTTTGTTTGAATTTCAACCTCTTGTGGCAGTGCACTACGAAATGTCCTAGAAATTCATTTCCTCACAATCTATCTTTGTTAGTTAATCTATAGGGCTATTATCTTTTACCATATTGAGGTATCATTACCCATAAATATTTTGACCCAAATATATTTCTCTTAATTTGGGATATAATCACGTTTTAAACACCTATTCTCCCACACCCATGATGCTCTTAGTCTTTTTGATCAGGAAGCTGATTTTGAACTATAGAATCAGAAATATTTAGGGCCACCCTTTATCAGATCTAAAAATAGGCGCTGGTAAAGGGGTCGTTTTATCAACACTAGATAAAATAAGTGATAAAGGAAACCTTTATTATTACTAAAAAATTGATGATAAAAGGAAACTCATTATTATTTCTTTTTTTGGTGCTCAAAAAGATACCTCATTATTAGTGTTTTTCCTAGAAAAAATAAATGTATGCCCCTTATTAGTGATACAACACTTGTTTTTTGCTCTATGAAAAGTAAACTTCATAAAAAATTCTATAATATGAAAAATAATATTTTAATACATAAATTTATTTATGTTTATATATATATAATTTATTTTCTTAGATATGATATATACAATAATAAACATGTATTTTCACTTAATATGTATTAGATTTTTTGAAAAATAGTTTATAAAAAGTAAATGTTAATATTAATTTAAAATTGAATAATATGTATGGAGTAGTATTAATTTTATAACCTTTTTGATATAAATATTTAATAAATTATTTATTCTCATGAGATAAGTTTAAAACAAGGCTTCAAATTCGAATGCCCATAACCAATGATCCATGTGTCTGTTTGTGCTATATGAGATGTCAAATAAAATCCTAAAAATTGATCTATTCTATGATAACATTGGTGATTCAAAATATATATTTTTATGTTCCAAAAAATCTATAAAGCCCCCAAAACCATGTTTCTTTATTTTAGGATGCGCTGAATTGTTAATATTAAACAGTAGTTCATTTTTTAAAGGGTCTTTTCTCTTTTTTAGAGGATACTAAAATAATTCCTAGGCCTTACATTTATATAGATATTATGGTTTTAAAATTTTATTATTTTTCATATTTTAGAGTTATTTATAATTAAATATATATATACATATATTTATTTGTATATATAGATATAAAAATTTATTGTAAAATAAATATATAAACATATTTACAAGTAAAATATATTTTTAAACATAAACAATTATGGAAATAATTATGATCCATTTATTTTAAAAAAATATCTAACCATTTTAATTACCATCAAAAAATATATGGATATATATATATCTCTCTAAACAAATGTATATATAATGTTTATATATAAATTTGTGTGTGTGTCAGTGTTAATAAACTAATATATAATTATGAATATACTCTAATATAATATTTACAGAATTATTAATATATATATAAATATATATATTAACATAAGGATATATTGAAAAATATATATACATACATATTAAAAATGTCAATATATGACAAGTAAAATCCTCTAGGATAGTTTTATTGTGTACATGTTAGGTTTCTGTATACATGTATTGATCCATAAAAATCTGCAACAAATATATAAAAATATATATATACATTTATATATATAGACATACACACAAACACATATAAGAACATATAAATATATATATATATATAAAGTCACCAAAACATTCAGACATATGAAAATACACACACGCACACACACAAAAATCTATTTACAATAGATATTAGTTTTATATATAATTATATAAAGAAATTTTCAAATAAAAAATTTATATATATATATATAATAGATATATTATTAATTGATGGAAAAATAAGATGTGGTAGTGGTAAAAAAATTCATCCTATAGGATGGAGGTCAAATGTTGGAATCATAATGGGTACGAGGCTATACTAGGTTATAGAGTGTGGTTCTAATAAAGGAGGGGGACTGATAAAGGGGGTGAGGGTGGTGTAGTGGGAGAGAAACTAATAAATGGGGTAGGGGTGTTACTATTGGATTCTAATATTTGAAAAAAATATTTTTTTAATGTTATAAGTAGTGAAAACTAGCACTGGTAAAAGGGGTTATAATAAAGGGGGTAGGTTTGAAAAAATATTTTGATTTTTAATAGTGTTAAAAGGAACATATAAATTGTGCCTTTATCACTACATAAAAAACTAATAACAATCCTCATTTATCAGTGTTGTATTTCTAATTATAAAAACAACTTTAATCAATTTTATGGGTATATACATCATTTAAACATTTTAAGTATTGATAAAATAGAGTTCTAGAGCTGGTAAATAAAACATCTATAATAGTTACTGGTCTAATAAAACCATGAATCAGATATAGGCTTCTCTACCAGACCTCCCCCAGGTCGGGTCCTCTTTTCAGGCTATCATTTCCTACCTGATACATAAATTTACAACATGGGGGAACCTACTATTTCTCCACCATGGAAAATAATATAGTTTTTTCATCCACCTCCAAACAAAAATATAACTATCGTTTATAATAATATATGTAGGTTTTATAAAAAATACACTTTGAATAATATATGTTGATTTTTAGAAATCACTATCATATATTATATATATAGTTTTTTATATAAAACAGTATTATAATATATATATATATTGGTTACATAGAAAACTGTTTTGTAAAATTGAACACCCAATTTTGAGGCGAATCAAAAAATATATGAGGGTTTATTTAGATAACATAAGAATATTTTTTAAATACTCAAACTTCTTTTCTTCAAACGTATTATTTTAAAGTATTGATGGTTTTAGTGAAATCCATCATATATAAGGAATCATATTTTATAAATTATGTATAAGTGATTAATTATTAACATAAAATCAATACATGAGTTTCAAATTATTAAGATAATAAAAATTAACTTACAATTTTCTAAAATAGGGATTTCAAATTATATTTTCAACATTATTTGATGGATCTTATAATAAAGTCAAACATTTTTATGTCACATTATTATCATAAAATATATAAAATATTTATAATTTAGTCAAAAAAATAAATATACTAGTATAAAAATCATTATTTTATGAAATAAATATGTTAACTTAATATACATTTTATTTCATTTAATTTTAAAAACATATATAAGTATCATTTTTTCATCACACAAATGACAATGTTTATGTACACCTCTAAAACAAATTTTTGTTAAATATTGAAAACTAATTACCTATATCAAACTCTATATTATAATTGTTATAGGATATTGTATTATTATATCATGAATAATTATATTTATAATAATATAGAAAAAATGAGATCCCCAGTCTCAAATATATTATAGATATGGACCCTTTAACTAACGGTCACATTAATATTTCCTTCTTTAGTATAAGACTGATTCTCCCAAATGGATATATTTTCTGATGTTGAAAGGAATTATAATTTTTTATTATAATTATTTTTATAAAATAAAATAAATTGTGAAAATATTTTTTCAATATTATGTAACGAAATATCTATATAATAATGAAAAATTCCCAAAGAAAAAAAATCATATTTTTGTCTTTTCAGATAAATCCAGAAGGGAAAATGATAATTTGAAAAATATATGCCAAATAAACATATGAAAAAATATCCTTAACACTAATTGTATTATTTATTAATTTAGGACAAGAAAATCATGATATTTTAAATGATAAATATGATTATTTATCACCCAATGTGTGAAATTCCAAGAATAACAACATTTAAAATTCATTTCAAAATCCCATAAACACAATAATGTATGATATTATTTTTAAAATGATTATTTTTCTTTTGGGTTAATTTATTTTTTTGATTTTTCTATTTGATTTTTTAATTAAATACAAGTATAAAGATTTCTATGTTTTATTTATGTGTTAAAAGTATATTTTTTTCCAAGTGTCTCTAACATTTTGTAAATTTTGTTAAAGAATTTATTCTTCTAAAAATTATTCAGATAAATCACATAATAAGAAAAAAAAACTTTAATATGAGAAATCTATGTATATACTACTCTTAATTTAGTTGTGATCTCTTTAAAGACCATAAATTTTGTGGAACAATAATGTTAGGTGACAAGGGAAAAATAGCTTCAAATTTAATTCCAAATATTTTTTATAAAGGTTAATCCATTTAAAATATACCCTTTCTATGTTTATTTTTTTCCATAAAATGTAATGATCAATAATGATAATCCTTTAATATTTATGTAAAAAGGGATTCAAACTATTAATAGTAATGGAATAATTATTGTTACTAATGCAATATAGAAATGAATTGGTCCATGCATACTCTATAAAAAGTACATATTGTATATTTGAAGGTTACTAATGTTGTAAAATAGTTTAGATCTTAATATGAACCAAAATTTTTAATCTATATCCTATGTAATTGTATTACCTATCTATAAAATATAAAATTCATCGATCAATGGTTTTAGATAAATGAATTTTTATTTTCAATATTTTGTTATTAATAACTCCAAATGCATACATGGTTTATTCATTAACATCTAATTATGTAATTTATATTGAGTTGAAAATAAAAAATGAAAATTTGACTTAATGGAATATGCACCAAAGGGATATTATTTATCTATTCCAAATTCTATGTGAAATTTTGTGAATTAGAAACAAATAATGTATATAGATGATAAAATTATTTACATGAGTCACCATAAAAAAGATCAGTTCACAATTTTTTGATATATTCATTTGGGGATATATTATAAATAATTTAATTAATTTAAACATAGATAATGGTGGTTTCCTTAGTGTGATCAAAAGATATCTCAATTATTTTTCTATAATATTTTTTTGGTTTAGGTTTTTATATTTTTTATACAACAAAAAATCACATTTGGAATCCTAAATAAGGATTCATAATCACCATAATATATCATGAAATATTTTGTACATACATGAATATGTTTATATATGATGCTCAAAATTTTCACTAACATCCATGTTTTATAATTATGTTTAAGAAATATGCACCTATCTAGAATTTTTTATTTAAAAAATCCAAATAAATTACTGAAAAATAATTATATATATAAGGATCTATAGTGCCTCATAAAAAATCATCATTTCATAAAATTTAGAGGGTAAAAATTTACAATAAATAGGAATAACATCGTTAAATTATTCTGGTTAAGAATACTAAACAATAAAAAAATTAATTATGTTTTGATGTCTTCTTTTATCATCGATTAAAAATTATAAAAATTATTTTGAATGATGATCACCAGGTTGATACATAAAAACATAATATACTAAAAAATTAATTTAATATATAAAATAAAAAAATATTCACATATTAATATATTTTTGGGATCATACTTTTTGAGAGTAAATATAATAGTTACATTGGAAAATGAGTTAAAAATTTTCTAATAAATATGAAATAAAAAATTTAACATCATCTATAAAAACAATATTTTCTCCAAAATGATATGAAATTTGTATTGGTTTATCTAACTATGATTGCATAATATTGATTAATATATGTTTCCAAAATCTTAATTATATATAATTTTCTATTAATGGTATACAATATTTAGATTTAAAAAATAATATTATTACTACAATTTTATTTTTGGGAATGTATTTTTAATAAATAAATTAATTTAAAGAATTAAACACCATTAAAAAATCTTATTTCAATATATTAATTTTTTAAGTTTAATTTGTTTTATATTTTACAAGAGAATTATATGTTTACTTTTAGTGAGGTTAACCCTTTTCTAAACACAATGGAAACAAAAAAGCAATACTTATTTTATAAATGATCAAACCATTTGTTTCAATTAAGTAAACATAAATGCAGAACCAATTTATTTATTTAAAAAATTAGGATCCTTATTTATCTTCACTATTGTTGATGAATAACACCAAGATGTAGAAACGTAATCCTTCTTGCTTGGATATCCATGGTGTATTGTGAGTCTCTAAATTCATGGTAAGGATTATTAATTCCTAATGATATTCTAGAACATTAATTAAAGATAGATAAAAAATATGAGATTTAGTTTAAGGTATTTTCATAGCATTAATCTTTCACCCCTTCCCATGGTATTAGAATCATTTTAAATTCATTAAGGGTGTCACATGAATGTTATATATAATTCTAAAATTCATAAATTTCAAATATTAATTCATTACTACTATTTTAAAAAAAGTATAAATATGAATTTTTTTATAAAATACTGGTAATATTTAACCACAAAATATAAAAAATTTAATTATTTTTAAATTTCATAATATTTCATCAAAAAAACATAAATCATCATAATATTATTATCAAACTAATATATGATAACTAAGACCAATAAAAAAAGATAAATAATGCATTATCACATAATGTATACACTACCTCGCATAGAATCATGGTGTAGTGACCTTCACTATGACATGGTTTAATTCAAAAAAACAGTGATGTTGTTAATTCAACCTTTCTATAGTTTAACATTAGTGGATATTTTTATCAATCTCCCACATTCACTAAATCCTTTCCAAATTAATACATTTCACACTCATGTCAGATCATATGAAATATCTTTTGAAACCATATAATAAACTGTTATTTGATAATTTATCATACATTTTTACAATATATTACATTATATGTAACAAGTTGGAAAATTGCATCCAAAACCCTTTTTGGTCATCCTCAAAAACTATTCTAGGAGTATCTATTAATGTTTTACATAAAAAATTATAAATAAACTTAATCCCCATTCATAAACCCAAAATGTGTGACCCTAAGAAGTATTAGAGACAACTAATAATTCTCTAATCCATAATTGCAAACAAAGGGAAGCCTCTTACAAAACATCAGTTATTCTTAAGATACTACATAATAGAGAAATATATATATCAAATAAATGAATCACTAAAATTATTTTATATTTAGATGTCATTTTTTATTTACAGTTTAAGAATCCATCAATTAATAAATATACTTTTTATTTAGAAGTGGGTTTTTAAAGTGATTAAAAATAGGTAAAAAATAGAAACAAAAGTTTATTTCCCAACCTCGTTCCCTAGTTCCCTTGATCAGTTGTAATTTTCCTTGACCCCAACATCCAAGATCCCCATCCCACACCACTTTCCAACCTTGTTGTCTATTCATTATCATCCCACCCCACCATCTTAGCCCTATTATCCCAATATACCATCCATTCCCTTATTAATACAACATCGGTACCCTGCTATGGTGATTGAGACTCATCTAATCTCATCCCTTGTTTGAAAATGTGGTTTATTTTTCTAAGAAAACCACAGCTACAAAAAACTCATCTAAGGAGAAATTTATTCTAGAAAATTTTATTATTATTGATTTTCATTGTTGGGATTCTTATTATATTGTAACTATTTATACTTTTTTGAGAGGTCATATAAAATTTTAAAAATCGTGATGGTGATATTTTTTATCAACATACACTATGCCTTGTTATTTTAGATTCTATATCCTCCTATATTTTTATTTTATGTCTAATTTTATAATGGATCTAAATTAATTTTAAAAAATTTATCTCATAACCAGTTGAATAATTATATTTTGACAACTGGTTTATTTTTGGGAATGGAATATTTGTAATAATTTTTCTAATAATTTTTTGATATTACTATACACATGAATTAGTCGTATTTTAAAATTAATTTAAAAAATAATCAAAAATTATAAAATAATTAATAAATACCCATTTGAAAATTTTATACTATGAATATAAACCATTTTTAATTATGTATCTATTTTATAAATAAATTACACGTAATGTTTATTAAAAAAATTCAATGATTTTAGTTTCTCTAAGATTAGTTTCCTTGAACATATGTAATATATTTTTTTATATAATACTAAAAGAATGCTTATATCAAAGGAATAGTATGTAATTGATTGGATAATAATGAATTTTAATGAAAGGTGTTTAATGGGTGATATCATAATACACATATACTTTTTTTCAACATATGAACATAATATGAAAAAGGGTATAACCATGAACTCTTATACATATAATTCTTAAATATTTATTATTCATACTCTATATATTTCAAGAATAAATCAAAAATATAATAATAATGAATATGAATAATAGATTCAAATTTATATGACAAAAAATGATTCTTACTCTCTATGGATTAGTGAACTTACAATGTTGTTGGGAGTGAAATAAAATGGATTTAATTATATTAAAATATATTTATCTCGGGTGTAATATATAATTAATATAAATTAAAACATTTAATTTAAAAAAATCAAAAACTTCAAAAAAAATACAGAATATTTCTAAAATGAAAGCATGATATCATTTTCAAGAACTAAAGTTTTCATTAAAATGAAATGTTTTACCTCTATTTTTGTTCCTTCTCCAATGCTCCCCTTTTCTTTTGAGTGAAAATATATATAGAGATCATCCTGTTTTTTGTTAATTCATTACTTCATCCTTAATATATAACATAATAAATACAAAAAAATTTTGAGGATACAATAATTTATAATGTATTCCATTCAGTGTGAATGAATTGATTTAAGTGTTAAATTTAAAATTTTTAAATACTACACATATTTTAAAATATATATTTTTAAAATTTTAAGACATGATTTAACTACATCAATGGTGAGTAGTAGAAACTTTAATTATAGGATTCAATCAACGAAATATAGTCCACAAGCCATCCATACATCATTAAATTTTCCTACTGATGGTGCACATACTGTATCTATATATCCCTCTTGATTCTTCTTAACAGCATCTGAAATGGCCTTTTTATCCCACAAAAAATAATATAACATAATTCCTACAGATACAAATACCCCCTCAGAATATGATGGTAATCCATTAGGTTTTTTAGGTATATCTCTTGAACAATGGATGTGGGTGGTCACTCTAGTAGCGTCATAAAGATATCAGAGGGTTATGAATATTTCTTCAAATTCTAATGTGAAAAACGTATTGTGATTTTTATACTAATTACAATATTTCCCCCCAAAAAATATAGAAAATAATGTTAGAGAGGAAAAAATTAATAGATCAAATGTTTGTGTCTATGTTGTAGGAATATAGTCGTATAATTTGATAATTTTGGGGTGGTGAAATAGGATTTATCATGAACACTTAGTCAGATCATATCCCCTTTGGATCGTGATATATTAAACCTTTCCATTACTTATTCCAATTGGTGTCGAATTTCTATGAACTTGGAGAATGAGGTATTTTATTTTCAGATAAAGGTATTTTTTATACATTAATCATAACTGATTATATTTAATATCATTATGAAATGAAATTATAAAGATTTAAATAAATATTTTGTATATACATTCTCCCTTGTTATAGTGCCTAATAATATTTCACATCTATCGAAATTAAAAATCTTGTGTATGAAATGGAAGGATCATAAATATAGACTATGTCCTGATTTTAATGATATATCATTGACTACTCTGAGGATATATGATAAGGTTCATTAAGTTGTATCTTATAAGTGGTGCAATGTAAATGTTTATAGTCATCACTAAGATAATGATATGTTATTGAATAAACTATTATTATATTAATATAATTTTATAAAATAGTATACAACTATTATTAAATTACTTGTTATTTAATTTAATATGTATCTAGGAAAGTTTAATTGATAAGAGGGAAAAAGTCATCTATCATATATCTTTTTAGAGTAGTTTTCCATGAAAAAGTTCTACTATGGTTGTATGTTCATGAATTCCAATATTCATATTGGAAATATTATGTTCTTTATACATTAAAATATTTATTTTTTCTCTATTTTATATAACCAAGGGATCTAGGGTGTCAAGTTTCTAAAATCAATGTTTTATTATTACTTTATAAAAAATCCAAAAGAAGCTATGAAAATGACCCTACCAAATACATTAGAGTATAATGATTTTATTTATAAATTTTTATATTACATTAAATTTATGTTACATTTTATATATAAGTGAAAATATATGAATTATGTGATTACAACCTCAAAAAAGCTTACTCAGTCTCCTAGGATGATCATATTGGTCATTCCCTTGGGAAGGAGAATCTTGGTCATGTGTGAAAGATGATTTCAGGATCATCACCATCTCAAAACATTTGTAGGTCAACATAGGAATTTATGGTGCATGAATCTATTATAATTTTAGTGCTTATCTGCTTCTAGAATCTAAAATGGAATTTAACATTATGATAAGAACAATATTGATGTAGGGGAATATAATAAATGGATATGGGAGTCATATAAAGATGCAGTATTAAATGTTCATCACTCTACAAGATACATTTTCTTATATATATATAAAGATTATGGGAAATGCCCCTAATGAGATTTCATTGATTGTGAGATAGATTCAATAAGTATGTTTAATAATTTAATAATTATTTAGAACACAATATTTTATTTCTTGAAGTGAATATATATGTATATATATCTTATTTTAATTTTCAAATACATCACTAAGAAGACATTGAAAGTAGGGTGTAGAGATGGTGGTACTCATAGTCACTAATCCAGAGGTAGTCATGATAAGGATTTGTTTTCAAATCTAAGTGATATTTTTGTATAAATAAACTTTTTACTTGTAACTAATGATGTTTGATTAAATATATTTGTATGAATTATCTATTTTAATGATATTATTTATAATTTGTAATGTGGGATGACATTTTTTTTATGAAGATAACATTTCATTGGTATGTTCTTAGTTACAGATTAATATGTTTATATATATAGTTGTCTATTTCATAAATGTTTTTTTGTTTTAATTTTCAAATTTTATTTGAATGATATATGCTTTGAATAACATAATTTCATGATTTTTGTAATATATTATAATAAGAATGTTTAGGTGATTTATTTGTTTTTTTTTGTTTTTTATCGAATGTTTTTAAATGACTTGTGCCTTAAATGACTATATTTCTTGAGTTTTGATATATATACGTAGATTTTTCATTTTTATAAATATTATGTAAAAATTAATATTTTTTGTTAAATTAATTAATGTATTAAATAATATTAGAGTGCAATTAATGTTTGGTTGTGTCATAACTAATTGAGTATTTTTTTGTAGTGTAAGTTTTATTTAGGCTATATTAATTAAATATTTATATTATTTATATATAATTTTTTACCATGAATATTTAGAGTATATGAAGATAATTTTAATGAAATATCTTCTCATAAATCTTATTAATGTTACGATTATTGATTATAATGTTTTGGGATTCTGTATGGATGTTGATGCACTGTGATAGATTCACCCAAAATATATATAAAGGTAAGTTATTTCTACCCAAATAGAGTACCTTATGTATTTATTTGGACTATTTACCACTATTTTTATTACAATTGAATAAAAATAATTCACTATATTTGAAGGTAATAATTTAGGATTTTTAAATCATGTTTTATAATTTCAATAAATGAGTTTGTCAAAGGGTTCTTGTAATAAATTTGGTCTAATATATTTAAATCACTTGTGTAATTTTCAAAATTATTTTTTATTGAAGTGTAAAAATGGATTAACATTCATTGGGGTTTGGCCTTGTTCAAAATTATTTTCCTTGGTATTTATATTAATATGTTCAATTATTTCTTACCCCAATACTGTTGAAATTCATAACATTAATTCATAGGAATTTAATATTAAAAAAGAGGGATAAAATTAAACCCCATGGTTTAATAAATTTTTATTAGACAATACAAATCTTTGTTGTTCTTAGATGATTTACATGGGATATTGAATAAACTCCATAAATTTAATTATGATTTATATATATATTTTAAGTTGTCCCCATAAATCCTATCAATATCAATTAGTAAATGAAGTTTGTTTAAGTGGTTTAAGATAAATTTAATGGTCAATTTGAGTTTAATAAATGGATGTGTTTTAAAGAATCAACTATATTACATGATTTGGGAAATTTCATCAATAATAAGAAAAAACTAGGACATGGGAATGATGATTTATAAAATTAAATAAATTATTTTAGGGTTATCTGAATTAGTTATTCTACTATGGATGAACTTGATTACCTAATTTAGAAACATAATTTATGGACATAATGTCTTATAATGGAGTCTAGTATAAACCTGATTTGTAAAACTATATTCTATTGTCCAAATATTTTATACTCGGTTTTATGGGGTGTGGTGTAAATTTTTTATCATGATTTAAGTATATATATAATTATTAAAAGTAAATTTATATTATTTTATTTTATATGAATTTGAAAATTTATATGTTTAATTCCTATATTTTTGTAAATCTACTAGTTTTTTTATTTGTTCTATCGAGATTCCCTCAAAGTATGAATTTTGTTATATTACAATATATCATGAATGTTTGAACCATAAATATATTTAGTAGTGTTTATAAATGAGAATGAATAACATTGGAACTATATTAGTGGTCTAAACCACAACTAAATAATGTGTATATTTGGTGATGGTTCAGTCCACTGGTAGTTTTAGAACCAAATTACTAACATTTAATCACTTATAAATATGTAAAAATGGAAATTAAATATGGTTTTCATAACATTTCATTATATAATCCATGAAATTATACGAACTATCAACAAACATTTAACAACACCACATATTATGGTGGTTTTAATAAAATATCATTATAATATTTTCCATTCGTTTAAACCACCTCTAAATATAAAAACAGTTTTTACTGTTTATTTTCCATGTAGTGTGTCTCTATACTAGTGTCCACCAACTATATCATATAAAATATAAATTATCATATAATATATTGGTCTAATATTTTGAGTGACCACAATACATAAATTATATCAATACCCTATATCCATGTCAAATGTTCTCGATTCCCCAAGTACGGACTAACCAGAGGGATGAACACATCACATTCCATTCACATTGATGGATGGGCACATTACACAACCCTTATCTAAATAAATAACCCCATCAAAAGTTACCTTATATATATATATTTCAATACATATCCATTTTTTATCTCAATTGAGGGACTATATTTCATACTCTTCATACGAGAGGTAAAATCCCATCATGGTTTAACCTCACATTATTAAATGATCAACAAAATTCCAAAACATATCTATATTAGCTCAATTTAAATGGTTTCATAATAAAGTTAAAAATATTTATTGGATATCATTTCTGGTAACTTTTAAGCCTTAATTAAAGAGGATTTAGTATAAAAATTTCACCGCTAGTACACTTAAGGCATAGTGCATGCAAATCCATGTGGTATACTTGGAGGTATATTTAGTTTAAAAAGATCATTTTTTCTCTTATGAATAAATTCCATACTACTATAGGAAAACAACTCAGGTTAATGTGCACATGTCATGATAACATATCATACTCTATGAACACCATTTTTTAGGGATAACTCAAAGTCATAATTTTATATGTTAATTATCATTCTACCTCATGACATTTATGCATCCAATATAAAAGAAAGGTAAATTATAGTCTTCCTTTTGTTTGACATGATGTATTCTATATATTATTAATCTATATTAAGAATTTACAAAAAAAACTATTGATATCTCTAGTCTAATCATATCCCATATAATAAACCACTGGATATGCTTTATGTATTTTTATTATTTATGGTAATATTAAACTCATTATATCAATTCATAATTTCTAAAACATCGCTATGAGACCAATTAACAAATGCTCTTTACAAACTCTTTAAATGAGATGACATATACAGAGAATTATTGTTTGAATAATGGTGATATTAGGATTCATAATCTTCATGTTTAACTCTCTAAGAATAACATGTTGAGAAAGTGTTGCTTTCTACAATACTCTATCTTTTTATAATGATTTTGAAGTTCACAAATACCCTTATTTGTTATTATAATGATTTTACTTTGAGTATATTTCAGGAAATTAATGTTATTTATTTCTCTATTTTTAAATAATATTTAATTATTTTAATCCGCATGGAATATTTGACAAAGTGTTCAGAAATCACTTTAGCATGTTCTGGAAACACTATTCATACACTAAATGTTCAAAAATCACTTTAGCATGTTCTGGAAACAATGTTCATTCCCTACAATGAATAACATAGAATAAGGATGAAAACTATCACTTAGCGGTTATCAGAAAATTATTGTAAAGCAACCATACGTTATCTGAATATTATGAAAGAAGAATCCTATTTTTGGAAGGAACCTTACGTTTGGAATATCAGAAAAGTATGGAAGAAGAATCCTACGTTAGTATGGAAAGTAATGTTTTTTTCTCAAAAGTATGGTTCATCGACATTTATTTGGTAGAAAACCTTGTGTTGGATCATTTACATTTCGTTTAGAAGAATATAAAAGTATGAATTATATACCATATGTTTTAAAGTTTAAGGGAAAAGTATGGATGATAAACCATACATTTGAGATCAACCTTACGTTTGAGATCAACCTCACATTTGAGATCAATGTTATTTTGAGAACCTTACATTCAAAGAATGTTTGCTATGCAGTTCAACCCTATGTTTTGCATCAAAGATTCAAACACAACATGATCATGTAACCTTCTTTATGTGGATTTTCAGGCTGATTTCTAGCCATATTAAATGCCAGAATATAAATAACATCGTTGAATGATTCAAAGACATTTATTTATGATTCAATGTATTCATTTATGAAGAGATTTTCATGGAAAATTTTATGGGGAGTAATGACTGATCTGTTATTAAAATATATGAATATCACAATTCTATAGGTGATTTTTGTCGATCCAAATTTGAAAGGAAAACTATTGTATTTATTATATATATCTGTGTTATTTTGAATTATAGTGGATACGATGTAGATCATTGTGAAAGAGATGAATATAACAGATTATTGATTCTTTCACTACTACAATTTACAGAGAAATTCAAGATTTACAGACCTACTGCTACCATTATATATCAAACTCTGTAATCTGAGGAAGAAGAAACACGATTAAAGATTCAACGATTCAACATCGAATATCTTTTGTGAAAAGATGATTGTTAATGTTGCAAATTATATTTCACGATCTACTACAACTGGATTGACTCAAAAATCTTCTACATGAAGATTATTCTTTCTGAAGATAACGATCCATCTACTCTCAATTGCGTGTTGTTGCAATTATGAAGAAAAACTAGAAAGTACATTAAGGAAAAAATATTCTTTTACTTTGAGTGACTAGATTCTTGTACTAATATGTGTGTTAGGTTATATGTATGAACTAGAAGGCTCTTTTGAGCCTTAAAAGTTATAAAGTTTTCAAATTTTTGTACTCAGTTGTGGAATAGTCTGCCGATAAGAGGACCAGATAGTGAAAATTGCCATGCTCGTGGAGTAGAGCATTAGTGGAGTGGACTAAGGGCCTTCTATTCCCCGAACCACTATACATCATGTGTACTTTGCTATTTATTTTCCGCTACTTAATCATTTTGATAAAGTTAAAAGGGAAGATCTTGATATTATGAAGAAATTGTAATAAAAACAATTCACCCCCCCCCCCTCTTTTGTATATTTGGTATAACCCGATCAAACAATTGGTATCAAAGGTGGTTATTTCGATAAATCTATAACAACCTGAATGTTTTTGGATTATATAAAGCACAATGGATGATACATGAGAGGGTATGTCAATGGTTTGAGCTCCCTACATCAGCGGTGAAAATTATGGATGCTGGAAATCAAGGATGATAATTTATTTAATGAACCTTGGATACTGAGACTACTCAAAAATTCTAACTCCCAATGTGATTCTAGATTAAACTGAAACATGGAGTGCTGCTAAAAATGCAGAGTATGACATAAACTCGAAAGCTATGAATACCATCATTAGTGTTCATGGAACATATGAATTCAATAAAGTATCTCAGTGCCTGATGACTTATGAAATATGGAATACAATTGCTGTTTCTTATAAAAGAACTGACAATGTCCGAAAAATGAGGTACGCCACTACTAAATTAAAATTCGACACATTCATAATGTTTAAAGGAGAAATAATCTCCCAGATGAATGGAAGGCTTACAAAATTATTAATAACATCAATGCCTTGGGAAATCCTCTCAAACAAGAAGATCAGGCCTTGAAATTTATAAGAGTACTACCACCAAGATGGAAAGGAATTTTGGATGCCATTAGGCAATCATCACCAGTCAAAAATATTACAATGACTGGAAATTAAAATTTATAATTCAGAAGCATGTTTGAGGAAATAGTGGGGAACCATAATGTCATCAAAGACATAAAGAACATCCATGACTCCATGGGCCAAGATCATCAAGATCAAATATACTCCAATTTAAGAGAAATGAAAAGCCCCACCTAAGAAGAGAAACAATACGATCAATGTCCACCTTCCCATCATAGCTCGGCTAGCTGTCCCGTGCAAGAATTCACGGGCCCGATACTGATGGAAAATTCCATACCCTTTCAAACATCAAATTCCAAAAAGTGATGAGAATGAGAATGCTCCCATCTCTAAACCCCATACGGTCTAGTCCCTTGCAACTAAATAGAATGCACTGTATCATGAATCAAGGCCACAAGACCCAAGCGATCTAAACTTTTTTCAAGCATCACATCAGCACTGTAACTGTCACACAACCAAATTCCAGTGTTCATCATGATCAAAAAATATCCCTGATTCAACTTCAACAAGCACTACCACCCTTTCCACTGCTTTACGATAATTAACCCATAGAAAACTCATCGGGTAGGAGAATAATGGTTCCTGAACCATACATCCAAAATCGCATAACCAATCCTTCAAAACATCCACTACCAAAACATGAAACAGAACCAAATTCCCTTCACAATACCGAAGAACCAATCCCCCTTCCAGTAGGAAGACACTAACCAAACACGAATCCAACAAAATACCAAATCATAGCCTAATCGCAGATGGATAAATGAAGCACCATGAATCAAAACTCATCCAAAATCAAAAAACGGTTTAAAAAAACAAAAAATCATAGAAACATCACCATTCCGATGGGAGGAATACTGATACAAACCAGATCCCAACGCCATTGTTCGAGTCACTCACGACGAACATTGCAACCTCCCACCACACACACCTGGGATGAGACAGAAAATCTAAAGCCGAATAAGCTGTATCTAAGCCACGGGCTGACACCACGCCGCCATGAGAAACGGTATCCGGCTTAGGAGGAATTGGGCAAGGAGTGTCCATGCATGGTGCAAATCACCGAGGAAACCCTATCCAAAAAGTCATTGATGCCGCTGAAATAGAAGTCCACCGCCACAATCTTTCTGAGAATGAAGGAGGTTCACGCTGATCTAGATGAGGAAAGAGGTGGCAAAAATGGTAAACCTAGCTCAAAAATCCCCTTATAGGCGCATCCCATAAAAAATATTACAATAAAAGAGTTAATTGGAACTCCTATGATGTATGAATCTAAGATGGAGGAGGAAGCAAAAGAGTATAAAGTATTGATCAAGAGTGAAAATACTACCATGAAAGTAATATCCCAAAGGAAGAACAAAAAAATGAAGAATGAAATCAATGTGAAATCAAAAAATTGAGATGTATCAAATTCATATGTGGAACTAGCTCAACTATCTAGAAAGTTTAGCAAATTTTATTGAAAGATTAAGGGATTCAGAAAATCCTTCAAAAATGATGAAAAATAACCAAAGGAAGTCTAATGCTCTGAATGAAAAAAATGGGTCACATCAGACTGGACTGTCCTCAATTAAAAGGAGAAAAGAAGATTTAAAAAAAAACAATGATTATGAGTATAATGAAAAAAATGAAATGAAAGATACAAAGAGTGTTTCTAAAGACTCCATCAGCTCATCAAAGTCTTACTGAGAAAAAGAAGAATCAAATCTAAAAGTAAACATGTTCTTTATGGAAGAAGCTGATGAGGTACAATCATATTACTCATCTAATTTAGATTCTATTTCTATATGTTTAAATAATAAACTTGTAGACTACTGTAATATGCTGAAATAGAAATAGTATTCCTTATTTAAGAAATATAAATCACTGAAAAATATTCATACTGCTATTTTATGAGAAATAGACAGTCTTCTAAAACAACATCAAGAGTTATTTGAAAAATATAACTCATCAAACACAAACTATATAGATAATGAAACAAAAACAATAACACTGAAAACAGTAGTAGAAACATACAATAGTTAAGCTCATATATTTACAAAAGGAGAAAATACTCTAAATAAAATACATGGAAGGAATATAATTAGAAAGGAAAGATATGAGATAGGTAGTAAAGGTGAGAAACATAAAGTGTATAAAAACTATTTTGTCCCAGTTACAAAAGGTAAAATTTGTAACTACTATGGAACAAAAGGTCACATATCTAAAAACTACTATTTAATACAACCACAAATAAGGGTGGTTAAGAGAGACTTTGTTTCAAGAATTTTATATGATTCTGTTGATTATAGAAAAACAAAGCAATTATGGATTCCTAGGTCTTTCCTAGCTACCACTACTGGACCCAATAGAATATGGGTACCAAAATATTTATTTGTTTAAATTCCATTGCAGGAAGCAGGTCATAGAAGCCAAACAATAATATTGTATTTGGATAGTGGATGGTCTAGGCATATGAGTGGAAACTCATCAGATTTCAGAATAGTAACTTAAAAGGATGGTGTTCTAGTCACATTTGGTGACAATTCCAAAGGTAATATTATTGTCATTGGAAAAGTTAGAGATACAGAAGAAATCTCAATCAATAAAGCACTCTATGAATAAGGATTGAAACACAACCTGATAAGTATCTCTCAAATTTATGATGATAGTTATTTTTGTTGACTTTTCTAATAACTACTGTTCTATTTCTAAAGATAAATTGATTAAATTTAGAGCACCCATAACTGATAATGTTTACACCATGGACTTAAATTCTTTGTGTAAAGAAAAAGTGAAATTCTTAACTACATTGATAAATGAATCTTGGATCTGGAATAGAAGACATGGATATTGTAATATATATGATTTACAAAATTTATCTAAGAAACAATTAGTTTCTGATATTCCTAGTTTCAAATTTGAAAGTGATAGATTCTATGATGCATGTCAAATAGGAAAGTAGCACAAATCATCCTTCAAATCTGTTAACAGAATTGCTACATCTAAACCTCTAAAACATATCCATATGGATTTGTTTGGACCTTTTAAGAATAGAATTATTGTCTAGTAAATTATTTGTATATGTTTTGGTTGATGACTATTCTTGATTTACTTGGATTTATTTTCTAAAATATAAAAATAATGCTTTTACTATATTTGAAAGTATTTGAAAAGCTGTTCAAAATAAAAAAGATACTAAAATAATTTCATTAAGAAGTGATCATGGTGGATAATTTGAGAATCTGGAATTTAATTATTTCTACTCAAATATGTGTATTAAACACACCTTTGCTGCACCAATAACACCTCAACAAAATGGAATTGTTAAAAGAAGAAATAGTACTATTCAAGAAATGTCTAGGACTACGCTAAATGAATACAATATCCCTACATATTTCTAGGAAGAAGTTATAAGAACAACCTGTTTTATAATGAATAGAGTTTTAATTAGACCAATTTTTAAAAAGACACCCTATGAACTCTAGAATAACAGAAATCCTAAAGTAAATTAATTTATAGTTTTTGGATGAAAGGATTACACCTTAAACACCAAGGATAGTCTTGGTAAGTTTGATCCAAATTTTGATGAAGGAATTTTCTTAAGAAGTTATGCTATTTCCAAAGCATATAGTGTTTTTAATAAAAAGTCAAGGATTGTCAAACAATTAGTTCATGTGAAATTTGATGAATCTGATCCTTTTGAGAAAAGGAAAGTCAAAATTGATGAATCTGACTCTAATTATAACATGAGACTTGAGAACATAAAGTATGACTTTGAAAAAGATTTAAATGAAATGCAGTCCAGTTTAAAAAAACCTGACATTGAAGAACCTAACAGTGTACTGCCTAGAAAATCTAGAACCCTAAAGAATCCCCCTTTAGAAAATATTATAGGAGACCTAGACACTGGAATTAAAACTAGAATAAATATAGGATGTCTTGTTGAATTCTCTATATTTTTATCCCAATTAGAACCTAAGACATTAGAAGACGCCTTCATTGATGAAAGTTGGATGATAACAATGCAATAAAAAATTAATTCTAAAGAATTGATGTTTGTAATTTAGTTGAAAGACCTTAGATTTATCCAGTTATAGGATCCAAATGGGTCTTTAAAAATAAACAAGATGACCAAGGAATAAAAACTAGAAATAAAGAAAGACTAGTATCTAAGGGATATAATCAGGAAGATGGTATAGATTATGATAATACCTTTGCACCTATAGCTAGATAAGAAGACATTAGGATCCTTTTAGGCAATGTATATCAAATGAACTTTAAATTATTTTAGATGGATCATTAGTTTGCCTTTTTAAAATTGCTACTTATTGGAAGAATTTTATGTTGGCCAACCTCCTGGTTTTGAAAATTTACAAAACCTAGATTATGTTTTTAAACATACTAAATCTATTTATGGAATTAAAAAAGCACCTAGAGCTTGGTTTGAAATATTATGTTCTTTTCTTTTAAAAAATTATTTTACTGTTTGGATGGAAGATCAAACATTTTTTAAGAAAACTGTCAAATCTAATATTTTATTGGTTCAAATTTATGTTGATGAAGTAATTTTTGGTTCAACAAACAAAAACAATTGTCATAAGTTTTCAAATTTAATGCAAAAAAATTTGAAATCAGTATAATGGGAGAATTAAATTTTTTTAGGACTTAAAATTTATCAAAAAGATTTTGGAAATGTTTTAAATCAAATAAAATACATTACTGATTTACTAAGGAAATTTGGACTTGAAAACAGGAAGACATATTCAACTCTTATGGGTACTAATATAATACTTGATTTAGATCAAACTGGAAAATCAGTTGACAAAAAGTTATATAGAGGTATGATTGGTAGTTTATTATATCTTACTACTAGTTGGCCAGCTAAAATTTATTTATTATGTCTTTGTGCTAGATTTCATTCCGATCCTAATGAATCTCACTTAGGTGTTGTAAAAAAATCTTTATATATTTAAAATGAGCTATTTTTCAATATCTTCTCTATCAAAAAACATCTGATTTTAATTTAATTTCTCATTGAGATAAAAAATATGGAAGTTTTAGATTAGATAGATAAATAACATTAGGGACTTATCACTTTTAGGAAAATACTTAGTGTCATGGTCTAGTAAGAAACAACACTCAGTTTCCCTGTCAACACCCGAAGCAGAATATGTATTTGCTGGCAGTTGTTGTGCACAAGTTTTGTTGATGAAAAACACTCTTATGGATTTTAGACTAACTTTTAATAATACACCTATTTTATTTGATAATACTAGTGCTACAAATATTTCAAAAAACCCTATTAATCATTCTAGAACTATACTTATTGATATCAGACATCACTTTCTAAAAGATCATGTTCTTAAAAAGAATGTATTATTAGAATTTGTAAGTACTAAAATTCAGTTAGATGATATTTTTACTAAAAAACTTCCCACTGCAAGGTTTGATTTTATTAAGGGGAACATAGGTTTATTTATTTTTAAATGAAATTTTAAATTTTAAATTATTTATTTTAATTCTTATTTAATCTGTTTTTATTATTACTTATTAAATAAAATTTTTGTGAGTTCTGATTTGAACTTTTTCTGTGTAAGTTTTTTATTTTAAATAATGTAATAATTACTATGTGCGTAATGAAATGAGAATCAAGAATGTCATAAACTGTTTCCAATTCAAAAAATGTTCATTTTCTCAAAACCCTTCAAAACCAAAAGAACTTCTACCACTATTCTCTACCCACACCTGAACCCTCAAAACCCTAGCCTTTAGAACCTTCAGAAATCTGTGACAGAAATGGCCAAAACCAAAAGGACTCATGATCTAGAAACCCAGAATGCCAAGCGGTAGTGCTCGGTATGGAAAAATATTTTTCAAGGAAAATTGATCGATATAGAATGGTTTTACTGGATGGATATGATGCTGAGGCAAGCCCTAACATTTTAGAAACTAGATCAAACCTTCAATGGAGACTATACAGAGTTTCTATATGAGGTAGAACTTCGTCACTTTTTTAAATCGGTTCATTTCAGTCTGGAAGAAGATAATGATTCAATAATAGCTAATATTGAGGACATATATTTTTCTATTTCGTCTGTGGAGATAGCCAAAATTCTTAATTTCCCTCATGAGGGAGTTTTCCATTTTGATTTAATGAATATTGGTGATAATTTACATAAGTTTGAGGAAATTATGTCTTTTTTATTTGGATCTAAAATTATACAGAAGAGGTTGGTGAATGATCTAGACCCTGACCAGAAGATTTTAGTTAAATTTTTGAAAATAGGTATTGCACCCAGAATGTCAGAGATGGAGAAAATATTATACCTTGATATGTACATAATTTTTATTTATTTGAGTGATATTAAGATGAATTTTCTGAGATATTTGGTGGGATATCTCAATTAGTGTTTCCAAACAGAATTGAGGATGAACTTATATCGCTTTGGAATTTTCATTTCAAACAATATATTTAAGACAAATATGATTAGGCTGGTGGATACCTGAGTGAGATGCAACAATAGCAACATTTTTAATGCTAGAAGACTAAGGATGATTGGTTTTTTTGGAACAAAATAGAAGGAAAACTCATGCCTGTTGGAGCATAAGAAGAATAAGAGTGTTCTTAGGAGCTACCTAAAAAATCAATGGAATGAGTAGCTAAATCTAGAAAAGTGGAGTACCAAGGAGGATATGGTTTGAGATAGTTGATACACCTTCTAACAAGGAAATACATGAAGGTCTTTAAAGGGGAAAGAAAAGAGTATCTCAAGTTGATAATGAACTTGTTCAGGAAAATTTTGGAACAACTGAACCTCTTCAAAGATATAGATTTAAAAGAGAATCTACAGCACAACAAGTTGACCGACCAAGAATTTCTCAAATTGAGGTGACTCCTCAAGTAGAAAAAGAAATTGTGCATCAAATTGTTGAAAGGCCTGGACATAGTTGAAGTTTCTAGATATGAAACTGAATAGAATACTGATATTGTTCCAAAGGAATTATCCCAATTGGAAACTATTTTAGAGGATCAATCCTTTGAAGAACTCAATGAAGAGTATGCTCATTATGGGCAAGAACCAGTGAATAAGAATCAAGAAGAGAACCATTCTGAAATTCAAACTAAAATTATTGGTAAATATTTTACTGTGGATGAGTCCAGAAAGGACTCGAAGGAAAAATTAGTGGAGAAACCAGTACAGTGGAATGATGGAGAGAAGTCAGATGCTAAATCCCTACCTCTAACACTGATGAATCTATTGGAAGCTCAGACTGAGAATCAAGAAAATGTTTCCTTTAATTTTGATCATAATTATGTGTGGTTTTTAATAAGAAAGTTAAATAATGTTCAATCTGTAAATGATTCTTTAAGATGATCATTAGAAAAGGAACATCTGAAATTTCAAAAACTAAAATCCAGTTCTGTTTCTAAGTAGGAAGTCAAAAATTTCAAGAAGGAAATTTTGGATGAAGTTGAAAATCTCAAATCTGAAATGGTGATGAAGTTAGATTTACTAGAGTTTAAATCTTTAATGGAGAAACAATTCACAGCTGTCAGACATTGTGTTTCCAGTACATCAGGTACTTCATCTAATCTGATAAGAATATTTGAGGCCATTACAGAAGCTATGAGCAATATGAATGATAAACTGCTGGCCCATCAATGCAATAGTGATCCTTTATCTATGTTTTTGGACAATCATATGTTCTTTATTGATCAGTTGACTTCAAATGCACCTGGAATTAGAGTTTTGCTGAATCAGTTCACTGATAAGTTAACTCTTTTTATGGTAAAGGAAGAGATGTTACATGAGTTTTTCAAAGTCAATTTGATTGATGAAATCAATCATACTCCAGAAGGAAGAGATCTCATAGTCTCATTTGGTGATGGATTGATGAAAAGGATGAGACTATTGATGTCAAAGCTCAAGGAATTAATTCAATGATTCTAAAACCCATTACTCAAACCTTTTTAGCCCAACCTTGATTCACATTGTCCTTATTATACAAATGATTATATTTTCAATATTATATATTTGAATCACATGTTTTTGTGTCATTAATTTGTTTTACTATTATATCTATATTAGAATTCCAGTAATCCAGATTCAAATATTGATAACTAGTTTATTATAGCATTTTCATATGTTCTTTGTTATATTAAAATGTGTTATATTTCTTCTTCTATTATTATTTTTCATATCACAAAAGGTGGTGAAATATATATAAAAACAACATATTTTTGTGATTTTTTTGGATAAATAAAAATTCATTATTTATAAATGAGGAGATATTATTTTACTTTATAAAGGGGGAGAAAATGTGAAAATTAGGAAATAATTTTATTAAAATAAAATATTTTGTAATCTTTGAAAAATTATAAATTTTATGAAATTAATTTTTTAAGATACTTTTATTGGTTATTTCTTGGGTTTTGTCATCATCAAAAGGAGGAGATTGTTGAGAAAGTGTTGTTTTCAACAATACTCTATCTTTTTACGGCGATTTTAATTTTCACAAATACCCTTATTTTTTATTCAACTTATTTTACATTGAGTATATTTCATGAAATTAATATTATTTATTTCTATATTTTGAAATAATATTTAAGCTTTTTAATCCTCATGGAATATTTGAAAAAGTGTTCGGAAATAACTTTAGTGTGTTATGGAATCACTATTCATACTCTACGTGTTCAGAAATCACTTTAGCATGTTCCAGAATCACTGTTTATACCCAAAGTGTTCAGAAATAAATTTAGCGTGTTCAAGAAACATTGTTCATACCCTACATTGAGGAGCATAGCGTAAGGATGAAACTTTACGCTTACGGGTTATCAAAATAGTATGGTTAAGAAACCATACATTTTCAAAAAAGTATTAAAGAAGAATCTTATGTTTTGAAGGAACATTATGTTTGGAATATCAAAAAAGTATGGAAGAAGAATCCTATGTTAGTATGAAACATCATTTTTTTCTCAAATGTATGGGTCATCAACCTTAATTTTGTAAAAAACCTTACGTTGGATCATTTACCATTCATTTAGAAGATGATAAAAATTTGGATTATATACCGTACATTTGAAAGTTGAAGAGAAAAGTATTGATGATCAACCTTATGTTTGAGATCAACCTTACGTTTGAGATCAACCTTACGTTTGAGATCAACCTTACGTTTGAGATCAACCTTACGTTTGAGATCAACCTTACGTTTGAGATCAACCTTACGTTTGAGATCAACCTTACGTTTGAGATCAACCTTACATTTGATATCAACCTTATGTTTGAGATCAACCTTACGTTGTAAACCTTACGTTTAGAAAATATTTGTTTTGCAGTTCAACCCTATGTTTAGCGTTAGAGATTCAAACATGGCTTTATCAAGTAATGGTCTTTGTGTGGATTATCAGGATGATTTCATGCCAGATTAAAAGCCCGAATCTAAAGTGTTTCATTGGATGATTCAAATCTATTTATTTATGATTCAAAGGATCGATTTAAGAGGATATTTTCATGGTGAATTTTAAGGGGTGTTACGACTGCTCTGTTATTCAAATATTTGAATATCGAGATTCTATAGGCGAATTCTGTGGATCTAAATTTAAAAAGGAAAATGATTGTCTTTATTATATATATCTGTTTTATTTTAAATTATAGTGGATATGATATATATCATTGTGAAAGAGATGAGAAGAATTGATTCTTGTGTTTTTCACTGGTACAATTTACGGAGACATTCTAGATTTACAGATCTGATGTTACCATGATCTATCAAACTCTATTTTCTAAGGAAGAAGAAACACGATTGAAGATTCACCGATTCTACATAGAATATATTTTGGGAACCAACGTTGTTAATGTGGAAAATTATATTTCAATATATACTAAAACCGGATCAACTTATAACTCTTATACCTGAATACCATTCATTCTGAAGACGACAAACCATCTACTGTCAATTGCATGATTTTACAATTGTGAAGAACAACTCAATAGTATTTGAAGGAAAAAAATACTCATTTAATTCGAGTGACTGGATTCTCGTACTAATCCGTGAGTTAGGTTTTGTGTATGAACCGGAAGGCTATGTTGAGCCTTAAATGCTGTAAAGGTGTCAACTACCTGTACTGAGTTGTGGAACGGTCTATTGATAAGTGGACCAGATAGTGAAAATCACCATGATCGTAGAGTAGAGTGTTGGTGGAGTGGACTAGGGAACTTCTATTCCCTAAACCACAATACATCGTGTATTATTTTCTATTTATTTTTCCAGCTTAATCATTCTGATAAAGATTAAAGGACAGATCATGATCTCGCAAAGAAATTCCAATATACAAAATTCAACCCCCTCTTGTGTATATTTGGTATAACCCGATCAAACATAAAATTCAAACTTCTTTACATTAAAATAAATATTTTTATGATTTCGATAACTAATGTTTTATAAAATAGTCAAAAAATATTCTTTTTCATTATCATCAAATTTATACCATTTCATTCAAAATTTTCATTGAGATTATTTTCTCACAAATTTAAAATTGAAACACAATATTATGATCATTTTTTATACACATACCATAAAAAATTTTAGGATAATAACTATAATTCCCGAGGAATTGACTAGAAAAATAATTTATTTGATATGCTAATAAATTTAAAAAGTTCAAGCATACTCCCACCATCCCCATTAAAACTATATGTTCTCCAAAATATTGTTCCCCCGAACATAAAATCCTATTGGTTTGAGAAAACAATACTCATATCCTTTATAGAAATATTTAATAAAAATTACAATTTATATACATATATCATATGGTATTCTATTTTTTGGAGTAATATTATGAAAAGAAGGTTTTATTCTTTAAACTATTCCACCGTTGAAATAACATTGAGAAATTACTTTATCATTGATAAAAAATTTATATATTATTTTAAAACCATGTTATAGAATTTGATAAAACATAAACCATGTATATGAAAACATCACCTTATTTTATACATAACAATAATTGTTCATAAAAAACATTTAATTCACATAAGAAAAAATAAGATGAAAATATATAATATTTATTCAGATTATCTTAATATTTGATGTAATTCATTAAATCCACTTACTTGATGTAGAAACCCTTGTGTTCACTATTCGAATGAATATTTCAAGATCAAACCATTAAACCTTATTTAGTTTTTAACTACAAAACAAATTTTAAAAAAAAATTGTTTATTTTATAGTTGGTATCATATACCCATTAAAATAGAAGAATCAATTTCTATAAAATTAATACTTGATGTGGAATTTACAATGAGTTTCTTTAACCCCTTTAGTTATTTTGGAAAATTTCATCTCCAATTCATATTTTCTACATTTCACTAGCATTTTTCATCCTTATATATTCAGCTATCATTTTTGGAAGATGTTGATTTAGACTCTCTGTGATATCTTTTTTTTCCTTTATAGATAATAAATTTATCTTTATTTTATATAACATCATCTTGGAACATTATATTTGGTCTCTCCTGACCTCATAAAAAATTGTCAATATCTTAAAAAGATTATGTGAAATTTTATATAATTATTTCATGTTTTAATTTCCAATGAACCATTTAATCCTTTTTAGAAGTGATTTCATAATTAAAATTTTGGGAATAACCTTGATGAGTTATAACCCCAGTATATTTGAGTCATTTATATACCCAATAATATTAAGAACATGAATTAATACTTATGATGAATCTAACTAGGATTCTTACAATAATAGTGCATTATCTATCGTGCCACAAACCTAGGAAGCATCCCTTATCCCTCCAGGATGAAGAAAAGCACCTAGGGTATCACACATGACCATTGGGGATGGTTTCACCATAAATAATAAAAGAATAAACTTACAAACATGGAAAAATAATAAAGAGACAAGATAAATGCCAAAAGGTAAATCTAATATAAACAAATATGTAATTTAAGGATTAAAAAATTATCACAAAATCTAAAAGATAATAGAATATAAGACCAAAGTGGACAAAAAAACAATCCAACTGGTTACATGAAACTAAAGGACTTTTCTCCATCTCAATGAGAATCTCAAGTCATCAACACAATCCCAATAATTATCGACTTCATAAGGAAATAAAACACATGATCAAACCTGAAATTCAAGCATTAAAAAACATTCCCACGACATGAAGTTTACATAACCAACAACATGTGTATGTAGGGTGTGAGATAATGATAGTAGGATAGCACTATGATTCAAATTCATTCCTTTTATAAGAGAAACCAAAACTACTGGATTGAATGTAATGTAGAAAAACAAGCATTCAATTTATTTACCAAATATCGGAATAGAAAAACATTGAAAATTAACTTTCTCAAATAAAATACTTATAAAACATTTCATGACATGGTTTTATCAAAAACCATGAAAATTAAAATTCCAATCATTTCTCTTTAAATAAGCCCAAGTTTGAAAATAAAAACACAGACATTTTAAAACATTCCAAAATAATTCCAATGATGAATATCATTTTAAAATTTGTTTCCCCATTTTTCATTTAAAATATTTTATACACCCAACTCCAAAATAAGTAGTGTAATAAAGGAAACTACAATGAGACTCAACTATAGAAGGTAAAAAATAATTCCAATAAACAATGAAAATCAAACTGATAAACATCAAGGTAAAACCATTAGAGGATCAACACATCAAGGAAATTCATCCAAAAAATAATCATCACACATGAAAATATATTATGAATTGAAGAAAATTTGATACATATCAGGAGGAAATACTATAGAGACTAATGATATGGTATAAGACAATTAAATGTGGAACTACTTCCGGTCGATTAACGGTCACACAACTGTCAACCAAATTACTCTTACCTAGTCTCATCGATGACTACCCCACTAACCAATTAGTATATATAACTATGGGAAATGTGGTAGTGTTTAAATCTCATATATCCTATAAATGTCCCACTACTTCCCACATAGTAGCTTCGGTTTACTTAAAGATTTGCAAAATTAGGTGGGCTATGAACAAAAATATAACAACCCATGAAAATAATATGTCTCCTAGGGCTAACATGATAATCATGTCCTTCCCACATGAAAAACTTTTCATAGAAATATCCCCAATCCATAATAACATCATGAATCACATTACAAATCATCTATCACACGGATAAACTTGAACATCATCGACAACACATGGGGGTCAATAATGAAACAATCAGGAATCATACAATCATCACTTTATAAAGTGCCAATTGGGGATTCATCTTTTCACAAAAACCATATAAATTTTTAAAGCAACTTTTAATACAATTTGGAATCCAAAAAAATCCAATGAAAATCATGATCATCATGAATAAAAATCAATAACCCCAAGGAAACATTATTTCACTTTATAAAACTGTGCCACCCTTTGAAACATTGTTAACCATTTTTAACCCCACGAGAATCCCAATTTGAAATACAATTTTTTCCTAAAAACCAATGACCACATGTTTCTCTAAATGAAAAATATATTTGGAATTTTATTAAATAAATAGAATGCATAAAATCACTTTCACATCATACTCCTGTTTAAACATGAAATTCTTCCAATAGACCACATGAAAACCAATAGAAGATATATTGAACATTCATAAATCAAACTTAAATAAAATATATCAAAATAATCTATTCTTATGATGAATTTCGAAATCCAAGCAGTCATGAAACTCTTAAATTATAGTGAACGAATTTGAAAAACCTACGTCAGGTTGTGTAATTATATCTCATTGAAATAGAACAACTAGTTTAGGTCACAATGGTGTGATCATAATCCCTTGAAAAAACACATCTATTTAAGAAAAATACTAGGTATGGAAAATTGACATCAATTCCCACTAGGGTTTGGGAGACCAAGTCTTCATAGAAAACCCAGTCACCATGATACTCATTTTTCTGATATACCCAAGCGTTGGTCAAGAATATAATATTTTTTTCATAATACATAATATCATAATGGATTCCTTATTTTCAATGATATAAACATTTTGGAATTCAGAATGATTCAAACTTTTCTCCAATTATTATCATACAAATCATGTGTGTAACAGCCCAAGATTTTATAAAAAAAATATATTCTTTTAATTTTATTAATGTCTTGTGTTGTACGCTACACCAAAAGGAGCTTGCACAACACACATCCTTGACTTGCCTTGCATTACACGCAATTGCGACCTTCCTCGATAGCGTGTGTAGTACGCAATACCGAGTTTCACTAAACAACGATATGCTATAAAAATATTATTAAAACTAGCCGTTATGAATAGTAATAACCACTTTTTGAAATCCAGTAAATCTTATTTTTCAAAATGAACTTTATTTTTGGATTCGGAGTATCGAATTTAGCCTAAGGTGAAATTTTGGTACATTTCGGATAACTTTCATATTCTGATGAATAGTGAAAATTACTAAATTTTAATTAAAAACAACTTTTTTAATAGAAATTATTAATAGTAATAAATTATTAATTTGAGTGGTTTTAAAGTATATTTAGAATATATTTTTACAATTTAATTCAATGCTGGTCATTGGTTGTAATTTCACATTTAAACTAGGCATAAACAAGTGTCAATCTTTTGATAGATATTGTTTCTTAAAAACACGCTATTTGTTTAACAGCGGGATTTAATTATAAAATTAATTAATTCAACTTTTATGTTATGAATTTGGTAAAATAGACTTCATTTTTTAATTCGGAATATGAAATATAGCTTGGGATGAAATTTTGGCATTGTTCTGAAAAACATCAATTTTTGATGAATAGTGAAACCACTAAGTGGTAGGTTAAAAACTGAATTTTGCATAAAACTTAATTTTACCGCTTCTGTGAATGGAATTTCGAAAATCCGAGAGACACGGTTAATATCAAGGACTAAAATGTGGTTCAATGAGATAAAAATAATTTTTGGTGAATAGTAACTTTTTACTTTTTTTTTACCGCGGTTAATAGTAAATAGGGTAACTAAGGGTAAATATGATATTAATATTACCCTAACACATGTCCTAATCCTATTGGACAAGTGTATCTCGACCAAAAACAACCTTATGTGTAAAATATTATCATTTAGCCCCACTTGGATTAGATTAGGACATTTATTATTATTTAATTCAAAGAAGAGTTAAAAGAGTTAAAATCAAAGTTTATTTACTAAAACATTTTTAATATGGGGTTATACATAAGATAAATTCGATTGTAATTAATCATTAGAAAGCTCAAAAGATTTACTACATGATGGTATTTTATTTGTAATTTTTAGACATAAAATAATTTATTTTATTTATGACACAACGATGATGCAGTAATTATCTTATTAATGAAATATTGACATAATTGATGTTATAAACACCAAAATAAATGTAATTTGAGTTTTTTATCAATTCCACTAATTTTCTAGGTTACTATGATATATTAATGTTGATTTAATCAACTTGGTTCGAACATTTAATTCTGTTATGACTTTCACAAAAATCATATATCAAATAGTGTCAAAATTGACACAAAATAGTTTTTAAATCAAATATTATATTATTAATTGTTATTTTATTCCTAAAAATCTAAGGTTCGGCCAAATGACTTAGATAAGGATATATATATTAATAATAAACAATTTGGGGTTCTTTTGGCATGTTATAGTAAGTGTATTAACCATATAGTGAAAGAAAACAAAAAGACACGGTAAAAGTCAAATTATTTAACTTAGAGTTAAATCTAATTGATAAGGTTTAAAATAAGATCCAAACATGTCTAAATTTGATTGGTTGATGATATTACAACCCTATCTCATCTAAGCTTCTAATATGAGTCATTTTTGGAGGTTTTTAAGTGGGGTTAGATTTATTATAAATTAATATTTTTAAGAATTCCTAAGGTGCCCCTCTCCTCCCCTATAAAAGGACACCTCCTCCCCCTCCTCCTCACACCAATTTGAGCACTCAAGCTCGGCCAACCCCTGCCAAAATCTCTTCTCCACTTCCCTATCAACATCCTAGAGGTTCTGGTCTTCCTCAAAGACCAATTCTAGTGCCCTAAGAGGAGGTCTCAAAGAGGCACTTCAAAGAAGAGGTAATTACCGTTACCAATTCTTTCATCTTTATTTCTTCTTCCACTTCTTCTTCTTAGGTTGTTTCATTATGAAGTAATAACATCAGTATCAATCATATACTGATATGTTATTATAAGTATGAAACAACCCTATTTCACCATCTATCCATCCTACGGAAAAAGAAATCACCGCGTGTGCGTACGTACGGAATACCGTCTCCACGCCGTGGTGTAATCTATTTTCCACCACCACCTTACATGGATGGGTATAATGGTGTAAATAATAACTATACATAGTTATTACAACATCATATTGATTCTGATATATTGTATAATCCACTCCAATTCAATTCAATATTTATAGAAATGATATCATCGCTCGTGCGTACGTACGGAATACCGTCTCCACGACGCGATGAGATTCATTCTCCATGTTAACCATTTAAGAATGATTATAATGTATATATAAGAAATAATAATGAAATATATGACATTATAAAGCTACTGGATTTATGTATATATATATACATATGTATGTCATCTACTTACTTCCATTTCAAGACAATAAGGAAAGGAAAACAACGTTCATGCGTACGTACGGACTACCGTCTCCATGAACGGTGTTTTTCATCTACCTATTATATATATATATATATATATAGTGAATATATATGATATATAAATCATATTTTATATTCTGGAAGTAAGTAAATCATGATATAAGTAATAATGATGTCAAGAACAACAAGTAAAAACACCTACGATAAATGAAACGATTTTACCCAAAACGCTTCTTTAACATGGAATTTACAAAAGAACGGGTAATATAATGTCATAAGCGAACCATATATGATATCATAACAATGAATATGATTCTGTAATAAGTCAATAACATGATTTAAATCATTATACAGGAGGTTCGGACACTTACGAAGCTAATCGGACCTAAGGTAAGGGAAATATCACAATCTCATTTTTATCCGAGATTGTTTATTCGTAAGTATTTACTGGGGTGTATTTTATCATCCACATCCATGTTTCTTCAATATGTAATATTGTTTCCATCCACTTACATAAGTATAAATCCAATTTTACCCTTCGGTGAGTTTTTAGTAAAGAATATAAAAGGAATCTTTTGTCGTTTTTTCGTACGAGGTACTTTTTGACTTTTCCGACAAAAGTACGAAGAATGTTTTTTTTTAACTTAAACTGCACGAACGGATTTTTACGGTTTTATAAAGCCTTATTTTCATGAAGCTTCCTCCAAAAGATTTCATGACTATTTTTAATAAAATATATTTCTTTTAAAATTGCATGATGTTTTGTGAAAAGAAATTGATTTTGAAGAAGAAAGGATATTTTCCTCAAGAATTCATTTCATGTGTTTTATCAAAATTATTTTCCATCTAAGATAATAAAGGGTTCTGTTTCTATCCATATTTTTACATTGATTTGACTATGTTGTGATGGAATTATGTTTATGAATTCCTTTATCTTATATGAATGGTTTTATGATGTCATGTTGTTTAAGAATCCCATTTTTATTACATGGGTTATGCAATGATGTATGATTTATGATTTTGTGGCACACATAAGAATGGTTTCATTATGAGATGGGTGGGACCTATATCTCCCTCCAATGCATTGGGTAAAGATTTTATATCTCATGATATAGACATGGCTGGAATGGTAGGTTATACCGGTTCAGTGAAACAGGACTGAAACGAGGATTACTCGATTCAGAAAGGGACTTTGTCCACTAAGATAGTCTTGGCAATGAGTCTTGACTAACAAGAAATGATTCTCTATGATTATGTGTGTATGCCACAATGAGTAATGTTTTAAGTTATGATTTCATTTCACTACTATGATTTATCCCATGTTATGAAATTATGCTCTCTTTTGCAGGTTAAGATTTCCAAAAATGTTATGTTCTTATGAAAAATATGATATGATTGATATTTCTTTTGTTTACCCTTACTGAGCATTTGAGCTCACCCTTTTATGTTTTCTTTTCCCCAGGATATAAAGAAAGGTTTTAGGTAAAAAAAAAAAGAAGATCTTTATGGGAGATGTTGAAGATCTTTCACCAGGATTAGAAGATTATATTCCGAGTTTCCAAAGACACTAAACTATTACGATCCTTGTGTGTGTTTTTGTTATGTACTAAGTATTCTGCAAATGTAATGTAATGTCCATGTAAGTCAAGATACGGGTCTTTACATTTGGTATCAGAGGAAAGGTTTAGTCAACCTTTGGAAACTAGGATGCGAAAACGTTAGTGAGATCCCTAGAGATATTTCTAAGGTATGTCTAGGGATTCCCCTAAGGATAAGTATACGTATAGGATATAGTCCTAGAACTATGGTAACGATATTAGATTAAACCAAAGATGTTAGATATTTAAGTTACTCCCCCTTTATTATGATTTTTGCCTCTCACACTATTCTTTTTTGGGTTTTAGAATATGGCTGGAAACAAGATGATTCACGATAATGGAGGATATGATGGACAATGGAATGATATTCTTAATGAGCAACCAAATGAAATGGGATTTGGATGCCCAAACATCATTATTATGCCGAATCAGAAATCTCACAACATGATCAATAAAGTAAAATTTGGTAAGTTTCCTGACTCGACTAATAAGAGAAAGATGGAGTTCCATGATGATCATAGAGGAAAGAAAGTTCAATTTCCCCTATGTAAATCATGTGGGAAGAGGCATCAAGGAGAATGTTTCAAGGGAACTGGAAGATGCTTTGGGTGTGGAAAAGAAGGACACAAAGCAAGTAAGTGCAAAGGAAAAGGGTCGGTTAACACCATGGATGAGGATAATGGTATTGCTACGACATCAAAAATGGTTAAGTGTTTTAAATGTGGAATGTATGGGCATTATGCAAACAAATGCCCTAAGGGAAAGACTCATGAAGAGAATCAGTATGGTCATATGGGTAGTATTTATGTGGATGATGATGAAGAGACTACAAATGATATGTGAGATGAAAGAATTTTTGAAGCTCGGTCAATGGTTTGAGAATGTAGTGGAATGATTACATGTTTATCATGTGTAATTTTGGAATAAAGAGACATCTATGGATTGTTACACTGTTGTCTTTCCTTGTGTTTTGAAAGTGTATGATTAATGTTACCAGTATCCATGAAAGGTTATTCAGATATTTTTGGAATGTAGATGATATGCGCATAATGAAGGGATAAGGAGAAAATTAAATGTTTGATAGTATTCATGAGCTCATGATTGATATAAGGACTAAGTGATATCATGGTTTGAGTATAAATAATTTTGAGGATTTTGGTATGTGGAAAGTGTTAACATTTAACTGCATTCATGTTTTCAATAAGGTTCAATGGGTATTCAAGGGAATACATGATTAAGGCCTTTGAATGATTAGAATGTGACCAACGAGATATATCTTATGATATATGGGGATCAACGATGGTATTAAATCTCTGGAAATCATTTTCACTATGTTATGAGAGTGGACTGCAGTATTATGGATAAGCCTAAAGATTGGAATGGATTATGTTGGACACAAGTTAGTATTGTTTAAGGATAGATGTTTTCTCGATATTATTGATGGGATGTTATAGTAATATAGTTTTAGAAAAAGGACAACCTGCAGGACGGGCGACAACCCATCGCTTCGGACAAGGCTGTAGGAATCGAACCCACAACCGAAGTGCGACTGGCCTTTATCGCCTACCACTGGCCTACAGGAAGTCCCTGTTTAGTAGAAACTAGTTTTATTATATTAAGCAGTATGATATATGAAGTATAAGTCCATTTTAGGAACCATATATGATTAATCTCACTATAGATCGACTTATGCATATAATTTTTGCTAACCTTTTGTTTGAGACAGATGGAATGACCCGTCATTCTATCACATGATCTGCTAACACTTCATGAATAACAAATTCAAATTCATTTATTTAAGAGATGATGTGGAAATTGTTCAGGGAACGAACAACAGTGAGATTGTACCAAAATAAAGTAAGTATTTATTCTAATTCAAATTTTAAACTTTAGGGAAATGATCTTGAAAACCAAAAATGTTGTCCTAGTGATCTTATACCTGATGAATCAGATGGTACCTTAGATCGTCACAAATTTATGGATTTGTGATTACTGGCTTTTCCATAGCCATGTTCTCTACCACTCTCCATCAGAACATGATGGTTAGATTTCTCTTCCATATCCATATTTTCACCTATGTGGAAACCCAGTGATTAGTTTATTTGGGTAATCGTTACATTTCATACTTTAGTTTTTAAAGCCAAGTTTTGTTATTCCCTTTTACGATGTGGGTTTCTATTAAAGAAACTTTCAAATAGTAAATCATTTATAACCCCGACGAATTTCGAGGGCGAAATTCATTTTAAGGGGGGTAGAATGTAACAGCCCAAGATTTTATAAAAAAAATATATTCTTTTAATTTTATTAATGTCTTGTGTTGTACGCTACACCAAAAGGAGCTTGCACAACACACATCCTTGACTTGCCTTGCATTACACGCAATTGCGACCTTCCTCGATAGCGTGTGTAGTACGCAATACCGTGTTTCACTAAACAACGATATGCTATAAAAATATTATTAAAACTAGCCGTTATGAATAGTAATAACCACTTTTTGAAATCCAGTAAATCTTATTTTTCAAAATGAACTTTATTTTTGGATTCGGAGTATCGAATTTAGCCTAAGGTGAAATTTTGGTACATTTCGGATAACTTTCATATTCTGATGAATAGTGAAAATTACTAAATTTTAATTAAAAACAACTTTTTTAATCGAAATTATTAATAGTAATAAATTATTAATTTGAGTGGTTTTAAAGTATATTTAGAATATATTTTTACAATTTAATTCAATGCTGGTCATTGGTTGTAATTTCACATTTAAACTAGACATAAACAAGTGTCAATCTTTTGATAGATATTGTTTCTTAAAAACACGCTATTTGTTTTAACAGCGGGATTTAATTATAAAATTAATTAATTCAACTTTTATGTTATGAATTTGGTAAAATAGACTTCATTTTTGAATTCGGAATATGAAATATAGCTTGGGATGAAATTTTGGCATTGTTCTGAAAAACATCAATTTTTGATGAATAGTGAAACCACTAAGTGGTAGGTTAAAAACTGAATTTTGCATAAAACTTAATTTTACCGCTTCTGTGAATGGAATTTCGAAAATCCGAGAGACACGGTTAATATCAAGGACTAAAATGTGGTTCAATGAGATAAAAATAATTTTTGGTGAATAGTAACTTTTTACTTTTTTTTTACCGCGGTTAATAGTAAATAGGGTAACTAAGGGTAAATATGATATTAATATTACCCTAACACATGTCCTAATCCTATTGGACAAGTGTATCTCGACCAAAAACAACCTTAAGTGTAAAATATTATCATTTAGCCCCACTTGGATTAGATTAGGACATTTATTATTATTTAATTCAAAGAAGAGTTAAAAGAGTTAAAATCAAAGTTTATTTACTAAAACATTTTTAATATGGGGTTATACATAAGATAAATTCGATTGTAATTAATCATTAGAAAGCTCAAAAGATTTACTACATGATGGTATTTTATTTGTAATTTTTAGACATAAAATAATTTATTTTATTTATGACACAACGATGATGCAGTAATTATCTTATTAATGAAATATTGACATAATTGATGTTATAAACACCAAAATAAATGTAATTTGAGATTTTTTATCAATTCCACTAATTTTCTAGGTTACTATGATATATTAATGTTGCTTTAATCAACTTGGTTCGAACATTTAATTCTGTTATGACTTTCACAAAAATCATATATCAAATAGTGTCAAAATTGACACAAAATAGTTTTTAAATCAAATATTATATTATTAATTGTTATTTTATTCCTAAAAATCTAAGGTTCGGCCAAATGACTTAGATAAGGATATATATATTAATAATAAACAATTTGGGGTTCGTTTGGCATGTTATAGTAAGTGTATTAACCATATAGTGAAAGAAAACAAAAAGACACGGTAAAAGTCAAATTATTTAACTTAGAGTTAAATCTAATTGATAAGGTTTAAAATAAGATCCAAACATGTCTAAATTTGATTGGTTGATGATATTACAACCCTATCTCATCTAAGCTTCGAATATGAGTCATTTTTGGAGGTTTTTAAGTGGGGTTAGATTTATTATAAATTAATATTTTTAAGAATTCCTAAGGTGCCCCTCTCCTCCCCTATAAAAGGACACCTCCTCCCCCTCCTCCTCACACCAATTTGAGCACTCAAGCTCGGCCAACCCCTGCCAAAATCTCTTCTCCACTTCCCTATCAACATCCTAGAGGTTCTGGTATTCCTCAAAGACCAATTCTAGTGCCCTAAGAGGAGGTCTCAAAGAGGCACTTCAAAGAAGAGGTAATTACCGTTACCAATTCTTTCATCTTTATTTCTTCTTCCACTTCTTCTTCTTAGGTTGTTTCATTATGAAGTAATAACATCAGTATCACTCATATACTTATATGTTATTATAAGTATGAAACAACCCTATTTCACCATCTATCCATCCTACGGAAAAAGAAATCACCGCGCGTGCGTACGTACGGAATACCGTCTCCACGCCGTGGTGTAATCTATTTTCCACCACCACCTTACATGGATGGGTATAATGGTGTAAATAATAACTATACATAGTTATTACAACATCATATTGATTCTGATATATTGTATAATCCACTCCAATTCAATTCAATATTTATAGAAATGATATCATCGCTCGTGCGTACGTACGGAATACCGTCTCCACGACGCGATGAGATTCATTCTCCATGTTAACCATTTAAGAATGATTATAATGTATATATAAGAAATAATAATGAAATATATGACATTATAAAGCTACTGGATTTATGTATATATATATACATATGTATGTCATCTACTTACTTCCATTTCAAGACAATAAGGAAAGGAAAACAACGTTCATGCGTACGTACGGACTACCGTCTCCATGAACGGTGTTTTTCATCTACCTATTATATATATATATAGTGAATATATATGATATATAAATCATATTTTATATTCTGGAAGTAAGTAAATCATGATATAAGTAATAATGATGTCAAGAACAACAAGTAAAAACACCTACGATAAATGAAACGATTTTACCCAAAACGCTTCTTTAACATGGAATTTACAAAAGAACGGGTAATATAATGTCATAAGAGAACCATATATGATATCATAACAATGAATATGATTCTGTAATAAGTCAATAACATGATTTAAATCATTATACAGGAGGTTCGGACACTTACGAAGCTAATCGGACCTAAGGTAAGGGAAATATCACAATCTCATTTTTATCCGAGATTGTTTATTCGTAAGTATTTACTGGGGTGTATTTTATCATCCACATCCATGTTTCTTCAATATGTAATATTGTTTCCATCCACTTACATAAGTATAAATCCAATTTTAGCCTTCGGTGAGTTTTTAGTAAAGAATATAAAAGGAATCTTTTGTCGTTTTTTCGTACGAGGTACTTTTTGACTTTTCCGACAAAAGTACGAAGAATGTTTTTTTTAACTTAAACTGCACGAACGGATTTTTACGGTTTTATAAAGCCTTATTTTCATGAAGCTTCCTCCAAAATATTTCATGACTATTTTTAATAAAATATCTTTCTTTTAAAATTGCATGATGTTTTGTGAAAAGAAATTGATTTTGAAGAAGAAAGGATATTTTCCTCAAGAATTCATTTCAAGTGTTTTATCAAAATTATTTTCCATCTAAGATAATAAAGGGTTCTGTTTCTATCCATATTTTTACATTGATTTGACTATGTTGTGATGGAATTATGTTTATGAATTCCTTTATCTTATATGAATGGTTTTATGATGTCATGTTGTTTAAGAATCCCATTTTTATTACATGGGTTATGCAATGATGTATGATTTATGATTTTGTGGCACACATAAGAATGGTTTCATTATGAGATGGGTGGGACCTATATCTCCCTCCAATGCATTGGGTAAAGATTTTATATCTCATGAGATAGACATGGCTGGAATGGTAGGTTATACCGGTTCAGTGAAACAGGACTGAAACGAGGATTACTCGATTCAGAAAGGGACTTTGTCCACTAAGATAGTCTTGGCAATGAGTCTTGACTAACAAGAAATGATTCTCTATGATTATGTGTGTATGCCACAATGAGTAATGTTTTAAGTTATGATTTCATTTCACTACTATGATTTATCCCATGTTATGAAATTATGCTCTCTTTTGCAGGTTAAGATTTCCAAAAATGTTATGTTCTTATGAAAAATATGATATGATTGATATTTCTTTTGTTTACCCTTACTGAGCATTTGAGCTCACCCTTTTATGTTTTCTTTTCCCCAGGATATAAAGAAAGGTTTTAGGTAAAAAAAAAAGAAGATCTTTATGGGAGATGTTGAAGATCTTTCACCAGGATTAGAAGATTATATTCCGAGTTTCCAAAGACACTAAACTATTACGATCCTTGTGTGTGTTTTTGTTATGTACTAAGTATTCCGCAAATGTAATGTAATGTCCATGTAAGTCAAGATACGGGTCTTTACAATGTGGGGGTGTCCATCAATTTATAGGCTTATATTTTCATGATGATCACATGTTCCTATCATCCTTTTTTGAGAACCTCTTCATTAATGATCCTGATGCTCCACTATTGATAACTCTAAAGAGAAATTAAACCCATTCATGAAGCTTCTCATAGTTACGAAGTTTTATCATCATCTGATCACGCATTCATGATACTTGTTCGTGATGACTCACATCTTTGTGAAAATCAACCATCTCTAAACCCAACCTTCAAAAAACACACCACTTTACCATATTTGAGAAGTGTTAATACCATAAAACCACCATTCACAAAGCTTTATCCTTCCACATTGAAACCTCCCTGATTAACCTAGTGTGAATTTACAACAAACATAAACTATACATCATTTTCAGCTTCTATCTATTATAGGATATTATTCCAACATTAGGGTCATCTATATTCTATATTCCTTATATAAGATAATCCATGCGAACCAATCTTTGGAATGACTTACTTGTGTGTATGATTGAGGTTTTGAAAATTGACTAAATTATAAGGAATATAATACTTAGTATATTAAGGGTTTTTAATATCTCACAATCTTATCTCATGTATTCCCTTTATGTATGCAAGCTTATAATGATTTTTTTATATTATTCCTTCAACAAAAGTAATATTTTCAAAAAAATATTCAAATATAAAACATTATACAAATAATGATTTTATATACTTAACTAAAAATAAAATTAAGTTATATTATTTTTTACTTGATTACACCACATGAATAAGGAATATAAAACCTTTTCATCTAAACATTTTGAGACCTATAAAACAAACATCCAAACAAGATAATGTATAGTGAAATATATTTCCAACCCCAATTTTTTTAAATATAGACAAGATCCCCAATACAATAAAAATTCCAACCCAACATCCCATTTTAGAGAGATAAATAATCAAGATGGACTTTAGTTATAATATAATAAAAATTTAAAATATTTATTATTGAGTTAATAAACTAGAACAAATGTCATGGTTAAAAATTACTATACATTATGATGTTCCTATCATGTAATGCCTTATATGAATGACATGAAATTTATAAGAAGTAGTTTAAATGATTTGAACTAAATAATACATTAATTCACAATATAAACACAAATATTCCTGAATAATGAATTAATAAATAAATTTAAAAATTGAAAAATCTAATTAATTTATTCATTAGATAAATGTTTAGGAAAATTTAAAAAATAAACATTTATAAAACATTATAATTAAATACTATTTATGGATTTTTCCTAAGTAAAGGAAAATAATGTAAAATATTATATATTAACCATTTAAATTATATTTATTATGACCTCTATCACATTTCAAATATATGATATTTTTCAAAATATTAACCATTTTATATTCCATATTAATATTTAATATCTTATGAAATCATTTTATGTAAATTAAATACCACATATTTCACTTTATATAAACCATGATTTAATTCATGAAAACTTATTTTTCCATGGTTTTAAAAAATTTATTAATATGTCCTTTTAATTTATTGTTTTCCTATAATCATTTGTTAACACATATTAAAAGAATGTAATCATTTTATATTTAAACTGGTTTTATAATATTTATGATCTTAATAAACAAATATACCATGTAAATACACTTTAAACCTAGATAAGATACACCAAAACATTTTTGGTACAGTGTAAATTCCATTTACTATCCTCTCCACTCTATGTTAGTGTTTTTTTAAATTTTATAGGAAAATTTATCCTTAAAAAAATATAAAACCAAGGTTATATTTTTTATATAAATCATCTATTTATTATTCTCAAGTGACTAATTTTTCTACAATAAACATGCAATTTTTTGATAGTTTTGTTATACTACTTCATTGTCTTAATGTAGATATTTCATTACCATAAAAGCACAACTTTTCTACCTAATTATATGGTGTAAAAACATATTTTTAAGATGAAATATTTTTATAAATATTTGGAATTTTTTTAAAACATGAAATCATTTTATTATTTTTATAATATATCATAATATATCAAAAACCACATTATGGTTATAAAAATAATCATGAATCGAGATCATTTTTCATAAAGCACATTGTGTTTAAGAAAAAATCATTTTTTCATATTATTCATCTACTTGAAACTTCAATCCAAATGAAATAAAAGTCAATATAATACTACAATTATCTTTTAGTAGAGACAACCCTTATATAAGCACAATGGAAATATGCCATCAAACCTTATTTTTCTATAATATCAAAATATTCATTTGGATTGAATTAATATAAACGAGAAGTATACCTTTTATTTAATGAAATTAAGATCATTCTTCATCTTCACCACATTTAATAAAGATTATTAAAACAAACCAAATTACTCATTCCTCTTAGGGTGTTCATAGGGTGTTGTGAATCTCTTAAAGCTTGGGAATATATGCCACTTCCTTATGGTCTACTAAACTTTAGATTAAGAGAGAGTGGAAGAGATATTTTTATCTGGGAATATTTTATAGAACGAAACATACACCATATCCCATAGAATTTACCTCCTCATATAAGCATTAAGGTTACTACTTTAATTCTCCATGTCATTGGACATTTATTTAATGTTCCATGCTCTGTCATTCTAAATATTTAATAAATTTTATAACTATAAAAAACATTACAAACAATTATTAATGTTCAACCAACAATGATAAAATGTCCAAATCATTAAATATTTTATAAGATTGTAAAAAAAATATTCTTAAATCATCATCACAAGATGATCCATCTAAAATATGGTTACTAATCTGGAAGACATAAGATGAATCAGGTTTTATCGCATAATGAATTCACCTCCATTCATAGAACCATGGAATAGTGATGCTCACTATGTCATGGTTTAATTTAATAAAAAAGATGATATAGTTCATACTACAATATCATAGTAGATCATTGTTTAAAATTTCTACTAAAACTCATTTAGGGGACATCTCACATTTCATGAGATTAAAAAGTATGTAACAATTATTTAATTGTTATGTCAATTTAAATAATTAAGAACCACTAAAAACTCATAAAAACCATAAAATTATCTGGGCTCATATTTTCATCCACTTCAGGAGAAAGAACCATTAATAGGTGAAATTATAAGTCCAATTATTAAACCAAAGTGTAACTGGAAACTTTTAAAAATAGATTTGTTGATAAGGAATGAATTTAAACCACTTTTGAAAATAAAATTTAACATAATTATATGAATCATTACTTATTTCTCTGATTTTAATTATATATAATTTATTATTAGTTCATAATTTTCACATTATTAATATATTTTATTAATTTATATAGATAAATTATTACAATAGTTTAATCAAATTTTAATTTCTTCATTTTCCTGCATATAATATATATTATTTAACAATATTAAACATTTGTTTAATTTTTACATTCTACTAAATATTTTATTAATTAATATTAAATAATTCATATAAATTATACATATAAATTATATATGAAATATAATTATTTAATTTAATCAATATTAATTTGTATATATAATTATATTGATATTGTTAAATTTTATTTTTAATTATATTAATATATATAAATATTACTATTATTAATATTTTATATTACATATATTATTGTTTTCATTATATATATATATATATATATTACAATACATTACATCATAAAATAAATAATAATATGAAAAAAAATCATTTAATTATACTAAATAATTTATAAAATATTTGATATATTTATTTATATATTATTTTTTGAATATTGTATAAAAAATTATATTTATTTTATTTTATTCGTATTTATTTGTATTTATAAATATATTAATATAATTAAAATGATAACGTAATTTTTTTTACTTTTTTATGCATTATATATTAATTAATTTCATTTATAAAGAAAATTCAGTTGAGTAAAACATTATATAACATAATAAAATGATATATAAAAAACTAAATCATTTTAAATATGACATAATTATAATATTAAATTATTTAAAAATATAAATTAAAAAATCATTGAAACAAAAAATACTGAACTTCATTGAAAATTATTCCATGAATCAATTGACTTCGGTAACCATCCACTAGGTAATCATGAATAGAAAATGAAAATTTTTAGTGGGAAACAATTAGAGAGAGTATAAGAGAATGTGGTAAGTTCAGAGGGAAGAGAAGATAAAGAGGAAGAGTGTGGATTGGGTAGTGACATAATTTTCTCTCTCTAGGACCCCACCCTAGGTCGAAGGCTAATGATAGGTAGGTGCCTCTAATAGGACAAAATGTTGTAACTATGACTAAAATTATATTAAACAAATGATAGATATGCCCTAAAATAATAAACTAGCAACATCCATCTACATAGAGATGAAATCCATAATGATCATTTCAATAAACAAAGTCATAAATGATACAAAATTTTAATATATGAATGTTAATAAACCACAAATAATGGACAATGTAAACAGTGAAAATATTGTCCCTAAAATGAAAAACATAATGAACATCCAAGGGAATTAGGAGAAATGGGACCTATAACAACTAACAATACCCATCCATAATCAAATACTTCAAGGATATTAGAGACTCTTCCCAATACAGCCACAACTAGCACCACCACCAAAGATGAACTATATGCAAGAAAAACAATCTAACATAAATCTACCTGTAGGAGGGTCAGTATAAATCATTCGGCAAGATCATGTGAACTAGAAGTTGTAGGGGAATTATGATAGTTTAAAAAAGGCAATAACTCCGGTCAAAACCAAAACACAATTAATTTCAACTACATAGTGTTATCTAAATCAATCTATAACAATTTACATGAAAATATCATGTAAACCAATAAATATATCTACTATGTAGATCACTATAATAAATCCCTCACTGAAAAAAATCATAAGTATTAATAAAAATTCACACGAAAACAACACCTAAAACCAAATTACCCTGGTAAAAATTATTATATTTCAGTAGATATTATTTTTTATCATGATTAATCTTGGGAATATCATCAAAAAATTGTTGTCCATGATTTCTCTCTCGTCCATCGCGACTCGATTTTGTAGGTTTATTTAATAAACCACAATGTCCTTTATTATGTTCTATATGGAGGCACCAACTCTTTCCCACTGATGGTGTGTCAAAAGTGATAGGGATATCCAAATGATATTTGGTGTATAATTATAATGTATCTATAAAAAATTAATATCTCATCTCAACTCAACATCCCTAACCTCAATGAATCATATATCATATATCCATATCCCCACGACATTTACCTGGATTACACATGGAATATAGAACAAGTTACAGAACTATAACCCTAGTGTGGTCATTCACGGTCCCATAGTGAACTATTAATGTTGTTTTTGAAGCTAGGTTTCTATATATTTTTGAATTTGGAATTATATGGAGATTGTGAATCAAAATGAAAAATAAAATTTTGTGCATTCAAGTAACTAAAATATCTTGATTGAATGGTCTATTAGGTTATATTTTTTTATCAACCAAAGAGGGAACCAAAATATGATCCTAATTTTATTCAAAATAATTTATTCATATATTTAAGAATTTATAAAAAATAATGGATAATAGGTAAAGTGAATAAATTGGATATAAGAGACTATTACATTACATAGTGAAAGACGTAATTTTTAGTTATTCTTACATATCTTGTTATTATGTAATGTTTCCAAAAAAATATTTTCTTATTAACATTTAATAGTTTTAATCAATATGTAGTGTTTTAATTTTTAGATGAAAATAATGTTTCTCTTTGTCAACACAAGTGACAAAAAATTCATATTTACATATCATGGTTTTCAATGTAGTATTTATTCTTGACATTTCATTTAAAACATATCATGGGTATAGTTCTTTGTTCCAACCAAGTTTTATCTTGATTCAATTTCCTAAAGAACCCATATTATTTTATATTATGCTGAAGAATAATGGTTAAGTATTTGATATTGAAAATATATCGTTTTATTATTTTTCAAGGAATTGTATGATCGATAAATAAAGAACATCATGTTATTAACCAACACGTCATAGTTATTTTTATGATGATTATTTGCAGAGAAGTTCGAAATTGACCATTGGAAACTATATTACAACATGTAATGTTTGAGGTAAACATACCATAGTATTTTAATGTTATATATATATATATATTAAGAATTTAGGTAATCGAAGAAGAGAACAATGGAGAGGTAATGGACTCTAAGGGTGTACTATACTAATATAAGTGTAACTTCAAAGAGAATGAGTATGAGAGAATAAGGTTTTTCAATAGGGAATATCATTATATATATTGTTGAATTGTGATAATAGAAAATTTAATATTTGGTTTCTACTTTGAAGAAGGAAGAAAAATAATTTCATTGTGTAGAAATATTATGATAATATTCATTTTAATTGAATTATATAATAGGTTCTCTCCAAATTGAATTCTAAGTAATTGGATAACACTAAAAGGTAGTGGTTTCAGTGAATAGAATATTTATTGGGAGATGATGGTCTATGTTTATTTAATTCATTATATTTATCTATATATAATGGAGAACATGATGAGATAATATATTTCATTTAAATTGAGTGTAAGTAAATCATATACTCATTTGTCTTAACCAATTATTAGTAGTGGAACATTTGGGAATTTTCATTTCTAGTACATCCAAAGGAAGTATCCATTCTTAATTGATTAGTGATATCAGTAAATTATTTTGTATTAATTTTTGTTTTGTTTGTTATTAGTAATTTAAAAAAGTTGACATCAATAGTAATTTTAATTTTAAAAGGATAAAAATAGGTTTAAAAAGTAATAGGAAGAGAAAAATCATTTACTAATTCAACCCCAAGGAATATTTATTCAAGTCTATCTAATTTAGGCCTCCTAAATTGGTATCATAGTTGTAAATGTTTCATTTAAATTCGTTTGTTTAATTTTTTCAATTTAAAGTCCTATGATTTAATATTTTGTTGTTCTAAATTCGATATCCTAAATATATCACTTGAATTTGTTGAAAATAAAATATATACCAATATTTTAAGGGAAAAATACATTATATTGTGGGATATAATTTCACCATACAAGATGTCAATATAAATAGACGTGATTGATATCATACCAAATGATAAACTCTTATTGTGGGAGGTACTATTATTACATTTGATGATAAAAATAATATTGAAAATGAATTTCATGAAAGAAATATTTTTTAGACACACATTTAGATAATCAATTCATTATAGTCAAGGGGACCATGAAAAATAAATGATTATGAGTTGAATTAAATAATACATGTAAATAAAATGTTGAAGTAAATGAATCGATATTAAAAAAAATTCTTTCCAAATTAGAAGATATTTTTACTCTTTATATAGATTCAATGGATGAAATCATCACTATAGTTAATGATTTGGTGATCTCTATAAGTGGTTTTAGAGAAACTCAAGAATATTCTATAGTTTTCAAAGAGATATTATGCGACTTATTAGATTTTTTTTATTAAAAAAATTTAACTCTTGAAGATCATGACTAGAATGCATTAGCATTAGATGATCTTCATAATTTATTAAACACATATGAGATGAGGAAAGATGTATTTTTCAAAAAGTAATGTAATTTTGAGATTGAAATTTATTTTAAAGACATAAATAAGGAGAATTATAAAAAAGAGTTCATGTAAGAATAATATGATTTAGTTTTTGATGAAAAAATTAATATTAATCTTGAAACAAATAACCACTTATCACAATGAATGTTTTAAAGGGAAAGAAAAAAATTAGGGTATGTTTCTGTGGAATTTTCTTATTATAGAGTCATTTGTTAATTTTCTCCTAATTTTCCAATATTGAAAGTCGTTAAAATCGAATATTATGATCATTCCTCAAAGAAATTTCCAAGGAATAAAACATTGAAATTAAACAATTCTAAGGTCAATTCAAAATGTAACGATGGAATATCATAAAAGGAAAGGAAAATAATTTTTTTTCCAATATAAGGGAAAATAAAGTAGTGACATTGAATGTGAATATGCATTAGTACTTTGTGATCATGAATAAATCCTTGGGATTGATAGAGTGAATATGTAACAACCTAGGTAATTATAAAATATATTGTTTTATTAAATAATTAAATAATAGAATTCAACATGAAGGTACAATGAAACAAGTGATATTTATAGAAATTAAAGAACTTCCATAGATAGAATAGTTAATTCAACATTAGGAATAGTAATATTTCCAATAGAGAAGTAACCTCGCCAATGAGAGTAAAAATAGAATTTATGTAACCTATAAGTGTAATCACGATATATTTATATCATGGAATAAAGAAAATAATTTTTTTTGGGAAATCATTAATTAAGTGTCTGTATTTTTATAATTCATTAGTAATAAATTACAATTTTATAATAAATATAATGATTTAAAATAAAATTTATATTAATAAATTATTTTCATAAATTTATATTTTATTATCTTATGATTATAACATAATTTTATGAGACCTTTTTTAATTTATTAAGGTGTTATAAAATTAGTTAGAGTATTAAAAGTGGCATTTTTTGAATAAATTATGATTTTAGTTAAAAATTAAACATCTTATATTTAGAAAAATATTTTCAATAAATTGAGTTCACTTTTTAATTACACACATTTAAAAATGGTTGTAGTGATTTTTTGGGATTTTTCTAAAATATTTGATTTTTTTTATGAATAGTGAAATACAGTAATTTATGGTATTTAAAAAATTCCTGAATTATTTAGTTATATATGATGTAAAGATTATGGAAGCCCAAAATCTAGAACTTTATTTTGATGTTATAATATATTCAGTGATCATTCTAAAACTATTCATAGTCTTGAGGAAAAATAATGAGCTAATGAATATAATAATGGGAAAACAATCCTCTCCTAACTATAAATACCACCCTCACCACTAATTCTCCTCACACTTAAAAGCCTTGTATATTGTCTAATTTATTCCATATTAACTTACCAAGACTTTCTCAAATGTCCAATTCCTACTTGAATCACCAAAATGACAAAAATGATGGCCTTATGGGTTTCCAAAGAAGGATAATTCAAGAGGTAAAATCCTCTTTCAATTTAATTTGTATTCTTTTCAATTCTTTTTTTCAAATACTATCTTCAACTCACCATATCCATGTGGAATTAAAACTATAGTATATTATATATACTAAAATTTTGTCCAGTTTATAAAAAAATATTTAAAAAAACATCTTCGCCTCCCCCTTTTTATTATAAAAATGAGAACATCGTCTGTGATGTGTCGATTTACCACCATCGTGGATGATACACATTCCTTTTTATTTAACACCTTAATGTCTAGTCGTAAAACCATTGTCATAGTTAAATAATATTTAATCACACATATTATAAGTTATTTCTATATTATAGACCCAATATTTGAACATGATGTTGAATGAAATGATATAAGTTCGTGGTCTTCATAAAAAAACCAAAATAAATTAAATCATTTTCATTAACAGTTTATCTAATGATTCATCTTCATATCAGAAAATAAAATGACATATGGTATCATTTAAAATTTTGAAAACATATTAACACCTTTTCATTTCTCTTCTAGAGTTTTTCATCTATTCAAAAAGATAATCCATAATGATCCAACCGTGTCAACCATGAAATAAATGCACCCAAAACAATGTAAATAATAAAATATTATTAATAAATGTGTGGAATATGTTATAATAAGATCATGTAAGGTATTATATACAAGATTATAGTTATTTAATTAATTAATAACACTCTTAAAAAAATTATACAGGAGTTTTGACCACCTTTTAAGGAAGTCTGACCCAATGTAAGGGACTCTTTAATGAAAACATTATTTTAAATGATTTAAAGATGTATTATTCTAAGTCAATATACAATATTTACATGCATTAAAAATGGTGTTTATGAATGTATCTATATGTTTATTAGTATTTTAATTTCTATTATGTGTTTTTAAAAGGTATCTTTTTCTTATGTTATGTAAGGAACTTTTATTTTAAATATTTCAAATGTTCCTTTTATGAAATTCAAAAAGACTGTATTTTTATATACAGAATTAGTGGACTCTACCACTTTAATGAGTATTTATTATTATAATATTTTTCTTATAAGTTTTCAATGTTATTTTTTAGGCATATTATTTTATTATTAAGTATTCTATTCTAATTTTTTTATGATAAATGATATTTTGAAAACTGAATGTGTTTTTGTCAAGGGTTTTAATGATTTTTAAGGGTTTTTTTCCTAATATGTTCCTTATAAATGGGGTTTTATGGGTTTATCCCATCATATCTCAAGATATGATGGGTTGAGCCCTATTATAGATTAATATAAAATGGTATAAACCCCATTATCGTTTATGATATGTTGGGTTGAGCCCATTATATCTTAAGATATGATGTGTGAGCCCAATTATAGATCACCAATGCATTGGGTACTTCAGAGATAAAATTTAATTGTATGGTTAAGTGATAATGTAAGTGTTACATGATAATGATGTCCCAAGGCTACAACATGTCTCTCTATGCTTGCTTATGTGTTTTTAGGGAAAGGGGTTTTAATGGGATTTCTTGTTTTTACTAGACTAATAAATTAATTTCTTTATGTTCCTTACTAATATTTTTGTTATAATCCCATGTTTTTACTTTTTTTCATATATTATTAGGGTTTTTAAGAGAGAAAATTATTTTAAGTCGAATGTTATGGAAATTTTTCCAAGAAATCATTTTTTATTTTTAAAAGATTTATAATTTGGAAAAAATGGATATTTTTTTAATAGCACCATATTTGTTTTAATATGGTTTGTTATGTACTATCTCGCGAAATCCATAAACATAAAAATATCCGCAATATTAAATACGGTAAACTCTTAACTAAAACTCAAGACTATTTAGTGTTTAAGGCCATGTCTTAATAGTTTGTATCAAAGTATTGATTATATAACCTTAGGGGTTAGGATGATGTGAATAGAATACCATAAATGAGTTTTCAATTTATTGTTAATTTAAAATGATATATAATTTTATGATTACCTTGTTACTACAACTAAGATTTTTCTTTTCAAAATGGTTTTCCACAAAATAAACAAAGAATTAGAAGTTGGAAGGCAGAGAGAGGCTAATATCATTCTAAATCTCTACCATGGAATGGTGGGAATTGAAATAAAGGAGTTTGTTACATTAATAGATCAATTGAATTAGGTGCTAAATAGTGGGGGTGTCCATGCTAGAGAGTAAATTGATTTACAAAAAACGAACACAAATTTTATATTGTATTTAATGGGGGAACATCCTCTATCATTCAGTAGATCATATTACCTGGTAATAGTCGAAGGATGGATCAAAACACTGGAAAAGATATTTTATTCCATGGGATATTCACAAAAATAAAAAGGAAACACTTCACCTTGATCATTTTGAAGGTATACCTAACTATCAATGGTCAATTTTCAAGAATATTATGGATAGTTATGAGATTTATTCCATGGAGTGGGATGAATTTAATCCTATTTTCCTTGAAAAATATTTTCCTATGGTGGTTCATAATAGGGTAGAAATGAAAATACTTGAATTGAAACAAAATCATGAGGATTCTATGGCCGTGTATGAAGAAAAAATCACCCTATATGCAAGTTACAATTCAAATCATATTCTGGATCACGATAGAAAAATCTATGAATTTTACTTAGTATTGAATCCATAATATCAAAGGTAATTGGCCAAACATTATTTCAAATGTTATAAGAAACTTGTCTAATGTGCTGTGAGGGTAGAAATGGAGTTTTCAAATGATCATGTGTACATTGAAAATAAACTGAATAACTGGTGCAAATGGAAAGTGATGGGTAAGAAAAAATCAAACAAATCTGAATGCAAGATAGTTCATTTTCTAGTTTTTTAAAAGTGTGGTAAAAACACCCATTGTAATGCATTAAGAAAATTGTTATGTGTTTTTGATGTGGAAATTTTAGACGTAGAGCCCGATATTGTAATTAAAATTATCTTAATTTTTTATACTCATAAGAAAATTGTAAAGTGATTTAAAAGTGGTGAGATGGGACATTATGAAAATTCCTTCCAAAAAAAGATATGAGTGATAAGTGAAAGATATATTATAAGTAGGAAGTTGTAGTTAACTTTTTGTGACTATGTGAAAAGATAGAAAGAAATCCAATGAAGTTTTTTTAGGTACAATTTTAATTCTCTCATATTTTGTAAATGTTTTTTTATGTACGAGATCTACAAATTTATTAATTTCTAATAAATTTTCAAGTAAATTTTAAAATTCACCTCATGAAATAAAATCATAACTTATGAAAGAAACACATGGAGAATTATTGAATAAAAATGGTACTATAAGAATCTTCTTATAGTTGTCTGTGGAAGTACATTGCCTGTGAACAATATTGTTTTTCCTTTTGTAGAGTATGATGTTATTATGTGTATGGATTTTCTATATCTTTACCATACTTGTAATGCCCCGATCCCAGAATCCTATAGTTAGTGCATTATTACATAACATTAACATGATTACAGGGAATGAATTCGCGAAAGATAGATCTGTTTAGCTGTCTTGGAAAAAAGAATACATACATATATGTTACATTACACATTAGAAAATAATACACAACATAAATATTCCTTTGAGAACCCCACTAATCCCCCTGCTTAACCCTGCTTATCAATCATAATACACTTCTTGGAATCCTGGTATAAAAAAGAAAGGGGTGAGCTCAAATGCTCAGTAAGGGTACGAAATACAGCGGAATATTACATAGACATTAGGCATGATGAATAATTTAAAACATATGCCTTTACAAATAATAAACACGAACACTTTATGGAAGTAATACGAGTTGATTAAATTATTCCATACTAAAACAAAGTCATGGGTATTCTACAATTTGAATAACCACATGAACCATCATTATTATTTTCATAATAAGGGAATTTATAATGTCGTACATTCTGAAACATATTGTCAAGGCCTAATCCAAGATGTCTAAAAATGATTTATGCCTCGGAAAAAATCATATATCAAATTGGGAAACACCTAAGACAATTCCACATCTAATTGTCTCATGATACCTAACAATGCACTGAGGAGATATAGCGGGCTCCACCCTCCACTTACTAAGTCCAATACATTCTTCATATGAAAAGGTTGAAACATAATATAAACATTCATATTAAAACAAGTATATGAAATATTAATACTTTAACCATAAACCATAAATGGTATAAAAATTGAACATCCACAATCAAATATATCATAAATCATTAAATAAAATATGGATGATTGTATTATAATAAATAAACCTTAATAAAGAATAATATCTAGTAAAGGATGTGGACATAGTTGAAAATGACCAGTAAAACTTTTTGAGAAAAATATCCCTTTTTTGTGAAATAATTTAAAAGTAATATATTTATAAAAGAAGTAATTTAGAGAATATTTTTGAATCATAGTGTCCCATTCCACTTTCAACCTTTTTATATGAATTAATAGTTTAAAAACATCATGTACATATAAATAAATCTTTAAAATCATTTTGAAAACATAGACACTAATTAAAAATATTAAGAAAAATAAATATTTAAAAGAATTTAAAATGATGATCTAGTTAAAGAGTCCTTTCCATAAAATCTGAAAATAATCCTATTTAAAACATTTTAATGAAACATGAACATTGATAATAAATATGTTCTAGTAGATACTTATAGATAAACAATCTCGGATAATAATAAGATTGAGGAAATAACTGTTACCTTGCACTTTTCATTGGACGAGGGTACGTTTAACCACTTGTATAATGACCATTGTTTGTTATTAAATTATACCAGAACCATATTCATATTTATTATATCATACATGATTCATTTATGACTTTATAATTCCCATTTAATAATATAATATTAGTTTTAAAAACACATTTATGTCAATTTTGACACTATTTTGTATTTTGTTTTTGTTAAAGTTATAACAACATGATTAATTCTAAAACAATTCATTTAATCAACCCTAACATTCCATAGTGAACTTAAAAATTAGTTTATGTAATCAAAACGTTCAATATATATTTATTTTAATATTTATAATATCATTTATTAGATTATTTCATTAATAAGGAAAACACAACATCCTTATTATGTCATATATAAATATATTTATTTTATGTATAGAAATTATAAATAAAATATCATGATGTAGGAAATATGTTCATATTTCTTATTAATATTTATAGTCAAATAGAGAAATTATATAACCTCATATAATTTTTTTTACTAAAAGATATATGCTTTTGGTATTTTTGACATTACTTTAGGTTATTTAATATAAAATGTCATTATCACTCTCAAGTGGCTCCATGGGGGCCCAAAATCGACCCAAAGATTCCCATGTTCAGAAATGTATTAGACAGTAGGAGTAGGACACATTTTAGGGTACTTTAATATTATTATAATAATATATTTTTAACCTTATTTACCAAATTTACCCTTTAACCATGGTAAATAAAATATTTACTAAAGTAAATATTCATAATGTATTAAAATAAAAGGTACCTATTTATATAATTTTGACCTAAATATTACCGATATAGAATCCATTATTCCAAATTCAAAACACAGAAGTGGAAGAAATTAATTTAAAACTAATTTCTATTGTCTAAATAAAAATGCGTGTTTTTAAGAAATAATAACTGTCAAAAGATTTGTAGTTTTTTATGTCATGTTTAAATGTGAAATAACATCCAATGATGTAAATTATATTAAATGATAAAAATATAATATAATGATACTTTAAATCCTCCAAAATTTATAATTTAACACTATAAATTATCTTAATTAAAAAAGATGTTTTTAATTAAAATTTAGTATTTTTCACTATTCATCAAAATATTAAAGTTTTCGTAAAAGTACAAAAAATTTATCCAAAATTAAATTTTTATGTCCCGATTGTAAAGAATAATTTAATTTCTTTAAATTGAATATATAAAAGTGTTAAATATTGGTGTTAAAAATGTTTTCCATTAAAAGGTGGTAAATTTGATTTTTTGGAAAAATACTTATTTTATCTAAAAAAATGAATTTTTTCTTATATTATGTCTATGAAAAACATAATATGGATTCTAAAATTATATAGAGAATATTAAATTTTTTATTAAGTTAATACAATTCATAACCTCTTTTGAACAGCTAGTTTGGTAAGTTGTGGTGCGCTCGAACTCGATGTTGCTTGTAGCGCAAGTTATTTAATTACTTTGAAGAAATAACGTATTATGAAATATTAGTGTGTTATATTCTCCCCTAGTTCAATAAATTTCTTCCTCGCTATTGGAAAATTTTATTCAAAAATTATATGTTAAAAATAGAAAAATACCTTTGTGGAAAACCCACATCGGAGATTGGGTTAATAAAATTTATTCTTAATAATAGGGAAAGGCAAATAAAGAAGTCATCACCAAATTATAATCCCGATTAAGGGAAAATTTTTGGAAATTAAAGACAAATAATTGGAGGAAAAAATGTAAATATTTATAGGGAGTGATTGAGGTCATCAATCAAAAACAAGTGCAAAAATGATGGCCTCAAATCCATCAATATTTGATGATTTAAAATATAATTAGTTAAATAAAACATAGGGTATTAAGATAAAACATTTTTTATTTTATGATCCCTTCCCTAAAGTTTAAGAATTAATTTATTCATAGAATAAGTGGGAAAAAATATACTTGACATGTAGAGTTTTATCCTTCATCTAATTCCTACCACAAACTCCTCTTTCACTCCAAAAGATAATAAAATTAAAAAAATATATTATTTATTATAAACATAGAGGTTTTTAAAAATAATGAATTTATGATTCATTTATTAGACTATTTAAAGAAAACTAAAGTATACAAACCTGGACATCACATATGCTAGTGGTAGGTTATCCACCCCTGTCGCCCTTTGGTTTCTAGTTCAAGTCTCATGCCCTTGCTGGGTGCGATGGGTTATCGCCCGACCTCCGGGTTGTCCTTTTTATAACCATCCAAAAATAATCTTAATTAATTATTTAACCTTAATAATATTATCCAATGTCAAACTTAATCTATTCCAACTTTTAGAATTATCCAAAATACTTCTGTCCAAACTCACAGTCCAAAATTTATGAGGAAGGTGAGCATAATGAAGATCTTTTTTTTCATGTAATGACATGTAAATACCTTCATCATGTATTCTCCTAAAACATGGTAACACCCTAAATTACTATAACAACTTATTTATTACATTCATGATCCCTTATTCCTTATTTAATACTGGATATACTCTTTATATCAAAAATTGTTGTAAAATCCAACAATGATGGAATACACAAATCATTAATCTATTTTAAGGTAGTCAAGAATATCCAATATAATTTATCCAAATCAATCATATATTATTCTAAAATCACTACATTAGTATCAGAATCATATTAAGGTTTATCTTTCTCTCAACTATATATTTTCCAAAAACATTTATCCTACTATTGAGTCACTTTTCATGGTTCTACACAGTCTCAAGTCCTTAATCAAATATTACTATAGTACAATCCTTATATACTCCATAGTTATTATAACTAGTAAATAGTTGATACAATACTAAAATGAAATAATTATTTAATATCATTATCAGAAAACTAGTCATTACTCTTCATCTGTGGTAATATCGTAACTTGATTATTATCCAACAATATCATTTGTGGTATACTCTAATGATTTTTACATTGATTGGTGTAGTGTCCTAACTCCTTTAAGATAAAGCATTTTACATTTGAAACCTTTTTCTGACCCTTGCAATCACATACTCGATGTCCTTTTTCTCCCCAATTATAACAAACTCACATTCCCTTCATGCATTTACCAAGGTGATGCTTTCCACCATTATCACATATGTGAAAATCCTTCATTCCATTATTCCCTTTATCTATATTTCTCACTACCATCCTTTTATTTTGTGGCATCCCTTCAAAGCCATAGGACATAGAAAATTATTTACCTATCTTATTAACACATGATACTATTTTTTCATATGATGATAATATGTGGGAGACTATTTCTCTTTTAAATGTTGTCTTAATACCACGAAAGATATGATCCTTCTTAATATTTAAATCATGCATATTGCTTGAATTCTTATTCCTTCTACTAGGTGACATTTCTAAACAATGGAATACACTAGGTTAGTTTATGAATCTCAATACAAAATTCCAAACTTATAAAACACTTAACATAAATTGATTAGTTTATGGATATAATCCATAATAATAGAAATGTTTTCTTTGAGGAGGTGTGTACTCATAAATCTTTCATAATGTTTTGTAAAGAAAATTTGAATTATCCTAAGCATATCCCAAAGGAGTGTCATAACCAAGTGTACAATAAGGCCTATTGTCGTGTACCAGGATACCCCGGGTCAATCTTGAAACTCCTTATCAGTGTTTTCACTTCTAGTTACATCAGTTCTAGAGCCGCCTATACCTACTCATATCCATACATGGATGTATTTCTTGGAAAACATAAAAAATATCTACATTACCAAAAATCTAGGAAGTTCTTTTATACTAACCCTCAAAGTCTATCATAGGGTAACGTTCTCTAATTATATTTTATCTAAATCTATTTACAAGGTTTTTCTAAACTTCCTCTGATAACAATTGTAACTCCCCAACCCTAGAAGCCCAAAGTCGGTGCATTATTATATAACATTGACATTATTAAAAGGAATCAAGTCCCAAAAGACTAACAAGATTAGTAGTCTTGGAAAATAGAATACATATATAAACATTAAATTACATATTAGGAAATAAAACAAAACAAAAATGATCTTTTGAGAATACCATTAATCCCCTAGATTAACCCTACTTATCAATCATAATACACTTCTTGGAATATTGTGAAAATAAAACATAAGATAGGTGTGAGCTCAAACGCTCAGTAAGGTTAAGAAATACAACAGAAGATAACATAAACATTAGGCATGGTGAATAATTTAAAACACATGCCTTCACAAATCATAAACATGAATACTTTATGGGAGGAATATGAGCTGAGTAAATAATTCCATAGTAAAATATAGTCATGGGTATTCAACTAATCAAATAACCACATGAACAATCATTATTATTTTCATTATGAGGGAAGGTATAATTCCCGACATTCTGAAATATCCTGTCAAGGACTCAGCCAAGATGTCTAATAATGATTTAGGCCTCGGCCAAAATCAAATATCAAATTGGGAAAGGCCTCGGCCAATTCCACATCTAATTGTCTCATTATACCTACCAATGCACCGAGGATCTATAGAGGTATCCACCCATCACGTACTAAGTCCAATAAATTCCTCATATGAAAATGTTGAAAAATAACATAAACATTCATATAAAAAATAGCATACGAACTGTTAATACGTTAACCATAAACCATGAATGGTATAAAAATAGAACATCCACATTCAAACATATCATAAATCATTCAATACAATATGGAATATTGTATTATAATAAATCTAACTCAAACAATAATAATATCTAGTGAAGGATGTGGACATAGTTGAAAATGATCAGTAATACTCTTTGAAAAAAATATCCCTTTTTGTGAAATCATTTAAAAGTCACATATTTATAAAGGAAGTCATTTAAAGTTTATTTTATAATCATAGTGTCTCATACCACTTTGAAACTTTTTAAATTAATTAATATTTTAAAACCATCATGTCCATATAAATAAATCCTTAAATTCATTTTGAAAACAAGGACATTAATTAAAAATATTTCGAAAAAATAATATTTAAAATCATTTAAAATCATGATCTAGTTAAATATCCCCTTCCATAAAATATTAAATTATTCATTTTCGAAACATTTTAATGAAATATGGACATAGATAATAAATATGTTCCAGTTGATACATATAGATAAAAAATCTCAAATAACAATGAGATTGAGGAAATAACCCTAACCTTGCACATTTCCTTGGTCTAGGGTATGATTAAGCTCTTTTATAATGACCATAATATGTTATTAAATTATACGAGAACCATATTCATTTTTATTATATCATACATGATTCATTTATGACTTTATAATTCCCATTTAATAATGATTTCAATGTTAAATTAACATTTTGTGTAATAATCGCTTTCTTTATCGTAACTATTTAAACTCGTATAATTTAGATCATGATTTAAATAATTATAGAATATAAAACTTGATTTATATATCACATAATTTTGGAATATAAATATTTATAATAGATAGATATATGAAATAGAAGTCACCGTTTATGGAGATGGTAGGCCGTACATACGCATAAATGATGTTTCCGTTTTTATATCGTGTTGAACAGAAGTAAGTGAATAAGATATATGTAATTACATAAATATATATATATTTAGTAGAATTTTTATTTCATATATTACATACTTATTAATAATTTATATTTTTATAATCATTGTAGAATGGTGAACATGGGAATGAATCTCATCGCGTTGTGGAGATGATAATCCGTACATACGCACGAGCGACAATATCATTATATTGATGGTGAAATTGTATGTAATTGTGTGGTATGTCATATATAAAGAATAATTAAAATGTTATATTTATTATTTAAATTATTTATAAACATTATTATACCCATCCAAATAATGAAGTTTTTTAATAAAAAAATACACCACGATGTGGAGATGGTAAGCCGTACGTACGCACGTATGGTGACTTTGTCTTTTAAAGGATGGATAAAATAACAAATATGGTTGTAAAATATTTATAATAACATCACAATATGTATAATGTAATTGATTTATTATTTTGGTATGGAAACAACAAATAAAGAGTAAGTGGAAGAAGAAAAGGACTTGAAATGGGGTGGGGAAATTATTACCTCTTCTTTGGGCGTTTCATTTTGAGTTGATCTAAAGGACTCCATAGGTTGGCTTTCTAATCAATGTAAGGACTCTCGGTTGAAGTGAGGAAAATTGGAAGGATAATGGGGTAGGGTTTGGCTGAACCAAATGGCTTTGGAGATGTGAAATTAAGAGAAGTTGAAGTTCCCTTTTATAATATAGGTGATGGGAAGCTTAGGAAAATCATGGAATATTATTTTATAATAAAATAATCTTCGGTTACTAATGGATCCAAAAGTATATTGTTCATGTATAAGGTGGGGATGGGTCAAAATCCTCTCAAAAAATAGGTTTTATACAAGTTTAATTCACCATATTAACCCTATCATTTAGATTTAACTCTAAGTTGAAAAGTTTTTCTTTACAATGTCCTCTTGTATTACTATAATAAATGGTTAATAAACATACTATAAAATAACAAGATAAGCTCAATTGGTTAATTAATGACATATATATTATTATATAAGTCCTTTGGACGAACCATAGATTTTTATATATATTATATCTTTTAATAATATAATATTTTTTTAAAATCACATTTATGTCAATTTTGACCCTATTTAGTATTTTGTTTTTTTAAGTCATAACCACATGATTACATTGAAAAAAATTAATTTAATAAACCCAAATATGTCATAGGGACCTAGAAAATTTGTTTATGGCATAACAAATTTCAATATATATTGAATTTAATATTTATAATATCATTTATTTGATTATTTTTTTATAAGGAAAATACTGAATCAATATTGTTTCATATATAAATATATTTATTTTATGTATAAAAATTATAAATAAAATATCATGATGTTGGAAATCTTTTTATATTTATAATTAATAATTATAGTAGAATATATCGATTATATAACCTCATATAAAAATTATTTTACTAAAATATATATCTTTTTGTTATTTTTGACTTGACTTTAGGTTATTTAATATAAAATGACATTATCAATCTCAAGTGGGTCCATGGGGTCCACAAATAGACCCAAGTATACCCATGGTCAGAAATTTATCATTAAATAGTAAAAGGACACATTTTATGGTAATTTAATATTATTATAATATTATTATTTTACCCTTATTTACTAGAATTATCCTTTAACCATGTTAAATAGAATATTTAATGAAGTAAATATTCATAATGTATAAAAATATTAGTTACCTATTTACATAATTTTGACCAACTAATTCTAAATATAGAATTTTTTTACTAAATTCATAACATAGAGGTGGAAGAAATTAATTTAAAATTAATTCCCCTTTTCAAAACAAAAAAGCGTGTTTTTAAGAAATAAGAACTATCAAAAGATTAGCACTTGTTTATGTCCAGTTTAAATGTGAAATAACATCCAATGATTTAAATTATATAAAATGATGAAAATATAATCTAATGATACTTTAAAACCTCTCAAATTTATAATTTAACACTATAAATTATTTCAAATAAAAAAGTTTTTTTTAATTAAAATTTAGTATTTTTCATTATTCATCAAAATATGAAAGGTATCAGAAATGTACCTAAACATTATCCAAACTAAAGTTGTATGCCTTGATTTTATATAATAATTTAATTTTATTAAATTGAATATATAAAAGTTTCAAATATTGGTTTTAAAAAAGGGTTTCCCTTAAAATGTGGTAAAATTTCATTTTTTAAAAAATACTTCTTTTATTTGAAAAAAATAATATTTTGTACTTATATTAAGTCTTAGAATCAAATAATATGGATTCTAAAATTATATGGTGTATATAAAATTCAAAAATTAGTTAATACTATTTATAACCACTTTTGAACAGCTAGTTTTGTAAGTTGTGGTGCGCTCAAACTCAGTATTGCCTGTAGCGCAAGTTATTGAATTACTTTGAAGAAATAACATACTATGATGCCTTGGGGTGTTACGATTCTTAGATTAATTATAGATCTAAAGATGTTTTTAGAATAATTTTTAGTTTTTGTATAAGAATTAACCCATATCATTGATAACATATCTGGAAGCTGAGAAACTGTTCAAAGATAGAAATTAATTTTATCTTTCAAATACTGTTGAAAATAAAGGAACTATTGGGATTAATTATTTTCCAGTGGTAAATGAGTACCTTGATGTTCTTCCTGATGATTATTTTTGGTATTTTTCTTGACCATGATGTCGAGTTTACCATGTAATTAGTTCTAGATGTTATGGTGATTTGTAAACCCCCCATATCAAATGGATCATGTAGAACTTACTGAATTGAAAAATCATTTTTAGTAATTATTAGATATATGCTTCATCTGACCTATAACATCAGAATGGGGTTCCCCTATCTTATTTTTCAAAATAAATATAGTTAAATGAGACTTTTAATCAATTATAGATCCAATAATAACATTAATGTTATGAAAAAGTATAATTTTCCTCACATCGATGGTTTTTTATCAGCTTCAAGGTACATAGTATTTTTTTTATGGTTGACTTAAGGTCATGGAACCATCATTTGAATGTAAAAGAAGAAATCAATATGAAGACTGTGTTTCATACTATATATGGGAATTATTAATTTGTAGTTATGTTGTTTGGGTTAACTAATGAACCTACTATATTCATGGATATTATAAAGAGAATATTTCATGTGTTCTTGGATGAGTTTGTGGTGGTGTTTATTGATGCCATTCAAGTATATTATAAAAATAAATAGGATTAATAAAGAAATCTATGGTTTGTTTTGAAAAAATTAAAAAAAGAAGAAATTTTATGGAAGATTTAGTAATTGTGAATTTTAGTGGAAAACAATTTCCTTCATTGGGAACAATATTTTTAAATATGGAAAAACTATTCATACTACAAAAAATATTTGTTGATGAATGGCCATGACACAAAAAATATAAATTAGATTCACAGTTTTCTTGGTTTAGAAGGGTATTACTAAAGGATTATTAAAAATATTTGACAATTATCAATCCCAATGAAAATGTTAACTAAAAAGGTGTTGAGTTCATTTTGAAAAAAGAATGTGATATTGTTTTCCATGAATTGAAAAAAATATTGGTGAATGCTCTAGTTTTGGGCCTACCTTCCCAAAATGGATAATTTATCATATATTGTGATGCTTCATTGAATATAATTGGATGTGTACTAATGTTGAATGATCTGGTAATTTCATATGCAACACATCAGTTGAAAGCTCATGAGTTACATTATCCCACACATGATTTGGAATTACCAGCTATTGTTTTCACTTTGAAAGTTGGAGGAATCTTTTATACAGAGCTAAATGTGAAATATATACCAACCATAAATGTTTTAAGTATATATTTACTCATAAGGAATTGCAAATGAGGTAGAGAAGATGGATTGAAATGATAATGGATTATGATTTCATGGTCAATTACCATCCTAAAAAAGAAAATTAAGAGTAAGATTCCTTGAGTCGAAAACATCATGAATCATAAACCATGTTATTCTTGGAAGAGGACCCTATGATTAATGATTTGATGATTTTTTTATTAGATGTTGTGGTGCAGAAAATATTTTTGTTTTGTTTTAGGTGTTAGTGTATTTGTCCCTCTTATAAAGAAATAAGAAAGTAGAGAATAAAGAATATGAGTTATAGAAAAAGTTTAAATTTGTTAAAATTGGAATTTTGACTCAATTTAACATTCATAGAGATTTTTTTGATGATTTGGGAAGATATTAGGTGTGCCATGTGATTCACAGTTGAATAAATAGTTGTTATATGAAGCTCACAGTTCTCTATTTTAAGTTCATCCTTCTAGAACTAAGATGTACGAGGTTCTTCAAGAGTATTATTAGTTGGATATAAAGAAAAGAGATATTGTTGATTTGACTGTGAAATGTTTTACATGCAAATAGGTTAAATAATAATGAAAATTACCCAAGGGGATGCTTCACCCATCGTCAGTTCTAGAGTGGAAATGGGAAAATATACCCATGGACTTCATGGGAGGACTACCAAATACATCTTGAGGTAATAATGGGATTTGGGTTACTGTTGATCAATTGAATAAATCTTTACATTTCCATTTCAGGATACTATTTATTTGGATCAACTATTTATACTATACCATAAATATATTTTTAGGTTTTATATAGTTACTCTATCCATTATTCCTGACCAATATCCCAGTTTCACTTATAACTTTTAGAAAGGCATTTAGATGTTGTTGGGGACTGAATTAAATTACAACACTTCCTTTAATCCTCAATCCAATTGATAGACTAAGAGAACAATTCATAAATTGGATGACATGTTTTTAGCTAGTTTAATGGATTACCAGGGATGTTGGGATAATAATATTTCTTTATTTGAGTTTTTATATAATAATTGTTATCATTCTTGTAACACCCCAAGCTTCTACGGTACGCTTCTCTTTGAATAATGTGATAGCGTGTGTTGTACGCAACATCGAGTTCTAACACACCACAACCAATCAAACTATCTGTTTTGAATATTAATACCTACTTTTTGAAATTATATATATTTTATATTTCAAAATGGACTTCATTTTTGGTTTCGGAATATCGAAATTATCCTCAGATGAATTTTTGGTATTTTTCTATGAACTTCCAATTTTTATGAATAGTGAAAAATACTTAAAAACAACTTTTCTAATCAAAATAATTTATAGTGATAAATTATATTATTGAGTGGTTATAAAGTATAATTAGAATATATTTTTACCATTTCATCCAATGGTGTTCATTAGAATTAATTTCACTTTGAAATTGGACCTAAAAAATTGTCAATCTTTTGGTATATATTATTTCTTAAAAACACGCTATTTGTTTTGACAACGGAAATTAATTATAAAATTAATTAATGAAACTTATATGTTTAGAATTTTTTAAAATAGAAAACGTTTTTGAATTTGAAATATCAATTATATATTAGGGTGAAATTTTGGCATTGTTCTGAAAAACTTCAATTTTTGATGAATAGTGAAACTACTAAGTGGTAGTTAAAAAACTGAATTTTTCAAAAAACATAATTTTATCGCTTCTGTGAATGGAATTTAGAAAATCCTAGAGACAAGGTTAATATCAAGAAATAAAATTTGGTTCAATGAGATGAAAATAATTTTCGGTGAATAGTAACTTTTTATTTTATTTACCACGGTTAAAAGTAAATAGGGTAATTAAGGGTACAAATGATATTAATATTACCCTAACACTTGTCCTAATTCTATTGGAAAAGTGTATCTCGACCAAAAACAACCTTAGGAATAAAATATTTTCATCTAGGTCCACTTGGATTATATTGGGTCATTTTTTATTATTTAATTCAAGGAAGAGTTAAAAGAGTTAAAATCAATGTTTATTTACTAAAACATTTTTAATATAGGGTTATACATAAGATAAATTAGATTGTAAATATTAATTATAAAGATAAAAAGATTTCCTAAATAATGATATTTTATTTATAATTTTTAGACATTAAATAATTTAATTTATATATGACACAATGATGATGCAGTAATTACCATAATAGTGAAAAATTAAAATAATTGATATTATAAATACCCAAATAAATATAATTTGAGAGTTTTAATGAATTAAAATAATTTTATAGGATAATATGATATATTAGGATTGATTTAATTAAATTTTTTCTAAGTAATAATTCTGTTATAAGTTTCACAAAAATGAACTATTGAATATTGTAAAAATTGACATAAAAGCGTTTTTAAGACAAATATTATATTATTAATTGAGATTAAATTCCTAAAAATATAAGGTTCGGCCAAGAGACTTATATCATGATAGGTGTATCATTAATGGACCCCTTGGGGGTCTATTGGATGTATATAGTACGTTTATTAACTATATAATATAAATATACAAAGTGACATGGTAAATGTCAAACTAATTAACTAAGAGTTAAAACTAAAAGATAAGGTTAATATAGTAAGCCAAACCTGTCTAAATTCTATTGGTTGAATGTTTTTCTACCTATACACACCTTAAACTATGAATAATAAACTTTTTATCCATTAGAAACCGAATATTCATTTATTATAAATTAATATTTCTAGATTTTCCAAAGGTACCCCTCACCCCTCTTATAAAAGGGCACTCCCCCTTCTCATTACTTCACACCTTCAAAGCCTTTTTGTTCGGCCAAACACTGCCCAAATACTCTCTCAACTTCCCTCAATACATCCTGGAGGCCTTATTTTTATCATAAAGACAACCTAAAGAGCCCTTTTGATCAAATCAAAAGGAAGAACCCGAAGAAGAGGTAATGTTTTCACCACCCTTTTTCAAATTCATTTCTTATTCCACTTCTTCTTTCTTTGTTATTACCATTATAAAATAATAACTCCAGTATCTTATATATATTGTGATGTTATTATAAATATGGTACAACAATATTCAGTATTCTATCCACCCTTTGAATAACATGTCACCATACGTGCGTACGTACGGCTTACCGTCTCCACGTCATGGTGGAATTGTTATTCAATATATTATTATTTGGATGGGTATAATAATGATGTGTAACTCATGTAAATAATAAATATAACATGATAATTATTATGTATATATTATATACTATCCAATTATATATTATTTTAATATCAAAAGAATGATATTTTCGCTCGTGCGTACGTACGGACTACCGTCTCCACAAACGCGATGAGATTCATTCTTCATCGTATCCATTAAAGTATAATTATCATTTGATGATTTAAAAATAATGTTTATGGACTTGATATCATTATGGATATGAATAAGATACAACCTATCCATGACAAACATTACTTATGTAACAAAATATATAAAAGAAAATGAGTAAGTTAACACCCGAAACGACGATAATACTAATATATTGTTAACAAAGCAATGTTAAAGATCATATATGATATCATATTAATATATATGATTCTTGTATAATTTAATAACACTTATTTCACCATTATATAGGAGTTTAACCTACCATCAACCAAGGAAAACTACAAGGTAAGGGTTTATTTCTCAATCTCTTAATTATCCGAGTTTGTTTATACGTAATAATCTACTAGGATTTCTTTATCATCCACATCCATGTTTATCCAAAATGTATTTCAATTTTTTTTTTACCATTTACAAGAATATGGGTTAAAGTCATTTATACCCTTGTTTTACTTTTATAAGAGGTTTATAAAGGAATCTATCCGTCGTTTTCCAAACAAGGTGCGTTTTAACCTTTTCGACAGAATTAAGGTAAGAATGTTTTTTAACTTATACGGTGGGTGCGGCTATTTTCCACCGTAATAAAATCTTCGAAGCATCCTTTACAAGCTTATAAAATTATTTTCAAAGAAAGTGTCTTATTTTATAAATAAATAACTCTTAAATGATTTCAAAATAGAATGATATATTTCTCTAAAAAGAGTTTTGATTTCATCTATGTCAACATCCTTTGATGGATTTTACGCTTATTTGAAGTTGATTTATTATGATACAAAACTTCTATATTGTATTGAAGGTTTTGTGATATGTTTGACTGTGGATGTGTTATTTTTATACCATTCATGGTTTATGGATGAAGTATTTACATTTTGTATGCTATTTTTAATACGAATGTTTATGTTATGTTTAAACATGTTCATATGGGAATGCATTGGACTTAATATGTGAAGGGTGGAGCCCGTTATAGCTCCTCGATGCATCGGTAGGTCTCATGAGACAAAATAGTGTCTTGGCACAAGGCCTTGGAAAATCTTAATTTTATTCTTGGCACGAGGCCTTGGCTATATGGTTATGATAGTCTGGCATTATGCATTCCATCATTATAAAAGTGGTTATTGATATTGCATGTGATTATTCGATTAGTAGAATATCCATGTGAATAAGTAAATGGAATTATTTCATTTTACTTTTTCCATACTATGTTGAAGTTCAAGTTTAATAGGATTTTGTTTTAGTTATACATTGCCTTAAATGTTTTTTCTTATTTAGGAAAGTTTCCGCTATATTGTTATCCTTACTGGGAATTTGATCTCACCCCTTTTCTATGTTTTATTTTTCCCAGGATGTGAAGAAATAATTATGAATGACCTGCATGGATTTTATGAGGGGATAATAGTGTGTACTATGGATACATTATGTTGTTGTAGTAGTTTTTCACTTTATGATGTAATGTAAAACATTATGAATATATCTAGTGTATCCAAGGCTACTAAACCAATCGGTCTTTCGAGATTTGATCTTTCTTGTGATCATGCCAATGTCATGTAATAATGCACCGACTCTCGGTAACTGGGGTCGGGGCGTTACAGTTGGTATCGGAGGAAGTTTAGTACAAACCTTGGAAGCTAGATTTAGATAAAATATGATTAGAGCACATAGAATTAAGATGGACTTTGAGGATTAGTATAGAAGAACTTCCTAGAATTTTGGTATTGTAGAGATTTTGTGAGTTTTCTGAGCAATAAATCCCTATCTGGATACAAGCAGGTAGAGTCGTCTCTGGCACAGATGTACCTAGGGGTAAAACCCAAAAACACCACTTTGAGCTAGACTCGAACGGGAACTGGTGGACGACAACGGGCCTTGCTGCACTCTTGGATACGACACTCCCGGGGGATTTGCTTAGGATAACTCTCATTTTCTTTACAAATCATTATGAAGGGTTTATGAGTATATACTTCCTCGAAGAAAACATTCTTATGATTATGGATTATATCCATAAATAGTTCAATTTATGTTAAGTTTTTTGTAAGTATGGGATTATGTATTGTGATTCATAAACTGATCTAGTTTATACCATTTTTTAGAAATGGAACCTAGTGGAAGAAATGGAAACCGTATCAATGCACACACTCCATGTAGGGATTTCCATCCTGCTCAAGATAATTATAGTGGAGCTGGTGATGCAACTGGTGCCGATAAGATAATCACCATACTGGGACAACTTACTCAGGTTATGAATAATAACCTTACCCGTATGGAGCACCCTGATCCACAGCGTGGAGGATCATTGTTAGATCTCTTCATGAGGAAACAACCACCGAGTAAAAATCCCTTAGTAGCTGAGCAATGGATATTTTCCCTAGAGAAAATATTTCAGGCTTTGGGGAGTAGTGAAAGGGAAAAAGTTATCATGGCAGTTTACCACCTCACTGGAGATGCTCATAAATGGTGGTCATTGATTCAAAATACGAAGGAAGATGATGAAGTATCAAATATGGAATGGAGGGAGTTCAATGATCTGTTTTTAGAAAAATTCTTTCCTCGCAACCATCGAGCAGATATGGAAAGGCAATTTCTGAGTCTGAGACAAAAGGAGGATGAGAATGTCACAAAGTATGAGGCTAACTTTACAAGGATAGAAAGGTATACTGGAGATTATATACGTAAACCAAGAAGTAAGATTGATCGTTTCTTTGATAGGTTAAAACCATTTCTCCATCGAGAATTAGTATCACAATCCTTCTCGTCGTATGAAGACATTGTCTCATGTGCTATCAAGACCGAAAATGAATTCTATAAGTCTTATGACTTTAAAGAAAATCAAGAGAAGAAGAGATCTACTGATCAATCTGGGAATGGAAATAAGTTGAAGAAGGGAAATGTTGAATATCCATCCTGTGGTAAATGTGGGAAGAAACACCCCGGTACTTGCTTGAAGGGAACTGGAGTCTGTTACAAGTGTGGTGAAAAAGGCCACCAAGATCGTGATTGCAAAGGGGAGAAGGGAGCTACCAATGTCCAGTGCTACAATTGCAGGGAGATGGGGAATTATACAAATGAATGTCATAAGTGTCAGGGGAACTTACCTTAGAAAATGACAAGGGATCAAGGCCAATCTTATGCTATCACTAATACTGAGGTAGAAGCTCCAAAAGACATGGTGGTAGGAAATTTAATGGTTTCCTCAAGTTTATAAAATGCATTATTTGATTCTGGATCATCGCATTTTTTCATATCTTCCCAGTTTGCTAAGAAAATTAGATATTTTCAATTTGATTTAACAAGGGATTTTTCAGTTAAAACTCCTAAGAGAAGTATCATTGCAAAAACGTTTTGTGAGTCAGTCCCCATTAGAGCACAAAAATTTTCTTTATCTGCTGATCTCATCATCATACCTATGATTGAGTTTGATATAATCCTTGGTATGGACTAACTTTTGGACTATGATGTGAAGATTTATTGTAAAAAGAAAGAGGTTGCGATTCTTGATGATGATGATAAGGAACACCTTATCTTTAGAGAAGAATCATCGCCGCCTAATTCTTATCTAGATCCACCCCTAGTAGATCAACTAAATTCAATTATTGAGGAGGAAGAGAATGAAATAACTGTGGGTGAGGAAAGGAATGTTCAAATAGAGTATGTACCTGTTGTGAAAGAATATGTAGATGTATTTCTGGAAGATTTACCTGGACATCCTCCAGAACGAGAAGTTGAGTTTTCCATTGATTTAATTCATGGATAAAGTACTATATCGAAGACCCCTTATAGAATGGCCACTGTAGAATTAGTCGAACTAAAGAAAGAACTAGAGGAATTGAGTAATAAAGTATTTATTTTCCCTAATGTTTCTCCATGGGGATCCCCTATTATTTTTGTTAAAAAGAAAGATGGATCCATGAGGTTATGTATCGACTACAGGGAGATCAATGCTATAACAATAAAGAACAAGTATCCCCTACCTCGCATTGATGATTTATTTGACCAACTGCATGGAGCTCAATACTTTTCAAAGATTGACCTTCAATCTGGATACCATCAGTTGTGTGTGAAGAAGTAAGACATTCCGAAGACAGCATTTCGAACCAGGTACGGGCATTAGGATTTTACAGTAATGCCTTTTGGAATGACTAATGCACCCTATGTATTCATGGATCTGATGAATAGAGTTTTCAAGGAATATCTTGATGAATTTTTGGTGGTATTTATTGATGATATCTTTTTATACTCAAAAAGCTACAAAGATCATGAAAATCACTTGCGCATTATCTTGAAGACTCTGAGAATACATGAATTATATGGGATTTTTAGCAAGTGTGAATTCTGGCTTCAAGAGATTTCTTTTCTTGGCCATATTGTCTCTAAAGATGGAATCTCTATTGATCCTTCTAAGACCAAGGCAATCCAAGAATGGCCAGCACCTACGAATATAACTGAGGTACGTAGTTTTATTGGTTTAGCAGGTTATTATCGATGTTTCGTCTAGAATTTTTCCTGATTGGCTAACCCATTAACGAAGCTCACACGTAAAGGGGTTAAATTTGTTTGGACAAAAGAGTGTGAAGAATGATTTGAAGAACTGAAGAGAAGATTCATCAATGCTCCTATATTGAATCTACCATCGGGGAATTATGGGTTCGTTATTTATAGTGATGCATCGAAGAAAGGACTTGGTTGTGTCCTTATGCAGAATGATAGGGTTATTGCCTATGCATCACGACAATTGAAAATTCATGAACAAAACTATCCTACTCATGATCTTGAGTTAGCAGCTGTGATCTTTTCTTTGAAGATATGGAGGCACTACCTCTATGGTGAAAAATTTGAGATTTATACTGATCAAAAGAGTTTGAAGTAAATTTTCTCACAAAAAGAACTCAACTTGAGGCAAAGGAGATGGCTTAAATTACTCAAGGATTATGATTGTACAATACACTACCACCCGGGGAAGGAAAACAAGGTGGCAGATTCTTTGAGCAGAAAAGACCATGGAGTTTTGAACGTGATGAGAATTGAAAGGGATCCAATTTTCATAGATCTAGTAAAGATGGACATGGGAATAACCAGGGAAGGTGAAACATCAATTCTTTTTCAAATGGTTGCCAAACCATATTTACTAGAAAGGATTAAGAGTTCTCAGACTAATGATGGAGAATTTCAAAAGAAGATTAAAGTTGTGAATGATGGGAGATTGATAGATTTTTTGTATGAAAATGGAATTTTGAAATTCGAGAAGAGGTTTTTTGTTCCCGATATACCTGATCTAAAAAGGGAATTGTTGGATGATGCTCATAGTTCCAATTTCTCTATACACCCTGGGAGCACCAAAATGTATAGAGATTTGAAGGAAAATTTTTGGTGGGACAACATGAAGAGGGAGATTGCCTATTTTGTGTCAAGATGTATGGTTTGTCAATAAGTGAAAGCTGGAAGGCAACTGCCTGGTGGAGTATTGCAACCTCTTCCCATACCTGAGTGGAAATGGGACAATATTACGATGGAATTTTTCATGGGACTACCAAATACTCCTAGAAGGAACGCTGCAATATGGGTTATTGTTGATCGTCTTACCAAGTCAGCACATTTTCTTGGTATAAGAGAAGATCTACCACTGGAACATCTAGAAAGACTATATATTAATGATGTAGTGATACTTCATGGAGTACCCTTTCGATTATTTCTGATCGTGATCCCTGTTTTACTTCAAGATTCTGGAAGAGTCTTCAGAAATCCCTGGATACTGAACTTCATTTGAGCACTGCCTACCACCCTCAGACAGACGGACAATTAGTACGGACTATTCAAACGTTAGAAGACATGATGAGATCTTGTTCACTTGACTTTCAGGGTATGTGGGATCAATATTTACCTTTGGTAGAATTTTCCTATAACAATAGCTTCCATTCTAGTATTAAGATGGCACCATATGAAGAGTTATACGAAAAGATATGTCGCACACCAACCTGTTGGGATGACGTTGGTGAAAGAAAACTTTTAGTTCCAGAACTGGTGGAGGAAACGGTGGAAAAGGTGAAGGTAATCCAAAATCACATCAAAGCAGCTCAAAGTAGGTAAAAGAGCTATGCCAATAATCGAAGGAAGGATTTGGAATTTCAATTCGGTGATCATGTTTTCCTGAAGGTATCTCCATGGAAGGGAGTCATACGTTTTGGTAAGAAAGGTAAATTGAGTCCCAGGTACATCGGACCTTTTGAAATTTTAGAACGAATTGGGGTTGTAGCTTACCGATTGGAAATGCCGTCAAGTCTCTCCAAAGTTCACGATGTGTTCCACGTATCTCCGTTGAGGAAATAAATGCCTGACCCAATGCATGTACTCACCTATAAAGAATTAGAACTGGAACCCGATCTGTCTTATTGTGAAGAGCCTGTCAGGATTCTTGATACAAGAGAACAAGTACTGAGACACCGGACGACGCGTCTGGTTAAAGTTTTGTGGAGAAACTATAAGATGGAAGAGGCAACGTGGGAACCTGAGGAACTTATGATGAAGAACCAGAGTCTTTTCATGCAGTAGTATTATAGAAAATTTCGAGGATGAAATTATTTGAAGGAGGGGATAATGTAACACCCCAAGCTTCTACGGTACGCTTCTCTTTGAATAATGCGATAGCATGTGTTGTACGCAACATCGAGTTCTAACACACCACAACTGATCAGACTAGCCGTTATGAATAGTAATACATAATTTTTGAAATTATATATATATTATATTTCAAAATCGATTTCATTTTTGGTTTCGGAATATCGAAATTATCCTAAGATGAATTTTTGGTATTTTTCTGAGAACTTCCAATTTTTATGAATAGTGAAAAATACTTAAAAACAAATTTTTTAATCAAAATAATTTATAGTGATAAATTATATTATTGAGTGGTTTTAAAGTATAATTAGAATATATTTTTTCAATTTAATCCAATGGTGTTCATTAGAATTAATTTCACTTTGAAATTGGACCTAAACAATTGTCAATCTTTTGGTATATATTGTTTCTTAAAAACACGCTATTTGTTGTGATAGCGGGAATTAATTATAAAATTAATTAATGAAACTTATATGTTTGGAATATTGTAAAATAGAAATCATTTTTTAATTCAAAATATTAATTATATCTTAGGGTGAAATTTTGGCATTGTTCTGAAAAACTTCAATTTTTGATGAATAGTTAAACTACTAAGTGGTAGTTAAAAAACTGAATTTTTCATAAAACATAATTTTACCGCTTATGTGAATGGAATTTCTAAAATACGAGAGGAATTGTTAATATCAAGAAGTAAAATTTGGTTCAATGAGATGAAAATAATTTTTGGTGAATAGAAACTTTTTACTTTTATTTACCACGGTTAAAAGTAAATAGGGTAATTAAGGGCCAAAATGATATTAATATTACCCTAAAACATGTCCTAATTATATTGGACAAGTGTATCTAGACCACAAAAAACCTTAGGAATACAATATTATCATTTAGGTCCACTTGGATTAGATTAGGACATTTATTATTATTTAATTCAAAGAAGAGTTAAAAGAGTTAAAATCAATGTTTATTTACTAAAACATTTTTAATATAGGGTTATACATAAGATAAATTAGATTGTAAATATTCATTATAAAGACAACAAGATTTAATACATAATGAGAATTTATTTATAATTTTTAGACATTAAATAATTTTATTTATTTATGACACAATGATGATGAAGTAATTACCATAATAGTGAAAAATTAAAATAATTGATATTATAAATACCCAAATAAATAAAATTTGAGACTTTTAATGAATTAAACTAATTTTATAGGATATTATGACATATTAGGATTTATTTAATTAACTTTTTTATAAGTAATAATTCTGTTATAAGTTTAAAAAAAATCAACTATTGAATAGTGTCAAAATTGACATAAAAGAGTTTTTAAAACAAATATTATATTATTAATTGATATTAAATTACTAAAAATCTAATATTCGGCCAAGAGACTTATATCATGATATGTGTATCATTAATGAACCACTTGGGGGTCTCTTGGATGTATATATTATGTTTATTAACTATATAATATAAAAATACAAAGTGACATGGTAAATGTCAAACTAATTAACTAATAGTTAAAACTAAACGATAAGGTTAATATAGTAACCCAAACCTGTCTAAATTCTATTGGTTGAATGTTTTTCGACCTATAACGACCTTAACCTTTTAATAATCAACTTTGTAGCCATTATAAACCGAATATGAATTTATTATAAATTAATATTTCTAGCTTTTCCAAAGGTGCCCCTCACCCCTCTTATAAAAGGGCACTCCCCATTCTCATTACTTAACACCTTAAAAGCCTTTTTGTTCGGCCAAACTCTGCCCAAATACTCTCTCAACTTCCCTCACTACATCCTAGAGGCATTAGTTTGATCAGAAAGCCAACCTACGGAGCCCTTTTGATCAAATCAAAAGGAAGAACCCGAAGAAGTGGTAATGTTTTCACCACCCTTTTTCAAATTCATTTCTTCTTCCACTTCTTATTTATTTGTTATTACCATTATAAAATAATAACTCTAGTATATTATATATACTGTGATGTTATTATAAATATGGTACAACCATATTCAGTATTCTATCCACCCTTTGAATAACATGTCACCATACGTGCGTACGTACGGCTTACCGTCTCCAAGTCGTGGTGTAATTGTTATTCAATATATTATTATTTGGATGGGTATAATAATGATGTGTAACTCATGTAAATAATAAATATAACATGATAATTATTCTGAATATATGATATAATATCCAATTATATATTACTTTAATATCAAAATAATGATATTTTTGCTCATGCGTACGTACGGACTACTGTCTCCACGAACGCGATGAGATTCATTATCCATCGTATCCATTCAAGTATAATTATCATTTGATGATTTAAAAATAATGTTTAAATACTTGATATCATTTTGGAGATGAATAAGATACAACCTATCCATGACAAACATGTCCTACGTAACAAAACATATAAAATAAAACGAGTAAGTTAACACCCAAAACGACGATAATACTAAGATATTATTAACAAACCAATGTTAAAATATCATATATGATATCATATTAATATATATGATTCTTTTATAATTTAATAAAAATTATTTCACCATAATACATGAGGTTAACCTACCCTCAACCAAGTAAAAGTACAAGGTAAGGGTTTATTTCGCAATCTCTTCATTATCCGAGGTTGTTTATACGTAATAATCTACTGAGATTTCTTTATCATCCACATCCATGTTTCTCCAAAATGTATTTCAAAACATTTTTACCATTTACAAGAATATGAGTTAAAGTTATTTATAGCCTTTTTTGACTTTTATAAGAGGTTTATAAAGGAATCTTTCCGTCATTTTCCAAACAAGGTGCTTTTTAACCTTTTCGACAGAATTAAGGTAAGAATATTTTTTTAACTTATACGTCGGTTGTGGCTATTTTCCGCCGTAATACAATCTTTGAAGCTTCCTTTACAAGATTATAAGAATATTTTCAAAGAAAATTTTTTATTTTATACATATATGACTCTTAAATGTCTTCAAAATAGATAGAGATATTTCTCTAAAAAGAGTTTTGATTTCATCTATGTCTACATCCTTTGATGGATTTTACGCTTATTTGAATTTGATTTATTATGATACAAAACTTCTATATTTTATTGAAGGTTTTGTGATATTTTTGACTATAGTTGTGTTATTTTTATACCATTCATGGTTTATGGATAAAGTATTTACATTTTGTATGCTAGTTTTAATACGAATGTTTATGTTATGTTTAAACCTTTTCATATGGGAATGAATTGAACTTAATATGTGACGGGTGGAGCCTGCTATAGCTCCTCGATGCATCGGTAGGTCTAATGAGACAAACTAGTGTCTTGGCACAAGGCCTTGGAAAAATCTTATTTTTAGTCTTGGCACGAGGCCTTGGCTATGTGGTTATGATAGTCTGGCATTATGCATTCCATCATTATGAAAGTGGCTATTGATATTGCATGTGATTATTCGATTAGTAGAATATCCATGTGAATAATTAAATGGCATTATTTCATTTTACTTTTTCCATACTATGTTTAAGTTTTAGTTTAAAAGGCTTTTGTTTTAGTTATACATTTCCTTAAATGTTTTTTCTTATTTATGAAAGTTTCCGCTATATTGTTATCCTTACTGGAAATTTGAGCTCACCCCTTTTCTATGTTTTGTTTTTCCCAGGATGTGAAGAAGTAAATTATGAATGACCTGCAGGGATTTTATGAGGGGATAATAGTGTGGACTATGGAGACATTATGTTGTTGTAGTAGTTTTTCACTTTATGATGTAATGTAAAACTTTATGAATATATCTAGTGTTTCCAGGGCTACTAAACCAATCGGTCTTTCGAGATTTGATCTTTCTGGTGATCATGCCAATGTTATGTAATAATGCACCGACTCTGGGTAACTGGGGTCGGGGCGATACAATTCTTATATATAAATGGAACATTCTGAGGTATTATATAGAAAGAAGTATCGAACTTTAATATTTTAGGATGATTTTAGGGAATATATGTTTATAGTTCCAAAATTATTATTGGAATTAGTTGTGAAAATGAAGATGATCCAACAAAACATGAGGATGGACCAAATTAGGCATAAATGTTATGCAGATAATAGGAGGAATGAATTTTATTTTGAAGTCGGTGATCATTTTTTTCTTAGTATCTCACCATAGAAAAGTGTTATTACTTTTCGAACGAAAGGAATGCTAGTTCTATAGTTTATTGGACCTAATCAAATCATGGGTAATGTTGGTCTATTTTCCTACCAAGTACTTTTGTATTTGAGTTTTTCTCATGTAAAAAATGTTTTCTAATTTTTCAATGTTGGGAATGTATGTGCCAGATTGATCTCATTTTTGAGCCCATAAGTAGTCTACATGGAATAGAAACATTCTTATGAAGAGAGAAATATTCATATTCTTGATTTTATAAATCAATTATTGTGGAATGTGGCAATTCACGAGGTTAAGGTTTTGGGGAGAAACCACGTGGTTGAAGAAGAAACATGAGAATCTGAAAAATCAATGAGGGAGTTGTATCCACACTTATTTAATAAATAAATAAAAATTTTGAGGAAAAAATTTCCAATAGGTGGGGATAATGTAACAACCCCATAACTTATAAAATAATATTTTTTCATTCTGAAACTAAATAACTAAATTCATTATAATGGTATAATAAAACAAGTGGTATTTATAGAAATTAAGGAATTTATGCTAATGGAATAGTAACTTGACCATTAGGAATAGTAATCTATACAATAGAATAGAAACCTCACATATGAGAGTATAAATAAACTTTATGTATCTTGTAAGTGCAGTCATGATATATTTATATCATGGAATAAGTAAATAATTTTTTTTGGAAATGTTAAATTAAAGAATTAATAAATATTTTATAATTAATATAATAATGTAAAAGAAAATTTATTTTCATAAAAAAGATTCATAAATTCATATTTTATTTTTTAAATGATTCGAAGATAATTTTATGATACCTTTAATAAATTTTAAAGGTCTTATGAAATGTGTTATAGTTTTAAAATGGGTATTTTTCTAATAAAATAAATTTTTAATTGAAAATAAATTTTCTCGTATTTATAAAACTGTTTTCATAAAATTTAGTTCATTTTTCAATTCTATATATTGAAAAATTATTGGGGTGTAATTATTGAGTTTTTTTTTCTGAAATACATTATTTTCTTATGAATAGTGAAATATGGTAATTTACGGTATTTAACAAATTCAAGGATTATTGAGTCATAGATGATGTAAGGTTGATGTAAGCCCAACATATCGAAATATCATTCATTATTTTAAAATATTAAGTGATAATTCTCAAACTATTTATAGTATTGAGTCAAAATAATAAACTAATAAATATAATAATGAAAATATACCCATGTCCCCAATTATAAATTCCACCCGTCACGACCTATTCTCCTCAAACTTCAATGCCTATTAGCTAGTTTAATTTTTGAAAAATTATCTTACCAAGCCAATTACACACATCCAAGTCCCACTGGTTCCTACAAAATTTCAAAACCTAGGGCCTTAAGGAGGTTCTCAAGGGGGATAATTAAGATGTAAAATCCTCTTTCGTTTTCATTTATTTTCTTTTAAATTCTTCTTGTTTTCTTATACTATAATCAAATACCTTATCAGAGTGGAATTAAAACTAATTTATCTTATATATACTATAATTTTTCCATGTTTATGAAACAATTCATCATCAAACATCTTCTCCTCGCCCTATTTATTCTAAAAATGAGAACATCGCCTATGATTTGTCGATTTACTGCCATCGGGGATGATAAACATTCATTTTTATTTAGTGACTTCATGTTTGGTCATAAAACAATTATTCTGGTTAAATAATATTTTATTATAAATATTATAAGTTATTTAATATTCTAGAACTGAAATATAAACATGATATTTAGTGAAATGATATAAGTGGCTGATGATCGTAAAAACTGCTGAAATAAATTAAATCAGTTTCATTAATGTTTTATCTAATGATTCATCCTCATATCCAAAAAAATGATATATGTTATCCTGTAACATTATGGAACATATTAACAAATATTTATTTCAATTAATATTTTTTTCATTAATTTTACAAGAAAATATATAATGAACCAACCATGGAAACCCTGAAATTAATTCACCCAAAACAATTGAAACAATAAAATATTGTTAATAAGTGGGAGCTGAATGATATAAGAAGATAATGTATGGTATCATAAACATAATTATACTTCTTTAATAAATAAATTACACTCTTACAACCATTATACAGGATGTTTGAAAACATTTTAAGGACGTCGAACCCGTGGTAAGGTAGTCTTTAACTTAAATATTATTTTAAATGATTTAATGATTTATTCTTATAAATATTTATTTTTTATGTCCATTAAATCAAGTTTTTTTTATTAATTTCCCTATATAGTTATTAATTTTTAAATTTCTATTATGTGTTTTGAAAAGGGCTATTTTTCATGTGTTATGTAAGGTTATTTACCTTTAAAATATGTTTAATTGTCTCGTTTATGAAATACGAAAATATTTTTTAAATATAAGATAGGAGAAGTTTCTACCATATTCATGACTCATTATTATAATAATGTTTTTATTATATTTTTTCAATGTTATTTTTGAAGAATGCGATTTCATTATTAAGTATGCAGTTATAAAAGATATTTTATGAATAGAAGGGTATTTTGAAATAGGAATGTGTTTTTCTCAAGGGCTTAAATGAGTAATCAAGAGTTTTATTCATTATATGTTCCGTGTTAAATTTTTATTATGGGTAGATCCATATATATATCAATATATTATGATATTAATCCCATTATTTCACAATATATGATAGATTGTTCCCCATTATATCTCTAGATATTTTTGGTTGAGCCCATTATAGATCAATATTTGACGGGTGGTCCCCATAATAGCTCTCCAATGCATTGGGCACTTTGGAGATGGAATTTGACAATCAGGTTATTCCATTTGTAATTTTGAATGTAATATTGATATGGTGATGATTTCCCTAGGCTACTGCATTATTTTTCAATTCATTCTTATGAATTTTCTTGGAAAGTATTATTAATGGGTTTTGATGTTTTTAGTGGACTAATTATTTTCTTTATTTATGTTCATTACTGATAATTTCATGCTCATCCTAAGTTTTTAAAATGTTTTACATATGGTATAAGGATATATAAGAGAAATAAGGAATTAAAGTTTAATTTTAAGAAGATTTGTTAATGAAATCATGTTTTATTTTTTAAAGTTTTATTTTTTTTAAATATATACTATTTTAGTAGTGTCATATTTGAATGAATATGGTTTTTAGGTCCTAATTCTATAAATCTATAAAACAGATAAGATCCTTAATCTGAACTAATGTAACTTCTTGACTAAAACTCAAGATTTTGTAATGTTCAAGGTCAGGTTATTATAGAGTAAATAAGAGTTCTCCAGTGATGGTGATGAGAGTGGTAATAATGGGGGAAAAGATAGTCATGGAATCCATTTGAAAATTTTGAACGAATATTTTATATAGATATAAAACTTGGAGAAATAAAATAAAAATTAGATAAAGGTACCTCAAACAAAAAAATTAAGTTAATAATGATCAAGGTGAGAAAGATTTAATATTAATAAAGGAATTATTAATTTTTAATGTATCACCTATAAAGGAGAATAAAGATAAATAATCAATAGAGGATAATATTAAAGACAATTAACATCAGAATGATATTATATAGTAAATAGTGGTAAAATATAAAAATGATTTGAGGAAATTCAATTTTGATTTTGAAACTTCTATAAAAAATATAGTCAAAGTTCAAAGTGGATTGAAAATATTCCTAAAACTTATTTGAATGTTTTTTATCATATTAATCACAAATGACCTCATTTATAGGTTCAAAAGCACTTAGAGTTGATAAATATTAGTATAAAGGTTAATAAAAGACAAAGGAGTAGAAGTGTGTATCATTAAAAAGAAAAATTTTAGAAACCTATATTAGCCTGAAATTATTACTTTAATTCAAGATGATCTATGAAAGGGGAAGACAAAATTAATGTAAAATTCACTCAAAAAATAGTCTAACAAGTGTAAAATATATAATAGTTTTTATTCTAATAATGGAGACTAAAATAGTTGTCAAATTAGTTGAAAAACACATATATAAAAAGTGATATATATTATATTTTGGAAGAAAATATTTATTTCATGGATATTATTAATGTTGTGTAAATTTTTGTCATGTGACATATATTTTTTGGTTTAATGGGTCAATGTTTTGTAAATTCTTACCGTATATAAGAAACAAGGAGAGTGGGATAAAATCCACTAAGAGAATACCTTTTCAAAAGTAATTTTAGGATTTAGAAGAAAAATTAGAGAATCAATTTCAGTTTTTTTATGATCTTTGAAGAAGTTTTGATAAATTGGGTCATTGTGTGGATCATATTCTTACTATCATAATGAAATAACCAAAAATGAATAAATACATCAAATTATATTAAATGAATATGAGAGATAATGATATAGATTGTGTTTTAGAAATTTTATTAAGGGATTCAGAAATTGGAAGACCATGGATATTGGAAAATAACAACTCATCTATCATGATGGGTTAAATAAAGATTTTGAGGTAAGAAAGAACTATAAAGAAGGTTTCATTAGTTTTTGGTAATGAAAGATCTCTCAATATAAATGAGTTTTCTCAAAAGTGGATAGTTATAAGAAGCAAACATTATTGAAAATTATATTCATCAAGGGTATAGAACAGAACATAATAAGTGTTTATTGTCTATATAATAAAAAAATAATGTGAAATTTATAAAGGATGAATTCATAGTGAGTTTTATAAAGGAAGGCCATACATTGATTGAGGGAAAATAAAAAAAAGGAAGCTTATTAAATATAATATATTTTTTATATTCATTATATTTGAGTTTAAAGGTGGGATGTAATTTGTGGAATCATACACTTTTTAATAGAGGTGAATGAAACATAAAAAAAATTGACTCAAAAAATCCATTTTGATATGTTCTAATAAAAAATTGATAATTAGAGTAGATGTGTAAAACAAATCAAAAATTAAATATAGATAATTATTTAGACAACCCTTATAGATAATTAAATCTGAAATATATGTATCGATGAAGTGGTAGTAAACACATGAAGTTGTTTATTTATTCTCATTCATTAATAATTTCACTTCTATATTTGATTTTTTATTTAATTCACAAGAGCCTGATTCTCTAAAGAGATTAGTGTGTTTCAAAGGAGTGACGAGAAAAATGTGGTTATTCATATAATAAACTCTAGTCAGATAATAGGTTTGTGTATATGAGTAGGAATTATGAAGGTTACTTGAGGAAGAATGAATTTTTTTATGAGTATAGTACATAATTCACCCTATAAAATTGGTTATATTTAAATAAATAAAATATATTTAGTGGATATTTCATGGACCATGTTTTTTGTACATGAAATATATTATTATATATTTAGGTAAGTGATTGGAGAAATAATTGAAAAAACAAATCATTGTTTGTTTTATCCAAGTTTAGATATGTATTCAAATGAAATATATTATATAAATTCACAATATTTGAATTAATTAATGTTATTTTTAATCCCCAATATAATCATGGTCAAATAATTAATCAAAAATATTTTTTTGTAGCATTGTATTGATGTGATATTTTTTTCATATATTTTAAACAAAATTGGCTACTAAAATTTTAAACACGAATGGAGAATGGTTGTTAATATCACTAATTTGAAGGTTATTTAAAACACTTTTAGAGAGTGTGGAATGAAAAATAAGTTGTTATAAGATGAACAATAGTGTGCTGATTTAGTATAATATAAAACCATAAATTCAAAGACAGAAAAAAAATTTTAAAATGATCTATACAGAAATCTAATTCAAATAATATAGAGTAATGTACTTCAACTCATCTAAGGTTGATCAAAAATTATAGGCTCAAAATACCATTATAAATCAAAATTAAATGGTTTGAATAAGGATATATTTGGGGAACACATATCATATCACTTTTATTTATCATGTTAAAATAAAATATTTGTATGGTCCTTTGAAGTACAATGACTGGATTGAAGACTTGAATAAATAATTAAATCATATTGAGAAAAATAATACATATTTTTTTTCAGAGGTAAAATTTTTATTAGAACAATGTGGGTATTCCCAAAAAAACATAATGAAATATATGAAGATTCATGAAATAAGGAAATACTAGTGTTTAAGGGATACTTTAAAAATAAAGGATTTGGATTTGATGGCTGACTTTCTCATGTTGCATGTCTTGAGACCATAGGAACAATTATTATTATCTATCATTAAAATAGATATATGAGATTTCAAATGGATGTAAAGTCCATATTTTAAATAAATAGATAATCAAGTGGTTTATATTTATAAAAATAATGGGTTTACTTCCATATAATGTTGAATTTTCATTTTAGCTGAAAACATTACATAGCCTGTAGAAATCCCTGACATGTTTATAGAAAATTTTTGATGCATGAGTGAATTTGCTGAAATTTATGAATGGTAAAGTTTATAGAATCCTTTAAATAAATGGGTGATCAATGAAATCTCATATCACCATTTCTTATGTGTGTGATACATTTTTACTAGAAATATTAATGATGCTTACAAGGAGGTTTTTCAAATATGGATAATTTTTTTTGATATATAAATACTTTGAGAGAGATGATATTTCTTGGTTCTTAAAATCATATAATAAAATGATATTATTTTCCTTTCATAATCTATTATCCTCAAAAACTATTAAAATAATTAATAGTCTATTTATACTCTAATTAAAGTGTAAATAAAACATTATAATGATAGTTAAGGTAATTTTCTCAATGAAATAGTGTTCAAAGAACTCATTACGAGTTCACTCTATTTGAATACTTAATGACCAAAAATCATATATATTGTTTCATTGTGTGCTCAACATTAAATTTTACCAAAGTAGTCTTACGAAATTTTAGTGAAGATATTCCAAAGGTTTTTAAATTTTATAATTTATTTTGGTGTGATATATTACACTATATGAAATCCTTATCTTTCTATATTTGCTGATACAAATTGTGTTATAAGAATATATAATAGTAAACTCATGCTAGGAGGTCTGTTTTTATTATAGGAAAAGTGTATTTCTTAGAAAATAATAAGAAGTATTATATAACTATGAGTATAGTAGTAGTAATATACATGGCTATGAATTAATAAATAACATCATTTGTATGGATTGGAACTCAAATAGAAGGCCATATGGTGAAAATGAATTTTTTAATATTAGTATGTTGTAACCATTATTGTATAATTAATCCATAATATTAATCACTCCATTTATATCTATAAAACATAAAGACATGAAATTAAAAATTCCAAGAACAATTCATGGAAATAATTTTTAATCGTGAGTTTTTTATATGATGTAGTGTAAGATGTGTTTACCAATTATTTTCCCAATGAAACATTTCATAAATTAAGGTCAATTATGGGAGTTCAACCTCATTATTAACAAGTTAGAGGCATGGATTTATCCGATTTTCAAATATTATTTCGAATATTTTTATTATATAGAGATCTAATAACATAAAATAAAGAAATATTTTGTTTAAAAATGTGGAGAATATATTTTTGTGATAATATTAATGGGAAATCCCTAAATTTATTATGTGAACATTATGTGTGTGTTGGTGAAATAAACTATATAGATATATTTTTTGTGTATGTTTATATAAATTTGTCAGCACATATGTAAGGGATATTTTCAAGACACTTAGTGAAATGAACATGGAATAGAGAAATTGAAATTATTTTTGCGAAAATTGGTATATTGTTTGTTATAGAAAGTGATATGAGTTTATCTTTAGAGGTATCTCAAGAAAATATATATAAGATATTCTTTTTTATTAAATTGAGTTTTCCCAAATAGGATAATAAATGACTAATGGAAATATAATTTGTAATAATTAATGAATTAGTTTAAGATATCACCATTTACTAAAGCTGAAAGTGTTGTTTATTTTATCAACAGTTAATCATGTGATAATTACATTTTTATCAGATCTTGTTATACGATTGATATGATTTCTGGAATAAAGGGTTAGTTTGAGGATATTTTGATTTTTAATTTTTGTTTGATTCATTGTTTTCAAAAAAATACAAGGAAATAACTTATTAAGACCATATCAATTCATGTTGAAAATGATAAAAGTTTGTATAGATTTTATTTCAACATATCATAAAAGAAATGTTTTTATATTCAAGTACGTAACCTTATATTGGGTGAATCATCTATATAGGCCGTATTTTCTTTTAAAAAAATATGGAAATAAATGGATGATAAAAAATAATTTTCATATTGTTTTTCAGACATTAATGTAGATGTACAAATGATAGGAGAATATCTATAATAATGAATTATGAGAAAAATCATCTTTTAGTTATACAATGATCTTTTAATATAATTCTATATATCTAGGGTTTATGGTATATTTTATAGATATTCATCATTTTATCAATATTTCCAATTTTTAATCAAAATGTCGTGTTTTAATAGATGGGATCTAATGATGTTTATATAAGTTAACATAATAATGAAAACTCATTATGTTTATGTAATGTGGTTTTCAATGTGGTAATTCCACCAAACAATACATAACTAACATTACATGGAAATAAATTATGATTTATAATATGTTTTGGTTAGTTTAAATGTTTTTAAAAACAAATCATGTTTGATGAAGTGTTAATGAAAGAGTATCAATGGTTATACATGAGAAATAAAACATTTCAAGGGTTTTTTGTGCATGATTTGAGGGATAAAGAAAATCATTGTGTTATTAAAAAACATATTATGGTTATTCTCAAGAGGAATCAATTTTATGATTAGTATAATATTAATAGTTTTAAATTATTTAGAAAAATGTACTATAAAAGGTAAACATGTCATAGGTTTTGAATTTACTATATATATATATCCAAAATTCAGTTGTAACACCCCATCCAAGATCACATGAATGGAACTAGATCATGGTATCTACCTAACCTCTGGAGCACCTCCTCACAAATCAAATTATTTTGACTTGTGATGAGGTCCTAGAATAGTCATGAGTGATCTATGACCCTAAAATAAATCATGGAGTCATTCCTGTATCACCCAAAAATTTAACTTGTCATGTCCTTATAACAGACACCCCCAAAACATGAAAACATAAAACAAGGTGCCCCATATTCCCCTAAAGTCAAGAATAGAATATATATAAAAATAGTTTATACGATACGTTAATACAATATAGGGTAGAATAAAATAAAAAATGACTATATATAATGAAAATAGTGGATCATTTTCCATGAAACATTTTAAGTGATAACTAAAATAAATACACCAGCCAATGGACCAACTGACATAATCCATCCTACTGATCTTTGAACGCCATAACCAGCAAGACCTATATTGTGTGTGTATCTCCAAGAAACACCTATTTATTGAGAAAAACCTAGACATTATACCAATATACATCAATACCCAAGTTGTGTACTATGGTAGGGGTCCCAATAGGAATCCTAATGCCGCAATAATATCGAGTGTTATTGTGAACATAGGGATATGCATGCAATACATATATAAAGTGTGTTTTTATATCCATTAAACACACTCATCTAGAAACACAGAACTTAATAAACACACAATAATACATGTAAATCTATCAGTTGTAAACTAGGACACCATGATACTTTGATATACCTTCTTCAGATCTATGATGGAAGGAAGAGGTCACCTCAAAAGGAATCATAACCAATACTTAGAGATTCATGGTTAGGTGTCAAACTAATTCCTCAACCCATACCCAAAGATGTTAGGTGGGGTGTTGTGCCTTATATCATATCCAATCCCATAGCAGGTGACTTAAGGTACACATCATCCAAGACCTTGAACCACTTCCCAATGGTACATGGCATGGTCATATATCCACAATCCTTAAATCATCCCTTCACACACAAGTGACTTCCATTTTCTATATGTCACATCATTCCATGACCCATCCCTCACTCCCAAGGCAGTCCTGTATCACGATCCCCTCATACTCAAGGCATGGTCTATGACTAAATTTTACTCCAAAAAAATCTATCAGTATGACCCAAGCCTTATCAATCAAGGAAATTTTAGGCCCCAAGGTCCTCTCGCCCACTAGGTCCTTCTCCGATCAAAAGCATTCCATCAGTAAACACATAAATCAACAAATAGGATACACAACCTATAAAAAACTCACCATATCATCACTAGGAATATCCCCTCTGGACATAGTCCTGTAGATATAGTATTCATCTTAGATCCCTTAAACCTATCATAATACTCATTTCAACCCATCATGGGGTCTATCTCATCCATATGGATCAGCCCATTAGATTGATACCTAAATAAGTTTCTCATAGGGATACACATCCAATATTCATTATCATGAAACATGATACACATAAGGATTTTACAACAAGGGTCTCAAAAAAAGAACTAATTCTTTAGAAAGAAGTAGATCACACAAACATGGTCCAATATATTAAAATTAATTCAAAAAATCCATTTCGACTTTCTTTAAAAACTAAGTCAAATTTCCATTTAGAACAAATTGAAAAGGAATCACATGTCATCATACTCATTCCACCACCTTATCCAAAATCTCATCAAGTGATTATTTAAAAAAATCCATTTATTGTTTTGAAATACCCTTTCAAGCCTATTTCTCAATTCACAAATTTCCTTTGAAATTACTATTTAAACCAACCATTGCATAAAAAAATTCGAAATGAATTACCATTCTATTTGAAATCCAACACATTCCACAAAGAAAAACATATAGTAGGCCACCATAAAAAATTAAATTAGGTAAACACCATTAAACAATTAGTAAGAGATGGGGTCATTGTCGACTATTTAGATGATGCGAGTACCCATAAATTTATAGAAAAATCACATAGACCATATATATTATAGAAAATAATAATAATAAAGGAAAAAAGTAAAATAATAAAATATCTAAGAGAATCAAATAAATTCAATTCCACCCACCTCAAGCGATGTTCTAATAGTCATTATGAGGCTCATATTGGCATCCACTGAGTCCATGAGAACATATCTCATCAACAAACGCAATAAATTAAAAATTTAAATAATTAAAACCAATTTCCAAAATCTACATAACTAATAAAAAATTACCAGGAAGCCTCACTATGATAAAACCACAAGAAATAGGGTGTTTTGCACTCCAAAAAAACCACCAGATCTAGGGAACATAAGATCACAAAAAAAATTATACAATCAGTATCGTATTTAACCTATATTATCTGTTAAGATGAATAAAATAAAAAAAGAAGCATCCCAATTGATGATAAAAAAATCCTATCTTAAATACACCTATTCAGTATATTTTATAAATTTCACACATGAAATCCCCAAAATGAATGAAAAATCAACAATTCTCAGGTGAAATAATCCCTAAAAACCCTATTGGTTAAACCAAAAATTTAGGGATAAATAAAAAATATGAACAATCATAAGAGATGCATAAATATTACCTTGAATCTGTATGAAAAAACACTCCTAAATGTATTGGAGGAACTAATGGAGATAAAGGTTAAGTGGTTTATCTTCTACAAAACTCATGAAAGCGTCATTAAGAATAATTAAGGGGATTTTAAATTATAAACCCCCTTGATCATTTTAAAAAAATGGAAATCTACAGTCTTTGTATCATGACCCTGGGGGTTCCAAACAAGATTCACTATAGCTAGAGGGGACAACCTTGTCCTAACTTATTCTCGATGTGACCATGGGAAGTTGTATGATGAAGAAAAGTAAGAAACCCCACATGCAACCCCTTCTTTTTTTTGAGAATATACTTTTCTCTCCTTCCATGCAATAATCCTTACTACATCTATTTTTAGTGTGACATTGGGAGATTGTTACGTAAACTATAGTAGCAGTAATTTAATTTCATCAAGACTTATAGTCATATCTCTAACACCCAATTAAAAACTCAAAACACATTATGGGTCTCATTACACATCTATAAAAATCCTCTAAAATTTAAAAACACTCCAAATCCAAATCCCAGTCAATGATCTCAAAACATACCCTTCAAAAAACAAAATAATTATAAATAATATGAAAATGACAACCCATAACTACTTGAATCGTTAAAAAAACCCCATGATAATGATTATTTTCTTCGAGAAGTCATGACAGACATCTAACCACCACTTCTGACCAGCCATAATTGTTAACTCATTTATAAACTATAGTTTTTAATCTTCGAGCATCAAATATTATTCCACTACATAACCCTAACCCACATTCTCGAATACACTGAACATTCCATCAAAAATACCTCTTTGATCCCCAAGCCATTTCAAAAACATTTATAATGATTCTCTTAGTATTGTTTCTACTTCACTATATTTTTTTTGTAGCAAACACTAGTGATTTATTCCTTGGTCGGCTTCTCCTGAAAAATTTTAAGATCACCCTAATCGCATATCTATAATTCACTACACCACTAGGACATGATACATTTATCATCAAAGTAATCTATAAACCATAGAAATACCCACACCAAATCCTAATCATGATAATCACTGTGATTCCATTATTGGATCACCAACTAACACATCCAACTACCATTATCTATACATGATCATTGATACCATTCCAATATGATTCACTTATATATCACACCACTATCATTCTCAGTCTATTTAAAAATAATGAACCCCCTATGAAACCACACATAAATTCTCAACTTAGGTATGTAAATTTATTATCATCCTTTTATCATCTCAATCATACATTTACAATATTTAGTATACCCACAACCCTTCCAATTAGAGGGTCATACATCTTTGAATGATATGATTTTCAAAACTGTTAGAATATAATTATCATTTATCTATCGAGCCAAACATAGGATCAAAACCACATCAGTATTTTATATTAATACTTTTAATGAATGGATATGACCACCCAACTCATACCCAATCAACAATCCAAAATATTTATTAATAAACAATAAGATAGTAATAAAAAACACCCTTCAATCCAAAAAACAGATGGTCCTCCAATTAAAGTGACTCAATACTGATGGATCTCCCCACTATAATTCTCTACTGTAAATGGCTAATTCTGAATAATAGTTCTCCTATCCCGATGTGCCCCAAACCATCACTCCCTTTCCTGGTTTTAATAAGCATACTTTACACATAAGATTTAATACCAAATGATATATCACATGGTAAAAATTCCATTATTTTACATTATTTTCATATGGTAAACATTAAATCTCAAAAATAAACACACAATTCCAAATCCTGAAGGTTTAGTGTCTTGTTTAACTATCTACATTAGTAATTGTTTTATAAAAAATGTGAAAAATTATCTAGAATCCTATCATAGTAGAATTCTTATGGAATCCCCATAGGTTACAACTATCATCATAGCCTGGGAAATAGAAATATTTGAGTGGGGTGTGTTCAAATGATAAATAAGTAAAAAAATATCAATATCTCATCATGGGTAAGATCATAAAAATGATAGAAACATGATTGGGGATAAATATATTATTTAACAGAACATATAAAAAAAGTGTCTTGCATAAGTCATGATAGAAGGACATGTAATATAAAATTAAATACATATATCTTCGAATAAGAGTGCGAGATATTAAACTTGATTCATAGAGAATAGTCACAGTAATATGACATAGAAATGTAGGATGTCATTGAAACATAGAAAAATATGGAATTATAGAACAAACATAATTATAGGAAAATATTACATAGTATTTTAAGTGTCAAAATCTGAAATCCCATTAGTGACAAGAGTATCATAACTCTTCTATGATTAAGGAATCTATTGTCATAACTCTTTTTCAATTATTTCCTCAAGTATAATAACTCATGGTCTGTTATTAACTCGAGTATCATAACTAATGATCTATTATTATCACAAGAGTTATAAGACCTTGACTAATTTCTTAGAGGGTTAAATAGGACCCCCTTCATCAGCGATACATATGTGGTCCATAAAAGATTATTTATTCATAATATATTGAAAACCCATGGATAGAAAATGGGTTTCATATCAACTAAAAATGGTATCACATAATGTGATATGAAAAGTAGCTCAGGTGATATAACAAATTCATTCACAAAAAATGATTACTTAATATAATAATTTATTGGTGATTCATAAAACATAACTACATATAAGATGTATCATTTAGAGTTAATGATGAAAATGGATGTTAATCTTAAGAGTCCTTGGAATTTTTTTTTTAATATTATCAAAAAAAGTAGTAGTCAGGTGGCACTTTCAAAATCATTATTTGAAAATAAATCTAAAAAATTATTGCTTTAAAAGTACATAAATGTTTAAACATAGTTAATAGAAAAGACTTTGAAAAAAAATCTTTAATAATAAAACCGTGAAAAATCCCTCTTTAAAATAATAAACCTCCCTTAAATTTTCAAAATATTACTTTTGAAAAAAATAAAAATATTTCCATTTATTTCTAAAATCTTTAGGTACATAAGATTATCACTTTCTAAACCATTATTACTCATCAATTATATTATGTTATGGTTTGGGTCGGTATGAACGCCTATAAGAACAATGCTATAAATTTATATATTGAATTAATACTCTCTAACATCTTGTATAAAAATTTAACCCTATTAATAAATTATTTAATTACCATATTAATATATATTAACTTTTATTCCCTTAAATTATAGTTATTTTTTATAAATTTTTTAGGTGGTTATAGTTTATTTTCATCATCAAATGTTTGTAATTTTAATTGTTTCTCACATACTTTGTAAGGTTTATGTTAATAACTATTATTTGATGATAAGTTAATCATTAATTTATTGTTTAAGTTACTTTAATAGATGTTTTATAATTATTTTAATATTTTAAATTTCATTCTATAGGAGTTTTTAATGGTTCTGGGGGATTAAATCAGTGGTATGCTAGTTTTGGTAATTTTAATGAATAAAGGGTGGTATATTAACAATAAGTTAAATAGTAATTCCAGATTTCATGAAACATAATCCAAAAATTATTTTACCATTAAATTATATTATTTATATTATTTATTTTACCATATTAATCCATGATACAATTTTATAACATTACTAATGTAGTTGGTTAAACTGATCTAAACAAGAACATAATATTATCGATGGGTGATTATGGTTTTGAAAGTGATGAATTTTTAGTAATATAATTATTAAATAAAAATAATTGTATTATTTATATTTTTTAAGGTGTTTAATTATATTTTAATATATTTATATAAACAATAAAATACTATCGGGATAGAGGAAAAAATACACCACTTTGTGAAAGTTTTATTCTGCACGTGCACATAGATGATGTTTTCATTTTTTGTAGAGTGGGAAAAAGGTGAAAATTTGTTTATATTTTCCATAATATCAATAATTATATTAATATAACATTATTATAATAATTAAAATTTTATAACCATCCATTTAAGGTGTTAAGAAAAAATAAAACACATCATTTATGGAGGCATTATTCTATACTTACACATCCATCTGAATTAATTGTTTTAAGTAATAGATTGAAAGGTAGGTAATATTTATTATAAAAAAACTTATTAGTATAAAAATAATTAATATTTAATCATTTTGTAATGGGTACTATTGTTTTGAATGAGAAAGATAGAAAATGAAAATTATAAGAATATGACTAGTACTTACATTGAGAATTTGATCTTTCTCTTGATGTAATTACAGGAAATTGAGAACTTAAGGATATTACATGGATCAAGGGTATATAAAAAATTGTAGAGGTATATAGGGGAATGTAAAAATGGGATAATTTTTAGTTTGATTTTTGAATTTATAGTAGCCATGAATGGGTGGTGGAATGCCCGTTTTATAAGTGGGGGAATGATGTGTTTGTAAATATAACCTCTTAACATATAGAGAGCACATTATTTAAAAATAAAATGGCTAGAAAATTGGAAAATAATGGATTGGGAAATGGGATAAGGTCTATAATATCTCATCCATTAATTTTGAGACATTTTTCTTAACATTTACTAATTCTGTTATCCTTAGATTTTACACTTTCACAATTTCTAGTCTTTCTATGATAACTAATTTTATACATTATTAATTAATTATAATGAAATAAATTAAAATTTAAATTATTATATAAAATAAAAAAATAATTTAAAATTTTTTTAAAAATGAATTTTTTTTATAATGTTAAAAAAATTAATTTTAGTGTTATCACACATAACACGTAAAACCCATTTTTAGATAATAGTGTATTTTTTAGCTTAAAAATAACCATTGGGATAAAATTATCAATGTTTTTTTACATAAATAACACTAAATTATTTATTATAAAAAATAATTAATATTTACTTGGCTTTAAAATAAATAAAAAACATAATTTTACTATGAAAAGTTTACTTAATAGAAAAGAATAAAAACTATTTTTTAGAATAAAATATTACTCATATTCTGAAATGTTAAAAATATGTTTTATAAATACAATTTTTTCTTTTCAAATGAAAAATATTATCCCTTATATGAATATTTTTTTAATTAAAATGTTTTTTAAACTTTTAAGTTCTTCTTATACAATGATAAATATATAAGAGTTCTAGTGTTTGAAAAAATTTATTTTTCATTATTCACCTAAAAAAATATTTTCAAAAAAACAAAAAATTCATCTAGTGGTAATATTTTTATATTTAATCCAAAAATAAAGATCATTTTTTCAAATTAATGTTCAAATATTAATGAATTAATCATTATCATGAAAATAATAACTTCAGTGAATAACTAATTTTTTATAAGGAAATAAATTTTTAAATACTAACTGTTATTATTCTCATATTTTATAAATTACAAATAAAATTATTGTTAAAATAGTATTAATATCACAAATATATTATATCTTCATTTAACTATAATATATTTAGTTTCTTAATTTAAAAAACATATCACCTCAAAAGGCAATTTTAAGTAAAATACATCTTTTTGAATAAAATGATCTTATATGTTGTTTTTCTATACAAATTTAATTTTACTAGTGAATTGGTATTAAAAATTACACATTTATTTTTCCTTATATATATATTTAAAAATTACATTACTTTAATTTACATATATTAATTAAAGGTATATATTATAATTATAAAATTTACTACATATGATTTTACTTTGGTAAAATGCATCACGATTTGTTTTGGTCTGATGTTACTTTAGGATCAAGTTATCTAGTATAGTATATATTTAAATGAAAAATTAATACTAATGTTTTGGGCCTTTTCATTCTTTTCCACTTAAATGAATTGTTTTCTGAAAAATTTAATTTTCAATAACTAACAAAAATAGTTATGGGTATCCATAAGATATAAATGAATCAAGATAAAATTTCCAATATGCTATTAACCATACTAACGTCAGTAAGACTGTAAAAAATAATTGTAAAATCCCAAAAAAAAAATAAATTTTATACAATTATAAAAGATAAAAATACTTCATGATTTACCATAAAATAATCTTGGTATACTCTGAATCGGGCCTCTGAACCAGTCCACAACATTTCCCTAGAGGCGTTTTTATTCCTCCCATGTTGAAAACATGTGTCAGGAATCATGAATACTCAATTGGGAATGATTTATTACAAAAAATAGTTATATAAATAATCATGAAAAATATAAATAAAATAAACACTGATATTAGAGATGGATAAACCCATTCCCACCTCCACATGACCTCATGTGTAACTACTAACCATGTAACCACACTTGCTCATAAGAGAACAAGAACTAGGTAAACCTAAAAAATGAAAATGTTGGCATGATCATATATATTGTATTTAGGTATATCTAAATAAGAACCACTACCAATTCCATACTATTAAATATAAAACTATTTCATGCTATTCTGAAATTAAAAATATAAAAAATAAGGTTTTATATTTATTTTTAAAATAAGTAATAAGAAGACATTACTTGAAATCTGTTTTACCATTATTATTTTGATTACCATTTCTAAATAACAATACACTTTCAATAATGCATTTATAATAAGAATCATGAGAAGATGAAAACATTTTAGTATTAAATAATAACATTATGTGTTGAAAAAATTATAAGTAAAGCCGGATTTCTATAATTTTTGACATGAAAGTTAAACTAAATAGTGGATAATTTTAAAAAAAAAATTATGGAAAATAATATTAATGAGAGGAAGCACCATATAAATCCCTAAGATCAATGGTATTTGGGGTCCTAAGATCATATTACACTTGGTTATCGATTGAGAATAACTCTTTGCCTACACGATTCACTAGAAAGGAAGAAGTAAAATTTTTAGAGGTAACCATTATAATACCGTATGATTTTTATTATTATAACATAATCAAGTCAAGGAGCTCGGGACCAAGCCCTATCGACATGACTAACATACTATTCCTTATTCCACCCTCCTTGGTACCCAAGACTCTAATGTCCCCAGTTCATATGGATTTTAGTTTTTATCAATCTTGAATAAACTTATATAACACATTTTTCTCAAAAATCCATCCACCTTCTCACATTCGATCTCTATCATTAATCAAATACCATTTCCAATTCATATAATAATAGAACATGATTTTACACTAATAACATATTCCAATTCACACATTTAACAAATTAATTAAATTTCCTAATCAGGGGAAAAAATAAGAGGGTTTTTCCATTTTCAAAAAATATTTCGAAGATCCAATCGGGCCTCACCACATACAAATAAACACATATCTTTTCGAAATAAAATTTGTAAAATTATAAATTTTATGATATAAACTATTTAAAAAATGTAATATAACATTTAGGGTTCGGAAAAATATAAAAAAACATTCAAATATGCTTAAACCATGGAAAATCATATTGAAAACCTCAGAGGAATCATAGAAAACAAGTAAGAATCCATTTCCATGATCCAAACCCATTTACATAATATAAATACATTTCATATGAAAAGGAAATAATAATTTTATAACACTAAGAAGTCTTATATTTCATGTTAAATGGTTATAAAAATGGATCATACCTCAAAACATGTTACCTTTGGCAACATTTACTCAAAACCACCTCAATGAGGTATATAGATTCATTAGAGAATGGGAAGTACCCAAGAGAACTAAAACACCCCTTTACACATTGACACACATAACATTTTCATATATTTATAAAATAACCTCCAATATCATTTTATATATTCACACCAATATGGGGTAAAATATTTTTAGAGGGTACTTATATATATATATATATTACCAACTATGAATAGACATGAATGTCTCCCTCAACAACGGTGGGTCAAATCCTACTCTAGGAAGTCCAAGGAACAGAAGAAAAATATGATAAGTCCAAAACTTATAAAATCCTCAACTAAAATTGATATATAATAGAAAATAGATAAAACCCTACCCATATTTGGTGGATAACTCACTTCCTTCAATTTCCATGGAAATAAATGACCTTAATCCGGGCTTAAGAACCTTAAACATCAGGAATCAACAAAAAATTCCCAAAATCAATTTAGGGTTCAACTAATTCACACACACCTTACAAGAGGAAAAGAAACACCAAGAAACAATGGAAGATAAAGTAGGAGTAGATGAGGAGAAACTCATTAGAGGATATCATAACAGAAATTGAGAGTAGAATCGGCTCACTAGAGTGAGGATAGGGGAGGTCGAGCCTCCTTCTGTCATGGGTCATGATGTGTATGGAAAGGGAAGAAAGGGAGAGTGAGTAATGGGGGTGTGGGGAATTAGAAATATGTTATTATTATTAATTGAAATCAAATCATTATTATTTTTTATTTTTTAATATTTGTTTCTATGCCGAGACACTACACACACTTTAGTTGTATAGTTAGCCAAACCATGCGCCAACCATGCACCTCCATTGGATGTCTTGTAAACCTCACAAGTTCAGAGAACATGGTTATGTAAACCATGAACTAGAAACTTATTCATCTCTACTAAAAGTTTTATACACCATTGTATGGTCTGCACATGGTTTCAACTAAGTATACACCAACTGTGCACCGGTTATGAAAAACTAAAATATTATGATTTAATACCCGGTATGGATCAAAACTCAAAAATGTGGTAAAATATAATTTAATAATTAAAATTAATTAAGAAAAATTAAAAATTGATGGTTTTGGTATGAAATGTTTCCCAATAATTTACACTTTCTGTCCCCAGAAATCCGAAAATATTCAGTTAATAAAGACATGAATTAATGAAAAAACACCTCCCAAAATGAAACCTATACCAATAAAATACCAAAAATGGAAAAAACATTCTCCTAAAAAACTAATCCTAATAATAGATTACAGAGTACATCCTTAATAAAATTATCCCACACATAGAGGGAAAACATGTTAGAAAAAAGATCTTGAACCACCCATCAATTGATTCAATGAAAGAGACTCAACTCTCCAAAAACAACCTTAAAACATAGAATAACCAAAACCCTAACCTATAAATCACCCAATAAACCATTTATGTATATTTGGTATATTTATGATAATATTTTATATTATCCACAATCCATGTTGACTAACTTCCACTCTGATCGGGATCGGGCAGGGTGGGGACAAGTGATTTCCTTTTTTAAGTGAACTTGGAAACTAGGTCCACTACAAGCTCTTACCTTGGTGATCTGCCCACATTTTTTGAATTATGGTTAGTCCTAGATATTCCAAACTAAATAAAATCAAAAAAACTAGAAAAAATATAAAAATATAAAAGATATGATGCACGGAACAACAAATATCATCTTCCATAATGACATCATTCGAATCCTCCCAAAGTAGAACTTCAAATTAAATGGAGTTTCCTAGAAATGGAAAGGGAAAAAACACCACAAAATATAATATATATTCCACCAAGAGATAGGGTTTATATATATTTCTTATGAAAAACCCTAATGGAATATAAGTTGGTAAATAACTAAGGGATGACTCCGAAGAGAAACCACCAACACCCAACCGAAACCTTAAGTACATTCCAAAACCCAAAAAACAATGGATTACCTACATATTAAATTATTAGGACCAACTGATCAAATTAGGAATAAAATGAGTTGATAAAAATAATTTAAAATTATACCTCAACAAGATCCTTATACTCAAATCTCAGCCAAGGGAGTTCAACCTAAGACTATTTCTTAAAACATCGAGCCTCAATGAACCCAATCAATTATAAACATAAAACTCCCTTCCTAGTCATCCCAACCACTCAATAAATAATTTTCCATCAACGATAGCATTACCCACACCAAATGCATGAACCTTATCAAAATTGGTGATAACTGAAACAACTAATACTTCCTAAGTTGTTTTCATGGAGAATACACTGAGAAATTATTATTCAGAATTTCATCAAATACTCCATACTCCTCATACATGAGAAGCTCAAATCACTAAATGATATCCATAATGGTTTCCAAAACTGAATTTTTTCTAGAATAAATAAAACCAAAGAAACGGAAATGTCAAATAGATTCTACTTCGACTTCAGAAACACAAGTTGGATCAGTATACCCCACACTCGATAACTCCTCCAATGTGTGAAAGGCTTCACTCTGAGGCATGTGGATGGAGCACCAATAACTTGAAGCATCTGTTTCCCCATAGTGAGGAGATGATAATATAAAACCATAACCCATTAATTCAAAAACCCCACTTGTATAACCTCTTCAAGTTACCCAATTGGTGAGAAAGTGTAGAATTGGAAGAAATTATATAGACCAGCCACTAACTCCTCCCTAGGACTTTTCTAGGGAATACTCCAAATACAAGAAACACATAACCAAATAAAAATGAATCACAAGACAAAATTACATATCTCAATCGCAAATAAACAACCCAAAATTAGACATCACCACAAAAACACTACTAACACATCCAAATGAAAAACGAACAAAAATTAATCCTCCAAATCACATAAGGGATCCTCAAAAAACACCCATTTTTCCGCAAAATAAAATCCCCCCTTTTGAAAACACTTTTCGAAGGAAAAAACATGTTTAAGGATAATACACCCATTTTGGAATTCTATGAAGCCTCACATGTATAAACCCATACATTAACCTAATAACACATCAACATGTATGAACAAATATCTATTTATAACACCCATAAAACCATACATTTAAATATTTATATGAATACCAATGAAAAAAAGACATTTCCATTTCCATAAACAAAGACTTTCATCCAAAAATATCATATTAACTAGAAACCTTTATTTAAAATTTTACCAACCTTTTAAAAAAAATTAATATATTTAATAAAACCACTAATAATCTTACTTTTACAAAACATTTAAAAATCCAAAAATGGTTTCCCAAACACATTCTATTTTCCAGAAATCCCATTTCATTTTCTATGAACCCATGGTTTTTATTCTAGAAATCTAATTTTAATAAACCAAACAAGATTTTAATATACAAGGGAAAAAACACAAAATAATCTCAAATTAATACAAAGAACATAAAAGAGACACCCAAATACTCATAGTATAAAAATACCAAAACCTCAAAAAGAAACACTGCTACACATGGATTGGTTGCACGGTTTGTCAGCTCATGCACCAATTGTGTGATCAGATTAGAGTTCATGAGAGGTAGATTCATATTTTTTTCATGGTTTTCTATATAATTCAAAGAAACCATGAATCCCATTGAATTATTCCAAAACATCACCAAATTCTGAAAACCTACCAAAAGAACTCCGTAAAAAACAAAATACCTTGAAAACATCTAAGGCAAGCTCATATTTTGAGGCACAACTATCCTAGAATATCCTAAAAATGAATGTGTCATTTTGAATAGGTAGTGATCAATTACCTACCCATGACTAAACACTTGAATTATGAAAATCCTAGATCCACGCTACTAGGAAGACCCTAATAATTGGGGTTATGTGATCCAATTCCATTTTTCAAAAAAACATCCTCAAAAAACCCAAGATCGAGTAGCCAAACCGACCTAAATGAGGATGTGATAGGGTACGATAGCTATTCCCAATCCTCCCTTTCTAGAAACTACTGCTGGGCATCATGAATACTCAATTGGGATTAATTTAACATGAAAAAATATAATTAAATAAATAAGAACTATAAAAATAAAATAAATATCATCATCATAATTGAATAAAACCACACATAGCTCTACAAGATCACATGGTCAATACAAACCATAAAACCAAACTCTCTCCACGTGTGAAGCAGAACTAGGTGGGTCTGAAACTAAAACTGAAAATGTAATTGTGAGAATCGAGATACATACTATCGATTACAAAATAAGAACCATGTTCTATGACTTTTATTTGACTTGAAAATAATTTTAATCTAGTTTGAAATTACAAATATATAAAAGATGTCCTCTATTTATTTTTTAAAAAATTAATAATGATAAATTTCATGAATTCCATTTTCCCCATTTTACTTGGAAATATTTTAAAAAGAATAATAAAAATTAAATAATCCATTTATAAAAATTTGCATGAGATTATGAAATTTTTTTAACATGAAACATTAAAATCTGGTGCAGAAAAAATGGGGATGAGTGAAACGTGATTTCTATAGTTTTATACATGAAAATATTACTAAAAATGGGTTATTTTAGAAATAGTGTCATAGAAAATAAGAGTTATTAGGGAAATAACCATCAAAACCCCTAATTATATAAGTTATTTAGGGTCCTAATATCCTTGTAACCTTAGTGATCAATCTAGAGTGACTATTCCACTACAAGAGATCCTAGAGAGAATGAATCAAAATTTCAAGTGTAAGATCCTGACTCGTTATAAATGTACATCCTTGTTTAAATTTTTCTTAAATTTTTTTTTAATGAGGTGGTTATATGGTGTATGAGGAGTTTCAGGGGTTTCCTGGGGTTGTTCAGGACATTAAAGGAGGGGGAAAAGGCCAAATAGTGTGAAGTATATAGTTGGCGCATGGTTATTAAGAACCATGTTCTTAGAATAAGAAACCATGCGACTTGGGGAACCTTTTGGACAGAAGATGGAAAAATATTATGAAAGGGTTTTCTAAATCATTTGGGTAATTCCAGGAAACCATGGAACTAGGGCCCTCTTTGATAGAGGGATCCACATAGTTGGTGCACAATTTGGCTAATTGTATGACCAAATCGTGTGACCCTTAAAAAATGGGAAATCCAAATTTTTTTCATCTCATTATTTGAGGGTTATATCCTTATTTTCTTCACTATTTCTCCTACAATAGCTTGGGTGAATAAAAAAACATCCAATACATATAAGAGATGATTATACTATTATTATTAGTCATTTGTAGTGCATTTGGGTGCGAATTGAAAATCTGGGAGAGTTTAATGCTTCTCTATGATATTTTTTCTTGATTGGGGATTATATAAGCTCTCATCTTCTTTTAAATCCCTAAAATTATCAATTTTCTATAAGATTCTATTTTGGCCTTTAATGAGTGTTTGAGTTCTAATTAAGGGTGTATGTTAAGAAATTATTCATTAATGAGCATGAGGTTAGTGGTATTAAAACCATTTCCCAAAGTCACGTTATTATATATATGTGTGTACATAGTAGTTATAATATATTCACATTATGTGTTTTTTTTAGGGAATGTTATTTGGGCCTTATATTGAGGTGAAAACCCCTTCAAAGACCATGTTGGGTTTTTTGGGGAGTGAGACAAAAAATAGGGCTACCCATGGGGCAAGACAGACTCTTTTAAATGGTGAATAAAATTTGAAAACATTATGATAGGGTAATTATGAGAGTGAATTAATAGTAAAAGTGAAATTGGTTATGTGGGTAGGGTTAATGGGATAATTGGAATGATTATAAGTTTGATTTTTAAATACCTAGGGCGTTTTGAAATGGTTTTAATGTCATGTTTTAGGGTACTGACCTGGTTATATATTTATTAAATGAATATGATGATTAAAAGCGAGTAATGTAGTTGAAGGAGGTTTTGAACTCAATGTGATTCAAAAATGGGGTTTCATAAGATATTTCAACTAATAGAAATTCTCCCTTTTTTGAATATTATTTAACAGTTTTTTTAATGGTTAAATTGAAACCAAATTATTGGGGCATGTTTTAGTTTTCAAAGAGGAAGATTCGAGTTTTAATATATTCCTTCATGAGGATTTCAAATAAGTTTTTTTGAAACATTTTATACCATGATGTAGTTTTAAATGTCCATTGTGACCGTAGTCATTCAATTAGTATATAATCATGTGAGATAGGAACCATGACTATTATGATGGCATGTTAACATGGTTATGAAATGAACTAAATGATGAATGTGTATAGTTTATGACATAGAATAAGGGGGTGTTATTTATAATGATATATGTGTTAAATATTTATCATTTGTGTGGGTAAATGTGAAATGGTTTGTATATGTGATTAATGTTAATTTTGTATAGTTGGGAATAAGGAATAAGTGAGTGTTTGGTATAAGTCATGTGGTTTAATGGGTAATGAAATATAAATGGTAAATGTTTTAATAGGTTAATGTTTAAAGGAGATTTATATGTTGAATAAAATATTAAATGGGAACATTATGTGTATTTTTTTAGAACAATTTGTGAAATGGTATATTTGGTAGATGGATCAAAGAAGCATGTGAACACGGATTAGTAGTTGTGGGGTATTTGAATTGAGAATATTCACCCATAGTGTGGGTTAGACTAAGGCTCTAACCACCACCCACATAATGCATGATTTAGGGAAGGGGAATGAGGCTCTATGCCCCTACCAATTACATTTTATGAGACTACATAAACTGAGGTACCAAAGTTAGTGTGATTTTTTATGAAATGATTTTCCCTTGTGGGATAGAGAACTTGAGTTATTCCCTTATTCATAGAGAATTACCAATATAGGTCATACTGTACTTGATGTATATTCCTAACCAATGAAACGTATGATAAAATTATTAATTTATAACTGTTAAAAGTTAATATTGTTCCTTGATAATAGTTGGTTAAATGGGTAATTGTTAAAGAGAAAACATGGTCATTATTTCCATGTTTGTTTATTTCACTTGATTCCTTGCATACACAGATGTACATGTTTGCTATTTCTTTAGAAACCATTGGTAGTGTCCTACTGAGTTGTACTCGCACATTTATTAGGCCTCAAGGGAGCATGGGTACTAGAGAAGGTGTTACTTATTTTCTGATACATGTTAAGATAAGGACCTTATGTTTGTGATTTCTTGGGATGACGGGTTGGCGCATGAGATAACAGGACATGGTTGGGATTTGAGTCTATTTTTAGGGTGTTTTAGTGGTTTTGGTGTTTTTATGATTGTACTACTACCTAAAATATAGTGTATACATCTTGTTGTTATAGCATGTGCTACTTGGTTACTTGTTGGCATAGTCACTGCCTACACTTTTATTTCTTTATTCTACATACTATATTAGTTGATATCATTTATATTATGAAATTACTATGATAATTAGATATATTATCCCCAATACTACTCCATAGACCAACTATGCTAGTCGATAGCCTCTGTTATATAGGGAGGCATGCCAGAGGTCATGTAACGAACTATATTAGGGAACATGATAGTGGACACTGGGTCAGGGATGTTACAAAGTTATATCAGAGCCATGCATTTTGTCTTACTATTTAGGGCATGTTATACATGAGATGAGGATCTTGTCAGGGATTGGTAATGAGCTCCTACTTGGGTTCCTTCACCCCCACATACAAGGGATAATCCATGTCTCCATGGGTGGTAATTGATACTTATTTTTTGCTTTCATGGTTGATTATTATATCCACCTTGAGTGGTGTACTTAGATGTGATATTATTGATTTATGAGGTTTATCTCTTAGTAAAGAATGAAAAAAGAGTGTATATGAGTTTAAGCATCATGCTAGTCATATTGTATTGGTAGGTTATCTTTCTGTTTTCTATGATTAATAGAACCTTGGGATTCATATGTTGATAGTGTAATTTTTTTCTAGTAAATTCTATCTATTTGGTTTTCCCTTAAAATTTTTGAAAAAAAATGTTTCGAAATATGAATTTGAATAAAGTGTGTATTTTTGAAATGATGGGTTAATAAAAAGGTTTATAAAAGTGTAAAGCATTGAGGGTTTGAAAATAGAATGTTTTGAAATTTGAAACCTTTGTTTTAAATTGGTAATGTTTAATTAAGAAGGGATATGCAAGAAGATGGTATGGGTAGGGATATTGGAAATGGGTGTCCCTAATGTTGTGATTAGAACTTATGTATGGGTGGTTAGGGTAGCCAGAGTTTCGCAGTATGAGACCTTATTTTTGGGTCATAAGGTTTTGTTGGGTTTCATTGTATGGTAAAAGATATGTGCTTATTATAAGGCCCCAGCCTTAAACCATACGTAATCTTGAGTTATTACAAGATTACACATTGAGGATCTTTTTAGGTTTAGAGTTTTAGAGAATTAGATCATGAAACTTGCATTACATTCCACATTTAAACAAAGTGGTTACATAAAAAACAATATTCATTCTTCCCATCAATGGAAACATATTTAAAATAAAACGCGGATTCATTCTTGACACATCCTTGACACTATCATCACATCATGTACCTTTCCCTTGACCTGTGAAAAACATTTCAAAAACATGGGATGAGCATAAAAAGCTCAGTAAAGGTTATAAAAATATGGAACGGAAACATGAGTTCATATATACATAAGAATGAAATCATACTTTACCCATAAAACATAGGCACTTTAACATTCCTCATCAAACCATGAATAAATCATAGAAATCATAAGACATAAAGGTAACTTGAGGCATTCATAACATTCTTACGTAGGGAGTAACCCTCTTGGTTACGTTTGGAATACCCATCACATTATATTACCTCAATCTCTTCGGAGACACCATAACGTTTCACTCCTTCTCATTACCCAATGCATTGGAGAGCTATATCAGGCTCACCCGCCCTTAGTTTATCACAGAACCACCCGTCTTCATAACAATGCCCAAGAACCATAACATAATCTTATCACATAAAATATGCATAAAGGAAACATAAAATTTCCACCTTTCAATAACAAGATATCAATACAACACATTGATATAAAAACATTATGAAAACCATTTTCAATACCAAAATAAAGTAAAAGTAAAACATGGTATTTATTTTTCTTTTAAAAAGAAGGTATGGCTTGTAGAGGAAGCCGAAACTCAAATAATGGTCACGGCGGCGGAGAAGTCGTTGTCGCCGTATACGTACGACAAAAACATTCCCTTTTGTCGTTTAGTAAAACACTTCATATAAAAAGATTCCTTTTGAATAAACGTAAAAGTCAAAGGGGTTTATACACCGTATAAAAGAAGGTTTTGTATAAAACAGAATATGCCTCAATGAAAGGAGATTGAGACGAAGTCCCTTACAAAGACGGTATCCTTGGTTTAAGGATAAATCAATTACATAATTATGTGTGAAAAACGAATACGCCAAATATAAGTGGATATTAAGTGTAAAATAATAAAAGTTCATTCACACATATTCAAAGGATGACATATTCAATAACTACATGTTGAACCCAAAGAAATCGAAATTGGGTTAAGAAGTTCCCTTGACAGCCTAATAGCGTCACATCAAAATGAGTTGATGAGAGATAAAAAAAAGGGTATCTCATCACTTGGACATACAATTTACATCAATAAGGATATATGAGAACATATCCAAACATAACATTATGTAAATTAAAAGACCCAACAAAAGAGGTCTTTTAAAAAGAGGAGGGTGAAAGGTTCCCTTACTGACATGGGTATCTTTCGAAACATACACCTCGTGAAAGAAGGACAATAAAACATTGATGTAAATACTCATAAAAGAAATTATATTACACAATTATTAAAATAATGGGCAGTACATACACCACTCAAAGGAAATTATGACAAATGTATCATAAATCTCATGGGAATAAAAGTGAGATGAAAAATCCATTACGAAAACTCGGCATCCTAACGACGACACATAAAACTTACAAAAATGGATTGATTAGATCAAATAGGGTATATCATCATATTAACTTAAAATTTATATAAATAATAATATAAAATAACATCCCCTAACATAAAAAAGAGGAGCTTAAAAGAAGTGACATCAAGGAGAGTACTTAAAAAGAAAGAGAGAGGATAGATCTCTTACGAAAATTTGGCATCCTAACGACGCCACTCAAAACTTCCAAAATTGATTGATGAGAGATAATGGGGTCTCTCATCATATGAACATAAAAATTACAGTAAGAGTAATATAAAAGAACATCCCAATCATAAGAAATATTAGCTTAAAAGGAATGACATAAAAGAGTGTACTTAAAAAGAAAGAGAGGAGTATTATCCCTTTCCCTGGGTCCGACTTGACTCGATCGTTCTTTAACGTCTGGAATAATAAACTTTAATTAATTTCAACTTTATTAAGAACCTTTTTCTAGTTCATTATTCCTTTTATATCACTTATTTCCATGTTATAAACATTATGTAATCATTTAAGTTAATAATGTTTGTTTTGTCGATATTTGGTTCTTAAGTCGAAAGTGGACTTCTTACAATTACATGTTGTTCGTGTGGTCAAATGTTCTTTATATCCAGAATTATATTCATGATTTGGATATCATATATATCATATATATCCAGAATATACATGTATTTATAATATTACATAATCATTTAGAGGTAAGAAATGAAATGCACCGTTCATGGAGATGGTAAGCCGTACGTACGCATGAACGCTACTTTGATTTCTATGTCATATTAATGGAATTAAAACAAAATGAGAGGTTTTTATATTTTAATTCCAGTATTATATTCAACATTTAGATGTATAATTCATCATATATATCCATTATATACATGTACTTATAATAGTACATTACATTTGGGGATAAGAAATGAAATGCACCATTCATGGAGACGGTAAGCCGTACGTACGCATGAACGCTACTTTCATTTCTATTTCATATTTTCATGGAATGGAATAATAATTATATAGAGGTATATTATAATTCCAGTATAAAATCTTATATAATAACTTTAAATCCATCCTTTATACGTCCCACATATGGAATTAACGAATCAAATCACTTTGAGGGGGCGGTAGTCCGCACTTCCTTAAATGAAGATATCGCGTTTAACCATAATGGAAACCATAAAGGTATTCCCAAAATGAAAAATAAAGAAGCTTAAGAAAAACATAAAAATATTATATATCATATATAAATATAGTGTCATCTTAATGGCCACCTTTGAAGGTGTTAAAATAATGTTGAACAATCATCGTTTCGGGAGGCCGAAATTCGCCATCCACGGAAACAGTATGTTCTTTAACCATTAGATGTAGGTGTGTGAAAGTGTAGCTCTAATACTTCTTATAAAAACATCCTAGTATATTTATGATACTATATTTTTTACAAAAGAAATGAAAAAAAAGAGTTTAGGGGGTTGGAGAAGCAAAATAAAACAAAAGGAATCAAGTGAAGACATTACCTTAAAATCGGGTAACTCCCTTTGGTTTGAGCTCAAAGGATTCCTTGGGAAGACTTCTGCCCAAAGTGAGGCTTCAAGGAGTAATAGAGGGAAGTGGAGAGACATAATTGGCAGAGGTTGGCCGAGCGAATGGCTTTGGGAGTGTGGTTAAGGAGGTAGAGGTGGGGGCCTTTTATAAGAGGAGAGGAGGGGCACTCTTAGAAGGTAAAGAAAAGTCACGTTATTTTAAAATGGGATTCAGATTTAAGAGGTCCCACATTGATGTGTTTCGAGGATAAGGTTATAAGGGTTCGAAATCCACTCATCCAATAGGTTTTGGACATGTTTAGGTCTTAGATATTACATTATCTTTCCATTTTATTTAAATCATTAAATAATGAGGTCATCGCTGCATCATCCTAATGTCATAAATAATTTCATTTATTTAATGTCTAAAAATTATATAAAAAAAATACTATGATGTAGGAAATATTTTTATCTTTTAAATGAATATTTATAGTAAAAACTCTGATTTGTATAACCCCATGTAAAAATTGTTTTAGTAAAACATTTCATGTTTGTCTCATTTTTACTTTAACTTTAAATAAAAAGATATTAATGTCATTTTCCAACCAAAGTGGCTTCATGGGGTCCCCAAGTTGACCCATGGGTTTTCTTGGTCTTCCATGACACATACAATGAGGTTAGGACATGTCTCAAGTTCATTTCATATTATTAAAACATTATTTTTACCTTAAACTACACTAATTACCTCTAATCGCGATTAAAAACGTAATATGTAACTATTCACCAAAAAAATATTTTTATCCCATTGAACCACATTTTACTTCTTAATGACAACCATTTATGTCGGATTTTTGAAATTCAAAACACAAAGATGGAAAATTTTCATTTAAACGGAAAAATCGGTTTTTATAAGTACCACTTAGTGGTTTCACTATTCATCAAAAATTGAAGTTTTTCAGAAAAATCCCAAAACTTAACCCTAAGATATATTTGATATTCCAAATTCAAAAATGAATTCTATTTTACAAAATTCAAATCATATAAGTCACATTAATTAATTTAATAATTAATTCCCGATGTCAGAGAAAATAGCGTGTTTTTATGAAACAATATGTATCAAAAGATTGACACTAGTTTAAGTCTGATTTCAAAGTGAAATTAATTCCAACGACCACTATTGGATTAAATGGTAAAAATATATTCTAATTTCACTTTAAAACCAATTCAAAATATAATCTAATCATATAAATAAATTAGATTAAAAAGTGGTTTTGAATTAAAATACAACATTTTACACTATTCATTAAAAATGAACTTTATCAGAAAGATACCAAAAATTTACACAAAGTAAATTTTGATGTCCCCATTCTTAAGAAGAGTTTTATTTGGTCCAAAAGGATGTATAATAGTGAACAAAACTATATTTAATGATGGTTCTCCATCAAAACGCGATAAGTGAACCTTTAGTGAAAACTAGGGCATATACGCCTAAAATTGAATTCTTTCCGTATTTTATGCCTTTATCTTTTATTGGATAAATGTAAAAACATTTAAAAACATATATAGTCATATTTTGGTTATTTATATCCATTCCCGCCAATACAACAGCTACATGTTAACTACCATTTAAAATAATATTATTTTATTATTAGAGTGCAACGTAAGATTCCCAAGAAACTCGTTGTTGTGTGTTGGGTACGCCATCGAGCATAGCGTCCCCTTTAAAGTAATATTAATATTTTATTCACAAATATGGATAAATATGAAAATATCATATTCTTTATTTACCTGGGGTGTTACATCCTTCCCCACGTTTGGGAATTGCGTCCTCGCAATTTTTAAAATTGAGCTTGGAAACATCCTTGAAAGTCCCACATCGGAACAAGAGTCGGTAAAACAATCACTTTAAAATAAAGGAAGATAAGTACAGAGGTCACCTGAGTTAACCCATATGTAGGAAAACATGGACATGGAAGAAAAATCAAAGGGTCATGTTCTTGAGGGAGAGTGATAGTAAACATGTCTAGGAGAAAGTTAACCATAAGAAAATCACAAACTTGTGATGGGTTAAACGGTATTCGATTCTCCAGTAGGTAAAGTTAATAGACAAAATTTTTGTTTTAAGTTACTTTTTATTGAGGAATTTATTCATAAGGAAACATAATCACTTATCATGTTGACTTTCAACTTTTACTAGATTCCTTAATCAAACTCAAATTTTTTTCCAAAAGACGAGTATTTAGGGAGACTTGTTCGCATTAAGAGTACTATAATCAACTTCTAGAGAATCACCTAATCCACCAAATAGAAATATATACATCCCATGTATTTAGGCTTTAACCAAAAACAAAACCAAAAAGGTTAGTACAAGGTCAGATAATCTAGAAAAGGATATCCCATTAAAAATAAAATCTACGCTTAATCTCCAAAATTTGTCCAACAAAACCCAAAGTTCAAAGAGGACCATCTGATAAACAATTTGTCCATAAAATTCTTCAAAGTAAACCAATATAAGATTGAAATCCAAATATTTGAAGGATTTAGTCACACAGTCATCCAAGTTAAATCGTAACATTTATCTCCAAACAACATCAGTTGCTCCTAAAGTCTCGTATTGAAAAGTAATTAACCTAATCACATATCCTCCATGATAGGTTAATCATTTTCATAATTAACCCAAAATAAACTTACTAATAATTCATAAAATCATATAACTAAAAATAATCAGTCAAACTAACCAGGGACTTCATGTAGTCCAGTGGTAGGCGATAAATACCAGTCGCACTTTGGTTGTGGGTTCGATTCTCGCAGCTTTGTCCGACTCAACAGGTTGTCACACGGTCTGTGTGTTGTCCTTTTTCCAAAGCTCTATAATTCTTAAATCATTCCCCAAAAAGAGATAAAATCATCAAAAATGATCATAACATATTTTAACCTCAAGTTTATCTCATGCCTTTCATTTTCCATCATATCATATAATAACCCATAATTACCTCAAAAGTAAGGATCATATAAAATCTAATGGTTACCTTTATAATTATTACCTGAACTTCCACATCGATTGGTCATCTCATACATGATGAATTACAGAACATACCAAGGTTCAAGTGGTTGATCATGACTCCTTGATATTTGGTTTAGAACAACCACAAGTTTCCTCGTTGAATCCTCCATTTTATCTAGTATCTTAATCAGAGAACCACCACAGTTTCCTTCAAACCTCTTGTCACTTTCGTGCCTGCTAGATCCATCCATTCACTAAAAACAGAAATGTCAGTGTGAGTATATCAACAAAACCATCATGTACTAATGAGGAAGGTAAACACTAATATATACTTACTCATTAACTTTATCTAAAACTAGTACTCTTTCTGAAATCCGAACCATTATGGTAATTTCACTTATGCATAAAGAATACCCTAACCTCTAAAGTTATATAAACCGACCTTTGATACCAACTATAAGGCCCCAGCCTTAATCATTACTTAATCTTGAGTTATTAAAATATTACACATTTAGGATCTTTTTAGGTTTAGAGTTTTAGAGAATTAGATCATGAAACTTTCATTACATTCCACATTTAAACAAAGTGGTTACATAAAAGAAAATATTCATTCTTCCCATCAACTGAAACATATTTAAAATAAAACACGGATTCTTTCTTGACACATCCTTGACACTATCATCACATCATGTACCTTTCCCTTGACCTGTGAAAAACATTTCAAAAACATGGGATGAGCACAAAAAGCTCAGTAAGGGTTATAAAAATATGGAAAGGAAACATGAGTTCATATATACATAAGAATGAAATCATACATTACCCATAAAACATAGGCACTTTAACATACCTCATCAAACCATGAATAAATCATAGAAATCATAAGACATAAAGGTAACTTGAGGCATTCATAACATTCTTACGTAGGGAGTAACCCTCTTGGTTGCGTTTGGAATACCCATCACAGTATATTCCCTAAATCTCTTCGGAGAAACCTTAACGTTTCACTCCTTCGTGTTACCCAATGCATTGGAGAGCTATATAAGGCTCACCCGACCATAGTTTATCACGGAACCACCCGTCTTCATAACAATTCCCAAGAACCATAACATAATCTTATCACATAAAACATGCATAAAGGAAACATAACATTTCCACATTTCAATAACAAGATATCAATAAAAAACATTGATATAAATACATTATGAAAACCATTCTCAATACCAAAATAAACGAAAAGTAAAACATGGTATTTATTTTTCTTTTAAAAAGAAGGTATGGCTTGTAGAGGAACCCGAAACTCAAATAATGGTCACGGCGGCGGAGAAGTCGTTGTCGCCGCATACGTACGACAAAAACATTCCCTTTTGTCGTTTAGTAAAACACTTCATATAAAAAGATTCCTTTTGAATAAACATAAAAGTCAAAGGGGTTTATACACCGTATAAAATAAGGTTGTGTATAAAACAGAATATGCCTCAATGAAAGGAGATTGAGACGAAGTCCCTTACAAAGACTGTATCCTTGGTTTAAGGATAAATCAATTACATAATTATGTGTGACAAACGAATACACCAAATATAAGTGGATATTAAGTTTAAAATAATAAAAGGTCATTCACATATATTCAAAGTATGACATATTCAATAACTACATGTTGAACCCAAAGAAATCGAAATTGGGTTAAGAACTTCCCTTGACAGCCTAACGGCGTCACATCAAAATGAGTTGATGAGAGATAAAAAAAAGGGTATCTCATCACTTGGACATAAAATTTACATCAATAAGGATATATTAGAACATATCCCAACATAACATTATGTAAATTTAAAGACCCAACAAAATAAGTCTTTTAAAAAGAGGAGGGTGAAAGGTTCCCTTACCGACATGGGTATCATTCGAAACATACACCTCGTGAAAGAAGGACAATACAACATTGATTTAAATACTCATAAAAGAAATTATATTACACAATGAGTAAATTAATGGGCAGTACATACACCACTCAAAGGAAATTATGGCAAATGTAGCATAAATCTCACGGGAATAAAAGTGAGATGAAAAGTCCCTTACAAAAACTCGGCAGCCTAACGACGCCACATAAAACATACAAAAATGGATTGATGAGATCAAATAGGGTATATCATCATATTAACTTCAATTTTATAGAAAGAATAATATAAATGAACATCCTCCAACATAAAAAAAGAGGAGCTTAACATAAGTGACATAAAGGAGAGTACTTAAAAAGAAAGAGAGAGGTTAGATCTCTTACGAAAATTTGGCAGCCTAACGACGCCACTCAAAACTTCCAAAATGGATTGATGAGAGAGAATGGGGTCTCTCATCATATGAACATAAAAATTACAGTAAGAGTAATATAAAATAACATCCCAATCATAATAAATATGAGATTAAAATGAATGACATAAAAGAGTTTACTTGAAAAGAAAGAGTGGAGTAGGATCCCTTACCTTGGGTCCGACTTGACTCGATCGTTCTTTAACGTCCTGAATAATAAACATGAGTTAATATCCACTTTATTAAGAACCTTTTTCTTGTTCATTATTCCTTTTATATCACTTATTTCCATGTTATAAACATTATGTAATCATTTAATTTAATAATGTTTGTTTTGTCGATATTTGGTTCTTAAGTCCAAAGTGGACTTCTTACAATTACATGTTGTTCGTGTGGTCAAATGTTCATTATATCCAAAATTATATTCATGATTTGGATATCATATATATAATATATATCCAGAATATACATGTATTTATAATTTTACATAATCATTTAGAGGTAAGAAATGAAATGCACCGTTCATGGAGACGGTAAGCCGTACGTACGCATGAACGCTACTTTCATTTCTATGTCATATTAATGGAATTAAAACTAAATGAGAGGTATTTATATTTTAATTCCAGAATTATATTCATAATTTAGATGAATCATTCATCATATATATCCATTATATACATGTACTTATAATAGCACATTACATTTGGGGATAAGAAATGAAATGCACCGTTCATGGAGACGGTAAGCCGTACGTACGCATGAACGCTACTTTCATTTATATTTCATATTTTTATGGAATTGAATAATAATGATATAGAGTTATATTATAATTCCAGTATAAAATCATATATAATAACTTTAAATCCATTCTTTATACGTCCCACATATTTCATTAACGAATCACATCACTTTGAGGGGGCGGTAGTGCGCACTTCCTTAAATGAATATATCGTGTTTACCCATAATGGAAACCATAAAGGTATTCCAAAAATGAAAAATACAGAAGCTTAAGGAAAATATAAACATATTATATATCATATATAAATATAGTGTCATCTTAATGGCCACCTTTTAAGGTGTTAAAAGAATTTTGAACAATCATCGTTTCAGGAGGCCGAAATTCGCCATCCACGGAAACAGTATGTTCTTTAACCATTAGATGTAGTTGTGTGAAAGTGTAGCTCGAATCCTTCTTATAACAACATACTATTATATTGATAATACTGGTGTTGTTACATAAGAAATTAATAAAAAGTGTTTAGGGGGTTGGAGAAGCAAAATAAAACAAAAAGAATCAAGTGAAGACATTACCTTAAAATCGGGTAACTCCCTTTGGTTTGAGCTCAAAGGCTTACTTGGGAAGCCTTCTGCCCAAAGTGATGCTTCAAGGAGTAAGAGAGGGAAGTGGAGAGACAAAATGGGCAGTGGTTTTCCGAGCCAAAGGCTTTGGGAGTGTGGGTAAGGAGGAAGAGGTGGGGGCCTTTTATAAGAAGAGAGGAGGGGCACTCTTGGAAGGTAAAACAAAGTCAATTTATTTGAAAATTTTATTCGGATTTAAGAGGTCCCACATTGCATTGTTTCGAGGATAAGGTGATAAGGGTTCTAAATCCACTCATCCAATAGGTTTTGGACATGTTTAGGTCTTAGATATTACATTATCTTTCCATTTTATTTAAATTGTTAAATAATGAGGTCATCGCTGCATCAGCATGATGTCATAAATAATTTAATTTATTTAATGTCTAAAAATTATAAAACAAATACTATGATGTAGGAAATCTTTTTAGATTTAAAATTAATATTTATAGTCCAAAATCTGATTTGTATAACCCCATATAAAATTTTTTTTAGTAAAACATTTAATGTTTGTCTCATTTTTACTTTAACTTTAAATAAAAAGATATTAATGTCATTTTCCAACCAAAGTGGCTTCATGGGGTCCCCAAGTTGACCCATGGGTTTTCTTGGTCGGACATGACACATCCAATGAGGTTAGGAAATGTGTCAAGTTCATTTCATATTATTAAAACATTATTTTTACCTTAAACTACACTAATTACCTCTAATCGCGATTAAAAACTTAATAAGTTACTATTCACCAAAAAATTATTTTTATCCCATTGAACAAAATTTTACTTCTTAATGAAAACCATGTATGTCTGAATTTTGAAATTAAAAACACAAAGATGGAAAAAGTTCATTTAAACAGAATAATCAGTTTTTATATGTACCACTTAGTGGTTTCACTATTCATCAAAATTGAAGTTTTTCAGAAAAATCCCAAAAACTCACCCTAAGATATATTTGATATTCCGAATTAAAAAATAAAATATATTTTAAAAAATTCAAAACATATAAGTCACATTAATTAATTTAATAATTAATTCCCGCTGTCAGAGCAAATAGCATGTTTTTATGAAACAATATGTATCAAAAGATTGACACTAGTTTAAGTCTGATTTCAAAGTGAAATTAATTCCAACGACCACTATTGGATTTAACGGTAAAAATATATTCTAAATTCACTTTAAAACCAATTCAAAATATAATCTAATTATATAAATAAATTATATTAAAAAGAGGTTTTGAATTAAAATACAACATTTTACATTATTCATTAAAAAATGAACTTTATCAGAAAGATACCAAAAATTTACACAAAGTAAATTTTGATGTCCCAATTATTAAGAAGAGTTTTATTTGGTCCCAAAGGATTTATAAGAGTGAACAAAACTATATTTAATGACGGTTCTCCATCAAAACGCGATAAGTGAACCTTTAGTGAAAACTAGGGAATATACGCCTAAAATTGAATTCTTTCCATATTTTATGCCTTTATCTTTTATTGGATAAATGTAAAAACATTTAAAAACATATATAATAATATTTTAGTTATTTCTATCCATTCCCTCCAATACAACGGCTACATGTTAACTACCATTTAAAATAATATTATTTTATTATTAGAGGGCAACGTAAGATTCCCAAGAAACATGTTGTTGCGTGTTGGGTACGTCATCGAGCATAGAGTCCCCTTTAAAGTAATATTAATATTTTATTCAAAAATATGGATAAATATGAAAATTTCATTTTCTTTATTTACCTGGGGTGTTACACTTATTGTTCCCTGTATAAGGCTATGACCATGGGTTATGTGTTGTTGTCTAGTAATGTGGATGTGGTAACTCTTATGGGTCGTGATCATGAACGTTTTCTATTCAACCCAAGGGTAAGTATTTGGATCCTGGTGCTGACATTTGTGTGTGGTTATACTTAGTGTGAGACCTAGAGTAAATGTTCTTCGGGGTACGCCAGATGCAATATGTTTTGGATTGGGGGAAGGAGTGATTCCATGAGCAACGAGTTGGTTGAGGATTGATGTGTATGACTTAGAGAGAGAGAGGTCAAGTGACCTTTACTTGATGCGACCCCATTTTAGGGAGTTGGTACCATTTGATCATCGATGTTGAATTTTGAGAGACGTCAGCTGTTTTGTTTGTTCTTTTGGGTGCATATTACACATGAATTAATTTTGGACATTGGCAGTGGAATGTAGATAGTTTTTCCAAAAATATGTTTAGACATGGTTGGTTACACAAAGAGTTAATGGATTTGGACATATGACTCAAGTGGTGGTTATGAGTTTATTGTTTCGGGAAATTGAGGGTATCCTCAGGGAAGGTTGGTCGAGTTTTAAGGTGCGTTAACATGTAGAGAATGAGTGGTTTTATAGGAGGTGGAATCAATGCATGGGATGTTCCATATAGTATGGTAAAAGTGTATGGTTATGCATTATTTTTTTTTCAAAAGGTATTTGAGTTCCTTTTGGTTTGTTTTATGGTCATTTATGGGAATATTAAATATTATTAGAAGCCTTTCCCTATGGCCTTGATGGTGGATGATGCAGGAAACGATGTTGATTTTGGGAGAACAAGACAAGAGTTGCAAAATCATGGATGGGAACTTTTGGTATTCAAGTGACACTCAGGGATGGTGGTGGTCATGTGGTTGGGATACTTTTATGGATTGTTGGTTTGTTGGGTTGGAATGTTGATAATTTCTTAATTCAAATGTGGCTGATAGATCAGGTGGAACAGTCATATGAGTGATCGGGTGATAGGCTTAGCTCTCATGATGTACAAATTGTGTGGTATGGAGTCAGGCATAGTGTTTGTTTAACACCTTATGATTTAATAGTATGTTTCCCATTTAATATAATTTAATATCTTATATTGCATGCAACAACGACTTGGCTTGTGTTATACGCAAGATTGAGTTTCTGAAAATCATCACATTAGTATTATAATTATTTAAACGATATATTTATTTATCAAATAAATATTGTAAAATGAATAGTTAATAATAAATTTTAAATTTTATTTATGATGTTTTCATATAAATAAAACAATTTTATAATTAAATTTATATGTTTTGTTATAATAATTATATATTTAGAAAAACTATTTTCTTAAAAGAACTACTTCTTATGTCCTTTTGTGAAAAATAATAAAAATAAGTTTAAACACTGAAAAAAATTGAATTGGGTAAAATATAATTCATTTTTGAATTCAGAATATCCAAATTATCTTATGGTGAATTTTTTTATTTTTCTGAAAACATTCAATTTTTTTGATGAATAGTGAAAAATACTTCATTGTACATAAAAACTAACTTTTTATTTTAAATAAATATTTTAATTACAATTTATTTTAAAGTAAAAATATACATAATACATATATTAGTCCAATTAATGTCATTTTAGTCATTTTATAATAAGATTAGTTATATAAAATTTTATTAATATTTTATATGTCTTTTACCCACCTTCTAGGCACATTTTCAAATTTGCATAAAATGTAATTTTACCGCATCAGATAATTGAAGTTAAAAAATTATATATACATAGTTTTCATAAGTAAGTAAAATTTGGTTCAATAGAATGAAAATAACTTTTGGAGAATAGTAAATTTGGAATTTTATTTACCACCGTTAAAATTAAATAAGGTAATTTAAGGTAAAAATGATATTATAATAATATAAAATTACCCCAACACATGTCCAAATTCTATTGGATAAGTTTCTGTCAACCAAAATCAAACTTTGGACACAAATATTATCCTTTTGGATCCACTTGGGTAATATGAGGGCATTTATTGAATTTTATTTATAGAACAGTTAAAAGTGATTAATTCAAATTTTAACAAATAAACCATTTTTAATATAGGGTTATACATAAGATAAATTCTACTATAAATATTCATTAAAAATATTAAAATATTTCCTAAATCATGGTATATTATTTATAATTTTGATATATTAAATAAATAAATTTATTTATAACGAAATGATGATGCAACAATTATCTTATTAAAGAAAGATTAAAATAAATGATATTTTAAATATTAAAATAAATGTGATTTGAAATATTTGATGGCATAAAATTTTTTCTAGGTGACTATGACATGTTATGATTTATTGAATTTATTTTTCTTTATGGAATCAATTTGTTATGTCTTTTACAAAAATCATGTATTAAATAGTTACAAAATTAAAATAAATGATATTTTAAAATAAATAATAGTTTTTAAAATAATATAAAAGTCATAAAAATCTAATGTCCTTAAAAATAAATTTTATAATGTTAAAATGGAATTAATGATCCACTTTATGTTTTTTTGAAACTTTTAGAAATTATATTAACATTGTAGTATAAAAATACAAGAAGACATGGTAAGAGTTAAATTATTTAACTAAGGGTTAAATCGAACAATATGGTTAATATGATAACCTAGACTTTCCTAAAACCTATTGGTTGAGATGATTTAGACCCATAATCATCTTGTATTAGAAATAAATCAATTTGGAGTTATGAGAATAATAATGTTATTTTATAATAAATTAATATTTCAACACTTTTCCTAAAGTGCCCCTCACCTCTTTTATAAAAGGGAACCTCCCTTTATTTTATATTCACACATACAAATCCATTTGGATAGGACAACCCATGACCAAATATCCTGACAAATTCCATCACTTCAAATTATATTCCTTACCTTGAGAATAATTCCAACCTATGGAGCCATTTTGTTCAAATCAAAAGGCAACACCCGAAGAAGAGGAAATTATTTTTTCATCTCATTCAAAGTTCTTTTCTTCTTATACTTCTTCTTTATTTTTTTTACCATAATAAAATAATAACTCAAGTACCCTATATATTATAATTTTTTATTATAAATATGGTACAACCATATTCATTATTTAATCCATCATATGAATGACAAATTCATCATGTGTGGGTACGTACGGCTTACCGTCTCCACGTCATGGTGTAGTTTGTTATTCAACACTATATTATTTTTATGGGAATAATAATGAGCATAATTAATGTAAATAATAAATATAAAATGGTAATTATTCTGTATATAAAATATAAAATACAATTAAACACTATTTCACCATCAATAGAATGATATTGTTGCTTGTGCGTACGTAGGACTTACCGACTCCACGACGCGATGAGATTCATCTTCAACGACCACCCTTCAAGAATTTTTATAAAAATATATATAAAGATTAATTATGAGGTATATTAAATAATATTACTATGGGAATTATATATATTTATGTAGATAAATATATGTCATTTACTTACATTCATACTATACGATAAGAAAATGGAAACAACGTTCATGCGTACGTACAAACTACCATATCCAGGAACAGTGTTTCCATTTAATATATCTATCTATTATAAATAATTTTATTATGAATATATATGTTATATAAATAATGTTTTATATTATTGAAGTATGTAAACCATGATCTAAGACATACGATCAAGAATAACACGTTAAAACATCTATGATAAAAAAGTGATTTTTACCCAAAATGTTACTTTAACATAGAAATTGTTATTAAATGGGTAGTATAAAGCCATAAATTAATCATATATGAAATACTAAATATTAATATGGGTTTTTTTATAATTTTATAACAAACTATGGTCATTATATAGGAGGTTAAATGTACCCTTGACTAAAGAAAAGTACAAGGTAAGGGATAATTCCTCAATCTCCTTATTATACAAGATTGTTTGTGTGTAAGTATTTACTGGGACATATTTATCATCCATGTCCATATTTTATAAAAATGGTTTCAAAAGAAATATTTTATGGTTTTTTGGAAGGCACCAATTTTAGTGATCATCATTTTAAATGTTATAATTATTTATTTTTCTAAATCATTTTAATTCATACCTATGTTTTCAAAATAATTTTAAGGATTTATTTATATGCACAAGATTTTTTTTAAATGTTAATTCCATCAAAAGATTCAAATTATCATGGGAAAATTTTATTCAAAAGTCATATTTAAATGAATTTGTTCATAAATGTGGACGTTTAAATTATTTCACAAAAAAGGGATATTTTTTTCAAAGAGTTTTACCGATCATTTTCAACTATGACAACATCCTTTACTGGATATCATTATTGATTGAGGATGATTTATTATAATGAAATATTACATATTTAATTGAATTAGTTATGATATGTTTGACTATGGATGTGATATTTGTATACCATCCATGGATTATGGTTAAAGTATAGACATTTGTTTTGTTAGATTTTTTAAAAATGTTTATGTTATGTTTCAACATTTTCAAATGAGGAATGAATTAGACATAGTAAATGACAGTAGGTGCCCGGTATGGTCCCTCAATTCATAAATAGGTCTCATGAGAGAAAATATCATCTTGGAAAAAGGCCTTGAAATGATTTATATTTAGGGTCTTGGCACGAGGCCTTGAATTTGTGGTTAAGATGTTCAACATTATACATTACATCATTATGATATTAGTTATTAATGTTACATGTGATTATTCGACTAGTATAATATCCATGAGAATAAGTAAATAGAATTATTTTATTTATAATTTCCATATTATTATGAAGTTTATGTTTAAATGGATTGGGTTTAAATTTTATATCTTTAAAAAAATGCTTATGATTATTTACGATGGCTTCATCTATATTGTTTACCCTTACTAAGCATATGAGCTCACCCATTTCTTATGTTTTATTTTACCAGGAATCCAAGAAGTGTATTAGGAATGTTATTTCAGGGTTAAGATGGTTGAATAATGGCGTTCTAAAAGGACCACATTTGATTTGTTTTATGTTAGAAATTGTAATGTAACATTCATGTAGGTAATTTATTTTCCTAGACTTATAAACTGATCGGTCTTTCAGGACTTGATTCATTGTATCATGATAATGTATTAAAATAATGCAACTACTCTAGGCTTTGGGGTTCAGGGTATTATAGTTTAAATTATTGTAAAATAATGTGTTATCCTAATAGATTTTTTTTTGAACCGATGATATTTTAAATCATCCTAGATTTATGACTTTGGCCCCCTCAAATTTCCATTTATTAATCACTTGTTTGTGATTGATGACCTCAATAACTCCCTATATAGATTTATATATTTCTCTAATTATGTGTCTCTAATTGCCAAAAATGTTCTCTTATTTGAAATCCAAATTTTATGGTGCCTTTTTCATTTCCCTTTCCATCTTATTAAGAGTAAATTTTATTAACCCTATTTTGATGTGGGTTTTATTTAAAGGTATTTTCTATTTTCAACTATTTATTTTCGAAGACCAATTTCTAATTTTGAGGATGAAATTTATTAAATGAGGGGAGAATGTAACACCCTAGAATTTCATAGTACGTTATCTCTTTAAACTAATTTAATAGCTTATATTTCATGCAACACTAACTTGGCTTGTGTTATATGGATAATTGAGTTTCTGTGAAACAACACATTAGTATTACAATTATTTAAAAGATATATTTTTTTATCAATTAAATATAGTAATATGAATAGTAAAAAAAATTAAATGTAATTTATAATATTTTCACATAAATAAAACATATTTATAATGAAATGTATTAGTTTAGATAAAATTGTTACATATTCAGAAAAACTATTTTCTTAAAAGAATTACTTTTTATGTCCTTTTGTGAACAATAATAAATTTAATTTTAGACACTCCTAAAAATTGAATTTGGTAAAATAGACTTCATTTTTGAATTCATAATATCAAAATTAGCTTAGGGTGAATTTTTGGTATTTTTCTCAAAACTTTCAATTGATTATGAATAGTGAAAAATACTGCATAGTACATAAAAACATACTTTTTCATTTAAATAATTATTTTTAATGAAAATTTATCTTAAAGTAAAAACAGATACATAATCCATATATTCTTTCAATTTTAGTCATTTTATTCATTTTAGAATAATATTGTATATATAAAATTTTATTAAATTTTTAACATTTTTCCAACCTTCTAGGCACATTTGCAAGTTTTCTTAAAATGTAATTTTACAGCTTCTGTGAATTGATTTTAAAAAATCAAACAAACACAGTTTTAATCCATATGTAAAATGTGTTTCAATATAATGAAAATGCTTTTTTGGGAATAGTTACTTTTGAATATTATTTACCACTATTAAATGTAGATAAGGTAATTAAAGGTAAAAATAATATTATAACAATATAAAATTACCCCAAAACATGTCCAAATTATATTAGATAAGTTTTTTTCAACCAAAATCAACCTTGGGACATAAATATGAACCTTTTTTATCAACATAGGTTATATTTGGACATTTATTGAATTTTATTTAAAGAAGAGTTAAAAGTGATAAATTAAAATTTTAATAAATAAACCATTTTTAATAAAGGGTTATACGTAATATAAATTATGCTATAAAAACTCATTAAAAAGATAAAAATTATTTATAAATTATGGTATTTTATATATAATTTTAAGACATTAAATAATTAAATTTATTTATGACACAATGATGATGTAGTAATTACCATATTAATTAATGATTAAAATAAATGATATTTTAAATATTAAGATAAATGTAATTTGAAACTTTTTATTACATACAAAAAAATTTATGTGACTATGAAATGTTAGGATTATTCGATGTATTTTTTTTCAGAGGAATCATGTTGGTGTGAAATTCACAAAAATCATGTAATAAATATGAACAAAATGGACTTAAATGATATTTTAAAATAAATACTATTTTATTAAATAATATAAAACTCATAAAAATATAAGGTTCATCCAAATAATAGGGATAGTGTTAAAATTTCAATAATTATCCACTTTAGGTTAGTTTGGAAACTTATAGTATCTATATTAATCTTGGATATAAAAATACAAGAAGACATGGTATGAGGTTAACTATTTTACTAAGGGTTAAATCTAAATGATAAGGTTAATATGATGACCTAAACATGTATAAAAACTATGTATTTATAGTATTTAGACCCAAACTCATCATAGAATTCAAATTAATCAATTTTTTGATGTTATAACCCAAAAAGTATTTTAGAATAAATTAATATTTCAACATTTTTCCTAAAGGGCTCCTCACCTCTCTTATAAAAGGTAACCTCCCTTTATTTTTAATTAACACTTCCAAAGCCATTTGTCTCAGCCAAACCCTACTAAAATATCCTACCAACTTCCTTCACTTAAACATAGAGGTGTTACCTTGAGCATAAAGGAATCCTAAGGATCCCTTTTGTTCAAATTAAAAGGAAATGCCTGAAGAAGAGGTAATTATTTTATCACATCATTCGATGTTATTTTATTCTTCTTGTTACTCTTTATATTTTTTTACCATAATAAAATAATAAATCTAGTACCTTATAAATTATGAGATGTTATTATTCATATGGTACAACTATATTCATTATTCTATCCATCCCTTGAATGACAAAGTCACCATGCGTGTGTACGTACCGCTTATCGTCTCCACATCGTGGTGTAGTTTTTTATTCAACACTATATTATTTTGATGGGTATAATAATGTGTATAATTAATTTAAATAATTAATATAACATATTAATTATTCTATATAAAAAATATACAATCCAAATAAACATTTTTTCACCATCAATAGAATGATATTTTTGTTTGTGCGTACGTACAACTTACCGTCTCCACGACGCGATGAGATTCATCTTCAACAACCACCCTTTAAGAATTTTAATAAAAATATATATATAGATTAATTATGAGGTATATGAAATAATATTACTACTGGAATAATATATATTTATGAAGATAAATATATTTCATTTACTTACTTCCAAACTAAAAGAGAACAAAACATAAACAACGTTCATGCATATGTACGAGCCACCATCTTCATGAATAGTGTTTCCATTTGATATATCTATCTATTATAAATATTTATATTCTGAATATATAAGATATATAAATCTTTTATTATATTCTTTAAATATGTAAATCATGATCTATGTGATACGATCAAGAATAACAATTTAAAATACGTACGATAAAGAAAGTGATTATTACCAATAATGTTACTTTAATATGGAAATTATTATTAAATGGGTAGTATAAAATAAAAAATTAATCACATATGATATCATAAATATTAATATGGTTCTGGTAAAATTTATTAACATACAATGGTCATGATACAAAAGGCTAAATGTACCCTCAACTAATGTAAAGTACAGGGTAATGGTTAATTCCTCAATCTCATTATTATCTGAGATTGTTTATATGTGAGTTTTTACTGAGAAATATTTATCATCCATGTCCATGTTTTAAAAAAAATCAAAATTAATAATTTAAGGTTTTGTGGAAGGTACTATTTAGCTATATCACCATTTCAAATGTTTTAATGATTTATTTTTCTAAATTATTTTAATTGATGTACATGTTTTCAAACAAAAATTAATGATTTATTTACATGGACATGATTGTTTTAAAATATTAATTCCTTTACAAAGATTTAAAGTGGTATGGGACACTTCGATTCAAAAATCACTTTTAAATGACTTCCTTCATAAATATGCGACTTTTAAAGGATTTCATAAAAAATGAAATTTCTATCAATGAGTTTTTATGATCATTTTCAACTATGTCAACATCCTTTAGTGGATATCATTCATGATTATGGTTGATTTATTATAATAAAATATTCCATATTGTATTTAATGAGTTATGATATGTTTGACTATGGATGTTCTATTTTTATACCATTCATGGTTTATGGTTAAAGTATTGAAATTTCATATGCAACATTTAATACAAATGTTTAATTTATGTTTCAAAATTTTCATATGATAAATGAATTTTACTTAGTAAGTTACGGGCGGGGCCCGTTATAGCCCCTAGATGCATCAGTAGATCTCATGAGAAAAAATAGTGTCTTGGGACAAGACCATGACAAAGTTTATATTGAGGGTCTTGTCATGAGGCCTTGACTTTGTGGTTAAGATGTACAACATTATGCAGTCTAACGTTATGATATTAGTTGTTAATGTTAAATGTGATTATTTGACTAGTAGAATATCCCTGTAAATAAGTAAATTGAATTATTTGATTTAACTTTTCAATATTACACTGAAGTTTATTTTTAAAGGGATTAAGTTTCAATTTTATACCTTGCCATAAATGATTAATATTATATATGATAGCTTCCGCTATATTGTTTACCCTTAACGAGCATATGAGATCACCCCTTTATTATGTTATATTTTCCTAGGATTCCAAGATGTGTATTATGATTGTTATGAAAGGTTATGCTAGGGGAATAATAGCGTTCTCAAAGGATTATTTATGTTTTGATTTATGTTAGAAAGTTTAATGTAACTTTCATGTATGTAATCTATTATCCAAGAATGTTAAACTGATTGGTCCTTCGGGACATGATTCATTATATCATTCCAATGTATTAAAATAATGCAATGACTCTAGTATTCTAGGGTCATGGAGTTAGAGTGTGATTTCAAGGAAGTTCATTACCTTAACATCCTTAAGGGGGTCCATATGTGGGATCATTTTGGGAAATACATGATGTCATGGCATGGATTCATAGGTGTCTCAGGATAAATACATGTTGTATTTCTGTGTGATATTAGTGGGAAGCATGAGATATGTGGGAGAAAGTTAGTATGTGGGTGAGTGTGGTAGTCACTATGTTTCCGTGTATATCACCAGGTTCATTCTATAATTACTTGAGTGGGTTAATGGTAGTGATTCCAAATGAGATGTAGGGTCAAGACCACTTTACTATGAGTTGTGAAGCGGTTGTGATTTTTGTTTAGAAATCCCATTCATGTTGTGGTGTTTGAGTGTGGATGTAACGATGGTTAAAATGGAATCCAGAAACTTGTGGTAGGTCACGGTGCCTCTATAGTGTAGGGAGACATTGGCGATGGATAATTCTCAATGGTGTTCATAAACAAATTCTTAGAATACATTTTCCTTGTGATGATCATGTCCAATATATTGACATCATCATGAGTTTACTAAGAAGGCTCTAGATTTATGCCTAGAGAATTTAATGTGTATCAATTGGATATGGGACACCATAGAGGTTATTCTCTTGGGGCGGCACATGTATAGTTGTGTGTTTGGGAGAACACCTTCAACCGGTTACAAGAGTGTTCCTCAAGATGGGATGGATATCGATGAATACCATGGGTTCCATTCCCGAAATATGATAATGGGTAGTAGTTGATATTGGTTTTCTTTTTTTTATGAAAATCTGGACAACCATGTCCGAGTTTTAGTTTCATCATGTAATCTATGAGTGCGATGCATTTGTTGACATTTCTTGAGGAAAGTGATGAGAACAATACAACTAGGGTGAAGAGTGGAATGTCCTTAATGAATTAATGGAGAAAACCATGTAGTGGATGTGGTTGAATCAAGATGAAAATGAGATATATGTAAGGGAATGTTTGGATTCAATGGGAAAGGCTAGGTGGGATTCGATTATAGGGGTAGATAGAGTCGAGTGATGGCCTTGGACTTGGAATGGTTTTGATGGTAATTTGAGTGTTTTCATCCTGGATGTGTTGGTGAGTACTGTAGATCCCGACAATATTTTTCAATTAAATTCATGCTATGGTGGTGATATTTCACTAGAGGTTAGGGATGGACTCAGGTTAGTGCATGAAGATTTGGTAGGTATGCCTTAAATGAGAATGTGTCATATCCTAGTAGAGGGGTGACATGAAAACAATGGAAGTTAGACATCAAGGAGGGATTCATCCAGGATTTCCTAACTCATTTGTCTAAAAGTGAATGAATGTGTTGGTCTATAAGACACCTTAGGTTAATTTTATGTTGATAAATTCACCCTAGAAATTGGGATTGGTTTTGAGGAAGAACTTTTTTTTATTTAATTGAGTTATGGACAATGGAAGTGTGAACCATCCAGGTAGTTTCAACAGTAAGGATGAATTCTAGGGTTGGGGGGAGTTTTCATTGTTTTTTGGGAATGGTGAGTTGGGAAATTCATCAGGTAGGTTGTGAAACTTGAGATGAGGTCCTATTGGTCTATTGTTGATGGTAGAATTTCTCAACATAAAAAAACATATTGGGGTGAAGAGATAAAGTGTATGGTGGGGAGCACCATGGTCGAAATTTGATTGGTTGATGAAGTGAGTGGTAGTACGTGGTGGATGGGTACAGGTGAGTGTTGTGTTTTTTTTGGTATTGGTAATAATTATTTACTCGGGTTTTTATCGGTTATGTAATTTGAGACAAAGGTTATGCTTATGTTCGGCCTTTTAGATGTTTAGAAATGGACTGAGGTAGTTGGGATCAAGTTGAAAACCAGAGTAAGATGTGGTATGTGGTTGGAGTCTAGATGGTCCCTTATGTGATGTTGGGTTTGAGTCACACTACCAGAAAATTACCATTTCACGGCGGTTTATTTTTTTCATATCGTGGCTGTTTAAACCGCCACTATATGCTTTTGCAAAAGTTTCAAAAAACCACTTCTAAATCATATGTCAGCATTCAATATGCAGCAGTTTACTCTATTTAGTGGTGGTTTATGGAAACTGTTGGAGTGGACACATTTAACCACGATTTCTTCTGGTTTAGCGGTGTTTTTCCCATTGGAAATGTATTATGTTTTTAGTAGCAGTTCAAACATCCGGTAAAAAGCATCTTTTTTGATGGGAAAACCATCCCTAAAACCAAGATAACTGCCGCTAAATAATAAAGGAATATGAATAATGTTCAGCGGTGGTTAAAACCACCACTCAATTATTGACCATAGCGGTAGTTTTAACTACTTCAGATAGAAAAATACCAAAATATTAGCGGTAGTTAAAGCCGTCGTTAAAGGAAGATTTACAAAAAAAGGAGCTGATTCTGTCGCCCTAGTACCAGTGTCCTGAAAAGAAAAACCATTCCAATTTCACATACACATACATAACACATCCAAAAGAATACCATAAGAAAAACAAATCATAAGAAACACGTGATAGATACTTTAATAAGAGTTTTAGTATGATTTGGGTACATAAAATATCTTTTAAATACATTAAGTGTCACTTTTGGATATAGTGGTTTCAGAATCAGGGATATCAATTGATCTCGAGTATGTTGATGTATTTGTGTATTTTTCATATCGGAGGAATGTAATCGATATCTTATGTTTTACTACATTGTATAGGAATTAATGGAGAATAATTTTGTAGATATCTCACTTAGCATTTCTAATGACCACATTTACCAAGAATGGATTCACGTTTGATTGTACATACTAGTGTTAGGAAGTTTCGATGGTGTTGAAGAAGTGGTTGTTGTCAGATCTGATCCTATGAATTCCTGAGCCTAACATTGGACATGTAGTGAAATGTGATGCATCAGGTACTGGCATAGGATATGTTATGATGTAGAGTGATAAATTAGTCACTTTGGGTTTCATCAGCTTTGAACCCACAAGATGAAATATGCTAATCCTTTATTTTAGTTTGTAGTTGTGGTCCATGCATTGAAATGATCGTGATAGAACCTCTTGGGAGAGATATTTTTTAGGTACATTGTCACCTAGAGTGCATATTAATTCTGGTAGTGTTAGAGTTGATAGTTTATGTGGGATGTTCACCTAGGGCTGACCAGTTTTAGCTCATAGTTTTGGTAACTGTAATGGATGTTTATGAGTTGAAAGTTGAAGTTGTGTATAACCTTTTATACTCAGATCGATGAACAGTCAGGAAGAATGATCCAAAAAATATAGGACATGCTTCATGATTGTATTATAGAATTTATCCACCATATGCATCTTTTGGGGAGATTCAAATTCTGCTAGTGTAAGACATTCATCTATTCAAAAGATATTTTTAAATTCAACTATTAATAAAGTGGATAGTCCCTCTACCTTAATAGGATGAAGACACTCAAGTGCTCAATAGATATTTGGTGCATACCACCCTCATGAAATCAAGACATATATGGAGCATACCACACTCGAGAAATCTAGACATAAAAGGAAACATTAGAAATCAATAAAATACATAAAAGGGTGAATGAGAAATCAAGAAAATGATTGGTTATGGAAATTTTTGGTGGAAAATATGTTCCACACATGATAGATATACAAACCAACTATTATCATATTTTTCCAACATATCAACAATACGACTAATCATGGTCCAATGATTAATACATCTCGTCACCCTCTCCACCTCCATCTCTACTTCATGCTACTACCTATAAGAACCTTATATTGAAAATTAAATAATGTTGTATATTTATATTTAAACTTAAAACCAATAAAAGTTTGAAAACTAAATGATTTTGAATTTTGGTGATTTACCTGCACACCACCAGTTGATGCAATACCATTGGGATCCGCATCTAGTTGTCCTAAAATCCAGCCAAGTAATCTTGTGGCGTCATCTGTAGGGACCCCATATGAATCAAATAGGGCAGCTATCTTCTCTCCGGTTAGATTCCTTACATATGAACTTTTTATATTTTTCTCCACACATTCATTGTTTCAATATTTAATTAACAAATAGTTTGTATTAATAAATTTCAAAAATTTTATACATATTAAAATTTTTACCTATAACATTCATCATCCAGTATCCCAGTGAAGAACTAGAAGTGGCGCACCCTTACCCCTCTGTTGAGGCTCCTGAAGTGGGAGGTGATGAATGAGCTACTATAGGGACACTAACTAAGGGTGTGATAGATGGTGTAGTGGGAGATGGTGTAGGGGGAAAGCAGATGGTGGATCATATGTTGTAGGAAGGGAGACAGATGGATCGTCATCTGTTGCAGTGGTCAATGAAACAGTATATCACATCCTCCTTGGTATTTCTGTCAATTAATAAAATATAATTAAGTTCAGAACATATATTTCAAAACATTAATGCAGGAACAAAACATAAAAATGATAACAGGTGCTCAGTACTAACAAACAAAATATATATAACAATGATAATGAATTATTTCACAAATGAAATAAGTGGTTTCTAAATGAATGCATAACTGTACATACAATCATTTTCTCCTTCAACCATTTTAGTTTCTTACTCCAGTACTTCATTCACTTTATTCATCCTTTCTAGACTAATATTTTCAATATCATGATGGAAAAATAATTATGATTCTTATTGTTGATGAGATTCAACGTCAGGGGTCAAATCTCCTAGTACATCACTGATATCATACAAATTTATTTGTTTTATGTGAAAATCTACACTCCACCCTTCATCCACAACACCATTCCATAATATACCATTTTTTCTTACGATTATAAGATATATGAATCATGTAGTTCACTATCACCAACATCCATCAAGTGAGAGAAGTTAATAGAAGTAAATTTCAAGGAATCTCTTTTAACATCACTAATAATATCAACCCAATTGCATTTCAATAAAACAACTGAAAAATGTCCATGGTGGTTTAATTCAATAATATCAGTCATCTTTCCATAGTATCCCACTTCATAAAATGTAAATATACCACTATTCTGGGTTTTTAATCCCTCTTCTCGATCAACTGTATGAAATCTAATGTCATTCACATTGTTAGAATCGTACTGTATAACTTGTTTTAGAGGACCTCGAGCAAGAAACTTCAAATCTTATGGAAACTCTTATCGAGTCTCAGTATTCATGATCTAAAAGAAGAAGAAAACTTTATTATAATTACCAAATATATGTGTCAACCTAATATGCGTATTTATTTCAATATTTATTATCTTACACGTCGTGTAAACCATTATACAAGCTCTTTATTATTAGCTTTTGTTATATCATTTCAATTTCTTGTTCAGCCTCTCATTCATCTCTTTATTTGTATCATCAAATCTTCAATAAACGGATCTAAAATTTAACTATTAATAAGAACATATCTATGTTCCTGTAATATTTCTATTTCTATCAGTGTAACAATTGAGGTCCTCCCAAATGATCAGCCAATAGCTGGAAACATTTTTGATTTCCCATGTATTTGAGATTGAGTTGACGTGTCGTCAACACATCCAACGTGGATAAATCTTGTCTCAATATCATCAAAGTATCTAGATCAAAAGGTAAGACACTAATTTTCCAAATATCCTTCTGCAATAGTGCCTTCTAATTGAGCTTTATTTCTAACATATGATTTCAAATGCCTAATACATATGTGAAATAAAATAAAATAAAAATAATTATGCATTTAATTAAGTGCCAAAAAAATTGTTTACAAAACTGAAAAACATATAAATAATGTACCCCTCAACTGGATACATCCATCGATAATGAACGGGGCCACCGAATTTAGCTTCTTCAACCAAATGAAGATTTAAATGCATCATGACAGTAAAAAATGGCAGAGGAATGATCATCTCCATTGCACAAAGTGTCAACACAAACCACCCCTGAAGGTTGTCAAGCTCAAATGAATGTAGATATTTCTCTCACATTTGTCTAAAAATTTGCAAAATTATATCACAATGGTAGTAAATGTTTTAGGTAATATTGTACATAATTCTAATTATAGTAATTGCTGTAATAAAATATGTGAATAGTGACTTTTAAATCCATGTAATTTATGATTATTTAAGTCAAAACACCTCAATATGTTTCTTGAATACCCATCATATACTTTCACATGCTTTAAAATTCGATGGAATGTATCTTTATCCCTATTTGTCTTTGAAAAAATTGTCGGAGTATACTTTTCATTCTCATCTAGCCAGAGATCATGGTCTTGGATCATTACTTGTAAGTAATTCTGAGAAGTGAGATGATCCTTAAAATTTATATGTTCATTAAGAAATGTAAAGATCAAATTTTCATAGTAATTTTTCTCAAAATGAATCACATCAATATTATTCCACATAAAATTAAATTCCCAATACAGAAGTTTGAAGAATATACATTTTTTCTTCCATTGTTGTGTTTTTATTTCACTTGAATATGCACTTCAAACCCATTTCCCACTATAATTCAAATGATGAACATGTACGTATTCTGTTTAAACATTTCCAAGTTTTGTCAATATTTTAGAACTAGTTAACAACGTTGGAGTTGTTCAATGATCAATGAAATCATTAAATTTTGATCTATTCAACTAAAATCTATGAGATGCATTGAGAAATCATGGATTGCATAAGAAGCACCATTTTCTACTATGTGGTATCTTTTTGGGCTCAAAATAAAAGTTACAAACAAGACAAGCCAAACCTGTGAAAGTGTTCCAAACAGTTAAATTCCCTAGTCTGGTGAAGTCACTAATGGTCCACATTAATGAAACATGCATTTTGAACATTGTTTTAGAAGAATCGTCAAATGTATCAATACTATTGTACCATAACTCCTTTAATTCTTCAATTAAATGTAGCAAGTATACATCAATATCATTTCCAAGAATTTTTTTATGAATAATCACTGAAATGACTAAAGACATTTGTTGCGTACACATCCATAGATGCAGATTGTAAGGGATTAAAACAATAGGCCAAATGCTATAACTAGTACTCAAAGTCCCAAATGGGTTGAGTCCATCGGCAACCAATCCCAATCGAACATTCCTAGGCTCATCTGAGAAATCCGGATGTAATGAATCAAATGTCTTCCATGATTGTGAATATCATGGATGTCGCATTAACCCATCATTGTTATTATCTATAGAATTCAACTTCATGTGTTCGACAGTTTTTTGAGGACATGAATAATCTTTGCAGTAGAGGCTTTAAAGGAAAGTAACACAAAACTGTTGAAGGTGTGCTCCTTTTCTTCATCTTAATGTTAGTATGTTTATTTGGACTTCCATCATCACCCATTGACTTCCATCTAAAAGAGAACATTTTTTGTAATCTTGTCAACTTGAATCCTCTCGCCAATAAAGCATACAATCATTGGGACACACATGTAATTTTTTTATAATTCAAACCAATCATGTTAACAACTTTTTCCATATCATAAAAAGACTCAGGGTTGTTTGATTCCGGAAATGAATCATGCAACAATTCCAATATCATGGACATTGTCTTATTTGTAATTACACATAGACATTTGTTATGGTATAACTTCAGTAGAAAAGAATGTTTGGAATATTTCAAACATCCAATATACAACTCTTTATTTCCATCATCAACTAAATCATGAAACATATTTTCCTCATTGATGTTTTCTCTTACATTAGTCTCCACATAATCCAAGAAAAGGATCTAATGATATGTTACAATATTGATCTGGTTGTCCTGCTTTCTCAAAAACATCACTTGTCATGTTTCTATTTGTAGAACCTTTATCTGGTTGTTCTGATATGTTTTGATGTTGATGGTGGTGTCTTGCAGTGTCTAATTCATCATTTATAAGTCTTTTCATTTCATTTTTCAGTTTCAATGAAGTTGGGAGCTCATTCTATGGATTGAAATCAGTGTTCAACCTTTCTATAACGTTCCATTATCCATGCCGAATCCAACACGAATATTGACCAAGAAATTCAATCAATATTAAATGTTGATAAACTTCATCTCTCTTCAACCATCATCTAAATTTACATTTAGGACAAGGAAATATTATTCTCCCTTAAACTGATCAATTTGAAGTTGCAAAATCTAAAAACTCCTCTAAACCCTGAACATACTGAGGTGGGTTCCTTGGTAATGTGATCCAGCTTTTATCCATGTATATCACAATGTTCCGACACAATATTAAAAAAAATTAAAACTCATAACTATTAATAAATAGGGAAAAAGACTCATATATACTAGTGGGAAAATATATAAATATGTTAAATAAGGTTTTCGTAAATAAATACATATGGTAAATAATGAACCCACACACTAGAAAACCAAATCATGAAAATTAAAAAGATCCATAAAAGAATATAAATATATCCTAAGTGCTCGGCACAATTTTTAAATTGGAATTAACCATGTAGGTGATTTCTCCTTTCCCCAATGACACTTCTTAAGTGACTCATAGAGCCAATATCTATCCAATTGTAGCATGAATTCAATACTATTATAGATGACCCAAAAGACTATTGGTTTAAACCATGAATATCATACATATAAATCACAACAAAACTAATTATAAACGCACCTCCAAATTTTGATCTAGGTATGTGGATTTTTGATTCCTTGAGAGGCTAGCTGAGAGCCAATTATAGGAAACCTCACTTGGACATCCCCCCTCCCTAGACATCCCACACTCCTCCCCCACCTGGAAACCCACCCCACCCCTCCCCCACCTAGACAACCCACCCCCACCCCTAGGCATCCCACCCCCTCCAAGGACAACCCACACCCCCTCCCCCACACCCCTGCAGCCCCCTACACCCCTGGGTAGCCCATCCCCACTTGGATAGCCCCCACCCCACCCACCTAGACTTCCCCCAACCCCACCGGGGCACCCCACCCCCACCCCAACCGGGACACCCCCCCCCCCCCCCACCCCACTTGGACAACCCACCCTCCCACCACGTACAGCTCACACCCCCGTCCCCCACTTGGACAGTCCACCCCACCCCCTAGATAGCCAACCCCCCTTGACATCCCACCCCCTCCCTAGACAAACTACACCCCCCTCCACCACACCCCTATAGCCCCCCTACACCCCTGGGGAATCATCATGACATGGAATCTATCATACAACCATGTTAAAGAAAAAAATTCACATGATATGGTACTATTAATGTGACTTGGAATACTTAAATTAAAATTTAGATTTCTAAGAAAACTAGCATCCCATAAAACAAAATATGTACATTATACATTCTCTTACATCATATTATCCATTCCAAAATTAAACATTTCTTAAAAAATTTATCACACATGTGACATGATTTCATATTTCCATGTATAACATGATTTCATATCATAGAATAAAATTATACATGATGTATCACTACATTTCATTCTTTAAATGATAAAAATAAATTGTTTTTAAACATTACATCACTATGTAAGGCACTAAAATAGAGGTAACATGATATTAAATACATATTTAAATACCACATGATCAATACAGAACATGATTAAATATTCTAAATATGACATACTAAACATGCTATATGCTCAATATTTACATACTAGAAATTTTACAACAATAAGTAACAATCATTTCAACTTTATAAATTCTCCCAATAAAAAAATTCCCCTAGCTTAACATTGAGGCATGATTGTTTTAGAAATATAATTTTTTTCTCATTATAAGAATATATTCAACCATGTAAAAAATTTATAGTCTTAATAGGTTACAATAAATCATGCTTATTATTTTCTAGGAATTTAAAATAAACAATCAAAATCCATCCTTTTAATAAATTCCGAACACCTAAAAGTTACATATCATGTCCAGAAAGGTATCACACAATATGAAACTCACATTTTGATGTTAAATATATAAATTTATAGACAATAATGCATAATTATTCCCTTAACCATTCTTTGAATATGAGATATATTTGTTGATTAGAAAAATATACAAATTGTAAATGGTTATCATAAATCATGTTTAAATTTCTAAAAAATTTAGAAACTAATGAATTAAAAATTTAACCTTTCGATAAATTTTAAACACATGCTTAAAACATATAAATGGATTATTATTAAAAAACTATAGTCATTCTAAAAAGGAAGAATAAAGTTATTCATGTCAAAGTCTTCAAATTTTAAATGAATTATAAATAATAAAGATGGTCATTTTTTGGAATTTCAGAATTTGAATATCCAAAACCATGTTTTATAGTTATTGCACAACACATGCTTATGATACACCATGAATGAAAAATAATGCATGGTATACCAAATTGAATATTAACTAGGATACTCCTAACCATGGATTAAAAACAATTCATTTCAGCATGACAATATGAAATATAATTAAGGTAATATGTTTTATATAGGTTCACAAAATTTGGTAAATATTCACAATTAATCAACTTAATCATGCTTCTGTAACAATTATAAACAATATAAAAATAGGTTATGATGATATTAATTTTAACAATGAAAAAAAAATTAATTTATAAAGGATTATGTTATAACAATAATGTTAATAACACATTTAATTTCTCAAAATAGTTTCAAACAAACATTTTAGGCTAGTTAATCACTAATTTACTATTTCATTTGAGGTTATATATCCAATTCGGTAAGCAATCACAATTTATTAACAACTAATAGACATGAAAAATTAGAAAAACACATATAAAATTTCATGATGTAAGTGCTAATGAAACCAATGATAATGATGTATGTACCTCCCAATGATTTATACCTTGAAACAGTTACACTTTCACCTAAAAATGTTTGGTAGGTTATCAAAGCCCTTGCATCAAATCATAGGTGGCCCCAAAATAACAATCTCCTAGCCATTATCCTTGGTCCATTAAAATGTCAGGACCTGCAGTGGGGAGGTGAGATAAGGCTTCGGGGGTCGGCGGCGATGGGCGGAGATCTGCGCTGCAGAGTAGAGAGGTGCGATGAGTGGAGGAGTATGGATTTGGGGGTTACCAGGGGGATTCTCGCCGGGGTCTAGGGGAGAAGGTGGGTCGTGTGGGGGTAGGGGGGAGTGTCGGCATTGAAAAAAAAGTTTTAGAAGTGGTTTTTAATAAACAACCCCTATATTATTTATAAAAAAATAGTGTTGGTTTAGTAATCCGCTGCTAAAACACCGCCTAAAATGACTATATATGGTGTAGTGTCACCATTACAACATTGGAGAATGGGGTGAGATGGTGCTGAGTGATTTTGTCCATGTATTATGGAGATGATCATAATGAGGGAAATCCAGTTGGATCTCTCTAGGTTAGGTAGTGCCTTATTGGTGTCCTTTTTCTTGTGGCTTAATGGTTTTAGTCAGAACTTCCTCTTGTGTTAAATTTTGGTAATGATGAGTTTGAGGTAGTTGTGTCATTGTGGAGAATCAACTAGTAGTGGAGTTGTAATGACCCAAAAATTTCAAGGATTTTTTTTTTCTTAAATACTTTGGAATTTTACGAGTCTGTGGCTTCGGACGGCACTTGATTCCATGGCCCGGTGTGTCCAGAATCAATTTCTGATGTTTTTCTCGGGTACGTTCAATAAACGAACGAGCATGTTTTTCTATCTTTTGATACAATGCTCGGAATTGAAATCTGAGGGCACCGATGAACTCACAGCACAGGTATTGGCTTAAGGGGACCTTTACCGCAGTTGTGTATTATGCTGGTTGAATGTTAATACTTGGGGTTGAATCTTAAACTAAATAAAATTGTGTGGTACACAATTTTATTTTGTGAGTTGGTTATTTCCTCCCAAGTGTAGATGTTTGTGAGACGGGGCCCACACGATCCCCAACCTTCAACTCCCCATTAATTCCCTACGGTATCCTTTGACAACTCCTCATTAATGGTGGAGCCTTCCCACCTCCCTCTTCCCATTAAAGGTGCCAAGTCTTATAATTAATGTCAATGTTAAGTAATTGAGACCACTTTTAAATTAAATTATGAATTTCATACCAATTTTATTAATTGGAGAGCCTCCTTTTTTATTTTTGGTTGGAAAATCACCGTTGGGAAAAGACTCAGGAGAACTAAAGGAGCGGTGATCCTTCATCAATGAAGAACACCATTCTTCAACGAAGAACACCCCTCGCGAAGAATGCGAAGAAATTATTCCAACGATGCATCTTCCTTGGATGCACCTCGACGTCAAGGAGCCTATGTCTCCTACGAAAATGACCCTTCCTCCATCGTTGACGGAACGACACCGTTCTTCCGTGACGCCCGTCTACCTCGACGCTCGTCTTCCGCGAATTGATGACGTACGACAACAACTTCGAGGTAGGGGGATTTGTATATCGCATATATGTGTTTTATACTCTCGAACATGGTGATAATTTTTGGGTGATGTTTTGAACCACAAACGCCGTGGGTACAGACTAACGAACAAGTTTGGACCCATCGTCGTTTTGTTCTTAATGTGTGGTACGTTTGGCGATGACAAAACGGGACCTCAATGGTGATTTGGAGCCTTCACAGTAATGTTCAGATCCCGAGATGACTTCAGGAGAAAATTTAAGAGAAAACAAACCACCGTATTGACTCCGGTGGCTCGCGGAAGTCCGCAGCGGCGCGGTGATGCCGGCGCCCGGAGGCAGCGGCACCCCAGCACGCCTCTGGCAGTAACCCGCCGCAGCACCGAGCGCGATGACAAGAAAGGGATCCCTCAGCCGTGTGGGATTTGGGAGACAAGAGGAGAAAGCTTGGCGCCGCATCCGTGGAACTGGGGGCTGCACCCCCCGCTCGACTAGCTTGCCGAGCCAGTACACCCCCCCGGCTAGGCAGGGGTGGGTCACCCGGACCGGGCCGGGTCGCGCCCAGTCGGCCCAGGCCGCGTCGGTCGGGCTGAGCCGTGCCCAGTCGGGCCGGGTCTCACCCAGCCGGGCTCGGCCACGCCCTACCGGTCTAGACCCGGACCCATGTCGAGTCGACCTGGTTCGGGCCGACCCAGGGTGGGTTGGGCCGGGTCGGAGCGGGCCCAGACCCCCCACTTCGGACCGTTTTTCAGTCTTTTGACCATAACCTGAGCTACAAACATCTGATCGATACACCGTCAGTTGCGTAGGAATCCTTGAATAGAGAAGGTCGTTTCGGTTTATTACACTCGAGGATTCGACAAATTTTTTGTATGGCAGGGTTGGTTCAAACCCAAAACCAACCGGCCCCTTGGAGTGGAAATGCTTATAACTTAAGTACTGGACGTCTGATTGACATTCCGTCAACTAAATTGAATTCCTTTTGATGAGATGGTTCATTTGGAATACTACACTTGAGTTTTGGACGCATCTGGAGTACGGTCGGGTTGATTTTTTCTTAAAAACCAATCGGGCCCCTGGAACGGAAAAGCCAATAACTCTTAGGCCGGTTGTCCGATTGATGCACCGTCTATCGCATTGGGTTTCATTTGACGAGATAGATGTTTGGGATACCAAAACTCTGGAATTCATGATAGTTTATGTATCGACCCCCCTTTCTCAAGGAGTGGATCCTCCCAGAATCGAGCGTGCTGTGTTCGGGAACCCTAGAGCCGGCTGCGACTGCATCGACTACTGTACCGGAATCCTCAGTGGGTTCAACAGTGATGACTACCATATTGGGATCCTCCGTGGGTTCGATGAAGATTGATACTGTTCTTGTATCCTATGTGGGTCCGACAGTATTGAACTCTGTACTTGTATCCTGTGTGGGTTTGGTAGAGTAGCCGGTCTTGTATCATGTGTGGGTCCGACAACTTAGCTGGTCTTGTATCCTGTGTGGGTCCGACAACTTAGAAGAATCAGTGACTACATCTGATCATCTCTATCACTATAAAAAATATGTGTACCTGTGTGAGCCGAGTCTTGACTTTTAATCATTATCTTTTATGTGATTGACTATCTTTCCTGTGTGGAGTGGGTTGTGCTTGGGCTCGAGAGTTGGAGCCAAACAGAGAATGATAACTTAGGAATATGTATGAGCATATACCTAAGTAGGGTCGGTTGATTATTCAGGATTGTTCCTTTCCTTTGTGGTTTACCCTTCGTAGATTCAAGGAGACCTTCATGGGTCCCGGGGTCCCTACTGAGTATCGTATACTCACCACTGTACAGGATATGGCCGCACTACGTTTTGTTGGATGCAGACGATGGACAACACTGATCATGGAGGAGTCTTGTGGAGCTAGACGGTACCCGTAGGTGGACCACCTAGTGAGGCATGCACAGAGCGGACTGACGGACCCGAGGTGCCGAGGAGACCATCTGTACCCTCCCTTCAGGTGGGATTCCCGAAGGATGACTCGGTGTTGCTGCTTTACTTTACTGTTGTTGTACTTTCCTTTTTAGTTGCACTATACTTTCAGTTGGGTTTGTATACTGGCTCATTTACTTTTTGTCATTTAATTTGATACTCAGTTTACTTATTTCTTTCCTCAGTTGTGTACTATGTTGTGTTTTTTACTATCATAAAAGCAATGCCTTCCATTTATATCAGGATTTACGCCTTTGGTGCTAGTTGTCATCCCCTGACATATGGAAGGTGGGCTTGGGATAGTCACGGAACAGGACCCGAGGATGGGTTGTGAAAAATTGGTATCAGAGGAGTCGTTTCTACCGCCGAACTCAGGACTCTAATATTTCCATTCTGTGAAGCAATAGTGTTAAGTGTATTGAGTGTGGTCTTCAGTCCAGGGAGTCCAGTGTTGGTGCGGCGGCTGAAGTATCCATACACAAGGACCCTAACCTCTGATTTCTGACTCAATGCATGGAAACACTGCTTGCGAATGTATGTTTCAAAATTTTTCTTTGTGATTACTTTGTGTCAGCTCACCAGGTATACTGTTTGACCATGGCACACCTGTTTATTTTCAGGATGGCCCCACGACGGCAGCCAGTCAGGGTTCCGAGTTACGTGCAAGATGGCATCCCATCGAGCGATGAGGCCTTGGTGCAGGGCCCCATCATAGCGGAGGAACCAGCGGTACCACTACCCACTTAGCCACAAATGCTACCAGCCCCAGCAGCGAAGAGTGCATGCCACCTGAGTGCATTGCGTGAGTTTCAGTGACAGAGGCTTCCCAGGTTCCGCAGAGATATGGACCATTAGGTAGTCGTGGATTGGCTGGAGGCTATCGTCAGAGTCTTCAGATTGGTAGGGACACCAACTGACCTCATGGTGATCCTTGCCGCGAGTCTCCTGCAAGCAGCAGCAGGTAGATGGTGGATCCTGATTCTCCAGGTGCACGACCAGTCATCTCTACTTTGAATGGACTTCGAGAGTCTCTTCCGCTCAGAGTTTGTTCCTGCCACCCTTCGTGCGGTGCGCATTCAGAAGTTACTTCATCTGCAGTAGTGCAGCATGACAGTAGCTCAGTACTCTGCGAGGTTTACTGACCTCTCATGCTACTCCACAGATATGGTACGAGACCCGTTCTTCAAGGCCCGGACCTTCGATCAGGGACTGAGGCATGAGATTAGGGATTCGATGATTCCCCTCAGCATCCTGACACAGGTAGAGGTGCTGGAGCGAGACCTTTTAGTAGATAGATTTCTCGATGAGCAGTCACCAGCAGCGAGACCCACCGCAGGGCGACACGTAATAGAGTCTTCTACAGCCGGCAGTAGACAGATGTCACATGGTTCCAAGCAGACTAGGCCATCAGGTGGGCGACCTCAGGATATAGGTTTGGTTGTGTGGGGCACACTAAATAGAGCCAGACATACGAGGAGCAGACAATGCTATGCATGTGGAGGGAAGGGCCACATGACTCATGACTTCCTGACCCGCCATGCAGACGAGCAGCAGACAGTGGAGGGACCTCCCAGGAAGAGGCAGAGGTTCGACCGTGGTAGTCTGCAGGGAGCAGGCCTACGAGGCAGAGGAGCTGTCCGAGAAAAGGGTGGTGGATGACGTTTCGAGGCTCTACCACCCCCACCCCAGGAGGTCCACCCCGACCACAGTGAGCTGGCAGACAGAGGTAGCCTCAGCTCCAGGCAGCGGAGGCTTACAACCACAGTGCACCTGAGATGATTCGAGGTACTATCTGTGTCTACTCCACCCTTACTGCATTTCTTATAGACACAAGCGTGAGTCACTCTTTTATTGCCACTTCCCTTTTTCAGAGCTTAGAGATTCCGACAGAGCCATTGGCTCGATCCTTACGGCTAGAGACTCTTATGAGAGAAGACTCGATGATTACACATTGTTGCTGATAGTGTGAGATTACTCTAGGAGGTGAGAGCTTTGGCTGGGATCTTCTTGTAGTGGCGTCAAGACCTTATGACATCATCTTGGGTATGGACTAGTTAATTACTGTCCATTCCCAGATCGACTATATTAGGCACAAAGTATGGTGTGTCCACATGGATGGGACTAGGTTCACCTTCATCGGTGAGAAGGGAGCCCTTGCAGAACATGATGGACTTACATAGAGAAGAGGGTAGCCGATCACACATTAGTTTGCTAGTCTCATCCTAGGAGAGGTTGATATGAGGAGTCTGAGTTTTCCAGTTGCGGTGGATCAGTATGCAGACGTTTTTCCTGACGATGTTCCGGGACTGCCTCCTCAAAAAGAGGTAGACTTATACATATAACTGTATCCTAGGACAACACCGATATCTACTCCAGCATATCGGATGTCTCCTACTGAGCTTCGTGAGCTATGGATACAACTGGAGGACTTGCAAGGGAAAGGATTTATCCGACCCAGTGTTTCACCCTGGGCTTCTCCAATTTTGTTCTCTAAGAAGGCAGATGGGATCTTGCGACTGTGTGTCGACTACTGTTGCCAGAATCAGGTGACTGTAAGGAAAAAGTACCCACATATGAGGATTGAGGACCTCTTCTATCAACTCCAGGGAGCACGATGGTTCTCAAAGATAGATCTCAGGTCAGGATATCCCCAGCTCATAGTTCAAGATGAGGATGTGTAGAAGATGACTTTCAAGTGTCGGTATGGTCACTACGAGTTCTTGGTTATGCCCTTCGGTGTGACCAATGCTCCATCAGTGTTCATTAGTCTCATGAACAAGATCTTCCATCCTTACCTCGATTGGTTTGTCATAGTTTTCATTGACGACATATTGATTTACTCGACAATTGAGGAGGAGCATGCCTACCACTTGAGGGTTGTACTGGACACACTATAAGTGCACCAGCATTATGGTAAGATCTCGAAGTTCCAGTTCTGGATTCGAGAGGCTCACTTCGTGGGGCATGTCATCTCAGAGGCGAGAGTTTTAGTGGATCCTGCAAAGATCGAGGAAGTACTTTTTGGGAGCCACCTAGGAGCACGACGGAGGTGTGGTGTTTCCTCAGTCTGGATGGGTACTATCAGAGATTTGTGCCAGACTTCTCCAGAGTTTCAGCCCTCCTTTCATCTTTGATGAAGAAGTGAAAACCCTTCGTGTGGTCAGATATATTCCAGCAAAGATTTCAAGAGGTCAGACAGAGATAGACCAGTGCGCCCATCTTGAGGCTACCAAAGGAGGGAGTAGGGTACCTAGTTTACTGCGACGCATCAGGGACTGGACTCAGGTGTGTCTTGATGCAGGATAAAGCATTGATAGCTTACGATTCACGAAAGTTTAGGTAGCACAAGTAGATGTACGCTACCCATGACACGGAGTTAGAAGCATTGGTCTTCACCCTGAAGATGTGGTGTCACTATCTGATGGGCTAGCTCTTTACAGTCTACTCTGACCACCAGATTCTCAGGTACAATTTCTCGCAGAAGGACCTAAAAATGAGACAGTGGCGATGGCTCATGTTCCTCTAGGACTATGACTTTGAAATAGTCTATACTCCAGGGAAGGGGAACGTTTTGGATGATGCTCTCAGCAGGAGATCGGGCATTCAACTACTTGGAGATGCGATGGAGCAGCTAGCCAGATTGCAGATATTCTTTGTGGATAGAGATGGGGAAACCTTTATACAGTTTCTAATAGTCACTCCTCCACTACTTCAGTGGGTCAAAGAGTCACAGCGTGGGGATGTTGACTGTGAGTCACGACGTGCTCAGATTTCCACAAGGTAGGCGCCTGATGGATTTTCTGAAGGATAAGAGCACGCCATCCTCTTCAGGGGACGAACCATGATACCAGTTGCACTACAGGAGGATGTTCTGAGGGAGTTTCACACTTCCCCTCTAGCGGCACATCCATGAGTGGAGAAGATGTACCAGGACCTCAGACGACATAACTGGTGGTCGGGTATGAAGAAGGTTGTAGTAGAGTTCTTTTCACGATGCCTCACTTGTCAGCATGTGAAGGCGGAGGACCAGGTACCATCAGGCTTGGTACAACCCTTGGAGGTTCTGGATTGGAAGTGGGATGGGATATCCTTGGATTTCGTGACAGGGCTCCCATGTACTTCCAGAGGACACGACTCCATCTGGGAGATCGTAGACCGACTCACCAAGTCAGCCCACTTCCTTCTGATCAGATAGCAGAGCTCAGTAGAGTGCTTGGGATTCCTATAAATTCAGGAGATCTTACAACTTCATGGTACACCATCATCTATCTTCTTCGATTGATATGCTCGATTTACTTCTCGGCTTTGGAAGGGGTTACAGGAGGCTTTTGGGATGCAGCTAAGCCTGAGCACCAACTTTCATCCTCAGAAAGATGGCCAGATGGAGAGGACCATTCACACACTCGAGGACACGCTCCGTGCATGTGTCCATGACTTTGTCCATAGCTGGGAGGATCGCCAAACTTTGGTGGAGTGTGTGGACAACAACAAATAACACTCCACCATCGGGATGGCACCATACGAGGCACTGTACAACCGACCTTGCAGATCACGTCTGTGCTGGACTGACCTAGGGGAGTCAACACTTGTAGGACCAGAGATGGTTCAGGCTATAACAGAGAAGGTGAAAATCATCAAGGAGCGGATGAAGACTGCACAGAGTAGACAGAAGTCCTATACTGAGAGGAGGTGGAGACCACTAGAGTTCGAGGATGGCGACCACGTTTTCTTATGGGTCTCACCTCGACGAGGTCGGTGGAGATTTAGTCGAGGCGGCAAGTTATCTCCATGATTCATCAGACCATTCTAGGTCCTCAGCAGAGTAGGCAAGGTGGCTTACCTCTTGGCTCTTCCACTTTAATTTCACCGAGTGCATGACGTCTTCCACGTATCTCAGTTGAGGAGATACGTGCATGACCCGACCCACATCATCGATCACAGGGAGCTGGACATCGATGACGGGGTGACGTTTGTAGAGATACTAGTGGAGATCAAGTATCGGTAGGAGCGGGTCATTCGTGGACGGTCTATTCCTCTAGTGTGCATTCACTGGCATCAAAGGAACCTTCAGGAGAGCACATGGGAGCGGGAGGCTCAGATGCGTGGTTAATACCCCATTTTGTTTCCCTATTTTATGTAGTAGCTTTAAAGGGACATAAAGCCGTGAGGTGGTAGTAATGTAAAGACCCAAAAATTTGAAAAACAAATTTCATAAATACTTTGGAATTTTACGACTCTGTGGCTTCTGACGGCACTTGATTCCGAGGCCCGGTATGCCCGGAATCAATTTACGAAGTTTAGATCGGGTACGTTCAGTAAACTAACAAGAGGGTTTTTCTATCTTTTGAACATGTGATCGGAATTAAAATCCAAGGGCACCGATGAACTCACAGCGCCAGTATTTACTTAAGGGGACATTTACCGTAGTTGCAGTTTATGCGGGTTGAAAGTTAATATTTGGGGTTGAATCTTAAACTAGATAAAATTGTGTGGTACAAAATGTTATTTTGTGAGTTGGTTATTTCCTAAGTGTGGATGTTAGTGAGGCGGGGCCCACACGAACCCCAACCATCAACTCCCCATTAATTACCTACAGTTTCCTTTGATAACTCTTCATTAATGGTGGAGCCTTCCCACCTCCCTCTTCCCATTAAATGTGCCAAATCTTATAATTAATGTCAGTGTTAATTAATTGAGACCTATTTTGAATTAATTTATGAATTGCATAGTAATTATATTAATTGGAGAGCCTCCTTATTTTTTTGGTTGGTAAATCACAATTGGGAAAAGACTTGGGAGAACTAAAGGAGAGACGATCTTTCATCGACGAAGAACATCGTTCTTCAATGAAGAACACCCCCGGCGAAGAACGCGAAGAACTTCCTCCAATGACACATCTTCCTCAGACGCAACTCGACGTCAAGGAGCCTATGTCGCCTTCGACAACGACCCATCCCCCATCGTTGATGAAATGACACCATTCTTCCGTGACACCCATCTACCGCGACGCTCGTCTTCTGCGGATCGACGATGTACGACATCAACTTCGAGGTTGGGGGATTTGTATATCTCATATATGTGTTTTATAATCTATAACATGGCGTTAATTGTTGGGAGATGTTTTGAACCACTAATGTTGTGGGTATGGACTAACGAACAAGTCTGGACCCATCATCGTTTTGTTCTTAATGCATAGTACGTTTGGTGACGAAAAAACGGGACCGCAATGACGATTTGGAGCCTTCACAGTGAAGTCCAGATCCCGAGATGACTACACGCATAGAAGAAAGTGAAAATGGACCACTGGATTGACTTTGGTGGCCCGCGGAAGTCTGCGGTGGCGCGGGTCGCCGGTGACCAGAGGCGGCGGCCGGCACCGGTCGACCTCCTGGAGGCGGCGGTGCACCAGCGTGCCGCCAGCACCCACCCATCGTGGTACCGGCCGCATCGGTGAGAAGGGGATCCCGTTACTATGTGGGATCCGGGAGACAGGTGGCGCCAGCCTGGCGCTGCGTCCGTGGAACCCGGGGTCGCGCCCCGCGCACAGCCAGCTGGCCGAGCCAGCACACACCCCCGGCCGGGCTGGGGCGGGTCACGCGGTCCGGACCGCTCCGGCAGGGCTGGACCGCGCCCAACCGGTTCAAGCCATGCCCAGCCGGGCCGGGCAGTGGCCTCCCGGGTCGGGCCGACCGAGGGTGGGTTGGGCCGGGTCGGACCGGGCCTAGACCCCCCACTTTAGACTATTTTTCAGAATTCTGCCCATAACATGAGCTACGGACCTCCGATCGACACACTGCCAGTTGATTAGGAATCCTTGGATCGAGACGGTCGTTTTGGTATATTACACTTGTGGTTTCAAGATATTTTTGGTATTCTTGGGTTGGTTCGAACATGAAACTAACTGGGCCCTTGGAGCGGAAACACTTATAACTTAAGGACCGGACATCTGATTGACGTGCCGTAAGCTACGTTGAATTCCTTTTGATGAGTCGGTTCTTTTGGAATACTCCACCCGAGGTTTGGATGCAGCTGGAGTATGGTAGGGTTGGTTTTTTCTTAAAAACCAACTGGGCCCCTGGAACAGAAAATCCAATAACTCTCAAACCGGGCGTCCGATTGACACACCGTCTGTCGCGTTGGGTTTCTTTTGACGAGACGGAACTTTGGGATACAAAAACTCTGAACTTCTTGGTGGTTTATGTACCAAACCCCCTTTCTCGAGGATCAGACTCTCCCAGAATCGAGCGTGTTGTGTGCGGGAATCCTAGAGCTGGTTACGACTGCATCGACTACTGTACTGGAATCCTCCGTGGGTTCGATAGCGACGACTACCGTACTGGGATCCTCTGTGGGTTCGATGGCGATGACTACTATTCTTGTATCATGTGTGGGTCCGGTAGTATTGACCTATGTATTTGTATACTGTGTGGTTCTGGCAGAGTAGCTAGTCTTGTATCCTGTGTGGGCCCGACAGCTTAGTTGGTCTTGTATCCTGTGCAGGTCCGACAGCTTAGATGAATCAGTGACTATATCTGATCATATCTATCGCTATACAAAAGATGTGTACCTATTTGATCTGAGTCTTGACTTTCAATCATTATCTTTTATGTGATTGACTATATTTCCTGTGTGGACTAGGTTGTGCTTGGGCTCGAGAGTTGGAGCCAAACTGGGATTGATAAATAAGGTATATGTATGGGCATATACCTAAGTAGGGTTGGTTGATTATTTGATATTGTTCCTTTACTTTGTGGTTTACCCTTCGTAGATTCTGGGAGTCCTTCGTGGGTCCTGGGGTCCCAACTAAGTATCGTATACTAACCCCTACACGGGCTATGCCCGCACTACATTGTGTTGGATGCAGACGACGGACAACACTGATTGTGGAGGAGTCTTGTAGAGATAGACGGTACCCGGAGGTGGACCACCTAGTGAGGCATGCACGAAGTGGATGGATGGACCCGAGGTGACGAGGAGACCATCTGTACCCACCCATGAGGTGGGATTCCCGGAGGATGACTCGGTGTTGATGCTTTACTTTACTACTATTGTACTTTCCTTTTCAGTTGTATTGTACATTCAGTTGGGTTTTTATACTGGCCCATTTACTTTTCAGCATTTACTTTTGTACTCGGTTTACTTAGTTCTTGCTTCAGTTGTGTACTCTGTTGTGTTTGTTACTATCATAAAGGCAATGCCTTCCCTTTATATCTGGATTTATGCCTTTAGTGCTAGTTTCTATCCCCTGACCTATGGAAGGCGGGCTAGGGGTAGTCACAACATGGGCCCCGAGGACGGGTTGGGACAGGAGTAGTACGGTGGGGGATGTTTTTTTAGGGTTGGATTATTTCCTTGGTCCATGTTTGGTGATTGTGTGGATATGTCTTGGTTAAATCCTAGAACATGAATGTTGGTAGGTGGGCTCCATGGACTATCCTTTGGTCTAGGAGGCTAAAAAAGGTTTGGAAGTACGTCTCCAAGATGATCCATTATAAGGTAGGAAGGTTGTAAGATCTCAACCTTTCATAAATATACACCCTTGTTTAAATTTTGGTTAAACATCATTATTTGTCTAATGAGATGGTTCTCATGTTTATGAAGAATTAAAAGGGGTTCATAGGGTGTTTGGGACACTAAAGGAGTGGAAAAGAGACCAAACAATGTGAAGTGCACAGTTGGTGCCTCGTTAGGAAAAATCACGTGTATGGCCCAGGAAACCATGTGGCTTGGAGAACCTTTCAGTTAGAGGAGAGTTCACGGTAACCACTTGGTTTTCCAATCCATATGGGTTCTTCAAGGAAACGATTTGGCATGTTCCCTCTTGGATTGATGGATCTACACTTTTGGAACATGTTTTAGGCAATCGGGTGACCAAACTATGTGACCCATAAAAAGTGGGAAATTCCCTTTTTTCCATATCTGGATTTAAGGGTTATAACCAAATTTTCTTCCCTATTCATCCTTCAATAGCATGGTTGTTGAACCAAAACCCTCCAAGACTTCCAATATAGTATTTTTCTTCAATTCATATCTATTTTATGTTTGTTTGGGTAAAAATTTAATATTCATGTGAGTCTAACACTCCTATTTATTATTTATTCTAGAATAGGGCTGGTAGAATATCTCATCATTTTCCAAGTCCCTAAAGTCCTCAATTTTAACGAATATCCTACGTTGGGGATATAATGGGATTTTGAATTTTAATCAAGGGAGGAGGTTAAGAAGGAATCAGTCAACTAACAAGAGGTATGTGGTCTTTATGATTCTTCCTAAAGTCATGTTGTTTTATATATGTGTTTATATTTATACAATATATTACCTTGCAACGTGGTTTTTTATTAGGTAAAGTTATTTGGTCCTTATATTGAGGTGATAAATCCTTCACAAACCCCATTTGGTTCTATTAGTGAGTAATACCGAACCTAGGGCTACTGAAGGGGTAATCTATATCCTTGTAAATTGTGAATAAAATTGGTAAAAATTATTATAGAGGAATTATGAGAGGGGAGTGGGTAGTAAGAGTGTAATTGATAATGTGGGTAGGGTTAATTGAAACAATTTTAAGTTGTATTTGGTAAATACCTAAGAAGTTTTGAAATTGTTTTACTGGCCAGTGTTTGTGCTTTGACCAGATTATAGATTTATTGAAGGAAAATGAGGTTTAAAAGTGAGTAAACATTTTTAAGGTGGTGTTGATGTCAAAGTTATTCAAAAATGGATTTTCATAATATATTTTAAATGATTTTTTTAAATGAATGAAATTTTTCCTTTTGGGGGAAATGGATTATTGGTTTTCTTGTATGGTTGAAATGGAAACGAATGTCTTAGGGAATGTTTTAGTTTTCAAGGTGGAAGACCCGTGTTTTAAATGGTTGATTGAATATGTATTAAAATAAGTGTTTTGAGATTTTTTTATACCGTGATGTTGTTTTAAAGGTCTATTGGGACCATAATCTTTGAATTGATCTTTGAGAATCTGATATATGGCCCATAATGACTATATTAGCATGTTAACAGGGTTATTAAATGAAATAAATGATCAATGTGCACATTTTATGACATTTCATAAAGGGGTGTTATGCATAATGATATATGTGCTTAATAGTAATTGTTTTTGTAGTTAAATGTGAAATGGATTGTAAATGATAATAATCATACATGTTCATAGTTCACAACATGGAATAAGGGAGTGTTTAGTATAAGGTAAGTTGGTTAATGGGTTATAGAATGTAAATGGTAAAAGTGTTAATGGGTTAAGTCATGAAGATTATTTATGTGTTGAATGAAATATGAAATTTAAATGTTAGTTATATTATTTGAGAATGGTTTCTGAAATGTTACATGTTGTAATTGGTGCAAAGGATCATGTATACATGAATTGGTAGTTGTGGGGTATTGGACATGAGTATCTATGCCCATAGGTCAAGTTATACTGAGGCTCTAAACCCCACCCCTATAATGCATGAGTTAGGGAAGGAGACTGAGACTATATACCCCTAATGGTTTTATTTAATGAGACTATATAGGCTGAGCCTACAAGTAATATGTGATGAAATTGTTTTTGAGATGATTATCCCTTGTGAGATAGGGAAATTGAATTATTCTCTTATGAATAGTAATTGATTGATATAGGATGTAGTGTACTTGATGTAAATTCCCAACCTGTGGGAAATATGATATAATGGTTAATTAGTATTTATTTAAAGTGTATCATGTTCCTTGATAATAGTCTGTTAAATGGGTAACTATTATATATGAAAAATGATCCTTATTTCCATGATTTTTATTTCATTTTTTTCCTAACATTCATTGATGTACAGACTAGTTCATTCCATAGAAACTATTAGCAGTATCCTACTGAGTTATACTCATACCCTTTTTGGGCCACCCTAGTAGTTGGGTAACTAAGAAGATGCTGCTTGTTTTATGATAAATTTTAAAGAAATGACATACTGTTACGGTGTTCAAGGGATGATAGGTAGAAGCATAGGATATCAGGATCAAGTTGGGACTCAGGTTCATTTTTGGAGTCTTTTAGTGGTTTTTGTTTTTTTAATGATTTTATTACTTCTTGTGCCACACCCCAACCTTGTTAATACATTTATTTTTTTCTTTTCTCGATAAGTATGATTTGGTTGAGTATCGGACTGAGTATCTAGTTTGCTTGTTTTTTTAGAGTTTTGGTTTTTTTTGGGTGAGTCAATAACTAAAATTAGAGAATTTGGACTTGAAAATAGGTGGTGCATGTTTGGCATAGAGTTAGGGGAAACCATATTAACTCGCCTCTAAAGTATGTATAGAATGTTCATTTTGGATAGTGGTGACCACACAGTTTCTGAATGGTTTGGAAAAGCGTGGGGATAACCATGCGGAAAGTTCCTTTCAAATATTAAGGGGTGTATGATGGCAGCACGATTTAGAAAAACCTATAGCTAGAACTTGTGAGTTTCCAAAGTCATTAAAGGTTTTTAATTACCTCTTTTCACCTGTAGTGTTTTAAGCCCTATTTGGTATTTTCCTTCCCCATTTAACCTAAGAGCTCCATGGGCCACTCCAAGATTCTCCTATCTTGTTCTCTTTCCACTTTTAAAGATTACTAAAGGTTCCTAGATAAGAATTGTTGATTTTTTGGTCAATTTACTCTTCTACCCTTCCTTCTTCCATTAATTTCTAGTTTCTCTTTGTGGTGTTTCCTTTTTGACTAATACCCAAGGTTTATGGATGATGTGTAATTAAATTTCATTGATGTTAGGGTGTGTAGAATGTATCTATGGATTAGTAATCCTTTATACAAAAGTTTCATTAAAATTTCACATCATTGAGGTAGGTGTTTCTATACATTGTTTTTCCAACACTTTCTGGAGATGTTTTATCTTTACTTTAATGATTTTAAATGGTTATAATCTTGCATTGTAATGGGATAACATAATTTTTTATGGTATTTTCATGATGAAAAATGGATGGGAAGTATTTTTCAAAGGGTTTATTTAATTATGCCTATGTTTCAATGCATTAAATATTTTGAGAAACTTCCTACTGAATTTTTTAATTTAAATATGGTGCTTTGGGCGGTGTTTTACATTTTTTATGTTTGAGTAATATGGTTGGATTGTGAATGGGATATTTCATGTGTGAATTTTTGAATTTTATATTATGATGCTTATCTGTGACTTATTTTGTTGGTTAAAATAAACTTATGTTATTTAAAAATATGTTTTGAAGTTGATTTTAAATTATCATGTGAGGAAGATAGTTTTCTAAATGAAGTTTATTTTGATCCATGTATGCCTATTTGTTGTGTTTTATAAATGTGTTTAACAGATTAGGTGAAAGGTATGAAATGTGTTTTGAAAGGTACATGAAGAGTTTCATTGAATTTTTTTAAGGTTTTCATAAATGATTTTCTAAAATGTTTTGGGTATATAAATGATGTGATGGGTTCTTTCAGAAATACGTGTTTCCTTGATGATTGCTTGATTCCTATTTTTCACCTTGATGAAAATGGGTCTTCCTTGAACCATGGTTTTCTAAATACTTCTCCTCCCTTCCCTCTTCCTTTTCCATAATGGTCCCTTGATTTCTAAATGGTACCTTGATGCTTCATGATACATTAAATGTGGTTTCAAATGTGTTTCAGAATTATTGGACTATTTTGTATCTTTAAGAGACGTCTTAATGAATGATTGGAAGAAAGGACCATTTGGTGCATGTCATGTTATTTGATGTTTTCACCTTGGCATGGGAATAACTTTTTATTTGAAATGTACAGTTTTTTTGGCATTGTGCATGTGAAAGATGTGTTTTGTATTTTCTTTGGAAATTACAAGGAAATGGATTAGTAAGATTATTTGGATTGGAAATGTTAAAGGATCAGTTGGAACATGGTGTTGTCTCCAAAGATGTGTTTTTGATGTGACATGATGTGAAGGCCTGATTGGGACCTAGTAATATAATGGGAATTGTTTTTGGAACTATTTTCTTATATGGCCTATGTGGTAATTATTACATGTTTTGAAAAATGGATTGAAATCTTGGGTAACATAACAACCTGATTGGTACGTTAAAATTGATTTGGAAATAGGTTTTGATAATGAAAAAATGGTGGTTTCTATGTAAGATTTAATTGATGAACTATCATTCATGTGAGAGAAATGGATTTTCTTGTATGTTCTTGATGACTTGGATTATGTTTGGAAACCACTAGAACTTTGGAAGGTATCTCATCTAGTGGCTCATGACTGACAATAGTATTGGTTTAGAAACCACTAGACCTTGGGATGCATTCCACTTATGTGGTTTGTGCACAAGAACATTGTGGGTTATGATGGATATAGAATTTTTCACCAAGTACTATTATCATGGGATTCATGGGTGTTATCTAGCGGGTCAAGTGATGGTCTCCTATTGACCTCAATTAGATGAGTTGTATCCACATAGGTTTTCTAAGAGGACAGATGGGAGGTGTTTCATGACCTTTCCTTGAGGGGATAATTTTGCAAATCCCCAATCACGCTTCTAATAAGGAAGGGGATAGATACTAGCACCAAGAAGGAATATCACTGACATGGGAGTTTTATCCTATGTACATGTACACACACACACATCTCTAAGCATATATAATTATGAAATGTAAAAAAAACTGAGCAACCATTCATGCATACATCTAATCTCATTACCAGAGTATGAAAAGATGTAAAATAAAGTAAACATGGACAAATACATGAACATAACAAAAAAATTATAACATAAGTACAACCTGATATAAAGTACTAGGAATACTATCAAAAAGTCGCAACAACACACCTTAGTATGTTCGGTCTCCCTAAGTACACTTTGGTCTTGGTCCATCTAGGACTCTAACAAAATTCAATCATCTGCAAAAGACACGACATGTGTAGGAAAATTCCTTATAGGGGTGATGTAACACCCCGAGCTTCCATGGTACGCTTCTCTTTGAATAATACAGTAGCGTGTGTTGTATGCATCTTCAAGTTCTAACACACACCATGACCAATCAAAGTAGCCGTCATGAATAGTAATACCTAATTTTTAAAATTTTATAAATTTTATCTCTCAAAATGGACTTCATTTTTGGATTCGGAGTATCGAATTTAGCCTAAGGTGCAATTTTGGTACTTTTTGGATAACTTTAATATTTTGATGAATAGTGAAAATTACTAAATTTTAATTAAAAACAACTTTTTTAATTCAAATAATTAGTAGTGATAATTTAAGAATTTGAGTGGTTTTAAATTATATTTAGAATATATTTTTATCAGTTAATACAATGTTGGTCATTGGGAATAATTTCACAATTAAACCGGACATAAACAAGTATCAATCTATTGATAGTTATTATATCTTAAAAACACGCTTTTTGTTTTGACAGCGGGAATTAATATAAAATTAATTTCTGCTACTTATGTGTTTTGAATTTGGAAAAATAGATTCCATATTTGAAATCAGGATGTCCAACTTGTGTAAATAGGTAACTTTTATTTTTAGACATTTTGAATAATTATTTCGGTAAATATTTTATTTACCATGGTTAAAAGGTAAATCCGGTAAATAAGGGTTAAAAAATAATATTATAATAATAATAAATTACCCTAAAATGTGTCCTAACCTTATTTGTGGATACATTTACAACCATGGGAATCTTGGGGTCGATTTTGGGACCCCATGGAGCCACTTGTAGGTGATAGATACACTTTATTTTAGTTAAGTTAAAATAAATACAAAAATGACAGAAGCATATATCTTTTAGAAAAACAATTTTTACATAGGGTTATACATGTTGGATTTTCTACTATAAATATTAATTATAAATATAAAAGTATTTCCTATATAATGATATTTTATATATAATTTTTAGAGATTATATAATATAATTTATTTATGACACAGTGGTGATGCATTAATTACCTAACTAATGAAAAATTACAATAATCGATAATATAAATACCCAAATAAATTTAATTTTATACTTTTTATAAATAACCATAATTTTATAGGATAATATGAAATGTTATGACTGATTTAATTAACGATTTTCAAAAGAATAATTCTGTTATGAGTTTTACAAAAATCAATTGTTGGATAGTGTCAAAATTGACAAAAAAGAGTTTTTAAAACAAATATTATATTATAAATTGATATTCAATTCCTAAAAATCTAAGATTAGGCCCGGAGACTTATATCATGATAGGTGTATCATTAATGGACCACTTGGGGGGTCTCTTGGATGTATATAGTAAGTTTATTAACCATATAATATAAAAATACAAAGAGACATTGTAAAAGTGAAACTAATTAACTAAGAGTTAATACTTAAAGATAAGGTTAATATAATAACCAAAACCTGTCTAAATTAAATTGGTTGAGTGTTTTTCAACCCATACCCACCTTAACCTTTAAATATTCCACTTTTGAGCCATTAGAAACCTAATATGTATTTATTATAAATTAATACTTTAAGTCTTTCCTAAAGAGCCCCTCCTCCCCCTTATAAAAGGACCCAACTTCTAACCAATTATTCACACCGTCAAAGCCTTTTGGTTCATCCAAACCCTACCAAAATACTCTATAAAATTCCCTCACTTCAACATAGAGGACTTATATTGATCAAAAAATCAACCTATGGAGCCCTTTTGATCAAATCAAAAGGAAGAACCCGAAGAAGAGGTAATGTTTTCACCACCCTCTTTCAAGTTCCTTTCTTCTTCAAATTCTTCTTTATTTATTATTTCTATTATAAAATAATAAATCCAGTATCTACTATATACAGTGATGTTATTATAAATATGGTACAACCATATTCAGTATTCTATCCATCCTTTGAATGACATGTAACCATACGTGCGTATGTACGGCTTACCATCTCCACATCGTGGTGTAACTGTTATTCAATACAGTATTATTTGGATGGGTATAATAATGATGTGTATTTGATGTAAATAATAAATATAAAATTATAAGGATTATGTATATATGATATATAATCCGGTTATATGTTATTTTAATATCAAAATAATGATATTTTCGCTCATGCATACGTACGGATTACCGTCTCCATGACGCGATGAGATTCATTTCCATGTTCACCATTCATCGATGATTATAAAAATATATATTACTAATAAGTATGTAATATATGAAATAATAATGCTACTGGAGATATATATATTTATATATATATAAGGATTTATGTACTTACATATATCTTATTCACTTACTTCCGTTCAATAATATATGAAAAAATAAACAGCGTTTATGCGTACGTACGGACTACCGTCTCCATAAACGGTGTTTTCCATTTCATATATATGTCTATTATACATATTTATATTATAAATATATATGATATATTTATCATTTTCATATTCTGGAAGTATTTAAATCATGATCTAAGTGATACAACCAAGAGTAACAAGTTAAAACACGTACGATAAAGAAAGTGATTATTACCCGAAATGTTAACTTAACATGGAAATTATTATTAAATGGGTAATATAAAGTCATAAATGAATCTTTTATGGTATCATAAATATTAATATGGTTCTGGTATAATTTAATAACATACTACGATCTTCGTACAGGAGGTTAAACATACCATCGACTAAAGGAAAGTGCAAGGTAAGGGGTTTTCATCCCACTCCTTATTCCCGTGAGATTCATGCCATATTACCACTATTACCTTTTCTGTGGTATATGTACTACCAATAATTGTATTATTTGTGTAATACAGTTTAATTTATGTGTATTTACATATTCATTGTATGATACCTCTTTCATGGGGTGTATGTTTCGTAAGTTACCAAATTGGTAAGGGTTTATTTAATAATCTCTTCATTATCCGAGGTTATTTATACGTAATTATCTTCTGGGACCTCTTTATCATCCACATCCATGTTTCTTAAAAATTTCTTTCAAAACACTTTTTCTATTTAATAGACAATGGGTTAAAGTTATTTATACCCTTATTTGACTTTATATTTTTTTAAAGGAATCCTTCCAACGTTTTCGAAACAAGTTACTTTTTAACCTTTTTGAAAAAATTAAGGAAAGAATGTCTTTTTTTAACTTATACGGTGGGTGTGGTTATTCTCCGCCGTTATTACACCTTTGATGCTTCCTTCACAAGCTTATAAATATATTTTCAAATTAAAGGTTTTCTCTATAATTATGCGACTTTTAAATGATTTCAAAAAAAGATATTTTTATCTCAAATAGTATTGATTTCATCTATGTCAACATCCTTTGATAAATTTTACACTTGTTTCAAGTTGATTTATTATGATACAAATCATCTATATTGTATTTCTGGTTTTTGATATTTTTGACTATGGATGAGTTATTTTTATTCCATTAATGGTTTATGATTAATGTTTTTACATTTTCTATGTTAGTTTTAATACGAATGATTATGTTATATTTCAACCTCTTATTAAGATCTATGTGTTGGACTAGTATGTTTTGGGTTGGGGTCCAGTTACAGAAGACCCTCGGGGTTGGTGTCCGGTTATTATAGGCACTCCAGGTCAGTGTCCGGTTATTAGAGGCACTCCGGGTTGGTGTCCGGTTATTAGAGGCACTCTGGGTTGGTGTCCGGTTATTAGTGGCACTTCGGGTTGGTGTCTGGTTATTAGAGGCACTCCGGGATGGAGTCCGGTTACAGAGGCTCTCCGGGTTGGGTTCCGGTTATAGTTATCCCTTAGGTCTTGGCACGAGGCCTTGACACAGAAATTAAAGTTTGACATCATGCATTCCATCATTATGAAAGTGGTTAGTGATATTGCATGTGATTATTCGATTAGTAGAATATCCATGTGAATAAGTAAATGAAATTATTTCATTTTATTTCTTCCATATTATGCTGAAGTTCAATTTCAAAAGGCTTTTGTTTTATTTTTATACATTTCCTTAAATGTTTATGCTTATTTTTGAAAGTTTATGCCGTATTTCTTACCCTTACTGAGCATTTGAGCTCACCCCTTTCTATGTTTTATTTTTCCATGGATTCCAAAAAGTGTAACGTGATTGATATGCAGGGGTAAGCCAAGGGAATAATGGTGTTCATAAAGATTATTTATGTTTTTGTATGTCTTAAAGTGAAAATGTAACATTCATGTATGTGATCTATTTTTCCAAGACTTCTAAACCGATCGGTCCTTCGGGACTTGATTCCTTGTAAACATGCAAATGTATTAAAATAATGCACCGACTCTGGGTAACTGGGGTCGGGGCGTTACAGTTGGTATCAGAGGAAGATTAGCAATAACCTTGGGAACTAGATTTAGATAAACTCTGATTAGAGCACATAGCCCTAAGATAGACTTTGAGGATTAGTATAGAAGAACTTCCTAGAATTTTGGTATTTTAGAGATTTTGTGAGTTTTATGAGAAATACATCCCTATCTGGATATGAGCTGGTAGAGGTGGCTCTGGCACAGATGTACCTAGGGGTAAAACCCGAAAACACCGCTTTGAGCTAGACTCAAACGGGAACTGGTGCACGACAACGTGCCTTGCTACACTCTTGGTTACGACACTCCCGGGGGATATGCTTAGGATAATTCTCATTTTCTTTACAAACCATTATGAAGGGATCATGAGTATATACTTACTCAACGAAAACATTTTTATGATTATGTATTATATCCATAAACTGTTCAATTTGTGTTAGGTATTTTACAAGTTTGGAATTATTCATTGCAATTCATAAACTGGCCTAGTTTATGCTATTGTATAGAAATGGCGCCCAGTATAAGGAATGTGAACTCCAGTAATACGTATGATCCAAAGAGTAAGAAGGATTATATCTTTCATGGTATTAAGCCATCATTTAGAAGGGAAATAGTCTCCCACGTATTATCATCATATGAAGAAATAGTATCATGTGTGGATAAGATAACTAAAGAGTTTACTGAGTCCTATGGCTTTGAAGGGAAGAAAAAGAAGAAAAAGATGGAAGAGGGAAATATAGACAAAGGGGAGAGGGAAAGGAATAATTTCCCCATATGTGATAACTGTGGGAAGAAACACCATGGAACTTTCCTGAAAGAAATGGGAGTTTTTTATAAGTGTGTAGGAAAAAGGGCACCAAATACGTGACTGCAAGGGTAAGAAAATGGTTTCAAATGTAAAATGCTTCATTTTCATAGAGTTTGGACGCTACGTGAAACTATCATCAGACTATGCCGCAAATGATGCTATTGGATAACAATCATGTTATGATACTACCACAGATGAAGAGGAATGATTAGAGTTCTTATGTTGATTATGTCATTTGAGTGTTGTATCAGCAATGTATGTGTTATAATAATTATGTATTATATGATGATTGTACTACAATACTATTTCATTAAGGACTTGAGATTGTGTGGAACAATGAAAAGTGACTCAATAGCAGGTTAAATTTTTGGAAAATATATGGTTGAGAGAAAGATAAACCATAATATGGTTCTGATACCGAGGTAGTGATTTTAGAATAATACATGATTGATTTGGATAAATAATATTGGATATTCTTGACTACCTTGATACTAATTAATGATTTGTATATTCCATAATTGTTGGGGTTTACAAAAAAAATTTGGATTGAAGGAGTATATCTATTATTCTTTAAGGAATAAAGGATCATGAATGTAATCAATAAGGTTTTATGGTAATTCCGGATGTTGTAGTGTTTTAAAAGAATATATGATGAAGGTGTTCACATGTTATTACATGGAAAAAAGGATCTTCATTATGTTTAACTTTCTTGTAAATTTTGGACTGTGAGTTTGGATAATAGTATTTTGGATAAGTTTAATGGTTGGAATGGATTATGTTTGAATGGTTATTTTTTGGATTTTTATAAAAGGACAACACACAGACCGTGTGACGACCCGTCGTGTTGGAAAAAGCTGCAGGAATCAAACCCACAACCATAGTGTAATTTGGATTTATCGCCTACCGTTGTGCTACATGAAGTCCATGGATGGTATAATGTAGTTTCTTTACATAAAGGGTCTGATATGTGAATTATAAATTCATTATATTTGGAACCCTATACGATTAGGATAAAAAGAGTATTTTTGAGTTGTATTATGTTTTGGGGTGAAAGATGAGTTTGTGGTAGAAATTTATTAATGGATAAAACTCTAATTATAAAGTAATTATATCTCCTTATGATCTTAGCCAATCTCATAAATAAATTCCTCAACATTAAGAAAAGGAACTTAGAACAAAAATGGTGTCCTAGATGGTACCTTAGATCATCACTAATTTATGGATTTGCGATTATTGGCATTTTCATAGCCATGTTCTCTACCACTCTCCATCAGACAATTGATGGTTAGATTTTTCTTCCATATCCATATTTTCTTACATGGAACCCTAGTATGTGTTATCTTCGGTAATCTTCATACTTTCCACTCTTTATTTTAAATAGAGGCCTCGTTAATTCATTTTTCGATGTGGGATTTCAACTAAGATATTTTGAAACGTCAAAAATGTGTTATCCTAATACCTTATGTTTTGTTGACCAGATGGTATTTAAAATCATCATAGATTGATGAATTTAAGGACCTCAATTTTAACCTTGTTTGTGATTGATGACCTCATCACTACCTATAAATATTTACGTTTTTCCTCCAATTATATGTCTATAATTTCCACCAATGTCCTCCTAATCGAGATCATAATTTTGTGGTGACCCTTTTATTTCTCTTTTCATCTTTTCAAGACTAAATTTAATTAACCTAATTTCCTATGTGGGTTTTTCCACAAAGATATTTTCTATTTTCAACCTTTATTTTCAATGAACAATATCAAATTGTGAGGACACAATTTATTGAAGGAGGCGAGAATGTAACACCCTGAGCTTCCACGGTATGCTTCTCTTTGAATAATACAGTAGCATGTGTTGTACGCAACTTCATGTTCTAACACACACCACGACCAATCAAAGTAGCCGTTATGAATAGTAATACATACTTTTTAAAATTTTAGAAATTTTATCTCTCAAAATCGACTTAATTTTTGGATTTGGATTATCGAATTTAGCCTAAGGTGAAATTTTGGTACTTTTCGGATAACTTTAATGTTTTGATGAATAGTGAACATTACTATATTTTAATTAAAAACAACTTTTTTAATCCAAATAATTAATAGTCATAATTTATGAATTTGAGTGGTTTTAAATTATATTTAGAATATATTTTTACCGTTTAATACAATTTTGGTCATTGGGAATAATTTCACAATTAAACCGAACATAAACAAGTATCAATCTATTGAAAGTTATTATATCTTAAAAACACGCTTTTTGTTTTGACAGCGGGAATTAATTTAAAATTAATTTCTGCCACTTCTGTGTTTTGAATTTATAAAAATGGATTCCATATATGGAATCAGGATGTTCAAATTGTGTAAATAGGTAACTTTTATTTTTAGACATTTTGAATAATTACTTTGGTAAATATTTTATTTACCATCGTTAAAGGGTAAATCTGGTAAATAAGGGTTAAAAAATAAAATTATAATAATACTAAATTACCCTAAAACGTGTCCTAACATTATGGGTAGAAACATTTCAGACCATGGTCATCTTTGGGTCGATTGTCGGACCCCATGGAGCCACTTGTAGGTGATAGAGACACTTTATTTTAATTAAGTTAAAATAAAAACAAAAATCACAGAAGCATATATCTTTTAGAAAAACAATTTTTACATAGGTTTATATATGTTGGATTTTTGACTAAAAATATTCATTAGAAATATAAAAATATTTCCTACATAATGATATTTTATTTATAATTTTTAGACATTAGATAAGTTAATTTATTTATGACACAATGGTGATGGAGTAATTTCCTAATTAATGAACAATTAGAATAATCGATATTATAAATACCCAAATAATTTTAATTTGATACTTTTTATAAATACCAATAATTTTATTGGATAATATGACATGTTAGTATTGATTTGCTTAACTTTTTTCTAAGTAATCATTCTTTTATGAGTTTTACAAAAATCAATTATTGAATAGTGTCAAAATTGACATAAAAGATTTTTTAAAACAAATATTATATTATAAATTTCTATTCAATTCCTAAAAATCTAAGGTTAGGCCAAGAGACATATATCATGATAGGTGTATCATTAATGGACCACTTGGTGGGTCTCTTGGATGTATATAGTAAGTTTATTAACCATATAATATATAAATACAAAGAGACCTTGTAAAAGTGAAACTAATTAAATGAGAGTTAATACTTAAAGAGAAGGTTAATATAATAACCCAAACCTGTATAAATTCTATTGGTTGTGTGTTTTTAGTCCCATACCCACCTTAACCTTTAAATAATATACTTTTGAGCCATTAGAAACCGAATATGAATTTATTATAAATTAATACTTTAAGTTTTTCCTAAAGAGCCACTCCTCCCCCTTATAAAAGGACCCAACTTCTAACCAATTATTCACAACTTCAAAGCCTTTTGGATTGGCCAAACCCTGAAAAAATACTCTCTAAACTTTCCTCAATTAAACATATAGGCATTAGTTTGATCAGAAAGACAACCTAAGGAGCCCTTTTGATCAAATCAAAAGGAAGAACCCGAAGAAGAGGTAATGTTTTCACCACCCTCTTTCAAGTTCCTTTCTTCTTCAAATTCTTCTTTCTTTGTTATTTATATTCTAAAATAATAACTCCAGTATCTCATATATACTGTGATGTTATTATAAATATGGTACAACCATATTCATTATTCTATCTATCCTTTGAATGACAGGTCACTATACGTGCGTACGTACAGATTACCGTCTCCACGTCGTGGTGTAATTGTTATTCAATACATTATTATTTGGATGGGTATAATAATGATGTGTATTTTATGTAAATAATAAATATAAAATTATAAGGATTCTTTATATATGATATAACATCCGATTATATATTATTTTAATATCAAAATAATGATATTTTCGCTCGTGCGTACGTACGGATTATCGTCTCCACAACGCGATGAGATTCATTTCCAAGTTCACCATTCATCAACGATTATAAAAATATATATTACTAATAAGTATGTAATATATGACATAATAATGCTACTGGAGATATATATATTTATATATATAAGGATTTATGTACTTACATATATCTTATTCACTTACTTCCATTCAATACTATATGAAAACAGAAACAGCGTTTATGCGTACGTACGGACTACCTTCACCATAAACGGTGTTTTCCATTTCATATATATGTCTATTATACATATTTATATTCTAAATATATATATGATATATTTATCATGTTTTATATTCTGGAAGTATTTAAATAATTATCTAAGTGATACAACCAAGATTAACAAGTTAAAACAAGTACGATAAAGAAAGTGATTATTACCTGAAATGATAACTTAACATGGAAATTATTATTAAATAGGTAATATAAAGTAATAAATGAATCATGTATGATATCATAAATATTAATATGGTTCTGGTATAATTTAATATCATACTAAAATCTTCGTACAGGAGGTTAAACGTACCCTCGACTAAAGGAAAGTGCAAGGTAAGGGGTTTTCATCTCACTCCTTATTTCCGTGAGATTCATGCCATATTGCCACTATTACCTTTTGTGTGGTGTATGTACTGCCTATACTTGTATTCTTTGTTTAATACACTTTAATTTATATGTATTTACATATTCATTATTAGATACCTCTTTCATGGGGTGTATGTTTCGTAATTTACCAAATTGGTAAGGGTTTATTTCACAATCTCTTCATTATCCGAGGTTGTTTATACGTAATTATCTTCTGGGACCTCTTTGTCATCCACATCCATGTTTCTTAAAAATGTCTTTCAAAACATTTTTACTATTTAATAGACAATGGGTTAAAGTCATTTATACCCTTATTTGACTTTATATGATTTTAAAGGAATCCTTCCAACTTTTTCGAAACAAGTTACTTTTTAACATTTTCGACAAAATTAAGGTAAGAATCTCTTTTTTTAACTTATACGGCATGTGCGGTTATTCTCCGCCATTATTACACCTTTGAAGCTTTCTTCACAAGCTTATAAATATATTTTCAAATTAAAGGTTTTCTATATAATTATGAGACTTTTAAATGATTTTAAAAAAAAGATATTTTTCCCTCAAATAGTATTGATTTCATCTATGTCAACATCCTTTGATAAATTTTACAATTGTTTCAAGTTGATTTATTAGGATACAAATAATCAATATTGTATTTAAGGTTTTGTGATATTTTTTACTATGGATGAGTTATTTTTATGCCATTAATGGTTAATGATTAAAATTTTGACATTTTGTATGTTAGTTTTAATACGAATGTTTATGTTATATTTCATCCTCTTCTTAAGATGAATGTGTTGGACTAGTATGTTCCGGGTTGGGGTCCGGTTATAGCAGACCCTCCGGGTTGGTGTCCGGTTATTAGAGGCACTCTGGGTTGGTGTCCAGTTATTAGAGCCACTCCGGGTTGGTGTTCGGTTATTAGAGGCACTCCGGGTTGGTGTCTGGTTATTAGAGTCACTCCGGGTTGGTGTCCGGTTATTAGAGGCACTCCGGGATGGAGTCCGGTTACAGAGGCTCTCCGGGTTGGGTTCCGGTTACAGTTATCCCTTAGGTCTTGGCACGAGGCCTTGACATAGAAATTAAAGTTTGGCATCATGCATTCCATCATTATGAAAGTGGTCAGTGATATTTCATGTGATTATTCGATTAGTAGAATATCCATGTGAATAAGTAAATGGAATTATTTCATTTTATTTCTTCCATATTATGTGGAAGTTCAAGTTTAAAAGGCTTTTTTTAGTTTTATACATTTCCTTAAATATTTATGCTTATTTTTGAAAGTATCCGCTATATTTCTTACCCTTACTGAGCATTTGAGCTCACCCCTTTCTATGTTTTATTTTTCCCAGGATTCCAAGAAGTGTAATCTGATTGATATGCAGGGTTAATCCAAGGAAATAATGGCGTTCATAAAGATTATTTATGTTGTTTTGTACGTCTTAAAGTTTAAATGTAACATTCATGTATGTGATCTATTTTTCCAAAACTGCTAAACTGATCGGTCCTTCAGGACTTGATTCCTTGTAATCATGCCAATGTATTAAAATAATGCACCGACTCTGGGTGACTGGGGTTGGGGAGTTACATGTGAGTACGACAAAACTCAGTTGGAAACCCAGAAACCAAAAATCAAAAACAACAGAAATATAGTCATCTCTACAGAGGTATATTTCTTTGACAAATATAAAAAATATATCTTTATATACTCAATAAAGACACACAATCTAGAGGTGAGTCCCAAAAAATGTATAAAAGCGTTGGATTTCATCTCGAAGATTCCAGAAATCACTCATCCGGTAGAAAACAATCCTAATTTTGAAAGTACTGATTACATCCATATGATGGGTACAATTCATCGAGTATCATAATGATAAATAACACACTGATAGTCTTAAGAGGACACGACACACAAATGAGGATCACAACCACATCCATGGGGTGATACCTAAAACTCAATCTGGATTAACCTTCTAATTAGAGGATTGACACTCATGTCATGTTGGTCACATAGATACTAATAACTCTACTAAAAGAACTTATATAAATATATTATCTCACTCTAGGCCTCCCGGTGGGATTCCAATGACTATATCTAATAATTATGGTTGAAGAGATCATAGTCCAAGGAGTAGGAGACTATTCCATACCAACCATCAGGGAATGGATAAGGAGAACATACACTAATGAAAATTTTCTAAGATATAGAGGAAAAGAGTTATAATCAAGGAATAAAAGAGTACATAGCAAGTAATAGGTTTCACACATCCTGTCCCTTGAGCCTAGGATAGACCCGTGTAAAAGGCCCATGCCATCAAGTCTAGTTTATGTATTACTACATGATGTGTAGGATGCCTGTGTAGTCTAATCCATATGCCAATACATAGATCCATCTCATTTACATGTTCTTGTATATTGGTACACATATTTACCCATGTACATGGTCTATTCCATCCTCCAAATCTATTTTTTTTATTTTCTAATAATCAATTTTTAGGGGAAAAATGGAAACCATACAACAAAACCATCTATGAAATTACAAATACAAAACATATAAAGATTCCAACAGGTAATTTCAAATTGGAATTTCAAATTCAAATTTCAAAATGAGGATTGAATGATCCAGCATCGAGTCAAGTGCCTTCTGTCAGCTCATTGGGTACTGAGAAACCTCAACTCCCAAACCCACTATCTCATTGCCTCATCACTATCCTCATGTCGACGTTGCCTCAAACACCGCCCCAAAAGAGAGAAGTCATTCTAACAAAACTAGAAACCCCACCATCGATTAACCATAAATCAAAATAGATCCAACCGCAGCCACACATAATTCTTTAAAAAGGTACATAAACCCAACCAAAATATTACTGCCTCCATCACTAACACATCTCAAACTACTGGAGCACCGTCGACTTGGTCCATGCTATGTCTGTGAGGGGGAGTACATAGAGTGTAGGATTCACATGTAGTCCACCCTATATCCATGTTCCTTTGAGGAACTCGTCGAGTTCACCAGGGAGATAACACATTCTGTGTGAAAGGGTTAACATTCTTTGGGATACATAAGTTTATCCAACACCCAAGGGGGACCACACGACATATAGATCATGTTTACATGTTGTGTAGCATGATATTTCCCAAAAATTCAGGTCCTTCCTCCATGAATCTCAGTCAATTCTCTGTCCTCCGATCCATTGACCACCTTTCTAGGAAATTAGATATCCCAACTCATCAAAGGCACTTTTTTTCAGAAAATGTGTTCTATCATCAGATCTACTAAGAAAATAGATCAAATCATCATTCTTTGTTGTTCACCAAATACCCTTAGAGAACATAAAATCAGGTATCCACCACCGTCCAAATCACTCTATCGCCATCTTCACACCACCATCATTTCATTTTGATCCCATATATATGATTTTATATCGTTGTACCATGAAATGGCTGCACAATGATCGATTGATCATGATTTTTCATGTCACGGGCCAAATGATGAACACCCGCGATGAATGTATAATTGGGGAAAAAATACACAAGAACTGATAAGAGGAATGAACCTAGATCGATAGTTGTGCTGATCTCAATTTTTTTAGAATGAAAATCAAATAATAAATAATCAAAAAGATATTCTCGCATAAAAGATCCACAAAATAATGCCACACTGTATACCAATCATACCGTGGATCAATCATTTCATTGAATGATTTGAGTTCGATGTAGAAATAATGAACGTGGAATAACCAAATCAAAAAAAATCCCCTGACTAAATTTCGATTGATCACTAATTATGAACAGAGTTGCATCACATTCATTGGAAAGATCCTTTGAAACTGATGCACGTCAATAGTTGAACCATAATCTCGTCATCGTCTTCCTGAGTGAGAATCCTTAATGCTCTCTCCAACAGTCCTACAACAGTTCTAGGGTTATGAATCTAGACATAGAATTATAACATAAAAAGCTATTTAAATAATATAAATTTACGTATCAACAAACTAGAAATAAAAAAATTATTTTATTATTTTATTAATTTCCACATCTGAAATGAATTTTCAACAATGGACCCATGGTGACTATTGTTATGTCATTCCTAAGGTACACCTTGTTTTCTAAAATCAATGGTTCCATTATATTTCTCATCTAGGTACCAATTAATATGTTATCCAACTTTTTATGGAAACATTCACTCATGTGATATTTAATATATTTTGTATATTTTAATCATTTTTCCCAAGCGCATCAAGCGTCAAAATCACAATCCATCTTAGCGCCCTATATCTAAAAAACGAATATAATATCAAAAAAAATTCATAGAAAATATGACACATTTAATTATCCCTAACATTGAGACTTACATCCCCCAAAATAAAAAAAATGGCTACTAAAAAAGGTGTGGCTACTGAACATGAATATTAGCCTCCCACTCCCATGTGCACTCCCGGAGATTCCCATACTGCCACTCAACACATACTAAAGGAATAAATTTCCCATGAAGGATCCTCTCTTTTCAATCATCAATCTGCATTTGGTACTCAGTAAAGGTAACTCCATCCATAATGTCCAGCTCGTCCCAATGGATAATGTGTAATGGGTCATGCACGTACCTCCTCATCTACGATACATTCAAGGCATCATGTACTTGGAATAATTAAAAAGATATACATAAGTGGTACACCACCTCTTAAACTCAACGCAGTGTTTATAAAGGGATAATGAACCTCAGAGATATCTTACTTCCACATCCAAATTTCTATAATCCAAGTTGAGGCGAAACTTGTAGGAACACAAAGTCTCCATCCTTATACTCCAAAGTCCTTCATAACAAGTCCTTAATAGACTTCTGATGGCTCTGTGTAGTCTTCATCTTCTCCTGGATGATCTGAAACATCTCTAATATATATCACCCCAACATTATGGCCCATGATTGCTAACTCTCTTGGGTTATTTTAGTAAATTTGTGACATATAGGGTTGCCTGTAAAAAACATCGAATGGAGCCATACTGATGGTGGAATGGTAGCTTTTGATGTTCACAAACTCCACTAGTGGTTAGTCATCATGAAAAATATGACCAATGTCTATCAGGTAAGATGGTATCATGTCCCCCCAAACTTGAATTTTTTGATCAGTCTAGCCATTAGTTTGACAGCAGAACGATTTTTTTAGCACAATTAGGTCTCAAATGCCTCATGTAATACCTTCCACATCCAAGATGTGAAGCGAGCATCATGTTAAGAAATGATCATTGATGAAACTCTCTGTAGAGGGACTATCTACTTCACAATGATTTGTCCTGATATCTCTAATGAAATCTGCAATTGTATAGAAAATAAGTGGTCCAACACAGTGAGTCAGTCTATGATCACCCAAATGGCATCATGACCCCTAGACATATGTGGTAATCACATCATGAAGTCTATAAATATCCCATCCCACATCCATTATAGAAACTCAAGGGGTTGATACAAACCTGGTCTATCTTTTTTATAATCATTTACTTACTGATAATTAAGCCATTAGAAGACAATTTATGTATCTCCTTTCTTCTTCCCTAGCCACGAAAACTTACATCAACGGTCCTATTACAAATTTTCCACACCTGAATGTACTACCAAAGGATGTTTATTAAACTATCTCAAAACCTAATCTAGAAATGTAATTGTTACCATTGTGTATCCTTTGAAAATAAAGAGGGTTCCCATCTTTATAATATCCATCAAGAGCATGTACAATGGATATTTGAGTATGTAGGGTCTGAAAATTGATATCCCCATGTTGTAGCACTCTGACTCACATTAGGAAAGGAGGAGTAGAAACCAAAGACTAGAGGTAAGATACTCCATCTCCATAAACAAAGGATAATTGATACAAGGCCAAATACTCTGAAACCTTGTGGCAAAACTATGAACAATATCTCCTATTGAGAGTATCTACTACAACATTCCCCCTTCCTAGGAGTACATACACTTTTGAAGCCATAATGTTGGTGGAAATCTATCCATAAGATCTGTCTCAAGTTTATATCCTTTTGAGATAAGATATACTTGAGACTTATGTGATAAGAGTGGAAAATAAACAACTCACCATCAGGCAGTGTTTCCATAGATTAAAACATAATAATACCAATACTAGATCAAGATCATGGGTCATTTAGTTCTGCTCATGTGGTCTCAACTGATGTGAACTGTAGGCAAACACCACCTAACTTTGAACTGGAACATAAAAAATCCTAGTTCCTGATGGATCTCAGAACACTACGTAACTAACATGTTCCTTTGGCAATCTCAAGATTGGAGTGCTCATCAAACTCTGTCACAACTGTTGAAAATACAACTATCATTTCTTTTTCCACATGCAGTGTTATCTCTCTTGGGTAAAATCATTTAGGGGTGATAATATCTTTGATAATTCCAATATGAATCTCTACTAATATCATGCCATCCCAAAAAAAATATATACACCTCCATTGCACACTTATGTGGCTCCAGAGATAACATTGTCTCGACCTTGGTCGGGTCCATTGCCACTCCATACTATGAGATAACATGTCCCATAAATTTTACCTTCTGAATCCACAACTAGCACTTTAAATGATTTTGATAAATTTGGTGCTATCATTATAAATCCAAAACCATCATTTAGTGTCTGGTGTGCTCCTCCTAATCCACCAAGTTCACTAGGATATCATCGATGAAGTCTACAATGGATCGATCCAAGTACATTTGGATGATCTGATTCATGAGTCCCACAAACACTATTGGGAGATTCTTCACGATAAAGGGTGGGAATTGTTTTACCTTAATAATAATAATAGTAATGAATATTTAAGATACATAATTCACTAATTTTTAGTATACTCATTGGATTTATAATATTTATAAGAATAAATAAAATTGGAAACGGTCAGTTAAGAGTTATACAACATTGTTGACTAACCTTCACTACCTTACAACTTTAACCTTGAAATGATGATGATTTGGAAAGAAATAAAGATCTATAAAAATTTTAAGGAATTTAAGAATGTATTATGGAATTTTTTTCTAAATCTATAAGGCTAAATCATTTTTAGCAATGAAGGAGAGGAGGTTCCCTATTATAATTGAGTGTATGGGAACTCATGGAATTAAATAATGTATTAAATTAATTTAAATTAATTTTACTATAAAAAAGATCCAAAATAATTTAATTATAATATAATATGATGAATATTTAATATCATCTCATACAATAAAAGGATTACAAATTTAGTTGAGTTATTCACCATAATCTTATTTTTTTAACCTCTGTTAACCCTTTTGAAAATTACCATAAAATCAATGTTTTTCTATTCATTATGGGTCATGAATCTTACCATAAAAAGTAATGTGACCCATAGATGGATAATTGATTATATTTATTACCCTATAAAATTAAATATATCAAATATTATTGTTTATGGTTTTTAACAAATTTAATTAAATATTATTTTTTAGAAAATATCGTTGATGTAATTTTTGGAACTATTAATTTAATTTGAAATTTAAAACATCAGGATAGTAGAGAAATTAGAATGTAGACCCTCAACATATCCTTATTTTTACACACACAGACACACGCAAACATATATATGAATATGGAATTTATGAAACACAATAATCCATCCAAAATTTATTAATTTTAATATTTTTTAAATAATTTATTTTATTTCTCAATTAATTGAATAAATACTATGTTACTGCTACAATAGCATCTAATGTGATTATATAATCACTTAAAATTTAAAATAAATTACTATTATATAAAAAATTATTTTATAGTTTAAATAAAAAATTAAATATGAACTAATAATCTTTTTATACTTATATTAAAAATATAGATTAATTAAAGTCAGGTGACCTGCATTTTGTATTTATCCTTTAATAAAATTAATAAAAAGGTTATCATAAAAGTAAAATAGAACCAACTAACCATATATTCATGAAATGTATGGAAATTTACCAAATACACTCATCTAATATGATAAAGTCATGAATTATAGAAATTTTAAAGACTTATCCAAAATCTTTAACCCTATTAAACCCATTTTACCCTTACTAATGTTACAAAAAATTACCATAGTTAAAATAAATAATGAAAAAAATAAGAAGGATATATTTAAAAAATATGAATCTCTGGATAAAAATTACGGGATTCATTTTCTAATAATAAATTTCTATAAATGGCATAGATACATTTTAAAATAATTGTGCAATACATGACGAATGTTTGTTTAGAAAAACCGATTTTAAGCACAAAATTTAATTTAATCTTATCCCATGATTAGAAAAAAACCATAGTTTAATGGTAAATAATTTCATTTAATATATAATATATAAATATAATTAAAATATTTCATCAATTTTGTTTAATTTAATTTATTATGATAAAAACATGTTTCACCCCTAAAAACAGTTTTATAGGAAAACAAATCTTTTACTTTCAGTTCATTTTTATTTTAATTTTTAATAAATTGATAACCAATGAATTCATTTTACAAATGTGTGAACCATTAATTTTTCAAAATTTATTAATTACTATTCATAACCTCCAATCCCATGGTTAGGTAGAATGTGGCATTGTAAATAATAACATTTCAATAGTATATCACAATTTTTTAAACTCAGTGATGCATGTATTACAATATATCAAAGAAATACATCATAAATTATCATGGTGAATAAGCCACCCTTTCTTGAATTTCATCCCCTTAATTTGAAAATATTCTTAGTTATCCATATTTTGATATTTTGAAATTCCTTTATTGAAACCCCACATCATAAAAAGGGTAAACACAACTTCCTTTGAAAAGTTTAATTGGGAAACATAAAGTTTACCTGAAACACCACAAAATCAATTTCCAAGATAAAGAGAAAATTAGTGGGAAGTTAATGTTTATATATTTAAGAGAAAAATAATATCTATGGACTAAGGGAGCGTGATAGAGAACATGACCATAATAATTTTAATGATCCCAAGACCATAAATCAATTAGGGGTGAAAAGACCATAAATTAATCCAAAATAAATATAATTAGACAAAATTTTTGTTTCAATATTATTTTCCTAGAGTTGAGGAATTAATTTACCTTCTATACTCAAAATGTGAGGAAATATACTTACTCAAAAATTAGAATTTTATAATTCAATTTATTTCCACCACAATATTATATTTTTCCCTAATATATAAGTATTCATGATGAATTTTTCAGTCCCAAAGAACCAAATTTTTTATTTATAATCCATAAATGTTTATTAATCTATTCCAAATGTTGTTAAATATTAACCAAAACTGAAAGGGTAGAACAAGGTAATATAATATCCAATGTATAAACATTCTTATTTTGCTAAAAATATTTCATAATAACGACAAAGGTCCCACTATGATCAGTTCATAAATAACCCTAAATCCTAAATAACTAGAATGACCTCATTAGTAATGATTATTTTAAATTCATAAATGATATCATACATTTTAGATTACATCCCTGAAAATTTAAGTTCATTCTTCACAAATAATATTTCTTGTTAAATCACTTGTTAAACATAACTATTATATAAACCTTGAACCAATGAAACATCTTCCAAAATATAATTAATCCCCATTACAAATCATATAATGTAGTGAAATTTTCCAAAATTTCATGAATCTAATTTAGATCATAACTTGAAATGTAATCCCTATCTTGAATATAAATATCTCCAAAAAAATATTTCCTAGTCAATCAATCACTTTTCAAACATCAACATTATCAATATCCCACTATGAAATACACTATAATTAACTTAACATAAAATTATATGATAGCACATAGGGTTATTTAATCCTTAATATATAATTCATTCTGAAACCCTATAAAATAATGGAATCACCTAAAAATACCATCTCAAAAAATTTTAAAAGTGTTATTCATGATTTTGAACTTATGATCAACCTTATACTTATAAACCCATGATGGAATCGATAACTGATAAGTTATCCTATCATGAAAACATATATAATTCCAATAATTTGACATAATACCTATTCCTAAACAAAACTCATAAACTATTTCCAAAAATCCAAAAATTCGATAAACTTTATAAAAGATAACCTAAATAACATTGTTGTCAAATCTCAAACCAAAAATGACAGTCACCAGTACTATCCTATTTACAACATTAATGTCAATAATATCTTTATACCAACTAAACACTATCATATTACCATTAAATAAATTTTTATTTTTGATGATACCTAAATACATATGTTTTAATTTCCTTAACAAAAATTTACTATGGAAAAATCTATGGACATCTTATGATTCTAATATCTAGAATATCATTGATATAACACTTCTAAAAAATAATTGTAAAATAACAATACATAAAAACATCAATCCTTCCCTCTTAATAATTGGTATAGCATAGTACCTTCCTTGGTCTAGGAGTTTACCATTGTATTGGGGAATTTCCATGTATAATTTCCAAATTCTCCAAGCAAAATACATTGAACTATAAATGTTATCAGAGTATGAAATTCATTTCTCTCCATCGAAATATTAAATTTTCTTCAATAATTACATTATCTATGCACGTTATTTCCATATATAAAACATATTATCATTCCTCTAAGCAATTCCCTTGAGTTTTTTTCCTACGTTTTTGTCACAGATTAATCTTATTTTTTCCATTGTATTCTTAAACCACTATTTTTATCTTCTTAAGTGTATTAGAAAACTCACCCAAGTTGATATTTGTAATGATTTAATGATATGTTTTATTAGGAATAATAATAATGTTTCGCCTTAAAAATACCATTACATTTGGTTTCTCATGAGGGAAATCATCCAATTTCCAATCACATAATTTGTTAACACAAATAATCATAGTTCTAACCATTGAATAAATTGAAAAAGTATAGTGTGATCAATAATTATCATATAGGTAGACCACATAATCATGAAAAAACAATAATAGGACATAAAAATAATGAAACACTCATTTAAATATTTGTCACAATAGGTTTATCTTAGATCAACCATGATGATCATCTATTCAAATCCTCATAATGGTTTGTAATAAAAATGTAACTTTACCCAAGAATGTCCCCCGGGAGTGTCAAAATAGTTGTGTAGTAATGAAACAACCATTTTTACCATAATGATGGTTTATATATACTTGAAAAACTATTTTTACTATTATTACCCATAGAAACATTTTTTATCAAGCCATACCCACTAGTAGTATCTAGATATGGATGTTTTACTCAGAAAACAACACTAATTTCTTAACTAAAAAATTGTAAATTTTACTATAAATAGTATTATCCAAAGGTTCTCATTATATTTTTTCTTAATAGTTTCAAAAGGTAACTAAACCATACTCTGATACTATAATAACCCAAATCTTCCAAAATTAAATTACCTTTTTAATTGAATAAATTCATTATTAAGTAATGTAGTTATAAAAAAAATATATTGTACTGGTTGTTTTGGGCCATTATTTATTTTATTAGATTTAAAATTTTCATTAAGAATTATAACTATAAATAATATTTTTATTTTATAATTACCATTAAGATCAGTATATTAAGGGATACAAAAAATTACAATTGACATTGGAAGAATAAGTGATGACCTAGACCAATAGGATCAAACCCTATAAAGCCCATATATTAAATATTTTGAGGGATATAGAATAAATGTTATTTAACCTAGAACAATCCCTATCCAAGATTCAATAACTAAATTATGAGTGAAACTATTTATGGGAGAAGATTAAGATCCTAAATATCACTCCAAAATAATTTTCAACAAACCAATCTAAAAAAATCCAAACATCGCACACCGAACCCTTAAGGTATTAACTGGTGTAATGAAGGACTATGTATCTAAACCCTAACAATATGAATTTATATATTTTATTTTACAAAAATAATTATTATATTTTTTCATTTTTATTATTATTTTTTTATTATTATATAATGAGTTTGATAAAAATTCTATTTCTATATGATGAAACATAAATTATAATTTTTTTTGGGAATATATAGTTTCAATCTGGACACTATTTTTCATGAATTCCATAATTTTTGAAATAATTGAAATTCTAAAAAAAATTATTATTATATAATATTTATTAATATAAAATATAATATAATTTTATGAATTAAAATGTAATTTTTATATAGGTTTGTACTGTTATTGTTCAATTTTTCCACAAAAGGGGAATTTTTATTTAAAATTGGATTTTGTTATATTTATAAAATTATTTTTACAAAATAAAAATTACTTTTTAAAACCTCATGTATAAATTATCCAATGGTGAATTTTTCCTAAATTTTTAAGGAAGTTCTATTTTTTTGTAATAATTAAATGCGTTATAAATATATGATATGAAATTTGACATCATAAAATCCAAAAGTGATGTAATAAATAATATAAAGTGTATCCAAAGCCAATATTATTCTTACCATTTAAAATAATGTTTTTTGATTTTATTTGATTAATTTTATAAAATCTTAATGAATCCTCAAAAACCTACATTATATTTTAATTTGTTACAATCAATTATTTATAAAATTACAAAGGATAATATTTTATGGATAATATTTCAAGGGGATCATTTTTTATAATTTTAAAATAATTAAATATGCTCCAATTTGGTATAAACCATGTGAGAAACCCATGGTATAGTCTATGGTTTTGATTAATTAAACATAAATTGTCCAAAACCTATGTTTAGAAATTACTAAAAAATTCCCCTCTTTTGTGCTCTATGAACACACCAAACGTCTCATTCCTCGAAACTAAAAACAATTAAAGAAAGAATTTATGCCACCTATCTCAGTATCCCCCTTGAGGTTTCCCCGTTATATTAAGAACATCCTCCAAATCTTTTAAAAGTTTCATCTCATAATAAGGGATCTTCTCTTTCTCCTCTTTATTCTAGCACGTTATTTAAATTATGCATTTTTTATTTCCAATTGTTCTTATTGGGATATGATCTTACACATCCCTATTAATTTAATTATGATTTATAAGTTATGAGAGATTCCTTTCACCCTAATTAAATCCTTCCATGAACCATTATGTACCCCCATTATGCTTCATTTATTTATAAATTACATTTATATAACCCACACTCCTTAATAATGGGGTCAAAAGTGAAAAAATAAATCTGTATATTTAATGATCCTTGTTTTGACGATTCAGAAGGTGGGATGGGCGAGAATTTCCCTCTCCTATTTCCATTGCAGATTAGGGTTTGATGGCATGTGATCTTCCTCAGGGCTGTTTTGATGGATAAAAATATAGCGGCAGCAGGGATCTTGGTTCCAGTAGGGTGAATGAAGCGGTGTTTCCCAGATCAATTGCAGATCGTTGTTTCACAAAGGTAGAGACTGTTGCATATGGCGGTACCCTGAAGGTGTTGTCTGATGTGAGTAAAGAATTGATGAAAGGTGATGGTGTCACAACAACGATCGTCGAGGGGGAAAGTAAGACGGCTCTGGCCGAAGCTGGCAGAGCGAGTCGTGCGGGCAGATCCATGCCGGTAGATACTGGTGCGGGCGACGCGCATGGAGAAGAATTTTTGTTGTTGTCTTATGATGGCAGCAAGGGTGGTGTGGCTGAGTCTACTATGGTGGCTGAGGCAGAGTGTTCTTCTGCTGCAGACGGAAATTTAATTGATATTACCGTAAGAAAATCCGAGGTTGAGAGACTGGCTTTGGTCAATGATTGTACTCCTGGAGTTGCAGTTGCTGGAGATGTGGTGATGCACCCACCTGAGGGTTTCCCTGAAATATTGGGAAAACTGAGGACTAACAAGTCCCAATCTAACATTCTCAACCAGAGGTATTTTTCACAGGTAAATGATGTCGCTCTGTAGTGAACTGTCAAGAAAGGTGACATTGCACGTGTGACTGCTAACCGAGCAGCGATTCTTGACAGATTTAAAATCTAAGGATTCTCCATAATCTTTAGGCTTGTTATTCCCGCTGGAGGTAAGTCCTGGAAACTCAATGATTTAGTTCGGAAGTTGGTCTCTATATGGGGGTTTTCTAGCTGGAGATATATTCCCTTGGGTCGTGGTTTCTTTCACATAGTGTTTCCATCCGAGGACCAAAACCGAAGGGCTTGGGGCAGTGGCTCAATTACATTGAAACCAGGTATGATATGTTTTCAAGAGTGGGATTTTCGTTTTAATCCCTTTGTAATAAAGAATACGAGAGTTCATGTTTGCATAAAAATTATTGGTCTTAATTGGATTTTCTGCAATCCTAAGATCTTATTAGATATTGCCTCTTCTATGGGAATTCCGATCAAAATGGATAGGAATACTGAGATTTCTAAAATTGGGCATTATTCTATGGTACTGGTGGAGGTTGATTTGAGCTCTATCTTGATCCATAATGTTTTTTTCGGCATTATATAATGATATTCCTTTAAAAGTGGAGTGTTAAATACATCCTGACTTTCGTGCAGAGTGCCAAACTATTGGTCATGTTAATGATAAATGTCACAGGAATGTGATTTTCTCATTTTATTCTTTAAAAGGGCACCATGAGGCTACTTTTCGGAAGAAAACAAGGAAGAAGACCTCACAAACCAATGTAGTCCCACCTAGTGATGGAAAACCCACTGGAAATGTGGGTAATGGATTGTCATAGGAGACCCATGGGTCAGGGGAGATGGCCCTTATGTTAGTGGTAGAAGTGACTGAGGGTGACCCCATGGCAGGAACGACTCCTTCATTTGATGGACAGAAAAATCAGAGTGATGATGGGAATCATTCAAGGATCCAAGAGGAAATCAATAAGTTAAGGGAAACCCAGGGCATCCATGGAAAAAGGGATAATATTAAGGATGATTTCCCAAATAAATCATCTTATAGTCTGGTATTGTCAAAAGCGAAAAATGTTGTTGTGGATGATGAAAGTTTTCAACCTGTTCCTCCAAGGAAAGTGGGATGTAGAAAAGATTACTCCTATCTGAAGCTGACTATGGTTACCAGGTCTCATGGCCCCGTTGATTTTTATTCTGACTGGTATGGTGATTATGATGACTCCTATCAACATGAGTATGATTTTTTACTTGGTATGAGGGCATGGATGTTTGTTTGACTCCAACCTCCTACTTTATGTATTTTCGTTTAATTAATAAAAGGGATCTGCCCAAACCTTTCTAGTAAATTATCCATGATTCACATTTATGTATGCACATGTTATGAATGTGATGGGAGGGCCTTCATTTATATAGTCCTCCAATGAATTAAGAATTATTTTTTACTCATTGGATGTTATGTATGGTATTAGGGATTGTATCTAACCCATTATAGGACTCTTTACACCATGTGATCTTGACATGGTAATTATCCATGACTTATGCCTATGTGATATTTTATGTTTTTTTGACATTACCCTACTGCCTTATTGTTATCATCCTTTATCATGACATGATATAAATTTTTATGATTCTCACCCCTTTTATGTCTCATTGATATGCCTATTTACTAACAAGTATTACTTTAATCATGTTATAATTTGAATTTTCCATTACTGGGATTTATAACTCACTCCATTCTTATGTTCATCCCTAGGTTATATCATATATTTTGTGAAGAGCATTTTATTTTTAATAGCATGATAAATTAGATTTATATAATTATGTTTTAACCCCATTAATTTTATTATTTCATGTACCTAATTTTCAAAATACATCGAGCCTCGGGATCTTATGTGTTTGCATTAATAGTATCTTTATGCAATAAGTCATTAGATTATGTGTTGTGAGGATATTGGTTTCCATAGTTGGTATAATAGGAATGTTTTTTAGTATTTTAGTTTTTGAAATATATTGTTAAATACCTAGGGATAAGACTATACATCTAAAAACATCCCTAAATATTGGTAATGTTTAAAGTTAGTGTCTTCTAAGAAAATGAATCCATATCTTGATACTAGAAGTTCATTTGGATCTAGAATATTTATACATAGGGGTTATAACCCTGAAAAGTACTTATTGATAGGGAATCAATCATCACATGTTGTATGGAAATGGGGCATACCACACAACTGTTTTGAAACTCCAAGGGTATATACTTTGGTAAATTTAAAAACCATTTTCAAATAATTATCAAGGAACAAAACCCCAAAAAATATTTTATGTTATGAAATATTTCATTTATAACATAGATTGAATCCTAGAAAATCACAGGTTAATGAAAATATGTCAATTATGAGTTATGGATTCAATGTTTGTATTTTCCATTTTATATGCATAATAGTTTGAAAAGTCTCATCCCTAAGAGATTTTTTGGTAATGTAAATGATTAACTCTAGAATCAAATATTGATAGGTAGGCTTATTAACAAATAATGAACATCATTTTTCTTATGTTACTATGGTTCTATGCATTATTTCATTCCATGACAATTTAGTAGAAGTATTAAAACAACACATAAAAAATATGATGGTTCTGTTAATGGATAAGACATAAAATGGGTCAATTAATACATTCCCAAAATATAACTCATCCCATATCCCTATTTACGGGCTAACTTCCCAGTGATAATAGTGATAATACATTTAGTAGAATTTGATGCAGTTCTTGGATTTGATTTTATTTCCATATATATATCCAACATAATTTTCTTAGATGGGTATATCACACTTTGTATCATCAATCAACCTCTGATTCTGTACATGTTTAAGGTAACGAATGAATATCATTTGTTATTTTAATCTAAAGAACAATAATTATTAACCAATAAGAAATCATATCATTTACAAATGATTTATACCAATTAAAAGATCATACAAAAAGATATTCCCATTGTTAGGGAATTTTATGATGTATTCCATGAATAATTTAATTGTCTCCCTCCAATATGAGAGGTTGATTTATCATTTGAGCATATACATAGAAGTTTACCCTTACCTAAGACTCTATAGAGAAAGGCCACTATTGAACTTGAGGAGTTGAAGAAGAAACTACAAAATAATTTTGATAAAGGGTCCATATCCCCATGTGTATCAGCATGGGGTGAAATATTTATCTTCATCAAGAAGGAGGATCGGTAAATGTTCCTCGGCATTGACTATCATGATCTCAACAAGATCATGATAAAGAATCAGAATCATCTACCACAAGTTTATTAATTATTCGATCAGCTATGTGAATCCCAGTACGTCTCTAAGGAGGATCTTCAGTCAGGATATTATCAATTTATGGTGAAGAAGTATGATATTCCCAACACTATTTTTTAAAATATATTAGAACTATCAGTTCATAATGAGGCATTTATGCTCAAAACTTCTCCAAAACATTTCAACAACATAATTAATAGAATAATTAGATATTAAGTAAAAATATTTGTGGAATCAATTACAAATGATATTATTATCTACTCCAAAGTAAGGAGTATCATGAGAAGTATTTGAATTTTTTATTGAAGATGTTGAAAAAGTAATAGTAAATTTTTTATGTACAGTCAATGTGACTTTTGGATTGATAAAATAAATTTCCTAGGGCATGTTATTTCCAAAAAATGACATATGTATATCCTTCAAAAATAGAAGAAATTAATGGATAACCAAGACTAAAATTTGTGATGCAAATATACTGTTTACATGGAAAAAAATATATACTATTGTTGATTTATGATAAAATTCTCATGATTTTCATGACCATTAACGAAGATAACTGTGAATGGAGTCATGTTTTTTATGGAATGATGAGTGTGATGAAATATTTAAAGTGTTTATGAAGAGTATAATCACTACACCTATGATCACATTACCCACTAGTGGAGTAGTATTTGTGATCTACAGGGATGCGTCCAAAAAGATCTTTGGTTGTGTACTCTTGTATGATGAAAATGTTATAGCCTATGCCTACTTCATATTGAAAAATACATGAGGAATAACTACCTAACTCACGATCTGAATTGGATGAATCTATATTTTCCTTGAACATTTAGAGACATTACATGTATAGAAAAAATGTTGACATATATATGGATCATGAAATCCTCAAGTATATAATCACACAAAAGGATATTAATATGTTCTAATGAAGGTGGTTTTTACTAATCAAGGATCATCATTATTCAATCCATGATAATTATATGAAGGAAAAAAAGTGTCATATACTCTATGTAGAATGGATCCTAAAACAAAATTTATGATGGGGATTAAAAAAGATCCAACATACATGGACATGAAAATGATATATATGGGATTATGAAAAGGGTTTTCATCCTAAATTTCTCAAATAAATTATCAAGCATCTATTCCTGAAAAGGTAAAGGCGAGTCTTAAATATGATGATGTTCTAGAGAAATATTTATTGAATATTGTGGAGTTAAAATTTTCTAAATATTGAGTTATATGATTTTGATCCTAGACACACATACCAAAAAAATGAATTAAATAAGTAGATTCTTGATTACGAGAATAGATCATCCTTATATAATCATCTAGGAAGAATTAATATGAATATATGTTTGATTAATCACTTCTAGATGGATATCATAAAGAGGGATGTTGTATAATTTATATATCAATTACTAGTAAGACAACAATTCAAGTCGAAAGGAATAATTTATAACGGTATAATGAAACCATTTCTCTTAACTGTTTTGAAATTTGAAAACAAACCCTAGAATTCATTATATGATTCCATAGGACACCTAAAATAAATAATTATATCATGGTAGTAGTCGATCTATTTAAAAAGTCATAATATTTCATTTCTATAAAAGATTATTTTTTTCTCTAACAAATTGATAACATATATATATATATATATATTTATATGGGATATTTTATGACTACATGGTGTGTTACTCTACATTGTATTTGATTGATATTTTAGGTTTACATCTAGATTCTAGATACAACTTCAATAAGCACTGGATATATTTTTATGTTTCAATACTTCTTATCACCCTCAGATACATGGTCAGTCTAAAAGGGCCTCTAAAATTTATAATATATTTGGAGATCATGTTCAATGTAATTCCAAGGATTTTGGGTTCATCACCTTCCCATAATGGAGTTCTCATATAAAAATATTATCCATTATAAAAATCAAATGGAAGCTTATTAGGGTCTATATGGGAGGTAGTGTCGAACTATGACATGTGGGGATAAAGTTGGGGAGTGGGAGATTGTGAGTGCAGATCTTAGGCATGAGATGATAGAGAAGGTTTAAACCATTCAATTTCATATGAAATCCACAAAAAATCTATAGATGAGCTATACATACAATCATCATTGATACTTAGAGGTTGAGGATGGAGATAATGTGTTCATTTATATATCACCATAGAAGAAATTCATGATGATTGGGAGGAAAGAAATGTTTATTACTAGATACATCGGCCCCTTTGAGATCCTTGATCACATTGGAGTGTTTTAAAAAAAACTAACACTTCTACCTAATTTATCTAATGTACATGATGTGATCCATGTATCACTATTGACGAATTACCTACCGACCCCCACAAGTACTAAATCTAGAGGTGGAACCATTGGAGAATAATCTTTCATACAAGGAGTATATGATGAATATATTATATCATAGATAAAATTTATATAAAACAAGGAAACTCAGCTGGTCAGAGTGTTTTTAAAGAACTATATGTTTATGGAAGTTACATGGGAATCACAAGAGGCAATGTAAATAGAACTACCCTCATTTATTTTAATGTATGGAATGAAAATTTCAGTGGTGAAAATTTTGAGGGGATGGGGGGGTTATAATGAAATGAACGTTCATTAATAAAATTCCATTTTGAATGATTCATTATTATGTAATGTGGTTGTATAAAATACAGACACTAAATTCGTTATTTTGGATAGTTAGATAGTCTCTCAGATTTAAAAGATCATTTAGCCTCATGAAAATTGATTATATACTTATTGAATTGTAACCGTTATTATTAGTATATTAAGAATTAAGATATAGAACAATTATTGTATAATGATAAAGTAATGGACTGAACCATTATGATCATACCCTATGAAGGCCATTTATCAAAGCTTCTAATGGAGGCATCATCACTTGTGTAATTTCCATGGCCCAGAAGCCTATAAACTGATTTCCCAAGCTGAGTCGCCACATGACCTCAACCGTGCCTCCCCATACGCCAGATATTACCAAATGGTAGATAAGTTCAGATAAAGAATATGGGGAGACTATAAGATCTTTACTATAGTATTACATAGTATACAACATATGAAGTAATGTAAAGTGATAAGAAAAAAACCACAAACATGCATTACAAAAACTTACCCAAACAAGGTAATACCCACAACCAAAAATATATATTCCATGTCATTCTAAAAGTACCTGATTAAAAAAACCAAAAATAGATACAACAACCAAATCCCCAAAATAGTTCTAAACACTAATTAAGGATCCTCCTCCATTAATATCCCAAGCCGAACTCAACTCCGTAGAGTATGGCCCTTTCCCTTGTCACGGACTACATTAATAAAGTATTCTCAGGCACCCAATGGTGACCTAAGAAGGGTTTCAGTAAAAATCAGTATTCCACCACCAATTTTGATTACAAAATATCCAATCTAAATAAATAGTTCATGCAAGTATAAAACAAATGAAATGGAAAATGAAAGAGCAACTTGGGTACCTTTGAATAACAACATTAACTTTAACCATTTCCATAAAATGTTTCATTTTATTCAAATATACAATCTTTTTTTTTGAATTAATTTTATTTTCAAGTTCCATGGTTTAGGATATTACATTATCTACATAGTGGTATAGTCTAACTACTTATCACTCCTAGTGGTATAAGTAGAGTTCCTTATCTCACTTGTGATAAGTATTTCATAAATTATAATAACGCACTTACCTTAAAGCATCAATATAGGTCGTCTCATCCAATGAAACCATTAGGGTCCTAGGGAATCAGTCAGACTCCTTAACTGCTACATTCTATAGTGGGGTTTAGGGAATTAGTACAACCCGACTCATGGGAGAAACCTAAGTCATTTATCCCACACCACCAATCCATGTTCACATTCTTATTCATCCATTTATCACATATAACATGTCATATCCCAACATAATAAATACACGAAAGATCCAAAATTCATAACCATTTCCATATAACCCAATATCAAGACATAATCCATTTTATATATTCAATAATTCCAATATATTGACTCAGATATCACATTAAAAATCTCTATGCCACAATCCATTTACATGTTTACATTACAAATTCATAAACCCATTCAAACATTCACATTAATCCATTTAATCCCTAATTTCACATCATTCCCAACAAATGCATATTCCCATTATAACAACTCTATAAAAAAACTAACGGTGCCTATATGGTTTAAAATAACATTATAACATATTCATTATGTGAAATATTTCAACACAATTCAACCATAAGCTTAACACTACAATTTTCTGCTTTCAGGAAATTCAGTGCACCCCATGTGTGGTCCTAAATTAGTCTAATCATCCTCAATGCATCCCAAAGGGATCATGAGTGGTTCAAATCATCACTTAGCCAAAAAATTTACCCAATGAATCAAAATGTATCAAAATCACATCATGGGGGAAGCAATATCGCAACCAAAAATGCAAAAAATAAAATAAAACTATGGGATATGACTTATAGACCACCTAACTGGAATATAAAAATAAAAAAACTCTTATACTTAGCCTTATATCTATATTCAGTCAACATTTGAATCCCAAAATTAATATCCAATGGAAAAATATGGTTTTTGGGCTACAGAAGAAGAAGAATGAAACTGAAATCCCTAATCTAGAAAAGTGAAGAAAGAGAATGCGTAGGCTTACCCAGATCATTGATTCATAGACAAAAGTGCTAAAAAGGACCTATAATCTATGCATAATGATCCCTAAGAATATTTGGGAGACCTAGTTTATCCATAGGGTTTTGAGGGGGAGTAATGATGATTAAATTGGGAGGATAACATAAAATCTTGAGGGGGAAGTTTAGAAATTTCCCACTTTTTATTGGGGCACACAGCTTGGCCGCCCTGTTTTCCAAACCATATGAAGACTATGCATTAGCCTTTGACCAAGAGGTGTCCAAGTCACACAATTTACTGGGTAATCTACAGAGTTTGAAAAATCCATCAGCAGACATGAAGAATTCCCGTGTCCAAGGTCACATGGTTTAGCTCCCCATTCGCACAGTTTCCTCTAACCATGCTTAAGCCATGCAACATAAATAGAATGACCCGATGAACCTTTATTTCATGCCATGGACTCCTGAAACCCATGAAACCTTATCATAAACTTGGGAAAAAAATATGTTATCTAAAAATAAGCGATTCAAACAAAAAATTAAATTTGAATATACTACCACAAAATCTGAGATCGCACAACCCCCCATCTTATAATAGATCGTCCTTGAGCCGCACTCCTAAGTGTCACTAAACTTCCAAGGAAAAGAGATTGAAACTTTGAGCCCAAATATCTAAATATCTCTCCCAACTATCTTCCTGAAAATTACCATTCTTACATAGAACTCAAAACAATGTCGCAGTCGTTCCTAGAATTATTTTCTTACTATGATCCATATTGTGAAACAAATACTTCTTAAAGGACGCATCATCCTCAAGATCGACATCTTCATTATCGGTAACATGTTTTGGGTGTGGTTGATAGTTCCAAAGATGATAAACATTAAAACATCATTCATACCAATATACTTTTTTGAGAGATAAAATTGGAATTCCACAAATCTGATCCCCTTTACAATCTCAAGCGGTCCCACGTACCCAGGTGATAACTTCCCATAATTCCAAATTCGATCGTTATCCAACCATGTAAACACCAAAATAAACATAAATTCACCCACAAAAAACTCAGGAGTTTAAATAAGACTATCCACATATGACTTCTGCCTACTGTAATCCATTTATATATGTTTCCAAATCAATTGAACCATCTCTGAAGTCTCATGCATGTGCTCGTTACAAATAAATCTGATTCTATAGCGTCCATCCAACAAAACAGAGATCTATATGGCCTTCCATAAAGTGCCTCAAATGGTTACATCTGAATCATATCCTAATAAATATTACTCTAAGAAAAGCCATGAACTGACAAATTATTTTTGCATGATCTATCAAAATCTAGGACACAATACCTGAACATGTCCTTTAGTAGCAGAATGGAATGCTATGACAACCCATATTTCTATGAGTGGAAAGATGTACTAAAAAACACATGGGTTTTGATATCCTTATAAACTCCATTCTAGAAGAGTGATGTAAAATGTAGATCATGATCTGAAACTATAGTCTTCAGTACCCCATTCAACTACACTACCTCTCAATCATACAATCACCCAACTGATCCATGGTGAATGTCTCTCAAATTTGAATGAAATGAGTCACCTTAGTCAATTGACATACAAAATCCTATAATTTCATAATTAATCCAATAATTCCATGAAATTCCTACCACAAAATCCACTGGTACATCATTATACTTCCATTATAGATTGGGAAATGGATACAAAAAGCAACCCACCTATTGATGCTCAGCATTGACTTACAAACTGGTATGGAATTAAACTGTGAAACCCACAGCCTCTTTCTTCATCCCTATACACCAATGATCCCTATGATGGTCATGATAGATTTTTTCAAACAAAGATTCACTTTCCACATAAATTCATGAAACTATCACATCAAATCTTCTTTCAAACATGTTGGCACAATAACACAACCAAAAACATAAACCACTCCATCTTCACCAACAGTCCCACTTGAAGGTGACTCCACACTTTTATGTATTTCTCTCTAAAAAACCAATCATAATCACTATGTTTATTCTCTTTGATCTAGATCAGAACCATGAAATCAACTTCCAATGATGAAAGGGACATATGCACTTGTCCATCGTTGTCCTCCAAATGAATCTAAGAGGACAACACCATAATTAGCCAATAATAACTAGATTCGTGAACCAATTAGTTCGGAGTCTTTTGACTCAAATTATCAACCACATTATTTCCCTTTCTCGGTATGTAAAATATATAAATTTCAAAGGATTATATGTATTCAACCAATTTTCACTGAAGAAGAATGAAATAATGTTGATAGAATATAAAATTTTAGATTTTATGAATGGTATACACCGTAAAAAAATCTCCCAATTAGTATTTTTTCCAACAAATATTAAGGCATAAACCATTGTGGCCAACTCTAGATCATGATTCGGGTAATTTATCTCTTGAGGAATCAATTTTTGATAATAATAAAAAATAAAAAAACATCTTTCATCAACACTACCCAAATCCCACACACCACACACATCACAAAATAAGGTATATCCCTTGCTTGTCTTGGATATGATCCAAATCTGTGCCATAGTTAACCACTTCTTCTACTCTTGAAAAGAATCCTCACATGCCACACACCACTCAAACTCAATGCCCTTCTTGGTTAAACCTTAAAGTAGTGTAAATAAATAAGATAAATAATTGATAAAACATTGAAAATAGCTTTTCAATCCCAAAAAACATCGGACATTAGAAACGTTATTAGGATGTTCCCAATACCCAACTGTATAGACTTTCTGAGGTTCCATCGACAGACCTTCCTTGGAGATGATAGTCCCTAAGAAATTTTCCTTATAGATCAACAAATGAATTTTGTATAGCTTGGAATATAGACTATTCTATCTTATAGGACTTAAGATGATGTCAATATGTTTGGAATGATCTTCATGAGTCCAAGAGTACCCTATGAATTCATCAAAATATACAACTAGAAACTGATCTAGGTATGGTTGAAATAGTTGGTTCATTAGGGAAGTAAACACTGTAGACACATTGGTCAATCCACAAGGTGTCAAAACAAACTCATAAAACTTATAAAATATCTTGAAGGTGTTTTATGGTATATTGGAAGGTCTCTCCCTCAGATGGTGGTATCCTGATCTACAATAAATTTTAGAAAACACTAAATCACCTATTAGTTGGTCAAAAAGATCATCAATTCTCAGAAGTAGGTATCAGTTCATAACCATCATCTGATTACATTTCCTACAATCAATAAAAATTCATAAGGAACCACCAACATTAATTGAAAAAAATATTGGAAATACCCAGGGTGATGTGGTAGGGAGAATAAATCATTTATTCTCTAATTCCTCTAACTGATTTTTATGCTCTTCGAGTTCTGTCTGTGCTATTTTATAGAGAAGAATGGAAACTAGTTCTATTATGAGGAATAACAAAATTGTGAATTCAACATCCCTCTCTAGTGGAAGCCCTGATAAGTCCTCATGAAAAAAAATCCTCAAACTGATCCACCATAGGAGGAAAGGAAATCTACTCCACTCCCATGTCATCTAGCATAGTGCAAGCCACTTGGGCTATAATTTCACCTAAATGCTGATAAACAAGCCCTACATGGCCTACCTGAAAATCCCATTAACCATGATGGTCATAAGTGTCTCCCTCAAGAGATGTGAAAATTACCCTTATATGGTAACATTCAATATAGGCCTAACTCAACACCAACTAGTCCATACCAAAAATTAGATCAAAACTCAACATCTAAAGAATATATAAGTTCCTACAGAAATTGTACCCTCCAAATTCAAGAGGACACCCCTTACATTATATAAAATTTTATACCCACGACCCTAATGGTGTGTCAAAGGACATAAGTCCATACATAAATTTGACTGATTTTCACAACACAACCATAAACAGAGTATAATGAAAATATTGAAAGACACATATATCAAAAAAAATAACAAGAAAGCGTGTAATCTAAAAGGATCGTACCTTGAACTATCGATGGCCCAAAATTTACACCTATAGGTGTAGACTGAAATGACTTAAGCAATCATACCCCTATACATTAGGCTTGATTCTAAGTTCCTGGGGCTACATTACCCTATTGATAAAAAATATCTCTCCCTGGAGTACCGCATCCTCCACCTCAACCGATATGGCTAGTATATCTCCAACTGCCTTCCTGATACAGGGTAACCAACCCGCTATCTATACTCTTCTCTAGACTCAGTCTTCCCTCATTACCCACCAATCACATGTTCTTATAGAACCTCTACACATTACATATCCCACTGCATGCATGGTACTGTACTGGTGGTCGTGAGAATAGACTATTCACATGCCCCGCCCTGCTTCAATAATTGAAAAAAACTCAATCACTAACTTGAGAAACTAATTACCTCTTATGAATACCCTATCCACCACCACCCTGCTATAAAATCATGAAATGATTCTTCCTAATATCAAAAGATTTACCATTGGATCACCTAGCTTGAACTAGATTCCAACCACCAAAATCCTCCTTGAGGTTCACATCTGAAATAAGGGCCTGATCCACTACCTCATCAGTCCTCTTTAAATAGAATATAATATCTTGAGAATTTATCTCACACTAGAGTCCATCCGGGAAATGTCTTTCTGTAGCTACATCATCACTCACTAATTCCAAAAGGACAAATTTAAAATCAAGGAAGTTCCCAATATACTCCACCACTGGCATAGATCCTTGGGTGAACCTCATAAATTCTATAGCCTTATCCTACCTCAAGGTATCTGGATAAAAAATGTTCCTAAAAAATTCTTGGAATTCCAAACATGCAATAACATTAGCTTGCAGAGTCTCAAATAATATATCAGACCAATTCTTTTCCTGATCCCACAACATATAAGTCGCCAGATAGACTCACTTTTCAGGAGGAGTCTCTTAGTGATGAATAACTGTCCAAATGGACTCTATCCAAAATTCACCTATATAACGAACACCCCCTCTAGAAATGGTAGGAGTGTTCTACTAGTGGAACTCCTTAGTCGGATCAAATATACTCAACATGACCCATCATGGGTCCCATTCAATCATCTATATAAATAAATTAAAATTTATTATGAAACTTCTCTTCCTCCCAATTTCTTGTAATCACTTGGATTCCTTGCTCAATTTCTAATGGAGAATTATCAGAGAAATATTCATATTGTCTGAATGAAATGCGATGTCATGGAGGCATCTTCCTACAATTCCAAGTATGTATCTCAGAACATATAGCATGAAGCATCCATGAGTTTCCCAAGAGAGGTATCTCTATTAGCCTCAAACAACACATTTGGAATGCATCATCCCAACTGATATCACTACATCTAGAACATTACCGTCAACCATCCCTACCATAGTTCATAGATAACATGGGGTAATAAAACATACATAGAGAAAATTAGTTAATTAGACACCCCTTTCAAAAACTGTTTCCACACTCACAACATAAACCCTTTTTTCTAGTTACATTTTCAATTTTACTATTAACATATTAAATCGATCAAAACCCTCCATTATGAACTATTATTTAACTTTATTTTTATTTAAACTATTATATCATATTTATTAGAAACCATATTCTTCAAATTTTCATTGATGTGAAATGAATTATTCTATTCATAGCCCACACACTCGTCCTATGTGTGCATACCACGAAAGATGCCACCTATATCCCGAGGCGCGTATAAGTATGAATGAATGAATTTCCTCATTCCATTTTTTACATGAGTTAAATATTGTAAAATATAAAAATCACACAACAAATGAATCTCCCAATGATTAAATATCATTGAACTATAACAACACATAGCAAGAAAAACAATTCCCACTATGGGTACTAGGGTTTTCCCTTGAACATGGGTTAGTCATCCACAAGATTAAGATCATTTACAAGACCCGAGATATCCTAATATCATTTATACCATCCTAAATAGGAATGAAAAGAAAATAAAGTCCCATATACCACATTATAGAATCTCCGAACTGGGAGCCACTAAACTGGGGCATGATCCATGTCACCACATGACCTCATGCAAGCCTCCCTGCACACCAGAGGGTGTCGACTAGTGAGGAGGATCTGATAAATCAGGTTGGGAGATTATACCCACTTTATAAGAGTATTCCAGAAAATATAACATATGAAGTAAAGTAAAATGAAGATCAATAAAACAAAAACATGAATTACTATTGACCTCACCTGTTTTGAGAATCCCAATTATGCTTTAATATGTTTTAATAATCCCAATCATGCTTTAATATGTTTTGATAATCCCAATTATGCATTAATATGTTTTGATAATCCCAATTATGCTTTAATATGTTTTGATAATTTCAATTATGCTTTAATATGTTGTGAAAATCTCAATTATGTTTCAATATGATTTAATGATCCCAAAAAATGTTTACCTATATATTAATTCTTTCAATCTATGACATCCTAATTTTGAGTTGATAAAATATCAAAATGATCATTGGAATTTGTTAATCCATGGTTATTTATGTTTATACTTGTTTAGAAATGTTACTAACTCAATCTGAATATGAATTGCATAGAACAGACAAGTGTTAAGCTTGTGAGTCACCAATACAAAAAGCTCCCGATAATGCTAAGTACACCAGTATAGAAGTAAACCGATATGGATAAGGTCACCGGTATACATACAATTACCGCTACACCTGATCTACCGATAGAATAAGTCCACCGGTATGCACAGGTCACTACTACAGATCTTCCGATAGAGTAAGTCCACCGGTATGCACAATAGTTACCGATACAAGCTACCGATACAAATAGACAGACAGATAGCTACCGATATGAAGTCCACCGAAACAAATACAATGTTTGCTGATACAGAGAGACAAAAACCACTACACAGCTACCGCTATAAGGTCTACCAATATAAGCTTACCAATAGAAGGAGCTACAGATAGAAGGATCTACTGACAGAATGAGCTACCGATACAGGGAGCTACTGATTCAAGTGAGTTACTGCTACAGAGACTAAAAGTTACTGACTCAAGTCCACCACTACAGGCTCATAGATACAAGGAGCTACCGATGGAAACCAGTCACCATTTATCTAAACCCTACTTATATTTGTTTCTTTAGCAACGATCATATTTGATGTTTTTAGTGAAACTTCTATTAATTAATGAGGGTTATTGGAATGTCAGGGAACTGTACCTTGTACCTATAAAAAGGTAATCATTCCTATTTTCGGAGCTCAATATATAAAAGTAATATCAAGATAATGATGAAAAAGAAGAGGAATATATGTGAAAGTGTGTGACAGCTAAAGTGAAATTCAAAAAGAAGAACACGAGAAGAACTCAATGAACAGTGATACACATCAAGTAGAAGTTTCAAAGAAGAAGCTGAAGTGTTACAAAGAATACTCACTTACACAAGCTGAACACCAGAACTATCTTACTCGAGCTGAAAACCTACACTGGAAGTTGAATACAAAAAACGACACCCTATTTCTTGACAAAAACCATAGAAGGACTAAACACTTCATCTACATCAATATGAGGAGTCCAGTGCTTCACTAAAAACACATAGAGCTTTCTAAACTCATATTTATCTATTTAGCTTTATTGTGTTTCATTCATTTACATTTTGAGCAGTGTGTGTGCTCTATATTTTCAAACAGACTCTGTCTCTTGTGCTAAATTGGAGGATTTCTAAATCCTCACTAAATATTTCTCTTACTCTCATGTTTCCCACTATGGATAGTGTTAGAGGTCAAGTTTGTCCTAGATATCCTGTGTGCTATTGTTTTTTCCCACGTAGAACTATGGTAGAGGTCATAGGACCTGGACAGTATTTGTATGGTTGTTTACCCCGATCCAGGGTGTGGATCATAGTTTATATGAAACTATTTGAGAGGACTAAGTCTCATCATGAGACTAAACCTCTTGGTTAAAACTGTTGTGCCTGTTTATTTTGTTTTAAACTATATTGAATATTCCGCTGCTAAGTACATTAAATATAAATCTATTTTAAAGTAAAATTGATTGTTAAACTAGAATGTGTTTGTATTTATTGTAAAGAATTTGGTTAGTTTCAAAAGCTAATCTAATCTTCAGATTAGATTAACTAAGAACTTATCAATCTCTTGAGAACCTAACTGAACCTTTACCCTATTACAAATTCAATATAGTTTATCTTGTTATTTAATTTGGGGGATTTTAATAGAAATCTTTCTACCAGAAATATTGAACTGGAACTCAATTCACCCCCCTCTTGAGTATCCACTCCGACCAACATTTGGTATCAGATGTTTTTTTATTAATAACGGGTTTTCCAAACACTCTGTTTTTCAAATGTGATTTTAGTTGTATCTTAAAGATCTTAAATTTCTGTTAGTTATAAATTTTATCTCTTTGAATATATTTGTTAAAATATAATTATGGATAATAGATTAGAAGGTTCTCCTACTAACATGACACCATTCTTTAATGGTCCAAATTATGCCCAATGGAAACTGAAAATGAAAATTCATTTAGAGAGTATTGGATTTGATATCTAGACTACTATGGAGACTCAATATAAGATTCCAAAAACTAAAAGAACTGCTAGGGATGAACCTACGAAAACTTCTTACAATAATAATTGTAAAGAAATGAATGCCCTATATTGTGCTTTTGGGGATGAAGAATTTAAACGAATATCTGCTTGTAAAACTACTTATGAAATTTGGGATACCTTGGGTGTTTATCATGAGGGAACAACAAATGCTAAGGAAATGAGATTGAATACCTACACTATTAAGTATGATAATTTTAAAATGAAGCCTGATGAACCTATTTCTGACATGTATCTCAGGTTCAACAAAATTGTAAATACAATGAGCTCACTTGGAAATATATTCCTGCAAAAGAGAAAATCATGAGGATACTATGATTTCTTCCAGAAAGATGGAGAGGCACATCAGTCACAATAAGAGAATCATTTGACATAAGTTCACTACCTGTTAAGGAGATAATTGGTAAGTTAATGATGTAAGAAGAAGAGCTAAAGGTAAACAAATAGGAAGATTATGGACCAAAGAGGAAGTCAGTGGCATTTAAGTCTACTACCTCAAATAGAAAGGACAAAGAGAAAGTCCACATACCTACTGAATTCTCAGAAAGTGGAGGTTAAGATTCTGATACTGATGAAGAGATGGATCAGATAGCCAAAAGATTTAAGAAATTCTATTGGAAGAAGAAATTTTTTCGAAAACCAACTTATAAGGGTAAGTATGACCAAAGAGACAATTGGAAGAAATATTGGAAGAAATATGATAAGGATGATGAGATAGTGTGCTATGAATACAAAAGGAAAGGACACATTAAGGAAGACTTTCCAAAATTTAAGTTGAAGAAGAAATACGACTACAAGGATAGAAAATATAAGAAATCTATGAAGGCCACATGGAGTGCTTCAGAAGACAGAACAAGTGAATCAGAAGTTTCTGATTCTGAAATGAATCATGCCAACATGTGTTTCATGACTAATACTTCTAAGGTACCTGTTTCCCCTATAATGAATGATTATTATTATGAGAATGAAATTGATCCAAGTAGTGATGATAATATGTCTAAATCTGAATTATTTGAATACTGAAATATGTTAGAAGATACTTTTAATGAGCTGAAGGATAAGAATAGAACCATAAATAAATAGTATTCCTTGTCCAGTACTATTAAATATGAGCTTAGTATAGAAAATGAAAAGAATTCTCAACTATTAAAGGAAAATATTGAACTCAAATTTTCTGATGAGAAAGTTAAAAAAGACTTAGAGAAGTTCACAAACGGAAAGAATACTCTAACTCAAATGCTTGGAAAACAAGTTGCACCAAAGTATACTACTTTTTTAGGGTATCAGCCTGGACAGAGACAGTTTGTTAACAATAAATTTACTCCTAAATCTAGACAGTATGCTGCTAGTTCCAGTTTTGGAAATTCCTATTCCTTAACTAGCTATTCACATATTTATAGGTCAAAATAATTTTACCTTTCAAAATCTTTTCAATCTATTGATTGTATGAAACCCATTAGAAAAATTTGGGTACTAAAAGTTTTGCTTTCTAACCTATCTGGACCCAAGAAAATCTGGGTACCAAAATCATTTTCTGTTAAAATCTGTTTTATAGGAGACTTTCCTAATGATTTCATATAAGAAGATATGGTACATGGACATTGGATGTTCAAGACACATGACTGGAGATTTTTCATGATTCGTGATTTTAATTAAATTTGATGGAGGACATGTCACCTTTGGTGATAATTCAAAAGGAAAAATCATCGGCATAGGCTATATTGGTAACATTGATTCAGTTTTAATTTCTAAAGTATTATTTGTTGATGGTTTAAAATAAAATCTGTTAAGCATTTCTCAGTTGTGTGATTATGGTTTCAATGTTAAGTTTTAAAATAATGCTTGTAATATTTTTGGTTCTAAAAATATTTTAGTATTTTCTGCTTTAAGGAATGAAAATGCTTATGCATTGAATTTAAATTCTTTATCCAAACAAAAGGTTACTTGTTTAAATTCATTTCATAAATATTCTTGGATATGGAACAGAAGATTAGGACACTGAAATGTTCATTCACTTAAGAAACTGACTAGGAAAAACTTTACATAGATACCTACCTCAACTTAAATTCCCAGCTGATAAAGTTTGTACTCCCTATCAAAAGGGAAAGAAATGTAAATTTTCATTGAAATCAAAGAAAGAAATTTAAACTTCTCAACCTCTCAAGTTGGTTCACATGGATTTGTTTGGACCTTCATGAGTTTCTAGTTTAAATGGGAAGAACTATGTCCATGTCTTAGTAGATAAATTTTCTAGATACACTTGGGTATACTTTTTTCTAACAAAAGTGAATCTTGTTCTTACTTTATTAAATACTCCAAGTCTGTAGAGAACCTTAGTGGAATTAAAATTAAGTCCCTGAGAAGTGATCATGGCTGTGAGTTTGAGAATCATGATTTTGAAACCTATTGCTCACATAATGGCTAAAATAAAAATTTCTCTGCCCCTTGGACACCTCAACAGAATGGTGTAGTATAAAGAAGTAATATAACCCTTCAAGAAATAGCAAGAACTATGCATAATGAATACGAACTACCTGTTTACTTCTAGATTGAAGCTGTATATACAGCTTGTTATATTATAAATAGAGTCTGTACTAGACCTGTTCTCAAAATGAACCCTTATGAACTATGTAATAACATGAGGCCTAAAGTTAGTTACTTCAGAGTTTTTGGTTGCAAAGTCTTTATTCTTAATACTAACGATAATCTTGACAAATTTTCTTCTAAAAGTGATGAAGGAATATTTCTAGGTTACTCTATAACTAGTAAATCTTATAGAGTCTTTAACAAAAGAACCAAATGTGTGGAAGAATCAGTACATATCAAATTTGATGAAACTGATCCGCATGAACCTAAGTCTTTTCTTGAAAATATTGAATCAGATTTATCTATTCTAGACCTTAATGATAAAATCAGTAAACCTGCTGTAAAACCAACCAGTTCTGGAAATATTCCAGAATCTACTTCTGGTGAACCTGAGCATAGAGAAGAACCAGAAATTTCTAGTCCTACCTTTACTAGATCAACTAGGATTATAAAGAATCATCATTTAGATGTTGTTGTCGGTAATCTTGATAGAGGGACACAAACTAGATCTTCTCCAAGAAACCAGGTTGAACATCAAGCCTTTCTTTCATAGTTAGAACCTAAAAATATCAATGATGAATCAATGATGAATTTCGGGTAATGGATATGCAAGAAGAATTAAATCAATTTGAAAAAAAATCTGGGGAAGATTTGATAAACCTAAGGACTCTTTGACCATATGCACTAAATGGATTTTTAGAAATAAGGTTGATGATTCTGGAAACATAGTTAGAAACAAAGGAAGGATAGTTGCACAATGGTATAGTCAAGAGTAAGGAATAGACTATGAAGAAACCTTTGTACCTGTAGCTAGATTAGAAGCTATTAGGATTTTACTTACCTATGCTGCTCATCTGATTTTCAAGTTATATCAAATGGATGTTAAAAGTGCTTTTTTAAATGGTTTTATAATTGAAGATGTATCTGTTGAACAACCACCTAGATTTACTAATCATCATTTTCCAAATCATGTTTTTAAGCTCTCTAAAGCTTTATATGGTTTAAAATAAGCTCCACAAGCTTGGTATGATAGACTTAATAGTTTTTTTATTTCAAAAGTTTTATCAAAAGGGATTGATGATCCAACTTCCTTTATTAAAATAAATTACAAGGATGTTTTCATAGTGAAAATCTATGTTGATGATATTATTTTTTAATCTTCTAAGAAATCTTTATGTATTTATTTCTCAAAAGGTATGATAAATGAATTTGAAATGAGCTTAATGGGAGAGCTCAAATAATTTATTTGATTTCATGTTTTTCGAAATGAAAATGGTATTATTTTAAATCAAAATAAATATACAAAGGATCTTTTAAAATGTTTTGAATTGGATAGTATTAAGGAAAGTGATACACCTATGAGTATTACTTGTAAGTTGGATACTGATAAAACTAGAAAACCAGTTGATCAAACCAACTACAGAGGTATGATTGGGTGTCTTCTTTATCTTACTATTAGTCGACTAGATATTATGTTTAGTGTGTGTATGTGTGCGAGATTTCAAGCTAATCCAAAAGAGTAACACTTGCTTGCTGTTAAAATAATTTTCAAATATCTTAAACATACTAGTAACTTAGGATTATTTTTTCCAAAAGGAAAATCATTCAATTTAATAAGTTATTCAAATGCTGAATTTGCTGGTTGCAAGTTAGATAGAAGGAGCACTTATGGAACATGTCATATCCTAGGTAAGTCCATAGTATCATGGTGTAGTAAAAAGCAGAATTCAGTTGCATTGACTACTACTGAAGTAGAGTACATAATTGCTAGTAGTTTCTGTGCACAAATTATATGGATGAAACATACTTTACTAGACTATGGATTTTAGTTTAGACATGTATCTATAAACTGTGATAACACAAGTGAAATTAACATCTCGAAGAATCTTGTGTCTCACTCTAGGACCAAACACATAGATATGAGGCACCATTTTTTGAGAGATCATTAAAAAAAGGTGATATTACTCTTGAATTTATAGGCACTAAACATCAATTAGCTGACATATTCACCAAGCCTTTGAGTTCAGATAGGTTAAGTTACATTAGCCATGATCTAGGAATGATAGACTTTATAGAGCCAAAACCTCACTGTTAGAAACCTCGCCGTTAGAAACCTCACTGTTTGAAACCTCACCGTTAAAAACCACACCGTTAAAAACCTCACTGTTAGAAACCTCACCTTTAGAAACCTCACTGTTAGAAACCTCACTATTAGTAACCTCAAAATTAGAAACCTTACCGTTAGAAACCTCACTGTTAGAAACCTCACTGTTAGAAACCTCATCGTTAGAAACCTCACCGTTAGAAACCTCACCGTTAGAAACCTCACTGTTAGAAACATCACTGTTAGAAACCTCACCATTAGAAACCTCACTGTTATACATCACTATTATAAACCTCACTTTTATACCTCAATGGTATGAACCTCACCCCTATACCTCACTGTTAGAAACCTCACCGTTAGGAATCCTCACCGATATGTATTACCGTTAGGTTTGCGCTGTTTTTAAACTTCGTATCTTTAGCCGCCGGAATCTGTAGCATCTATACTATAATTATTATACTTTATTTATTTATTTAGTGATTCCTGAATGATAAAACATATGTCTTGACCTCATATAAATCCACCTCAAACCCTTTACCTTCAATCATTAGCTCCCAAACCTTCATTTTCTCTCAAACCCCAAGCCTTGCGATTCGCTGAATGGAAAGAGTGAAGAGACCATCTGTCAGTGAGAAGGATGATGAGCCAAATGCCAAGAGAATCAAAGGATAATCTAGTTGTTGTAGTGAAGTGAAGAAACCTACAAATCCGCAATTCATCCAAAGGGAGATAGTAGTTGAGAAAGTGCTATCTGCAGAATGGTTGATGACCATTATGTCGTTAGTTCTAGAAGTACTGGAAGATCAGAAATGGGTTGAGTGCTTCTAGAATAACAATGGTCCTTATTATCTAAAGCTGGTAAAAGAGTTCTATGATTTTGTTCGTTTTGAAAAAGCAGAAGTTGAGAACAGGATGATATCAGTAGTTAATGGAAAGACAATAAATTTTTCTTTTATTGAGTGGGATGAGTGCCTGAAAGTTCCACATGAAGGAGAGTTTGGGTATTTCTCGAAATCAGTACATCCTACAAGTGAAATCTTTGAATAAGAAGATACCATGGATGAATTAACAATAGATGGAACACCAAGAAATGTAGTTTCTGCAGAAATGGATGGATAAAATATATTGTTCTTCAAGTTCACCCAACATGTGCTATGTCCAAGAAGAGGGGAATTTGCAAATCTGAAATACTAGGATATTTGTTTGTTGCATCTGTTAAGACATGGTGTTAAGTTGAATTTGTGTAGACTGTTAATGATTCAAATCGACGATATGATCTGGCCAAAGTCAAAAACTAATGCTCTATTCTTTTCAAAGATAATTTCGGTTATGATCAAATTGAAGGGAGTAGCTGAGTCTCCGGATGAGACAGTGGTGGTAAGGAACAATTTTTTCATCACAAGAACTATTTGTAAATACATGCATATCAATTGGAATCTGTGGAGAATAGGATGGGTCAGTGATGATGAGAAGCTATATGATAAGTTTAATCCAGTGGATCATCCTTCTAGTCCTATGGATGTGAGGGATCCAGGTCTTGGACCTGATGAAGAGGAAACTCAGTATAGTGATGATACTGATGAAGAGGATATCTCTATAGCTGATGGAAGGGATCCAGACTTTTCTCCAAGTCCAGTTGATGAATTTGTATCATATGGAAAGGAAACAGTGTTGAAAGCCCATATTGATGAGGAAGACCAGTCTATTCTAGATAATGAAGAAGAAGTCCATGAATGTGGAGATCATGTTTTGGATAGCTCAGATGAGAACACCTTGAGTTTGAGTCCATTGATTGGAAGTACTGACGTGCCTATAGAGGCTATTCTTTTTGAAGTAGACAGACCTGCACATATTCCTGAGGAGCCTCCTGCTGTTGTTGAATTTTAAATGGTTGTGGAAAATTATTCTGAGGAAGACTGAGCTACAGAGTGTGCTATTGCTATTCATGAGAATGCACAAATTGAGGGGGAGCATCCAACCAGACTTGGAAATGTTTCAGTAGCTGTTGAGATTGAAGACTGGGAAGAAGACCCAGGTTTTGTAGGGTTGGGGTTAGAGTGTCTTGATTCATAAGATGAGACACCCATCACTAGACCTCCTGTCACTTATAATCTCCAATTCGACACTTTACCTGAGGATTGTGGTAAGAAAAGCATATCTAGACCAGTTGAAATATGATCTTAAGACCTCATTTGTGGAAGAGGTAAAAATAATTGAAACCTCATTGATCTCATCCATTCAGTCATTTATGAATGACTCTGTGGCTAGTATTGTATCCAAAAGAGCACATGCAGTTGTGCCTGAAAATTTGGTTGCTAAGGCTGATCTTGAATCCTTAAAGGATTAGTTGAAGAAGACTTGGACTATATCTATTGAAGATTTAAAGAGATAATTTATTGAAGAACTGTGAAAAATGGAAAAATCATTTGAACTCTCTCTTGGATGTTTTGTGTCAACCACTGTGGAAGAGATGAAGAACAAAGTCAAGAGCTACCAGAATAAAATTCCATGTTTAGAAGAGGATGTTGAATCTCTAAAGAATTCAATTGTCTCTATGTAATCTTATATGAGCTCTAAATATCGAGAAGACAAAGACATAGCTTTTGTAAAGAGTGTAGTTGGCCAAATGGTATCAGTTTTTTAGGAATTTAAAACTTTCATGGAAAAGCATGCCAGCACCCAGGACTCTCTTGTGAAATATCTCATAAGTGGGCTGACTAAATACTTTAAGGAAACAGTTGACTTCACTGTTGACTTTACTGTTTCACCTCTGAGTTCTACCAAGCCTTCTTTGGATATTGATCAGATTCGAGCTTTCATGTGAGAAGAGATTGGACAGTCTTCTACCAGTGGCTTTTTAGACTCTGCTTCTTTGATTCTAGTGGTAACTACCAGTAGGGATATAGGAAAAATTGTTCATAATTTTATGAGATAGGCTACTTCTTCTCAAAAATAAGTCAAAGACAAAGTGGATTTTATTTTACAAAGGATATACACTAAGCATCAGTTGAACAATCATTTCAAGCTTCTGTTAGAAAACCTGAAACTACCCCCAATCACTCACCCTTTTAGAGAACAAGTAAGCAAGCTGAGGGAGTTGACTCCTGCTCTAGATAACTTTATGGAGAATAGTGATGACTTTATTTTTTCTAAGGAAAGAGGGGGAGGGATCATAATGGACTTTAGGAATCTATTGCTGCCATTTTTGCATGTGGATAGTACTACAATCATTGCACCTCCAGCTCTGCCATCCTCTGCTCAGTCTGCCTCCATTACTCAAATGACACAGAATCAAGCTATCAGAATCTTGACACCTATGATTACTCCAAGGAGTACCTAGTACTGGCCAGGAACTGTCTCTGTTTCTCAACCTCCAGTAGTTCTTTCTGGAATTCCCAAGCCTTCTACTGAAGCTACCCAGCCTGAGTCTACCTCCGAACCCATAAATCCAAATCCAAAGTAGACATTCAGGAGGTGGATTTATTAGTGGCTAGGACCTTCGATAGGAATCACTTTTATTATTTTTGGATAAATTTTTTTATTTCTCTGTATCTTTTTGCCACAAGACATATATATGATCTTATTCTCTTTTACCTTCTATTACTTCTCTTTTCCTATATTTCCTTTCTTTCTCACTTTTTTCTAATCACAAAGGAGAATAAATAATATAAATGGGGAGAAATAATACAAAGGGGGCGAAATATGGGACATATGAGTATGAGCATCATATATTTTACCTCTGATACATTTGTTTTATAATTATAGTACATTTGATACCTCTGATACATTTGCATTTCATTCAATATCCTCTGATATCTTAATGATTATTTTGGATTATAATATCATAATTTTTGATTATCAAAAAGGGGGAGATTGTTGACCTCACCTATTTTGATAATACCTATTATGCTTTAATATGTTTTGATAATCCCAAGTATTCTTTAATATGTTTTGATAATCCCAATTATTCTTTAATATGTTTTGATAATCCCAATTATGCTTTAATATGTTTTGATAATCCCAATTATGCTTTAATATGTTGTGATCATCTCAATTATGTTTCAATATGCTTTAATGATCCCAAATAATGTTTATCTTTATATTAATTCTTTCAATCTATGACATCCTACTGTTGAGTTGATAAAATATCAAAATGATCATTGGAATTTGTTAATAAATGGTTATATATGTTTATAATTGTTTAGAAATGTGACTAACTCAATCTGAATATGAATTGCATAGAACATAAAAGTGTTAAGCTTGTGATTCACCAATAAAAACAGCTACCGATAAGGGTAAGTACACCGATACAGAAGTCTACTGATATGGATAAGTTTACCGGTATGCAGACAGTTACTGTTATACCCGAGATACCAATAGAATAAGTCCACCGGTTTGCACAAGGTCACTAGTACAGACCTACCGATAGAGTAAGTCCACCGGTATGCACAATAGTTACCAATACACACTATCGATACAAACAAAAAGACAGACAGACAGCTACCGATATGAAGTCCACCAATAAAAATACAATGTTTGTTGATACAGACAGACAGCTACCGCTACACAACTATAGCTACAAAGTCTATCGATACAAGATTACTAATAGAAGGAGCTACCGATAGAAGGTTTTACCAACAGAAGAAGCTACCGATATAAGGAGCTGCTGATTCAAGCGATCTACTGTTACAGAGACTAAAAGTTACTGACTCAAGTCCACCACTATAAGCTCACTGATACTAGGAGCTACCTATGGAAACCAGTCACCATTTCTCTAAACCCTACTAATATTTGTTTATTTAGCAACGATCATATTTGATGTTTTTAATGAAACTACAATTAATTAATGAGGGTTGTTGGCATGTCAGGGAACTGTACCTCGTCCCTATAAAAATGTAATCATTCCTATTGCTGGAGCTCAAGATATAAAAGGAAGATCAAGATAATGAAGAAAAAAAAGAGGAATATACGTGCAAGTGTGTGACACCTAAAGTGAAATTCAAAAAGAAGAACACGAGAAGAACTCAATGAACAATGATACACATCAAGAAGAAGTTTCAAAGAAGAAGCTCAAGTGTAACAAAGAATAATCTCTTACTCAAGCTGAACCCCTACACTGTTTTAATTGAGCTGAACACCTACCCTGGAAGATGAATACAAAAACGACACTCTGTTTCATGACAAAAACCAGACAAGGACTCAAATCTTCATCTACATCAATTTGAGGAGTCCAGATCTTCACTCAAAACACCTAGAGCATTCTAAACTCATCTTTATCTATTTAGCTCTATTGTGTTTCATTAATTTACATTTTGGGCAGTGTGTGTGCTCTGTATTTTCAAACACACTTCGTCTCCTATGCTAAATTGGAGGATTTCTAAATCCTCACTCAATCTTTCTCTTACACTCTTGTTTCCCACCGTGGATAGTGGTAGAGTAATGTGTGACCTAGATATCCTATGTGCTATTGTTTTGTTTTCCCACATAGAACTGTGGTAGATTTCATATGACCTGGAAATTCTTTGTACTGTTGTTTACCCCGATCCAAGGTGTGGATCATAGTTTATATAAAACTATTTGAGAGGACTAAGTCTCGACTTGAGACTGAATCTCTTGGTTAAAGTTGTTGTGCTTATTTATTTTTTTTAAACTAATTTTAATATTCTGCTGCTATGTAATTTAAATATAAATCTATTTTAAAGTAACTCTGATAGTTAAACTACCATGTTTTTGTATTTATTATAAATCATTAGGTTAGTTTAAAAAGCTAATCTAGTCTTCAGATTAGATTAAATGAGAAATAATCAATCTCTTGAGAACCTAACTGACCGTTTACTATATTACCAATTCACTTCAGTTTAGCTTGTTATTTAGTTTGGTGGATTTTAATAGAAATATTTTTAACAGAAATTTTTAATTGGAACACAATTCACCCCCCTCTTGAGTATCTACTCTAGCCAACAATTACTAACCATTTACCATACATGGTACAAACCAAAACCAAACAAAAAATATTTCATGTCATGGTAACAATATCAAAGTGAAGAAAATTCAAAATAAAGACAATAACAAAATCCCCAAAACTGGTGCTGACTCCAAGTCCAGATCCACCTCCATACATATCTCTAGTCGTACTCAAATCTCTAGAAAAGTGACCTTTCCCTTGCCTTGACATGCAATAATGAAGTCTAGTTGGGTACCAAATAATGGAAAAAACATGGTGTGAGTATAAATTAGTAGGCCACCAAAAATATTATATAAAAATATCCATTTTAAATAAATAGTTCCTGAATGTATGGAACAAATGAAAAGGTAAATAAAATAGGAAAATCAGTACATTTTATTAACAACATTAACTTTAACCATTCCCATCAAATGTTCCATTTTCTTTATCTACATCGTATTCACTTCTAAATTAATTTTCTTCACATGTTACACGGTTTTGGAATTTACATTATCTACACAATGGCCTAAGATGACCAATTATCATGAATAGGGGTATAAGTCGAGTTCCCTATCTTACTAGGGATAAGCATTTCATAAATAATCATAACACACTTACCATGGAGAATCATTCTTGGTATTCTCATCCAATGCAACCATTAGGGTCCTAGATCATCAATAAAAATCCCTAAGCTGTGCATTCTAGGGTGGGGATTAGAGAATCAATCCAACCTATCCCATGAGAGGATCCTCATTATTTTATCCCACACCACCAAGCCTTGTGAAAATTCTTATTCATCCATTTAACAATTATACCACATCATAACCTAACATAATCAATGCACATAACATCTACAATTCATAAAAAATTACATATAACCGAATATCAATCCATAACCCATTTTATATATTCACCAATTCCCATACATTGAACCATTTATCACATTAATCAATTCTCATTCCCTAGTCCCTTTATAGTTTTACATTACAAATTTATAAGCTAATTCACACATTCACATTAATCCATTTTATCCCCATTTTCACATAATACTAAAAATACATTATGCCCCTACCAAAAGATAGAAGAAACTACTAATAATGACTATATGGTTTAAACTAACAAGTAATAATATTAATCATGGGATCTATTTCAACACAATTCAACCATATCCTTAACAGTATAATATTATGTGTTCGGGAAATTCGACACACAACATGGGTGGCCCTAAATCGGTCCAATCATTCTCAATTAATCCCATGAGTATCATTATGGGTTAAAATAATCACATATACAACCATTATACCAAATGTTTATAAATGTATCAAAATATCATCAATAGGGAAGCAATATCCTAACCACACATGCAAAAAACTATAATAAAACTATCAGATATAACATGTAGACCACCTACCTTGAATCTTAAGATGAATTCACCCTTAACCTTAGCCATAAATTTGGAATCAGTTCCACTTTAAATGGAAAAACATAATATCCACCAGAAAAATGGGGTTTTATGGATTCAGAAGAAGAAGAACAAAACCACAAGCCCTAATCCTAAAAAGAGAAGTGAGGGAAGGGTTAGGCTTACCCAAATATTTGATTACAACCAATAATTCTCCAAATAGGCTAAAATTGAATTTCGATGATCCCATGGATGATTTAAGATACTTATTTTATCCCATGGTTTTAGAGGATGAGAAAAGGGGAATAAATCAGGTAGAAAACTTAAAATATCAAGGGGCATTTAAGCAATTTTTTATTTTTTAATGGGTCACACAGTTTGGCCACACAGTTTTCCAAACTGTGCGCTACCCTCTATCCAAGAGGTGTCTATTTGGAATGGTTTCTTGGGAACTCTTCATGGTTTAAAAATTTGTGCACCAACCGTGAAAAATGCCTTTATCCACGGTCTCATGGATTGCCTACACATTCACATGATTACCTATAACTGTGCACAAACCATGAAAGATGCACATAATGACCTGATTTACCATTATTTCATTTCCAGAACCCTAGAATCATCCTCATACACCTATTAAAAATACTATTAACCAAAACTAATAGATTCAAACCAAAATTTAAACATGAAAAAATTATCGTTAAAATATGGGATCTAACAAATGGAATTTTCTCTTGATGAAGAAAAATCCAAGATTCAACAACTAAAGCCTAGAAGAATCCATTTATAGGATAATTTAAAGATCACATGGATCATGGCCCAAACCATGTTCATTGAACCACCCAAATAAAATCTCATTATCATATAAATTTCCATTATATAATTTAATGGTGTAATATAGTTATTTTTATGTAAACATTAATCATTTGAATTTCTATATTTCCTTGAAATAATGTAATTATTATAATTATTCATTTTTATTAATAATATTTAAATTATTATATAATCAGTTTGATTAAAATTAGATTTTGAAATGATGAAAATAAAATTTTATATTTGGAAATTATTTATTTTTAATTAAGAGACTCTTTTTGGGGAATAAAATATTTTTTGGGATAAATTATATTTTAATAAAATAATATTATTTAATAATATTTATTAAATATAAATGGTAATATAATTTTATGAAGTAAATGTAAATTTTATATTGGCTGGAACCATTACTAAAAGAAACCATAATTTCTCAATAAATTCATATTTTTTATTTAATAGTGAAAATCATTAAATTTATAAAATTATTTTGAAAAAGTAAATATTATTTTTGAAATCATGAAATTGAAATTATAAAATAGTGAATCCTTCATAATTATATCAGATAGTAAAAATTTTGGTTAAAAATTATATACGGTATAAAGATATGATATGTATTATGAAATCATAAATTCTATAAAGTGATGTATTAAAAGAAATATCCATGAATTTTTTTTCCAATTTAAAATAATTTTTTAATGTTATTTGAATTATTTTATAAACCCTTAATGATTTTTCAAAAAACTATATTATATTTTATGATTTTAAAATTAATTACTTATAAAAATGACTAATTTTATATCCCCAAGGGTAATATTTTCTGGAGTTCGGTTGATTGCCTTATAAAATAATGGTATCCACTCGTCATTGGATGAATCCAAAGGAAAAAATCATTTGTTTGTTTTTGGATTCGATAAAGTTATCATATATAGTCAAAAACATATGTTTATAAATTAATAGAGAATTCCCCTATCTTATTCTATAAACACCCACCCAAACTCCCATTCATCTTAAATCAAATCCCTTGGAGAATTAATTTAATCTACTCTTCCATATTTAGATCCCCCTCATGGTTCCCTCATGCTATTAAGAAACTCCTCTACATCATTTAGATGTGCCCTCTCAATGTATGGGAACCCCTCATTCTCCTCTTTATTGAAGAACCTTATTTAAATTATGCCTTTTGATTTCCAATTTTTCATGTTGGGATATGTTCGTAAACATACCTCTTATTGTGATTATGATTTCCATGTGATTAGGGACTTCGTTCAATCTCATTAAATCCTAACATTAACCTTTATGTACCCCACTATACTGCTGAAATTATCCACTGATCTTCCATTCAAAACCATTATATTGTGAATACACATACTGATTTTCACTCAAGGTTGTTCACCTAAATCTACCTATAATTCATTGATCTTGGATCTCCTTGTATGTTACCAACACATCTTAATCATGGGATTATAATTTATTATTTAAATCCTTATGATGAATGATCTATGTGGCCCACTTATGCATGTATATGTTATTAATGTGAAAGGTGGGATCAAAATTATATTTCCCCCACCACATTGGGTATTTTTTTATTGTGATACATTATGTATGGGATTTGGGAGTGAACCTAATACATTATGAGACTCTATAAATAATTTGTTGTTGTGTTTTATGTTTTCCTTGACTTATTTTTATGTCATTTTTTATGTTGTTTCCACAATCCTAATTTTCCATCATGATATATTCCATTATCATGTTCATATATAAATGTTTTTGTTACTCACCCCTTTAATGTCTTATTCATATTCCCATTGAATAACATGTACTTATTTTGTAATTTTATTCATTGATTACTCACTTATTATGATTTATAGATCACCCCTTTATTATATATTTCCCTAGGTTATGTTATGCAATTTTATAATAGTAATGTATTTTTAAGATCAAGTTAAAGAAGTTTTAAATAATGATATTGTATTCCAAGTAAAGTTATTATTTTATGTAACTAATTTGATTAAGACACCATGCATTGTGATGTTCATGAGTAGTAATAAGTGTATCTTTAAGTAATAAATCATTGAATAAAGATTTAGTGGATATAGGTTGTCATTGATACCAACTATAGTTACCCATGTTTTTCATACATAAATATCACATATTATTATATGAATATTCAATACAAAAAAATAAAATACATGATAGAATCATATAGGTCTTGTATATTTTGAAATACATACACATAGATAACTAATTCAAAAGCATACTACATAATCTCCCATTATGTTCTTCATAACTATCACCTTTCTTAGAGATATCATACTTAAAACCATTCTTCATAACTTGGGGTAAATAAAAATAAGAAATATTGAGCTCTGATTCTCAGTAAAGGTAAACAAGGGACATATCAATGATCACGTAAAAACAACATGAAAATAAGAGTATGAGGATAAGTTCATTATAGTTTAAACCCATAATATGCATATCAAAGATCATAATCTGGCTTCATGGTATAAATCTTGGAAGTCCACATGACATGAATCATAAATGAATCAAATAACATGATCCATGGGAGCATAAAATTGGTATAAGATATATGTTTTTGGTATATATATAAGCATAGAAAATTATTTCCTTAGTATTCAAGGATCACTACCAAGACTATCATAGTGGATTGGGTTCACTCCCCATTCCATCATATTAGTCATAATTCACCCGCAAGACTCTCATAGAGGATATAGACCCTTATTGAACTGGGTTCAATCCCCATTCCATTTTTCTTTATCTCATGAGATATCTCTCTTTAGAAAATTCATTATAAAGATATTGAAACATTCCTATCATGGGGTGTGGGAAAACAATTTATTTTCTATGTTAAAATATTTTATAGTGTCCAACCTAGGAGTTCTCTAGAGAGGGGTACACAACAATCATTTTTGTCACTTTAAATTAGAGAAAGGCTGTGTTTTTGAAATTATTTGATTTAAAAAAATTATACAATGAGAAAAATGATTAAAAATTTATTAATAAAAAAAGAGATAAAAATAGTGATATGGGAAGGGTGATCATATTAGTTTTAGAATTCTTAATTCAAATTTATCCTCATTCAATGTTATCCAATCCACTTTTTATAAGGAGTTTAATGTGATATTCAATAATTAATTACTCTCACCACCTTGTTCAAATAGTGATAATGAGAAAAATCCTTTTCAAAATATCATCTTGGTATACCCTAATTCCATTGTTCAATATATTAGTAATAAATACCTTTTATTAACTTAGGAAATACCCAATTAGGAATTTTTACCATAAATAATCATAAGTATCCCCTACCCATCTCACCTGTATTGATGATTATCACGTAATTCTCCACTAAACCTTAGTATATTCCATCATATATAAACAAAAACCTAGATGAGATATATCATGATTATTAGGAAAGGTAATAATAATAAAATAATCTAAGACCAAATAATATTTTACCTGATAATATAAGCTGGTATTTTAATACCAAAATCAATTTAATAGAATAAAAAATAGATTTTATTGGGTGATGTTCATAAACAAAAGAATTAAGAAAAATAAAACATCCCCTTACCCAATCATTTACATGTTCAATCATCCATGTAAATGGTATCCTAGATTATGGGGTAAGAGGAAGACATTATAAAATAAATAATATAGAAAATGGAATGGAAGGGAAAAAATTTGTTCTCTATAATATGGTCACGAGATACTTTTATATTTTCTTCCCACCAAATGGAGAAAACATGCCCAGTTTTCTACTTAAGAGTTATTCATTATTATCATTACTATAGATCCTAAAAATTTCCATAACATTGCTTGGGAGTACAAAAATTCATTCTTTAATTTCTAAAGATATATTTTAATATCTGAAGAGACCCTTCATCTTCATCCACTTTGACTCTTGAAAAGGCTTCCTTAATGAATGAATTTCTCTCTGAAATTTAATTTTTTTATGAAATATTGATTTAAATTTCATATTTGACATTTATAACACCATTTAGTGTCTATTAGTGGAAGTTATTCTATATTTAATTAGTGATTTTATATTCTATTATCAAAAAATATAGTCCACATTTACTGATTTATTTGGGCCATATAGAGTTCGAATGAGGACTGGGTCTGGTTAAAGAAGATGAATCCCATAAATAATGGAAGCCAAAAAAAATAATTCATCAATTTTGATCAATATTTAAATTTTTATTCGTCAAATACATAAGTTGTAGGAAATAGTAAGTATCATTGAATAAAAAAATATTTATATTTAATCTCATAATGTCTCTAAAATCCAAAAATTATTCAATTCAGATATAATTGAAATATTTGCGAGGGTTAAATAACTAATATATAGATGAAAAATAATAAAAATATTTTCTAAATATGTTCCCCCACATTTAGATCTTAGAATCATATAAAAATAAGAATCCAAATTAGAGAAAGGAAAATTTAAATCACATGCTAATGAGATCCACCAATTGAACACTGGGAAATAGAATATATGATCAATACTAAAAACAATTATTCTATATTCCCCATTCATGTAATTCCATCAATTTATACTTAATTTCTCTATTAATTCAAAAAAACACACTTAAATAACATGAATTTTCTATCATCACACATTTTTTTAATTTTTAAAGGAATTTCCCATATAAACTAATGAAAGAATTTCCATAGGCTTGATAAATTCCCATGAATCCACCTGATGTGAGTCAAGGAAATGTTTTTATAATGAGGAATTTTATGGTATATTTAGTGGATTTTTACTGGAATTTTCTATGTAGAGACCCGAATCTTGACGTACATGGACATTACATTAATTTTGCGGAATACTTAATACATAACAAAAACAGACACCAATGGATCGTAATAGTTTAGTGTCTTTGGAAACTCAGAACATAATCTTCTAATCATGGTGAAAGATCATCAACATCTCCCATAAAGATATTATTTTTTCATAACTAAAACCTTTATTTATATCATGGGGAAAAGAAAACATATATAGGGTGATCTCAAATGCTCAGTATTGGTAAGAAAGGAGAAAATAAAAAACCCTATACATTTGAACTTAAAAACATGAACATAATGTTTATACATTAAAATCATGAGCAATGACATAAAAATTGCAGTACGTATGGCATAGATCATAATGGATCATCAACCAAGATAAAATATCTTGGAAATAAAACTTGTAATTGTGGAAAAACATTAATCACATGATATGATTTCCATAATATCCAAGGCATTGCTGCCAAGGCCATCTTAGTGGAAAAAGTCCCTTACTGAACTGAGTTCAATCCTCGTACCAGTCATGTATCATAGAACCGGATTAACTTTCTGTTCCAGCGATGTCTATATCATGAGATATAAATCATTACCCAATGAATTGGAGGGAGATATAGGTCCCACCCATCTCATAGTGCAATAATTCTTACGTGTGCCACAACATAAACATAAATCATTCATCATAACCCAAAGAATAAAATGGGTTTCATAAACATCATCCCTTCATAACATAATCCATATAAAACAAATGGATATCATTTCATCATAAGAAAAATGAAACCATAAAAATCATAGAGACATTATACTTGAAACATAATCATACCAAATAATTTGATCTTAGATGGAAAATAGTTTTAACAAAACACTTGAAATGAATTCTTGAGGAAAATATCCTTTCTTCTTCAAAATAATTTTCTTTTCTCAAAATTCCATGAAATTATAAAAGAAAAGTATTATATTGAAAATAATCATGAAATCTTGTACAGTAAACTTCTTGAAAATAAGGCGTTATGAAACCGTAAAAATTTGTTCATGCCGTATAATTTAAAAAAACATTCTCCTCGTACTTTTGTCAGAAAAGTCAAAAAGTTTCTTGTATGGTAAATAAAAGAGAGATTCCTTCCATAAAAAAAGGTAAAAGTAAAATATTGGTAAAAATAACTTTAAACATACATGAAACAATTTTTAGAAAATAGGTACATGAATGATAAATATAACCCCAGTAAATACTTACGAATAAACAATCTCGGATAAAAAAGAGATTGGAAAGGCTATCCCTTACCTTATGTCTGATATGCTTCGTATGTATCCGAACCTCTTTTATAATTATTTAAATAATGTCATTTATTTATTACATAATCATATTCATTGTTATGATATCATATATGGTTCACTTATGACTTTATATTACCCATTCTTTTGTAAATTCCATGTTAAAGCAGCGTTTAGGGTAAAATAATTTCATTTATCATTCGTGTTTTGGCTTGTAATTATTCATACAATTACATAGATCATGATTAATTAATTCCATAATATAAACCATGATTTATATATAATATATATTCAGAATATATATATATATAATAGATCGATAAATGGAAATAAATACACCATTCATGGAGACGGTAGGCCGTACGTACGCATGAACGTTGTTTTAGTTTCCTTATTAAATTTAATAGATGTAAGTAAATAACATATACATAAATTCAGTATCATTAATATGTCATATATTTCATGATTACGTATTATATATACTTTATAATCATTCTTGAATTGTTAACATGGAAAGTGAATCTCATCACGTCGTAGAGACGGTAATCCGTACATACGCACGAGCGATGATATCATTCCCATATTTATTGAATAGAATTGTAGTGGATGATATAATATCTTAGAAAAAGTATGATGTTATAATAATCATATATATATATTCTTTACATCATTATACCCATCCATGTAAGGTGGTGGTGGAAAAACTAATTACACCACGGCGTGGAGACGATATTCTGTATGTACGCACGTGCAGTGATTTAATTGTCCATAGGATGGATAGAAGGTGAAATAGGGTTGTTTCATATTTATAATAACATATCAGTATATAAGTAATAATGATGTTATTACATTATAATGAAACAAATAAATAATAGAAAGTAGATGAAGAAAGAAACTTGAAAGAGTCGGTAGAAGAGATTACCTCTTCCTCGACGGACCTCCTTTAAACGTCTTCTTAGTGCACTAGATTTGGTCTTTTGAGAAGACAAAACTCTATGATATAACAAGAGAGGTTTAGAATAGGAATTGGCAGGGTTTTTCTGAGCTTCAAGGCTCAAAATGGTGTGAAGAGAAGAGGGAAGGTGTTCCCTTTTTATAAGGGAGGAGAGGGGCACTTTTGGAAACCTTAAAAATATTAATTTATAATAAATTCAAACCCCACTTAAAAATTTCCAACATGACCCAAATCCGAAATTAGATGAGATAGGGTTGTAATCTCATCAACCAATAAAATTTATACATGTTGTTAATTTATTTTAAACATTATCAACTTCATTTATCCTTATTTAATCTATTTAATTTTATTTGTGGTTATAAGATTCTAAATTTTAAATTTTTATAAATAATTACTTATGTGTTGTGAATTGTACATTATTGGATAATTTATGACATTTTAGACCATATAAATTTCAATTTATAAAGTTTAAATATTTTTGTGATTTTTAAATTTTTTTTATAATATGTTATGTTTATAAAATAACAATAGTGTCAATTTTGATACTATTCATTTAAATTAATTTAAATAAAATGCAGAGAATATATATTCTAACCAAAATATTTAATAGATTCATAACATGTCATATGTTTCTAGAAAATTCGTGGAGCACAGTAAATAGTTCATATAATATTTATTTTAATATTTTTAAAACAATTTATTTGATATTTCTCTTAATAAAAAAATTACTACATCGTTTTTGTATAATTATTTAATATACTTATTTGTTGCATAAAAATTAAAAATAAAATAATATGATGAAGATAAGTCTCATATATTTCATAATAATACTTTTACTCGAATTTATCATCTTAAAATTACAACATATAAATTGATATATTTATTAACTTATGAAGGTGAAAACTTAGGAATCATCTAAAATAAAATAATATAAGTGTCATAATTGATTTTATAAGGATAAAAATGGTCAAATATTCGGCCAGTGGGTGATTAGGGTTTATATATACACTAGAAATAAGTTTTTGTCAGATTTTGGGGCCTTTTGATATGTATTACTATTTCAATAAAAACTATATTATTGATTTTTCACTAAATAAATAATTTCTGCATCATTAATGTATAAGATAATAAGGTAATTAAATTACTCTTAAAATTTACAAATAAATTACCATGATAAATAAACACATTTTAACTTTCAAATGAGTATATATAAAAGAATTTATATTTTCTGTAAAATTATATTAAAAATACTTTAATTATTAAAGTTTGAGTGAGACATATTTCACTTTCCTTTAAATAAAATAAACTAAAGGTCTTAATCATATACAAGTGGAATCCATTAGATTCAATTTCGACCCCATTATGATTTAGGGAAAAATATAATCATCCAATTAAATTAATATAAGTGTTAGGGTAATTTTATAATATTATATTTACCCTTAATTACCGGATTTACCTTTAACTATGGTAAATAAAATTTGCCGTAGTTACTATTCATAATGCCTAAAAATAAAAAGTAGCTTATTAACATAATTTGGACCTATTGATTCATAATATGGAATCCATTTTTCCAAATTCAATTTACAGAAGTTGCAGAAATTAATTTAAAATTAATCCCGCTATTAAGAAAACAAGTTTTAAAAGTTAAAACATTGCAAAAGATTGAAATTATTTTTCTTATGAATTGAATGTAAAATCAATGCTAATGACATACGTTATATTAAATGGTAAAAATATATTTTATTCATACTTTAAAACTATTAAATATTATAATTTTACCATATAAATTATTATGATGAAAAAATTTGTTTTTAATTAAAATATAGCGTGGTTTTACTATTCATTAAATTATGAAATTTATCAAAATAATATGAAAATTTTATCCAAAGTAAATTTTTATATCATGATTCCAAATAAGAATTTTATTTTGTCAAATAGAACTTATTAAAATGTCAAAAACTATATTTAATGTGGGTGCGCCATCAAAAGGCGACAAAACTGCATTTTTTGAAAAATACTTATTTTACCCGAAAAATTTATTTTGTTCACATACCATGTCCTATAAAATGTGTAAGATGAATAATAATGTTATAAAATTAAAAATTTAGTTAATAATATTCATAATGGATAGTCCATAATAATATTATAACAATATATCGTTGTTTAGTGAAACCTGGTATTGCGTACTATACACGCTATCGAGGAAAGGTCGTGATTGCGTGTAATGCAAGCCAAGTCGGGGATGCATGTAGTGAAAGCTCCCTTTGGTGTTGTGTATAACATAATTCAAAACATATTTCATTAATACATTAAATCCAATCTATACTTAATGTTGCGTAGTGTAATTTCTACAAAAAGAACTTGAAATTGTGTGTAACACGAGCCAAGAATAGTGTTGCATATACTGCAAGCTAATACGGTATTGCATATAGCACAAGCTAATTTTGGTGTTGCGTACAAAACAAGACATCAATGAAATTAAATAGAATAATTCTCATAAAATCTCGGGTGGTTACATTCTCCCCCCTTTAAATCGAATTTCACCCTACAAATTCACCGAGGTTATAAATGTTTTACTGCTTGAAATTTTCTTTCATAGAAACCCACATCGTAAAAAGGAATAATAAAACATAATTTTAAAAATTAAATTAATAAATGTAATTGTTATCCAAATTAATTCATAACTTGGTTTCCACATAGGAGAACATTGGTGAAAATATGGATATGGTAGAAAAATCTAACTATCATGTTCTGATGAAGAGTTGTAAAGGACATGGCTATAAAAAGGCCAATAATCACAAAGCCATAAATTTGTGATGATCTAAGGTACCATCAGATTAATGGGATATGAGGACACTAAGACAACATTTTTGGTTTTCAATATTGTTTCCCTAAAGTTGAATAATTTTAGAATTAAAAGAAATACTTGCTTGATTTTGGTACAATATCACCATTGTTCGTGCCTTGAACAATTTCAACTTTATCTCTTAAAGAAATGAAGTTAAATTTTTCATTTTTGAATTGTTAGCAGATCATGTGATAGAATGATGGGTCATTCCATCTGTCTCAAACAAAAGGAAAGAAAAAGTTATCAAATATAAATAAGTCCATCTATGGTGAGATTAATCATATATGATTCCAAAAATGGACCTATACTTCATCTATCATACTTCTTAATATAATTAAACTAGTTTCCACTAACTAGGGACTTCCTTTAGGCCAGTGGTAGGTGATAAAGGCCTATCACACTTCATTTGTGGGTTCGATTCCCTCAAACTTGTCTGACGCGATGGGTTGTCGCCCGTTCTACAGGTTTTCCATTTTCGTAAACTACACTATTCTATCAATAATATCGAAAACAATTTCTAGCCTTAAACAATACTGACTTATGTTCAACATAATCCATTCCAATCTTTAAGATTATCCAAAATACTTCTTTCCAAACTCATTGTATAATGAGAACGATTACTAAAAAGGATATATAACAAGCACGTGAATACCATCATTTATCCCTCATATATCTTGTTGGTCACATTCCAATCATGTGAATACCTTAATCATGTATTCTCTTGAAAAATGAATACCCATTGAACCTTAGCGAAAACATGAATGCTGTCAAAAGATAACTCTTTCCACATACCAAAATCCAAAAATTCTATATACTCAAACCATGATATAACTTTGTCCTTATATCATTCATGAGCTCATGAATACTATCAAACATTTCATTTTCTCCCTATCCCTTCATTATGCCCATATCAACATCTTTCAAAAATATCTCACTCACTTTCCATGGTTACATGTACCATAAAATTATTGAAAACCACAATAGACCAATACATAAATATTCCAATATTCCACGATACTATATACAACATTATTTTGGAATCCAATTACATAAAAACTTAATCATTCCTCCACATAGTTGTCATATTCAACATCTCCAATAGTGATCGCATGTGACTTCCCTTTGTCCTTTTCCTTAAGTGGTTTCTCATGTTGATCATCATTAACACTTGGTTTAGGGCATTGATTAGCATAATTCCCCATTTACTTGCACTTGAAGCATTGAAGTGTTGGTGGATCCTTCTCTGTAGTATTTTATCTCTTCACATCATTAGCTACCTTTTTCCTATTACTTCGACACTCAACTACTCGATGACCTTATTTTACACACATAAAACCTTTTCTAGTACCTTTTAGGAAATCTCCACCATGATTCTTTCCTCACTTTTAGCATAAAGAAACATTCATATTCTTTTCACCATTATTCTGAGATTTCTCCTTGAACTCCATATTTCATTTCTTGTCAAAAACAAGAGATCGATATGTAACTCAAACTTCCATTTCTACCATGATAACACAACACACAATTTCTTCATAGCTACTGAAGTCTCTTATAGCTAATGCCCTTCGAAGACTTGGTTTTAAGCCATTTAAGAATCGATAAACTTTACTTTCTGGTGGGATGATAAATCCAGATTTATACCTTGCAAGCCTTGTAAAATTGGCTTCGTATATACCAATAGATTCATCATCCTTTTTCTTAATCTCAAGGAACTCCTTTTACATATTTGTTCAAATAATACGAGGGAAGTACTTATTAAAAAATAAGTTCTTGAACTCATCCCATTCCATGGAGTCAATTTCACATTGGGGCCTTCTATTCTTAATTAGAGTCCACCACTGGTCTGCTTCACCATCTAAAAGGTAAACAGCCAGAATGACAATTTCATGTTCTGAACATTGAAGTATGGAAAATATATTTTCAATGGTACTGATCCATTGTTCAGAAAAAAGTGGATCAGAAGACCCACTGAAAGAAGGTGGGTGTTTCCTCATAAAGGACTCAATAGAATATTGTTCCCTTATCTGCTCATTCGGAAGTCCAGAATGATTCATAACTTGTGTAATTATAGTAATAAGATTTTTCACTCCATCTCCCAAAACATTGCTTTGATCTGGAGGACAATGATTGCATTGCCCATTAAATTGATCAACACGGTTCCTTCGGGTTCCAGCCATCGTCTAAAACCCAAAAAGAATAGTGTAAGAGGAAAAAATCATGCTAGGAAAACAACATAATAAAGGGGGAGTACCTTCAATAAATAATATATTAGGTTTAATTCTAATATCGTTACCATAATTCTAGGACTATAACCTATACTTATACTTAACCATAGACACATCCCTAGACATACCTTATAAATATCTCTAGGGATCTCACTAAAGTTTTCACATCCTAGTTTCCAAAGGTTAACTAAATATTTCCTCTGATACCAACTGTAGAGGCCCAGAGCATGACATACATGGACATTACATTACTTTTTCGGAATACTTAATACATAACAAAAACAGACACCAAAGGATCGTAATAGTTTAGTGTCTTTGGAAACTCAGAACATAATCTTCTAATCATGGTGAAAGATCTTCTACATCTCCCATAAATATCTTCTCTTTTTTTCTTACCTAAAACCTTTCTATATATCTTGGGAAAAGAAAACATATAAAGGGTGAGCTCAAATGGTAAGTATGGGTAAAAATGGATAAAATAAAACAAACCATATACATTTGAACATAAAAACATGAACATAATGTTTATACATCAAAATCTTGAGAAATGGCATAAAACATGGCAGTACGTAAGACATAGATCATAATGGAACATAAATCATGATAAAATAGAATGGAAATAAAAATTTTAATTATGGAAAAACATTATTCACATGATATTATTTCCATAGTAGCCAAGGCATTTCTTCCAAGACCATCTTAGTGGACAAAGTCCCTTACTGAAATGAGTTCACTCCTCGTTCCAGTCTTGTATCCCTGAACTGAATTAACTTTCCGTTCCAGCCATATTTATCTCATGAGATATAAATCTTTACCCAATACATAGGTGGGAGATATAGGTCCCACCCATCTCATAATTAAATCATTCTTATGTGTGCCACAACATAAACATAAATCATTCATCATAACCCAACGAATAAAATGGGTTTCATAAACATCATCCCATCATAACATAATCCATATAAAAAAAATGGATATCATTTCATCATAAGAAAAATAAAACCATTAAAATCATAGAGACATTATACTTGAAACATAATCATACTAAATAATGTCATCTTAGATGGAAAATAGTTTTGACAATACACTTGAAATGTTTTTTGGGGAAAATATCCTTTCTTCTTCAAAATAATTTTCCATTCAAAAAATGCCTTGAAATTTTAAAAGAAAATGATTTTTTTGAAAATAATCATGAAATCTTGTAGAATAAGCATCTTTAAAATAAGGTGGTATAAAATCGTAAAAATCCGTTCATGTCGTAAAAGCTAAAAAAACATTCTCCTCGTACTTTTGTCGTAAAAGTCAAAAAGTTCCTTGTATGGTAAACCAAAGAAAGATTCCTTCCATAACACATGGTAAAAGTCAAAAATGGGTAAAAAGGACTTTCAAAATACATGAAACAATATTTATAAAACAAGGACATGAATGATAAATATAACCCCAGTAAATACTTACGAATAAACAATCTCGGATAAAAATGAGATTGGAAAAGTTATCCCTTAACTTATGTCCAATATGATTTGTATGTATCCGAAACTCCTATATAATGATTTAAATAATTCGATTGAATTATTAAATAATCATATTCATTGTTATGATATCATATATGGTTCACTTATGACTCTATATTACCCGTTCTTTTGTAAATTCCATGTTAAAGCAGTATTTTGGGTAAAATCGTTTCATTTATCGTCTGTGTTTTGACTTGTAATTATTCATATGATTACATAGATCATGATTACTTAATTACAGAATATAAACCATGATTTATATATAATATATATTCATAATATACATATATATAATATATCGATAAATGGAAGTAAATACACCGTTCATGGAGACGGTAGGCCGTACGTACGCATGAATGCTGTTTTCGTTTCCTTATTAAATTTAATTGATGTAAGTAAATAACATATAAATAAATCCAGTATCATTAATATGTCATATATTTCATGATTACTTATTATATATACTTTATAAACATTCTTTAATTGTTAACATGGAAAATGAATCTCATCGCGTCGTGGAGACGGTAATCCGTACGTATGCACGAGCGATGATATCAATCCCATATTTATTGAATGGAATTGGAGTGGATGATATAATATTTTAGAATATGTAGGATGTTATAATAATAATATATAGTTATTATTTACACCATTATACCCATCCAAGTAAGGAGGTGGTGGAAAAAACAGATTACACCACAGCGTGGATACGGTATTCCGTACGTACGCACGCGTGGTGATTTCGTTTTCCGTAGGATGGATAGAGCTGAAATAGGATTGTTTAATATTTATAATAACATATAAGTATATATGTAATACTGATGTTATTACTTTATTATGAAACAACTAAAGAAAAGGAATTATAAGAAGAAAGAAACTTGAAAGAGTCGGTAGAAGAGATTACCTCTTCCTCGACGGACCTCCTTTAAACTTCTTTTTAGGGCACTAGAGTTCGTCTTTTGAGAATACTGTAACCTCTATGATATAACTAGAGAGGTTTAGAAGAGGAATTGGCAGGGTTTGGCCGAGCTTCATGGATCAAAATTGTTTTAAGAGAAGAGGGAAGGGGTGCCATTTTTATAAGGGAGGAGAGGGGCACTTTCGCAAACCTCAAAAATATTAATTTATAATAAATTCAAACCCCACTTAAAAACTTCCAAAATGACCCAAATATGAAATTAGATTAGATAGGGTTGTTATCTCATCAACCAATAATATTTATACATGTTGTTAATTTATTTTAAACATTATCATCTTGATTTATCCTTATATAATCTATTTAATTTTATTTCAGGTTATAAGATTCTAAATTTTAAATTGTTATAAATAATTAATTATGTGTTGTGAATTGTTCATAATTGGATAAATTATGCAATTTTAGACCATATAAACTTCAATTTATAATTTTTAAATATCTTTGTGATTTTTAAACAATTTTATAATTTGTTATGTTTATAAAATAACTATAGTGTCAATTTTGATACTATTTATTTATTTAAATTTAAATAAAATCCACACAGAGGAAATATTCTGAAAAAATATTTAATATATTCCTAACATGTCAAAGTTGTCTAGAAAATTCTTGGATGACATTAAATAGTTCATATAATATTAATTTTAATATTTTTAAAACCATTTATTTTATATTTCTCTTAATAAAATAATTATTACATCGTTTTTGTATAATTATTTAATATACTTATTTGTTGCATAAAAATTAAAAATAAAATACTATGATGAATATAAATCTCATATATTTTATAATAATACTTTTACTAGAATTTATCATCTTAAAATCACAACTTGTAAATTTTTATATTTATTAACTTATGAAGGTGACAACTTTGAAATCATTTAAAATAAATTAATATAAGAGTCATTATCACCTTTATAAGGATATAAATGGTCAAAAATTAGGCCCTTGGATTATTAGGGTTTGTATATACACTACCAATAAGTTTTTGTCAGATTTTTGGGCATTTTGATATGTATTACGATTTCAATAAAAACTATATTATAGTTTTTTCACTAAATAAATAATTTCTGCATCATTAATGTATAAGATAATAAGGTAATTAAAGAACTCTAAAAAATTACAACTAAATTACCATGATAAAGAAAAACAATTTAACTTTCAAATGAGTATTTATAACCGAATTTATATTCTGTATAACCTTATATTAAAAATACTTTAATTATTAAATTTTGAGTGAGACATATTACACTTTCCTTTAAATAAAATAAACTAATGGTCTTAATCAAATACAATTGGGTTCCATTAGATTCAATTTCGACCCAAGTATGATTTAGGGAAAAATATAATCATCCAATTATATTAAGAAAAGTTTTAGGGTAATTTTATAATATTATATTTACCCTTAATTACCGGATTTACCTTTAACTATGGTAAATAAAATTTACCGTTGTTACTATTTATAATGCCTAAAAAAAGTATATTATTAACATAATTTGGACCTACTGATTAAAAATATGGAATCCATTTTTTCAAATTCAATTCACAGAAGTTTCAGAAATTAATTTAAAATTAATCCCGCTGTTAAGAAAATGAGTTTTAAAAGCTATAACATTGCAAAAGATTGAAATTATTTTACTTATGAATTGAATGTAAAATCAATGATAATGAAAAAAATTATATTAAATAGTAAAAATATATTCTATTCATACTTTAAAACTATTCAATATTATAATTTAACGATATAAATTATTATGATGAAAAAATTTGTTTTTAATTAAAATAAAGCATGGTTTTACTATTCATTAAAATATGAAAGTTATCATAATAATATGAAAATTTTATCCAAAGTAAATTTTTATATCCTGATTCCAAAGAAGAATTTTATTTTGTAAAATTAAACTTATAATCATGTAAAAAACTAGATTTAATGTGGGTGCACCATCAAAAGGCGACAAAACTGCATTTTTTGAAAAATACTTATTTTACCCGAAAAATTTATTTTGTTCACAAACCATGTTCTATAAAATGTGTAAGATGAATAATAATGTTATAAAATTAAAAATTTAGTTAATAATATTCATAATGGCTAGTCCATAATAATATTATAACAATATATTGTTGTTTAGTGAAACCTGGTATTGCGTACTACACACAATATCGAGGAAAGGTTGTGATTCCATGTAATGCAAGCCAAGTCAGGGATGCGTGTAGTGCAAGCTCCCTTTGGTGTTGCATATAACATAATTCAAAACTTATTTTATTTATAAATTAAACAAAATCTATACTTACTGTTGTGTAGAATAATTTCTACAAAAAGAACTTGAAATGGTGTGTAACACGAGCCAAGAATAGTGTTGCGTATACTGCAAGCTAATATGGTGTTGCGTATAGCAGAAACTAATTTTGGTGTAGCATACAATAAAATACATAAATGAAATTAAAAAGAATAATTCTCATAAAGTCTCTGGTGGTTACATTTTAGATGTCTAAACCTCTTGTGGAAAATGATGAGGGTTTGGTACTTTTTGAAGAAAATTTTTTCATATTAATTTTCAGTCATGTAAAATCTCCTTGTAAATCCACATAATTTTCAATAAGCTTCAATAAAATTAATAATTTAATGAAATTGAACACTATTTGGAATTTGAGTAGAATAAAATTATATCAGATCAAATCCCTTAAATAGAATTAATTTTTTGATGAAATTTTCAAATTCAAAACTGCATGATTTTCAAAGGAAGTTAGGGTGAATTGAATTTTAAATTGTGTGTGTGACTTCCTATCCCTTATATTGAGTAAAAATATGTCTTCAATTCTTTAAAACTAAGTTTTTATTGATTTTTTCATCATATTTATAAGAGATTTTTTTCACAATTCTACTCAATAGCTATAACAAGGCATAAATGTTTGACGAATATATTTTTTCATCTCAAAAAAATATTTTAAACTTTTTATTCTCCTCCGAAAGAATCATAAAATGATATTGAACACCTAAATATACTTTTACCCGCACTTAATATCAAATGGATCATGAATTTTCACATCATGAAGAGGTTTGATAGGGAATATTAGGTAATATTATGGATAACCTATGTAGATTTTCAAGGATACAGAGGCTCCAATTATTAAATGTATAGGGAAGACCAGAAAAAAAGGATTCTCTTAAAAATAAGACTTTTAAATCCAAAGAAATGACTCAATCATTTACAAAACAAGTACCTCAAACCATCATGTTTTATTATAAATAAATTGTTTTCTAGATTAATTATTAATGTATTGGTTCTCTCAATAAATGATGTGAATATAGCGAATATGAAAAGAAAGGTTATAAAATACTCATAGTAAGGGGATTTTAATGATAAAGAAAGTGATATGTGGCTTGAGATTAAAAAATCCAATGTATTTTCATAAAATTATAAATGTTATGAACTTAAAATAAAGTCATTTTTAGAATTCATTTTTGTTTGGATTCAAGTGATAAATTGGTTCAATCAGTGATATTAACTTAAAAAATCTCAATGATAATACGTTTATCAAAAAAAGTTTTTAAAACGCACAAAACAGAAAAACAAGACATACCAAAAATTGAAAAAATAATTGAAATATTTAAATATGAAAATCCTAAACATCAAATTTTATCTCCCCGCACTTAAATGGTGGAGTTTCCTCAATTAATTGATGTAGATTTATCATGAAATAATATTTTTAATTTAATCAAAAAAAGAATATATTTGTTATGTAAATGTACAATCTAACTTACTAGTAGTGAAACATTGAGTTAATCTACTATGTGATGACCATGTAAAACCCAAAAGAAAAGAAATAAAAATAAAATATATGAAATATATTTAATTAATGTAAAATATATATAAAATGATAAATGGAATGAAAATAATGATAGTTCATGGTTTAAACCCAATAGAGGCCTTATGTTTTGACTTCTTCAAGATTGGTAGTTCTAGTTGGTTATCCATAATTTAGTGGTGGGGGGAGTTTCTTGCTCATTAACAAAAAAAAATTTTAATCTGGCTCTCAATCCATCATTCTTATTATTGGAGACTCTATGGTAAGAGTATACTAAATCAATCCTTGTAAAAGTAATGTATTTTTTAATGGGTGTAGGATAAATAATGGGTCTTCCTCCTACATTATTTCCTCTTATACCACTTCTTATTCATTTTATTGTGCATAATTTAGGTATGTTTTATCAATGGAGTAAACAATGGTTAATTTTAAGAGTAATTATTTTTAAAAAAAGTAAAAAAATTAAGAATTAGTATAATATTATTCCCCTTCAATGTTGGAATCCGGTGACTCAGTTTCCTTAGGAAATATCGCATGGATCTCCTCTTTTACTGAATGCAAAAATATTCATAATGTTTAGGGTTCTCCATTTGTTCCTCTATAAGTTCATCTTATTTTTTATCTTATTCCTCAAAATAAATATAACATTTTTTTGATTCTAAATATTCAAAACAATAATAGGTTGTACTTGGTTTAGTTTCAATAAAATTCGATGAGAATTAGTCGACAAAAAAGTTCATCTCCAATAGTTGGTTAGACTTTAATTTATTCTTCAGTGTAAAGAAATCCTCAGAGATGAATTTCATAGGATATAGGTAGGTAGTAACTCTACTACATAATAGCCTCGTGTTCCACCACATGGGTGGTTTCCTATTCTTCCAAGGTAAGAGAGAGATACAATTGTGCTAGATTTTCTTCTTTTTCAAAGATTGGGAGATCATGTTGTAATTGATATTCATTCCACAATTCAACACAATCTTGTTTATCACAGACACATACCTCATTAGGAAGGATTTACTTAAGAATATCTACTATAAATGGTTGAAATAGGTAGAATGGATTGTTAGGTATCTCATCATTCACCGCATCCGGATCTTCAACTTCAACAATGAGTGCAGAAATCTTTGTCAATACTAGCTGATTTTTCGGTTTCTCTTGATACTCATGGAATATTTGTTCCATTTGTCTGTTAAACTCCTATATATTCTCTTCAATATTTTTTAACTTTTGAAACAACTTTCACTTGATGTATCATGTCACGAACCGTCCTGGGTTTCTATCCGACCTCACACATGACCTGTCCTGGGGAAAATATTGTGGGAATTATTGATCCCCACAAGATGGAAACTACTACATGGGCATTATGAAACACAATTTGAATGATTTTACTAATGTAAAACAATAATAAAACATTCAAAATGTTTACATCTCATCACAACCAATAATCATAACATGAGAGATCAATGGAAACACTATATGAATGAGTTAAACATTTATCAGTAACAAAAAACCAATATTACCAAAAGTTGAGGGGGACTGACTAGAACAATAGTCCTCCATGCGATACATGGGTCAACCACCTCATGCCACCACCATAAAACATATCAAAAAATAGACCTCTTTCAAAAAAAACTTTCACCACCATGGGGGGGGCGGCTTTCCCTTTCCTGGATCAAGCATAACATGGTCTACATACTCCTAAGGGAGTATATAGGGTGTGCGATTATTTTCCCCAGAGGATATAACAAAAAATATTCAATGAATTGTAATTAAATTATATGTTAATATTCATGGTTTTGAAGAAAAATATGATTTTAATTAAAAACATGCTTTTTCAAAAAAGAGGAAATGAATGTGAAAACCAACTGAAATAGAAAACATATTAAGTGAACTAATGGAAATAACTTAGTAACCAGCGTTATCAGGGTCCTAGGATCCTCTAACTCCCATTGATCAAATCTTATACGTGATGTTCCTCCTCTGGATTGAGACAACAAATCCAAATCATGAATGTTTAGTTAATATTGTAATGCATCCATTCTAGTGAGATCAAGCCTCAACACTACAAACTCACCTAGTGATACACTCAATTTTTGTATATATTTCCACATATATTATTGAAAATAAGCACTTGTTTTTAGAAAATACCTACTGTTCAGTGGAAAAATACTTTGATTTTGATGATCTTGTTTATTTTCAAGTGTTTTCCGGCCAAACACACAAACTGGGAGAACTCTGAGAAAAATTACCAACTACATGACAGGGACATACCTACATGCCATGTACATTCAGACTCAGATAGAGATTGACTGGATGAGTACACGCCCTCATCACCAGAACAGGGATGACATGCCATGTGGGTCATACCTACATGCAGTGTTTAGAATTCTATATGAAGATGGTGGAATTTTCCAAAGACTACACACCATATGAGGAGGCACCACATTCCATGTACCTTGTATGAATCGGTCATCAACGCCTCAGAAGTCAAGGGTCGTGCAGCTGGCCACCTACCGGAGAAGAATTGCGACAACAGAGCATTGAAGAATATACACATCATGTATGTTTTATACAAACTGGGTACTTTTGTTTTCAATAAATAGAGGACTTGGAATCCAGTTTTAAGTGGCCAATATTAAATATTCGAATGAGGTAAGATTCATTGCCCTGCTACCATGCTACCGGTGTTCCACTACTCAACCATTCCACCATTCTACCAAATAATTCACCTCTCCCTGAAGTTTCTATGATGACTACATCATATATCGAGGGTTTTGTTATCATCTTTTCTACCATGTGTAACTAATCTCCCCTCGTTTGGGGGCTATAGATGATTAAAGAGTGTTTTAATTTGGATTAATTTTTATGTTTTTTTTTTTGGTTTAATTATTCTTATTCTTTTTCTTTAATTTCATTTTATCACTAAAAATTTTGAGCCTCAAAAAGGGAAGAAAGTTCAGGGACTCAAATGTAGAATAATTATGAATACCTTCATGATCATTGGAAGTATTCATCGACTCAAAAATTGGACTGATCAATGTAAATAATTGTGAAACACTGACTACCAGACCAAGGAGTCAGTTTCATCAGTTCCAGACACTGTCTGCTAGACCAAGGTAACTTTTTCACAATTGAAAACCAGAGTATTGGGTTATAAGGAACAACACAACCTAATAAGAACTTTGTATAACCTTCATAATCACCATATCCCCAACACGCTCTATTTTCTATCATCCTCATTAAAAATGACTTTTGTTTTCTTTACCATTAAATTTTAATCTATAATTCAGTAATTAAAATGGTTTTTATAATCAAAAATAAAAAATCTCATTCTAAAGACAGCATCCTTCACTAAGTTATTTCCAAACCCAATAGAATTCATGCACTCATCCATTCCATATGGATCGACCCCAAACATATTCTATACTAGTTTAAGAGTGGGTAATATCAATTTGGGACAATGATAACATACCTTAGATGAAATGAAAAACCAAATTTTTTCACTGTTGTCAGGGACATTATTTTGAGGGTTAAATTTAGTTGCGCCATAATTAATTTAGTTAAATTAAAAATTAAAAATACCCCAAAAAATCTCTTTTCTAATCCCATTTTTTGTTATATTTAATTTTCCCTTTTATGCCTGGTTTTTGTTTTGTGTATGTGTAGGATCACATGTTCATGAGAAGACACCACACATGGCCCAGGATCATAGAGTAATCAGACATTCTTCTGATTGAACCAAAAATTGAACACACATTGTTGAGATGTCGACGTGCACTAGTGGAAGAGAACAACTGTAAATCACCACCCATGGAAAACATGGAGGAGGGAGAGCCAACCATTGAAGCTGCAGAGGGGCACCCGTACCACGACCCGCAACCTCCAATTGCTGGTATGTGAGAGCAAGCCCTATAAGGAGGATTCATGGAGTTCATCCTAAGGAAATACCAGAGACCGCCACAAAAAACCCCTCTAGAGTATGAACAACCCCAATAGTCACAACATATCTTTCAGTGGTTGTACTTTGACCCTCAGAAGTTGCAATATATGCTGCCTCCACTCCCTCAGCATCCACCTCCAGGTCGTACTCTCATGATGTACAGACTATTGTCTCTTCATAGAGCTGAAACAGGCATCGTCCATCCACTAGTGCAGGCCCAAAATTTTGAGATCAAGCCTACTATCAAGAAGCTGATCCAAAAAATAGCTCAGTTCGGTAGCCTTCCTAGTGAGGACCCAAACGCCAATCTCTGCGATTTCCTAGATATCTGTGACATTCTCCACTACCACGGTGTGTCCAAGGATTCCATTCATCTTCACCTATTCCCCTTATCTCTAAGGGATAAGGACAAATACTTGATAAAAGGTTTGTGGTAGTGATCTATCAACACCTGGTAGGAGCTATCCTAGGTGTTCCTATCAGAATATTTTCCACCCTCGAAGATGGTGAACATGAGGAATAAAATACACAACTTCTAGAAGCATGACTCAAAGTCATTGTTAGAGTCATGGGATATTTTCAAGGAGAAGCAATGAAAATTCCCACACCACAGACTCCCACTCTAGATAAAGGTCCAAACCATCTATGGATGAATGTTGACAAACACAAAGTCTATGGTGGATACTGCTGCTAAAGGTATGGTTATGAGGAAGTCCCTCGAAGAGCTTTTCAATATTCTATAAGACATGTGTTCCAACATCTTCCAGTGGCATTCCAAGTGGGGCACACAAAAATGAGGTATGCACAATATTGATGCCACTTCTATGCTTATTTCCCAGTTGGATGTTGTGTCCGAAAAGATCAACGCGTTGAATATGAAGAGTGCGTCCTAAGTACATGCGGCGAACCATCCGACGTGTAGTGAATTTGGTGACAACCACAACATGGAAGAATGCCCGAGACCTACAACCAGCCCTTAGATGGGAGAGGTGTGCAATGTTGGTCAAAACTGAGGGCCTAACCAGTACCAGTAGTACCTGAACCCGGCAGTGCGTAATCACCAGAACACAAGGTGGGGCCCACAACAGCATAATCCTCTTCCCTAGTGACCTCTCGACTATGGTCATCCCAAGTATCATATCCATTACAAGAGAAATAGTAGCATCAGTAGGGATCTTACTAGCAACAAGGGTGTCAAAAACCTCACCTGTAGAAGCTGAGGTAGCTACCACCTTCACCAAGTACAGAACCACATTAGCAGGAGAACACCTCAAGATTTGAGGATCCCATGAACAAGTTTATATCTACTGCTGAGACCATATGCCATAATTAGGAGTCTTCCATTCGATTCCTGGAGAAATAGGCTAGCTGGAAAACCATCTCTTAGTGAGGAAGCTTGGTATAATACTGGGTAACACTGTGAAGAACCCGAGTAAGGTGGCCCATGCCATCACACTATAGAGTGGAAAGGAGCTACAATAGAAGGAACTGACATAGCCAGGTGCACCTACACCCCCTACTGACAAAGAAGGTATACATACATACATTTTTTCATCCAAAGGACCACCACAAGAGGCCCCACAGGGAAAAGGAAATGAGGTTTTCAAACCCTTCAAGCATTCTTTAACCTTCCTGAAGAGGATAAAGTAGAGAATGTTGTACCACCAGTTCGGGATGTTCATGGAAGGGTTTAGGAAGCTGCACATCAACATTCCATTTGGAGAGGCACTGACGCAGATGCCCACATATGAGAAATACATGAAGGGGATCCTCTCCAATAAATGGAATATGGAGGATCTAGGCACCATTGCACTGACCAAGGAGTGCTCAGTGGTCGTACATCATTCATTTCATCCCAAGATCTAATTCCCAGGTAGCTTCCCTATCCCATGAACTATTAGACCTTATGAGTTTGGGAAGGCCCTATATGACTTAGGGGCCAGTGTCAACCTCCTCCCCTTAAGTTATTTTATCAAGATATGGCTCAACAACTTGAAGTCTACTTGAGTAGCCCTTCATCTTGTTGGCCAATCAATAAAATATTCGAAGGGGCTATTGGAGGATGTGCCGGTAAAGGTGGGTAGGCTAATCATCCCAATATATTTCATCATCCTTGAATTGGAGGAAGACCAAGAGGCGCCTCTCATTCTGGGAATCCCTTTATTGACCACTGGGAAGGTATTTATCTACGTATAGCAGGGGGAAATTATTTTCAGTGTAATAAATGAAAGAGTCTCCAACAATGTCCTCAATGCCATCAAGCTATCATCATTACTAGAACTTGAGGTCTACTATACGGTGACCACCATGGATGATCACTTGAACAGAAAAGGAGATGATCTGGTATGTTCTCCCACTTAATATTACTTGGTTTTTCTAGACATTCTAGTTGATGAAGCACTAAAGGACCTGCAATTCCTTGAAGGCTGAGGCAGACACTACTAGAAGTGGGCTGTTATTCCCAAAAATCTGGAGCGGGTAGATGTACAACCACTTGTACATTCAATTCAAAAGGTTCCCACACTAGAACTAAATACTCTACCATCTTATCTGAAGTACGGGTACATGGGAGACCATCAGACATTTCCCACCATACTTAGTGCAGCACTGTCGCAGGAGCAGGAGGATACACTTCTACAGGTTTTAAAGTGGTAGAAGTAGGCTATTGGGTGGAAGTTGCAGACTTCAAGGGAATCAGACCTACCATTTTTACCCACAAGGTGCTTCTCAAAGAAGTAGAGAAGCCATATCGACAACCACAATGACACATGACCCCTGTGAAGGAAGTTGAGAAGAAATAGGTAATCTAGTTTCTGGATTCATGCATCATATACCCCATCCCAAATAGTCTGTGGGTGAGTCCCCTGTAAGTGGTACCCAAAAAGGGGGGTACCAATATGATTTCAAATGACAATAATGATCTCATCACCACATGCACTGTGATAGGCTGGAGAGTCAGGGTGGACTACATAAAGATAAATGATGCAACTAGGAAGGATCATTTCCACTACCCTTCATGTATCAGATGCAAGAGATACATGTAGGGAATGAGTTTTATAGCTTCCCAGATGGATATTTCAGCTACAATCAGATTTCCATTACCCATAGAATCAAGAAAAGAGCACATTTACATGCCCCTATGGTATTTTTTCTTACCAGAGGATGTATTTTGCATGTGCAATGCTCCCACCACCTTCCAGCAATTTATGATGGCTATCTTCCATGACATGGAAGTACAGATTCTAGATGTTTTTATGGATGATTTATCCATTTATGGAAAATCATTCACCACATGCTTGTGGAACCTGGAGTAGGTACTAGAAAGATCATAGAACACTAAATTGGTTTTGAACATGGAAAAATTTCATTTCATGGTGTAGAGTGGCATCTTCCTTGGAAACAGAATTTTGGTGAAGGGGATAGAGGTGGACCTGACAATGATAGAAGTCATTTCATGACTTCCCATTCCGACTTCCATCATATCCATCCGCAGCTTCCTAGGACATTCATGTTTCTACAGGTGGTTTTTCTGTGACTTCTCAAAGATAGCTGAGCCCCTAACCTTCCTTCTGACCAAGGATTCTATTCTGTAGTTTGATGAGGCATGCACGACAACTTTTGAACACCTGAAGCAGCGCTTCGTGGAAGCACTAGTGATGATTTCTCCCAACTGGGAGGAGCAAATTAATGTCATGTGCAATTCCAGTGACTACATAGTGGAAGCTACCCTGGGCCAACAGATTGACCAAATTTTACGACCAATCTTTTATGACAGCAAGATGCTCAAATATGCACAGATAAACTACACTACCATGGAGAAGGAGATGCAGGATGTTTTGTTCTTTTTTGACAGGTTCCATTATTTTTTAGTGATATCTAAAGTTATTGATTATAATGACTATGTAGAACTCAAGTACCTTCCGAACAAGAAATATGTGAATCCCTGAATGATATGATTGGTACTCCCCCTATAATAATTTGATCTAAATATCCGAGAAAATAAGGGGAGCGAGAATATTGTTTCTAATCATCTCTCTTGCCTGGTGTAGCTGTATTTGCTGAAGAGGAAGATTTAGAGATCAAGGAGGATTTACCAGATGAGTACCTTTTTTAAATTGAAGAATCACCTCGGCCCTGGTATACTAATATTAAAAATTTCTTGGTTATAGGTGCCATCCACCCCGACCTCTCCTTCCAGTAGAGGAAGAGGTTTCTCTCTGATGTCAAGAGTTACTTTTGTGAAGATCCTCTAATGTTATGATCCTGTAGAGATTGGGTGATCTGACGTTGCGTCCTGTAAACTAAATTTCACAGTGTCTTGGAATTCTGTCATGCCTCGCCAGTTGGGGGTCATCATGGGCCATACCATACTATAGAAATGATCCTGTAGTCTATGTGATTATGTCCCACCATTCATAGAGATGTCTGGGCCTTTGTTTACCAATGTGATTGATCCCAATGAACATGTTATGTGGGGCGCAGAGCTATGATTACCCAACACCCCATCATGGAGGTCAAGATCTTTGATGTATGGAAAATTTTCTTCATTGAGCCATTCCTCCCATAATTCAAGAACAATTACATCCTAGTCTGTGTACACTACATCTCCATGTAGGTGGATGCTACTGCTATAACACACAACATGACCAAGGTGGTTGTGGCCTTTTTAAAGAAACCAATTTTTAGCATGTTCAACGTTCCATGTGTACTGATCAATGACAGAGGGACCCTCTTCAAAAACACATTGATGAAAGGATTAATGTTGAAGTATGGAGTGAAGCATCATATGGGGATGCCATATCATCCCCTATCTTGTGGACAAGTGGAGTTCTCCAACCATGAGATCAAGTAGATTCTGGAGAAAATGGTGAACACTTCAAGGATAGACCGTTCCAAGAAGCTAGACGATGCTTTGGGGGCATATCGGACCACCTTCAAGACACTACAGAGGATTTCCCCATCCCACCTCATCTATGGAAAGCAATACCATATGGCAGTAGAGTTGGAGCACCAATTTTACTGGGCCATCCATGCCATGAATTTTGATTTGAAGGTAGCTAAAGAGAAGCATATGTTCAAACTAGAAGAACATTATGAAATCCGACGGGAGGAGTATGAGAATGAAAAGCTGTACAAGGGGAAGATGAGAGAAATCCATGAATAGATGATTTCAAAAAACATCATTCTAACTCAGTAATCAGGTACTTTTTTTTAACTCTCATCTTTAATTATTTCCATGAAAGCTTAAGTCAAGATGGTCAAGACCATTCTGAGTCATATGATTATTCTACCCTGGAGCTATGGAAATTTATAGGGAGGATGCTCAACTGTTAAAGGTGAGAAAAAAATGGCTGAAGACATACCATTAGATGAATGATATGGTGGGAACGCTCTCCACCATGCATCTCAAGTAAGCATAGGTAAGCTAGTCAAGAAAAATAACTAAAACAAAGGCGTTGTCTGGGAGGCAACCCAGAAGACTACACACCATGTACTACTAGTATACACGAGATGCACTTTTTTAGTGTGTGTTTTTTTATAAAAAAAGTGATATGAATATAAATTAATTAATAAATAAATTGGAATGAATCTTGCGCTGATGGGAATAACACTTGAATGTATCTGAGCCACCCCTGGTTTGACTCGCTCCACACTCTCCTTCTGTGCGGATTCAATCCTTTTTAACTCATGTGTATGTAAACGGCGTGTTCTGTATATTCAAAATAATATATAAATGTTGTTAAATAAAAGAAAACCTATGATGGTGATGGACTAGCTGTCCAGGGTCATATATCAGTTTCCAAAAGACTCGGGTTTAAATCCTGACTACCAGCCCATTTCCATCATTTTTCATATTAATAACACCACATGATGTGCATTTCGATATAGATTAGGTGTACCGAGATTTAAATAATATAAATTGTATTGGAAACACTTTTATACATGTAGGTGAAGTTGGTATATTGGAAGAGTCTCGTCCCTAGATAAAAAATACTCGTGTTCCAACTCAGCTAATCTCCCTGCTTCATCCCTTTTATTCCAAATCAAAACCACAATCCATGCCTTTTCTTCAACCCATGTAGTATTTTCCTTGTACATTAAATATATATATATATATTTCATAAACATGAGTAGTAGTAAAACCTTTTCTCCAGTGGTTCAGGGCTTTCATTTTGAATAGTCGATCACTGGTTCGAACCTCGGCCTAAGCATCAGACTAAAGGTTGTACTTATGTTTTTTTTAATTTTAGAACACACGAAGTGTATTTACCATCACATTATGTGTATATCATTATTATATAATATATATTTTTATTGATATTAAGTATTGTTATTAATTATTATATAGTTTACTATTATAATTAGATTATATACATTTGTTATAAAAAAGAAAAAAACATAGTGATACACTTCATGTGGGTCTTGGTACATGCTGTTTACCGCAACTAGAAAGGCCACACCCCACCCGACGTGAGCTCGCATCACATGACCCCCACTCTCCCCATTTTCTTCCCCCACACGCCCTCCAACAAACCAATTTCCAATCCACCATTTTTGTTCATTTTATGTCTGGATATCATCCACATTACTATCCTATTACCAAGTACACTCTTCCTCACCCTTTATTTAAAGATTTTACATCTGTTTAGGGTTATTTGAAAATTGACCAACATTTCAGCTTCCCGCGTAGCACAAAGATTGCGTGACGAACACACGTTGTGTTCATTCATTACACAACCACACAATTCACATTTTCATCATTAGGATGATACATGGTGTGTCCATTCGGTACACACCGTGTATTATGACTCCCATGGCCTTCAGGCCCACACCACATCTGTTCGAAATATGGTCCCTATCCCATGTACAAATAGATGGTGTGTTTGTTCAGGACACACTGTGTCCTCCAACCCTAAGGATGACCCCGTGTGGATAATCTACACACCTTGTACACCATGTTCACTTTCACGATGTGTCTCTCTTCAACACGACATGTATATATTTTTGTTCCCTGTCCACATTGATCTGTGTCGGTCTCTTTACGCGGGCCACATACAATGTTGGTGTACACAATGTGTACCTCTGATTACATGTGGTGTACTGCGTTTCTGCCTGACACAAGCCCACATGGCGTGTCTATCTAGAGAACACAGGATACTAACTCACTTATAGTACACACCATATACTCTTGGTTTACATGCCCTGTACTTTCTAATTATCAGTTTTCTCACATTGTATAATTATTTTTCATTTTTTGTTTTCTTTTCTTTTCTAGGTTTTGGCATATAGAGACACTGCGCATGGGAAGCAGCTCACCTCTGCTAATGAGGGAAAGAGGCCCACTTTTTACTAGATATGACTCCATACCATGATGACACTAGGCCCAGACTTCCCTGAGTACTAGCCTACTCCACTAGCCATCTTTCCACCGCTCAATACCATAGGTGAGGCTCGTATTAGTTTTGTGCCTCCAATACCCTGCATGGAGACTCTGAGAACTCCCATTTGTTCACCACCAGTAGCCACACATTTTGATCCCTCCTCAGGAGCAGTTGATCCCTCACCGGCCACCACATCTAGCAGAACTTTGCATACTGAGGCCGCTCCGCCACTGGAGTCATCCCCCACTACTTCCCCACCTAGGTCGGCCCCTGATGGTACCCCCTATCCTTGCATAGTGTTTCCAGTCATAGACTTGGCACAATACCGAGTCTGATGATCATGTCACCGCATGATCAAGTTGATTAGTAATTATCCTGACAGCAGCATGCCTCAACAGCTGGTTATTTGGGGGGAGTTGGAGGAGTTCCTCAGGCACATGCCATTACTCATGATCTTTTAGGCCAACACACCTATTATCATAGATTTATTTTTGAGTTCGCTGAATCCTTTTTGTTCAACGGGCCTGAGTACTCGGAGTTTCCTAGTGAGACGGTCTCAACTGTCGGATTTCTGCTGGGAGGTCGACCTTTTCCCCTTACCTTGCATGAGTTTGGATGAGGGTGTGGCTTGTATCCCCATCTAGTCACCCCACCCCTTTTCTCCATGAAAACACACCCATAGCATTCTGATCTCTTCGCTATATGGTAGTATATTGCTGGTCTTGAAAACCACTACACCCCCACTTCCTAGATGAGTACCATCATCATTAACCCTATCCTCCACATCACCCACTAGTGCTTTAGCGCTATCCTGTTTACCCACCATGAGGGTATGGGGGTTTTTATGGGTTGTGATATGGAGCTTCTCACTTGTTTCATTGGGAAGGACTACCTGGACCTCCCCTACCTTGCCGCCTCTTATTCGATGATATATTCTCTGGCCATTAGGGAAACCTAAACTGTGGGTTCTATGCCACCCTCCTTTCCCACCACCTTGTAATTTTATAGACTTATATTCCCCATGACCGATTAGGTTCCCCCCAGTAGATGGACATTCTCATGATTATCTGCATGATATTAGTTCGGATGCAGGGGCACATAAATCCTTGCCCAGGCCCCACCACCACCATTCCCAACCCTCTTACCCCTAAGGATGCACCAGTACCTCCTACCCACCCCTTCCAGCTCCCTCACCCTTCCCTACTTCCTTTAACATTCCCCCTCTTAGACCTTCCCCAACCCCTTCACCTTCTGCACCCTCGGATGACCTCCCTATTGACAACTACCTAGATGAGATACACAACTTCCAGGCTCGTCTGGAGCATCAGTAGGCTGCTACCCATCAGTGGTAGACTACATCTTCTCAACACCTAGACCGTAGTGATAAGATGGTGGGGATACTGCTACAACATATGTGGATTTCCATTCCCCTAGAAGATTCCTCTACTTCCACACCTCCGTCCTCTACCAGACACACTTCTGACATTACCATGGCAATAGAATCTGTACTCATCTTTACTAAAGGTACAAGCCCACCTCTTATTGCAGAGATAACTATCACAGACTCCCCTTCAGTAGAATCACTAAAACAGGCCAAGGGATCTCTTCATCCCGCTAATACATATACTGATTCCAACCCACATGTACTAGAAACTTCTTCACCTAAGGCTACACTGTGAATGTGAAATTTTATTTTTCTTCTATATATATCCGTTGTCTATTTTTGCGATGTGATGATGTGACTTCTTGCTGTTTTATTTTCATTGATAATCATAGGTACACTGGAGAGAATTCTAGACATCTTGAATTCTTACCATGGTTATTTTGGAACAATGAGCTGATTCTTTCAGTTTTCACAGTATATTTGGGTTCTCTTTCCATAACTCCCATATCCCATGCCTTTTCATGTCTCCATCCTCTTTCCCCCCTTAGTAGTGCACTTGGAGGACCATGTGCATTATTAAGTGTGGGAGAGTGTCACTCAACAACCATAGTCTTTGTCATTTCTGTCATCTAGAACACGTAGTTATTAGAAGATATATTTGAAAACATGAAGAAATTTTGGTTAGTCATATTTATAAATAATAGAGCTATAAGTAGGAAATTTCTAAAGGTATCATGATTTTTTCATTATTATGTGTTTTAAAATGATTGCTGATATAGTTTAAATTTCAACTTTTAATCCTTGGCCTATTGCATTGATTAGTCTAATCATTTATATGCATGCCCCTACCTGATAGTCTCTTTATTTGTTTTTCCCACTCTTGAGAGGTATTCTAAACCCTTCAATGTATTCTTTCTAATACCCTCTTTCTTTATAGATTCTTAGGAAATACATGACTACAATAATTTTCATGTTTTATTTTTGAAACATGAATAATTTTTGAATTACATTAAAATGATTGAGGGATTAGATTGTTTGAACCCCTTTTATCTTGACACCTACTGTACATCTAATCTTCATAAAACCCCTAGAAACCATGAACAACCATGATAGGAACCCACATTACAAGCCTATTTCCCTTCCTACCCTAATTCTTTTTTTAACATTACATGATTATTCACTTGATCTTTAGAGAGGGAATTAGAAGTACATGGATCATTTTTGTGAATAGTCATCAAATTAAGTGTGGGGGAGTGTGTCTTGTTCATTTGTGGAAGAAAGGGTTCCAAACCCCTATTCGTGGAATTCATAAGTAGTCTCATGTGTTAAAAATGATAAAGGAAAGCGGACCTTATACACACATGATGGTTTGTGAACCCTACCTGACTAAGGGAGATAATGGTGATGAAAGCATTTGATAGAGCGTGTTGAGGATACTTTTACATTGAGATTTATTGTGAATATCATACAGTGTTATTTATATAATTTAGCCTCACTTTTCAAGAGTCAAAGTATATTTTTCACATCTTTACCTTCCAACCCTTAGCCACAGATACATGTGAACTTTATTGAAAATCCCTCATGATTTTTGTATGTCAATTTTCTAAAGTAGAGAACTATATTTCTTAAAAACCTATGGATAGAGTGTATATACCTTAGATTAAGTATAAAATTGATTTCAAATATATTGAGTGTTGAGTGGGGTTTTTTTACTGGTGAGATAGATCATCAAGTGGCATGATTATTTTGGAATGATTGAATAATGTGTTTAAAAGAGGATGAAAGTTTTTAATTGAATTATATATGGGGAATGATTAGAATATATTATTAATTGATTTCTTTGTACCTTTTTAGAATTTTCTTCTATGATTGTATCATTTACACTTATGATTAATTGAATACATTTCTTTTAAAATATATACTCTTTTAACTATATGTTTAGATTTTCTCGAGTGTAAGAAAATGACTAACTGTGGGGGATTTTGATACTCCTTATTTATGTATACATTTCCATATATATTATTGAAAATAAGCACATGTTTTTAGAAAATACATGCTTCTTAGTTGAAAAATACTTTTATTTTTGTGTGCTTGTTTATTTTCAGGTGTTTTCTGGCCAAGCACACAAACTGGGAGAACTCTGAGAAAAATTCCCAACTACAAGACATGTACATACCTACATGCTGTGTATATTCATACGTAGACACTGATCGGATGGAGGAGTACACACCCAAGACTCCAGAACACAGACGAACCCCATGTGGGTCATACCTACAAGTCGTTTACATGATTCTAGATACGGTTGGTGGTGTTTTACAAATACTATGCCCTATGTGAGGTAGCACCACACGCCATTTACCCTCCACCAACTGTCCATAGATGCCATGTATGTCAACAGTGGCACAACTAGCCACCTACCAGAGAAAAACTATGAAAAAAGCGCGTTTATGAAACTAAAAGGCATGTACATTTTATACACGCCATGTACATTTGTTTTCTATAAATAGAGGACTTTTCCTCCCATTTTAAGGGGTTAATATTAAATATTAGAGGATGGAGGTTCTACTTCCCTGCTGTAATGCTACTATTGTTCTGCTACTTCACCATTACACTATTCTACCAATGAATTCCCCTCTCCTAAAAGTTTTTTCAAAGGCCACATCAGGTATCGAGGGTTCTGTATTCATCTTTGTTCCAGGTATAACTAAACACCCCATTTCATGGCGTTGTAGATGATGAAATATTGTTGTAATTTTGATTAATTTTTATGATTGTGTTCGTTCTATTTAATTTTTCTTATTCTTCTTTAATCCTTTGTTTTTATCCCTGAAAATTCTGAGCTAGACCAAGGGTTGAATTTTTATGGAATCAATGGAAGAATAATGATGAATACATTCATGATAATTGGAAGTATTCATCGACTCAAAAGTGGAATGATATAAATAAATAATTGTAGAACACAAACTACTGGACCAAGGTGTTAGTTTCTTCAGTTCCAAACATAGTTTACCAGACCAATGGAACCTTGTAAAAATTGAAACCCAGATTGTTGGGTTACTATGAACAACACTACCTAATAAGATGTTTTTATAACATCCATAATCACCATATCTCCAACATTATCCTTTTTCTATCAACCACATTAAAAACCCTCTTTTGTTTTCATTAACATTAAATGATAATATTTACCTCAGCAATGAAAATGTTTTACATAAGAAAAAACAAAAAAAATCCTACTCTAAATTCAACATCCTTTACTAAGTTAATTCCAAATGCAATCAAATTTATGGACTCATCCATTCCCTATGGATCGAACCCGAACATATTCTATACTAGATTAAGAGTGGGTAATATAAATTTTGGACTCCGATAACATACTTTCAGTGAAATGAAAAACCACCTAGCATATTAGACCTAGTATTCCCACCTAGATACCAAAGATTCCAATGTGCCCAATTTAAATCCCCATATCAAGTGGAATCACTTTTTATCAAATGAAAATCTAAATAAATGAAACTGCACTTCACAAAAAACCATTTAGAAATGAAAAATCACCATCAAATCTTGAACCCACATGAAAACCCATGAAAAAATCCTTTTATACCACCAATTTTTTTTAAAACAAATACTTTAAAACTAAATAATAAATAATAAAATAATCAAATAATATCAAGTCATGGATCCCTCTACCACTTTCTTATAATCATTACATTTATGGGTTGAAACCATAAGATTCACCAAGATGTGATCATATAAGAGAAACCACACATCAAAACCAACAAAAAATAACTCAATGAAATGATATTGAACCCAAAATAGATCAGTATAACCATTGGTGAAATTATAACACAAGAAATAAGGGATTAGGGAACAATAAGAGGTAAGGAGATAAGATATTAGTGGATTATATGTTGTTTCCATGAAGATCCTAAGCCAAAACACCCAAAAATTTGACCCCAAGGTAGTGGAGAAGGAAAGGGAGGTGAGCCTAGGGATGGAGGTGTAAAATGGTGTGATAAAGGGGTTTTAGGGTATTAAAATATGTGAAGGTAAAACTTGTAAATCCCAAAAATTTAATGATCTAGAAAGCCGCACTATTTGGCCATATGGTTTTCCTGACCTTGCACCAACTATTCATCACCTATGTTAAATATATAAAAATGGTTTTATAGATTACCTATAGGGGAGTACACATGTGCACATAGATGTGCATCCTAGATAATTCCACTTTTTTGGTTTCAAAGTTGTACCAGGACGGCTGCACACTCGTGCACTCGGCCATGCGGTTCGGATAGTGCCACTATTCTGGGCACACAGTTTCTATTAACTGTGTGCTAACCATGCACTTCCTTCGACCCAACCAAAAACCCACAAATTTTCTAAAAAAATAATAAAAAATAAATATTATAAAGATTAAAATAAATAAATAATAGAATACCACAGAATAACACCATATATGTGAAAAATATCCCCACCATGAAAACATTCTGCACATGGAAAATCTAACTCAAGTCTGATCAGAGAATAAATTAGGGCACTAATCCTCCACCCAATACATTTATTACCATGTCTCATGATTTTAATTATTGTGCTACCAAAGGATCTAAACCAATGGTATATATTTCCATCAAAGCATAATCCCTTGGGAATACTCAATTTACATTAGTTACTCAAACACAAACAAATCAGGTTCCAGATCCTGCTCTTACAAATTCATCAAATGAGATGGTTCTAGGTTATACTTCAGCAATTATGAGACATGGTGAAAATAATAGATCAACATCAATTGGGCCAGTAAATCCAATCATTATTCCATATTTCCAATTCATTAAGTTATCTTAAAAGTTATAACAGACCTTGATATTATATTCCCTTACTTACCCAGGTGACGGTGACCAGGAGTGGTTCCACCTTGAGAAACACATGGTCAACCACTGAGAATTCTAATGCTCAGAACCATTTATTAGAAAAAGATCTATGGAGGCTTTTCACTATCGAAAACTACATCCTAATCAATCAAACCCTAAAAAATGTCTCACTCACTAGACTCATTAACAGAAAGGAAGTCTAACTCAGTTTCATCTAACACAGTGGTGACTAACCTGTTTGATTATAAAGAGCCTCAAAGAGAGCCATTTTAATTATGGATTGGTAAGTGTTATTAAATAAAAATTCCACCAATAACAAATTTTTATCCCATAATCATTTAAAATAAAGAATACATGAATGGAGAATATCCTCCAAAATTTTATTTTCCTACCCTGGATGACCATCAGTTTGGGGATGACATGCCATAATATAATTAACTAGAGATCTCATTACCTTCTGAAGGCCTTACCAAAATCAAGAGGTAATGTTCTGGTCCATATCTAAAATAATTTCTAATACTACACTAAGAAGCCTTAAAATATCCAAAACATACAACCAATCCAATTCATTCACATTTTACTGATAATGGATTGAAATTAAATACTAGGAATTTGTTTGACAATCAATAACCACAAAAATAGTGTTCCACTCCTAGGGTGTATGATCAAATCCAATGATGAAGTCCATGACACCCTCATCCCACATTTAATTAGGAATGGGGAGTGGATGAAAAAACATGAGGGCCTTTGATTCTTTTACAAAACCCACTGAAATGTATATCACCTTTATACGAGTTCAGATATATCACATCCCATACATAGCCACCAGAACCAGCAACAAACATTTTAAAACATCATGGTGGCCCTAAGATAAACTCCCCACTTAGACTGGTGTCTATTCTTCATCACCACATTCCAAAATATAGGTTCACCTAAAATCATTCCATGAAACAAATAATTCCATCAAAATATATAGATCAAACACTAGGAACCACCCCAACAATAAAAATATGCACATAACATCGAAATGATTCCTTATTAGTTTTCTATTCAAAAATAATCTCCAAAAGAGAGGGTGTCAACTAGATGCTAGCCATGAACATGAATCCACTATATTCCTTGTTTCCAAGTGCACCTGGGAAAAAATCCCCATCAATTTCCATTCATCATTGGACTCCTTTTGAAATTTCGTCATCATCTTCCTATACATTGTAGAGACCCATAGCTTAACGTAAATGGACATTACATTACTTTTGAGGAATACTTAGTACATAACAAAAAACACAAACACAAGGACCGTAATAGTTTAGTGTCTTTGGAAACTCGGAATATAATCTTCTAATCGTGGTGAAAGATCTTCAAAATATCCCATAAAGATCTTCCTTTTTTTACCTAAAACCTTTCTTTATATCCTGGGGAAAAACATAAAAGGGTGAGCTCAAATGCTCAGTAAGGGTAAACAAAAGAAATATCAATCACATCATATTCATAAGAACATAAATTTTAGAAATCTTAACCTACAAAAGAGATCATAATTTCATAACATGGGATAAATCATAGTAGTGAAATGTAATCCTAATAATCATAACATAAAACATTAACCTTTTTGGAATACTCACATAATCATAGAGAATCATTTCTTATTAGTCAAGACTCATTGACAAGACTATCTTAGTGGACAAAGTCCATTTCTGAACCGAGTTCATTCCTCGTTTCAGTCCTGTTTCACTGAACCGGTTTAACCTGCCATTCCAGCCATGTCTATCTCATGAGATATAAAATCTTTACCCAATGCATTTGAGGGAGATATAGGTCCCACCCATCTCATAATTATACCATTCATATGTGTGCCACAAAATCAAAAATCATACACCATTGCATAACCCATGTAATAAAAATGGAATTCTTAAACAACATGACATCATAAAACAATTCATAAAAGATAAAGGAATTCATAAAAATAATTCCATCACAACATAATCAAATCAATGTAATAATATGGATAGAAACAGAACCCTATATTTTCTTAGATGGAAAATAATTTTGATAAAACACTTGAACTCCATTATTGAGGAAAATATCCTTTCTACTTCAAAAACATTTTCCTTTCTTAACATGTCATACAATTTTAAACTAAAAGAAGTTGATTAAAAATAAACATGAAAACTTGTAAAGTAATCTTCTTGGAAATAATGTTTTAAAAATCCATTCATGTCGTATAAGTTATAAAAAAACATTCTTCTCGTACTTTTATCGGAAAAGTCAAAAAGTACCTCGTACAAAAAACGACAAAAGAGTCATTTATTATCTTTTACTATAAACACACCAAAGGGTAAAAATGGATTTAAACAATTCTAGGTGGATGGAAATAATATTACATATTGAGGAAACATGGATGTGGATGATAAAATACACCTCAGTAAATACCAAAGTTTAAACAATCTCGGATAAAAATGAGATTGTGATATTTCCCTTACCTTAGGTCCGATTTGCTTTTTAAGTGTCCGAACCACCTGTATAATGATTTAAATAATGTCATTGACTTATTACATAATCATACTCATTGTTATGATATCATATATGGTTCACTTATGACTTTATATTACTCGTTCTTTTGTAAATTCCATGTTAAAGAGCATTTTAGGTAAAATCGTTTCATTTGTCGTCCGTGTTTTGACTTGTAATTATTCATATGATTACTTAGATCATGATTACTTAATTCCAGAATATAAAAAATGATTTATATATAATATATTTTCAGAATATACATATATATAATAAATCAGTAAATGGAAATAAATACACCATTCATGGAGACGGTAGGTCGTACGTACGCATGAACGCTGTTTTCGTTTCCTTATTGAGTTGAATGGAATTAAGTAGATGACATACATATATATACACATACATACAGTATCATTATTATGTCATATATTTCATGATTACTTATTATATATACTTCATAATCATTCATGAATGGTTGACGTGGAGAATGAATCTCATCGCGTCATGGAGACGGTAGTCCGTACGTACGCACGAGCGATGATATCGTTTTCATGATCGTGGAATTGTATTGGAGTGTATGTATACTATTTCAGAATCAATATTACTTTACAATAATCATATATAGTTTTTATGTACACCATTATACCCATCCAAGTAAGGAGGTGGTGGAAAATAGATTACACCATGACGTGGAGACGGTATTCCGTACGTACGCACGCGTGGTGATTTCATTTTCCGTAGGATGGATAGATGGTGAAATAGGGTTGTTTCATACTTATAATAACATATCAGTATATTAGTGATACTGATGTTATTACTTTATAATGAAACAACCTAATAATAATAAGTGGAAGAAGAAATAAAGTTGAAAGAATCGGTAACGGGCATTACCTCTTCATTGAAGCGCCTCTTTGAGTCCTCCTCTTAGGGCACTAAAGTTTGTCTTTGAAGAATACAACGACCTCTAGGATGTTTCTAGGGAAGGAGAGAAGATAATTTTGCAGGGTTTGGCCGAGCTGGAAGGCTCAAAGTGGTGTGAGGAAGACAGGGAGTAGGTTCCCTTTTATAAGGGAGGAGAGGGGCACCTTTGGAATAACTAAAAATATTATTTTATTATAAAGCCAAATTCGGTTTTAAATAGCTCCAAATTGATTTATTACGAATCAAAGTTGGGGAAGGGTCGAAAAAATCTCATCCAATAGAATTTAGACAAGTTTAGGTTCCTATTTTAACCTTATCATTTAGATTTAACATTAAGTTAGATAATTTTACTTTTACCGTGTATTTTTGTGTTCTTACACTATAAGGTTAATAAACATACTATAACAAGCCAAAAGAACACCAAGTTGTTTATTATTAACATATATAACCTTATCTAAGTCCTTTGGCCGAACCATAGATTTTTAGGAATAAAATAACAATTAATAATATAATATTTGTTTAAAAACTATTTTATGTCAATTTTGACACTCTTTTGTAATTGATTTTTTTGAAAATCATAACAGAATTATTAATTCGTAAAGAGTTAATTAAATCAATACTAACATTTCATATTAACCTATAAAATTAGTGTAATTCATATGAAGTCTCAAATTATATTTATTTGTGTATTTATAACAACAATTATGTCAATATTTCATTAATAAGATAATTACTGCATCATCATTGTGTCATACATAAATTAAATTCTTTAATGTCTAAAAATTACAAATAAAATATCATTATGTAGGAAATTCTATTATCTTTCTAATGAATATTTTAGTCGAATTTATCTTATTCATAACCCTATATTAAAAATTATTTACCTATTAAACTTTGATTTTAACTATTTTAACCCTTCTTTAAATAAATTAATAATAAATGTCCTAATCTAATCCAAGTGGTCCTAAATGGTCATATTTTATTCCTAAGGTTGTTTTTGGTCGAATTAAACTTATCCAATAGAATTAGGACATGTGTTAGGGTAATAATAATTTCATTTTTACCCTTAACTACCCTATTTACTTTTAACCGTGGTAAAAAAAAGTAAAAAGTTACTATTCACCAAAAATTATTTTCATCTCATTGAACCACATTTTAGTCCTTGATATTAACCGTGTCTCTCGTATTTTCGAAATTCTACTCACAGAAGCGGAAAAATTAAGTTTTATGAAAAATTCAGTTTTTTTTACTACCACTTAGTGGTTTCACTATTCATCAAAAAATCAAAGTTTCCAGAATAATACAAAAAATTAGGCCTAAGATATATTTGATATTATGAATTCAAAAATGATGTTTATTTTACCAAATTCAAAACATATCAGTTATATTAACTAATTTAAAAATTAATTCTCATCGTCAAAACAAATAGCGTGTTTTTAAAAGATAATAACTATCAAAAGATTGACACTTGTTTATGTCTGGTTTAAATGTGAAATTACATCCAATTACCAACATTGTATTAAATTGTAAAAATATATTCTAAATATACTTTAAAACCACTCAAATTAATAATTTATCACTATTAATTATTTCAATTAAAAATGTTGTTTTTAATTAAAATTTAGTAATTTTCACTATTCATCAGAAAATGAAAGTTATCTGAAAAGTACCAAAAGTTTACCCTAAGCTAATTTCGATATTCCGAATCCAAAAATGAAGTACATTTTGAAAAATAAAATTTACCAAATTTCAAAAAGTGGTTATTACTATTCAAAACGGCTAGTTTTAATAATATTTTAATAGCATATCGTTGTTTAGTGAAACTCGGTATTGCGTACTACACACGCTATCGAGGAAGGTCATGATTTCGTGTAATGCAAGGCAAGTCAAGGATGCGTGTTGTGCAAGATACTTTTGGTGTAGTGTACAACCCAATACATTAATGAAATTAAAAGAATATTTTTCATAAAATCTCGGGGTGTTACATTCTACCCCCCTTAAAATGAATTTTTCCCTCAAAATTTGTTGGGGTTATAAATGGTTTACTAATAGAAAGTTTGCTTAATAGAAACCCACATAGTAAAAAGGAATACCAAAACTTGGCTTTAAAAACTAAATTATGAAATGTAACGGTTACCCAAATAAATTAATCAATGGGTTTCCACATAGGTGAAAATATGGATATGGAAGAGAAATCTAACCATCATGTTCTGATGGAGAGTGGTAGAGAACATGGCTATGGAAAAGACAACAATCACAAATCCATAGATTTGTGATGATCTAAGGTACCATCTGATTCATCGGATATAAGGGCACTAGGACAACATTTTTGGTTTTCAATATCATTTCCATAAAGTTGAAAAATTTGAATTAGAAGAAATACTTGCTTGATTTTGGTACAATATCACTGTTGTTGGTTCTTTGAACAATTTCCACTTCATCTCTTAATGAAATGAAGTTGAATTTTTCATTTATGAAGTGTTAGCAGATCATGTGATAGAATGATGAGTCATTCCATCTATTTCAAACAAAAGGTTAGAAAAAGTTATCAAATATACATAAGTCCATCTATGGTGAGGTTAATCGTATACGATTCCAAAAATGAACTTATACTTCATATATCATACCGCGTAATAAAATAAAACTAGTTTCTACTAACCAGGTACTTCCTTTAGTCCAGTGGTAGGCGATAAAGGCCAGTCGCACTTTGGTTGTGGGTTCGATTCCCACAGCCTTGTCCGACGTGATGGGCTGTCTCCCATCCTGCAGGTTGTCCTTTTTCTAAAACTACATTACTATAAAATCCCATAAATAATATCGAAAAAACTTCTATCATTAAACAACACTGACTTATGTCCAACATAATCCATTCCAATCTTTAGGCTTATCCAAAATAATACCGTCTAATCTCATATTATAGTGAAAACAATTACTAAAGGGTTCATACAACTAGCATGTTAATACCATTTTTGATCCCCATATATCATGAGATATGTCTTGTTGGTCACATTTCAAACATTCGAAGGCCTTAATCATGTATTCTCTTGAAAAAAATGAATACCCATTGAACCTTATTGAAAACATGAATGCTGTTAAAAGTTAACTCTTTCCACATACCAAAATCCTCAAAATTCTATATACTCAAACCATGATATCACTTAGTCCTTATATCAATCATGAGCTCATGAATACTGTAAAACATTTCATTTTCTCGTTTTCCCTTCATTATGCGCATATCATCTTTTTTTTTCAAAAATATCTCAATCACTTTTCATGGTTACCGGTACCATAAATATTCCAATATTCCACGATACTATATACAACATTATTTTGGAATCCCATTACATTAACACTTAATCATTCCACCACATCGTTATCAAATTCGACATCGCCAATAGTGATCAAATGTGACTTCCCTTTGTCCTTTGACTTAAGTGGTTGCTCATGTCGATCATCACTAACCCGTAGATTAGGGCATGCATTAGCATAATGCCCCATTTCCTTACATTTGAAGCATTGAAGTGTTGGTGGTGCGTTCTCTGCAGTCTTTTCTTTATTCACATCATTAGAAACCCTTTTTCCATTACTTAGACACTCAGCTGCTTGGTGACCTTCTTTTCCACGCTTAAAACATTTTCTAGTCCCTTTAAAACAATCTCCACCATACTTCTTTCCACACTTTGAGCATAAGGAAACATTCATCTTCTTTTCACCATTATTCTGAGATTTCTCCTTGAACTCCATCTTTCGTTTCTTGTCAAAACTATGAGATGGATAAGTAACACCAACTTCCATTTCTACCTTGATAGCACAACACACAATTTCTTCATAGCTACTGAAGTCTCTTATAGCTAATTCCCTTCGAAGATTTGGTTTTAATCCACTGAAGAATCGATCAACTTTACTTTCAGGTTGGATGATAAAGCTAGATGCATACCTTGCAAGCCTTGTAAAATTTGATTCGTATATACCAACAGATTCATCATCCTTTTGTTTTAGTTCAAGAAACTCACTCTCCATCTTTGTTCGAAGAATACGAGGGAAGTACTTATTGAAAAATAAGTTCCTGAACTCATCCCATTCCATGGACTCAATTTCATCTCTTGGCCTCGTATTCTTGATAAGATTCCACCATTGATCAGCTTCACCTTCCAAACGATATACTGCTAAGATGACTTTATCATGTTCAGAACATTGAAGAACTTAAAATATATTTTCAGTGGTACTGATCCATTGTTTAGCAACAAGTGGATCAGAAGACCCACTAAAAGAAGGTGGACGTTGCCTCATGAAGGACTCAATAGAATATTGTTCCCTTCTCTGCTCATTTGGAAGTCCAGAATGATTCATATCTTCTGTAAGTATAGCAATAATATTTTGCACTCCATCTCCCATAACATTTGTTTGTTCAGGAGGAAAATCATTGCATTGTCCATTGCATTGACCAACATGGTTCCTTCGAGTTCCAGCCATCATCTAAAACCCAAAAAGAATAGTGTGAGAGGAAAAAATCATGCTAGGGAAAACAACATAATAAAGGGGAGTACCTTAAATATCTAACATCTTGGGTTACCGTAATTCTAGTACTATAACCTATACTTATACTTAACCTTGGGTACATCACTAGACATACCTTAGAAATATCTCTAGTGATCTCACTAAAGTTATCGCATCCTAGTTTCCAAAGGTTGACAAAACTGTTCCTCTGATACCAATTGTAGAGACCCATAGCTTAATGTACATGGACATTACATTACTTTTTCGGAATACTTAGTACATAATAAAAAACAAAAACACAAGGACCGTAATAGTTTATTGTCTTTGGAAACTCGGAATATAATCTTCTAATTGTGGTGAAAGATCATCAAAATCTCCCATAAAGATCTTCTTTTTTTTACCTAAAACCTTTCTTTATATCCTGGGGAAAAAACATAAAAGGGTGAGCTCAAATGCTCAGTAAGGATAAACAAAATAAATATCAATCACATCATATTCATAAGAACATAACTTTTATAAATCTTAACCTGTAAAAGAGATCATAATTTCTTAACATGGGATAAATCATAGTAGTGAAATGTAATCCCAATAATCATAACATAAAACATGAAACATTGTGGCATACACACAGAATCATATAGAATCATTTCTTATTAGTCAAGACTCATTGCCAAGACTATCTTAGTGGACAAAGTCCATTTCTGAACCGAGTTCATTCCTGGTTTCAGTCCTGTTTCACTGAACCGGTTTAACCTACCGTTCCAGCCATGTCTATCTCATGAGATATAAAATCTTTACCCAATGAATTGGAGGGAGATATAGGTCACATCCATCTCATAATTATACCATTCATATGAGTTCCACAAAATCAAAAATCATACACCATTGCATAACCCATGTAATAAAAATGTAATTCTTAAACAACATGACATCATAAAACAATTTATATAAGATAAAGGAATTCATAAAAATAATTCCATCACAACATAATCAAATCAATGTAATAATAGGGATAGAAACAGAACCCTATATTATCTTAGATGGAAAATAATTTTGATAAAACACTTGAACTCCATTCTTGAGGAAAATATCATTTCTACTTCAAAAACATTTTCCTTTCTTAACATGTCATACAATTTTAAACTAAAAGAAGTTGATTAAAAATAAACTTGAAAACTTGTAAAGGAATCTTCTTGGAAATAATGTTTTAAAAATCCATTCATGTCGTATAAGTTAAAAAAACCTTCTTCTCATACTTTTTTCGGAAAAGTCAAAAAGTACCTCGAACGAAAAAAGACAAAAGATTCCTATCATATCTTTTACTATAAACTCACCAAAGTGTAAAAATGGATTTAAAAAATTGTAGGTGGATGGAAATAATATTAAATATTGAGGAAATATGGATGTGGATGATAAAATACACCCCATTAAATACCAAAGTATAAACAATCTCGGATAAAAGTGAGATTGTGATATTTCCCTTACCTTAGGTCAGATTTGCTTCGTAAGTTTCTGAACCTCCTGTATAATGATTTAAATAATTTCACTGACTTATTCCAGAATCATACTCATTGTTATGATATAATATATGGTTCACTTATGACTTTATATTACCCGTTCTTTTGTAAATTCCATGTTAAAGAGTGTTTTGGGTAAAATCGTTTCATTTGTCGTCCGTGTTTTGACTTGTAATTATTCATATGATTACTTATATCATGATTACTTAATTCCAGAATATAAAACATGATTTATATATAATATATATTCAGAATATACATATATATAATAAATCAGTAAATGGAAATAAATACACTGTTCATGGAGACAGTAGGTCGTACGTACGCATGAACGTTGTTTTCGTTTCCTTATTGAGTTGAATGGAATTAAGTAGATGACTTAAATATATATACACATAAATCCAGTATCATTATTATGTCATATATTTCTTGATTACTTATTATATATACTTTATAATCTCTCATGAATGGTTAACATGGAGAATGAATCTCATCGCGTCGTGGAGACGGTAGTCCGTACGTACGCACGAGCGATGATATCGTTCTCAGGATCGTGGAATTGTATTGGAGTGTATGTATACTATTTCAGAATCAATATTACTTTACAATAATCATATATAGTTATTATGTACACCATTATACCCATCCAAGTAAGGTGGTTGTGGAAAATAGATTACACCACAGCGTGGAGACGGTATTCCATACGTACGCACGCGTGGTGATTTCATTTTCCATAGGATGGATAGATGGTGAAATAGGTTTGTTTCATAATTATAATAACATATCATTATATGAGTGATACTAATGTTATTACTTCATAATTAAACAACCTAAGAAGAATAAGTGGAAGAAGAAAGAAAGTTGGAAGAATCGGTAAGGGACATTACCTCTTCTTTGAAGCGCCTCTTTGAGTCCTCCTCTTAGGGCACTAAAATTGGTTTTTGAAGAAGACCGGGACCTCTAGGATGTTTCTAGGGAAGGGGGGGGAGAATTTTTCAGGGTTTTTCCGAGCATGAAGGCTCAAAGTGGTGTGAGGAAGAGAGGGAGGAGGTGCCCTTTTATTAGGGAGGAGAGTGGCACCTTTGGAATAACTAAAAATATTATTTTATTATAAAGCCAAATTCGGTTTTAAATAGCTCCAAATTGATTTATTTCAAAGATAAGGTGGGTATGGGTCGAAATAATCTCATCCAATAGAATTTAGACATGTTTAGGTTCCTATTTTAACCTTATCATTTAGATTTAACATTAAGTTAGATAATTTTACTTTTACCGTGTCTTTTTGTGTTCTTACACTATAAGGTTAATAAACTTACTATAACAAGCCAAAATAACCCCAAGTTGTTTATTATTAATATATATAACCTTATCTAAGTCATTTGGCCGAGCCTTATATTTTTAGGAATAAAATAACAATAAATAATATAATATTTGTTTTAAAAACTATTTTATGTCAATTTCGACACTATTTAGTAATTTATTTTTTTTGAAACTCATAACAGAATTATTAATTCGAAAAAAGTTAATTAAATCAATACTAACATGTCATATTAACCTATAAAATTAGTGGAATGCATAAAAAGTCTCAAATTATATTTATTTGTGTATTCATAACATCAATTATGTAAATATTTCATTAATAAGATAATTACTGCATCATCATTGTGTCATAAATAAATTAAATTATTTAATGTCTAAAAATTACAAATAAAATATTATTATGTATGAAATCGTATTAGATTTCTAATGAATATTTTAGTCGAATTTATCTTATGTATAACCCTATATTAAAAATTATTTACTTATTAAACATTGATTTTAACTATTTTAACCCTTCTTTAAATAAATTAATAATAAATGTTCTAATCTAATCCAAGTGGGCCTAAATGGTCATATTTTATTCCTAAGGTTGTTTTGGGTCGAATTACACTTATCCAATAGAATTAGGACATGTGTTAGGGTAATAATAATATCATTTTTACCCTTAACTACCCTATTTACTTTTAACCGTGGTAAAAAAAAGTAAAAAGTTATTATTCACCAAAAAATATTTTCATCTCATTGAACCACATTTTATTCCTCGATGTTAAAAGTGTCTCTTGAATTTTCAAAATTCTACTCACAGAAGTGGTAAAATTAAGTTTTATGAAAAAATCAGTTTTTTTAACTACCACTTAGTGGTTTCACTATTCATCAAAAAATGAAAGTTTCCAGAAAAATACCAAAAAATAGGCCTAAGCTATATTTGATATTATGAATTCAAAAATTATTTTTATTTTACCAAATTCAAAACATATCAGTTACATTAACTAATTTAAAAATTAATTCCCGTCGTCAAAACAAATAGCGTGTTTTTAAAAGATAATAACTATCAAAAGATTGACACTTGTTTATGTCTGGTTTAAATGTGAAATTACATCCAATGACCAACATTGTATTAAATTGTAAAAATATATTCTAAATATACTTTAAAAACACTCAAATTAATAATTTATCACTACTAATTATTTCGATTAAAAAGGTTGTTTTTAATTAAAATTTATTAATTTTCACTATTCATCAGAAAATGAATGTCATCCGAAAAGTACCAAAATTTCACCCTAAGCTAATTTCGATATTACGAATCCAAAAATGAAGTCCATTTTGAAAAATAAAATTTACAAAATTTCAAAAATTGGTTATTACTATTCATAAAGGCTAGTTTTAATAATATTTTAATAGCATATCGTTGTTTAGTGAAGCTCGGTACTGCGTACTACACACGCTATCGAGGAAGGTCACGATTGCATGTAATGAAAGGGAAGTCAAGGATGCGTGTTGTGCAAGCTCCTTTTGGTTTAGTGTACAACACAATACATTAATGAAATTAAAAGAATATTTTTCATAAAATCTCGGGGTGTTACATACATTGTGTCTAATAGCACATTAACTTCTCACGTAGTGTAGATAATATCAATGATCAACCAATAATGGTACTAAACCCATCTTAACTACCTCATATTAAGATCCTTAAAGGATAAAATGCATTCCATGCTCTTATGATATGAGTAAATAGAAAATTTATTCTCAAAGTTATAGCGATTCTACATTTTGAAGGCACACATCAATACTGCAAAATCAAATTAATTAGCTTGATAATTCCATTCAAGAGGTTGGGGTTGGAGAGAGTCATATGCCACCACATTTTCATTCTGCATCGACACACACGCAAGACTCATACTTGAAGCATCACAAAAGACTATGTATTCCTTTTCAAATTCTGATGGGATTAAAATAAGGGTAGTGGCCAATTGTCGATTAATCTTCTCAAAAGATTTCTGACATTCTTCTATCCATTAAATTTTTACCCATTTTCAAGTAATCAAGGAAATTGGAAAAGAGGTATGAGAAAAATCAATAAAAACTACCTATAGTTTCCTATCAGTACCAATAAACTCTTAATCTCAAAGTCATTTATCAGTTTCTACCATGAAATCACTACTCCAATTTTCCCAGGCCCCACTAAGACCCCATTTTATATGATCCCATGGCCTAGAAACATGACTTCCTAAATCTAGAAAGTGAACTTGTAGAGCCTAGAATAAAGGAGAGAGTCCCCAAGATTTCATGTAACAATCCTCGAATGATTTTTCGTCTCTTCCTCTATTTCAGAATAAAAAAGGATTTCATCCATGAACACAATGAGAAATGAGTCGACGTAAAGATGGAACATGGGGTTTATATGATCCATGAAAAACACGAGAGATTTTTTTCACCTAAAAAAGACTGAAAAGAATACTCAAATCTTCCATACATTCTTTGGAAGGCTATATTTGGAATTTATTCTTCTCTATCCTTGACCTGATGGTACCTAGATCATATGTCAATCATGGAAAACCACTTTTACACCTTGAGGTGATAAATGCGTTCATAAAAAATGGGAATGTGATCTTGATTCTTGATAGTGACCCAGTTAAACTTTTTTTAGTCAATGAACAATCAGAGGGTTCCATCAACCTTTTAAGAAAATTGAACTACTGTGGCCCAAGGTCATATGCTCTGGAAAATTGATCCTTTATATTCCAAATCATTTAAAATTTTCTATAATTCCACAAATTCAAAAAGGTCCATCTGATAAAATGGAAAATATATCAAATGTGTGCCCGATTACAAATTTATGGTGAACTCCACATCACATTCTGGAATTAAACCCATGAAATCATATGGAAACACCTTTGGAAACACATATACAACAAAAGGAAATGCTTATTTAGAACATATACCATCATCCTCTAACATAAGAGAAGATACAAAGAATATGAGGCCAGTTAACATTGAAATTGGAGATCCATATCACCCTAGTTTGGGATCACATTCACCTTTTACGACATGGGTACTTCCATCAGGTGCCATAATAATTAGTCACTAGAGATAGTAGTTAATGTGATCCCCAAAACAAAACATTCAATCCATGATAAGGATCACATCAAAAAGTTCCATATCCAAAACCAAGAAATTATATTCCAATTCGACCCCAGATAGAGTAAGATCATAGGATGGGCATATAAAACCATGTTAAATCTTCTTTCTGAGATGGGTAACTCACTCCATTCCATTTGGCATAAGCCTTTATGGTAATTTTATCAGTTCCCTAAGATGGGAAGAGCTAAAAGAATTCTAATCACCCATATAAAATAAAGAGATAGTTATAGATGATGAATCAAGAAGAAAACCTCAAAATATAACAGGTCCTACATCTAATTGTACTAGAACGTGGTCTATAGAATTAAGGTTCTTCTTCTAAACTTATTACTGAGGTTGATTATAGACGTGTGGCTCTACCTTGAGTTAACTCTATCTATAAGTGGATATGTCTAGGACATGACACCTAGTAGACTGAGAACCAATTACCTATGATGCATTATACTGAGCTAGTAATTATTTTTGCACTAAGAATCCTACACCACTATGAGTCAGAAAAAAACACTTACAAAACCTCTGCAAGTGACACAAGTTCTCACACTGATGGCAGGATCTAGGTGAAATTGTAAATATGATGGCATGGGAAAAAACTTTTGGTAGTAGTAACATATAATTGAACAACCACCAGTGGTTGTAGACACAGATGGTTGGGAATAGTGATTGGAGATAACAACTATATTTTTATCCTTCTCATCATGCTTCCTTTTCTTATCATATGTACCACATCCACCCTATCCCATAGGTAGATTCATCCCACAAAAATATGATTTACCTGCTTAGTCAATCTTCACCACCAAAGCTCGATCCACCACCTCATAATATTTCATAAGATAAAATAAGAATACTTATAATTGAATATCCTTCCAGAAGCCCATTTCAAATCATTGAGACATTATATGCTTATTGGGACCTTATGTGTGAAGTGGACCAATTCGTCAAAAATGTTTGGATTATTCCAACATGGCCTGATATCCCGAATGGATTTTAAGAACTCCAAGATCATGGAAAAGAAAATGGTATTTAGGAATTAATTTCCATTAATGACACCATTATAGTCCTTCCAACCCATCTGTTTATTTTTTCCAATCTAGAAAACTGATTCCAACCATCTCTAATGGCCATCCAATATGAATGAAACATATTTTACCTTGACATATTCTGGAGTCTGTAGAAACTCAAATATCATCTCTATACTTTCTATACAATATCCCTATTCTTGGGGGTCCATGCTACCCCAAAAGGAAGGTATTATGTTTTGATGAACTATTAGAATATATCCATTGTTGGTCTTGGTTTATATTCTTAAGCCTGATCCAGAGCAGATTTATCTCCCTGATCTAAAGTATGTACAGTTGAAACCACTTTCTCAACTAATATGTGATCAATTTGTGTGGTATAATTACCTTTGGATTCTTCCCATGGCTTTATAGGAGGTCTCTATGGAGGCATGATGCTATACCATTAAGAAAAAGGGATACCATCACTTCACTATTGAGAGAAATTTCAGCAATAACAATATTTAAATGTTCTTGTAAATCAAAATGAATCCATACCAAACACAATAATACATTAAATGAATCAACCCTATCTCAATGTCCATGCATAGTCTACAAAAAGTACATCACATATATGTGATGAGTCACACCATATCCCAAACATCACATGGTTACAAAAGTCTTGTCATTAGGTGTGTGGGCCAGACACCCCACTCCTAACTTGAACATCAAGATATGACATTCCAAAATCCTATATATATAGTCTATCTTAAATGACATGATCCATAGAATGGTAAAATACATACCTAAAGCATTTTTTCATGTACCAGCATGAGCATCCATCCATCCTAACACCTGTCCTGGTATATGGAATGGCCTGAAGGGCGTTCTCGATCCCCACAAGCTGAAAAAAAACAACCTCGACATAATGTAAAAAATTTGGAAATAATTTCACCCATTAAAACAACTATATAACATTCCAAATTTTTTACATTAAATCAGAACCAATAGTCATAAGATGAGAGACCAAAGGAAACACTAATAACACAAGTTAAACATTTATCATTTACAAAAAAACCAATAAAAAAACAAAAGTGGAGGGGAACCAACTGGGCCAACATTGCTCCATGAAACATGTTGGTCGACATCCTTATGCCACCAACACCACCTCTTATCCAAAAAGTTACTGCTAGCACAAAGAACCACCATCACCCCCACAGAATTCCCTTCCATTACCCTAATCAAACACAAAAAGGTATACTATACCTGAAGGTGTATGTAGGTTGTTAGATAATTTTCCTAGTATTATAACACCAAAAAATATTTTGTGGGATGTCATTAAATGATAAATTTACAAGAGGGTTTTCAATAAAAATAATATTACAATTTAATTAAAACATTATTTTTCATAATAGATAAAATGAATGGGAGAACCAGTTCAAATCGAAAAAAAAGTATGAGAAACATTGACAATATCTAAGTATATAGGGGTAGTGGGTTCCATGTATCCACATACTCATAGAGATAAAATCATATACCTGATGTTCCATCTCTTTCTTGAGCCATCTAATCCCCATCATGAATGTTTAGTTAGTGCTGTGATGTAGTCCTACTTGGGGTATTGGGCCTCAACCCTTCCAACTCACCTACTGTACTAGAACTAGTCTACATACCAAGATATCTATGTTTCCCATGTTCAATATTCCAATCCCCATATCAATTGAAATCCCTTTTTATAAAATCATAATCCTAATAATTGAAATCACATTTTACAAATAACGATTTACAATGTGAAAATATCCATCAAATATGAACACACATCGAAACACAAGGAAAACAAATTTCACACCACCCACACAAAAACCAAAAAGATTTAACTCAAAGAAATAATATCAAAACCAACCTATATAAGTTTAACCACTGTAGAAATGGTGACACAAGAAATTAGGTAGAAGAGACCAAGAAGTGATAAGGATAGAATATAAGAGAGATATACTTGATGATTCCTAGAAGATACAAATCCAAAAAAACCCAAATATTAGATACCAAGGGATTAGAGAAGGATAGAGAGGAACTACAATGGATTGAAGAGTTGAATGGGTTGATAAAAAGGGTTGATAGGCTATTAAAATGAGTGAGGAAAAAAGTTGAAATCCATGAAATAACTAAGATCTAGAAGGAAGAATGGTTTGGACACACGGTCTTCTAGATTATGTGCCAATCGTGCAACAACTCTATCCAAGAAGAAATATGGCTACATGGTTTACCATTAGTTGGTTCACGCCCATGCTCATAGACATGTGTCTTGGATAGTTTCATTTTCTTTATCACATGGTTATCCTAGTATGGAAACATTCTTATGGGATCAGTTGTATGACCTGGAAAATATCACTATCTAGGGTAAAAAATTTCAACTAACAATGTTCCAGCAATGCGCCTCCTTTTTTCATCCTTAAAAGCACCAATTTTCTCAAAACCCACTAATAAATCTAAGTAATAAAGATAAGATCAAAAATAAATGAAAAATTACCTAAAAACACCATGGTTGTGACATTTCACATGTTTAATTTCATTAAAAGGATAGTGGAAAAACAGAAGACTCTTTTTAGACCATGATCATTTCTTAATAAAATTCCATGATTTTATAATAGGGTTTTTAAATTCTATAGGCAATCTGTCCAAAACCAAGCATTCAAGGGTCTATTTAGGGTTTAGGATGATATCCTTGAATTCATTATCAATGATTATTCATCATTGAGAACCACTAAACTTGTTAGAAAATAAATCAATGAAATCTTTTATAGAGAACAGTAAGTAAATCATTTTTAAAAAACATTTTAAAACTGTGAGATATTTACAATTGGGTTGTTGGAACAGTTTCCCTGATAAATTACCATATTTAGGGAAATGTCTATCATGGGGTGTGGAGAAAAATTATTTCATATGTTAAAATTAATTATAGAGGCTATCCTTGGTTTTCTCTATATATAATCTTTCAACAATCATGTGTATCAAATTTAATTAGATGAAAGGTGGGGGGATTATTTTTAATTTTTTTTTTATTTTGAAAATAAAAGAAATAAATGAAAAAAAACTTGTAAATATATTGATGAATCAAGTGATTACTAATTTAGATATTAAAAGGGTGATCAAGTCATGGTTGTTATTTCAAATTCATTGTCATCCTGATTCTAGGTTATTCAATCCTCTTATACTATGTTAATTAATATTACATTTAGCAGCCACTTCCTCTCACTGCCTTGTTAAAATTGTGATGTTGAAAATAAAACATAACAAAATATTTTTTTGGAATACCCTCCTTCCAAAATGATATATAGTTACAGTGAATTGGCTTAATTTAATTAGTAAATACCTGAATAGATCTTGATTACCATAAATAATAGAGTCTACACTACCCCTATATATACTAAGGATTATTAAGTACTTCATCACTAAGCTGTATTCTATTCCCTCATATATAAATCATAATTTGTTGGATGGAGATAATAACCATTTACCAAGTAAATAACATTAATAGAATCTAAAATCAAATATACACTCACTTGATAATAAATTTTTTATTTGAATATTTATGTAAACATAAGAGAGAAATAACTGGATTTTATTCAATGAATCTCTAGAACTAAAAAATTTAAAAAATAATACCTCTCCATACCAACAAATCATATGTTAAACCTACCATGTGAATGGTATCTAATAAGAATGGGGAATAGTAAGACATTATGAAAAAAAGAAAACATAAAAATGAAATCGAGAGAAGAAAATTTATTCTCAATAATCAATCCATCAAGAGTTTTCAAAGTTTCCATAAAATAGATAACCAAAAATTTCCAGGATTTATTAATAATCATTCTCATAATTATATTTATTTTGATGCTTAAAACATAAAAATACTTTATATAACATTATAAAAATTTATTCCTAAAATACAGAAGCTATGTTCTTATAGATGAATAGATCTTTGATCTTCCTCCATTTTGAAATGTGTAAATTATACATTAATGAGATCATTTATCCATGAAATTTAATTCCTCACATGAAAAATTGATTCCTATTTAATATCCAACTAGAATCACCTAATTTATTATCCTATAGATTCATATATTACTCATCTAATAAATGGTGTTCAATTCTATTGACCAAAAATATTTTCCACGTTGACTGATTTATTTATGCCCATGGTGATTTAATGAGAACTAGAGACAATTGATTAATTTGAATCCCATGAACAGTGTAATATTAAAAAATTATTTCATCAGTTTGGATCAATATTTATAATTTTATGATATAAGTAATGAAGTGATAAAAATATTTAAAATTAAATAATTAAAAACATTTAACATTTAAGCTCAAAAATATATAATATAATACAATTAATATCTAATTGAAAAATTTATGTGGATTAAATAACAGAAATTCACCTGAAAAATTTTGAAAATATTATCTATATATGCTATATAATTCTTTTCTCAACCATCCCATTAATAAAACCCCCCATATGTGACCACAAGATCATAAACAAATCATTATAGTATAAAACATTTATAAGAAATGTCTTTTATAAGCATTTCATCATAGCATCATAGAAAAACTCATGGAAAATAAACGAGTTGCATAAAAGTTTCACTATAACATAATTAATATCTGAGAAAGAAATGAGTTTTTATATAATCATCCTTACATCATCATCGTCATAATGCATCCAAAAAATGAGATTGTATGGTATCATTAGACCATTTCCCAAGTAACTCATTTTTATAATAAAAGGATGTAATCTTAGATAAAAATTAATTTAAAAGATATATGTAATATTTCATGAGGAAAATACACTTTTTCATTTTGAAACCTCTTAATTAAAATATAAAAAATTCTTAAATGTTAAGGGAAGATTTATCTTTGAAGTTAATCTTGAACATTTTTAAAGGAAGCTTAAATGTATTTTTTGTTCATTATGGAAGAAAATTTTGTTTCTGTCGTGTACATAAAGACAAATACCGCTTTTATGTTTTTGTTAAAAAGTGAAAATTATATCATTTAGAAAAAGATAAGAATGTGCCTTTTATTTTTAAAATTAATCACTAATTAAAATTACATTAAAAGATCATAGGATTATTAATATTTTTGAAAACATTTTTTTGGGAAACATATACATGGAAGAAAAAATGATTTTTGAATGAAATGATAAATAATGATTATTTTTCATTAAAAAATATTTCATTCTCAACAATAAAAAAAGGGTGGAAAATGAATGGTAAAAATTTATTCTATATAAATAACATGTGGATAATAATATTAATGTAATTTTTGAGATATATTTCATAAATATTATTCATCATAAACTTGATCATAAATGATACCAATATTCAATGAGTTTTAACATAATTCCCTTACTTCATTGTTAAATTTGGGATCATAATCCCCATGAGAGAAAGAAAATTGGATGGATATGTATATCTAAAAAATGTCATGATATTAATCATATAATATATTCGTGGGTAGTATATACTGCATATAAAGGAAACAATTGTGGAATATGTCACGAATCTCACTGAAATAAAATTGAGATGAAAATAAATTACCTTAAGTTCCACTTTCTTAGAAATCAATCAGACCTCCTTTATAATAAACTATAATATATTATAATTATACACTATAATAATTTCATAAATATATCATATATGACCCCCTTATATAATTTCAATTCAAATTTATTAAGAATTCATTAAGTTAACTATTTTGTTTTTTCTGAGAATTATGGTTCATTATTCCTGATCTTGTACATTTATCATGGTTCTATAATCTCCCAAATGTTATTAATTATTTAAATATAATACAAATTTATGATATACAAATTTATATTCAACAAAAAAATTTATAGTTATAATTTTTTCTGCACTATTCATGGAGATTGAAGGCCAAACACATGCATTAATGATGGTTTCACTTGTTGAAAGATGTAAGGAATGAAAGTTAAATAATATTTCACCATTATACAATATTTTTATACCATATATTTAAATATTATATTTAATTAAAAATAAATGTATTACCATCCATGTATATAAAGGAAGAAGTAATAATCACATCGCTTCACAGAGATGGTAGTGCACAGGTACACCCAAATGATGTTATCATTTTACAAGGGATTGAAATAATGGGGATAATGGTTATTTCCCCATAAATAATAAAAAATATATATATTTAATATACTTAATTAATAATTTAAAAATGGATACCAAATATTTATATGAGGTTCAAAAAGATATAAAATAGAAAATGATCAATTAAGAGTTATACAACATCATTGAAAAATCTTCTTTAGAGTACACCTTAATCATTGAAAGGTTGGTATTTTAGAAATAAAAAAGATCTAGGATGAGGTAAAGTATTCATGTAAGGTATTATGGCAGTAATTAGATGATCTAAAAATTTTAAACATTGTGAATAATTTGGATAGGAGGTGTGCCTTTATATGTGACGGTAGGGGAACACATGGAATAACATAAAGTGTTAAATTAATATAAATAATTTTTTGTATGAAAATGGCTCAAAAATTATATAATTATAATATAATATGAGTATTTTTCGGCATCAAGTTATAAAATAATTTTTTAACATGTTTAGGTGATAATTTCACCCTTATCCTCATGTTGTAACTCTATGTTAACCCTTTTGATAAATACCACAAAAAATGTTTTTTACTCTTTAAGGATCAAGAATGGTACCGTAAAAAATAAAATTGACACATAAATAGATAATGATTAATATTTTAAACTATATAAAATACACTTGGTTGAAGATAATATTTTTTTTAATTGTAAATCATTTAAAAAATTTTTTATAAATTATCATTAATATAATATTTTAGAATTATTAATTTAATTTGACTTTCAAAAAAACATGTAAGGAATATTTTTTGAATATAAACCAATAAAACATCCCAAATATTTTACATTTATTTTAAAAAAATATCGTAACACGTTAATTAGTCCAATTTTATTACAATTATTATATTTATAATCACTTATTTTTTTAAATAATTGAATAAATAATGTGTTGGTGTTGCATAAGATTTTAAGGAAATTATTTAATCTCTAAAAAATAAAAATAAATTACTATGATATAAAAAATAAACTTATTATTAAAATAATTTTTTAAAACATGTGTTATCTCCTATTATCATTATAATAAAAATTATAGTTACTAAAGGGAATATAGTGACATTTCATATTTATTCTTTTCCTAAATGAATATTATTGTCATAATCAAATAATAAATGGTATAATGTTTCAACATATTATATAATTGGATTTAATTGGGCGAACTCTTATCATCCAATATGAAATATTAATGTTTTATAATATTTTAAATAATTATCCCATAGTTGTAACCATATTTTATTCATTTCACCCTTACGGAGGTGATTCTTTTAGCAAAGTTACTATTCAAAATGATAAAAAAACAAAAGGGATAAATTTAAAAAAAATTAATATCCTAATTCAAAATATGGGAACCATTTTTCATGGTTTCATTTTTATAAGTGTATTAAATTCATTTTAAAATAAGTTTCCATGACTCTATGAAAACCTTTATTTATAAAAATGTATTTTTATGTATAAAACATGATTTATTCTTATCTAATCCATTGATAAAACAATAGATAAATATGAAAACATTTGATTAAATATATAATTCATAAAATTATACATAACAATACACCTATAGTAATTAATTTAAATTATAAAGATAAAAACCAATTGAACGCCTAAAAAAAATTGTTTAGAAAAATATCTCTTGTACATTTAATTTATTTTTAATTATTTTAAAATTAATCGATAACCAATCAATTAATTTTTTACATTTGAAGAAAATAATTTTTTATAATTTATATAATCCTATTTATTTCCTAAAATACAAGGATTAAGTAATAATTTTCACATCAAATAACAATATTTTAATAATATATCATGGTTTTTTAACCTCGGAGTTGTGAGTATCACATGCTATTGAATAAAATAATTTTGATGAAAAGAAATATATCATAAAATATTTTTTTGTTATAATAGATGTGAATATATTAATTAATTATATTAAATTTACACTTAATATCATAAAATATTGAAATATCATTAGAAAGATACATTTTGTGAATAACATTGTAGGGAAAGGACACTTAGCTGGAGAAATTCAAAGGATCTAAGGATACAAGATATCACTATTACTCCATTGAAAAAGGGTTTTACTGTAATTATATAAATTTTAATATTATTATTATAATTTTATTCTGCTGAAATCTATATAAGGATTCAAACTTATATTATTAAAATTCCATTCTCTGAACCATTGTAATCATTGTAGCAAGTTATTTGAGTGAGGAAAATGTAATTTTTTTATTACTCGGATTCTCCAAAAAAAATTAATGTAACCTAGTATTTTATTATGAGTTTAATGATTATTTATTGAATTTGATATTCCTAGTATCTTTAGGATTATTTTTCTAATAAATTCTTGAAGAAGTTCCAAATAATGGAATTTAGATGAATGGAATCAATTTTTATTCCACAATCCCCACTTTTGGCATAATATTAGGTTTAAATGTATCAAGTTTTTTTTATGTTGATTTTTTCTTCAAGTTTCAAACTAATGAAATGATCAGTATAATAAATAAAAAATGTGGACCCATTTTTATGATATTTGTTTCCAAATTTCAAAAAATTGATGAAATACTATTTTCGATATCTTCACATAAAAATATACATATTTTATAGAATCCGGGTTGTATACAGACTGGAGGTTCACTCACTGATAATGTAACAGAATTTATATAATAGAAGAATAAATTATTTATAATTTGAAATCCTCAACATCTATTCAGATAAAATTATTTTTATTTATGACTGAGATATAAATATAAAAGAGGAAAATTTATATGTTTCATACAATTAGATTTAATATTAGAGGAAACAACCATTTGAATTTTTTTAATGCTTTTTTAATTATGACATTACGGTTTTGATGTAGTGCTTGTGAGATGTTAATTATAATGTAACCATTTATAAAAGAGTTTTAACAACACTATCAATACACTTAAATCCACAAGTTTCCATAAAATACGATAGTGATTTTAAATTGTTTTCCCCTAATGATTTAAAGTACTACTGATATATATAAGATTTAAATTAAGGATGAAGGTCCCGCTATAGAGAATAAGACAATTGAGAATGGTTTATAATATAAACAAAATATTTCTATTTAGGAATATTTATATGATGATATAATTAATAAAATAGTAGGATTTATATTATTTAATATTTGAAGTTTAAGCGAGATGCTTAATGGAAATATTATAGTTATATGTCACTTTTTTTAAAAATAAGTTATCTAATTGAAAATTTTCCTAATAAATTTCATGATAATGAAATGAATGATTGGAACTAAAGGAGTCATATAATAAAGTAGATAAATTAATGAAATGGAACTGAAAAATTTTTAAAGTACAAACACTTTCCATAATCAATAAATCATCTGATGAATTAAAAGTAGAGTAGATTTAATATAAAAAGGAAAAATCTAATGAAATAATTGTAATTACATTAAATAATTTGAATGATAAAATTTTTATTTCAGATATGAGGTTATGTATTAATGAATTTTGGACTTGAAAATTGAAGTAGTGGCCTCTTAGGTGAGATCGATATATATAGAGAAATAGAAAATGAAGAAAATATTTTTAATTATTGTATTATCATAATAAAATAACCTGAAGATGATATTTATTATTTTAATGAATAAAAATTAATTTCAATATATATAAAAAATCAATAAAATAAATGTGAACTAAAAAAATAGATGATAAACAACAATTATTGATGGTTTATCCATTATAGTGAATGAAAATAAAAATATTTTTGGGAAAGATAATGTTTTGGCCTTGGAAATAGAAAGGTATTTTTATGATAACCTAAGGTTATCAACCTATAAAATGCATAGTGAAAATATATTGAAATTGTGAACAACAAAAAATGAGAAGGAAAAGGATAAGTCATATTAATTCACATATATGATAAAAGATTTTACAAATAATTAACCTTCTATTTTTTAAGGAAATTATGGATTATAATATAATAATATAAATGTTAAGGTAAAACCTCAACATAAAATAAGGGTTGTTGTTTTAATAAATAAGGTTTATTTGGGAAACCCCAAAAAGTAAAAACCACTTTAAGCATCTGAAAAATTCAGCAAATTAAATTTTCCATTATTCTGATAAATTTTCTCATATGACTGAATATTTTTCTATAAAAATTATTGAAGAACATAAAAATAATCTATGGAAAAAAAGCGTTATTTTGAAATTTATAATAAAAGAAACATCATATTATAAATTTATTGTATTTATTGTGAATGACAGATCCTCAAATCCATTTATTTTTTCTTAAAATGATAAAAAGTTTACATATGAGAATAAATTATTTTTATGTAAGAATATTTCAGAATATAGTACCATGGGAAGAGATTAAAATAGAAAAATAAATTTTTAAATCATATAAGTAATTAAATTTAATACATATTGGTGATTAATTTTATTTAATGATATCACACAATTAAGTTTAAAAACCTAGGAGAATAGAACTATAAATGAGAATGAAAATGTAGTTGAGGTTGAAATTAAGGCTTATGATGGATAAGGGATCTGGATTTTCGATAGTCCATGTCCCTCCAACATTATATTGGATATTAATTTTCAAAGAACATTAAATAAAATTATATGGATATGTTATATTTTTTAAATCCCAAAGCATTGTAAATTAATGTCTTCGGGAAAGAAATATTTAGATGATGAGATTTAAGAGAAGTATTTTTTGTTTATAGAAGGATTAAGTTATAGATTTTGAGTGTTATTTAGCTTTTTGGATTTGATAACTCTATACATATCAATAAAAATACTTTAATAATAAAATTAAATTATGGTTTTATGGTGACGAAGGGGAGAATAACTTGACGAAATTAATAAATAATGGGAAGATTCATTCATATTGACAAAATTGGATAATATATTTTATGGAAAAAAATGATTAATCATATAAATCATCAATATATAGAAGTCTTGAAAAAATATATAATTTTAAAATACATATCCATAATAATTATAAATGAAGGTCACATTTTTAGAGCATACAATGTGGGAAAATTAAAATTAAAACATATAAATCTAATGAAAAGAAGTCAAATAATCTATTAAAATCTAACAATGTAGATGTATATTGATTAATCATCCCCAAAAAACTTCTACGGTGAATGGTATAATCTTTTTTTCACAGAATATTATTGTATTATATCCTAGGTTATTCCAATTAGACATGATCGAGATGTGTTGAATTGCATAAATAGATAAAAAAGACACCTAGAAAATATGTTTCAAAAGAAAATGGTAAATATGATATGTAATAATGTAATAGAAATTAAAGTACATTTTATTGAATAATATAAATATAAGTATTAAATATTTAATCATGTTTTGGCTATGAAGATACCCCATGAAAATGGGGTAGTTGGAATAAGAAAAAAACAGTAAATAAAAATTCCAAAAAAATGTTGATTGCAAATAGGTTTTGAACCAAATAAAAGGAAGATGTAGTGATGATAAAAATATATATATAAATTATCTTTATTTAAACAGGTAAAGGAGAATAAATCATTTTATATTTAGTAAAATTAAAATATAAGTCTTCATATTTTATAGTATTTGGAGGTATGTGTTACAATTTTATCAAATAAAGAAATATGATGAAAATTTGTGAATAGAGATGATCAAGGTATTTTTCATGGATACTCGTTCAAAATTAATTCATATAAAATCTATAATAAAATGATTGGGTAGGTAGTGGAAAGAATGGATGAAACTATAATAGGATATCTATATGATAACTAGTAAAATAGTGATTAAAACATAAAAAAAAGTAAAATAAATTCCTTGAAATTTAAAAACAAAAAGGTGATTTTATAACATATATTGGAGATAAATAATGTCATAATGAAGAAATAATACTGATAAAAATGATAATGATATATTTATTATCTCTATAAAACCAAATAATATAAAAATATTAGTAAATGAATAATCATTGGTTAATGAAATGAATGAGTTACTTGAACAAATAAAGAACATTAAAACTTGAGAACTTGTTCCATGACTATATAATAAAAAATATTATTGGAAAATATATTTTTAAATAAATTCAATTGATTGTGAAATATTTTTAAATAAGAAAAGTATTGGCTGTAATTGGTGCTCCTGGATTGAAGGAATAAATTCTTCTAAAAATTCTTATCATGCGTCAAGATGGTTGAAATTATCCTATTATTAGAAACATTTTCCTTGATGAGGTTTAATGACTTGTAAATGGATGTTAGTTCTACCTCTTATAATGTGTTTTAATAAGAAGATGTTTTTATATAGTATCCTGATGTTTTTTAACATTATAAGGATTGAATGAGGGGGTAAAGAGAGAATAATAATGATAGTACATGTCAATGAATTATATGTGGTGGGTCTAAAGAGAAAAAAATCATATAATTTATAGAGATGATAATAATTATATTTATAATGGATATACTCATAATACTCATTTTTTTTGTTATATAGTAGAATGTAATTGGATACCATAGAATAAATAAAAATTATTGATATTGTATTGTATAAAATATTCTGAAGAACTAATATTGTTTATGAAACTTATTTGGAAGTAAGGTAGTTAGGTGAACCAAAGGTGAGTAATTTAATAGTATTTGATATGATACTAAATTTCATCAAAATTACAATAGACTATTGATTATATTGTACAGGAAATTGTTTTAATGAATTGATGTATTTTAGAGATATTGATTGGGAGAGTTTTATGGATAATAAAAATTAAAATATAAGGTAAGATTTATTTTTTAGAATCAAGTGCATATATTGGTTCTTTAAAACAATTATGTCATTTCACATATCATTATATAGGGAGAGTACAATGATATAACAAAAGCTTGAACACGTTTTATTTTGATAGAGAAATGAATGGTGGATATTTATTGTGATGTTTGAATTCCTATATTACATAACTTTCATGATAGTAGATCCATGAATCATAAAAAAACATCGCTTAGTACCCAAAGGAAAATCATATATTGAAAAAATATCATTTAATAAATTTTTTTTATAAATTATTGTGAAACTTGATTATATAAGCACAAAATATCATATAACAGTTGTGATGGAAATAAAAATCTAAAAGGAAGTGTTTAAAAGGAATGGTTGACCATTGGTGCTCACCCCCTTCTTTTACTTGAGGGAATACAGAAAACCCCCACCCTAATGTATTTAATATATTTTATATTGTTAATCAATATAGTTTTAAATAATAAAGCACAAACCATTAGGATTATATTCAATCGGGATAACAATGGGGGTAAAAAATTTATATAGTTAATAGGGTAAAATAATTATAATATCATACATTTAGAAAAGGTTATTTAGTTGGAATTGAGGAACGATGAGTTACTATAATGTAGAAAATCATGTTAAAATAGAAACTAATTATGATATTTTTGAATTTTAATTAAAAATTTCAATCATTCCTATTTCCCGCATTTATCTTCACTCAAAAATGTTTTGATATTATAAATATAGTGTCATAAGTATTTGATAATGTCTGAAATATCATTTTATTTTAGTGTATTTTCATCCAAACCAATGGGGGAGATAATTGATCCAACCATTTATCTTTAAAATTTTGGGCTTTATTTAATAGAATATTTTTTGGAGAATTATTAAAGTAAATAAAAATGGACATAAAAAATCAATGCACAAAAACCATTATAGAATTCATTGAAAATGTTTGTAAATTTAATTGAACATTTTGGTTAGGAATTCCAAGCGTACCTAAGTCTAGGAATTTTGGGTGAAGGATTTAGAAATTTATATATTTCAAAAATATATATATTTTCTACTCAATTATATAATCTATTATATTCGGGAGTGTTATAAATTATGTTTTATGATACAAATGTTCTATTGAAAATATAAAATATAAATTGAAAATTAATGGAAAATTTATTATTCTATTATGCACAACTGATTGTGAACATATATAAAATCGATAATCCGTTGATGGAAAAGATACCATTACTATGAGGAAAATGTATTTTTCCCTAATATAAAATTTATCATACCATAAATAAAATTTATGATGACACAAAGGATGATTTCTTATACAAAAAATGGTAAATTCAACACAGAGTATGCAAAATAAGAGACATGGAGAAAAATAATTATATTCAATAAGGGATATTGTACTATTCAAATGAAATGATTATATTGTTAATGTTAAGTAATAATGTAAATCAAAATGAAATTTCTTAATGATATTATTTAAATGACGATGATTCATTATTACAATGATAATTGGGAATATTAATTAGAATATAATTCACTGAAAAATTGGTGTAAATGGAATAAATAATTGTGGTAAAATGTGAATTTAAGTAGAAAATACATTATTAAGTGGTAATATTAAAATTTTAATACCTTATTCAAGGAATATAACTTAACAACAAATCGAGGCGTGCATTTTGATGGATATAAAAATGGGTAAAATCTATTTAGATTTCATTAAAATAGGAAACAAATGTCATGGGGATGGTGGTGGATCAAGGATAATATAATATATTTTACAAAATATATAGATATATTTATTTTTTATATGAATAAATAAATATAATTTTTTAAATTTATTAGGATCAATGAAAATATATCTTATATGTGGTTAAAATTATAAGAAAAGAAAAATCGACTATAGAAAGACGAAGGAGTGTAGAAAATTAGTATATCATTGTTATACCATTTAAAAAATATGTCATATTCATTATTGTAATGGATGTGTGAAAAAATATCAATAAATAATTATTCCTAGGGTAGAATAGATACTTTATTTACACCAATTTAATATATTTTTACAGATATTCAGGTTAGATGAAAAGTGATTCATTCTGTGTCCTTGTATTAATATCTATAATGTATGTGAATCAAGTAATTATTGCTTTCACTCTACATTATTTTTTCTTTAATTACCAACATTTTGTAAGGTTGATAAGAAATTGTTTTAAAAATAGATGAAAATGATTTAAAAGATGAAATTAAATATTAAAATAATCACTTATGAAACCATTCCCACTCTAATGATATAATAACGTTACCTAAGTATCATTCACATATTATTACATAATTGTTAGTATGAAATACCATAAAACACATCCAAGAAACTTGTCTTTCTAATTCCTTATAGAGATTAGATACATAATAGATTAATTTGGAAGATAAACAACATAATATTTATTTAAATATCTATAATGTTATCTTGAATAACATTGATATTAAATTACTTAATAGGATACCCTGAAAAAATATATAATGGAAAGGGGTGAGTTATAAATCCCATTATGTGAATAAACATGATGTGTAACAAAAGATTAAAGAGGCATGACATGATATTATAAGAGAGGAGGGTCGCATATAATCACATGGAATCATGTAATAAATAAGGGGATATCATAAGTAATAGATTAATAAGATTGTGGAAATTATATAAAACATGATGTAAGAACCCTGGTTTTTAGAACGAGTTAAATTTTCAGACCCTGTTTGAAATTTCTACTTTTCTATAAAATTCTGGCTGATTTTCGAGACGTCTTGAAAATCTGGGAAATTTCTAGAAATTTCCAGACTACACACCGTGTACTCCCAAGTACACGCCCTATATCAGTTAGGAAGGTGACAAAGCGTCTGAGGACAAGTACATGTTGTGTGGTACCCCGTCGCTAAATTTCCATCTACGCGGCGTGTAGTCTTCCTTGACATGCCGTGTAACCTCTTTTCATGTAAATGGTTGATCCCCTGACCATGTGTTGACCATGTACATAGTGTAAGCTGTGTACTAGACTCCTCTTAAGTCGGCGTATGAAAAAGCCATCTACAGGGCGTGTAGTCTTGAAATACACGCCGTATGATTTTTTTTATTTGAGCATCTGAGGTGTCGTCACTTCTTATTTCTGAAACCTTCTTCTTCTTCTCCGTTGGACGAACAATTTGTCTGAAAACCTCCGACGAACACAATTCCTCCAAGAATCGTCATACTTTGCCCGTTCTTCAATAAGTCAGTGGCTATGGGACCGCATCGAAAAGGGTAACCCCGCACACCCTTCTTCGTCCTTGATTACTCCTCTATTTCTCCACAGTTTCCATCCAAGCGGAATATGTAGGGATTTGACAGAAATGAAAATCTTCTGCGACTTAGACCAATTCAGAGGCTAACATCTGAGGAGTAGCCACATTCGAGTCAGAGGTGGGTGGTTCATACCATATTTTGTGTTTTCATATACTTTTGGGGGTTGCTGCCTTCAAGTGAGATGTTGGGTATTGAGTGAAACCCTATTTAATTTTTTTTAATTAATTATCTACATTTTGGAATGCGTATGGGTATTTCCTGGCCCTGTTGTGATTGAGCGAGGCCGAGTTAGAGTTCGTTGCTCATTTGGGGCAATTCGGCCGGGGTGCCAAAATGCGTATAAATTGGGCCATTGTATAAACCACTGTGTTTAGACTGATTACTGAATTTTCTTGAGTTAAACTGTTGGGTTAATTGTTAAATTATGAATAATTTAGGTGCTGGTATTGGACATCACAAGTTAGTGCAATTTGACTGTTTAGTAATTGCATGTTTAAAGTGGTGCCTTCGATTTTGTATATATATGCAATGTGTGATATTTAATGTTTTGAAATGATTAGTTGTGTTGGGAGTGGCCCAGATATATTCTGGGTGATGTGGATCATAGGTTAGGGCTTTTCCCAGGATACTTGGGTGGTTTCTACCACGGTATTGGGTGTCATGGACATCGGTTGAGGCAGTTGGACTATCAGGTTTGGCTTGGACCGGGTACTTGGATGACAAGACCATCAGACTTGAGCGACATGTTCGCAGGGACATGAGGTGTCAGAGGTGTTGAGGCTTAGGAACTTATTGAGGTGATCGCCACTCACTGGGTACTTTTGAGTTTTGTGCACACAGATGGACTTCGTGATGAGGTGGTACAGCCACTCGCTGGGTAGAGGCCCCCGATTGAATCAGTTAGGTGTTATTGGTTTGGGAGTGCTTGCCATAGGAAGCCACATGGAAGGTGAGGAGCCTTCGAGAGATAGCATTTTGGATGTCAGGTTGGGGGCTGAGGCTCGCTGTGATTTTGAGGGAAGATATCGTTGTCCCTCCGGGTATTATTTGAGGGCAGACATCGCTGTCCCTCCATGTATCATTTTGAGGACATGTATCGTTGTTCCTCTAGATGTTGTGCCAAGGGAAGGTTGAGCTTTCGAGCAGGGTTATGATTATTGGGCGTACCTCCAGGATGTCGGTACTTGAGATACATGGTGTCAGGCGGCACGTGGTGCCGGGTTCAGACCAGAGATTTCGGTGTTGGCCGAAGAAGGTGATACTTCCTGGTGGCCGCTGAGCTCCAGCGAAGTTTGTGTTTACTTTTGGGAATTGTAGTTTTTACTATTTTCTAATATAATCATGTCTGCCGAAACACTAATATTAGGTACGCACCTTTGGGTGGTATCCCACTGAGACTCGTCTCACACCCTACATGATCCCTTTGGGATGCGTGTAGACATTATGAAATTTCGTGCAGGTAGAGGGTCAGCCTCAGGAGCTAGACCTTAGTGTTGTTGCCATGGAGACTGGCATGGACCTTGAGGGAGTACCTTACTGGAGTTACTTGTTTCGTTTCCTTTTTGTTTCAGCATTCTTTCCTTATGTAGTAACTATTGGTTAGCCATTGGCGCTGTTAAATATTTATGTGTATGACTTGTTATGTATGAATGTTTGTTTGTTTACAATAGTAGTTTCATGGGATATTCAGCATGTTGTTCGGTTTACTTTCTGCTGCTATTATTTCTATATTGCTTCTGTTGTTTATTTGATATTTGATATACTTCCGCTCGGTGGGTCTGGTTCGAGTCTGCTGAGTCATTCAATTTTCCACTGCTTATAGACATTTACATGGACCAGTACCCTTATTATGATCCTCAGAGAGGGTATAGCCTCCCCACTATACCTAACAGACCCTCGCTGCTATTTGGGAGCATTTGGAGTTTGGGGAGGTGTGCCTAATGTAGTAACACCCAAACCGTTTGGCACTGTTCGGGTGGTTGGCCGGGTCCTGGTCATTATAAAGTGGTATCAGAGGGGTTCATGATAGGGATATAGTAGTAGTTCTTTGCTGACTACTAGGAGTTGAGACATATCTTTTTATTTATGCTAGTTTTACCATTTTTGTTATGGTACACTAGATATAGGTTGTTACTGGGACTGGGTTTCTAGGATGTGTTGGGGTTCCTGCAGCCCCAGGTATGAGGGATGGACCTAGTTTCCATGGGTGGGAATTGCTGTTGCTTTTTCTCAGATTATAGTTTATATGATTTCTACCTCAGGGGATCTCTTGATGTGTGATGTTATTGATTCTTCTATGTGACCCTTGACCCAGTGTGTTAAGGGAGAATTGGACCTTGGCCTGGTATGGCAAGGCTATTTTTTATTGGCTTTTGATAGGCACATTTTAGGGTATTTTAATTTCATAATTGCACATATTCCTTGTGAAGTGATAATACCAATTGAATATAATCAATTGCCAAGATTTGTGTACTTATAAATTGTGAATAGGTGAAATTCCTGATAGAGTTGCTTTTTTAGTTGCAATGTGATATGCCATGATTTATATATTGGTAGAATTTTGTGTTGCATGATATTTGAGTCTGGCTCCTATGAGAGAAGGCAAGTACTATGGTTGAGGTAGTGTAACTGTCGGGATTGGGAGACTCAGTCTTCGGGTTTGAGGCAACATTGGTTGTCAGGAAGGGCATGGACCAAGGTATCATTGATACTTGGCTCTGTTGAGGGCGGGTAAGCAGGCCGTTAGGCTAGGATGCTGTGGGGAATGGGTTGCGATAGGGGAGAGTAAGGGTAGTTGTTATACACTTCCTTTTTACTGCTTTCCTTATCTCTGTAGAATATATTGTTATACATATATGGTCAGTCTAACCATTTGTGGTATTCAACGGGTTACTCCTTCATGACTCGAGGGAGCATCAGGAAGGAGAAGATACAGTGCCGCAGGATCAGGTTCAGAATCCTGTGCAGGAAGAGGTTGAGCCGCAGGTACAGGCACAAGGACAGGATCAGGTTCAGGATCCAGTGCAGGTAGGGCAGCAGCCGGGTTTGGCGGCGTTTGGACCATGGCTTGATGAGCAGCACTGAGCTAGCCTGGTACGTGTCTTACAGGGGATTGAAAGAGGCATGCAGGGTACAGATCCTTCTATGGCATATTTGACACGGGCATTCCAGTCACAACACTCGCCACTTTTTCAGGGTGAGGGTGGTCCATAGGGGAAAAAGAACTAGATAGAAAGCATGTAGATGATCTTCGCGCAACTCAAGATGCCTCCAGGGCGGAGGGTCAGTCTGGCGATGTTCATGCTGAGAGGACCGATGAAGAATTGGTGGGATGTACAGGTACAGGCTCGTAGGCACGAGGGACTGGCTTGGAAGGATTTCGAGGACAGGTTATTTGAGAAATTCTATCCGGAGACACTGAGGGCAGAGAGAGCTCAGGATTTGTTGAGTCTTCAGCAGGGAGATATGTCTGTCATGGACTATGCAGATACCTTCACATAGTTGTCTCTCTTTACACCTGGTATGGTAAGCGATGATGCAGCTAGGGTGAGGCGCTTCGAGGATGGCTTACGACACACTATTCGTGTCCACGTGAACATCTTTAGGCAGGGTTCCTTTTCTGAGGCGGTGAACCAGGAAATTATATCAGAGGGCAAGAAGAGGGATAGACCCCAGATTGGTCGGACAACAGCTCCATGTGATGGTTCGGATAGCAGGAAGCGAGGTAGAGATGACTTCCAACATGGAAGGCAGGCTAAGGATTCATCTAGACCACCTCGTGGGTAGTTGAGCGGTGGTTTTCTTTCTGTGTGGAAAACCGGGACATGTTTGGGCTCAGTGAGATAGGCCTCCGAAGGAGTGTTGGGCATGTCGACAGGTCTGGCATTTGGAGCGGTTTTTCAAGAAGCCTTCTCAGACATCCAGCAGGCAGGGACCAGGATAGACTGTGAAGTCAGGTGTTGGTTTAGGTTCGGTACGAGGAGAGGGTAGTTGAAGTTTAGTTGTGCGCGGAGGACATGACAGAGATGGTGGGACCTAGATGAGGGGTCAGTGGCTGGTGATTGGAGTAGCACCGCAGGGAGGTCAGGCATCAGGCATCCATACTTCAGGCCAGGTACACGCTGTGGTGCTGCCAGGGACTGGGCAGGCTGGTGAGCCGACGATGGTGGCAGGTACACCGCGCGTGTGGCCGTGATTTTTCTTTTCTTTCTTTTTGAATGGTCTCTTGAGGCATGTTTGGTTGAGTTCACGAGTTACACAAGAAACTTGTGGACTGACTATATGCTTTTTAGTGGTATTGGAATCATATCGGATGCGTTATATATTTTATCTATATATATTTGAGTTGTGTAGCATCAAGAGCATCACAGATCTAGGTTACTTGAGGTGTCGTGGGCATCGGGGCATCGTGGATCCGAGTTACATGAGGTGAAAGGAACTAGGTTTTGATTGAAGCATCTATGATATGCATGACCTCTTGGACGTGGACACCGATGCAGTGAGGGTTACGTAGGGTGTCGGAAGCGACATGTGGGCACCGAGGAGGTGTAGGGGTGAAGATGAGTCACAGGAGGACCATGGGTCTGGGGAAATAGGTCGTTGGGCCTTTCTTGTTCATTTTGGTTTCATTGAGCTTTGTTTCAGGTTCAGACCGAGTAGGAAATTCTTAAAGTGGGGAGCCTCGTGAGGAGTTTAGCTTGGATATTGAGACTGAGGAAGTCTGGGTTACTTTGAACGGGGTGGTATGTTCGGTGTTATCTCTGGGTTTTGTTTGGTAGCTCGGGGACGAGCTACATTACGGTGGGGAGTTTGTAAGAACCTGGATTTTTAGAACGGGTTATATTTTCTGACCCTATTTGAATTTTTTTCTTTTCTATAAAATTTTGGCTGATTTTTGAGATGTCTGGAAAATCTGAGAAATTTCTGGAAATTTCCCGACAACATGTTGTGTACTCCCAAGTACACTCCGTGTATCAGCTAGGCAGGTGAAAAACCATCTAAGTACAGGTACATGTCGTGTGGTACCTCGTGGGTAAATTTCCATCTACACGGCATGTATTATTCCTTAACACACCATGTAACCTCTTTCCGCATAAATAGCTGACACCCTGGCCGTGTGTTGACTGTGTACACGGTATAAGTCATGTACTGGACTCCTCTTAAGTCAGGGTATGGAAAAGCCATCTACACGGTGTGTAGACTTGAAATACACGATGTGTAGTTTTTTTATTTGAGAATCAGAGACGCCATCGCGTATTATTTCCGAAACCTTCTTCTTCTTCTCCGTTGGACGAATAGTTCATCCAAAAACCTTCAACAAACACAATTCCTCCTGAAATTGTCATATGTTTCCCATTCTTCAATCCATCAGTGGCTGTGGGACCGCATCAGAAAGGCTAACCCCATGCACTCTTCTTCAACCTTGATTTCTCCTCTATTTCTCCTCAGTTTTCATCTGAGCGGAATTATCTGGGATTTGACAGAAACACAAATCTACTGCAATTTAGACCAATTCATAGGATGACATCGGAGGAGTAGCATCATACGAGTCAGAGGTGGGTGGTGCATACCATTTTTTGTGTTTTCGAAGACTTTTTGGGGTTACGACCTTCAGGTGTGACGTTGGGTATTGAGGGAAACACTATTTAATTGTTTTTAATTAATTATCTACATTGTGGAATGACTATGGGTATTTCCTGACCCTATTGTGATTGAGCGAGGCCATGTTAGAGGTCCTTGCTCATTTGGGGAAATTCGGCTGGCGGTGCCAAAATGCGTATGAATTGGACCATTGTTTAAACTGCTATGTTTAGAATACTTACTGAATTTTCTTGAGTTAAACTGTTGGGTTAATTGTCAAATTATGAATGAGTTAGGTGCTGGTATGGGACAACACAAGTTAGTGCAATTTGACTATTTAGTAATTGCCTGTTTAAAGTGGTGTCTTCAAGTATGTATATGTATGCAATGTGTGATATTTACTATATTGAACTGCTTAGCTGTGTTGGGTGTGGCCCTGATATATTATGGGTGATGTGGATCACATGTTGGGGCTTTTCCCGAGTTACTTGGGTGGTTTCTACAATGGGATTGGGCGTCATGGACATCTGTTGAGGTTGTTGGACTGTCAGGTTGGGCTTGGCCTAGGTTACTTGGAAGGCGAGACCATCAAACTTGAGCAACAGGTTCGTAGGGACACGAGGTGTCAGAGGTGTTGTGGCTTGGGAACTTCATGAGGTGATCACCGCTCACCAGGTACTTTTGACTAGTGTGCACATATATAGACTCTGTGATGAGGTGGTGCAACCACTCGCTGGGTAGAGGCCCTTGATATAAGCGGTTAGGTGTTATTGGTTTGGGGGGTGCTTGCCATAGGAAGCCACATGGAAGGTGAGGAGCCTTTGAGAGATAGCGTTAAGGCTATTAGGTTGGGGGCTGAGGCTCGCGGTGATTTTGAGGGATGACATCATTGTCCCTCCAGGTATTATTTGAGGGCAGACATCGTTGTCCGTATCATTTTTAGGACAGGTATCGATGTTCCTCCATATTTTGTACCACGCGCAGGTTGAGATTTCTAGTATGGTTACGATTATTTGGCGTACTTCTGAGACGTCGGTACTTGAGACACATGGTGTCAGGTGGCACATGGTGTCGTGTTCAGACCAGAGATTTAGGCGTTGCCCGAAGCAGGTGATACTTCTTGGTGGCCACTATGCACCAGCGAAGTTTGTGTTTACTTTTGGTTATTTTAATGTTTACGGTTTTCGTATATAATCATGTCTGTCTAAACACTTATATTAGGTACACAACTTTGGGTGGTATCCCACTGAGACTCGTCTCACACCCTACACGGGCCCTTCGGGACGCGTGTAGACTTTATGAAATTTTATGCAGGTAGAGGGTCAGCCTCAAGAGATGGACCTTAGTGCTATTGGCATGAAGACTGGCATGGACCGTGAGGTCGTTCCTTGCTGGAGTTACTTGTTTGGTTTCCTTTTTGTTTCAACATGATTTCCTTATATAGTATCTATTTGTTAGCCATTGGCGTCATTAAATATTGATGTGTATGAATTGCAGTGTATGCATGTTTGTTTGTTTACAGTAGTAGTTTCTTGAGATATTCAGCATGTTGTTCAGTTTACTTTTTGCTGCTATTGTTTCTATATTTTTTCTGTTGTTCATTTGATATTTTATAAGCTTTCGCTTTATGGGTCTAGTTTGAGTCTGCTAAGTCATTTAATTTTCCACTGGTTGTAGACATTTACTTGGACCAGTACCCTTATTATAATCCTTCGAGAGGGTGTAGCCTCCCCAATATACCTAACAAACCCTCGCTGCTAGTCGGAAGCCTTTGGAATTCGGGGAGGTGCACCTAAGGTAGTAACACCAGACCCGTTTGGCACTGTTCGGGTGGCTGGCTGGGTCCGGGTTTTTACACATGACATCATTATCAAAAGTGGAGATACATTGATAATAAAACATAAATTAATTTACTAGGATAACTTATCATGCACCATACATGGTATCTTACGAGATAAAATCATTACCCAATGAATTATTGGGTTTTATAATTATGATCCTACCAATCACATCATAATATATTCATTTATATATGTTCCATATAAGTTAAATCATGTATAAGTTATAATTAGAAGATAAAACTATTAAAAGGAAATTGGTAACATAATATCTACTCAAAAAATAACCAATGAATATATCATAATGAATCTCAAGGGAAGATAAAATTAATTATTTTTTAAAATTAAAATTTTAATAAATATTATTAGTTATTAAATATGTATTCAGAATGGTTAATGTTCTTGATAATATTTTCAAAAATTATGTGTAGGTAGAAACGTCCTATGTCATGTTTTATGAAATGTGTAAAGAATTATTAAAAAAGGATAGTGAAAAAAGTTTTTCCTAAAACCAAAATTAAACACAATTTTTGTTTAAAATAATTATTTTTTATAATTCATTTAATATATCCAACGTTAAATTATTTTCATATAAAAATGAAAAATTTAGCGGAAATATATGTTTAAGTGGGTTTTCTTTAGATGAAATATTAAAATGGGAACTTGAAAAAAAAATATGGATAACAACATTAATTAAAGGGGAAAAATTATGTATATGTATATATAAGGGACATATTTATAGAATATAGAATAAATACATAAGAAGAATGTAGATATATAGTGGGTTAGAGAGAGAAAGAAAAACTAGACTAAAAAAGGGGTTGGAAAACGAGTTCATTAACAAAGTGTTTGGACTCTATTTGTGTATGTGTCTAGGCTCTCGAATAATGAAATTAATTTTAATAAATACTTGATTTATAACCTTTTATATTTATATATAGTTTATTACTATATTTTTATGAACAATTATTGGAATTTTATTTTGTTCATATTGAGCTTTAAGAGGATGTTCATTATATATTTCAATTGTCGTATTAGTGTCTATGGATGTTCATATAAAAGGGGTCCAAAACTCCAGCAGAGTTATTTTATAGATTTAATGAATTTATAAAAGTCTAAAATGTTTTAAATATAAAATATTCACTAAAAATAATCATGATTTATAGGATATAAATATTTTCATTTAATTGTATGTCACTTAGGTGGTATTTTTGGCCATGTTGAACTGAATAGGTTTCCATTAATGTTTATAATTATGTTCCCATTCCAAAATATATATTGTTGGATAATAAACTCATTTCCTAATACATATGCAGAATATTATTTTTACAACCAACCATAAATTTTGGGATGAAAAATGAATTATGTCGTCTATTGTGGTAGTGAACAAGCCATAATACGCGATAAATTTTCATTTAGAATAAATTATATTAAGGTAGATATTGGTTTTTCCAACAATATAATTACATTTTAGTATATAAAAAATACTTATTCCACTATATTAGGATTACTATAGTAGAATTATAGTAGGTAGAATAAGAAAATAATGTAAGAGAGCTCATTTGAGAGAATTATATCATCCTTTGGGTGTCTTTCTTACACACATTACTAGGGAATTGATGGGTGGTATTTTTTAAATACGAGAACCTATATGAAAAGGATAAGGGATTCAGGGAGTTATTTGGGTCTATCTTAGTGTAGTTAAGATGATTATGTTGTGAGAAGAATTGGTTGGTGATGGGTGTTGTTTACAATAGGAGGATATGGGTGTTTAAGAATACAATTTTAAATAGTTTATTATTTTTTCTCAAGACTACCAATTCAAATGATTTTTTTGACTATATACATTAATCAGTTCATGTGAGCCCAAGATAATGGTTACATACGTCATCCATGATGTAATCAAACATATATCTATCTTATAACTTAAATTTTTTTATTTTGTTTTATTATATTATCCTCCAAAAAAGAAACAGTTTCAAAAATATACAAAAAAATAACAATAATTATTTAAAATTACTATAATTAAAATAATTTTTTTCAAAATAATTTCCTAAATATCATAAATTTAAAATTTAATTAAAATATTTATTTATTGAAAAATATCAATATTTATAACAAGAAAAAATATATGAAACTTAAAAAAGTACATATCATTACATAAAATTATTTTATTGTTAATATAAAAATATGTTTTTTTGTTTATAACTATGTTATAAAAATAAATTTTTATATAAAATATATCTAATTTATAGAAACTTTTATTTAAAATAAAACATTAATTCTCATCAAAAAACACAATAATAGTTTCTTTTCTTATAATATTTATTTTTTTCAAATTTAACTATTAAATTTTAATTTTATTATAATATAAAATCCTTATATTTTTATATCACAAATACCTAGATACTATTTTACGATTCCAATGGCTAGAATACTATTATTTATAGGGATAGTATTGTTCCTCATGATCATGATACTATTCAAATGATGATATAGGTTTTTAAATTTTTCTCAGTACTGATTATTTATTTCATTAATTATTCAATTTGATTTCTATAAAGGTTATATTCTTGATTTTCAAAACTAGTGATTATATTACAAATTTTGTGTTTATTATTTACAGTATTCATCTTATTTGTGATTATTCTCAGAGACCATAGTGATTGAAAGTTCTTTTTTCAAATTATTTTACTTTATTTTCAATTTATTATCCCATTGTATTGTTTTCAGTGTTGTTAGGTATATTTATTCAATATATTTAATGTTTCAAATTAATATTATAAAGTTTTATAGTTTTCATTACGTGGTGTGCTAGTTTTATGCTATAATAAAATATTAAATATGACACATGTTTATTTAGATGGAATAATCCACATATAAAATTTTGGGTCATTAAATTATTCCCCCTTTAGAAATTTCTCCCTCAAAATTTCATTTACGAAAAAAATATGATAATAGACAAGGATAATTCTATTATATTACTTATTCATTTTCTCATGTTTTCTCTTCATAGTTTTGGGTCCATTAATGTAATTTAATAAAGAGAGTTTTCTAATTATGTTGAGATTTTTCACTATAGTCAATGGTCTTCACCAGTTCCTACTCATGTAGATATCTTCCTCTAAATACGCCACCTATATATTTAATACATGTGATGGATATGGTATGTACATTCTCCAGTGGGATATGTAGACCTTATCATGCCCTTGAGATTGGTTTAGTGGGAGTGAAAGTCCGTATTCTGTAACTCTGATCTGATAAAAAATTGCAAAGGGACCAATGTATTTGGGAATTATCTTTCCCTTTTTCCAATCCTCATGGATCTCTTACTTAGTGATATTAAGAGTAACTCTTTATATCCAACAAAAAATTCTAGGTCTCTTAGATGATTTCCATCATATCTCTTTTATCGACTATGTGTTTTTCTATTATATTGTTGAATGGATTTATCTTTCTTTTTCATTTCATTAAAGAGTTTAGTTAATTATGGATTATGTTCTCCAACTTCAACAAAAATGATGGAGTTATACATTCCTTCCCCTAAAAGGGATTCATAAGGACCTATTTTAATATTTGAGTGGAAGTTATTCATGTATGGGAACTTGAAAAAATGATGACATTTATCCCATAGAAATTTTAATTCTATAGATCACAATGTGGGAATGAATTCATGATTTTTAATGGTCCTTTCATATTGGATATCATCATAGTGATGATATTCCATATTCACGTTTTACATTTTGTTTAAGTAATATTGAATAATTTTCTATAATATTGAGTTGAACTACATCTCTTGATCGTATTCAATTGATATTCTATTCCATGTAGCCTTAAAAGATCTATAATAAATATCTTTCAATGTTAATTAAGTTAGAGGTTTTCAAGTGATTAATTGAGAAGTTTTTAAGATGATCCAACACAACCCCTATTAAATTATTTCCTTTATATGTATTTTGAAGTCCTATGAAAAAAATATTCCTGATTTTCTCCCACTTATATATAAGTTTTTTTAATGGTTGGGTCATCCCCACATAATTTTTCCTTTATCCCTTTGATTTTTTATATACCAAGAACATTGATGTCTATTTGAAAATCTCATTTTTCATATTGCCCTAATTTTTTTATATGGGATATATCTTTAAACCTTTTTGATCTATTGGTGGAAAGAGAATGTTGAGGTCTGAGTATCATTCAATATATCCTACTTTATTGCTGGTTCTCATGGTTAGTATATTCAGGTCCAAAATCCCAAAAATAATTCTTTATTACTATTGACCTATGAGGCATTTCTATTTTGTATAATATCTGAATTCTATTATATCTTCACTTTACCCCTTGTATTTTTCATGATCCTCTCTATATAGGATGGATGAGAAATCATTTATTCAAGGTGTTATATTGTTCTTTTCTTTTTAGATCCCATGTCTACCATTTTCATAACTAATAAGATTATATAATTATTTATACTCATCATGGATAATGTTTTAGGATCATTTTTAATTAGAGTATCTTACACTTTATTCTCATTCTCATGATGGTAATGGATTTAGCAGTCATAGTTCTGGATAAACTATAACTAACATCATTGGTTCATGTTGAGTTCCTTATATATGAATATATACATCAAGATATCATGATCATTATGTATTCCACACATCAATCCATAGAGATAATGCCACCAAATATTAAATTTTAACATTACTGAAGCTATCTCGGGATCATGTTTCAAATAGTTCTACTCATGGATATTTGTTTATTGAGAATCATTGTCAATCAATTTATTATTTTTCACGATTATTTAACCATGGATTTTTTTTTTGATACATTATTAAATATAAAAAAACCATATCCACTTGAGGTTAGTGTGAGTATAAGTATAGTGATTAGATCTTCTTTAAATATTTTATCTCTCTTCACATTCATCAGTCTAGAAAAACATATGTCCATTCCAATTTAGCTTGGTTAATCGGATTCAAAATCAAGATAAGGTCCTAAAAAATCATTTATAGCATCTAGATAATCTGAGGAAACTACATATCTTTGTTATAGATGTTTTTATTGGTTATTTTTTTAATCACCTTTATCTAAAATATATCCATTTATATCCCCTTTCTAGTGATAACATTCCCAAAAAATGTTACATCCTCTATCAAAAACTCACATTTATTTTATTTATATATAATTCCTATTTTATTAAATTATTTAGAACAATATTAAAATTTTAATCTTATTCCTTTTTAATTTTCAATTATATGAGAATAAAATTTCTATATTCCACCAAAAATTTTCCAAGCGAAAATTTAAAGACTATATTCATCAAGTACATGAAATTTTTTTGAGAATTTTTTAGTCTAAATGTAATCACTATAAACTCATATTTTCTATACCTTATAAAAAAATTATTGTGGGGTCATACCTCATCTTATCTTATAATTGATGATATCATGACTGAAGATCCACATAACAGAAGTAATAATCCCATCATATTTGATAGAACTAGTCATCAATCTATAGAAAGGGATACATTTTCAATATCAAGATTTTTTTAGTTCATGATAAAAAAAATACAGTGATAAATTGACCCATCATTATTCCTGAAAAAGAGAACTTGTGTACCACATGATGAAGAACTCTATTTTATGGAACCCTTTATGATATATTCATTTATTTTCTCTTAAAAGTATAATAGTTAATTGGGTGATATTATATAAGGACTCTGGGGTATGGGCTGAGATGTGGGTATAAGTTTAATTGAGAAATCAACTTATATATCATGAAGAATCCCTATAAATACATTAGTAAATACATCAATATACATTACCATAATATCAATGTCCTATGAGTTAGTTATTTTCTTTTATGTTAATTCATTATGAAATATATGCTTCTTATTTATGTATCAACACCCACACTATTGAGGGATTTTCTAAAGGGGATTCAGAATATTCCTTTAATTTTTATAAGATCATAGAATGACTTGGAATATTAGAAGATATTCATTTTTATTATGAGTTGATGTGAGCTCTGTATAATGAGATTATATCCACAACATTTATATCAGAAAATCATATAAAATGAATTATTATAAGATTTTATAGAATAATATTTCCACATACACTTACTGGGAAACATTGTAACATTTATGTTGTAATTATAGTACCACAAGGTGTTTTCATAGATATCACTACATCAACGTATTGGGATTAAATTTTTAGTTCTTTAAAATATAAAGGATTTAAATTAATTCTTAGGACCTAAAAAAATATAACATTCACTATTATTTAGTTAATAATAAGTTTTCTTTATTCTACATCATTTTCTTGATCCAATTCTGTAGAGGTAGTGGTGTAATATTTTACATTATCCCATGGATTAGGTGGTTGTTGAAACTAATTCCCCTAAAAACCCCCTTAGTTTGGTGCACTATCTTTCATTGTATACAACTTCCTTAAAGATGAATCATTAGACCATAAGTAGACGATTGATCATAACATTCCTTTAGTCTAATATATTTTTCATATCTATAATATCCCTTCTATATTCATTAAATGCATACCCCTACATTCCAAAAGTACAACATATCCTTCTTCCATTTAGGTTGTTTCTTGGTTTCTTCATTCCACATTTTTGTCGTAGGGGTTGTGTGATTTTCTTTCCACTGTGAGATATACCCATTGTTCTTCCAATATTGAACTCTATTACCTAATTTTTATCCCTATATCTATGAGACCATTAGGAATCAATAATATCAATCTCAACATTAAAATAACATCGTATTATTTCCTCCTAATCATCAAAGTATCAAATTTATAAATACTTTTGAAGACTTGTCTTTAGTCTAATAAAGTAGTGTCCATGGTAGCTTTTTGAATTACTGAGAAACCCAAAGACATTCCTTGAAAAAATTATTATGTTTACATTATAATATCTGATTAATTCCTCCCACATTTCCACAACTCCAACAAAATCTATATCCATTTTATGATAAAGTATTTGAAGAAAATATTCATTGAAAAATATTTTTTGAATTATTCCCACTCAAGTTATACAATTTCTTAATTTTGTTTTATATTCTTGATCTTTTTCCACTAATTTACAACTTCTCTCTCTAAGTGATAAATAACTATTGCAACATTTAATTTTTATGGGTATTGGGGGATAAAGAATATCTTCTCAGTAGAATTTTTCCATTATTCTATGATAAGGGGGTCAGAAGATTCATGAAAAAAATACTACGAAATTTTCATATAAATTAATCAACCTTAAATTTCTCTATCGTTGGATAAGGAGGGTGAGTCACGACCCGTCATCAGGGCATGTGTCGTGACTACCCCAAGATCACCTTCCATAGGCCAGGGGCTAGCGACTAGCACCAAAGGCGTAAATCCTGATAAAAAGGGAAGGAATTGCCTTTATAAAAGTAAAAAAACACAACAGAGTACACAACATAAGATAGCACTAAGTAATACTGAATAAAAAAGGAAGTTATGAAAGGAAAGGGGATGGAAATACAAGCCCAATAGTAAGTACAGTACAACTGAAAAGCTAGTACAACTGCAGTAAAGTAAAACAACCACCAATAAGTCGTCCTCCAGGAATCCCACCTGAAAGGTGGGTACAGATGGCCTCCTCAGCACCTCGGGTCTGGTTGTCTGCTCCGTGTACATCTCGCCAAGTGGTCCACCTCCGGGCACCATCTATCTCCACAAGCCTCCACCTCGATCAGTGTTGTCTTCTATCTGCATCCAACACAACGTAGTGCAGGCATAACCCATGCAGGGGTGAGTATACGATACTCAGTAGGGACCCTGAGACCCCCGAAGGTCACCTAGAATACATGAAGGATAAACCACAAAAGAAGGATACAATAATGAATTATCAACCAACCCTACTTAGGTATATGCCCATACATATACCTAAGTTATCAATCAAAGTTCTACTCCAACTCTCGATCCCAATCACAACTCAGTCCACACAGGATAGTAAGTCAATGACATAGATGATAATGATTGAAAGTCAAGACTCATGTCACATAGGTATACATCTTTTGTATAGAGATAGAGATGATCAGATGTAGTAACTGATTAATATATGCTATCGGACCCACGTAGGATACTAGATCATCTAAGTTGTCAGACCCACGTAAGATACTAGACCATCTACTCTGTCGGACCCACTCAGGATACAAGTACAGAAGTCAAACTGTCAGACCCACTTAGGATACACGTACAATAGTCATCGCTGTCAAACCCATGAAGGATTCTAGTATAGTTGTCATCGTTGTCGAACCCACAGAGGATTCTAGTAAAGTTTTTGTCGCTATCGAACCCACAAAGGATTCCAGTACAGTAGTCGTCGTTGTCGAACCCACGGATGATTCTAGTACAGTAGTCATCGCTGTCGAACCCATAGAGGATTCTAGTATAGTAGACATCGTTGTCGATCCCACGGAGGATTCCAGTATAGTAGACATCGTAGTCGCATCCCGCTCTAGGGTTCCCTCACACAACACGCTCGATTCCAGGAGGGTCAGCTCCTCGAGCAAAGGGGTCAATACATCAACTATCACAAAGTCAGAGTTGATGTATCCCTAAGATCTATCTCTTCAAAAGTAACCCAACGCGACATACAACACGTCAATCGGACGCCCGGTCTGAGAGTTATTGGCTTTCTTGTTCCAGGGGCCCAGTTGGAAATACGCTCATTCCAAACCCCGCCTTTTCCCAAAGTCATCCAAAACTCACTTAGAGTATCACAAAAGGACCGCCTCATTGTGAGGATCCCAGTGCTGCAGACGACGCGTAAATCGGATGCGCGGTCCTGAAGTTATTCACGTTTAAGTGAAACGGGCCCGGTCCGTCAGGCCCAGTGGGCTGGCGGGTCAGCCTGACCTGGTTGGAAGGGTCCGAACCAGCACCGGGGTTGGCCAGACCCAGTGTAGTTGGGCCCGAATCGATGGGGCGCAACCCGACCCAGCGTGGCACAGCCCGGCCCGACGGGGCGCGGCCCGGCCCAGCATGGCGCGGCCCAGCCCGCGACTGGCCACGGCTCGGCCCGGCTGGGCGGGCGGTGCGGGGGGGGGGGGGGGGGGGGCGTGGCCTCTCGGTTTCCCGAACAGGTGGTGCCGAGCGGCGCCACCCCTCCTGTCCGGTCGGCCGGTCTTCCCAGCGCGAGCGGCCCGCATTGCAGGTCGCTGTCCTCCCGCACGGCACCTGCTAGTGCCTTGGGCTCCATCAAACCGGTCGACTGACGAGCTGGCCGATTTTCCCACCGAAGAGGCCCGCGGATTGCGGGGCGCGGTTCTCCGTAGCGCGGTGCCGAGGGGGCGTCGCGGTTCTCCAGGACGGCCGGCTATGGCCAACCGGTTCTTCTTTGGCCGAGCGGCCCACGGATATGGGCCCCGGTTCTTCTCTTCGCAGCCGGAACACGGCCAACGCTTCCTCTAGTCTCCATTGTCTCTCGTTTCCTCCACCAAAATAAATATTCATGTATCATCGGAGGGTCGTCGGGCCATGTTTGTTTGTCCCACGCCCTCCGCGTTAGGCGATATCAATTGGCCGAAGACAATTCAAGCATTCACCAAGGACGGGATATAATTTCATTCACTTAAAATTATATCAAACCCCCTACCTTTTAATTGACGCTGCACGTCGTCAAGCCGCGGAAGACGAGTGTCGCGATAGTTGGGCATCGTGGAAGACGACGTCATGTAGAATGGTGTCATCCCATCATCGATGGAAGTCGTTGTCATAGACGATGTTCATCGTGAATGGTGTCTTCTCCCTTGACGCGGAGGAAGAAGAAAAGATGAAGGCATTCCTCACGAGCGTTGCCTCATGTTCTTTCCTCGGTCGTCGAGAGGATATTGTTTCTCGTGTTCTTCATTGGTGAGGGATGAAGCTCTCCTCTAAATCTCCAAAGGCTCCCCCACCAAATATTTTCCAAGATGATATAATATCAAGACTCCCCAATTTCAATTGAATTTCCATGCAATTCAAATCGATTCAAATGAATACAAAGATTAATTAAATGTGGCATTTAATTAATCCAAGTTATTGACATTAATTAAGAGGAGATGAAGAGTTTAAAATTCAAAAGAGAGGAGTTGGAGAGTTCACATTAAAAGAGGGGAGTTATCAAATTAAATGAACGGGAGTTAATGGGGAGATGAAGGGTTAGGGGATCGTGTGGGCCACAACTCTAACTCCCCCTTGTAGGAAATAACCAACTCTTAAATAATAAAATTGTGTACAACAATTTTATTTAATTTAATATAAATCCCCAAAAATTAACTTCTCCTCCCGATAAAATACAACTGTTGTAAAGGTCCCTTTAAGCGAATATCGGTGCTGCGAGTTCCTCAGTGCCCTTGGATTTCAATTATGTACACCAGTTCAAAAGATAGAAAAACCCGCACATACATTTACTGAATGTACCCGAACAAAACTTTATAAATTGATTCTGGGCACACCGGGCCTAAGAATAAGGCACCGTCCGAAACTGTGGATTCGTAAAATTCTAAATAATTAAGAAAAAAAATCCTTGAAATTTCTAGGCCTTTACATTACCCCCACCTCAGGGCTTTATGTCCCTGTAATGCTACATCATACACTAGGGAAACCAAAGTGGGTATTGTGCACGCATCTGAGCCTCCCGCTCCCATTTTCTCTCTTGGAGGTTCATGTGCTGCCAGCGAACGCGCACCATAGGAATCAACCATCCACATAGGACATGCTCCTGTTGATCCACAATCTCCACCGGGACCTCCGTGAATGTTTCCCCATCATCGATGTCTAGATCCCCATGGTCGATGATGTGGGATGGGTCGTGCACGTATCTCCTCAGCTGAGATACGTGGAAGACGTCATGCACCTTGTGCAACTGAAGTGGAAGGGACAGGTGGTAATCCACCTCACCTACTCTACTGAGGACCCAGAAAGGCCTGATGAAACAAGGAGATTACTTTCCAACCCGACCAAATCTCCATAGACCTCGTCGAGGTGAGACTCGTAGGAAAACGTGGTTGCCATCCTCGAACTCCAGTAGTCTCCGTCTCCTATCAGCATTGGACTTCTGTCTACTCTATGTAGTCTTATTCCGCTCCTGAATGATCTGCACCTCCTCCGTCGTAGCCTGAACCATCTCTGGTCTGACAAGTGCTGACTTCCCTGGGTCAGTCCAGCATAGAGGTGATCTTCCAGGTCGGTTGTATAGTGCCTCGTAAGGGGCCATCCCGATTGTGGATTGGTAACTATTGTTGCAAGAAAACTTCCCCGAGGGTAAGTGATCCTCCCAGCTGCGACCAAAGTGGAGGACACATGCATAGATCATGTCCTCGAGAGTCTGAATGGTTCTCTATGTCTGGTCATCCATCTAAGGATGGAATATGGTGCTCAGACGTAGCTACGTCCCAAAAGCCTCCTGTAACCCCTTCTATAGCCGAGAAGTGAATCGAGCTTCTCGATCGGAAACGATAGACGATGGAACACCATGAAGCCATAAGATCTCTTGAACATAGAGGCGTTCAACGCTCTCTACTGAGCCCTTCTCTCTGATCGGTAGGAAGTGGGATGACTTGGTGAGTCGTTCTACGATCACCCAGATAAAGTCATGTTTTTTGGATGTACGTAGAAGCCTCGTACCGAAATCAATGGATATTCCATCCCACTTCCACTTTAGGACCTCTTAGTGCTGTACTAGGCCTATTAGTACCTGGTACTCTGCCTTCACTTACTGACAAGTGAGGCATCATGAAACGAACTCTGCTACAACATTCCCCTTCCCAGGAGTATAGACTATCTCAAAGTCATAGTCCTAGAGGAACTCAAAACAACATCACCATCTCAAGTCCAAGTCCTTCTATGATAAGTCACACCTGAGAATTTTGAGATTAGAGTAAACCGTAAACCATTCGCTCAAAGAAATATGGGAGTGACTAGCCATTTGTAAAGAACTCGACTACACCCTTTTTTGTTTACGTCCTACAAGAGCTGCTAAGATTTATATTTTGCTGAAAAGATAAATCTGGTCTCATCCCCTATATGAACCACATTATATGCCTAATACAGTCAATACTGAAATGAACGGTACTATTCCATGACATGGACGATGTCGTAAAGCCTCGATGCTACTACCAATATATCCAATCATTACTCTCACCTCCAAGGGTCGAGTCACACTGTCGGCAACAGCTTGTGGTCACTAGGTCTCCTCCAGTACGAATCTCGAATGTGAGGGTCAAGTCAACGGTTTTAACCAGATCCTCTCAGCATCAACCATACGAAAAGTCAGGAAAGAAAACATCACATGGAAAAGTGTCTTTTATTACAGCTGATCAAAGTACAAAGACACAAAGAAACCACAAACAACGACATCAACAAAGCTATAAGCATCATGAACAAAAGTATCCATGCCTCGAGCTAGTCCCACTCCTGTAAACCTACTCTCGGACCACTATGGTCGTAGGCCTCAGCTTCCTGAAGCTGAGCTCTCCCATGTCCATATGTTCCTTGCGGTCGGGGTGGACCTCCTGGTGGTGGTGGTGGTAGGGCCTCGAAATGTCATCCACCACCGACTACTCGGCCAGCTCCTCTGCCTCGTCCGCCTGCTCCCAGTGGACCACCACAGTTGAACCTATGCCTCTGCCGGGGAGGTACCTCTACTGCCTACTTCTCATCTTTAGGGGGCTCAGGCAGTCTCGAGCCATGTGACCCTGCCCGCCGCATGCATAGCACTGCCTGCTCCTCGTATAGCTATCTCTATTTCGTGTTCCCTGCACAACCAAACATGTATCCTGAGATTTCCCAACTAATGGCTTGGTCCACTTGGACCTCTGGGTCAATTGTCTACTATTTTCTGCAGAAAACTCTGCTACGTGTTGTCCTGTGGAGGGTCTCGCCGCTGGTGACTGCTCAGCGAGAAAAATATCAACTAGAAGGTATCTCTCTAGAACCCCCGCCTACGTCGGGATGTTGAGGGAGATCATCGAAGCCCTGATATAATGCCTGAGTCCCTGCTCGATGGTTCGGGCCCTGAAGAACAGGTCTCGTTCCATATCTGTGGATTAGCAAGAGAGGTCAGTGAACCTCGCTATGTTCTGAGCTACTGTCATGTTGCCCTACTCCAGATGAACTAACTCTTGAATCAGCACTACATGAAGGGTGACTCATAAAAACTCTACCAGGAACAGGCTATCTAAGTCTTTCTAGAGTAGTGATGCCTCTTCATGCACCTATAGTATTAGGTTCCACCATCTGCATGTCGCTGCATGAAAGAGACTCGCGGCAAGGATCACCTTAAGGTTGTCTGGTGTCCCTACCAATATGAAAACTCTAACAATAGCCTACAGCCAATCCTCAGTTTCTTGGGGGTCCATCTCTCCCCAGAACCTTGGAAGCCACTATCACTGGAACTTGTGCAATGCACTCAGATGACATTCACTCTCTCCTGCTGAGGCTGGTGGTATCAGTGGCCCAGCGGGTAGTGGTACCGCTGGTGCCTCCGCTGTGATGGGGCCCTCCACCGAGGCCTCGTCGCTCGGTGGACAACCATCTCGTACCTAACTCAGAATCCTAGATGGATGCCTTCGTGGGGGTCATCCTAAATATAAAACGGTGCGCCACGGTCAAAAAATATACAAGGTGAGTTGGCACAAAGTAATCACAAAGAAAACTTTTGAAACACATATGAAATCAATGTTTTCATGCACTGAGTCGGAAATTAAAGGTCAGGAACCTGGTGTATAGATACGCCAACCACCGCACCAAAACTGGACTCCCTGGACTGAAAACCACACTCAATACTCTTAAAACTATTACTTCACAAAAAAGAAAGATCAGAGTCCTGAGTTATGTGATAGAACCGACTACTTTGATACCAATTTGTCACGACCCGTCCTCGGGGCCCGTGTCGTGATTACCCCAAGCCTGCCTTCTATAGGCCAGGGGTTGGCGACTGGCACCAAAGGTGTAAATCCCGATAAAAAGGGTAGGAATTTCCTTCATAAAAGTAAAAAAACACAATAGAGTATGCAACAAGAAGATAGAACTAAGTAATTCTAAATACAAAAGTAAGTGCTGAAAGGAAAGGGGCCTGAAATACAAGCCCGACAGTAAGTATAGTACAACTGAAAAGCTAGTACATCTGCAGTAAAGTAAAATATCAACCACTAAGTCATCTTCTAGGAATCCCACATGAAAAGTGGGTAAAGATGGCCTCATTAGCACCTCGGGTCCAGCAGTCCACTCCGTGTACGTCTCACCAAGTGTTCCACCTCAGGGTACCGTCCATCTCCACAAGCCTCCACCTCGATCATTGTTGTCCGTTATCTACATCCAACACAACTTATTGCGGGCATAGCCCGTGCCGGGGTGAGTATACGATACTCAGTAGGGACCCCGAGACCCCCGAAAGCCTCCCAGAATCCATAAAGGATAAACCACAAAATAACGATAAAATAACGAAGTATCAATAAACCCTACTTAGGTATATGCCCATACATATACCTAAGTTATCAATCAAAGTTCGGCTCCAACACTCAAGCCCAATCACAACCCAGTCCACACAGGATAGTATGTCAATCACATCGATGATAATGATTTAATGTCAAGACTCAGCTCACATAGGTATACATCTTTCGTATAGCAAAAGAGATGATCAGATGTAGTCACTGATTCATCTAAGTTGTCGGACCCACGTAGGAAACTAGAGTAGCTAAGCTGTCGGACGCACGTAGGACACTAGACCAGCTACTCTATTGGACATACTCAGGAAAGAATTATAGAAGTCAAACTATCGGACCACTTAAGATACAAGTACAATAGTCATGGATGTCGAACCCAAAGAGGATTCCAGAACAGTTTTCACCGCTATCGAACCCATAGAGGATTCTAGTACAGTAGCTGTCGTTGTCGAACTCATGGAGGATTCCCATAAAGTAGTCATCACTGTCGAACCCATGGAGTATTCTAGTATAGTATTCGTTGCTGTTGAACCCATCGAGAATTCTAGTACAGTAGACATCGCTCTCGAACACACAGAGGATTCCAGTATAGTAGACGTCATAGTCGCAGACAGCTATAGGGTTCCCGCACACAACACGCTTGATTCTAGGAGGGTCCGCTACACGAGCAAAGGGTTCGATAAATCAACTATCATGAAGTCCATAGTTGATGTATCCAGAAGTTCTTTCTCATCAAAAAGAACCCAACACAACAGACAACATATCAATTAGATGCTCGGTCTGAGAGTTATTGGCCATTCCGTTCCAGGGGCCCGGTTGGAAATACGCTCATTCCAAACCCAGCCGTTTCCCAAAGTCGTCCAAAACTAACTTAGAGTATCTCAAAAGGACTGCCTCGTCGCGAGGATCTTAGTGATGCAGACAGCCCATCAATCAGACGCGCGGTCCTGAAGTTATTCACATTTAAGTGAAATGGGTCTAATCTGTCAAGCCTAGTGGGCTTGCGGGTCGGCCCGACCTAGTTCGGCGGGTCCGACCAGGTAGGGGGGTCTGCCCGGCCCGGTGGAGTGTGGCCCGACCCGGTTCAGCCCGGCCTAGCTGTAGCGACCTGAAGCCTAACGTACATGGACATTACATTACATTTGCGGAATACTTAGTTCATAACAAAAACACACACACAAGGATCGTAATAGTTTAGTGTCTTTGGAAACTCGGAATAAAATCTTCTAATCGTGGGGAAAGATCTTCAACATCTCCCATAAAGATCTTCCTTTTTTTTACCTAAAACCTTTCTTTATATCCTGGGGAAAAGAAAACATAAAAGGGTGAGCTCAAATGCTCAGTAAGGGTAAACAAAAGAAATATCAATCACATAATTTTCATAAGAACATAACATTTTTTTTTTGAAATCTTAACCTGCAAAAGAGAGCATAATTTCATAACATGGGATAAATCATAGTAGTGAAATGAAATCATAACATGAAACATTACTCATTGTGGCATACACACATAATCATAGAGAATCATTTCTTGTTAGTCAAGACTCATTGCCAAGACCATCTTAGTGGACAAAGTCCCTTTCTGAATCGAGTAATCCTCGTTTCAGTCCTGTTTCACTGAACCGGTATAACCTACCATTCCAGCCATGTCTATATCATGAGATATAAAATCTTTACCCAATGCATTGGAGGGAGATATAGGTCCCACCCATCTCATAATGATACCATTCTTATGTGTGCCACAAAATCATAAATCATACATCATTTCATAACCCATGTAATAAAAATGGGATTCTTAAACAACATGACATCATAAAACCATTCATATAAGATAAAGGAATTCATAAACATAATTCCATCACAGCATAGTCAAATCAATGTAAAAATATGGATAGAAACAGAACCCTTTATTATCTTAGATGGAAAATAATTTTGATAAAACACTTGAAATGAATTCTTGAGGAAAATATCCTTTCTTCTTCAAAATCAATTTCTTTTCACAAAACATCATGAAATTTTAAAAGAAAGAGATTTTATTAAAAATAGTCATGAAATCTTTTTTAGGAAGCTTCCTGAAAATAAGGCTTTATAAAACCGTAAAATTCCGTTCGTGCCGTTTAAGTTTAAAAAACATTCTTCGTACTTTTGTCGGAAAAGTCAAAAAGTACCTTGTACGAAAAACGACAAAAGATTCCTTTCATATCTTTTACTAAAAACTCACCGAAGGGTAAAATTGGATTTAAACAACTGTAGGTTGATGTAAATAACATTACATATTGAGGAAACATGGATGTGGATGATAAAATATACCCCAGTAAATTTCAAAGTACAAACAATCTCGGATAAAAATGAGATTGCGATATTTCCCTTACCTTAGGTCCAATTTGCTTCGTATGTGTCCGAACCTCCTGTATAATGATTTAAATAATGTCATTGACTTATTGAAGAATAATATTCATTGTTATGATATCATATATGGTTCACTTATGACATTATATTACCCGTTCTTTTGTAAATTCCATGTTAAAGAAGCGTTTTGGGTAAAATCGTTTCATTTATCGTAGGTGTTTTGACTTGTTGTTCTTCACATCATTATTACTTATATCATGATTTACTTACTTCCAGAATATAAAATATGATTTATATATCATATATATTCAGTATATATATATATAATAGATAGATAAATAAAATGAAAAACACCGTTCATGGAGACGGTAGTCCGTACGTACGCATGAACGCTGTTTTTCTTTCCTTATTGTCTTGAAATGGAAGTAGATGACATACATATGTATATATATACATAAATCCAGTATCTTTATAATGTCATATATTTCATTATTATTTCTTATATATACATTATAATCATTCTTAAATGGTTAACATGGAGATTGAATCTCATCGCGTCGTGGAGACGGTAGTCCGTACGTACGCACGAGCGATGATATCATTTCTATAAATATTGAATTGAATTGGAGTGGATTATACAATATATCAGAATCAATATGATGTTGTAATAACTATGTATAGTTATTCTTTACACCATTATACCCATCCATGTAAGGTGGTGGTGGAAAATAGATTACACCACGGCGTGGAGACGGTATTCCGTACGTACGCACGCGCGGTGATTTATTTTTCCGTAGGATGGATAGATGGTGAAATAGGGTTGTTTCATACTTATAATAACATATCAGTATATGAGTGATACTGATGTTATTACTTCATAATGAAACAACCTAAGAAGAAGAAGTGGAAGAAGAAATAAAGATGAAAGAATTGGTAACGGTAATTACCTCTTCTTTGAAGTGCCTCTTTGAGACCTCCTCTTAGGGCACTAGAATTGGTCTTTGAGGAAGACCAGAACCTCTAAGATGTTGCTAGGGAAGTGGAGAAGGGATTTTGGCAGGGGTTGGCCGAGCTTGAGTGCTCAAATTGGTGTGAGGAGGAGGGGGAGGAGGTGTCCTTTTATAAGGGAGGAGAGGGGCACCTTAGGAATATCTCAAAATATTATTTTATATTAAAGTCAAAATCGGTTTATAATGGTTCCAAAGGGTCTTATTTCGAAGATAAGGTGGGGAGGGGTCTAAATCCTATCAACCAATAGAATTTAGACAAGTTTAGGATATTATTTTAACCTTATCAATTAAATTTAACTCTAAGTTAAATAATTTAACTTTTACCGTGTCTTTTTGTTTTCTTTCACTATATGGTTAATACACTTCCTATAACATGCCAAACGAACCCCAAATTGTTTATTATTAATATACATATCCTTATATAAGTCATTTGGCCGAACCTTAGATTTTTAGGAATAAAATAACAATTAATAATATAATATTTGATTTAAAAACTATTTTGTGTCAATTTTGACACTATTTGATATATGATTTTTGTGAAAGTCATAACAGAATTAAATTTTCGAAACAAGTTGATTAAATCCACATTAATATATCATAGTAACCTATAAAAGTAGTGTAATTCATAAAAAATCTCAAATTACACGTATTTTGGTGTTTATAACATCAATTATGTCAATATTTCATTAATAAGATAATTACTTCATCATCGTTGTGTCATAAATAAATTAAATTATTTTATGTCTAAAAATTACAAATAAACTACCATCATGTAGGAAATCTTTTTAGCTTTCTAATGAATATTTACAATCGAATGTATCTTATGTATAACCCCATATTAAAAATGATTTACTTATTAAACTTTGATTTTAACTATTTTAACCTTTCTTTAAATAAATTAATATTAAATGTCCTAATCTAATCCAAGTGGGCCTAAATGGTCATATGTTATTCCTAAGTTTGTTTTTGGTCGAATTACACTTTTCCAATAGAATTAGGACATGTGTTAGGGTAATAGTAATATCATATTTACCCTTAGTTACCCTATTTACTATTAATCGCGGTAAAAAGTAAAAAGTTACTATTCACCAAAAAATTTATTTTCATCTCATTGAACCACATTTTAGTCCTTGATGTTAACCGTGTCTCTCGGATTTTCGAAATTCCATTCACAGAAGCGGAAAAATTAAGTTTTATGAAAAATTCAGTTTTTTTTTTAACTACCACTTAGTAGTTTCACTATTCATCAAAAATTGATGTTTTTCAGAAAAATGCCAAAATTTCACCCTAAGCTATAATTGATATTCCAAATTCAAAAATGATTTCTATTTTACAAAATTCCCAACATATAAGTTGCATTAATTAATTTTATAATTAAATCCCGCTGTTAAAACAAATAGCGTGTTTTTAAGAAACAAAATCTATCAAAAGATTGACATTTGATTATGTCTGGTTTAAATGTGAAATTACAACCAATAGCCAACATTGTATTAAATTGTAAAAATATATTCTAAATATACTTTAAAACCACTCAAATTAATAATTTATCACTATTAATTATTTCGATTAAAAAAGTTGTTTTTAATTATAATTTAGTAATTTTCACTATTCATTAGAATATGAAAGTTATCCGAAAAGTACCAAAATTTCACCTTAGGCTAAATTCGATACTCCGAATCCAAAAATAAAGTTCATTTTGAAAAATAAGATTTACTGGATTTCAAAAAGTGGTTATTACTATTCATAATGGCTAGTTTTAATAATATTTTTATAGCATATCGTTGTTTAGTGAAACTCGGTATTGCGTACTACACACGCTATCGAGGAAGGTCGCGATTGCGTGTAATGCAAGGCAAGTCAAGGATGTGTGTTGTGCAAGCTCCTTTTGGTGTAGCGTACAACACAAGACATTAATAAAATTAAAAAGAATATATTTTTTTTATAAAATCTTGGGCTGTTACATTCTACCCCCCTTAAAATGAATTTCGCCCTCGAAATTCGTCGGGGTTATAAATGGTTTACTATTTGAAAGTTTCTTTAATAGAAACCCACATCGTAAAAGGGAATACCAAAACTTGGCTTTAAAAACTAAAGTATGAAATGTAACGATTACCCAAATAAACTAATCACTGGGTTTCCACATAGGTGAAAATATGGATATGGAAGAGAAATCTAACCATCATGTTCTGATGGAGAGTGGTAGAGAACATGGCTATGGAAAAGCCAGTAATCACAAATCCATAGATTTGTGATGATATAAGGTACCATCTGATTCATCAGGTATAAGATCACTAGGACAACATTTTTGGTTTTCAAGATCATTTCCCTAAAGTTGAAAATTTGAATTAGAATAAATACTTAATTTATTTTGGTACAATCTCACTGTTGTTCGTGTCTTAAACAATTTCCACTTCATCTCTTAAATAAACGAAGTTGAATTTGTTATTCGTGAAGTGTTAGCAGATTATGTGATAGAACGACGGGTCATTCCATCTGTCTCAAACAAAAGGTTAGCAAAAATTATATGCATAAGTCGATCTATAGTGAGATTAATCATATATGGTTCCTAAAATGGACTTATACTTCATATATCATACTTCTTAATATAATAAAACTGGTTTCTACTAAACAGGGACATCCTGTAGGTCAGTGGTAGGCGCTAAAGGCCAGTCGCACTTCGGTTGTGGGTTCGATTCCTACAGCCTTGTCCGAAGCGATGGACTGTCGCCCGTCCTACAGGTTGTCCTTTTTCTAAAACTATATTACTATAACATCCCATCAATAATATCGAAAAAACTTCCATCCTTAAACAATACTAACTTATATTCAACATAAACCATTCCAATCTTTAGGCTCATAATACTGCAGTCCATTCTCATAACATAGTGAAAACGATTACCAGAGATTTAATACCATCGTTGATCCCCATATATCATAAGATATATCTTGTTGGTCACATTCCAAACATTCAAAGGCCTTAATCTTGTACTCTCTTGAATACCTATTGAACCTTAGTGAAAACATGAATGCAGTTAAAAGTTAACACTTTTCACATACCGAAATCCTCAAAATTCTATATACTCAAACCATGATATCACTTAGTCCTTATATCAATCATGAGCTCATGAATACTATCAAACATTTAATTTTCTCCTTATCCCTTCATTATGCGCATATCATCTACATTCCAAAAATATATGAATAACCTTTCATGGATACTGGTAACATTAATCATACACTTTCAAAACACAAGGAAAGACAACAGTGCAACAATCCATAGATGTCTCTTTATTCCAAAATTACACATGATAAACATGTAATCATTCCACTACATTCTCAAACCATTGACCGAGCTTCAAAAATTCTTTCATCTCACATATCATTTGTAGTCTCTTCATCATCATCCACATAAATACTACCCATATGACCATACTGATTCTCTTCATGAGTCTTTCCCTTAGGGAATTTGTTTGCATAATGCCCATACATTCCACATTTAAAACACTTAACCATTTTTGATGTCGTAGCAATACCATTATCCTCATCCATGGTGTTAATCGACCCTTTTCATTTGCACTTACTTGCTTTGTGTCCTTCATTTCCACACCCAAAGCATCTTCCAGTTCCCTTGAAACATTCTCCTTGATGCATCTTCCCACATGATTTACATAGGGGAAATTGAACTTTCTTTCCTCTATGATCATCATGGAACTCCATCTTTCTCTTATTAGTCGAGTCAGGAAACTTACCAAATTTTACTTTATTGATCATATTGTGAGATTGCTGATTCGGCATAATAATGATGTTTGGACTTCCAAATCCCATTTCATTTGGTTTCTCATGAAGAATATCATTCCATTGTCCAGCATATCCTCCATTATCGTGAATCACCTTGTTTCCACCCATTTTCTAAAACCCAAAAAGAATAGTGTGAGATGAAAAAATCATAATAAAGGGGGAATAACTTCATTATCTAACATCTTAGGTTAAATTCTAAGATCGTTACTGTTGTTCTAGGACTATATCCTATACGTATACTTATCCTTAGGGACATCCCTAGACATACCTTAGAAATATCTCTAGGGATCTCACTAACGTTTTCGCATCCTAGTTTCCAAAGGTTGACTAAACCTTTCCTCTGATACCATCTGTAGCGACCCGTATCCTGACGTACATGGAAATTACATTACATTTGCGGAATACTTAGTTCATAACAAAAACACACACACAAGGATCGTAATAGTTTAGTGTCTTTGGAAACTCGGAATAAAATCTTCTAATCGTGGGGAAAGATCTTCAACATCTCCCATAAAGATCTTCCTTTTTTTTTACCTAAAACCTTTCTTTATATCCTGGGGAAAAGAAAACATAAAAGGGTGAGCTCAAATGCTCAGTAAGGGTAAACAAAAGAAATATCAATCACATAATTTTCATAAGAACATAACATTTTTTTTTTGAAATCTTAACCTGCAAAAGAGAGAATAATTTCATAACATGGGATAAATCATAGTAGTGAAATGAAATCATAACTTGAAACATTACTCATTGTGGCATACACACATAATCATAGAGAATCATTTCTTGTTAGTCAAGACTCATTGCCAAGACCATCTTAGTGGACAAAGTCCCTTTCTGAATCGAGTAATCCTCGTTTCAGTCCTGTTTCACTGAACCGGTATAACCTACCATTCCAGCCATGTCTATCTCATGAGATATAAAATCTTTACCCAATGAATTGGAGGGAGATATAGGTCCCACCCATCTCATAATGATACCATTCTTATGTGTGCCACAAAATCATAAATCATACATCATTTCATAACCCATGTAATAAAAATGGGATTCTTAAACAACATGACATCATAAAACCATTCATATAAGATAAAGGAATTCATAAACATAATTCCATCACAGCATAGTCAAATCAATGTAAAAATATGGATAGAAACAGAACCCTTTATTATCTTATATGGAAAATAATTTTGATAAAACCCTTGAAATGAATTCTTGAGGAAAATATCCTTTCTTCTTTAAAATCAATTTCTTTTCACAAAACATCATGAAATTTTAAAAGAAAGAGATTTTATTAAAAATATTCATGAAATCTTTTGTAGGAAGCTTCATGAAAATAAGGCTTTATAAAACCGTAAAAATCCGTTCGTGCCGTTTAAGTTTAAAAAACATTCTTCGTACTTTTGTCGGAAAAGTCAAAAAGTACCTTGTACGAAAAACGACAAAAGATTCCTTTCATATCTTTTACTAAAAACTCACCGAAGGGTAAAATTGGATTTAAACAACTGTAGGTTGATGTAAATAACATTACATATTGAGGAAACATGGATGTGGATGATAAAATATACCCCAGTAAATTTCAAAGTACAAACAGTCTCGGATAAAAATGAGATTGCGATATTTCCCTTACCTTAGGTCCAATTTGCTTCGTATGTGTCCAAACCTCCTGTATAATGATTTAAATAATGTCATTTACTTATTGAATAATCATATTCATTGTTATGATATCATATATGGTTCACTTATGACATTATATTACCCGTTCTTTTGTAAATTCCATGTTAAAGAAGCGTTTTGGGTAAAATCGTTTCATTTATCGTAGGTGTTTTGACTTGTTGTTCTTCACATCATTATTACTTATATCATGATTTACTTACTTCCAGAATATAAAATATGATTTATATATCATATATATTCAGTATATATATATATAATAGATAGATAAATAAAATGAAAAACACCGTTCATGGAGACGGTAGTCCGTACGTACGCATGAACGCTGTTTTTCTTTCCTTATTGTCTTGAAATGGAAGTAGATGACATACATATGTATATATATACATAAATCCAGTAGCCTTATAATGTCATATATTTCATTATTATTTCTTATATATACATTATAATCATTCTTAAATGGTTAACATGGAGAATGAATCTCATCGCGTCGTGGAGACGGTAGTCCGTACGTACGCACGAGCGATGATATCATTTCTATAAATATTGAATTGAATTGGAGTGGATTATACAATATATCAGAATCAATATGATGTTGTAATAACTATGTATAGTTATTCTTTACACCATTATACCCATCCATGTAAGGTGGTGGTGGAAAATAGATTACACCACGGCGTGGAGACGGTATTCCGTACGTACGCACGCGCGGTGATTTATTTTTCCGTAGGATGGATAGATGGTGAAATAGGGTTGTTTCATACTTATAATAACATATCAGTATATGAGTGATACTGATGTTATTACTTCATAATGAAACAACCTAAGAAGAAGAAGTGGAAGAAGAAATAAAGATGAAAGAATTGGTAACGGTAATTACCTCTTCTTTGAAGTGCCTCTTTGAGACCTCCTCTTAGGGCACTAGAATTGGTCTTTGAGGAAGACCAGAACCTCTAAGATGTTGCTAGGGAAGTGGAGAAGGGATTTTGGCAGGGGTTGGCCGAGCTTGAGTGCTCAAATTGGTGTGAGGAGGAGGGGGAGGAGGTGTCCTTTTATAAGGGAGGAGAGGGGCACCTTAGGAATATCTCAAAATATTATTTTATATTAAAGTCAAAATCGGTTTATAATGGTTCCAAAGGGTCTTATTTCGAAGATAAGGTGGGGAGGGGTCGAAATCCTATCAACCAATAGAATTTAGACAAGTTTAGGATATTATTTTAACCTTATCAATTAAATTTAACTCTAAGTTAAATAATTTACCTTTTACCGTGTCTTTTTGTTTTCTTTCACTATACGGTTAATACACTTACTATAACATGCCAAACGAACCCCAAATTGTTTATTATTAATATACATATCCTTATCTAAGTCATTTGGCTGAACCTTAGATTTTTAGGAATAAAATAACAATTAATAATATAATATTTGATTTAAAAACTATTTTGTGTCAATTTTGACACTATTTGATATATGATTTTTGTGAAAGTCATAACAGAATTAAATGTTCGAAACAAGTTGATTAAATCAACATTAATATATCATAGTAACCTATAAAATTAGTGGAATTCATAACAAATCTCAAATTACATTTATTTTGGTGTTTATAACATCAATTATGTCAATATTTCATTAATAAGATAATTACTTCATCATCGTTGTGTCATAAATAAATTAAATTATTTTATGTCTAAAAATTACAAATAAAATACCATCATGTAGGAAATCTTTTTAGCTTTCTAATGAATATTTACAATCGAATTTATCTTATGTATAACCCCATATTAAAAATGATTTACTTATTAAACTTTGATTTTAACTATTTTAACCTTTCTTTAAATAAATTAATAATAAATGTCCTAATCTAATCCAAGTGGGCCTAAATGGTCATATGGTATTCCTAAGTTTGTTTTTGGTCGAATTACACTTGTCCAATAGAATTAGGACATGTGTTTGGGTAATAGTAATATCATATTTACCCTTAGTTACCCTATTTACTATTAACCGCGGTAAAAAGTAAAAAGTTACTATTCACCAAAAAATTTATTTTCATCTCATTGAACCACATTTTAGTCCTTGATGTTAACCGTGTCTCTCAGATTTTCAAAATTCCATTCACAGAAGCGGAAAAATTAAGTTTTATGAAAAATTCAGTTTTTTTTTTAACTACCACTTAGTAGTTTCACTATTCATCAAAAATTGATGTTTTTCAGAAAAATGCCAAAATTTCACCCTAAGCTATAATTGATATTCCAAATTCAAAAATTATTTCTATTTTACAAAATTCCCAACATATAAGTTGCATTAATTAATTTTATAATTAAATCCCGCTGTTAAAACAAATAGCGTGTTTTTAAGAAACAAAATCTATCAAAAGATTGACATTTGATTATGTCTGGTTTAAATGTGAAATTACAACCAGTAGCCAACATTGTATTAAATTTTAAAAATATATTCTAAATATACTTTAAAACCACTCAAATTAATAATTTATCACTATTAATTATTTCGATTAAAAAAGTTGTTTTTAATTATAATTTAGTAATTTTCACTATTCATTAGAATATGAAATTTATCCGAAAAGTACCAAAATTTCACCTTAGGCTAAATTCGATACTCCGAATCCAAAAATAAAGTTCATTTTGAAAAATAAGATTTACTGGATTTCAAAAAGTGGTTATTACTATTCATAACGGCTAGTTTTAATAATATTTTTATAGCATATCGTTGTTTAGTGAAACTCGGTATTGCGTACTACACACGCTATCGAGGAAGGTCGCGATTGCGTGTAATGCAAGGCAAGTCAAGGATGTGTGTTGTGCAAGCTCCTTTTGGTGTAGCGTACAACACAAGACATTAATAAAATTAAAAAGAATATATTTTTTTTATAAAATCTTGGGCTGTTACACTAGCGGCGCACGGCGCGGCCCGGCCCGATGGGGAGCGGCCCGGCACGGCATGGCGTAGCCCAGCGTGGCGCGACCCAGCCTGGCATGGTACGGCCCAGCCTGCAGCGCCGCCCCCCTGTCCGGTCGGCTGAAGCCCACCTATCTTCCTGGCACGAGCGGCTTGCACAACGGGCCGCTGTCCCCCCACGCGACACCTGTGGGTGCTGTAACCTCCATCAACCCGGTCGGCTGACGAGCTGGCCGGTTCGCCCGCCGAAGTGGCCCACGGAGCGTGGGTCGGGGTTCTTTGCAGTGTGGCGCTGCGGTTCTACAGCCCGGCCATTTCTTCATTGAGCGAGTGGAATGCGGATGCGGGCCACAGTTCTTCTCTTCACAGCCGGCACACGGCCACCGCTTCCTCCTATCGCCACTGCCTCCCATTGCCGCCACCAAAATAAATATTCAAGTATCATTGGAGGGTCGTCAGGTCGTGTTTGTTCAGCCAGCGCCCTCTGTGTTAGGTGATATCAATTGGCCGAAGACAATTCAATAATTCACCAAGGATGGGATATAATTTCCTTCAATTAAAATTATATCAATCCCCCTACCTCATAATTGATGTCACACATCGTCGATCCGCAGAAGACGAGCATCGTGGTAGTCGAGTGTCACAGAAGACAGTGTCATAGAGAAAGTTGTCATCGTTTCAACGTTGGATGTTGTTGTCATAGACGGCGTTCCGCGCGAGCGATGTCTTCTCCCTTGACACAGAGGAAGAAGAAAATATGAAGGCGTTCTTCACGAGCGTTGCCTCATGTTATGGCCTCAGTCGTCGAGAGGATATCATTCCTCATTTTCTTCGTGGTTGAGGGATGAAGCTCTCCTCCAAATCTCCAAAGGCTCCCCCACCAAATATTTTCCAAGCCAATATAATATTAAGACACCCCAATTTTAATATATTTTCCATACAATTCAAATTGATCCAAATAAATACAAAGATTAATTAAATGTGGCATTTAATTAATCCTAGTTGTTGGCATTAATTAATAGGAGGTGAAGAGTTTAAAATTTAAAATAGAGGAGGTGGAGATTTCACATTAAAAGAGGGGAGTTCTCAAATTAAATGAAAGGGAGTTAATGGGGAGTTGAAGGGTTAAGGGATCGTGTGGGCCCCACCACACTTTATCTTCTCATGGGAGGTTATGTGGGTGTGGGACCCACCTCTAACACCCCCTTGTTGGAAATAACCAACTCCTAAAAAATAAAATTGTGTACAATAATTTTATTTAATTTAATATAAATCCTCAAAAATTAACTTCTCCTCCCGAGCAATCCCAAATGCGATAAAGGTCCCCTTAAGAGAATACGAGTGTTGCGAGTTCATCGGTGCCCTCAGATTTCAATTCTGTACATCGGTTCAAAAGATAGAAAAACTCGCATGCACGTTTACTGAACGTACCCAAACCAAACTTCAGAAATAGATTTCGGACACACCGGGCCTCGGAATCAGGCACCGTCAAAAACTGCGGACTGGTGAAATTCCAAATAATTAAGAAAAAAATTTCCTTCAAATTTCCGGGTCTTTATAGGGTGTTCCAAAGGATTAAATTCATGATTCTTATCTTGGGTAAGTTTTTCAAGTACATCCATGAAGTTATTAACTCTAGTTCCAATCATATTAGTCTTTTTATTTATAAAATCATTAAATTTCCCTTCACATGGATTATTAGAGTTATTCCCCATAATTGAAACCATTAAATAAAAAAAATAAAAATAAGGCATGATAATAATCAATTTATAGGCACGTAAAAGGAAAATAATGAACCCAAAAATAATAACGCCTAAATGAAATATATATCCAATAAATTTTAATTTCATGGATTAAATATATGTTGTTTTTTGGATCATTTCATATTTTTTTGTCTAACCAAACTACCAAAAATAGCTATCCATCACTCAAATAAAAACTATAGCCACCCAAGTCTCATACACATTTTATTACATGATTTTTAATTTTAAAATTACTAAAACACCACTATGAAATATGGGGGTCTAGTTCATTTTGTTGATTATATTTATAATATATTAACATAAAAGTTAAAAAACCACATCTTTATTTAAATATCTATAATGTTATCCTAAAACCAATTGATTTTATATTACTCTATATGTTTCTGTAATTAAATACATAAGGAAAAAATGTAAGCTATAAACCCCAGTAAGGGAATAAAAAAAGAGGTGTAATGCAGGAGTCAAGATGAAGGACTTGAAATCATAACAGAATGGGGTCACATGTAATTACATATAATTATGGAATAAATAAGAGGATATCATAAATTATTGAATTATAATAATACTAAAATGATAAGAAAACATGACATAATAAGTATAATTCAAGGCTCACATCCAATACAACAAAACTTCATGTTCTAGGATAACTGTCTATGCACCATACATGGTATATCATGAGATGTTAAAATTACCAAATGCATTGGAGGGTATATAATTATTTTACTACAAAAAAATAATAATATTTAAATGAAAAAAATTCCATAAAAAGAAATCATAGATAAGGTTTAAGATAATGAGAGACCCATGAAAAGGGAACGAGTAACATAATAAATTCTCAAAACATAGCTAAAGATATATCATAATGTTTCAATTGATAGGAAGGAATTAAATATTTTCATAAGTGGATATTGGAATAAAGATTCAAAGTTATTAAATATGATTCTCAAATGAAAAAAATTATAATAATAGAGGAAAAAAGTAGGAATATAAAGGATCCTCTTGAGCAATGTTTTATAAAATTATTATAGAATATTTGATGAAGGTAAGTGAATAACATTTAATATAAAAAAATATTGATCAAAAAAAAATTTACATTAAATATAAATTTTTTATAAATAATGTAAGGAAAAAAATATTCAATAATTGAATCCAAAAAAATGAATATTGAATACTAGTGTTCCCTTTAATAATATTTTCTCTAGGTAGATTGTTGAGATGGAAACCATAAAAAACATGTATATTCCAAAAAAACAAAGGGAAAATAAATTATGTATATTTTTATGGTTCAAATATACTTAATATATAATAATTACGTGATAATAATAGATAGAAAAGCTGGTGTAGATATAGATAGAGAGATAAATAATAACCCAAATGAAAAGAGGGTTGTTAAGAAGTTCCATTACCTCAGGTCCCGAGTGGCTAGGTGTGCGTATCGCCTCATGAATAATAAAATTCAGTTTATTGAATAATTTAATTATAACCATATATATATATTGTTTAGTACTATCATTTTATTTTTATTTGTGGGTATTTTATTATGTTTGTGTTCACCATTCTTAGGATGTCCACTTCATAGTTCCACAGTTGCAAATGTAACTATGGATATTATTATATTATGGTTCCATAACACTAAAAGTAAAATAATGTGTATCTAATGAGTTTATAGGAGTTCAAATTTTTTGAAATATCAAATATTAAATAAAAAGAATAATAATTTTTAGGTTATAAATATTAGTATTTAATGGTTAGTTTATTTATGTTGGTTTTCTTACCTTATAGAACATAATATGTTTCATTTAATATTTATGTTCTGTTACCCATAACAGAATATATAATGAAATACTGTATTCATTTTCTTATCATGTTCTACCATATATTATTTTTATTACCTTCCATGAAAGCATTTATGAAAAATGTAATATGTCATCCATGGAGGTGGTGAACCGACCATAATAATGGGAACATTTTCATTTAGAATAAGTTATCGAAAGGTAAATAAGGGTTATTCCATAAATATTATAATATCATATAATATTTAACATAGTTATTAAATTATATTAGTATTTTTTCCATATATTTTCCTAAGGTAGAAGAGGAAATGAAGTTAAGAGATATCAGTTGAGAGAATTTCCTCACCCTTTGGACGACCCCCTTTGAAAGACTACTAGGGATTTAAAGTTTCTAGTTTATGAAGGAAAGAACCTAAATTATGTGTATAATATATATTGGGAGGTATTTGGGAAGTTTTTGGTTGATCTATGATGGTTTTGGTTTGAGTATTAGTGGGGTGGGGAAGGGTGGTATTTATAATGGGAAGAGAGGGGTTCTTTTAATATAATATTCAGTAGATTATAATTATTTTACAATACTAAAAATTCTATTTATTATTTTGTATATATGGAGTAATTAGTGAATGTGTAGTTGGTATAATGGTAAATTTATCATCCATTAGATAATTAATCATATATATAACTGATAAATTAATGTTTTTAATCATATTTACTAATTCTCCAAAAAATCATATTTTTTAGATAAATAAAAAACATCATCCTAATATAACTTCAATGTGATGATTCAAAAAATTAAATTAATTTAAAAAAAATAACTTCCAAAAAAATATAAATTTACTTTTTAAATAAAACACTAATTTATTGAAAAATATCAATTTTTATGATATGACCAAATTTTTGACCAATTGAAAAATTACTTATGACTAAAATAAAATAATTTTATTAACAATATATGAATAAATATTATTTTAAAAAAAAATTTACAAATAAATATTCATTTATTTTTTTGATTTTATAAAATTATTAATGAAAATAAAATAATTATGTCTTCTAAAAAATTAAAAGCATGGCTTCTCTATGTTAGATATATATTTCATCAAATTTTAAAACTTTTTTAATTTTATTATAATATAAATTCCTTATATATTCTTTTCATAAAATAACCAAATATTATTTTACTATTCCATGGTTTAGGTTACTTTTTCTAATGCTAAATAATCTATTTCAAAGATTGTATCTCTAATGATCACATTGTCTTTCAACATCCTATAAATACCTCATATTTTCGCCATTCATCGATTTATTTAATGTATGTCAATATTTATTATTTATTTTCCAAAATGGTTATTAAATAAGTAATTTCTTTTCTTTTTTATAGTTTTTTTCATGAGTTTTAATATTCTATGTGACCAAAGTTATCCAAATTTACCAATTATATTTATTTTCTTTTATCTTTTCACACCCCATTATATTATAATCATTTTTATTTTGAATATTTATTCTCTAAATGAAATGTTGTAAATTTATATAATGATTTTTTATTTTCTTTATTATCTGATGCATGAGTTTCGTACTATATTATGTTACAAAACATGATTCAGGTTTATTAATAAGTGAAATCCCACAGTATAAATTTCAGGTTTTTATACAAAATATCTTATTTATTAGTCTTATCGTGTTCCCCACACGTCCCCATGAAATAACTAAATATCCCTATTCCATATATATAATATCATCACATGTTTTCTACACTAGAAAAAATCCAATGGTAAAACTAAGGTAAGTAAATATCGATCCTTAATGCTCAGGAAAGTGAATGTAGGCCAAGGTACTCACATCAAAAAGGTATCTGGGTATCCACACATCCTTTTTATTATAATGTAGATCTCAACATATCCTAGAAATTGGATGGGGTATGGATATAGTAATAAAACATTAATTATATATCAAATATCCTAGTAAAATCAACACCCATGTTATCAAACACATAAGGCATCATCATAACAGACCAAATTCTATATCATAATGCCAAGAGGCTGTCAAAATACCAAATATTAGTCACATAAAACCATTTAAAGAATATAATTTATCTATGGAACAATAACACCCTAAAATTATAAAATAATAACATTGTATTTGATATTTCACGTGACTCATAACACCGAGCTTAAAAAACCTATGAAATACATTTTGTTAAATTTAATCTCTTCGATAGCTTATAGAACATGAAACCTTGAGTCGAAATGAATCATAATATAGTATTTCATTATAAACTTGATATTAAATTTTTGGGTATTAATAGAAAAAACTGAATTAAGAAAATTGTTGTTTTATATTGATTAGATATAGAATAATAATTTTTAAAGGAAAAATAAATCTTTTCTGAAAAATGTAATTTTTAATGAAGGTTTAAACACGCTTTGCGCACATAATTTAAAAATATTTTTTAGACATTTTTGAATATATAATTTATAAAATTGACATCATTTTTGAAATAAAAATATGAAAGTTTTATTAGGGGTATTTTTTTGGTTTTTGAGAAAAGTGTCTTGTTTTATGAATACTAAAATTTTGAATTTTAATTCAAAACTACCATTTCGTTAAAATTATTTAAAAATTTCAATTATATTTTAAATAAGTTTTAAACATAAATTAGTTCAATTATATATCTATTAATCCAATTTAGGTCATTTTAATGACTTGTATATTGAATTTTGTTATAATAATTTTGTACAATTTTGAACTTCTTTTCTTTAAAAACCTTTTTCCATGCTTCTCTTATATTAAATTAAAATAAAAATTTTACAATCAAGTGAATTGAATTTGTAAAAATTGATTCCATATTTGGAATAGAAATAATTTATATTATTTTAGAAGTTATCATTATTTTTCACTATAGTGATTAGTAAAAACAGTATAAAATATTTATCATTGATAAGGTTAAAATTGATTTACATGTTGTTTAACTAAAATGTTTAGGATTAAAATGAACTAATAAGGCATCTAAAATATATTTTAGAGAATTATTTGAACCCTAAAATATATAAGTCTATAATATAATCTAGTTTTGACCCTTTTTTCATGTTAACAACGTGGGTACACCATTTCCTTTTAAAAAACAATTAAAAGTGTGCCACTCATATGACTTATAAAAGGCCATCGATCCTCTTTTCATCACAAATTAAAAACATTTTTTTCATCCATTCACTGCCAAAATAACTTCCCAAATTCAGTCCCCTCATCTTAGGAATATTATTTTGGGCATAAACCAAATGTAGGAAGGCTTGTGGTAAAAAACTAAAAGGTTACCTGAAAAAGAGGTAACGTTCTTCAATGAGCATCTTTATTTTATTTTTTCCTCCAACTCAAAAAATTATTATTAAACAATAATTATATAAAGATATGAGTTTATTATATATAATTAGATTTTTGATGTTATTTTTATTAAGTACAACTATTTCCACTACCATAAAATGGTTCACAAAATAATCATTCGTGTGTATGGAGGATTACTGCCTCACGAACCGATGCCATTTATTTTTTCCTTTACCACCAATCATGGATGTTTATGACGATGTATGTAAATTATATATATAATAATTTAAAAATAATCATACCTATAGGTTAATTATATCATATATATCTTTTTTTTAATTTCGATTCCGTATGGAATATGATAACATTTCTCTTGTGTATGACTGACTACCATATCACGAAGTGATGTGATTTGTTTTTCACAAACTCTGTACAGAGATGGAAATAAGGATAATGTTAATTTATATGTGTTATATAAATTAAATAATTATTATATTTAAGAAATATGTATCATTATGATAATTTAATTTATCATTTTCATTCTTACTCTAAGAAATGATTGCATCATTCTTATTGATGTGTATTAATGCCATCACGAAGGAATGTGACACTATTTTCACCACCACGCGACATAAATGACGTATATAATTATATTTAAAAAAATATTATGACATTTATGATATTATGATCATTCTGGAAAGATAATATAATACTTACCTTCTTTCAATGATGATTATTGGAAGATGGAAAAGTTATTCATGCATATGTATAGTCTATCATCGACATGATTGTAACATAGTTTATTTTTCCTAACCATATTTCTTGATTGGTTTCAAAAGTATAATTTATATAAAAATATAAAAATTATTTAATTATTATTATTTGGTATATTATAAAACTACATAATATTCACAATACCATGAAATTTTATAACAAAACATGAATGAGAAAACAAAACATTTAACATCCAAGACAATGAGAAAACCAAAATATTTTTAGAGAACGTGTGATAATATATTATAAAAAGATAATATAAGATATTATGAATATTAATATATTTCTAAAATAAATTAATAACATGTTTTTAACAATTATACATAATTTTAAATCACTTTCAAGAAAAAGGAATCATGAGGTAAGGGATTTTGTCTCAATTTCCTTTTAGTGAGGAAAATTTGTATGTTATGCACAGATTTCTTTAATTTAGTTCATACACTACCTATTAAACATGTTATATCATGAATAAATAAAATTTCATGGTATTATTTTCTTTAATTTTAATTATTTCATAAAATTTACTTTTACTTAAAAGATACGATGGGATAAATAATTTCATAACATAATTTCTTTTCATTGGGTTATATTACATCTTCGTAGTATTTAATATTATATGGTAATGTATGTATGGAATTATGTATAAATTATTTTTTATATGAACATGTTTTATTTTTATTTACATTTTAAACACATAATCCATTCATTTTTCAATTCCCGCATAATATTTTTGATATTTTCTAGGGTTGACATAAAAATATCATTATAATAAGTATAATTTTAACATGAATTTCCATTGATGGAAGATATTTTATTATTTTTTAACAAACCATTAAATTTTATTATACTCTAGTTATTAATTAATTTTTTCAATTGATACTTCCACTTCTTAATGCTTTTTCACTTAAATAATGGTGAATAATTTTTAATAAAATATGAAATCACTTCTCTATGCGATCAGAAAACCCTTTTCTTCCAAAAACATGTTTTTTAAAAAAAATTGTTTAAACCCTATGAAAAATGATTTGTTAACAGAATTTTTACCAATTTTTTCTTTTTAATTTTTTTTTAAATTAATATCAATTATGTTTTTAAAACAAATTCTCATTTTACTTTTATCAAAAAATAAAATTGAATATTTATTTTCACATACTCGAGATGTATGGAATTTTGCACCACCATGACCACTCAATTTTTTAAACATTTAATGATTTGTTTCAAAAATTATTTGAATTGAAATGTATTTTCAAAAAAATATGTAAAATATTTTTTTAATGGTTATTTCCAAATTGAAAATAATATTTTCCTCCAGAATGTTTTTAATGATTTTTTAATGGTATTTTTATTAATCAATTATGAAAAGCCATTATTATTAACAATCAATTGAAATATTCAATTTCATTTGGTAACTATACATTAAATTTATCTCAAATATCCATATTATTTATCATGTATATGATTATTTATTAAACAATATATCATTTCTACAAATGGTGTTCTACATTGAAAGTCATTTTTATATCTCGGGAAATATTTCTAATTCCAAACACTTTAGATAGTGTAGGAATTGGTGGTATGGTTCGTTGTTTATAAATTAAATATATTATTATAAATATAAGGAATTCTTTGGACATCCAGTGATGAGTGGGGCCCAAAATCATGCATCCATTTGATGCATCAGTATATCTCATGAGATAAATCTATAATCTATCATTAAACAGGGGTTTTCCTATAGTTTTCAACTGTATTTTGAAAGGTACTATTTCTAGAGGTATCCTGATGCATGAGATTATGACGTCCAATAATTAATAATTTCTTTTAAAAAGAATTCAGTTATTATTATCCATGATATTTTCACAATTATGTAATCTCTTTGATGGATTTCATTTCTAGATTATTAATTAAATGGTATTTCTTTTCAGTTATTTTCCTTTATATATTATTTATCCCTTATCCAATAATGATATTTATGTTATTAATTAAATATCATGTTTCTTCAATTATGTATCTTTCCATTGAATATTATAGTCAATTATTTAGATGGAATGTGTGTTTAGATATTTAACTTGACATATTGTTTATTATTTATCGATTATGCTTCATTTATTAATGATATATTCTATTGTACATAAATCTTTCGGACTATTTGAGATCACACTTATTTTTATTCAATTACTATGAATCAATGAAGCGTACTCTAAAAGATATGAAAATATATGATAGATGGAATAATGCTATTCTTGAAAACATATGTTGTAATTTATGTTTAAAATGTAATGAAAGACTAAAGTGCATATGTATATATATTTTGTGCTCAGGGGTACAATGACACTTTTAAACACACATGCCGCACACACACAAATAGTCCAATCAAGGCATGACATAGGCTATATACATATCTACTTTACAAAGACTACTAAATTGTTCATTAAGTCAATATTTTATTCTTTATATCTTATGCCAAAGTAAAAAAAGGATACACCGGCTCTAGGATACTAGGGTTAGGGTTGATACAGTTGGTATCCTAGTATGTTTAGTAGAAACCTTGGGAACAATATTTATGAAAACATATATCCTGGAATATAACCAAATGAAAAACATTAAGAATAATTACAGAAGTACATTGAATTATTTTTAGTAAATAAGAGATTATGTGGTTTTTTCATATAAAATACATCCATTTCTAGATACAACAAGTTTATATGGTTCTAGAATAGATATACATAAGGGTAATAACTCTGAAACTGGTGCATTGGGCATGAAATTATAATCACATGCTACAAAAAATGGTCCTAACTATACACTTAGTTTGACACTTAATTGGGATATTCTAAAAACAATTCATATTTTTGTTAGAAAATTTTATAATGGATTTGAATGGATGATGATAATGAGTGACCTAAGTCAAGATTAAGGTGTCTTAGATTGAAAATAAGGAATCTCAATGAAAAAATGTTTTGTTTGTGGAAAAGAAGGGAATAATGTAATTAACCATTGAGAAAAACTAATGAGTATTATATTAGTAAATAAATCTCATCAGAGGTGTCAATTTATATATTTGTGTATTGAATGTTGGGAACTTGATAATTATCTGAGTCAATGAACACACCAAAATTGTAACCCCTAGGGAAAAGAATGACCTATTTTGAAATAAAATCGTCGATGTATTTATGTATTCAGAATCAAGAATTAAATTATAGGATTATTTTTACTACTGGTATTTTTGTGATAATAAATATGAAACATATAAGTTTTGAGTTAAATTTTAGAAGAATATATGTATTAATTATAATAATAATTATAGATACCATCTTGGTATTATTTTTTTAATTTTGATAACTAGTTCCACATCTTAAAATACCCCTTTGAATTTTTTTTGTAGGAATATAATGAGCATAATGATATTTTAGGATAAAGTTTTGGAAATAAAACCCATTAGTGTAGTCTATGTTTTAGTGAAAAGGTTTGATTAAGAATAATTATTTGACATTTTATCATTATATGTTTAAATGTATTGAAAACACTAAGGCTAATATGATCATTAATGATATTTTAATAATTTTCAAAAAATATAATTAGACTTTATGGGAAAAAATAAATTATATTGAAAATTATAGTAAAAAGGATGTTTAATGATTAATTTTTATCCAAGGGTGACCATCATATTTTTTTGGAAACATTATAATAATTTTATTAATATATTTTTATAAATAGAACAACGTGGATACTGGGTAACAGCCTGTCATGTTCGAAAAAACCATGGAGCTTGAAGCCATGACTCAACGATGATAAGGGTTTATTTCCTACCAATGTCCTATGTTATTTCTTGGTTATTATGTCAACATTTTTAGTTGAATTTTTTTTTGAGTAAATATTAATGATGAACTAGTGGTGTTTTTGTTGAGATTTAGAGGATAACGTATTATTGGATAAGATGTGCAAGCCATATAGGTTGTTCAAAATAAATAGACACACATAGAAATACTTTTCACTCTTTTATAGGCCATATGATCCATAGAGATGAATTTTAGGGATTCATGCATAAAAATTTCATTAATTTATAATAATTTCTTGGAAAAGGTGATTAATATGAAATTGATCTCAGAACAAACAATGCATGAAATTGTGCCAAGGAAATAGAATCATATCAAGTTAGTATATTTCCTCACATCCTAAGACTGTAAAATAATTAGTCATGTTTAGGTAAATAATTTTGATAAAAATATTTTATAATATTACCTTCATTTATATTGAACTGATGGACTTTTAAATCATCAAAACATTTTGGTTTTGAAGTCATTAACTTTCTATTTATCACACACTTTCATGTGATAAATGAGCTTTATCATTTTCAATAATTATTTATGCTTTTATTTCAATTCAATATCTTTAAGTCAAATAAATGTTCTATTATATTTAAGATTATTTGTGTGTTATTCTATATGACCTATTTTACTTCCCAATATCTCTTATTAGGAGGATATTTTAATAACCCTTATTATTATGTAGATTCTCCATTAATGGAATTTCCAAATGTCCAAACCTTTAGTAATGAGATTATGTATAAATTGATATGTTGAATTTTATTTAAGGTTGGGAGAATGTAACACACAAAAATTCATAAATAATAACATTATATTTTATATATTAGACACACAACATTTAGCTTAGAAAACCCAAAAAACACATTCCTTGAAAATTAATCTCTTTGACAGCCTACGGAACATGCAACTCTGAGTCTAAATGAATTGAAGTATAGTACACCATTTGAACTTTCAATTTGAGGGTATTAATAGTAATAACTAAATTATGAAATATATATTTATATATTCATTATCAATATAATTAGAATCATTTATAATAAAAAGATTATTTTTTGAAAAAATATATTTTTTCTAAAAGATGATTTAGCCATGATTTATCCAAATAATATAAAATTAGTACGTACCAATTTTATAAATATTATTGAAAAAATTTATAATAATTTTTGAAATTATAATTTTCAAATTATTTTGGGTGATTTTTTTTATTTTTTCTAAAAATATTTCTTTTTTGATAAATAGTCAAAATTATTGAATTTCAATTACAAAATCTGTTTTCATTTAAATTATTTACATTGTTAAAATATATTATCAATTAGTTTCAAAGAAAAATTAGTTCAATTATATATCTATTAATCCAATGTAATTCATTGGAATCATTTTCATTCTGAATTTTGATATAAAAATATTGTAAAATTTTGGACATTTTCTCTTTAAAAACATGCTTTCTCGTCACGTCTGTGGGATTAATTTAAAATTGATATTTTAAAATTAAGGGAATGGAATTTCAAAAAATAGATTCCATATTTTTAATTATCATAAATTATATAATATAATAATCTCACATAAAAAAATTTCCATAATGAATTGTAAAAACATAGAAGTTAATTAACAAGACTAAGGTAAAAATGGATTTTACGAGGGTCAAACAAAAAGTAGTTTGGTTAAAATGACCTAAAACATGTCTAAAATATATTTCATGAAACTATTTAGACCCTAGAATGTATAATAATATATAATAATCTATTTTCTACCCTTTTTTTATGTGAAAATGTGGGTACATATTTTTCTTTTCAAAATATTATAAGTGTGCCGCTCACATTAGTCATAAAAGTCCACCCCTCTCCACTCTTTTTCACAGCATAAAAATACTTTTGTTTCATCTAATTAATATCAAAAAACGTCCTAAAATCCATACCCTAATACAATAAGCCTTATTTTTGGAACAAAACCAACCTAAAAAGGTTTTTGGGGTAAACTTAAGGAGGGTACTCGATGAATATGTAACAATCTTCAATGAGCATCTTTTTTTATTTTTTCCTCCAACTCATTAAATTACTATTAATGAAAACCTATATAATAAACACAACATATTAAATATAATTTTATTTATTTATTTTAATTTAATGACCAAAAACATTCCCCACTTTCATGAAATGGTTAATGAAATCATCATTCGTCTGTACAACAGACTACCACCTCATGAACCGATGTTATTTGGTTTTCCATTAACACCTCCCACTGTCTGATTTCATGATTAATATAATATATATATAGGGTATTAATAACGTAATTATAGATATATAGTGATTATATCTTATATTAAGTTATAATTTCCATTTTTTTTGGGATACGATAACGTCGCAGATGTGTATGACAGACTACCACCTTGCGAAGTGACGTGATTAGTTTCTCACTAATGCATTACATGAAAGGTAATAAGGATAAATTAAACAAATATATATTATATAAATGAAATAATTTTTATATTAAAGACATAATTAAAATTATTAAAATAAACTATATTATTTTTATTCTTACACTAAAAACTGATAACATCATTATGGTACATGTGGACGATCGCCTTTATGAAGCGATATAACTCTCTTTTCACCACCACACAAGATGGATGATATATAAGTATATATTAATAAATAATATGATATATAATATATTATTATCATTATTTGGATAAAAAATATTATTTACCATTTTCAAAAATGATCATTGTAAAATAGAAACGTTTCTCATGCATACATATGTTATACCGTCTCCATGATTAATACATTGTTCATTTTTTGTAACTGTATTTCATGTTTTTTTTAAATTATAATTTTTGTAAAAATATGATAATTATATAATGTTTTTTATTTTTTATATTATGGAACAAATCTATATGCATAAGAACCATAATATTCAAAAAAATAAAAAATGTGAAAACAGGGTAATTAACACCTGAAAAAATGAGAATAACAAAGGATTTTTAATGAATGGGTTATAATACATTATAAAAGGGTAATATATGAAATTATAAATATTAAAACTATTTATTAATAAGATAATAACATGTTTAAAATCACTATAAAGTAGTTTAAGTCATGTTCATCTGAAAGGAAGCATGAGATAAGAGATTTTACCTCAATTTCCATTCCTTGAGGCACATTTGTATGTTATGTACCAATTTATTTTATATGGAGTATTATCACCCCATTTGATAAGTAATAACAAGAAAAATTCGATATTAATTGTATTTTATGATTAAATTTGAATTATTTCATCCATGTGAATTAGATTTAAAAGTTGCCAAGTAGTAAATAATTTCCTAACTCATTTGTTTCATTCAGTTATATTATTTATTCATTGTCTTTGATGTTATATTGTTACATGTGAAATAAATTGTCAATTGATTATGTTTTATATCCAATTTTTTATATGGATTAACATTTGATACACATAATATATTCATTGTTCAATTCTTTGTTTAACATTATGATCCTTGGAAGGGTTTACCTCATAATCTCATTTTAATCGATAATGTTAAACCATGAATTTCCATTGAGGAAATATATTTGATCATTGTTTAATAAACCTTTTAATGTTCTTATCAAATGGTTATTCAAGAAACTTTTCAATAAACAGTAAAATTTTCTACTATTTATAAATAAAAATGACTAAGAAAATGTTATAATAAAATATGACTTCATTTATCACTTCGGTTGGAAAACCTATTTCATCCAATTTTTTTTATAAATTTTTTTTTCAAAACTTGTTAAATAATTTTAAAAATGATTTATTGAAGGAATATTTACCCATATTTAATTTTTAAAAACTATTTTAAAGTAATATTATTTACATTTTCAAAATAATGCTCATTTTGCTTTTATCCAAAAAGTGAATGGGATATTTATTTTAATATACTCACCATAAATGAAATTTCCTACTATCATAACAACACAATTTTTATACAATTTCTTTATAAGTATCAAAAAAAATTAAAATAATAATAATTTCAATTTTTTAAACTTTTAGTTTTAAAATTTTATTTTTAAAATTAAAAGAATATTTTTCTCAAGAATGATTTTATAGTACGTTGTATGGTATTTGCATTCATCAAAAAAACATCCCTTTATTCTTACTATGATTGATATATGTTGTATTTATACCATACTTATTCTTACTCTGAATGGTTTATGATCATTTGGAATAATGATAATGTAAAGACCCGTAAAATTCAAGGGAAATTTTTTCTTAATTTTCTTTAGGATTTTACAAGAGCGCGGTTTCAGACGGCACCTGATTCCGAGGCCCAGAGTGCCCGGAATCATTTTCTGAAGTTTGGCTCGGGTACGTTCAGTGAACGAACGAGCGGGAATTTCTAACTTTTGATCCGGTGCTCGGAATTGAAATCCGAGGGCACCGATGGAACCGTAGAGCCGGTATACGCTTAGGAACTCCTGTTCTGGAGTTGCGTTCATGCGAGTGTTGATAATAAAAATTGTGGATGTTTACTTTGTAATTACACTACAATTTTTATTATTTTACTCTAAGTGATATCTCTTGTTGGAAGTTGGGTAACCACCCAACCTCCCATGGGAGGTTATGAGGGTGGTGGGGCCCACACGAACCCCACCCCTTCATATCCTCTAAAACCCCCTCAACTCCCACTTAAATTATGTTAACTTAAGTTATAAACCTATGAATTAAATGTAATGAGTTAATGAGGTGAGTTGTGTGTGGTTATTGAATTTCAAACCTTTGAAATTCAAAGAGGGTGGGTTGTGTGAATAAAATAAGAAAGAGTCTTATTTTATTTTGTTAGAATTTTATCTCCTTGAGAGAGTAGGGAAGTCTTCTTCATCTTCTTCGAACTCAACGAAGAACGTGAAGAACGCCGTTCTTCAACGAAGAACTTCTCCGCCGAAGAACACGGTCCATCCGCGACGCCGTATCCGCGATGCGACGTACTTCTTCCGCGTCGTCTCTTCCGCGACGGATTTCCGCGACGAACGCCATCGACAACGACTCTTCCTCCGACGTCAAAGGAATTGACACAGATATTCCACGACTACGTCAACGTGCGACTATCAAGGTAGGGGTTATTGAGTTCGTTGTTTTCTTTTTATTTGACTTTCCTCAAGACTTGACGAATAACGCTCATGTACCGATGAAGAACGTCGCTCCGCTCTTCTTCGTCTTTCGTGTCAACGAGAGAGAACACCGCTTCTTCCTCGGACAACCTTCGTCGGTGAACAAGGTTTCGCCAACGACGTGCCTCTTCGGACGCACCTCTTCGTCATCGAATTTGACGAACGACGACCGCGACGCCCGACCTCCGCGACGTCGTCTTCCGCGGAACGTAGACAAATCTTCGAACCTTATACCAAGGTAGGGGTTGTTGATTTATTGATTATTTATTCCATTCTTGATCATGGATTTAGCATGTCTAAACGTGAGGCAACTGGATAATCTTTAGTTGTGTTATTATTTAACGTGAGGGGGGGCCGGACCGCATGAACACGGCCGAACCCCCCTCAATCGTTCATGTTGTTTAATCTTGCGGGAGGGAGCAAGGTGGCGTGGTGTCGTCGCACCACGCGAATAATTGTATGTTTATCTTGCGCGACGTCGTCACGCGCGCGCCGAGGAAGAATCATCAAGAACGCGACGCCGTCGCGCCGCGTTGAAAGAAATCAAGGCACGGTGGAGGGGCGCGGTGCCGTCGCACCGCGCCGGACGATGAACACCGCGGCCGGTTCCGGGCCACGGCGGAAAGATAAGACCGGCGGCCGAGCCGCCGGCGTTGGAAGCCGAAGAGGGGACCGGATTTTTCCGGTCCCGTTGGAGAAAACCGGCCGGCCAGCTGGCCGGCCGGAAGGCGTTAAACCGGGGAAAATTAATTCCCCGGCCAACGCTCAAAACCCCCCTCATTATGAGGGGGGGCGGTTTCCTTGTGGGGGGAAAAGCCCCCCGTTTCCTGCCAATCAAGCCCCCCACGAGGGGGGGCGGTTTGTAAATGAGGGGCACGACATATAGCCGCGCCGACTTTCAATCAGCGGGGGAATTGAATTCCCCCCGCGCATCCACCTTGCGGCGCCAGGCCGCCGCGGCCCCCGCACCGCCGCGCCGCCGGCCGGCCGGCCGGGCCGGGTCGGCCCGGACCCGGACCCCCCCGTTTCGAATCATTTACGGTCTTTTGGCCATAACTTGAGCCTCGGACCTCCGATTGATGAACCGTCTGCGGAAACGCGATCCTTGGATCGAGACGGTCGTTTCGGTATATCTCACTCAAGGTTTAGGATTACTTTTGTTCGGCCGGGTTGGTTCGTTCACGAAACCAACCGGGCCTTCGGAGCGGAAACGCTCATATCTTGAGCTACGGACGTCCGATTGACGTGCCGTCAGCCGTGTTGTGTTCCTCTTAGTGAGACAGATCTTTTGGCATACTCCGCCCGAGGTTTGGACGCAGGTGGAGTACGGTCGGGTTGGTTTTTCCTTAAAAACCAACCGGGCCCCGGAGACGAAAATGCCAATAACTCTCAGACCGGGCGTCCGATCGACGCACCGTCTGTTGCGTTGTGTTCCTGTTGACGATACAGAACTTTTGGATACATCAACTCTGACTTTGTGACAGTTGATGTATCAGCCTCTCAGCTCGTGGAGCGGACCCTCCGAACGAGTTTGCTGTGTGCGGGAACCCTAGTGCTGGCTGCGACTGCTACTTCGACAGCGACGACCGTGCAGAGACCCTCAGTGGACTGCGGCGACGATTGTGCAGAGATCCTCTGTGGACTCCGACGACGACCGTACAGAGATCCTCAGTGGACTGCGGCGACGACGGTGCAGAGATCCTCTGTGGACTCCGACGACTACTGCACTCAGCGATCCTACGTGGATCAGTGCTACAGGTCCTGTGTGGGCCCGGTCCTGTGTGGGCCCGATCCTGTGTGGGTCACTGCAAGGTTAGTTACCTATCGATCCTTCGTGGGTCCAACGACTTATATGAATCAGGGATCATCTTTATTTTCATCCGAAGATGTATACCTCTGTGAGCTGAATCTTCTGTTTTACTCGATAGAGGTGGTGCGCTTGGTTGTAGCGGCAAACCTGCGATACTGGAGACGAGCGTACGGAGTACGGAGACCGTGTAGCCGGCTGAGACCTGAAGACTACTCGACAGACTCGACTTGGAGTGAGTCGACTAGCCCAGTGGACGGAGCGCCCGATACTTGGCGGCAGACCCACGGCGGACGGAGCGCCTGGTAGTTGGCAGCAGACCCGCGGTACTCGACTGGAGGAGTACCTCTGTAGGCTATTTGGGTGAGCGCCCGGTATTTGGCAGCAGACCCTCAGCGGACGGAGCGCCTGGTAGTTGGCAGCAGACCCGCGGTACTCGACAGGAGGAGTACTTCAGCAGTCTTAGGTTAGTGAGCAGTATCTCAGAGTCGTGGCAGGGCACTGTACACTTCAGAGATGGGGCTCTTCAGTAGTTACGTTCTTGATAATGAAAATCCTGTGTGAGCTGAATCCTTTTGTTTTCCTGTGTGGATTGTGTTGTGCAATCCTGTGTGGATTACGTTTTGCTTTCCTGTGTGGAATACGTTTACTTTCCTGTATGGACTGAGTTGTACTTGGGCTCGGAGGTTGGAGCGTATTTGAATTGATGACTTAGGTATATGTATGGGCATATACCTAAGCAGTGTTGGTTATTACTTCGTGATTGTTCCTTTCTTCGTGGTTTATCCTTTGTGGATTTGAGAGACCTTCAGGGGTCTCGGGGTCCCTACTGAGTAGCTTATACTCACCCCTGCACGGGCTTTTCCCGCACTATGTTGTGTTGGTTGTAGACGACGGACAGCGTTGACCTTAGCTGAGGCTTACAGAGCGGGACGGTACCCGGAGGTGGACCACTGGGCGGGACGTGCACGGAGCGGACGGCGGGACCCGTGGAGCAGAGGAGCTATCTGTACCCACCCTTCAGGTGGGATTTCCAGTGGACAGCTCAGTGTAGCGGCTTTTACTTTTCAGTTGCTGTTCTCCCCTTTTCGAGTTGTACTTTACTTTCAGTTGGGGTTTGTATACTGGCCCTTTTACTTTTCCGCACTTTCAGTTGTACTCTGCTTTTGTTTAGTGTTTACTTTCTGCTTGCTTACTCTGCGGTGTTTGTTTACCTTTCAAAGGCAATGCCTTCCCTTTTTACTGGGATTTTCGCCTTGGTGCTAGTCGCCAGCCCCTGGCCTATGGAAGGCGGGCTTAGGGTAGTCACGGCACGGACCCCGAGGGCGGGTCGTGACAGATAATATTGAAATTCACATTATTGATTCATTTTACTAATCATTAACTTTCCATTGAAATATTCACATTCTTGTGGTAATTAAACATTAAATTTTCCCTAAAATATTAATATTTTTTATCATTTATATGATTTTTTCACTAACTGTATATCAATGATGCATTTAGTGTTTTATATTAAAATTTATTTATATATCTAATTATATTTTGATGAATCCCTCTTATTTTTTCAATTTACATATTTTATGATAAGACACATTGTTCATAAATTAAATAAATCATTTTATATATAAGGAATAATTTAGAAATGTTTAGATGGGAGGGACCTAGTGTTTTATACCCCATAGATGCATCCATAGGTCTCTCGAGGAAAATCAACAGTCTAACATTAAATGTGTTTTTACCCATAACATTATACCATCTTCTGAATGGTGTTGACAGTTGGGGTATCATGACACCTAGGATCAAGAAATATAATAATTAAGATCCTCCTTAATTATGAATTTATTTATTATCATTCCTAATATATTCACAATTTTGTTATCTCTAGGTTTATTTTATATTTATTTTATTGATTAAATGGAATGTGTTTTATTTTATTTGTGTTTTCAGATTGATTATTCCTTAAATATTAATGGTTGTCATGTTATTGAATAAATAGAACGTGTTTTTAAATATTTACCCTACCATTGTTTATGATATTTAATTATTTAAATGGAATGTTCATTCATATATTTACATTTCTATATTATTTATTTTTTATTGATTATTTTTTATATATTCATGATATCTTGCACTATACTTAACTCTTACTGAGCATTTAAGGTCACCATAATTGTTTTCATTTTCTAGGAATCCAAGAAGTGTACTATGAATTATATGTAAGGATATTTCTAAGGGAATAATTTTATAATTTAAATGAAAATATTTTATAATTTTAGTTTCCCAATGTAATTTAAGACTCAAGTATGTATCTAGTTTACCAATACTACTAAACTATTAGGTCTTTTGGGATATGAGTCCTTGTATCTTGTGCCAAAGTAATAGAGTAGAGACCATATATGGGTTTTTGATGTTGGGTTCACTGAAGTAACACCATCTATATAAGGGTTGTCAATATAATAATTAGACCACAATATAATATTATTGGTATCATCACAAAATTATCTAGGACAAACCATGAACTTATTAGAAAAATTAGACTCTCATTAATTCTCATGCATCACAAAAATCATAGACCTTTCTATTATAAAAAATATAAAGTTGGGACACAACTATTAGTTTATTCAACCTCTTTTTATTATCCTCTATTACCTTGATTATTATACTATATTTATCATTATTCAAAAAATAACGAGATTATCCCCCCATGATTCAAACATATGATTTTATAAATGTTCTAATTAATCATAGTCATCTCTAGTCAAACATGCTAAAAAATGAACTACCATGATCACTATAGTCAATCCTAGAACTCTATAAAATTATTCCCATATTATCAATATCTATTAATATCATTAAAATTTTCTATTTCCAAAACATATTCAAATCAATAAAAATTAAAACAAATTTTTTCAATTAAAACCATCCATAGTCAGATAGAAGTTAACCATGGGATAAAAATTCCTATAGTAGTTAGATAAAGTCAAATATGGGCAATCCTAATCATTTTTTTCCAAACAATTTATCAATTTCCAAATAATATTAACATGTAGAAGAAGATATATGTCCTATTTAAATGATCCCTAGATGTATTTTTATCCTCATTTAACATTACTTTGAAAACTATTCACATCTCAAAATTTCATTGGCTGAATCTATTCAAAAAATAGAATTTGAAATATAAAAAAACTAAAACACAATATAAACTATATAAAATATTTTTTTTAAAATATTACCATTAATTATTTTATGTAAAAAATCAAATAAACACATCACATGTCTTGAATGAAATTCAAATAACTCTTAATGAATGAAAATCTGGATTGAGGGGGTTATATAATGTGAGATGTAAGAAGGTATCCTCACTATGTGGTGTGATAAGAGTGTTATGAATATTCTACTAAAGGTGAAACATTATATATATAGGTGATGTATTCACAAGGAGATGAATTTAGTTGATTGTTCAGTATTGAATTCATCTTAAAATACATTTTATTAACTAGTTACTAAGTAGCACTTTATAAATATTATCACTTGTTATTTAAAATTGTCCAATATAACTATATTTGACACTTTCCTTAATGGATTTAGAAAACTATCTTCCAAATACATAAAATTTTAGTACTATACTTTCTTATATAAGAACTAAAACATTCCCTTTTATCACTAATAAAAAATCTCATAGTTTAGGTGAAAACGAGGGTGAAAGTGATTTATCCTAGAAATTATCAAACAAATATTAATATTAGCTCTACAACTTGATCAAAAAATACCTTTTAAGATTAAATTCACATTTTCAAGAACATATATTTTATGGATGACACAGAATGTTGGCTGAAATATAAAAATATGTAAAATTACAAATTTCAGAAAATTTATTTCATCGAAATTATGGAATCTCATGAACATTTCTCAATTTGAAATTTTTTAGAATCAAATGAACAAATACTAGAAATTTTATATAACACCATTATTTAAAAAATTAATAAATATGTAAATAAATAAAGTTAAGGAATTGAGAGAATGAATATTAAATAAAAATTAAGTAGAGAAAAGGTGGTTTCCTATCATAGTATTTTTCTAAAAGTTTATTCATTATTTTAATATTTTTGAAGAAAATATCATATGTGTGACCACATTTATAGATTTAAATATAGATAAGTATTAGTTTGAATGTCTTTACATATTTTTTTTAAAATAATTTTCATTTATTAAATAGATTTTGAAATACCTCATAAATATAACTATGTGAGAATGGAAAAAGACTCACACTCTAGGGTAACTATCTCATTAGCATAACAACATGATTGATATTCTAATAGAATATTATTTTATATGTCCAAATTTTTACCTTTTATTTCAAGTGAGAAATAGATAAAAACATCAATTCAATTTTATAAACTATTGATAATGAAATAATGTGTCTTTATAGGGGTTGTTGAATTTAATTTTTTATCGGTATGACCCATTTTTTATGAAAATTGTTGGCCCCAATAAGGTTTGATACCTTTGATGGGTATAAATTAGTTTATTTTAATATAGATTAAGCTCTAAAAAGATCTTATTCTATAATCACTAGTAACATGTTTATCATTCACAAATATTATTAAAGAGATAAAAGAACATGAAAAAGGGGTTTTTTCTTAATTCACCCACATTGGGTTGGGTCCAAGGAGCATAAAATGATTATGTTTCGATGTAAAAAAATTAATATGTTCACAACTTGTATATTATAACGAGTGGACTCACAATCTATCCTGGTTTATAATCACTCAAAAATTGAAAGATCACTACCCGCTTTCATAATAATGACTCTATATCAATAAAGTATAAAAAAATCCAAAAAAATAAAAAATAAAAGATTAAAATTTATTTAGAGATACAATAAAATACATATTTATCATATAGATGATATCCTAATACATCTTATAATAATTTTTCTAAGTGTTTATATGAAATCCAAATCCATATTTTGATTTCATAAAAATATTTAATAATGTTTCTATTAAATAACACTCCTCACACATTCAAACTATCATTATACCCAATATATTCACATCATAAGATATTATTAAAGGTTATAATATATATATTTTTGTTCTATTCACACATGAACATGAAAAATGTATATGATATATACATTATGAATGGTTGAAATGTTTATTGTGTAATGATCAATAAACTCAATGTTTATAGAATCTAAATGTGAAATAAAGCCCATGAACTTAATGTATAAAACTAAAAATTTCCCTAAAAAAATTATTCAACCATGTATATTTTTTCTGAAAGTATCCCTATAGTGTGAATTTCAAACCATAAACTACAAATTATTTTTCTTTAGTTATTAACTCCTTAGTCTTGAATGATGCATCATACTACACTTTGTGAAATAAGTAATTAATTATAGTGTAATTTTTAACATATAGACAAAGACATTTTCAAATTAATTTAGACATCATAAAACTAAAAAAAATACCTAGTGATATATTTAGTCTCTTTTAAGGATATATAGAAACAAAATTCAATAAACAAAATTCAAAAAATACTAGTTTGTTTTTTCTAATAATCTTCCCTTTGGATTTGTTGATAATTAATATCCTTTGAACTTTATATTCTATGATAAAATTACCATTGATTGAAATCTATATCATCAATATAATATTTATTATAAAGTTTTTAATAAAAAAAACAATCCATTCTAAACATTCATGATGTATTCTCATCAATTGAAAAAATTAGTAAAATTAAAAAGTGAATTTCATGAAACACTTCACTAACCTCATGATACTTGTGAATTTTTGTTAACATAACATTATGATATTATCCAAAATATTAATTCTTTATCTTTATTATAATTAATTAATAACTCATTTGAATAGTAGTTGAGAGAAACAACCTTTTTCATATACCACGCGTAGACTGATATAACTTGCTAATGTTTTCGGTTAGTGAAACCATTTTTTGAGAACAATGGTATGACACAGAACATTATCATAGTGGGTTCTCTTCTCTATACTTTCATGTAGAAAGAGAATATTAAACTCTATGTGTCAACTAATGAATCTATAAACATTCAATCAACAGTTCCTTTTCCAAAATATCCATATCATGATCTTGAGTTAACATGTACTCTAATTTCCCCATCCCTAATTAAATTTTCTTCCAAATAAAGTGAAGCTTGATATTTTTAGTGATTCATTATAGAATGAAGTTATATATTTGTTTGGTTATCTTTAGCACTAAAATTATCACATTGAATTTCAATATGTGTTAGGAACACAATACTAATGTCTTTAAACTGTAATCACATTTATATATTTTCTTGTATATGATTTGTAATTAACAATTTGTTCATATATTACTTAACACAATGTTATGTAATCATGTTAAATTATTATATAATAAGTAAGAAATAATCATTACAAAATCAACTACCTATATTTGGATTCCCATAATCTATTAATCATTCCCTATCAATACATGAAAATCCAAAAAAAATAATTTCATTTTATTCCTTTGATAACAATCCAAAATACAATATGAATTTACATCCATGTAACATTGGATTACAATGATTTTATTATACATTATGACATTGAAAATATTTCCATTATTATATTTAATAAATTTTATCCAAATAGTAATCAATATTTTTACAACAACATTATCCTAAATTCAAAAAACTCATTCAAAACTTCTTTTTCATATGGACATTAGGAAGTTAAATTATAAGGTATTCCTTGTGTAACATTAAAATAAAGTAACAACATAAATTCTTCTATCATGGACATCTTAAATTCAATCATTTTAAATTCTATATATTCCCATCATTAATCTTCATTTTATCCTTTGAATATAATTTTGTCTGCATAATTAGGAACCATCGTCCTTTCATCACATTCGTTCTTGATGTATTTATTATGGTCAAATCATCCCTATTAAAATCAAAGAATTAAAAAAATATATTAATCATAGTATACCATTATATTTTCTCTTACACTAACCGCTAATATTCCTTATTCAATCAACACAATCTATTCACATATTAATTTATGAGAAATACATTTAACAATTCAATGTAGTCCTATTATTCAAGAAATAAAATGAAAAAATATTATATTTATTCCATTTTAATACCTTTAATATTTATTGGATTATGAATCACACAAAAAACTATACCATATAAAACAATGGTACATGAAAAAAATTTCCTCCAACATATATTCCCCAATTCCTTAATGGCCTTTTTACACACACCATGGTAAATTTTAAATCACTAATCCCCCTTCAATAAAATTATTCTAGAAACATGATTTGGTTTTGATTAAATTCATATAATGAAATAATTATAAGATTTACATCATCTTATTTTCCAAAATATTATCAAGAAACTTAATCATGAGATTTATTCAAATCTCTTACTGAGTAGATTCATAGAGACCTTAAGGATATAATTATAATAACACTTTATTTATTTATATAGTCTTTATCCTTTGAGATTGCATCAAATTTTTCTTGATACCTGTAACTATAAATTAATCAATATTAGCTCAATTTTATTTATATTTTCTTTTGGAAAATATTATCCAACATCCTTATCATCAGTGATTCCATCTGAATTATTGAGTTTTTATGATCCTTATAAAATTATTACTTCAATACCACTTCTATTTGAAATTTATTCACAATTTTACTGAACGTTTTTCTCATTTTCCACCTCAATTACATATTGGATTTGTAAATAATTCACGTATTTTTACAAAAACAATAATAGGATTTAATTTTTTATGATTATCCAATATATATTCCTTCACCCCCTAATTTTTAAAACATATATTACAATTTATTTTAATTGAAAATAAATCATTATCTTATAAATATTATGAAGCATTTTAATATTGGTGTCTTCCCATGCTATATATACTATGAGATTTTGACTTTATGTATAAATAATAACTCTTTATTTGTTATAAATAATTATGTCAAAACCCTTAATAAAAAACATTAAAAAAAATTGGTAGTAATTTATATAATTTCATAACAATAAGATAAATATATTTATTTGTAGAAAAAGACTAATTAGAGCTTTGTTTGGAAATTTATAAAAAATTATAATTTTAACCATTTAAACATCACTAGTATTTCTGATATAAATATTTTTATGAGACATATTGGGAAATAAAATTTCATGAATGAGTTAATATTTTTTTGGTACAATTTTCTTTTATAAATAATTACTGGATAACAATATTTGTGGAAAAAATGGCCCTTGATGTCAATTGTTGATCAGACTTATCAACATAGACACTCTTTCACCATTTGGAACAAACATGTCCATAATAACTTTGACGGAGAAAAAACATGTATAGAGGATAGAAGAAATATATTTTAATAAATAATATTTCAAGAAGAATATATGGTTTACGTGATATTTGAGACAATAAGTCACATCAATTTAGGGAATAAAATTGTCATATTTTCCCATTCAATATTTTAAACTCTTATAAACCAATCCTCCCCTGAAATAAATCAATCTATATTTTTCTTATTTTTATTGGGTCATAGGTGATGTATGATATTTAGGGTAGAGGAGAAGTTGTCCCACTCCATTTATCTGAGCACTGTAAAATGGATTTCAATTGAATCAAGCATCTTTTCTATGATACCTTCTTCTTCATCTTCACATTTTAGCTTTCATTTCCCATTTCATAATACTAAATTTATCTCCTATGTTTTATACTATATTTTATTCTTATATAATTTTATTCATTGATATAGTCAATAAGATCATAAACATGATTGGTTATATCTTTTTGTAAACCATTACATATTCAAAATGTTTTTTCAATAATTCATTATCGTATAGAAGAGCAGTTTTTTCTTGGAAACTGTCTTAACTCTCAGTGATTTTTTCCAGGACACCAGGAACGTTTAATAATATAAATATAATCTAATAAAATTATTTTATATCATAATAAATCAAATGATAAACCCTTTTTATATGAGGTAAATAAAGTGAGTAGCAAGAGGTAAATTTAAATCGATAAAATTGAACCAAGAAGGAATGAATTATGGTGTTCAAATAATAACCCTAAACTCCATTCATTCAATTTTTTCATATTTTCACCAAATTATACATAGTCCATAAGTTATCTATGGAATAAAAATAAATGTAGGATTCTATGATTCAATTCTTGATGTTACCCAATGGTTAAATTCATTTCATCATGGTGGTTAAGCCAATTTTCATAAGGTTTAGATGTTGTTGATTTATGGGGATACAATTTAATTATTTTTAATTAAATAATAATTATTTATTAATGATTTTATTGATAGGGTAATATTAATTATTTATTTCGATCATTTTTTCTAAAAAAATCTTCTTCCTTTTAAATTTTTCTTAGACTATAAACATCAAACTAAAACCCTGTCATTATCAGTATTTTCTTTCTTTTATTTACAAATTGTAATACATATAGAATTTTTTTGATTAATTACACCTGGATTTTATATATTTGAAGGAGTTAATTACCTGAGGATTCTATTATAAAAATGAGAGGTATAATGTTGGATTCTAAGTGAAGGTGTTATAATTACAATAAAATGGAGTCTACATGCCATATTTTTCTAAAACGTTTATGTGACGTGTTACTATGAAACTAATATGTTGTCATCAGGGATTTTTTTCCAAAGATGGTTTTTATTGAACATCCCCTTGGCTTTTGGTTCTTATAGATAATGATAAAACCTAATTTCCTATTATTATTATTCAGTGTTGTGGTATTAGACCGGTAACTAAGATGTGGGTGAAATTAAGATACCCTTAGTGATGATCACATGTCATTATCATGAATAATTCAAGCGTTGCTCATGATTATTCCTAAGATGGATATTTAAATCAAATAGGTTGATTTTAGAGTGTTATATACTAATTGAGGATGGATATTATTCACATAAGGAAATAATAGATTCCTATGTTCAGGGGAATCTAGGTATAGATGAATCCTCCACACATTGGGTATAATAATAATATATATATTGTTAAGAAAACCAAATTTTAGGGGTTGGGTAGTTTGTGATCAATGTGGTTTGATGGTACTGGGTTTTTCTACAAACATGGGTAATGGTTCTTATATTATATTCATTGATAAGGATCCTATTATAGGTATCAAATTATGAAAAACTAGGATTATTAATCTAGAATTTATTAAATTAGATATTACAATCACTATCAAGCTCTTTAGGATTATAGAATCTACCCATTGTCCCATTTTTAACATGATGTGGGAATACACCATAGAGGTTGATAGGGGAACCAACATATCTGACACATGGAGAGAATGAAATATTTTGGCATATTATTTTTCTATACATGGTTGTAGGGTAATGATGTAGAGATATTCTCATCTCCTAGAAGACTCCAATTACCCTACAAGACATTTTCTACTACTGATTATCCAAGATTTGAGAGAACCCAAAAAAATATATTAAAAATAAAACTATTTTAGGGGATTCAATTATTTTCTTCCCATGATTAGAGGTTTTTTTTATTTATTTATTTTCTTATCTGTTTATTATTCCTTAATTCACATTTCCTTGTTTTGGTTTTCCGTGTAGTTCATTGAAACATATTCTCATTATATTTTGGTCTAACATCCATATTGTAATTTGTTTATATGATTTTTGGAATGAAATATTTGAACAAGACCCTGAAATTTAACAAAGATTTTATAATCAAATCATATATTCATGGTCTATAATAAGTGTCAATATTCACACAATTTTGGAATTCCTTCATTCTAGGAACTTTGAAATTGTAATCACTTCTGAATCCAAATTTAAACCAAATATAATGAATGCCAATAATAATAATAAACATGATAGGACCATTATAGAATTTGATAGATGAATCATCAACTATCAACCAACATGTATTTCATACCCAAATATGGAATTTTATGTTGAATGAAAATCTATACAGATAGACCGTCATCCAAAATTTGATAGAACCTCTGGAAAAAAGCTAATACAAAAAAATCAATGTGGTCGTCTCAACCATGAAACTAAGGAATGTGTATAAAAATCAAATATAAATAATAGAATTCCCCTTATCGGTTGTTATAGATATATAGGTCTAGATTCATTACATTAAATCCAAAGTGGTATCATGTGGGAATGATTTAAAATTTATTTCCATGAAGTGTTTTTTATAGAATTAAGGATGACAACCGTTTAGATGTAGATATTAGTGATCTAGAGAAAAAAATGTGAACTTATATTTGAGAACTGTGAGTGACTCATGAAATTGGGTGTCATCTTCCTATATAACCAAATTAGTAAAAAATACCATTATCCCATACTTTTATGAGGGTCACACACCTATATAGATGATAATTTTTATGTTCTAGTAAGAGAGACATTGGTTGAAAAAAATAGATGTTGCTACATGTGCATTGATTGTAAATCTAGAAACAATATCTCCACAATTTGATGATTGAACTACCACATATATTAGTGGATTATACCAAGTAAGACCATTAACATTTTAGAATTCTATATAAGTTGGCTAAATTGACAAATCTTATGTTATAGACTAACTGTGTTAAAAGAAATCACAACCCACTCCTATAAGGCCCTGTATAATTTTCCCTCCAATAGACCATCCTATTTATTGTTTTCCTTATATATACGAGATGTAGGGGTTCTATAATGTCATCTTAAGGAGACCATATCAACCGTATCGATAACCACCTCTATAAAAGAAGTACGACCCCCTTGATTTGACGTACAATCCATACATGAAATAGAATATGGTTCTCATGTATGGTATATAGAAATCAGAAAGGCATCCTTTATAAAAAATGTATTCTCTGCCTTACTAACATGGTTGTTAAAAACCTAAAAATCTATTTTACATCTAATGTAACATTCAAAAAAATTAGCACATATTACATTAAGTAAATATCATGTTGAATAACATTAGATGTTCACTTCACCAGACTAAATTGAATATCAAATTATTAAACATTTTATAGATATAAATAAATAGTTAATTTAAAAATAGAAAAAAATAAATTAACAGTCATCACTAATTGAAATGAAATAAGGTTAAAAACTCTTAATGTTTTAAAGTGTAATTTTACAATAAAAGTGATTTTTCATTATATTTTTTTTGTTTCAATTTAAAAGTTAAATATATGAATTTTAGAATTTAAATTTTATGAAATAAACATAATATAGTAACCCATCATACTAATATTTTCTTAGGGTGAGATTTTTGAATTTTTTAAAAATAGTTCATTTTTGGGTGAGTAGTAAAAAATACCAATTTTACAAATATGATCAATTTTAATATTTTTTCATGAAATAGTAATAAGTTGAAATTTTTAAATAATCCATTATAAAAAATATATCAATTTAATAAATAATTTAATAAATTTAAAAAAAATCTATTGAGAAATCTATGTTAGATATTTCGGAAATGATATTTTCATCAAATAATTTTTATGGTTATTCTATTTAAATAAATTATTCAAAAGGATAAATTACATTTTGTTTTTTTGGTAGTTAAATAGGTCTCAATTTTTAAAAAATTAATATACTTAATTCAATATGAGTCAAAATTATTCATTATTTTGGTATAAAATCCTTTTTATTCTTAAAAATGAATTTTTCTAAAAACTATTTTTGTTGTGTTATGCATAATTGTATTAAAATTAATTTTTACCTCCTGTCTAAAATGAATTATATAAAATAGATTAAAAATTATATATTATAATTTTATAAATTTCCAACGATTTTAAATTCATTTTTATTAAACTTGAAAAGTTACCATGGTCATAGTTTGACGCCATGGTAAGAGTAAAAAGGGTTAATGAGGACGTTAAACTAAGAGTTGAGGCCTAAAATATCTCTAAAAAATATATAAATAATAATTTATGACTATATATTCACATTAATAAATATTATATTTTAAATTGGGATACATTTGAGGATCTTTCCATTATAAATACATTTATTTTATTTAAAAGTTCTTAATATTTACAAGGGTTCGACTCCTCTCACTTAAAAAGGGAACCTCCTCTTTTCAATTATCAGCAATCATTGAGCTCCTCAAATAAAATAATTCCTTTTCAAATACCACTTAAAAATCACTATATATGTCATAATGGTATTAGTGTTCCCAAAATACCAATCCTAGAGGGATAAAGGTGTATGATAGAGGAATATATCAAATGAGGAGGACTAAATTATTTAATGCTTATTTCATCTTCTACCTCCTTAAAATATACTCTAACAATCTTAATATAATTAAATAATTTTCATTAATATACCAAAATTTTATTACATTTGATGGATAAACAATTTTCTACCTTGTTAACAATCAATGTAAAATGAAAACATCGCTCATGCATACGTGCAAACTATGACCTCCGTGAAGTGATGCATTTTGTTTTTCATCGCTATCTAAAATGGATGGTTATAAATATTTATTAAGTAATAAATATGAAATTTTTAATATTATTATGATTATATAAATTTAGACAATTATATATATAAATTCATTTTCATGTGTTACAAAAATGAAAATTTAGTTCATGGGGAAATGTATACTACTGCCTCAATGAAACGTTGTATTTTATTTTTCATGACCATCATATATGGCTGGTTATAAAATTATATTGAATATATAAAAATTATAATATTATAATGATTAAATATTTTCATATAATTAAACCATAACCCTTCTAACCACCATCAACCATCTAAATTTACTGTGTATATTATAAACCAAACAATCTCAAAACTAATTATTTAAACTTAACTAATTTAACAAAAAAATAAAACAAGATAATAAATGAAAAAATGAATAATGATAATTTAATCAAAATTAAAATGGTTCTTAAAAATTAAAAATTTAATATAAATTAATTATAATATAATGTAAAATATGTATGTGGGGATTCAGGAAATGAGGTAATGGATTTCTCATCTCAATTTTAGGTCATTGATACTTATGAAATTTTCACCACATGTTTTATTTTTTGTGGTTAATAAAATACCTTATATATATATCTGTGTGTGTTTGAGTGTGTGTGTTTTATAATTTATTTACTAAATTTTATGTGGTTTAAAAATATATTTTTTGTTATGTCCTTCAATGTTATTTTGATTAAAATGTTACCAAGATTTGAAAGATTTTTTAAAACTATGTTCTAAAATTTTAATTTAAAATATATTTTATCCATATCCCCATCCTTTTAAAAGTTTCTCGAATATTATTAATAATAATTAAAATATTTTTATAGGTAATTATATTATAATTTTTTCTTTCTGTAGATTAGATTATAATGTATATTTTTAATGATTTACCTAACAAGTCTTTTAGAACCTTACAAAAGTTAAAAAATAATGTTTTTAAAACATTTACCGAATGTCCACATTTTCTCTATTCCATAGATATTATTTGTTAAAAGGTTTCCTGTATAGTTTTCTATGATTTTTAAAATAATTTTATTATAAGGCCCCATCCTTAAACCTTACTTAATCTTGAGTTATTACAAGATTACACATTGAGGATCCTTTCGGGTTTAGATTTTTAGAGAATTAGATCATAAAACTTGCATTACATTCCACATATAAACAAAGTGGTTACATAAAGATAGTATTCTTCATTCCCATCAATGGAAACACATTTAAAATAAAACATGGATTATTTCTTGACACTTCCTTGAAACTATCATCATATCATGTACCTTTCCCTTGACCTATGAAAAACATTTCAAAAAAACTTGGGATGAGCATAAAAAGCTCAGTATGGGTTATAAAAACATGGAAAGGAAACATGAGTTCATATATACATAAGAAATGGAATCATACTTTACCCATAAAACATAGGCACTTTAACATACCTCATAAAATCATGAATAAATCATAGAAATCATAAGACATAAAGGTAACTTGAGGCATTCATAACATTCTTACGTAGGGAGTAACCCTCTTGGTTACGTTTAGAATACCCATCACAGTATATTCCCTAAAATCTCTTCGGAGAAACCTTAACGGTTCAATACTTCACGTTACCCAATGCATTTGAGAGCTATAACGGGCTCACCCGCCCTTAGTTTATCACGGAACCACCCGTCTTCATAATAATGCCCAAGAACCATAACATAATCATATCACATAAAACATGCATAAAGGAAACATAACATTTCCACATTTCAATCACGAGGTATCAATACAACACATTGATATAATAAAAACATTATGAAAACCATTTTCAATACCAAAGTAAAACATGGAATTTATTTTTCTTTTAAAAAAAGAAGGTATGGCTTGTAGAGGAAGCCGAAACTCAAATAACGGTTACGACGGCGGAGAAGTCGTTGTCGCCGCATACGTACGACAAAAACATTCCCTTTTGTCATTTAGTAAACGCTTCGTATAAAAAATATTCCTTTTGAATAAACGTAAAAGTCAAAGGGGTTTATACACTGTATAAAAGAAAGTTGTGTATAAAATAAAATATGCCTCAATGAAAGGAGATTGAGACGAAGTCCCATACCTCGTATCCGACTTGACCCGACCGTTCTTTAATCTCCTGAATAATAAACTTGAGTTAATATCTACTTGATTATGAATCTTTTTCAAGTTCATTATTCCTTTTATACCATGTTATGAACATCATGTAATCAGTTAAGTTAATAATGTTCATTTTGTCGGTATTTGGTTCTTAAGTCAAAAATAGACTTCTTACACTTACATGTTGTTAATTTGGTCAAAGGTTCATTATATCCAGAATTGTATTCATGATGTATATATCATATATGTCATATATATCCAGTACATACTTGCATTTATAATATTACATAATCATTTAGAGGTAAGAAATGAAATGCACCGTTCAAGGAGACGGTAAGCCGTACATATGCATGAACGCTACTTTCATTTCTATTTCGTATTTTATAGAATGGAATCATAATGATATAAAGGTATATTATAATTCCAGTATAATATCATATATAATATCATAGTTCCATCCTTTATATGTCCCACATATGGTATTTAACGAATCAAATCACTTTGAGGGGGCGGTAGTCCGCACTTCCTAAAATGAAGATATCGTGTTTACCCATAATGGAAACCATAAAGGTATGCCCAAAATGAAAAAAAACAGAATCTTAAGGAAAACATAAACATATTATATATCATATATAAAAATAGTGACATCATAATGGCCACCTTTGAAGGTGTTAAATGAGTATTGAACAATCATCGTTTCGGGAGGCAGAATTTCGCCATCCATGGAAACCGTATGTTCTTTAACCATTTGATGCAGTTGTGTGAGTGTGTAGCTCAAATAAATCTTATAACAACATCCTATTATATTTAAGATACTTGTTTTGTTACAAAAGAATTAAATAAAAAGAGTTTAGGGGGTTGGAGAAGCAAAATAAAACAAATGAACATGAGAGAATGAATTACCTTAAAAAGTGTAACTCCTTTTGATTTGAGCCTAAAGGCTTCCTTTGAAATGATTCTGCCCAAAAGGAATCCTCTAGAATGATGAGAGGGATTTGGAGAGAGTAAATGGTCAGGGTTTGGCCGAGCCAAAGGCTTGAGTAGTGTGTGAAATGAGGTAGAGGTGGGGGCCTTTTATAAGAGGAGAGGAGGGGCACTTTTGGAAAGTAAAGAAATATTACTTTATTTGAAAATGTGTTTCGGTTTAAAAAGGTACTACATTGATATAATTCGTGGATAAGGTGATAAGGCTTCTAAATCCACTCATCCAATAAGATTTGGACATGTGTAGTTCATAGATTTTACATTATCTTTCCATTTTATTTAAATCGTCAAATAATGATGTCATCGCTGCATCATTATTATGTCATAAATAATTTAATTTATTTAATGTCTAAAAATCTTAAAAAAAATACTATGATGTAGGAAATCTTTTTAGCTTTCCAGTGACTATTTATAAGCAAATATCTAATCTTTATAACCCCATGTAAAAATTGTTTTCGTGAAACATATTATGTTTGTGTCATTTTTACTTTAACATATAATAAAAAGTTTTTTATGTCATTTCCCAACCAAAATGTCTCCATGGGGTCCCCAAGTTGACCCATGGCTTGTCTTGGTCGGCCATGACACAACCAATAAGGTTGAGACATGTTTCTAGGTCATTTCATATTATTAAAGCATTATTTATACCTTAAACTACACTAATTACCACTAATCGCGATTAAAAACATAATAAGTTACTATTCACCAAAAAATTATTTTAATCTCATTGAACCACATTTTACTTCTTAATGACAACCATGTATGTCGGATTTTCAAAATTCAATACACATTAGTGGTAAACTTTCATTTAACTGAAAAATCAGTTTGCTTGATTACCACTTAGTGGTTTCACTATTCATCAAAAATTGAAGTTTTTCAGAAAATTACCAAAAATTCACCCTAAGCTATATTTGATATTCTGAATTCAAAAATGAAGTCTATTTTAAAAAATTCAAATCATATAAGTCACATTAATTAATTTAATAATTAATTCCCGCTGCCAGAGCAAATAGCGTGTTTTTACAAAACAATAAGTATCAAAATATTGACACCAGTTTAAGTCTAATTTCGAAGTGAAATTGATTCCAATGACCACCATTGGATAAAATGGTAAAAATATATTCTAATTTAACTTCAAAACCATTTCAAAACATAATCTAATCATATAAATAAATTAGATTAAAAAAACAGTTTTGATGTAAAATGCAGTATTTTTCACTATTCATTAAAAAATGAACATTGTCAGAAAAATACCAAAAATTCACACAAGGTAAATTTTGATGTCCCAATCATAAAGAATAGGTTTATTTTGACATACATAGTATATAAAATTGTCAAAATATAGATTCAAAAATGGTTTTCCATCAAAAGGCAGTAAAACAATCTTTTAAGAATATTAGTGTATTCCATGCATAAGATTGTATTTATTTTCATTTTAAGCCTCTATAACACTATCTTAATCATTAGTAGACATAGATAAATATATCTATTATTCATTACTTACTTGGGATGTTACATCCTTCCCCCTTTAGAAAATTGCGTCCCCGCAATTTATTTACTTATCAAATAAATGAGGGTACTTATCCCTCATTGCATTTTCAGATTCCCATGTTGCCTCTTCAATCATGTGGTTTTTCCACAAAACCTTTACCTGCTTAATCACCTTATTCCATAACACTTGCTTTCTGTGGTCAAGAATCTGGACTGGTTGTTCCTCATAAGATAGGTTCTCTTCCAGCTGAACTACCTCTCGGCTCAAAACATGAGATGGATCTAGCATATACTTTCTCAACATCGAAACGTGAAAAACATTGTGTACCTGAGATAAACTCGGAGGTAAAGCCACTCGATATGCAACTGATCCAACTCTCTCCAGAATTTCATATGGTCCAATGAACCTTGGACTCAACTTTCCTTTCTTACCAAATCTCATCACACTTTTCCAAGGAGAAACCTTGAGAAAAACATGATCACCTACCTCGAAAGATAGATCCTTCCTCCGGTTATCCGCATAACTCTTCTGCCTGCTCTGAGCTGTTCTCATGTGTTTCTAAATCAGCTGAACTTTTTTGCCATCTCTTCTACCAATTCTGGTCCCATCAACTTCCTTTCACCCACTTCATCCCAGAAAGCTGGAGTTCGACACCGCTTCCCATATAATGCCTGAAATGGCGCCATCTGTATACTGGAATGAAAACTGTTATTATATAAAAACTCAACCAAAGAAAGATGTTGGTCCCAACTTCCCTGATAATCCATAGAACAAGCTCGTAGCATATCCTCCAATGTCTGAATTGTTCGTTCTGACTACCCATCTGATTGAGGATGGAAAGTTGTACTAAAATTTAATTTAGTACCCAACGACTTCTGAAGGCCTTTCCAAAAGTTAGAAGTAAACCTGGGATCACGATCTGATACAATGGAGAGAGGAACTCCATGTAACCTGACTATATCTTTAAGATACAAACGGGAAAGTTGATCAAGAGAGAAAGTATCTCGTATAGCAAGGAAATGAGCAGATTTGGTCAAGCGATCAACAATAACCCAGATTTCATTATTACCTCGAGATGTCTTCGGTAATCCAACAACAAAGTCCATGGATATATTCTCCCATTTCCACTCTGGCACTGGTAAAGGCTGAAGCATCCCTTTCGGTAACTGCCGCTCTACTTTAACCTGTTGACAAGTCAAACACTTCACAGTAAAATCAGCAATATCTCTTTTCATTCCATCCCACCAGTAATACTCCCGCAGATCTCTATACATCTTAGTACTGCCCGGATGAACTGAAAACGGAGAACTATGAGCTTCACATAACAACTCTCTCTTCAACTGTGAATCACAAGGCACACACAATCTCTTCCCAAATCTCAAAACGCAATCATTATCAATGTTGAATTCAGGCAACTTTCCTTTCTGAACCAGCTCTACCTTTTTCTGCAACTCACTATCTTGCTTCTGTGCTTGCTTGATTCTATCTGATAGAGATGATCTCACTGATACCTGAAACAAAACAGAAGGAATCCCTGCACCAACAACTTCTATTCCAAATTTCATCAAATCCTTAACCAAAGGATCACGTTCCAAACGCAACATTGTTAATGAAGCATTACTTTTTCGACTCAAAGCATCAGTCACTTTATTTTCTTTTCCCGGATGGTAATGAATTGTACAATCATAATCTTTGATTAATTCCATCCATCTCCTTTGTCTCATGTTTATCTCTTTCTGAGTGAATATATACTTTAAACTTTTTTGATCGGTATATATTTCACACTTTACTCCATACAAATGATGCCTCCAAATTTTTAAAGAAAAAACAACAGCAGCTAATTCCAAATCATGTGTAGGGTAATTTACCTCATGAGTTTTCAACTATCGTGAAGCATAAGAAATTACCTGATCATTCTGCATTAGGACGCAACCAAGTCCTTTCAATGAAGCATCACTGTATATAAAAAACTCACCATTCCTGGAAGGTAGTGCCAAAACTGGAGCATTCACCAATCTTATTTTCAATTCCTGAAAACAATCATCACATTATTTTGTCCAGATAAACTTAACACCCTTCCGAGTTAGCTTAGTCATTGGACTAGATAACCGTGAAAAATTTCTAACAAACCTTCGGTAATAGCCCGCCAAACCAAGGAATCTACGAATCTCGGTTACATTTGTGGGTCTTGGCCATTCTCCCACAACTTTTGTTTTTTCAGGATCAACAGTTATTCCATCTTTAGAAACAATGTGACCAAGGAAAGAAATTTGTTGCAACCAAAACTCACACTTGCTGAATTTCCCATAGAGTTTCTTTTCTTTTAAGGTTTGCAAGATAACCCTTAAATGTTTTTCATGCTCCTCTTTACTTTTATAAAACACCAAAATGTCATCAATTAAAACCACCACAAACTTATCCAAGAACTCATGGAAAATTCTATTCATTAAGTCCATGAATACAGCAGGTGCATTGGTTAGCCCAAAAGGCATTACTACAAATTCATAATGGCCATATCTCGTAAGGAACGCGGTCTTCGGAATATCTGCCTCCTTTACCTTGAGCTGATGGTACCCCGATCTCAAGTCAATCTTTGAAACAAACTGAGCTCCCTGGAGCTGATACAACTTCATTTGATGGCCCGACATCTGCTGAAGTAGTTGCAAAGGATTTCACCACCCCTTTCTGCTTGTAGTCTAACTGCTTCCCATCACTCAAGCTTCTTGTCGGACACTCGTTTGCATAGTGACCCATCTCATTGCACTTATAACATTTCACTAACTATAAATCAAATTTGTTATTACCTTCACCTTGATCCTTTTCAGTGCAATCACGAGACTTATGTCCCATCTTACCACATCGGTAGAACTTTCCAGAATTCAGAAGACATTCCCCAGCATGCCTTTTGCCACATTTATCACAAATTGGAAACTTAGTTCTCTTACCATCAGACTTTTTTGAAGAATTCTTACCTTTCTCCTGCCACCTCGGTCTCTTCTTCTGCTGGTTGTTATAGAAAACTTGGTCATCGGCAAACTCCATTTCCACCTTCTCAGCACATCGAACAAGATTTTCATAACTTTTAAACTCACGAGAAGCTAATTCCCTTCGATACATTGGCTTTAATCCTGAGTAAAAACGATTGATTTTACTATCAAGGTCCCGGATAAAATTTGGAGCATAGCTTGCCAATCGAGTGAACTTTTCTTCATAGGCAGCCACTGAGTCTTCCTCTTTCCTCAATTCCAAGAATTGCTTTTCCATCCTAAGTCGAACAGCCTTAGGAAAATACTTCTCAAGAAACATACTTTTGAATTCATCCCAGTCAAGAGCATCAATCTCATCGGCGTCCCTGATATTTTTAACCATAGACCACCACAGATCTGCTTCACCCTCCAAACGGTAAATAGCAAGACTAACCTTTTGATTGTCTGAACACCCCATGACATCAAAAATCGTCTCCAGTGCTTTAATCCACCCTTCAGCTAGCACAGGGTCAGATGATCCTCTGAATGATGGTGGATGTTGCCTCATGAAATGTTCCACCACTGACATGTTCCTCTGCGGTTGGTCTGGCTGATCTCGTGTATGGATACCACCGCCATTTATCGCTTGAGTCAACTGCGCCATTACTGCAACAAACTGTTCAGTTCCAATTCTGACCATTTCTGGATGCTGATTCGGAAGGTTATTTCCTTCTGTATGCCTTCCTAGCACTGCTTCCCTGTTTCCTCTGCGGAAAACCATTCTGAACAAACATGTCTTAGATGAAGCAACATGGTAATCTTTAAATGCTATATCATTTCGAAAAAAAAATATTTTTGGATAATCATTTAATAGAATTCTAACTCCTAAAGTTATCTAAACCGACCTTTGATACCAACTATAAGGCCCCAGCCTTAAACCTTACTTAATCTTGAGTTATTACAAGATTACACATTGAGGATCTTTTCGGGTTTAGAGTTTTAGAGAATTAGATCATAAAACTTGCATTACATTCCACATATAAACAAAGTGGTTACATAAAGATAGTATTCTTCATTCCAATCAATGGAAACACATTTAAAATAAAACATGGATTATTTCTTGACACTTCCTTGACACTATCATCATATCATGTACCTTTCCCTTGACCTGTGAAAAACATTTCAAAAAAACTTGGGATGAGCATAAAAACATCAGTATGGGTTATAAAAACATGGAAAGGAAACATGAGTTCATATATACATATGAAATGGAATCATACTTTACCCATAAAACATAGGCACTTTAACATACCTCATAAAATCATGAATAAATCATAGAAATCATAAGACATAAAGGTAACTTGAGGCATTCATAACATTCTTACGTAGGGAGTAACCCTCTTGGTTACGTTTGGAATACCCATCACAGTATATTCCCTAAAATCTCTTCGGAGAAACCTTAACATTTCACTCCTTCACGTTACCCAATGCATTGGAGAGCTATAACGGGCTCACCCACCCTTAGTTTATCATGGAGCCACCTGTCTTCATAATAATGCCCAAGAACCATAACATAATCATATCACATAAAACATGCATAAAGGAAACATAACATTTCCACATTTCAATCACGAGGTATCAATACAACACATTGATATAATAAAAACATTATGAAAACCATTTTCAATACCAAAGTAAAACATGGTATTTATTTTTCTTTTAAAAAAAGAAGGTATGGCTTGTAGAGGAAGCCGAAACTCAAATAACGGTTACGACGGCGGAGAAGTCGTTGTCGCCGCATACGTACGACAAAAACATTCCCTTTTTTCGTTTAGTAAATGCTTCGTATAAAAAAGATTCCTTTTGAATAAACGTAAAAGTAAAAGGGGTTTATACACCGTATAAAAGAAAGTTGTGTATAAAATAAAATATGCCTCAATGAAAGGAGATTGAGACGAAGTCCCATACCTCGTATCCGACTTGACCCGACCGTTCTTTAATCTCCTGAATAATAAACTTGAGTTAATCTCTACTTGATTATGAATCTTTTTCAAGTTCATTATTCCTTTTATACCATGTTATGAACATCATGTAATCAGTTAAGTTAATAATGTTCATTTTGTCGGTATTTGGTTCTTAAGTCAAAAATAGACTTCTTACACTTACATGTTGTTAATTTGGTCAAAGGTTCATTATATCCAGAATGGTATTCATGATATAGATATCATATATTTCATATATATCCAGTACATACTTTCATTTATAATATTACATAATCATTTAGAGGTAAGAAATGAAATGCACCGTTCATGGAGACGGTAAGCCGTACGTACGCATGAACGCTACTTTCATTTCTATTTCATATTTTATAGAATGGAATCATAATTATATAAAGGTATATTATAATTCCAGTATAATATCATATATAACATCATAGTTCCATCCTTTATATGTCCCACATATGGTATTTAACGAATCAAATCACTTTGAGGGGGCGGTAGTCCGCACTTCCTAAAATGAAGATATCGTGTTTACCCATAATGGTAACCATAAAGGTATGCCCAAAATGAAAAAAAACAGAAGCTTAAGGAAAACATAAACATATTATATATCATATATAAAAATAGTGACATCATAATGGCCACCTTTGAAGGTGTTAAATGAGTATTGAACAATCATCGTTTCGGGAGGCAGAATTTCGCCATCCACAGAAACCGTATGTTCTTTAACCATTTGATGCAGTTGTGTGAGAGTGTAGCTGAAATAAATCTTATAACAACATCCTATTATATTTAAGATACTGGTTTTTTTACAAAATAATTAAATAAAAAGAGTTTAGGGGGTTGGAGAAGAAAAATAAAACAAATGAACATGAGAGAATGAATTACCTTAAAAAGTGTAACTCTTTTTGATTTGAGCGTAAAGGATTCCTTTGAAAGGATTCTTCCCAATGGTAATCCTCTAGGATGAGGAGAGGGATGTGGAGAGAGTAAATGGGTAGGGGTTGGCCGAGCCAAAGGCTTGAGTAGTGTGTGAAATGAGGTAGAGGTGGGGGCCTTTTATAAGAGGAGAGGAGGGGCACTTTTGGAAAGTAAAGAAATATTACTTTATTTAAAAATTTGTTTCGGTTTAAAAAGGTCCCACATTGATATAATTAGTGGATAAGGTGATAAGGCTTCTAAATCCACTCATACAATAAGTTTTGGACATGTGTAGTTCATAGATTTTACGTTATCTTTCCATTTTATTTAAATCGTCAAATAATGATGTCATCGCTGCATCATTATTATGTCATAAATAATTTAATTTATTTAATGTCTAAAAATCATAAAACAAATACTATGATGTATTAAATCTTTTTAGCTTTCCAATTACTAATTATAATAAAATATCTTAACTTTATAACCCCATGTAAAAATTGTTTTCGTGAAACATATTATGTTTGTGTCATTTTTACTTTAACATTTAATCAAAAGTTATTTATGTCATTTCCCAACCAAAATGTCTCCATGGGGTCCCCAAGTTGACCCATGGCTTTTCTTTGTCGGACATGACACAACCAATAAGGTTGGGACATGTGTCTAGGTCATTTCATATTATTAAAGCATTATTTATACCTTAAACTACACTAATTACCACTAATCGCGATTAAAAACTTAATAAGTTACTATTCAACAAAAAATTATTTTAATCTCATTGAACCACATTTTACTTCTTAATGACAACCATGTATGTCGGATTTTTAAAATTCAATACACATTAGTGGTAAAATTTCATTTAACTGAAAAATCAGTTTTCTTGATTACCACTTAGTGGTTTCACTATTCATCAAAAATTGAAGTTTTTCAGAAAATTACCAAAAATTCACCCTAAGATTTATTTGATATTCTGAATTCAAAAATGAATTCTATTTTACAAAATTAAAATCATATAAGTCACATTAATTAATTTAATAATTAATTCCCGCTGCCAGAGCAAATAGCGTGTTTTTACAAAACAATAAGTATCAAAATATTGACACCAGTTTAAGTCTAATTTCAAAGTGAAATTGATTCCAATGACCACCATTGGATAAAATGGTAAAAATATATTCTAATTTCACTTCAAAACCAATTCAAAACATAATCTAATCATATAAATAAATTATATTAAAAAAAACAGTTTTGATGTAAAATGCAGTATTTTTCACTATTCATTAAAAAATGAACATTGTCAGAAAAATACCAAAAATTCACACAAGGTAAATTTTGATGTCCCAATCATAAAGAATAATTTTATTTTGAAAAGCATAGTTTATAAAATTGTCAAAATATAGATTCAAAAATGGTTTTCCATCAAAAGGCAGTAAAACAATCTTTTAAGAATATTAGTGTATTCCATGCATAAGATTGTATTTATTTTCATTTTAAGCCTCTATAACACTATCTTAATCATTAATAGACATAGATAAAAATATATATTATTCATTACTTACTTGGGATGTTACATCTATATTCCTTTTTTTTGAGAATTTTAAAAAATTTCAAAATAAAGGGTATTTATTCTCAATTTATGGGATAACTGAATGTGGTGTTTCTTATGGGCTCAAATGCTAAATTATTAGAGTTCTATAATGAAAATTCATGATTTTATGTTATTTAATTATGAAAAAGTCCTTGTAAATATTATATTGTGATGATTAGTTTTGATATATACCTCCAATACATTACATAATGATATTTTCAAGTGAGGGGACATGTTAGAATTAAACGTGAAAGTTATTAATTTTTAATGGTTATTATGAAGGTGATCTTATGGATAATCTCCCATGATTCCTTCAAAATGTTTAAAATATTACAATGAGTTATATCTGAAAAATTAAAATTTCATTAGGTAAGAAAATGATATTATAATTCAAAAAAATATTTCATTTATTTAATGGTGAATGTTTTTTTTCAAGGAATGGTTTCATTGAGTTATTTTGTTTTTTCCAAGAAAATTTATTTATGTGTTCTTGGAATATTCTTTTAGGTTTTTTTTTATCCACGAAGATGATTTTAATATTTTTATGCAATGGTTTATACAATCTAATTGTCCTTTGTTTAGAAGAATGACTTCTTCATTTGTTTTAATCAGTTTCAATGGGATAATGAGTTTTTTCTCTTTTATATCCCTTACTAATATTTTCGTTTCATCCTAGGTTTTCAACTTTTTCCAATAGGGATTAAGGGTATGTTAGGAAAATTATGATGTCTAGATCAGAATATTGGAATATTACCTTGAACTAAAACACATACAATTTATAATAATTTATTAATATAACAGAAAAATGTTCATTTCTATAAGAAATACATTTTATTTGTTATGTAAAGGGGAATTCATAATTATCAAAAACTTTTATAATAAAATTTATTTGGTATAAAACTAACTCAGTAATTATTTTTAGTGATCTAATTATCTATGATTATGTTTGGGTCATTATTGTAATTATTAATATAACACCCAAATATTTTTGGAAATATTTTTTTAATAAAATTTTATTTCTTAAAGATATTTAATTACATGAAAAACTGATTTTATCTTTTATTAAACACAATATTTTGTTTAGATTTTACTACATGTGGCACTGAGTTTTAACAAACCATGATATATTATTAATATTATTATTTAAACATGAAAATTATAACCTCGATGTTAAAAATTTTGATATGAATAGAAATAAATATTTCTAAATATTAAGTATAAAGAAATTATATGAAAAAATAAAATTGAAAACATTATTTATTTTTTGGTAAAGTCGTTATATATTTTCAAAACACTATTTTATAATAAGGTTTTTATTTCATTTTGTGAAAACAGTAAGATTAATATTTTTTTTTTGAAAATATATCTAGAAAAATAAAATTAATTTTTGAAATCACCATGATAAAATTATATTGGGTATATTGTTGGAGAATATTATAGATGATAAATTTTTCTTTGAATAGTGAAAATACTAGTTTTTATTAGGTATTATCATTTCTTTTAATTATTTTAAAAGCATAAAAATTGTAAAAAAATTGTTTTAAAAGTAAAATTATTTAAATTATGTATCTATTAATCCAATTTAGGTTATTCTAATCAATTTAATATCAAATTATGATATAAAAAGTTTTTAAACTTTGGAACATTTTGTCTTTGAAAACTCTCTTTCTCATCGCGTCATATGGAATAATTTTAAATTAAAATCTTCCACATCTGTCAATTAAATTTATAAAAATAGATTCTATATTTATAATAATAATAATTCATAATATATAATAATTTAAACTTATATTTTATCATAATAAATAGTAAAATTAATAAAAATTATTTACCAAGGTTAAGGTAAAATGGGTTTACCAGGGGATAAAGTAAATTGAAAAGGGTTAAAGTTGAACTATAATTTTTCAAAAACTGATTTTATGGACATATTTAGACCTTGTGTCTTATAGGATCTATGATGGAACATTTTGGAGAATTTTTTAATGTGAAAGATGTTGGCAGACCTTTTTCTTTTCAAATATTACAATTGTTCCCCTCACATCACTTATAAAAGGCCACCTACTCCCCTCACCTATTCACACATCCAAAACCATTTGGCTCAAAAAATCCCTACCCAAATCACTTAATTGAATAATTAATCTTTTATAGAAGTATTATTTTTATCATAATGAAATATTTTGGTGTATTTTGGTGCAAACCAAATGGAGTAGTTTCGAGAAGAGGTAAAGTTTATAATCGAGTGGTTTATTTTATTTCATCTTATACCTTCTCCAATTATTATTAAGACATGATTATATAATAAAATCAATATAATAAATATATGTAGGTGTTTTATGTTATTTTAATGATCTATATCCACCTATCATCCCTCAAATGGGTTAATAAATCTTCATTTGTGTGTATGGAGGAGTACCAGCTCACGAACCAATGTTTTTAGTTTTCCATCACCACCTATCATGGATAGATATAATTATGTTTTTATATTTATATATGATTGTTATGATATTAATATTAATATTTAATAATTATATCTAATATTCATTCTTTAAAAATTATATGACATATTCTGTCTCATGGCTGTATTTAATGATGGACTTGTTCATGTGTAAGGTGATCTACTACCTCGCGAAGAGATGTAATTCATTCTTCACATAATATTTACATGTAAGGTAATAAGGAAATGTTTAAATATAAATAATTGATATATATTAAATATAAAAATTTTAAGTTTCAATATATTATTTAATGTTATTTTTTAATCTATCCCAAAAAATTGAGATTCCATTTATGCGTACGCACACTTTACCGTTTCCTTGAACAATGCTTTCCACTTTCTATACATAAATTTTATTTATTACTATAAATAGAAATATTATATATATTTATCGTATTTATATCATGGTTATAATTCTTGAAATTATTGAACCATGTCCAAAGTTATAGGGACAAAAATAAAAAATCAAAACATACATAAAAAACAAAGCTGTAATTATTCAAAACATGACTTTAATATAGAATTGTTAATAAATGGATAATAAATTGTCATAAATAAATAATATATGGTGATATAAATAATCACGTTTATTTAATAGGTTTATAATAAAATTATATTTATTATACAACAGTTTTTAATGTTAATGAAGGAAGCCGAGACTAAGGGTAATGGATTTCTGTCTCGCCTATGTTTTTCTATGAGACACAGGGCATATTCACCATGTGTTTATTTTATGTGGTGAATATAATACCCATGAATTTATTTTATTATTATTATACATATAATTATGCGGATTTACATAACTATTTAAGGAAATTTCTTTCATTGGGTTTACGATACAATAGATACCAAAGAGGTAAGGTATTTTTTTCTCAAATTTCCTTCATTTGGTCATAAGTTATGTTATGAACCTATATTACTCTATGAGGTGTATATATTACACCATTTATATGTTATATAATGAATTTAATTCTCTTAATGGTATTCTATGTTTCATTTATTTTTATTATTTCATAGGTATTATGATTCAATGTTACCAAAGTGGTAAGAGTTTTATGCTTTAGTCTCATAATTTATTAGGATTATTTATGATTATGATTCAAATGATGAAATCAATTGATCTATATCTCAATAAACACCTGAATTTTTTTCCATGGTTTATTTCAAGATAATACATTTTTTATATAGCAACCTTTCCTTTTCTTACATTAATATTACATCATTGTAATGATAAAAAACATAAAATTATTGTACCACGAGGATCCAGAGGGTTACTTTCTTGGGAAAACATAGACTAAACATACATTTTAAAACATCAAGAATAAAAACTTATTTAATTCCTTATTCTATAGCTTTTTATTAGCTCTTGACCCCTCCCTAGTACATGTAGTCACTTGAGGATATACATCAAAAATGGATGAGCTAACAGCCAAGTAAGAGGATAGATATGAACAATATAACAATGGGTGAGAATAATCATAACATAGTCAAAGGATCAAGAACATGATATGAATCATTAATAAAAGACTTGAAATGTGGAAATGCATAAAAATGAAACATCATGTGTTAGTAGTTAACAACCACATTTACCTGTGAACATAGCTAGAATATTTTTCACAAATCATTTCACTTTAACTCATGAGATTCATTACATTACCCAATGGATCAGAGCACTGTATAATTCATGGGGCTCCCGTCACATCATAATATTTACTTTATCAAGCAGGCCAAATTGATTATATGTAAAATAAGAACATAAAATAACCCATGGAAAGAAATGGGTTTCATATAATAAATCATAAAATAATAATAATTTGGTCCCCAAAATGAAGTGGGAATATCATTCTAGACATAGAACCATTATCCAAGAGTGAAGAGTGAATCAATATTCAAGAAGTAAAAAGGGTGAGTTTATTTGAAGGAGGAGTTATTTCGGAAAACATTGGGGTTCCATAAAATCAATTAGAGAACATTTATGTCTCCAAAAGGATAATATAATGATTAATAAAAAAAATTTATGGAGTACTCATACCGAACATGGACTGAAAGAGGTATAACCCGAAAAAAGAAAGTTGGGTTCGAGAATTTCCCCTTACCATGTATCTGAATGATTTCTTCGCTTGAAAGTACTGTATAACCAAATTAGATTCATTAAATAACAATTAAAGAACCTTTTAAACATTAATAATATTCATTATGGTTTTATTTATTCATTTATGGGATTTTGGATGAGTTATATACTTTAAATTCATTGTTTGGGAATGTTGGTTTTTATGGTTTTCTTAAACAGTTCACTTGTATTTATGAATGGAAGTTCATGTAGAACATAGATAAACATAGTGAACTGATATTACCTACTATTAATTATATTTCAGTCATTTAAATGATCTTATAATGAATTATGTAATATACCCTGGGGAATAATCACTAGTTAAGAATTTATTGATTATCGTTTGGGTTAATTCTGGCAGTTTTTAGATCAAAACAAACATGTTTTTATTTTTCATTTAGTGATATGTACATAAGTTAGATCCAAAACATTCAATAGGATATAATAGAAATAAAATATTCTGGTTCAACCGTTAAATTGGTTTCATAACCATATCTGAAAGTAGAAATGGAAAAAATAAAATATGACGTTCTTGAAGATGATAAATGAACACATCACAAACAACATTTTCATTTATAAAATAAAAAAAAGAGGGGAAGGGGGTTGGGTGATATATTATCCCAATAGTATCATAAAATTACATTATATCTGAGATATGGGATTTACCATACCATGTGGATGAAGATAGATGGGAATAGATTAATAAATGTCCTTGAAATTGAAATAGAGGAATTACCACTTGAATCCTCCTCTTGAGATCCTCCTTAATGAAGCTAGGCATGGTATTTTAATGAGACTAAAATCTCTTGGAATTGGGGGAGGTTATAGGGAAGATGTTTGGTTTTATTTTTGAAAAGTCTTAAAGCTTGAGAGGTGTGAGAAAATGAGGGTGTGAAGGGCAGTATTTATAGTGGAGGGGAGAGGGGTTTTCTCAATACAATATTCATTAATTTATTATTTCTCCACAAGACAAGTAACAGTGAGTCATCCATGACTAATTACCATAATTATATCATGTGAATTCGAACCAATTGGTATTACTTTAGTAGAAAATCATACATGACTCTATAATTAGTGTATTTATCTTATTTCGTAAATTATGGTCGTTTACTATTCATCAAAAATTCAAGTATTTTAGAAAACCCCTAAAATTTCACCCTGAACCTTTTTTTCTGTGTACAATCCAAAAATTAATTCCATTATTAAAAAATAATTTTTTATATATTATTAATTTAATTTTTATTTAAAATCATAATTTACATTAAAAATGCAGTTTTTTAAAAACATTTGTATACCTATTCCAAAAAATATGTACATCATTCTTTCACATAAATCCTACATATATAATATCATATATTAGGTTACTATTCATAAGGGTATACAACAGTTCCGAATGGTAACATTACTATTCATAAGGGTTTGTTACTATTCACCAACAATTATTTTTGTTCTATTAGAATCCAAAAATCACCCTAAACACCACCATGTATATCAAATTTTTGAAATTCAAACCATAGAAGCAGAAAAACTAAGTTTAATGGTCAAATAATTTTTAGTATCATTATATTTCATTGTTATTTCTAATGTGATTATATAATAAGGCATAATTATAAGATGGAAATTCCATTGATAAAACATTAGATTGTTACATTCTTCCCCCTTATGAAATATCGCCCTCGAAATTTTGGTTCACACAAACAGGTGAGGATACTTCTCCTTCATCACCTCTTCCAGTTCCCAAGTATTCTATTCAAACCTATGATTCCTCTACAACAAATTGACAAGGTGGGTTGTGTTGTTGAGTAGAACCTTATCTCTCCAGTATATAATCACAACTAGCATCTCCTCATTGGAGAGTTCACTGTCATGTTGTACTACCTCTGAGTTTAGTACATGTGAGGGATCAAGTATGTACGTCCTCAGGAGTGATATGCAAAACATGTCATTAAACTCAGCCATATTCAGTGGAAGTGAAATCTGATAGGCCATGACTCATATGCAGTAAATGATCTCAAAAGGGTCAATATACCTTGGGCTTAGCTTCCCTTTTTTCCCAAACATCATAACTCTCTTCCACAGGGATATTTGAAGGAAGACTTTATCCCCAATGTCAAACTCCAAGTCCCATTGACGGTTGTTAGGATATATCTTTTCCAACTCTAAGTGTCTTTGATGTGTTTCTAGATGACTTGAACCTTCATTGTCATCGCCTACAGAATATCGAGTCAAAGAACATTTCTTTCTCCAACTTAATCCCAACAGGTTGGAGTTCTACATCACATTCCATACAGAGCTTCATATTGATCCATCTGAAAACTAGAGTGGAAGCTATTGTTGTATGATAAATAAACCAATGGGAGATTCTTATCCAATCCACCATTAAATAATATAGATCAGGCTGTTAGAATGCCTTTATGTGTCAGAATAGTCCTTTCATATTGGTCATTAGTTTGGGGGTGATAAGCCATACTAAAATTTAACTCATTACTCAAAGAATGTTGAAGGCTCTCCCAGAATTTAGATGTGAACCATGGATCACAATCACCAGAAATTGACAGTGGGACACCATGCAGTCTCACCACATCCTTCATGTATATCTTTTCATGTTTTTCAAGTGAGATATTTTCTTGAATAGCGATAAAATGGGCAGTCTTGGTGAGTCGGTCAACCAAAACCCATAACGCATTATTTCTCTTCGATGTCTTTGGGAGACCCATGAAAAATTCCATAATGACATTCTACAATTTCCACATGGGAATAGGCGATGGTTTCATCATCCATTTAGAATTTTTTCACTCTTCTTTAACTTACTAAAATTCTAAGCACCTTGATATATATTCCGCGATCTCCTTTTTCATGTTATCCCATCAAAAGTGTTCTTGGAGATCTCGTTATATTTTGGTGATACCCGGATAGATGGAGAATTTTGAGCTATGTGCATTTTCCAATAGATCCTTCTTTATCCTGGGTTATGAAGACAAACAAAGCCACATTCCAAACTAAATCACACCATTATCATCAATATGGAACTCATGCATGTTTTATTTGTTTACTACATTCACCTTCTTTTGTAACTCTTGATCATCCAATTGTACCTCCATAATAATCTATTGGATTGATGGTTTCACAATAATTTGGACAAGGTAAGATGTACCCCTTTCTCTTATTATTTCCAAAATTTTCCTTTGGATATCCAAGAAGATAGGGTCTTTCTCAATACATAACATGGATAGAGTAGCAGGTTCTTTTCTACATAGAGAATCATCTACCTTGTTTTCCTTTCTAGGATGAGTATGAATAGATAAATCGTAATCATTGATTAGCGCTAAACATCTCAATTTATGCATATTGATCTCTATTTATGTGAATATATATATTAAGCTCATGTGGTTGGTGTATATGTCACACCTCTCACCATAAAGGTAGTTCTTCCAGATTTTGAAGGAAAAAATCACAGCTGGAAGCTCTAGATCATGTGTTGGGTAGTTCTTATCATGGATCTTCAACTACCGTGAGGCATAGGCTATCAAATTATCAATTTTCATGTATACCCAACCCAATCATTTCTTTGAATCATCACTATATATCATAAAACATTCTCCTATTTTCGGTAGTGTGAGTATAGGTGCAGTGATCAGCCATCTCTTTAGCTCCTTGAAGCTTTCTTCGCATTCATCCGTCTGGACATACATTATTCCTTTCCTTGTTAAATTAGTTAGCGTGCATGAAAATCATGAGAAATTTCTCACAAAACATCGGTAATACCTAACTAATCCAATAAAACTATATATTTTTGTGACACTAGAGGGCCCGGGAAAATCCTCAAACGCACTTTTTTTAAGGGTCTATATAAATTCCATCATTTGTGATCACATGTACCATGAATGTGACCTGATTTAACCAAAAGGTACACTTTCTAAACTTGGTGTACCACTTATCCATTCTCAATGTCTCAAACAAAAGTCTTAGATGTTCTTCATGTTCCTCCTTGCTCTTAGAGTAGATGATAATATCATCGATTATCACTAACAAAAATTTGTCGAGGTAATGTCTGTAGACTCTATTTATAAAATCCATGAAGATTGTAGGGGAATTAGTAAGTCCTAAGGTCATCACCAGATACTCATAGTTCCCATACCTTGTACAGAAGGCAGTCTTCTACATATCGTCCCTCTTCACCTTAAGTTGATGACATCAAGAACGAAAATCCACCATTGAGAAGTATTGAGCTCCTCTTAATTGATCGAACAAGTCATCTATCCTTGGAAGAGGATAAAATTTATTTATGGTGATCCTGTTGAGTTTCTGATAGTTGATACAGAGCCACATTATTCCATCCCTATTCTTCAAAAAGCAAACTGGCACACCCCAAGGTGATGGGCTAGGGTGTATGAACCCTTTTTCCGGATTCTCTTGCAGCGAATTCTTTAACTCTTCCAGTTTGATAAGATAAATCCTATAGGGTCACTTTGAGAGAGGAGTATCTCTGAGTATGATTTCTATGGAGAAATCTATTTCATGATTTTGGGCAAGTCCAGGTAACTCTTTGGGAAATACATCACTGTATTCCATCATGATTGGTAATACCTCAAGGATGGTGCATTCCTTCGACTCAAACATTTGGGTGAGGTATGATTCTTCATAGGTAATCGACACCCACATAGTTGAAGGATTTTTCAAAGGATATTAAGGATCTACCTTGCATTTTCAGAGGAGCATGGGATGGTTGGGAATATGAAAAGATATTTCCTTTTCCTGACAGTTGATATGTTCTTTCAATAAAGAGAACCAATCCATTCCTATTATACCATAAAATTTCTCCAAAGTAAGTATTATGAAATTAAATGGAAGAATCTTCCCACATACGCCAAATGGAGAAGAGTCAAACACATGGGTTTTAATGAGTGCACCACTTGCTGTTTTAATAAATATCTATACACCAAAACATTGGGGCTTCGATTCTATAGTTCTAGAAAACTTGTAAGATATATAGGAATGCGTAGAATCGTAATCAAATAAGACTTTTTCCATTCTTGAGTGAATAGTAAGTCTTCCTTGTATGAATTCATTATCTTTCTCCACTACCATAGTATTGATGGAATAATCCTTCCAATGTTACTTTGTATTTGGTGGCAGCTGATGCTGATTACCCTTGAGGGTTTGAGGTTTAATTCACTTCCATGCATAGTTCCCTTTCTCCCTACAGTTATAGCATTGATCCATGGGCGGTTCCCTCCTTTATTCCACTAAATTATTATTCCTTTTCATGTTTTTTTGACACTCTTGAGAATAGTGTCCTTCTTTCTCACACTTGAAGCATTTCCCCGTCCATTTGAGACACATCCCATGATGCAACTTCCCACATTTTTTGCATGTGGGTCACTGAGTTTTCTTCCCACCATTATCATTAGATCATCCAGCTTGAAACCCCATCTTTCATTTCATATCAACACATCCATCGGAAAATTATCCAAACTACATCTCCAATTTGAAATCACGTAGAAAAAATTATTTATAGACCAAAATTCTTGAATTTAAAGTGACTTTTGATGGTTTGGTTTTAATCTACTAAAGAATATAACAATTTTTATATCATTGCTGAAAATAAACCAAAAGCCTTCCTTGAAATAATTTATAAATTCTTTTCAAAGGTTGTGACAGATTCTCCTTCTCTTTTGTTGAGATCAATGAATTCTCTCTCCATCTTGGTATGAAGAGTTTGTGGGAAATACTTGTTATGAAACCCGATCTTAAAATATTCTCATTCCATCTCTTCAATTTCTCCACTTCGATTGGTGTTCTTAATCAGTGTACACCATTGATCAGCCTCTCCATCTAAAAGATAAATGGATAGAGTCACCTTCTCCTTCTCAGAACAGTATAACAGAAAAAAAAATATCTTCTCTATGTAGTTGACCCACTATTGCACAACTAGTGGATCAGAAGATCTACTAAACTTTGGTGATCTTTGCTACATAAAACATTCAATACCCAGCTGCTCCCTCTTCGGTGAAGGAGGAAATTCCCCATTATTCAGGTTATTGTTCATAACCTTGAGAGAGTTGGGTAAGAATCACCATGAATTTTTGAACTCCATTTCCCAAATCATTGGGGATGTCATTCGGGAAATCATTGGATTGGCCCTCGCATGAGTTATTGGCCTGGCTTCTCCTGGTTCCCACCATTTCTGAAATAGAAGAGGTTAAATCAAAACATAATTCAATAAGTCTTTAATAACGTAATAATTTATATGATTTATACAAAAATCATAACTTATGGTATCCCTATGTAATGATTTTTGTGTGCATATTTGTACTTAATCTCAAACTAGAGGTTTTCTTAGGGATTCACTAATCCTAATTCCCAAATTAACAAAATCTTACCTCTGATAACAAATATAGTGTCCTTGCTTTTTCTTACATTACTATTAAATCATTATAACGATAAAAAACATAATAGTTTTACACCATGAGGATCAAAAAGTTTAGTGTCATGGGAAAACTAGGACCAAACATAACTTTTACAACATCAACCTTTTTATTTAATTCTTTCTCCTCTATCTTTTTATTGGTTCTTGACCTCTCCTTAGTATATGTAGTCACTTGAAAATATACATAAAAAAGGGGTAAGATAAAATCCCATTAAGAGGGTAGATATGTACAACATAATAATTGCTGAGCATAATCATAACATAGGTAAAGGATCAAGAACATAATAGGAATCATTAATAAAAGATTTTAAATGTGGCAATGCATCAAAATGAAACATCATGTCTTAGTGGTTAACTACCACTCATACTTGTGAATAATGATAGAATCTTTTTAAAACATCATTTCACTTTAACTCATTAGATTTATCACCTTACACAATGCATTGGAGCACTGTATAATTCTGGTCACAAACATCACATTATAATATTAACATTATCATTCATGCCATATTGAAAATATATCAAAGTTGAACATAAAATTTCCCATTGAAAGAAATGGGATTACCATACTAAATCATAAATTAATAAACACTTGGTCTCCGAAATCAATAGGGAATATCATTCTTTATATAGAACCATTATACATGAGTTATGAGTGAAACAATATTCAATAAGTAAAAAGGGTGTGTTTATTTGAATGAAGAGTTATTTTGGAAAACACTGGGTTTTTCATTAAATAAATTAAAGAACATGTATATCCCAAAAAATGGAAAGATAATGATGAATAAATAATGTTAATGAAGTACCCATACCGAACATGGATTGAAAGAGGGAGAACCCGAAGAAAGAAATTTTGGTTCGAGAATTTCCCCTTACCTTGTATCTGAATGCTTTCTTCGCTTTAAAGTCTTTTATAACCACATTAGATACATTAGTTGATAATTTAAGAACATTTTATAAATTAATAATATTCATTATGGTTTTATGAGGTTAATTTATGAGATTTTAGATCAGTTATATGGTTTAAATTCTTTGATTGGGAATATTCGTTTTTATGGGTTTTTTTAACGGTCCACTTGTATTTATGAATGGAAGTTCATGCAGAACATAGATAAATATCCAGAACTAATATATCATGTTATTAATGATATTTAAGGATTTTAAATGATCTTATAATAAATTATGTTATATACCATGTGGATGAATCATTAGTTATGAATTTAATGACGATAGTTTGGGTTAATTCATGCGGTTTTTGGATCACAACAAACCTACTTTGATTTATCATTTATTAATATGTAAATAAGATAGATCTAGAACATTAAATAGGAAATAATAGATATAAAATATTCTGGTTCAACCATAAAAATTCTATCATGACCATCTTTGAAGGTAGAAATGTAAAAAGGAAAACATGTCATACTTGAAGATGATAATTTAACACCTCACAAACACCATTATCTTTTATAAAATAAAAAGAAGAGGAGAATGGGGTTGTGTGATATAATATCCCATTAGAATCATAAAATTACATTATATGTGAGATAATATATTTACCATACCATGTGGATGAGTATATGTGGGGAGAGATTAAGAAATTAACTTGACATTAAAAGGAGTTTAATGGAAAAAGAGAGAGAGAGGAATTACCTCTTGAATCCTCCTCTTGAGATCTTCCTTAAAGAATCTAGGATTGGTATTTTGAGGAGACTATAAGATCTTGGAAATGGGGTAATGGATTGGTAAGATTTATGGGTAGAGTTTAGAGAAGGATTTAAGCTTTAGAGGTGTGAGGAAATGAGGGTGTGAAGGGTGGTATTTATAGTGGTTAGGAGAGAGGTTTTCTCCATAATCAAAAGACTCAGGAGCAGACAAGACTACTCCCAGAAAAGATTTATATATAAAAAATTAAATACATCAAAAGATGAGAAACATGGGGCCAACAATGATGTGTGTACACAGCACCATGCGCATCAGCATCAACCAAACCACAACATAAGGGTGGTTTAACAAATGACCATAAAGAGAAAACCTCCTAAACTTCACGCTTGGATAGAGAATCAGCAACCTTATTTTCCTCTTTGTAAACATTAGTGACAACCAAACAAATCTGCTCCACAAGCTTGAGACAGTCATCCCATGCACAAAGAATCTTCCAAGGGACATTTCTTTAATGCGTTCTAAGAATATCAACTACTAGAGTTAAGTCAGACTCCATCCATAAGGTTATCCAACAATGAAGAGAAGCATATCGAACATCTTTGATCATATCCCATAACTCTACCTAAATAGAAAAGAAATTTCCTAAAAAGTGGTAAAAATAGCCTTTTACAAAACCCCTATAAGTGCGGAAAACACCACCACATCCCAAAGGCCTTAGTGAACCTAAATCTGCTCCATCTACATTAACATTCAGACACCGAGAGATCGGAGGAATCGACCAGATATATTTCATAACCATTGGCTTCTTACATCTACCAGAAACACCCAAAGTTCGCAAGAAAACCAGATCAGAAACATCATTCCGCATGACTCCATTTTGATCTCGTGCAGAAGAAAGAACACACGAATGAAGCTCCCGAATACCAACAAAATTTCATATAATTTTTTTGTCAAAGACAACATCATTTCGGGCTCTCCAGATAAAAGAAACAACCACTGAGACCGCAGAGAGGAGCAGTGGTTTCACTTGAGAACATCAATCAGCTCGATAAATAGAATCCATATGTTGTCCAAAACTCTATAAGTTCAGATGACATCCAAAAACACCATGTAAATAATCCCATAAACTAGATGTAGAGAAACAAGATATAAATAAATGATCAAGAGTCTCATCTGCAGCAAGACTATGAAAACAAACAGGTCCAAGAGAAAATCCAACACACTCTATCATCCGTTCTAGAGGTAATATACTCTTCCAAATTATCTACATAAGCGAATACTGAGCCATCGGGATATAATTAACATGAAACATAAGCATCCAATAAGGTACCATCAAAGGCTCGCTACACATAAGTCTATAATCCTCCTTAGTGCTGAAGGTTCCAGTAAGACTAGGAAACTATCCACCACAGAATAATGATAACATCCCAACTCCATTTTCAGTGTATCAGAAAGCAACCCCTGAGCCATGACATTATTGTGAAATTAAGCAATTTAGAGATCCTTCAAAGAATAAGGAATCTCAGTATTCTCAGCAATGACACATGACAACCAAACAGTCTTCTGGAAGTTCAAAGAGGAATTCTAATAAACAACCCATTTAGAGGATTGTGCAAGGCTGAGATAAGCATACTTAATTGATGACCATATTGAGAAAGGGACATAAATAGAGTACCTGTTGTGTTGCTTGGATCCAAATCTATTGTACAGAAACTCCAAAGAAAAATCACTGGAAGTCAAGAGTGACCAAGTAAACCTTTTAATGAGAGATTCATTAAAGCGATTAAGGTCCTTAATCCCTATACGACCCATGTCAATAGGATGAATGCAATCACTCCAAGAAACTGTAACAAGATTCCTCTCATCAATTGAACTAGACCAAATGAAATTCTGAATCAGCCTTTTTAAATCATTAAGAAGTGTTCTAGACCATCTGTATAAGGAAAAAAAATAGACGCACATAGAGGTGATAATAGAGTTAACCAGGCAGACCCGCCCTAATGGAGATATAGATTTACCTTTCCAGGTGGCCATTTGATTGAGAATAACAGAGTTAACCAGGAAGACCCACCCTACCGAAGATATAGATTTACCTTTCCAGGTATCCATTTGATTGAGAATTTTGAGATAGATTTGTTCAAAATGAAACCTTTTAACCGCACTTTAGAAAAGGGGAACCCCAAGATAGTCAAAAGGTAGAGACCCACTTTTAACCCCAATCTTTTGGGCATCTCATTTTTTCTTTGATTGGGTGACCCATTCCCCAAAACGCACAGAGGATTTCTCACAACATGATAACCTGACCAGAAACAACTTCATAATGCTCAAAATCCACCTTATTATATCGGATAGTACTTCCATCAGCCTTACCAAATAGAATAATATCATCATCATAAAACAGATGTGAAGGATCAAATAGACCTCAACCAACAGTCATTTGCCGGTACAAACCAGCATGCACAAGATCTGAAAGACATGTACTCAAATAATTTGCTGCAATAGAAAAAAGGAGACTCGATAAGGGGTCACCTTGTCGCACTCCCCTGGAACATTTAAAAAAGCCTCCAGGATAACTGTTCACAAGAACAGATAAGATAGAACTTTGAATAATTCAGATAATAAAATTAATGACGCCATTGGAAAATCCATTCATTCTTAACAACGAAAAAATGAAACTCTATTTCATCATATCAAAGGCCTTCGAATTGTCAACTTTCAGATCCATATTCCCATAATTCACCTTTTTCCTCATAACATTAACAAATTCAGATGTTATATACAAGCAGTTTTTAATGTTCCTTTCAGGAAAAAACCCAAATTTATTTGTAGAAATAAACTCTTTAGAAATACTTCCCAATCTATTCGCCATGATTTTTCCGATGAATTTTGGAATATTTTTCCCTATGGCCACAGGTCTGAAATCCCGAATGTCAAGAGCATTCTCATTCTTTGGAATCAGAGAAATAAAGTTAGCATTGGTACCAAAAGGGAAATAAGAATGATAAAGTAAATATCTAACCGCATGGAAAACATTTGTGTGAATAATATCCAAATAATCCATAAAGAATCTATTGGAGAAACCATTTGGACCTTCAACACAATGAGGATTCATAGAAAGAACCACCTTCTTGACTTCCTCCTCTGTAGGTATATTAATGAAAATATCATTTTGGGAGGCCTCGACCGAAGGAGAGATATTGATGAACATTATATAAGTATTATCATGTCATGTGTCAGTGTAAAGCTTTTCAAAATAACTACAAGCTGCATCAAAAATATATTTTTCAGAGTTGAAACCATCGACCATGAGGACATTCATGCCACACTTCACCTTTTTCTCCCTATGTAAGGATTGAAAAAGTCTTGTATTTATATTCCCTTGTTTCAACCACATGACATTATATTAACCTTGGGAAAGACTTTACTTTAATTCCATTATCTCATTAAATGTAGAAATAGCAATATACTCATCTGTAGACATTGCATCCTGACCCTCATTAAGTATTTGACAGTGCAAAAGATTATCCTCTGCATTTTTTATATCATGTTCAAGGCATGAAAAAGATTACTTACTCCACTCTTTGATCATTACTTTCACAGCCATCAACTTCATAACCATTATATGAAAGGGACTTCCAATCACAGTGGTTTCCCAAGCCTTAATGACAGTCTACCTAGAACCATGAACAGATAACTAGGCATTATTGAACCTGAAAGGTAAGAGATAAGATCTCAAGCCATGGAGATTAAAATCCATTAAAAGATGATGGTGGTCAGAATTGGCCCTTAGAAGAGTAATACCAGACATAGAAAAGTCTCTAGATCCCCCGTCAACATTACAGAAGCACCAATAAAACTTACTAACTTATAACCCATTTAAAGTGTATCAGCACCAGGTAAACTTAGCCCCCATGATTGGAACCTCAATCAGATTACAAGCATCGATTCATGCAGATAATTCAAAAGTAGACAACTTGTTAAATCAATTTTCAATCTCATCCTCAGGCTGGAGAACCGAATTAAAATCACCGATTATGACCCAATTTTGGCTCACTTCCATAGCTAGATTTCCATAGATTCCCAAATAGTGTGTCTCCCAATATATTTATTTTAATCATAGACAAAAGTAAAATACATGCATAACCACTTATCTTAATAGAAAGAATGATCGACTGTTGATCATTAAAGTAAGATATCAAAGAAAAACTATCATTCTTCAAAACACAAAGAGACTCTGGAGATCACTGATCAGCATTATGGGAAACCAAAGAGTACCCAAGGGTTGACCATTTAAAAGCTTTCCATTTATATAAGGACATATAAGGCTCAAAAAGTTTTATAAGGAGAGGCTTATTGGTCACAATAAAATGCCTAAGAATTGTGACTGTGGGAGAATTCCTAAGACCTTGGAAATTCTAGAAGAAAATCTTCACAATAGAGAGGATTTGTACATGGTTATTGGCCCACCATCCCATTGAAATTGCACGGATTTATCCTGCTTCTCACCCATCTTTTTAAATTCTGAGGAAGCAGTACCTGGATCAATAAGTGAACCAGTAATGGGGGCTGAACCTTCCAATGATAGAGATTGTTCCTCACTGATAATGTCCTCTTTATCATTAGACCAAAAAACACCAATCAAAGGTGTAAACTTATTCAATGAAACAACTATCTCCTGACCGATCTGCAAAGTGTACTTCCTCGAAGCCTTAAACAAAGGAACCTAAGAGAAGGACCCATCATCATTGTTGTCACCACTCCTAACATTCTCAATAGAATGAGGATCCAATATCTTCATAACAGGTAAGACCTATTCCTACCACTATATAATTTCAGCAGGAAGAAAACTCTAATTTTTCTGTCCAAAAAACCTATCAGACTCCAAACCCATACATGGTACCAAAGCTGTATCAGCTGTTGTCACAAACCCAACACCATCCGGCACTGACCCAGGTAAAGCAGACCCAACAGAAGGCTCATTGCATTTATTCAAAGCATGATCTACTGATTGACACTGCATTGCCTGATATGTATGTTCCTTATCCTGTGCACAATCCCGATTGGAATTCACTGGTTGACATAACACAATCTGAGCCTACCCACCAGACTGAACAGAAACTTCATAGACTGAAGAATTCAGATTATAAGACGCCTGAACAACGCCCTTGGGAACCTCAACAGATTCACTCTGCATCGGTAAGGAGTCAGTTGCAGCACCAGAACTCTATAAAGAATCATGAGGGACATCGAGATGAGCTGTATAAGAAACCATAACATTACCATGCACTTCCACCTGAGCATCAGGTTCAACAATAACCTACATAGAGCCCTGAGAACACTGTTCAACAAGAGGGATAACATTCTTCCCTGGATCCTGCACCATGCCCTTGGCCTTTCCCTTCAAAAAGATATCATCAGTGTGGCCCTTCAGCTTGCACAGGACACAAATTTTATTTCTGTTGCATTCAAAATCCATGTGAGCAAAGAAATGGCAGTTGAGACATAACCTTGGTCGCCTTTCATGCTGAATCTCTAGGTTGAAGCGGTCATCCCTGGTCATGAGAACAACCTCCTACACCATCATCGAGGCCATATCCACTTCCACCATAACTCTCATGTAATGGCCAACTTTAGGATCATCTATAAGCTTATCCATCCAAATTAGGATGTCAATCGACGAGGCGATATCCCATATGATCCTAGGATGTCAATATAGCCAATTCAGTTTGCGAATATGGATCCAAACTTGGGCATGTGTATCATTGACATTCTCCGGATCAAAGTTTCTGACCCATTCTTGAATTCGAAGAACACCAGGCTTCAGCGAAACAGATCCGAAGCTCCATGACCTTTGTTTCGATTCCTCGGAAGAGAAAAGAACATGATAGTAACCACAACCCATAGAAATCATCTCCCCATCATCAAACCCCCAAATCTGAGAGAGTATTTGAGAAACATCACTAAATTTATAGAGCGGTCCACCCTTCAGAAGAACAACCCAGGTGATGATCAAGAAGCGGAAAAGATTCACCCGTTCTTCAATCGCAATTTGATCAACAGTAACATGTGTGATACGGTCTTTTTAATGATTCTCCCAAGAGGAGGACATTCAAAATCAGGGAACTTACCGACCAATTTCAAGACGTCTGCAAACTTCCTCAAGCCCGATGCTCAAGAGGCCACCACAGGTTGCTTTGAAGCCGCACATCAAAACATCTCGTAATGACTAACACAATCGAATTTCTTGGCAATCGCAGAAAAATTATCAGGAAGGGGATCAACAACCTTCACCGCGCTCGAATCAGGATCATCCGAATTAGGGATACCCCCAGCCTTCATTAATGTATTATTTCTCCACGAGACAAGTAATATTGAGTATTAAATGACTAATTATAGTAATTGTATCATGTGAATCCAAAACAATTGGGATTATATTAGAAAAGGATTATACAATACTCTATAATTAGTGTATTTAGCATATTTTGTAAATTATGGTATGTCACTATTCATAAAAATTCTTCTATTTCAGAAAAATTCCCAAAAAACACCCTCACTATATTTGACGTGTAGAATACAAAAATGAAGTCCAATATTTAAAAAATACTTTTCTAAATATTATTAATTTAATTTTTAATTAAATTAACAATTTATATGAAAGAACAGTTTTTTAAAACATTTGTTTACTTATTCCAAAACATAGTTACATCATGATTTCACTTAAATCCTATATATATACTATCATAGGTGAGGTTACTAATCATAAGGTTATATCACTATTCATAAGGGAAACATTACTATTCAAAATCGTATGTTACTATACACCAAAAATTATGTTTGTTCTATTATTCTCCAAAAACCACCCTAAACACAACTGTGTATGTAATATTTCTGAAATTCAAACCCTATAAGTGGGAAAATTATGTTTAAAGATCACATAATATTTAATATCCTGATATGAAATTTTTATTCCTAATGTGATTATAATATATGTAATAATTATAAGAAGGTAATTTCATTGATAAAACATTGGGTCGTTACATTTTACCTTTATTTTCATATCTTTAGGTACTAATGAGTTAAAAATAATACCTTAAGAATAAATGTCTTTATTTATCCCTTCGGTCGAAAAACATTTTTCTTTTAAAACCATTTTTTATAAATATTCTATAAAAAATGTTTTTAACATTATTTAAATGATTTATTAAAGGAATTTGTATATATTTTTTACTTTTTAATAATTATTTTAAAGGAATCTTCTTGTATTTTTCCAAACATTGTTCATTTGGATTTTCCAAAAAATTTGAAAGGAGTTATTATTTTAACATGTATTACATGAATTTAATTCTCTGTTTTCATAACCATTATTTTCATTAAAGATTGAATCATATTTTTTGAAGTTTATTTTCAAAGAAAAGTATATTTCAAGTGGTTTATATTTAAAAAAATTATTATATAAAAGGTTATTTTCATCAATAAATGATTTAAAATATTTTTATATATTCCTTCATAAGTTTCAAAGATTTTTTTCAATAAAAATTATTTTCAAATATTTTTATTTTTTAAAAAGTGTTTTTCTAATTGGAAAGGATATATTCTTCAAGAAGTGTTAAAATTGATCTTTTAAAATAATTTTACATCTAATTTGAAATCCTTTTATGTTAATTATTCTTTATTGGTGATAATATTGAATGATTGCATCCTTATTATTTCTCATGATGGTTAATGTTTTTGTTCATGATTTTTTTTGAAGCACATTTATTTTTCATAGGTTATGCTATGGTGAATTAATAAAATACTTATGAAACTTGTTTAATTTAAATGAGTTATGATTTGAAGATATGATTATTTTTTTATGATATTATGGAACACATAAGTATAGTTTTCATTTTAAGATGGGTGGGACACATATCTCCCTAGAATTAGTTGGATTAATCTTTATATTACATGAGATAACAATGGGAAATATGTTGATGATATTTATCAAATATGAGAATTTGATGCCTCTTGATCCACTATGAGAAATAGTTGTATCATAGTCCACTATATAAAATAGTTGATTCTGAATACACTATAGAATATATGTGAGCCCTGATCAACTATTCTAAACATGTGTTCCCTAATCTAAAATGGGAAATAGGTGATAAGTCATGATCCACTATGTCGATGGTCTTGATAGTTAACCTTAAAATAGGAAATTGTTTTCTATATTTAGTATGGTTCCACACTTTTATAATATGAGATAATGGTTCATGATTGATCTATGATTATTTCACAATTTTATAGGCCAAGTTGTTGGTAATGATAATTTTTATACGATAACACTTGTTTATGACCTATGATAGGTTGGGAATGAACATTGTCTATCATGTTCAGGATCACACACCATTAGGCTTATCTTATTATTTCATATGAACTTATATTGATATTTCAGATGTTCACACTTAGTGAGCATCTAATATAAAGTTATTCAAGGTTTTCTTCCATAGGTGATGAATAATGTTTTAGATAAGGGCTTTCTAGGAGGAGAACTATGTGATAAAATATTTCTATGGGATGGTGAAGATCATTCATGAAATAAAAAGATTATGTCTGCAGTCACCAAATAACCTAAACTATTATGGTCCTCAGGATTGTATTTTTGTAATGTATTGAAAACCCATATAAAATGATTTGTTATCTATGTATTAAAATATATGGTCATTATACATAGTATCAATGGAAATGTTTTAGTCAATAGTTGGAGATTAGGATTTCAAAAACATTAGTTAAAACCCTAGGGATACATCTATTTTTTGGATAACATCCTAATGATTTTATAAGAATGAAATTTTTTGTTTTAAAAATAATACATCCCCGTTTGGATACTACAAGTGGATTTTTCCTTGGAAAAGAGGTACATTGGGGCAATAAATAAATAAATTTCACATTGATTTGGACTCAATAACCACCGTTTGCATGAAACAATGTCGTTTCCACATACAGTTTGACACTACTGGGGGATATAAAACCCTGAAATTACAATGTATGAACAATATATATGATAGTGTGTTTGAAACACAACACCAAGCATAGAATGTAATATAATATACCAGTATTTTAAAAAATATATATTTTTCTAAATAATTTTAATCTATTATATATCTTAAAAATTAAAAAATACTGAGTTATCTTACATCGTAAAGAACGAAGATTTTCTCAATAGCATGCATTGCATGTTTGACAGAGTTTTACCAAACAACAATATTTTATTAAGATATTATTATTTAGTATAATAAGTTACAAAAAAAGACATTATATTGATGGTTATTAATAGTAATAACGAACTTATGAAAATATATGTTTCAATTCATTAGTTTGAAATTAATTATAAATTAATATAAGAACCAATTGAATATAATGACAATGTTTATATAAAATACTATTTTCATGATCACAAAGTTATTTTATCATAATAAATTAAATTAATGAAAATTAAGTAATGATTTTAATTTAATATATATATATTGTCAACAAAATATTTCTTATATTCATTTAATTTATTTGATAACCATAAGATAAGAACAAACCCAATTTTAAATATAAAACCAGTATTTTTATAAAGGCAATTTTACCTCCATTTAATGGAGCATCGATTTTAAATATAAATTACGAAAACATTATAATTTTAATATTAAAAAATTAAATTAATTTTATAAATAAAAAATAAAAATTAACATAGGGTTATTTTTTGGTATTTTTCTATGGAGTTTTATTTTTTTATGAATAGTAAAAAATATATAATTTTAATTCAAAACTACTTTTTTGTCTAACTTTTATATAAATATAAATTACATTTTTATTATTTTTAAACATTAACTAGTTATATTTTAAATTTATTAATTAAATTTAGTTTATTTTGATAAATTTCACATTCAAATTGGATATAAAAACATATCAAACTTTTAAACGTTTTTTACAATAAAATCAAGCATTGTCGTCTCGTTCATGTGATTAATTTTAAACTAATTTCTGCCACTTATCTGATATTAATTTTGAAAAATGGATTCAATTTTTTGAATTATGATAATTTATAATTTACAATTATTTAAAATTAGTTTTTTACCAAGAATATTTTTTAAAGCAATTAAAATTAATTACAATAATTAAGAGGAAAATTAACATAACATGGGATGAAACGTCCATCTTATGGGCCAAAATTACATAGAAACTTGTCCAAAACCCATTAGTTGTAAATATTTCGACCCTAAAATCTCTTTTATCAAATTTGTTTTACAATCTGATACACTTGACATGGTAAAAATGTGGGAGGAATTACCATTTAAAAAATTGACAAGAATGCCACTCCTCATCCAATATTAAAAGGCACTCGCCCCTCCCACTTATTCAAATCTATAAATCCATTTAGGTTTCAGAAAATATGATCCAAAAATCTCCGTAAATCAATTAATTCATCCTATAATCCTCCCTTTTGGTAGAATTCTATCGAACGAACCTTTTGGTGAAAAACATGAGGAGTTACCCAAAGAAGAGGTAACATCCTTCCTCAAGATCCTTTGTATTATTTTTGTTCTACACCCATTAGATTATATTTATTACATGATTATATAATAACTTAAATATCATCAATATACATATATTTTTTATTCTATTTTTTTACCTACACTTACATGCACTTCCATCTAATGTGTAATGATCTTACCAATCTTGTGTACGGTGGACTACCGCCTCATGAAATGATGATTATTTTTTCTTCCGTTACCACCTATCATGGTGGGAATTATGTTGTAAAAACGTATATATATATATATATGATATTTATTATATTTATAATTCTTTTATAGATATTTAATTTTTATATAACACATACCTTCATGCCTTCCATTTTGTGGAAATATGATAACATCGTTTATGGAAGTGTCGACTACCGCCTTCTTAAATAGATGGGATTCATTCAAGCTATAAATGAAATGTATAAAGGATGGTTTTCATAAACCTACATTTAATATATGAAATAAATATTACAATACAATTATAATATAAATATATATAATTTTCTTTTTTTGAATACTGAAATGAAATTAATGTACAATTTATGTGTACGTATGACCTATTATAACCATAAATAATGCATTTAATTTCTTATATCAAAATTTTATAGATTATTATAAATATATATATAATTATTACATAATATTTTTATCATGGTTTACTTTCCATATATTATTAAATAATTATATATTTAATAATAACAACAAGTAAAAAGTCCAAACATACTAAAAAAACTAGTCAATTAATACCAGAGATAGTAAAAATAATGAATGATTGTTAACAAAGGAGTAATAAGATATTATAAGAAGATAATATATGATATTAAAAATATTATTATGGTTTTTTTATAAGTTATTAACATTATTAATACCATTATATAGGAGGATAAAAGAATTTTATCCAAAATGAAACACAAAGTAAGGGACTCGTGTCTCACTTTTCATTCCATGTGACACACACCATTTTCACCACTTCTTTCTTTTATTTGGTTTATATATTTAAGGATTAACATGTTATATCATTATTACCCTTAATTTAGTTATATTATAAGATTCATTTAATGTTCATTGGTATTATAATTCAAATGTTTCAAAGTGATATGGGACCCTTTGATGTTTTTAAAGATTATTTTCCATAGGAATGTTTTTGAAGATTGTAATATCACATTATTTTGTTATTAGTAACATTATCTAGAAAAGATAACATTATTGTAATAATTTTCCATTGAAAATTTCTTTGAATATATGCATTATTTGGTGATTGATGTTATTATTTCCTAAACTATTTACCATTTTACATATTGTGTTTACAATGACAATTATTTAATTATATGGGAAAATACTAAACAATTTTTATTCTTCATTCAATATAGATATTTGATAAGTCATATTGGTATATTAATTTATTATTTGATATGAGGAATTATTTGGATAAGGTGTGATGGGTGGGTCTTGTACATTATATAGCACCTTAATGAATCTACAAGCTCTCATGTGATAAATAAGATTCCCAAATTAAAAAGGTTAATACCCATATTTTTAAACCATCTTCTAAAAGGAATTGACGATATAAGACTTCATATTCTTAGAAAAGATGTAAAATAATTGACCATTTCCTTAAATGATATTTTATTTATCATTGTTTTTATTAATTAGGTTTTAATATGAAAAACAATTATGGATGTATTCCATTATTAGTTCATGGATTAAATGGAATGTGTTTTCAGATTCTTACCATATCATATTGATTATTCCTTATCCATTTATTTGAATGGAATTTGTTATCAGTTATATTCCTTCCCATGTTAATTTATTCTCATTAATTCATTAATTATTCCAATTTAATTTACCTTACTGGTAATTTGATCTAACCCTTATTATGTTTATTTTCCAAAGGTTATGAATAGGAGTCCTTTGAATGAGTTTCAAGGAGAGGTTATTTTACTTATGTTATGATTTATTTTATTTAAACAATGTATTATTGGTATGATGTATAAAATATAGTTTTCCAAAACAAATAATCTAATCATTCTTTTAGGATTTTATTCCTTATAATCATGTGAATGAAATAAAATGATACCCTTAATCTGGGATTCTAGGGTCGAGGCGTTACATGGGATATGCATTGGTTAATCCACATTTTTTATGAACCATTATAAAGGATTTTAATGGGTGATTAGAATGGATTTATTTTTTTAATCCTAGGTTTTAATAGTTTGAAAATAATTTTTTATGATATATACAACATATAAATTATTTTTTTTTATGATTTTGTGGTTTTACACTATGATTATTGTTTATCACCCTATGATTTATAGTTTTATTCAATGGATAGAACTCAATGAAAATATATTAATGTTGAGTGGGACAGATAATAAAATTATTGTCATCATAAGCAACCAAATGTTATGGAAAATTTTATGAAAAAACATATTGTTATGCTCACACAACATTATAAATATATCAATTATATTGATCTTCCAAATGATCAAAGGATGTAACAACATTATGTTGAGTCCTTCATGAGGCAATGTACACATTTTTTAGTGGTTCCACTAATCCACTAGTTTTTTAGTAATGAATCATCATTGATAAAAATATATTCTCTGTTGTTAATGTTTAGAGAATGAAAATGTCATTTTGGTTATCTATATTTTTGAGGGTGAAACATATCAATGGTGGAATCTTATTAAGAAAATGAGGTAACAAGTAGAAAATAAATATATGGCATGATAATAGTATAAGGGGATATTTATCAATAAATACCTCCCCTATATTCTATAATAAAATATGGTTTACAAATTTAATGAGCTTCTGAAAAATAATGATCTATATATTGTTATATCTGAAACTAATTTTACATGACTTGCAACATACACATTTGGTTTAATCAATTGTCCTAGAATAAAAATTGGTCTATTCTTCGGTGTCTTAAAACCAATTCTTCAAAATTCTATGGATATAGGATACTTTAAAATCTGTGAAGAAGTTATTCAATTTTCACCAGAGGTAGAAATGGTAAATGGATATTTTCACCATTCCCATATGACGGATAAAGAAATGTAGATAAAGTTTCATAAATACTTCAATAAGTCACATGGAGGAATGAAATTACATCCATATATAATCCATAACCATGGGAAAAAAGAATGGGATTTTTTTAAGGTAACTGGGAGGTGAATTAAATGTAGAAGGGTAAGACATAAATCCCATTAATGTTTAAAAGTGATTAGTAGTCTGGATATTTCAATAGAGTATAAGAGGATTCCAACTAATGAACCACTAATAGTTTAGTGTTTCAAGAATATGGAGTTTTGGAATTATGTAAATCAATTCACCAATAAAAGGGATTATGTGGATGATAATCCATAACTACCCTTAAATACATAGGTTATAGATAAATCTTATAAAATCACAATGGATAAAAGGAATCATGGTAATTCAGGAACACTTATCCTCACCTCCTTATTTGGGAATTTCATTTTTTATTTTGTATGAATGATCCCTAGGAAAATATTATTATTTTTCCTTTAGGGAAATTTAATGTGATTGTTTCTCTATTCATAAATCTAGATTAATCATATCACATTTTTTTCTACTAGTATAAGGATGATACCAAGATTCCAAAATACCATGTTTTGTATATGATAAGATCTATATAAATAATAATTGGTGAAATAAGTTTTTAAAGTGTATATGTGTCCATGTAATATTTACTTAAGATTTATGGATAAAATTTTGGTTTTAAGAGTTTGAGGTTGATCATAAGTTAAAATTCATTGAAACCCCTTTTGAAGTGATAGGTGATTAGAGTTTATGAAAATTAAGGATATTAAAAGAGATAGTTATGGAAATAAAAACATTTTATTTTGTAGGTGTTTAAGTAAAAAATTCATTTGAGGAGGGATTCCTTTACAGATTGTGGACATACGATTAGAGGAACTAGTGACCTTTGGGTTTATCTTTTATTTTATGTTGATTTAATTATGGATTTTTGTTTTTCACCTTAACAAGTAATCACACTTTTATAATATGAGAGAATATTTCTCTATGTCAATACTTTCAATTATATATATTATGTAAGTTTTAAGTATTCCTGGAGTACCACATTAAACTGTATCTGATCGGGATATGAATTATACCTCTATATTATAGAACATTATTCAACAAACCTTTGATACAAAGTTTAGTTAAAAACTTTGTTTCGTCCCCAGATACATAGTTATTCTAAGAAAATAATTCAATCCCAATAGAATATTCTATGATATTATTCTATAGATTTAAAATTTGGTTTTAATCAGCACCTCTATCTAGTTTATTTTTCATACAATAATAGCTTTCACTCGAGCATTCATATGACTCCTTATAAAGCACATTATGGATAGAAGTGTAGTATAATGAATTTGTGGAAAGAATTCTATTATGGTCTGATCTAGCTGATGAAATGGAATATAATGTTATAGAAATTCAGTAACACATAAGGGAGTTTCAATGTTGAAAGAATCATGTTTCTTATAATCGTCAATGTGAATTTTAATTTGAAGACGGTTAAAATGTGTTTCAATGATTTATTATAGGGATTATAGAAGAGAAAACTATGCAAAAGGAATATTAATACCTTTAAACATCATGACTGTATCTTGACCACAGATTACCTATTGGATCTTCCACCTAACCTCTCTCAAGTTCATGTTTTGTACCATTTATCTCTCCTAAAGAAGTATATAGCCGATCCATCACACAAAATAAACTCAACAGTCTTACCATGGGAGCATGATCATTCTTCATAGAAGCATCCAATGGAGATTATGGATCATCAAAAGAAAGTTATATGAAACAATACCACTAATAATTACAAATTTTTAATGAAAATCCACTATTTTAAGGAAGGAACATGGGAACCTAAACATGGAATGTGAAAAAATTATCCTTAGTTGTTTGCACCAAAGTCATGAATTTCGAGGTCAAAATTTTTTTTATGTTGGGTATAATGTAACTCTCATAGATTTTATAAGATATTTTTTAGAAATATAATTAATTTCTTTGATATATTGTGTCATATTAATCACCAGTTTTTAACTTGTGTTACATGCAACAATAATTTTAGATTGTGTTACACATGACCATATTTTTTAAAAAACCAAAATCTATTATTAATATTATTATTTAAACGCAGCCCTTATAACCAAAAAGTTAAACATAGTGATATAAATATCAATAAATAACTTTGAAATATTAAATATATAAAATTTATTTAATGAAAAAATATTAATAAATAATTAGTTTTTATTCAGTAAAGTCTTTATAAGTTTTCAAAACACTGTTTTCTCAATAAATATTTCTATTTTATTTTGTGAAAAAATAATAAAAGTAATTTTTTCAAATTTTGGAAAATTTATTTAAAGAAATAAACTTAATTTTTGAAAGATACATGTCCGAATTATCTTGGAGTGTGTTATTTAGAATTTCCTGAAAAATACATTTTTTAGTGAATAGTGAAAAATACTAGTATTTAGAAATATTTTTTTATTAATGATTTTAAAAATATATAAATATTATTAATTATATTTTAAAAGTATAATTAGTTCAATTATATAACTATTAACAAAAATTTAGTCATTTGAATTAATTTTATTTTGAATGTTGATATAAAAACATTGTAAATTATTGAATATTTTCTATTTGAAAACTCAATTTCTTATCGCATCTTCGTGAATATTTTAAATTAATTTTTTTTCACATTTTTCAATTGAATTTGAAAAAATAGGTTTATTTTCTGTAATAATCATAATTTATATTTTATAATAATTTCAACATAATATTTTACCCTAATGAATAGTAAAAATAGTAAAAATTAGTTACTCTTGTGAAGGTAAAAATGCATTTAACAGGGGTTAAACTTAACATATAAGGGTTTTAAATATCTCAAAACATATAAAACCCCCATTTTTAGGAAATATTTAGACATTATGTCATCTATTATTGGAAATAGACTATTGTTATTCTTCTGGAATGTGTAAAACATGGTTACACATTTATTTAGTTTCAAAAATTACAAGTGTGTCAATCACATCACTTATAAAAGGCCACACCCTATCCTCTACTCTTGACACATAGTAAACCCTATGTTGCAGCCAATCCCTACACAAATAAATTATTTATTTTCCTACTCTCATTCTTGATGGATTATTATTATTATTATAAATCCAAATTAATAAGTCTTTTAGTGAAATCTAAATGATGTTGTTTGGAGAATAGGTGATGTCCCTAACCAAGCATTTTATTTTATTTCATCCTCCACCTCCTTAAATTATTATAAAACAATAATGATGTAATATAAAGAGTAGCTTACATAAATTTAGATAATTATATGTTATGTTAAGGATATATATCTATATCTCCTTTCATCAAATGGGTTATGAAGTCGCCATTCATGTGTACAAAGGACTAAAACCTCACTAATATATATTATTTTTATTCTATAACCCCCTCTCATGACTGAATATAATGATAGAATTATAATTTATATTTATTATTTATTAAATGAATAAACTTATTTAATCAATATATTACATACTCGCACTTACCTTCCATTCAGTGGGAATATGATAACATCGTTCCCATGTTCGATGAACTACTGCTTCGCGAAGCGATGTGATTCGTTATTCACAGATGCTTTACATGGACGGTAATATGGAAAGTTTTAAATAAATATATTTTATATATGTGGAATAAAAATTACTCAATAATTTTAATATATTATTTACCTTTATTTATTTCAATCCATTGACAAAATAGAAACAGTGTTGATGGGTATGTATAGCATACCCTCTCCATGAACCATGTATTTCACATTCTATATATAACATTTATGGATTACTATAAGTAAATATATAATAAATATATATGAAATTTATATAATGGTAAATATTATATAAATTATGGAGCCATTATCAATTGAAGAGTACCAAAAATAACAAATCCAAAGACACATGAAAAACAAAGCCATTATTTCCCAAAAATTGACATTAACATAGAATTATTAATAAATGGGTAATAAAAGGTCTTATATAATAATATATGGTATGATATATATAATTATGGTTTTATAATATATTTATAAAAAAAAATTATTTATTATATAGTATTTTTGTACATTAATGATTGATGTTGAGACTTAATGTTAGGGATTTCTATCTCTCTATTTTTTCTGTGAAACTTATATCATATTCACCATGTGATTATTTTTTGTGGTGTATATACTATTAATTAATGTATTTTATTATTTTTGTACATTAATTTATGTATATTTATATTCCAATTTTATTATCTCTATTTCATTGGGTTAACCTTTAATATGTTACCAAATTTGTAGGATATTTGTTTTCTTAAATTGCCTTCTTTGGGATGAAAGTTATATTATGGTCCTTTTCCCTTATATGAGGTGTATATACATCCCCTTTGATATTTTATATCATGAGTGTTCTTAATAAAATGGTTTTATAAGTTTCATTTATAGTTATTCTTCCTTGGGGATTATGAATCAAAGTTACCAAAGTGGAAGGATTTTTTGTGTTATAATCTCATCCTTTATCGATATTGTTTATGATTATTCTTATAATGATGAAATATTATGATTTATTTGTCAAAAAACTCGTGAATTTTCTTATTTTATGGCTATTTCATGATTATACATTCTTTACCTTTATTTTCATCCCTTTATGCATTCAAGATTTCAAAATAATATTTTCAATAAAAATCATATTTCTTTCTATATTCTATCGAAAACACTTTTTATAAAAAACAATGTGTTCTAAAATTCTTTATAAAAATTATAAAAAATTAAAAAATTATTTTTATAGATATTTTTACACATGTTTTACTTTTTATTTTTTAAAAATGAAAATTCTCATAATTTTTCAAATAATTCCCATTCATATTTTAATGAAAATATGAAAGGAATGTCTATTTTAACATGTATAACATGAATAGAATTTCCCATCATAATAACCATTATATTATTCAAAAATTCCTTTATAATTTTTGAATTTTATTTTCAAATAAAATTATTTTTAAAATGGTTGATGATTTAAAAAAAAATTCAAAGTGGAAAGGATATTTTCCACAAGAAATGTGTTAATTTATTTTTAATGCTACCGTTGTAAGATTAAAAGGATATTTTTAATTGAAAATGATTTTTAAATGGTTCCATATTCTATAAAGCATTTCAAAATGTGGAAAGATTTTATTTATATATAAATGTTTCATATAATCTCTCAAAAATAATTTTCCATCTAAGATGACATCCTTTATTGTTAATTATATTTTTATAGAGATAAAATTTAATGATACCATCCTCATTATTTTTTCTGATAGTTAATGTTTGTGATAATTAAATTTTTATTAAACCCTCTTATTTTTCATTGGTTATGCTATGAAGAATTGATGGAATTTTTATGAAACCTATTTTCATTACATGGTTTATGATATGATGATATTCTAATTGTTTTATGATATTTTAGAAAACATAATTATGGTTTTCTTTATTAAATGGGTCAGACCTATATCTACATTTAATTCATTGGGTAATGATTTAATTCTAATTATATATAAATGGGGGAAAAAGAGATGGCCATGATTCACTATGGAAAAATATGCATTCTGATCCACTATGGGAAACAAGTGTGTCCTAATCCTCAATTTGAAACAGGTGAATACTAATCCATTATGGGAAATAGGTGAGTCTCAATATATTAGGGAAACATGTGCATCCTAATTTATAACTGGAAATAGTTGATAAGTCATGATCCACTATGATTATAGTCTTTGAATTTATCCTTTAAATATGAATTCTTTTCTATATTTTCAATGGTTCCACACTTTTATGACATGATCTTATGATTTATGATTGACTTATGCTGATTCCTCACTGTTATGGTCCATCTTTTCTTTATAGATAATGTTTTATTCAGTGAATCATGTTTATGATCTAGAAAATGTTGGGTATAAAAATCTATTTTTATGTTCATGATCACACACCCTTGTTTCTATCTTATGATTTCATATGATCATTTATTGATATCTCTGATGTCTATCCTTACTGCGCATCTAAGTTCACCATTTCTTATGTTTCTATCCCCAGGTTATGAAGAAAGGTTTGGGAAGGGTATTCCTAATAGGGGTACTCCCTGAAAAGATATTTTTTTGGTCATTTTAAATATCATTCATTAAATAAAAAAGTATTGTTTCTAGTCACTAACAAATCTAAACTATTTAGGTCCTCAGGAACGTGTTTACTAAATGAATTAAATATTAATATCAAAAGATGTGATATTTATGTTTGAAAATTTAGGGTTGGAATAATCATTTCCTATATATAAAGAGAATATTTCTAAACCTAATCCATGTTTACAACTTCAGGCCTTCATAGTCGTTATAAAATAATGGGCTTATAAAATTTTAAGGGATATGATTTTGGTAGAAAAGTGTTTAATAAATTGTATTGATATCATAATCTAGAAGACTTCTATAACGTTAAGGATTGTATGTGTAAGATAATTTTGATAACTTTTTTCTGAATTGAAAGAGTTTAATAGAAGCTGATATAGTTAAGGACAAATTAATAAATATTCTATTAATAAATGGTTTATTTTTGTTTTATTTAATGCACTCACAATAACTGTTTTAGTTTTAGTAAATAGATGGAACCAGTATGATCCAATTTAACAACAGATATGAAGGATAATATAGTGGAAATACAAATGATTAAAGAGGATAGGATATAAGTTTTAGTGAAAAATCTTATGATTATTACTAACCAACTATATTATGTTATGATTAGTAACCTAAATCTTAGGTATATTCATAATGAACCATATAAAATAAAAATGTAGTTTCATGGAATTTCACGTGATAATGACCTTGACGGTTAAATGATTCAATTTCCAATGTGTCATGAATGTGGGAATAAGAACCCATTGAAATATTTCAAGGGGAAATAACGTTTTTTATCATATTTTAATGGATGGAACAGTGAAATAATATATTGGGGAAAAATGAATTATTTAGTCATCATAATAGAGGGGAATAATGTCTATCCCATGGTATCTCTAACAATTGAATGTTTTAAATGTGGAGAGTAAAAGTATTATAAAATTTGATTCTCTAGGATAAATATCATAAAAGGGATTAGAAAGATCATATTAATTAATGTTTATCAAGGAAATATTCTAAAGATAATGAAAATTTTGAAATGAATATAAAAGGTGTGAATTGGTTTAATGGTCATTACAATGTTTAATGTTTGGAACAAGATTATATTAAGAAAGATAAATATCATATAATTATAGATATTGTTTTTGGAATGATGTATTAGGGAATGAGACAAAAATTATTTGTTAAAGGTCTGTGAAGCATGTTTACCGATTGAAGATCCAAGATATATAATTTTCAGAGTTTTGATGTAGTGGTATTTAATTTAAGGGATGATAAGTTTAAATACGATCATAATTTCAAAGTTATAGATACCCTTTTGAGGTATTATGTGACTGAATTCAAAGGATAATAATTATATAATGGGGTATATTTTTTCATTTTTGGAATAATGAATTAATACAATATTGATAATTGTTCGGATTCATATGTGATTTAATATCCTTGTAATTAATTAAATGAGTTAATTTATTTTGTGAATAAATGATAATATAACCTTGGGTATTGAGATGTTAATTGGAGATGTGGTGATTAATAATATTTTTAAAGAATTTTTCAATTTTGTGTTTAAATAGATGATTGAGTTATATGTAACCCTTACATTTAACATATGATTTAGTGTAATTTTTATTTGGGATATAATGTTATTCTATTTTTCAGAAATTAGCTGAAAAATATAGATAAAAATTAAATTTAATACATTATTTTATGTTGTGGTAATTATGGTTAATTAGGATAAAGGGTTTTCATATTTTTGGGATCATTATAATTTAAGATTAATGAAAAAATGCTATATAATCTAGGATTTTAAGTAAACATTGTTGATATTATTTGGACAATAATTATTTGGTTAACCTTTGGAAACATATGTAAAATGGTATTGATAATCATTAAAATTGATTTTGGGAAAGGGTGATATTTTGTAGATATTTATTGAATAATTCATAATTGAAGTTTAAATGATCCATAAGGTTAGTTTGAAATAAGATTACAAGATGATACATGATACATTTTTTTATAAAGTATACTTCATTTTGTAATCTTATTTCAAACTAACCTTATGGATCATTTAAACTTCAATTATGAATTATTCAATAAATATCTACAAAATAGCACCCTTTCCCAAAATCAATTTTAAAGATTATCAATACCATTTTACATATGTTTCCAAAGGTTAACCAAATAATTATTGTCCAAATAATATCAACAATGTTTACCTAAAATCCTAGATTATATAGCATTTTTTCATTAATATTTTCTGCTTCATGTCATAGTGATTTAGGTTATATTTTAAAAGTATACTTTAGTGAATATATGAGTAGGTTATTTAAATTTTTGGTTTATAACAGTACATGTGATTTATGTTATTTAGTGATAAATTTTATCTTGATTTTGGTTTAATATGTGAGTAAATATTTTTTATTTTTATGTTTTGATTTGGTCAAGAATATTTAAATTATTTTTTTGGGTAGTTATTTTTGGAAGGATTTATCAAGAACCTGGTGTTTCAATATTAATTTTTTGGATAGTAATATATTATTACTTCAAATAAAAGTTTATTCAAATTTGGTACTATATTAACATGTTCTTACCATTTTTTATTTTTGTGGAAAAACTTTCATCATTTTGTGATCTATTAAAAAGTAATTTTTTCACTTCATTCATGAAAAATTCATCTTGGTTATTTATAATTTAGAATATAATATAAATAGAGATTAAAAAGTAATAAAAAACCACCAAAATATGTAATTGTCTCAATAGAATATAAATAAATAAATCAAGTATGTGTCCTCAAATATTCCCCATATATTCATCAAAATTGATGGTAAAGTATGATAAATTGATCATTATATAGAAAAAATCACTTAATTATCAACATATTTCCTTGAAACTCAATCTATAATACGAGTCTCACAATGTTGACTGCATGGTCAAAGAAATATTTGGGAAATGATAATTTATCTATTAATAGCATTTATATTAATATTATTTTCAATTGGAAATATAACTGATATAGATTAAAAGTTATTTCATTTCACTTATATATAATTATCTTTCACACCCCATGCCATCTTTCTCCTATATCTTATGGTTTCATTTTTAGAGATCCTTTTAAATTAATGATTTTTGATGTCCACTTCCACAAATTGAAATTGGTTCTAAATTTTATTAAACACTTGGTCATCTTATGTGGGATTAAATTGGCAAGGACACATTTCATTAAGGGGGAGAACCTAACACCCCGAGATTTTACTATGTATTACATTATGTAAATATCATATTGAATAGAATATGATATATAAAATAATTAATTTAAGTGAATAATACATTATTAAAATGAATTTTATACATCAATATGTTATGAATATAAAATTATAAAAAAATAACGCTCACTTTTAATTGATATAAAATATGGTTAAGAACACTTAATGTTTAAAATGATCATTTTTCTATAAAATAAGTTTTTCTTTATTTTTTAGTATTTTCATTTAAATAGTAAATTTATGAATAATATAATTTTAATTTGATGAAAGAAAAATCATTTTTTCATTTATTATTTTAAAATTTTCATAGGGTTGATTTTTTGGATTAAATAAATAGTCAATTTTTGGGTAAATAGTGAAAAATACTGATTTTACAAACACTCTTTTCTTCATTATCATCTTATATAAATGAATACAAATCTTGTGAAACCATTTTTATAGAAAAAAAATATAGTTTATAATTAAAATATTTCCATTAAAAATATAGTGGTCAAATTATAAATCCATGTTGGACATTTTGGAAATCTATGTAATATTGTTTTTTTAATAAAAACTATTTTCAATTATTCTATTTTAATAAATTATTTCAAAGGAACCATAAAATATGGTATGATTTTAATCTAAAATAATTGACCTATTATTCAAAATAATACAATTAATTACATTGTAATCAAATTTATACATGATTCTCATATAAAATCATTTTTATGTTTGAAAAGGTCATTTTTTCTGAAAACTATTTTTTGTTGTGTTAGGCATACATGTTTTAATATTTATTTTTCCCAAATATACAAATTAATCATATAAAATATATTATACATAATATAAAAATTCTATAATTCTATAATGAATTTGATTTCATTTTTATTCATAACGAATAGTCACCATGGTAAAAGTTTCCCACCAAAGAAAAGGTTAAAAGGGTCAATGAGGGGGTTAAAATTAGAGATATGGATTAAAATATAACTAAAAATAGTATAAATATGATTTTATGAGTGTAATTATACCATAAATTATCCCATATTTAAAATTAGACCAAATTGGATCCACATTACAAGATATACATATCAATAATATCTAAAAGTTCATAATATTTATATGGGTGCCACTCCTCTCACTTAAAAAATGGAACCTCATCACTTCACTTATACACACACTTTTCACCCCATAAAATGATTTTTATATTAAAAAATACCACCCCCAACATCCATAAAAATTTACTAGTGGTCCAATTCATCCCAAATAACCAATATTAGAAGTCTCAAGGTGTAATCTAATAGAAGATATCCAAAGAGTTATAAGTATAGACAGAGTTCATACAAGTTTATTTCTTATTATATATCATTAAAATATTTTATAACCATACTAATATAATAACATAAATTTATTTACTATAGATAAATGTTATTATATTTATGGGAGAACTATTTTATTCCACCATTATATCCTTTGGAAAATGAAAACATCGCTCGTGTGTATGTTCGGACTGCCGCTTCCACGAACGGATGCATACCATTTTTCATCACCACCTCAAATGGATGGTTATAAATATGGACTTAATTAGAATATGTGATATTTATAGTATCAATATTATTCTATAACAGAAAAACATTATCAACTTCATCTTCTTCTATCTATAAAAAATAAGAAAATGTCCCTTAACATTATGTGCATACTACCATCTCCATAAAATGATCGATTTCCTTTTTTATGACCACCTATCCTGGTTGGATATACATTTATATTGAATTTGTAAACATTATTATTATTATGATTTTATTATTATGTAGATAAGTTAAACTTGTAACCTTTTACCGTGATCATCCTTCCAAATTATATTTGGATGTTATTTAAAGAACAATCTCAAGACACCTCATGTAAAATTCACTGATTTAAGAAAATAACAATGTAATAAATTAAATAAAATGAAGAATGATAATTTAATGGTATGGAAACTATTTTTCCTTGTGATAATTTTTAATTTATCTTGAAATTGTTTCAAATCTAGGATATGAGATGGTGTGAGATTCTAATGCCCAATGTGCCCAGAATTAATATTACAAAAAGGCCAAATATATTTTGTATCACATTCACATTGTTTCATAATGAAAATGTGTTAAATATTAAAAAAATACTCAGATTAAAAATATGGGACCGCTATTGAATCCATAATGTGAGTATTACTATATGTGTAACCTAAAATTGGGTGATGAATGGAATTAAAATAAAATAAACCGTTAGTGGGTGAATTCAAGGGATTCATTCATTCATTCATTAATTCATTAAGCATCATAAAACCAGCTTTTTATTATTTGAAATTAGATATGTAGGACATCCAATGGCATCTGCATAACTGTTATATCAATGGGAGGATATTTATACCACATCTCATTGGAGGATCAAGATCAAATGATAATGGGACTCTAGATCCAGGAAAATTGAGGCACAAAAATGCAATAACGTTTATCTTTCATTAGCGAGCATGTTATTCATCTATGAGTGATCCAAATTGAGGTAGGACATTTTATTTATGGATTTGGAACAATTTTATTAAATGATATAGCATGATCATACTATTTCTTTGATATTTTTCTAAATCAAGACTTTTAATGAGTCCGTGAATGAGTTTAAATATTATAATTCTATTTAGGCCATGTTTATCAACATTGACATCCAAATATGTATTATTAGTCTAGGAAATTGTGGAAAATTATTTTTTTACAGCTTAGTTTATGTTCTTTACCCAAAATTGTATTCATTTTCTTCTTTGTAGTCCTATAGGTCCATGGTTCGACATTGCTGGGTGTGGTCAACATCAATCAAACAACTCGATTCATGATGGATTCATGTGCAGTGAATGGATTTTCAATATATGGATGTGTGGGGATGAATATGGGATGCATTTTATTTTTCCATAGATTCAGGATCCATGAAAATAAAATTAATGACACAAGATGAACATTAGGTATGTACGGGTGACTCAGATTCTATTTTACAGCCAATAGATGGCCAGAAATGATGGTCAGAGTTAATATAAACTAACTTTGGTTGGTCAAATGGAAGGATCTATGGTGGAAAACGAGAATCTGGAATGTAGGGAACATATCAGAGATTCTGTGAAAATCCTAAATACATGTTATGCACTGGGACGAATACACAACGTGTAGTACCACTATAGATGTAGAGCTAGGGTTTTATAAATGTTAAGGATCATATGTCGTAAGGATGGGCCACATGCTGAGTGACCCTCCCTGAGTAGACATGATGTGTGGTGGAGAGAATAGGAAGGATACCATGTAAGAGGTCATTTCATGTATCGTATTACATAGACATGACTAAGAGAACATGCAGGAGCCTATGTTGGAGAACATGCCATGTATCAGTGTACATGGGCATGAGCATGGAAACATGAATAGTGCCAGGATCATGGGGAGGACCCTTGGTGGTTGAGTCAGGCTATGTTGTCCCCTTATAAGAAGTGTAGGTCGACATGTGTAGTATCCAATGTATATACAGGGACACAACCAAGCATTATCATGGGAACACACACCTTGTGGGTCCCCTAACACATTGTATAACCATGTTTCCTTTTTCAGGAAACTTATACCTCTGATATCTCATTCACATGGAATCATATTTTTTCCCATGAGTAGCCTCTACTGTGTGTTTTTTCGTGTAGAATGTGATGGTAGAGTCTATTGTAGCTTTGGTGATACTTTGAGTGATTTCCCATGTGTGACACTTCATTAGGAGATGCTCAATGATGGATGTGATCTGTAAGGATCACCTGAGGTACTAGAGTGGCACCCTCCGGCTGGGCAATGCATGCTTACTCTTCTGATTCTAGGAGTGTAACCCTTATACTAGGAAGGTCATGCAACCTTTATAAATTATTAGAGTACAACCCTTATTCTTGGTTGGGAATGGGTCCTCTACTAATTCTTAGATTGTCACCCTCCTACAGGGTAGGGAATGGGTCCTATATCTACCACTAGAGTGGAACCCTCCAGCATGGTAGGGAATGGTGCATCTCTCTAACCCTATAGTGGCACACTCATAGTGGACAGGGAATATGTCCTCTATTTTATATCCAAGTGGCACCATCATATTGGTATAGGTCATGGGTCCTCTATCAATTATTAAGTGGAATCCTCTAAAGGTCCAGGGCATGGGTCCTCGACCATTATAGTGGAACCCTCATGTAGGGTTAGGGCATGGGTCCTCTAGCTATCTACTAAGTGGAATTCTGCTATGGAGTTAGGGTATGGGTCATATATCCACTATTGGGTAGTTCCCCCTAGGGAGTTAGGGAATGGGTCCTTGATAATCAGAGTGGAACCGTCCTATCAGGTGAGGACAAGTGTCCTCTATCTATCTACTAAGTGGAACCCTCTTATAGTGTTAGGGTATATGCACTCCATCCACTAAGTGGAACCATCCTGTTATACCTGTAAATGGGTCCTATACCTAGATATTTCACCCCTCAACTATAAGGCATAGTGGTGAGATGTGGCTTGACTTGGATGTCTCTTTATCCTGATGCGTGAGATGGTGGACATCATTGATGGAACATTTGAATTTTTGGCACTCTTGCCTGGGAAATTCTGTAAGATGGAGATCCCTTTTCTCTCTCAGTTGGGATAACTTTTCTCAACATATACATATATCCATTTTATTAAATTTTATTACTCCCTTACTATGGGTTGAGCTATCAATTCCTATCATGTCTCTTACATGCCCCTTCATCATTCGACACGTCCTACTGGGTATGTATATAATCACCCCTCTATGTGATTTTCCCACATGTTTTATGTCTTTTTAAGATGACGAAGAAGACACATATGATTATAGAGGATCATAGGGATACCTGGTGTATTATACCTTATACAATGGTTGGGACTTGGATATTTTGAGCTACTCTTTCAAAGTATTTTACTTTTCTAGTTTTTTCATGTTGGATCATATTTCGATTTGGGAATGTATTTTTTCAATTTAATTTTTATCTTTACATGTCTTACACTTGTACTCCCTAGAGATTATTACATGCATGGTTATTCTACAGATATTTTATATATTTTTTTATTCCTATGAAATAATACGTTGGTATGGTTGGGTGCGTACGTATTGTTACTTAGTAAAAGGCCTCCCATATTTGTTATTTATTTCAATCCTTTTCTACAGCCCTTGGCCTATAGAGGTGGGATTGGGTTCATTGTGGCTCAATCCGTAATGGGCCAAATCATGAAATATTGGGTATCATAGTAGTTCATTCCTTAGGATACAATAAGGATTTGTCCCCTAGAGGATTTTTTTAGGATTTAGGGAAGCACTATAAAATTGTTTCAAGTGAGACTTTCATGAAAGGGAATCCATTTTTGATATGGTAATCGACATATCCATTCACAGTTACACTAACTACCTACATGTCGACTTGGCATACAGAGACATTGGTTGTGGGGATAAATGGTATGTTAATCAAATATTACTGATTCATTGACATTCCTTCATGATTCAGCTCCATATATATATATATATATATATATATATATATATATATATATATTTGTGTGTGTTCATCTAACTACGGTACATTTTGAATAAATTTCTAAGAAGCTTCCATGAATACAACAAGATATGTAAACAATTTGGGACCATGAAGATGATATGATGAGTGATGAGGCCTCAGTTGAGGGGGAATAATGTGGGATTATTACCCTAGGTGGATAGGTTGCACCACACCAACCTATCAAGTCAAAGATCATACTATTAAAGAAGCATGAGGATGTAAGCAGTCTTAACAAACTTTGCGAGTTCCAACTCTGGAGTTCATTGAGGTTCTACAGTGACCCAAATACCTCGGTGGAGGAGGTTTGGCTAGAGTTAGTTATGCATGTTTTCAAGATTATCTGAAAAATGGTCAATCAAGAGGATACGGTGGGAGAAATCCATTTCCATAGAGCAGCTGGGTACTAGAGGAGTCTAGTTACATTTATGAATGATGAGTCAACACTATTATAGAATGACTTCCAACAACTATAACATGAGGACTAATACCCTTCATGCTTGATCATAGTTCTGATTCAAGTGATTTCGGAGAAAAATCATTGAGGGATGACAATGGTTGATTATGATAGATGGTTCACAGACCATGTGTGTTACTCCCTATACATGATTTAGTATGACTAATTCTGAGAATGAATGTTTAAGCAAGGTATCTGTATAGATACCCATGAAATGTTTTTACACATTTGAATTCCCACTTATGAAGGGGATTTAGAGAAGACTATGGTGATGGGTTGGTTTCTGTTAGAGGTATTCCATGTAGATTAAGCTGAAAATGGGCGTTATAGGGAAGAGTCATCTGCAGCAGCTAGCAGGCACCAGTAAACAAGATTATAGTGAAAGAGATATTCCCAGGATTAGGCATGGCCACATGGTCAAGGATAATACAATGGATCTGGGATTCCCAAAGAGGGGGAAGTGTAATGCATGTGATGGTTAAGGTTACAAGGAACCTTATTTCCATACTCAAAATGATGGGGAGTATAAGAAGATAGAAGACGAATGACCACGATATAAGAAGTGTCATAATCATTGATCTCCTTAGTAAAGGTAGGGTGGTCCTAGGGAGAAAGACTTACGAAATGAGAATATGTGCTCCAAGAGGAAGATCTATGGTTGTTGGGTGATGATATGATATCCTTTCACAGCCACCACTAGCCGGCCCATGTCATGCACTAAGAGCTAGCAGTTGGGGCCGCATATAGCTATAGGCTCTAGAGGCGTATGGCCCAATGATACAAGAGATGATTAGAGGTACAATATGTGTTTTTTATTCTTTTTCTTTAGTATTATTAGACACATTTGTTATTCATTCCTTCGTCTATTTAGTCTTGGTGTGAGAGATAGATCTCCTAGTCAAGACTTTATCCCAATATCTTTTTTACTAGGTTTAACCTGAGAATTCTTCATCTATATATTTTATCTTCTAGTAGTTAATGCTTTTTCATGGTGGATATAGTATCTCTTGGGAAATGTTTTCACCATGATGAAACCCTATGACTTCATCATGGTTATGGATTGGTTTTCCGTGGTCTAGCCCTAGATTGTCCATCACCGCCGATGAGTCAAATGATTTTCTCACTAATAGGATGAGATTATTCTTTATGGGTGAGTGATATATCATTGAGGGATGAGTGGGTTTTATGAGAAGGAGGATACAACCCATTAACCATAATTTATAGAGTTTATTCCTTGGTGTATCTTTCACTTTAGTTATCTGGATTGCTTCAACTGTGGAGGATTTCATGGGTGTCTTCCCTGAGGAAATTCATGCATTACCTCTGAGGTCGGAGAAAGATTTTTTAAACGTCTTGCACCCAGGACCACTCTGATATCTTCTGTAGCATATAGGATGTTCCCTAATTATGTATAGGAATTATTTTTAAATCATAAGACCTTATAGATAAGGGTTTTTTTCAAACCTAGTGTGTCCCCATAGGCATCTCTAGTATTGTTTGTGAAAAAGGAGGATGAGAGATTTCACATTTGTGTTTATTATCATCACATGAACCAGGCCATTATAATGAACTAGTTCCCCATTTTATAGATTGAGGACCTCTTTGATATATATCAAGGAACATAATGGTTCTTGAAGATCTATATCAAGTCTAGATATAACCATCTAAGAGTTTGTGAGGCCAATATTCCAAAGTTGGCATTATGAGGTCACTATAGAATCTATGAGTTCTTAGTGATTAAATTTAGTGTGATGAATTCCCCCACCATGTTTATGTCTTTTATGAATCATATCTTCCATCCAAGCATCAATATATTTTTTGTTGTCTTCATTTATGACATACTCAAATACTATGCATCATAAAAAAATATACAAATCACTAAATAATGTTTCTATATTTGATCCCGGAGCACCATCTTTATAGTAAGCTCTTGAAGTTCCTATTCTCTATCCATGAGGTTCACATCCTAGGGAATGTAAGGTTTGATCATGTTTTAGGTATAGAGACGGCTTAGATCGACGTAGTTCTCGCTTGGGATCCACCTAAGATCATGACATAGGTGTTGAGTTTCCTATGATTCTTAGGGTAATATTGGAGGTTGGTGGAATAATTCTCAATGATTAACATCCATTTTAACTCCATCAAGAAGAATGGGAAGCCGTTTACTAGGACTAAGTAACATTAGAGGGCCTTTAATGAGTTAAGGATAATGAAGACGAGTGCTGCAATTTTGAGAATACTGGAGGAAGATGTGGAGTTTGTTGCGTATTGGTATCCCCTAGGTGTTGGAATTATATATGTGTTGATGAAAAGATATACACTTATCACATTTTTTTTGAGGTATTTGAGATACTATTAATAGAACTATGTGACTCACGATGTAGAGCTGGCAGTGGTAGTCATCGCTCTGAGGAAGTGGAGGCACTATCATCTAAGAGAGCACTTTTATGTTTACTCAGACCATCAAAGCTTCAAGTATTGTTTCACATAGAGACACCTAAACCTATGATAGTGGTGTTTTTTATAGATATTAGAAGAATACTAACTTTGAGATATTCTATACTCCAGGGAATGGAAACATGGTGGAAGATCCCATTAGCAGGAATTCATAGGCTCTTTTGGTGCAAGAGGTGTCTAAGTAATTGCTTCCCATATAGCTTACCCTAGTTGAGGAGTAGGGAGAAACTTTTCTTCTACAAATGGTGTTAATCCTCACTCTTCTATAATTTGATAGAGTCTTAGTTAGGAGAAATCTACTATGAGGTCTTGCGTGACTATAAAACCTCATGAAATTTACCAAATGGATTCTCTGATGTAGGTAATCACAACATACATTTCCATGGATAGATCATGGCCACAATCACAATTTGGGATGAGGTGATGAGAGATTTTCACACATATACATTGGAAGTATATTCTAGTGTGGTGAATATGTACATTGAAATTTTGTGGTAGTTTTGGTGGGAAGACATGAGTTGGAGCATGGATGAGTTCACCTCTCGACGTCTCACCTACCTGAATGTGAAGGCTGGGAACTATGTTCTAAAAGGTTTGTTGCAACATCTTCATATCTGAGAGTTGAAATGGGATAAAATATTAATGGACTTCATTGAAGGTATTCTATAGAAATTGAGATCCCATTATTCCATATGGGTGATAGTTGATCAACTCATGAATTCGTCAAACGTCCTTTAATTCAGGGGAAGAGTTTAGTGGATTGTTTGGTGCATTTGAACATATAGAGATATTTTTTTCATGGGGTTCCTATGATTATTGTATTTGACTAAAAATGTATGGTTCACATCTTGGTTGTGAACATGCATGTAGATGGCATTCAAGACCCAAATGATGATGATTATAGCCTTCAAACCCCATACATATACAAGAATGAGCAGACTATACAGGTGTTGGAGGATATGTTGAGGGATTGAGTGTTGGATATCAACTAGAGTTGGGAGGACCACTTTCCATTGGTATATTTTTCCTAAAACAACAACTGCCTTTATACAATTGGTATGAACCATTTTGAGGTCCTATATGGTAAAACATGTAGGTCACCCATGTGTTGTATATATTTTGGTGAGAAATATCTTTTTGGGATAGATATGGTGTTTGAAATGATGGGGAAGGTCCATGTAATCTATTAATGGATGAGTATATCCTTGATCAGGAAAAAATATTATGAAGATCAACATTGTTGGCCCTTGGAGTTTGATATGGTAGACTATGTTTTCATTAGTGTCTCCCCATGATGTGGATTATGGAGATTCATCTAGGGAGGAAAACTATCCCTAATGTTCCTTGGGTCATTCTATATTTTGAAGAGGTTGGTGGTGTTTCTTACCACCTCACCCTACCCCAATATATGGATCGGGTGCATGATGTCTTCCATGTGTCGCAGCTGATGTGACTAGTGCATGAACATTTGCACATTATTGAATGGGTTGAGATAGACACATAGGATGGTACAACATTTGCAGAGGAATCAGGGGAAATCATCTATCTTCAAGAGAGGACCCAACATTTATGGGAAATTCCATTGGTTCATGTGTTGTGGGTTCACAAGATCATTCATGAGAGATCATGAGAGTTGGAGAGCTAGATACAGCCCCAATATCCCTAGATTTGTGTTTAGATTTTTTTTCTTTTTGAGGACAATAATATTGAATGGTGAAAAAATTTAGGGACACTTTATTTTCCTTATATGACATTTTAATACATCTAGAAATATTTTTAGATCCATGCGATGAGAAGGCAAACAATTCTGATTCCCTGTGTGCCCAGACTTAATTTTATAAAAATATTAAATATATTTTATATCACTCATGCATGGTTTCATAATGAAAATTTTATTACAATTAAATGGAATCTAAAATAAATAATATGACACCACATTTTAATCTCAAAAATGTGTTTTTACTAGGCTTAACCTAAAATTGGCCAGCGTGGTGTATTCGGATAAAAGAGGTTGTTGGTGGGTGGGTTCAATGGAATAATTAATTCATTCATTCATTCATTAATTTAACACCTTAAAATATATTTTCCTCTATTTAATCTTCTTTATTAATGATATCTTGGGTTATTTGTAGAAACATAGTGTTGTTGATACGAGAGTTCTACCACCTATCATTGGCGGATCGAGATTATACATCAACGAGATTCCAAATCTAGGAAAATTGAGGAGCAGTGAACACAATGACTTTAATCAATCATTGGTGAGTTCATTCATCATCAATTAATGATATGAATCAAGGATGGTCTCATCATCTGTAGATTCTATCCCATTTTATAAAAATATTAATAATGATCAAACCATTTCATGGTCTTAATTCAAATTGATCATTTTCATGAGCTCGTGAAAGAATTTAAATTTTTTTTATTCAATTTATTCCATGGTTCTCACCATAGACATCCCATTCTATATTAATTGGCCAATATAGATTGAAAATAAATGTTTTCACAATATTTGTTCCCCATACCCTTCTTCATGTTATTCACCATAGTACTATGGGGCCATAGTTCTACATTTCATGGAGGGGTCTAGATCAATTAAACCCCATATTCATGATAGATTCACATCTGAAATAATGTTTTGAAATGTAAGGATGAATTTTGATAAATCATTGGATGTGGGTGATTTTTTTATGGTTACATAATCATATAAAATTAAGGTCATGGAGTAGGAGGCACATGAGGTATGTACGATAAACCTAGATTCTAATTTTTGGGCCACCAAATACCCTGAAATGATGGTCCGAGGTAATACCAATGATTTCAGGTGGTTAAACGGTGGGGTCCATGGTGAAGTGTGTCGATCTGGAACACAGGAAATAGATCTTAGATTCTTTTAAAATCCCAACTACATTATGTGTGATGGTATGAACAAAAAACATGTAGTACACCTATGGCTGTGGTGTTAGGGTTTTGGAAAAGGTAAGGATCACTTGTTGTGTTGTTGGGCCACATGCCATGTGCCCATACCTAGGTAGAGAGGCCATGTGATGGAGCACATGGGTAGGACCCCTTGTTGGAGGACATGTTGTGTACAATAGTATGTAGACATGGACAAGAGCATAAACCTGGCCCTTTTTAGGAACAAATTCCATGTAACATAGCACATGGGCATATGCAAAGTTACACTAACACGACCAAGAGGACATGAAGGACCCCGAGTGGTTGAGGCATGCTATTTAGTCCCCTTCAAAACCATGTTAGGCTACATCGGTAGTGATCCGTGTACAATAAGGTACACATTGGGGAAGTATAATGGGGCCACATATCATGTGGGCCCCCTTACATGTTGTGTACCTCTATTAACTATTTGATGAATCTTCTACCCCTTCTATCACCTTCATTATGACTCAAAATTTGGATTTTAGGTAGCCTATCCAGAGTGGTTTTTCATTTAAAATTCATTAATAGAATTTTTAGTGCAGTTAAAGATATGATGTGAGATGTTTCAAGTGTTATTCCTCTTTAGGTGTTTCTTAACGATGGTAGTTATTGGGTAGGGCCACTATATGTACTATATTTTCATCGTTCTGCTTGGTAGGGCATCGATCCTAAACCAATTCCAAGAGAGAAAACATCATATGGGGAAGGGAATTTGTCTTCTAAAAATTACTAGAGTGTAACCCTTTTCTGGGTAGGTAATGGTTCCTCTATCGATTCTTAAAGTGGAACCCTTATCCTAGTCATGGAATGGGTCCTATACCTATTCTCATAGTGGAACCCTCTTGATGGGCCGGACATGGGTCCTCTAACTACCACTAGAGTGGAACCATGCTATTAGGTATGGAATGGGTATTCTATATATAATTCAAGTGTCACCCTTATATGGTATTATGGTATGGGTCCTCGACCACTAGAGTGGAACCCTTCTATTTTATAGGGCATGGATCTTCAACTATTTACTATAGTGGCACCCTATTTCTGAGGCATAAAATTCATCCTCTATCAATTATTGAGTGACACCTTTATACAGAGCCATGGATTGTTTCCTTGAACATTAGATTAAAACCATCATATCAGGACAGTTCATGTGTCCTCTTGTTTTATCTTGTGTACCACACTCCAACAGAGTCAGGGAATGAGTCCTTTATCAACTATTGAATGACACCCTCCTATAGAGTTGGGGCTTAGGACCTCAACCATTAGATTTTCTGCCTCCTTCTAGAAAAATTCATGGGACCTATAACTATCTAATTAGTGGAACCCTCTTATAGATTTAAGGTGTGATTTCATTGTCTACTGAGTGGATACCTATTGTAGAGTTTGGGTATGGGTCCTGTATCTATTGATTTTCACCCTCCTGTTATACCAGGTCATGGATCCTCTACCTATAGATAGTTCTCCTAAACTATATGGAACATTGGATATGTGTGACCTAACTTAGATGTATCTTTGTTCAGAATCAAGAGATATCGAGCATCATTAATGGACCTTTGGAACTTCTAGCACTCTTTCTTAGACTGGACTATAAGATGGAGATCCCACTTATATCTCATTTGGGATTAATTTTATGAGAATATATATATATATAATATCATCAATGTTATTAGATTTTTTTGACTCTCTTAATTTATGTTGATCTGTCTATTCCTATCATGTCTTTAATTGTAACTCCTTTAACATTTGGGGCATCATGCTGGGTATGTAAATACTCACCCCTCAATGGTCTTTTCCAACACATGTTGTATATTATTCATAAGACAAAAAAGTTTGTAGTGACTATAGAGGAGAATAGGGATATCATGTGCACTTGAACATGTACAGTGGTTGGGGATTGGATACCTGGAGTCAGGCTCTCTTAGTACATTTCTTTTCCAGTTTTGTTATGTTGGGACATCTTTCTAGTTGGTGGTGTATTTTCCCATTTATTTTTTAGTTTACACTTTTGTACTCTTGTACTACCTAGAGGGTTTTTACATCCATGGATATTATATAGATGTTTCATATTATTATTATTATTCATCTTCACTTATGCACCGATATGGTTCGGTTCATGCATACAGGTATATAGGAAAATTACACCAATATTGTTTATTCCTTTCGGAGCTTTTGACTGACCCTAGCCTATAGAGGATGGATTTAGGTAGTTACGGATCAAGCCCAATTGGGGTAATTCATGATAGTAATGGAAATGAAAATTTTTCTTATGAATGTTAATAATTATTATAAGTTTATTATTTAATGATGAAAATAATATAAAATGTGATTCATGACTTGATGTATTTAATTTCTTATCTCAATTTACTTTGTTTGAGATTGATGCCATTTTAACCCCGTTTTTATTTCGTGTGGGGAATAGAATTACCTATATTTTTATATAATTAATTACCCAAATTTCAAGTGGTTTAGGAATACATTTCATGTTCTGTCCTTCAGTGTTCATTTTATTTAAAATATAGAATAAGCGCTATGGTGTCCCGAACCCGGGTGCCACATAACGGTTTCCCCAAGACCGGTGGACCACATGGCCTCAAGCGCTTATCCCCAAATTCTAGAGGTTGTCGACTAGCAACGAGGATATAGGGTTTTTCCATGGAGAGACTAAGCCCTCATTTGCAGAGTGCATCACTGTGGAATGAACATAAATGAATAATAAGAAATAGAAGTAATATAACTAAATTAAAGAAGCAAACTGATGCAATAGATAAATGAAAGTAATAACCACTGTATCAACTCGATCAATGATGATGTAAAGACATGTCACTAGAAAATTGGAAAACATGGATACAAGATAGTGGGAATAATGAGTTCCACAAATTAAATGAAAAAAGGATACTCTGAGTATCCCGAGATCCAACTAGTTTATCTGTTATCAAGCTCCATCCTAATAGTAAGAAATAAAGTGTTAGAAGATATATGATTCCCTTTCTCTGTACCTGCAACCATGTAATCTACTTCGGGAACCAAACATCGCTCAGAGTGGGTGTGAGATAAATCTCACTAGGCCACCACCGATGATGTATATAACCTTCGGCCCATGTAATGGAATATAGATGTGTGTAGGCATGAATTTATAAATTAAAGAAAGAAGTAAAATATAACTAAATAACTAACAACCTGATTCAGCCCTTAGCTGGTGTAAGAACATGTAACTAGTTCATTAATTATGTAATTATAATTTTATTTTAATTGGTCACGTGAGTCATAGCCAACACTAACATCACCTCTTGATAACATAAGTAGTGAATTTCCCAATACATAATAAGTCAACCTAACATAGATATCTGATGCGGGAGTTCCAGGGTTATAACCATGGTAATGTAGATCTCACAGAACACTAACTTGGTAGTATCTGAGTCTAGCTAAGGGTAAGAGTGTAATACAAGGAGCATAATCCAAGGCATTACACAATAAGGCACCTAACGATTCTAATGGGATCGACAAAGGTAAAATGTGTATAAGTAAGGACAGGTCCCTATGGTCATTCATAATGACACCAACTAGTCAATGATGGATCCATGGAGTGTATCTAAGGAATCATGTAATAATTTAAAGGACCCTATGGTAGTCTATTGATCATCTAATGAATAGACAAGAACTAGAGTCTATGTGGGTATCAACCAAAGAAAACTGCATCCTTGAATCAAAATGGGGTTCCCAATACCCAAGGTATTCTCTTCCCAGAATCCAAGGAGAGATCGAGTTAGACCATTCCTATTTGGTGTTGGAATCATGTAGTAATTTTTTTTGGTCCTAATATTTCCTTCAATTAGTGGGGATAGTTCAGGTGGTGTTGCAACCATTTATTTATTAGTCCAATACTTGTCTTCAATTAGTTTGGATAGGAGAAGATGCAGTGAAACCATTTAATCAAGTCTTAATTAACCATTGAGGTATATGCAATTATTGGTGTTCACTCCACTACCTTCCATAAATATGGAAGGGGGTTCTACGGACATGTAACATTTATTCAATTTTATTTTATAAGGCCATGTTATACAGTTTATATACTTTCCATTTCACATTTCTTGTTTAATAATAAATTTAAGCAATTATATTATATGGGTAAAGTGGTGAGAATACATTGTGCATTATATTATTGAATTATCATTAATAACAAGTAATTTATTATAGGAAGGATCACCTTTAGGAAGGTCATGCAAAGGAAACCTGAATGGTGGCTCAAACGTGTTGCAAAACAAATACCAAATTATGGAATAATCTTCGACATGGAGTGAATTGTGTGGTGGGTGAAACCTCTAACAAATAATCAAATTATTATAAAGAGAATAACCATATGATTATAAAAGTATAATCATGGTATGTAAATTAAATAAATGACATTGAATGAAATTTGGAGGCCCCACATAAATATTCCAAAATCAATGAACTTTAAGGATTAGTTATAGACCTCCCAACTTAGGGATGTGTGACTCTCCTCCCTTGGTATCTACCCTTGATTTACCTCATATCGATGCAGATCTAATAAAAGCTGTAAAACACTCAAATGATGATATCTAGATTGAGAAAAAAAGATCAGAAGAATTACTAAATCGGAATCGAGTAGTTACCATGGCGCATCTAACGTGATGAAAAAAGCTTTATTGGATGTTTGATAAAGGAGATCTCTTGATCCTTAGATTTGGCCTTCAAAAAGACCCTAAGTGAGATAAAAATGTATTAATCCCATTGGTTTTCAGAATAGGGAGGAAGAGGGGTGTAAATAGATCCTTAAGGGAGTTTTGGAAATTTTACCCAAAATGTTAGCCTGTGCACGGTTTTCAGTACGGTTTGTCAAGTCGTGCACAAACTGTGTGAGACAGTTCGACCTAAAAAGACATCCTCTACACAGTTTGTTCAAACTATGTGCAAGACATGGAAGGATACCTTGGAAAAGGGTTCATTCTCATGGTTAGATAGCATGGTTTTGTGCTAACCGTGAAAGATGACTCAGTCCAAAAAAACACAATCTGTATGGTTTTCCAAAAAGTTAAGATTTCTTGTACTGTTTACTCTAAATCGTGCAACAAGAATGTTATCCCCAAAAATATGGGTTTTGGGCTTCGAATAAGAATCATAAAACCTCATAACCTTTACTAACTCATTTGGCATCGATTATAGGTCTAAAATAAAGATTTAGAAAAAAAATTAAAGGATTCATACCTGAGTAAATAAAACCGAGTTCTTACAGTCACCCCCCTTAAGGAACTCCCCCTAGAGTTCTCCTTCCAAGGGTCAAGAAACACTTTCTGAGAACAAATATGGACATTGGGAACATACATCAGCTTACCTCACCCATGTTTGGTCCTGTACTCGGCACTGCCGCAATAGCACCCGTACGAGAGGGACTTACTTTCCTCAGAGAGCCTCCTTGCTTTGGTCAACAACGCATACTAGATATTCCTCATAGATATCATTGGCATATATCTAAACATTATTAGGATAAAAATTATTAGTTAGGTCGGCCTGATATTAGCGAAGCTATGAGACATAAAAGATGTCATGCATGTCATGGTACTTCTGAGGTAGTAGTAACCGATAGGCTACCGGTCTGACTGTCTCTATGATCCCGAATGGCTAGATGTAACAAGGCGAAGACTTTCCATGCTTCCTTAGCCATATATTCCCTAGCCATGGTGATACCCAAAGAATAAAATGATCCCCATCCTTGAACTCAAGAGGTTGTCAACAAAGATCAGTATAATATTTATCTTTAGTCTGAGAAATGTTCATACACTTCCTGATCATCTGAACCTATTATAAAGTCTCCTGAATGAGATGAGGATCCAGTAGAGACACATCACATGCCTCTAGCTGGCACATGGGTGGATGGAATGTCCTACCATATAAGGCATCAAAAGGATTTATCTGAATCATCGCATGAAAACTATAATTAATAGGAAACTAGAATAGAGGGATACAATTCTACCAATAACCACCGAAATCTAGGACACATTCTTGGAGAATATCCTCTAAAAAAAATTTCCGTTTTGATTTTTCATCTGTCTAAGGGTGAAAGAATCCACTTAGAAGCAACAAGTCTGCATATCTTTCTGCAAACCTTGTTAAAACCATGAAGTGAAATGAGTGTCCCTATCTAAAATGATGGTATATGGAACCCTGTGTAGTCATATTATCTCATGGACATACAGGCTTCCCAAATCATCTACTGAGAAAGTATATCGAATAGGAATGAAAAGTGATGATTTTTTGGTCAGTCAATGACTACCCAGATAGCATCTATACCCCTTGAAAACCTAGGTAATATGACTAAAAAAACATAGAAACATCATCCAATTTCCATTTTGGGTTTGGAAGTGGTTGTAACAACCCTGAAGGTCTCTAGTGCTCTACTTTCAGCTGCTGATAGGTGGAAAACCTAGTGATGAAGCCTGCAATCTAACATTTAATTCTAGTCCACCAATAATGGCATCACATATCTCGATACATCTTTGAGATTCCAAGATGAACTGCCCACTAAGAAGCATGGTAATCTTTTATCAACTCCTCTATCATATCTATAGGAACCCAGATACATCCATGTAGACACAGGACATTGCCTCTATCCATAGACCAATCTGTAGGTGGGTTATCTCTTGATATAATCTCATGGAGAAACCAAACTTCATAATTTGAAAACTACCTAGTCATCATCTTTTCATAGAGGGAAGAGGTAACTATTAAGGCAGAGAGGTAATTTTTCTCGTGACAATTATGAAACTCTAGATGAAGTTCATAAAAGAGGTTCATTAATACCCTTTCATCATTGGCTTCCCGTAAATCCTAAGTTTTAGTTTTCTAACAGAATGCATCATTGACCACATTTCACTTTCCAGACATATAGGCAAGCTCAAAATCGAAGGATTGTAGATATTCGACCAATATCTATTGTCTGAGGTTAAAATAATGATAAGAAAATATATAATTTAGGATATTATGATCTTTATACACCACAATGTTCTCAACCAATATATACTGTGTCCAGCAATGTAAATAATGGACAACTGCTCCTAGCTCGAGGTCCTGTGTTAGGTACATTCTCTCATGAGGCCTCAAAAACTGAGATCCTTATACAATAACTTTTTCTTCATGCATCAACAATACTCATAGGATAATTATTGATGCATCATAAAAGGCGATATAACATTTACCTGGTTCTAGAAGAATCCAAATTAGGGCCGAGACAAGCCTCCCTTTCAATTCCTGAAAGTATATCTCACATGCTTCTAACCACAGGAACTTAACACCATTCTTTGTAAGTCTAGATAGATGTGATGAAAGATGGGACCTGTCCTATATTAAATTCCAGTAATATCCAGTGAGCCATAAGAAACTCTAGATATCAAACAAGTACTTAGGCTACTCCTAGGAAACTACAACACTAACCTTTTTAGGGTCAATCGATACTCTTGATTTTGAAATAATATGACCCAATAAGTGGACCTTGTTGATCCAAAAGTCGCACTATGAAATCTTTTCATTATGTTGATGCCCTATTAGTGTACGCAAAATGATCTCAAGATTTTTTTCATGGTCGTTATGAGCACTATAATAAACCAAGATGTCGTCCACAAAGACCACGACAAAAGAGTCCAAATAGGGGTGGAATACCATTTTTATCAAATCCATGAAAACAATAGGCATGTTCATAAGACCGAATGGCATAACAATATACTCTTACATACAATACCTGCTACGGAAATTTGTACGAGATATATCTAATTGTTTGAATTTCATTGGATGATAACCCAATATTAGGCCGATTATAGAGAACACCTTTGCTCCACAGATTTGGTCGAAGAGATCACTTATTCAAGGAAGTGGATACTGATTCTTGATCCTAAGTGGGTTCAAACATCTGTAATCCATGTATATACATAAGGATTCAACCACCTTCATGGTGAAAATAACAGGCGAACCCCAATAGAATGTACTATGACATATAAATCCTTTGTCATCTTGGTCCTCTATCAGCTACTTGATCTCCTAAATCTCATTAGGTTCCATCCTTTGTGGAGGAATGGGAACTGGTGCTGCTCCAAGAAAAAACTATATTGTAAACTCTAACGCCCTCTTTGGAGGTAAGACAGAAAATTCATTAGGAAAGAAATCACTTAAATGATCAAATACTTGAGGGAAATCAGTTTGAAGAAAACCTTGAACCTCCATGAAAATATTTTCATTCTAGGCAGTCACTTCACCTAGTCCATGATTCTTCAGTCCATCTCTCCCAACCTAGACATCCCACTCACCAGTGAAAAGATAAGTTCTGACTTCTGGTGATTTAATATAAACCCTAATGTGATATAAGTATACAAAAGAATGCTAGTGTACTAACCATTCCATATCGATAATGAAATCTAAGCCCGATATCTTGAGAACAAATAGATTCAACAAGAAAGGGTAGTTGCTTACCCCCAAGGGACATTAACTACACTGGTGTATTCCCTCCGTCCATATTCTCAGTGGTGTATCGAGGTTCATTACACAATAGGGATACAATATCTCTAGTCAGAGACTTTCCATGAAAGATATAGAAATAAATTTTTTTTATGCACAAATATCAAACAAAGCCGAAACAATAGAAGAGGCCACTAGAATAGTACTTTGTACTATATATGGTCATGTATCCTGATCCTCATGTATCTATTGTAAACAATGTAATGGACTTAATACATGAACTTGTGCAATAGATGGAATACCATGATCATGATTTCTTTTCTGGAACTGCTGTTGTTCATGGGCCAGAATACCACGACTATGACCTCCCCCTCGGCCAAACCTATTGGGGATATTCCAACTCCCTTCCTGACATGGTGCATAATAACTCACTACTGAAGGTGAGCTGATGATAATCCATTTCTACTAGAATCTAGTGTAAAGGTCCTACATAAATTTTTAATATGACCCATACGAACGAAATCCCAATGCTTCATAGGTTCTATGTCATATTGTGACTTATTATTCCCTTGTATTCCACACTAATAACACACGACATAGCTATCAAACTGGATACTCTGGAAGGTACTTCCCTAAAGTGAAAACTCAATGGAATGTTTCCTACCTCCAAAAGAACTACTAGTCTGACATGGAACTGATCCATTAAATCTAGTACATGTGTCATCCCTAAAATTATTCCTAGTGATAAGGGTCTGAACGACTATTGTAGAAATAATTGGAAGGAAAAAGACATTATCCAGATTCCACATGGTGTACTGGATCCCATCCTCAAAATTTACACCATGCAAAATCTCATCACTATGTAGAAGCTGTGAAAAGAATTTAAAATCCTTGAAACATGATGAATATTACATAACTAATTTAGAACCCTTCTAGAGATGCATGAACTCCCTGGATCTGTAATCTCTCAATGACTGAGGAAATAACTAATCATAGAAGGCAGTCATTGTAAGGCCCCATCCTTAAGAATTACTTAATCTTTAGCTAAATAAGTAATTCAATTTGAGGAACTTTTCTAGTTTAGTGATATAGAGAAATAGGTCACAACAATTTCATTACATATAAAAATTACAAAGTAGACACATCTAGTCAGTTTCCAATTTTTTCAAAAAATGAAAACTCTTAAAAAACACGTTTGGTTCCATGTTTCAGATATCATGACTTTTCCTTAATCCCATAATTGATCCTATTCATATTTATTTCCTATGTAAAACATTTAAAAAACATGGGATGAGAATAAAAATCTCAATAAGGGTTATAAAATAAGGGAAGAAAACATTATCCCATCAATATATAAAAATCAATGAAACCATACTTTCGAATCTTAACATACCCCCTGAAATCATAAGATTTATGAATAAGAAACAGAAAACATAAACCAGAAAGGTTTCTTAGGTCATTAAAAACATAATTACATTATATCTTTCACAGATACATAGGGAGTTATTTTTGTAATACCCATCACAGTATATTCCCAAAATCTTTTAGGAGAAACATTAATGTTTACCTCTGTCACATTACCCAATTTATTGGAGAGCTATTTAGGGCTAACCCGCCCTAGGTTTATCATGTTACCACCCGTATGTGTATCAAATACCCAAGAACCATAATATTATCATAACACATAACACAATAATAAAGATAAGATAACATTTTCGCATTCCAATCACAATATATCATTTCAATATATTAGCATAATCAATGCTTTGTCAAAACCATTTTCAAAACCATTTAAAACATTTAAAAAAGATATTTTTGAATCAAAGTGACCAACACCACACCGAAACTTTTAAAGGAATTCACATTTTACATCATTAATTTTAATATAAATAAATCGTAAAAACCATTATGAATACATGCTCATTAATGAGAATGATTTAAGAGAATTAATCGTTAAAAAATTTAAAATGTTGTTTTAGTTAAAGTGTTTTTAACAAAATAAGTGTCACTTGAATTCAAATAATTGAGAAATAATATTTAATCAAAAAATTATTATATCATGAGAATAAACGGATTCATGATATAATATTTCAATGGATAGTATATAAACCATATAAGAGTGAATTGGTGCATAACAACATTGAAGTCTCAGCGGAATTTAAATTGAGACGAAATCCCTTATAAAGATGGTATCCTTATATTAAGGATAAATCTACTAAATAATTATATGTGAAAAATATAAATACCCTCAATATGATTGGATATTACTTGTAAATAAATATGAGTACATTCATATATTTTCTTTTAAAAACTAAACCAATTATATGGATGTTTAACTCAATGAATGGAAATTGAGTTAAGATTACCCTTATCAAGTTCTTATCAATGACATTATAATTTATCAATGGAGTGATTATGTGTATAAAAAGTATATCCCCACAAATGGGAGTGTAAATTACTACATAAATAAATAAATAGGTATTCCAAACATAATCTTGGAGTAAAATTATCAATGAAGAATACATAAAACCCAATTAGTGGAAATTGAAGTATGAAATTCTCTTACCGTTGTGGTGACTTATGAAGCATACACCCCATGAAAGAAGGAGCACACCATGAAGATGTAAATACCCCTAAATTAATGTATATTATACAAAAATACTTTCATGGGCTGCATGTACACCACACAAAAGTAAATAGTGGCAAATATAGCATGAATCGGATGGGAATACAAAGTAAGATGAAAACCCCTTACCTCAAGTCTGACTTGTATTTTATGTTACTTTTTAATCCTAGATAATAAAAATAAGTTAATTTATACTTTCTTAAGAAACTTTTTTGATTATATTATTTCTTATATATCACTTAATACTTTTCTATAACAATTAGTTATTTACATGTGTTCATATCGGGCATTTTTTTGATGTTCGGAACTTGAGTCAAAAATGAACTTGTTATAATTACAAATTTCCCATGTAGTCAAAATTTCATTATATCCAGAATGATATTCAAGATTTATATATCATATATATCATATATATCCTGTATATATTTATTTATAATACATTTTTACATATGAAATTAATTACACCGTTCATGGAGACAGTAAGCCTTATGTACCCATGAATGCTACTTTCATTTCATTTTCATTTTTAATGGAATGAAAACTAATTGATTCATAGGTATATTATAATTATTGTATAATATATATGTTATATATGTTACATATGTTCATAAATTCTATCCTTTATATGTTTCATGTATATCATGAACGAGTCATATCACTTTGAGGGGGTGGTAGTCCGCACTTACTCAAATTAAATTATCGTATTTACGCATTATGGAAAGAAAAATGGTATGATGTAAATTAAAAATACATAAGCATATATATAAAATAAATATAAAAAATATCATATATAATTAATGTTACATCATAATATCCACCATAAGATGTGGTAGGATAATATTGAACAATCATCGTTTCGTGAGGCAGTAGTTCACCGTCCACAAAAATATTATGTTCTATACCCATTAGATGGAGGTGTGGGTAAGTTTAGTTTGAATAATTCTCATAAAAAAACCTAGTATATTTAGGATACAAGTTTTTTTATCTAATCAAATAATAATGATAGAATATCGGGTTGATAAGGAAAATAAAATAAACGAACTTGAGAGAAGACGTTACCTTTAAATCCGGTAACTCCCTTTGTCATTGAAAAAAAGGATTTCTTGAAGTGCCTTCTACCTAAGGTAAGGATTCTTGGAGGAAAAGTGGTATTTTTGGAGAATATTGGAGAATATTTTGGACGAGTCAAGGGGCTTGAGATGTGAGTGTAATGGGTTAGAGGTGGTGACCTTTTATAAGGGGGAGGAGGGGCTCTTTAGGAATGTCTGAAAGTATAATTTTGTTATAAAATGATTCTCGGTTTCAAAATATCAAAAACCCATTAAATTAGAAAATAAGATGAATATTGTTAAAAATAAAATCATACAATAATAATTTTATAGGTTTGGATATTTTTTTAAAATTTATAATCTCATTTATTCAAATCATTTATTAATAAGGTAGTCACAACTTCATCATTGTATCAAAAATAATTTTATTTATTTGATGTCTAAAAATTATAAATAAAATACCATGATGTATTTAATAATTTTTTATTTCAAATTAATATTTATTTTCTAAGAAGTAACTTATATAACACAAGGTAAAAATTGATTTACTAAAAGATTCTTGTTTATGTCTTTTTGGCTTTACTTTATAGTAATAAATATAAAGTGACATTATCACTCCTAAGTGGCTCCATGGGGTCCCAAAATCAAAACATAGATTCCCTTATTAGGATATATTTCATCCATTATGGTTATGACATGTTTAAGGGTAATTTAATTTTATTATAATATTGTTTGTTACCCTTATTTACGAGATTTACCCTTTAAAAACAATAAATATAATATTTACTGAAGTAAATATTCATAATGTATAAAAATAAAAGTTATATATTTACACAATTTGGACCTCTTGATTCCAAATATGGATTACATTTTTCCAAATTCAAAACACATGAGTGGAAGAAATTAAATTAAAATTAATTGCCACTATCAAAACAAAAATCATGTTTTTAAGAAATAATAACTATCAAAAGAATGATACATGTTTATATACAATTTCAAAGTGAAATTAAATCCAATGACCAAGATCTGATTAATTGGTAAAAATATAATCTAATTACACTTAAAAAACTAAATATAAAATATAACCATATAAACCAATTATATTATAAAGTAGTTTTAAATTAAAATGCAGTATTTTGCATTATTCATTAACATTGAACTTAATCAGAAAAATAACAGAATTTCATCCAAAGTAATATTTAATTACTTTATTCTAAAAAAGGATTTAGTTTTTAAAATAGAACATATAAAAGTGAAAAAAAAGTATATTCAAAAAGTTTTCACCATCAAAAGGTGGTAAAACGATCTTTCAATGAACATTAGAGTATTCCACGCTTAATATTGGATTCATTCTCATTTTCATCCTCTAAAATTTATTGGATAAATATAAAGACATTTAAAAAACATGTATAATAATAATTTAGTTATTTCTATTCATTCTCACCAATATAATGGCTAGGCTCTAACTACCATTTAAAATAATAATATTATTATATTATTTTTCAGTATAAATCAATGTTTTGTACAACATAAGATTTAAAAGGAACCCATTGTGGTAGGTTTAGTATGCTATAAGAAATATAATCCCCTTTAAAGTAAAATTAATATTTCATTCCAAAATATTAATAAATATTAAAATGTCATATTCGTTATATACCTGGGATGTTACATCCTTCCCCCCTTTGGGGAATTGCATCCTCGAAATTTTAAAATTGGGCTCAGAAACATCATTAAAAGTCCCACATAGGAAAGGTATCAATAAGAATATCACATTAATGTAAATAAAGAGAAGTAAAAAAGGACACCTGATATAACAAATATTACAATTCCATGTATGATAACATGTATATGGAAGAGAAACTAACCATCATGTTCTAATGGATAGTGATATAAAACATGATTAGGAGAAAGTTAACAATATGAAAAGCATAAACTTGTGATGGGTTAAACATTATTTGATTCACAAGTAGGAAAATTTAAAAGACAATGTTTTTTTTATATTTACCTTTCATAAAGTTAAGTAATTTATTTATGTGATTGACTAAGAACAAAAGGAAATATTCTTACCTTTAAATTAGAGTTTCATCCCGTAATATATTTCTTCCACAAAACTCATATTTTCTCCAAATGATGAGTATTAGTGACTACAGGGTAAAACTTGAAGCTATATAATAAACTAATAAAGAATCACATAATCCACAATATAAGAAATATATATTTCCCCTATATTTAGACATTAACCAAAAAAATGGTTAGTACGAGATCAGATAATCTCCAGAAAGAATAAGCCTTTATAAAAAGTCGTACTAATTTTAATATCCACAATTCAACAAAAATTATCCAATTCTCAAGAAATTCCATTCAATACATAATTTTCCTTAAAATATTTAAATAAAATCCAATGAAAGATTCAAACCCAAAACTCATAAAGATTCAATCACATATTATTCAACAAAAATCATAACATTTATCTGCAAATAACATTGGTTACTCTTAAATTCTCATATAGAAAAGTAATTAACCTAATCACATATTCTATATGATAGGTTAATCATTTACATAAATAACCCAAATAGCCATATATACACAATAAAAACATAGATTCTTCCAAAATAAAATTTCAACCATTACTCCACAAATGAAATCCCGTAGTATTCTATTTTCCATAGGTATATAGTTTCTAAAAAGAGAAAATATCATTCAAAAAAACCTTTATCACATAATCCCCATATCAATTTCTTATACTAAGAATATGAATTTGATAAAACATATGATTTAAAATCGACTAATTGTTGTTCAATAAAATCATCTAACAAAAAATAATACTAACCAAGGACTTCACATAGTCTAGTGGTAGGAGATAAATCCCAATTCAATAGTGGTTGTGGGTTCGATTCTCGTAGCTTTTTCTGATGCGACAGGTTGTCACATGGTTTACGTGTTTTCCCTTTCATAAAACTAAAAAATAACCCTAACATGTTTTAACATCAATGGTTTTCTTATACCTTTAATTTTAATCCTAGTACATTAATATCTCAACATCTTATATATTTTTAATTTTTTCACCTCCGTATAATAAAATAAAACTATTCCCAATAGAAATAACACCATACCTTGATCATGTTTTCCACCTGGTTTCATCTTCATCTTGTTCGTGTAGATAGATGGTCCATGCATTGCAAAAATGATTTAGATATCCTTTAAAATTATATGATTTCTTTATCCAAATACAACTTGTACAACTTGGGTCATATGGGTGTTCATAGAAAAATAGTTTTGGAAAATAATCATGTGTGACATATAATTTCAAGAAATCTAATAAAACAGTCTTTCTATAAAACAGTTGGACCGAGTTTTAGTTGAAACATTCAATCAATGGTCCTTTTAAAATACTATTAGTATGTTCTGGAAGACTATAATTTAAAAGAAAATATAAATAGGTTGTGCAAGGGTCACTTTCTTCATCACCATTTTCAAAATCAAAATATTCTTCAAAATCCTGCGGTAAGGTAAAATATTTTAAAATTCATTGATAATATAAACCTTTCTTGAAAATATGACAATATTGTAAAAATGGGATTTTATTAAATACAACCCATGATACACGATGATATCGAGGTATATTGGATGTGTTTGATATCTCAAACAATTGATTTTAGGTGATTTGTATGCTAGAAAAAGTTTCACAATCATCTGAACATGACTTTTCAATAATTATTGCAAGCATGCCATCAGGAAGAGATACAAATGTTGTTTGAGATACTCGTACTTTTATTTGTAATCTACTTTCCTTGATCTAAAAATGTTATAAAACAATGATTTAAAAATAATAATAAACATAGGTACTAACCATGTGTTTAAAAAAACTCTTAATCCCTAAAGTTTTCTAAACAGACCTCTGATTACAACTATAAGGCCCCAACCTTAAACATTACTTAATCGAGAGTTAAATCATGAATTAACATTGAGGATATTTTCAGGTTTAGGGGTTTAGAGGTCAAAAAAATTACATTACAACTCAAAAATTACAAAATATACAGTTATACTCAGTTTCCTTTTTTTATAAAATAAAAACACTTAAAAAACATGTCTAGGTAAATGTTTTAGACAACATGAATTTTCCTTGATCCCAACCTTAACACTATTAATCTTTAAGTCCTATGACAAACATTTCAAAAACATGGGATGAAAATAAAAATCTCATCAAGGGTTATAAAATAAAAAAATAAAACATTATCCCATCAATAAATACAAATCAATGAAACCATACTTTTCAATCATAACATACCTCATGAAATCATAATATTTTATAATAACACGTATAAATAATAAATTAGAAAGGTAACTTATGACATTCATAACAGACTTAAATTTTATATTTAATAGTTACATAGGGATTTATGTTTGTAATACCCATTACATTATATTCTGTAAATTTATTTGGAGAAAAATTAACGTTTACCTCCATCACGTTACCCAATGCATTGGAGAGATATCTCGGGCTCACCCACCTGAGGTTTATCTCAAAACAACCCATATATGTAAACAATGCCGAATAACCATAACATAATCATAACACATAACACAAGAATAAAGGAAATATAACAATTCCACATTCCAATAACAATATATCATTTTAAGATATTGACATCATAAATGCTTTGTCAAAACAATTTTCAAAACCATTTTAAACATTTAATAAAAAGATTTTTGAATCAAAGTGTCCCATTGAACTTTGAAAAATTTAAAGGAATTAAAATTTTAAAACCTTAATGTCCATATAAATAAATCCTAAAAATACTTTTTGAAAACATGGATATTAATGTGATTGATTTAGATGAATAAATCATTAAATCATTTAAAATGTTATTTTAGTTATAGAGTTTTTATCAAAATTAGAGATGCTTGAATACAAAAAATTAAGGAATAACACTTGATAAAAACTTCATAATGGCATGAGAATAAATTTAATCATGATATAATATTCAAATGGACAGTATATAAACCATATAAGTGTGAATTTTCACACAACAACAATGAAGTGTCAATGGAATGTAAATTGAGACGAAATCCCTAATAAAGATGGTATCCTTAGATTAAGGATAAATCAATTACATAATTATTTGTGAACATTATAAATACACTCAATATAATTTTATATTCAGGGTAAATCAATTAGAGTACATTAACACATGTTCTTTTAAAAACAAAACTATTGAATTGGATTTATAACTCAATTAATGGAAATTGAGATAAGATTACCCTTATCAAGTTCAAATCAATGACATGAGAATTTATTAATGGAGTGATTATATGTATAAAAAGTATATCCACCAAAAGGGGAGTGGAAATTAATACATAAATAAATAAATATAGATTATACACTTAATCTTGGAGTAAAATAATCAATGAATTGTGCATAAAACCCAATAAGTGGAAATTGAAGTTTGAAATTCCCTTATCGATATGGTAAATTATGAAACATACACCCCATGAAAGAAGGATCTTTCAATGAAGATGTAAATATCCATAAATTAAAGTATATTATATAAATAATACAATCATGGGCAGTACATATGTCACACAAAAGGAAATAGTGGAAAATACAACATGAATGTCATGGGAATAAAAAGTGTGATGAATACCCCTTACTTGAAGCCTGAATTCTCTTGTATGTACCTTTTACTTCTTGAATAATAAACTTAATTTAATTTATATTTGCTTAAGAACATTTTCATGTTTATTATTCCATTTATACCACTTGTTATGTTTCTAGAAAAATTTGTTAATTACTTCAGTTCATATCAGACAGTTTTTTGATGTTCGGAACTCTATTAAAAATGAACTTGTTATATTTAGAAATTTTCCATGTGGTCAAATTACATTATATAAAAAATTATATTAATGACTTAGATATCAAATAAATCATCTATATTTTATATATATGTATTTATAATAGTCCATAACATTTTGACGTAAGAAATTAAATGTACCATTCATGGAGACAGTTATTCGTACATACTCATGAACACTACATTCATTTATTTTTCTTTTTTAAAGGAATGAAAAATAAATGATAATTAGGTATATTATAATACTAGTATAATATATATGTTATATATGTTATATATTTTCATAAATTCAATCCTTGATATGTTCCATGAATATCATTAACGAGTCATATCACTTTGAGGGGGTAGTAGTCCGCACTTCCTAAAATGAAATTATTGTATTAAGCATTATGGAAAGCATAAATTTATGATGTAAATTAAAAATAAAGAAGCATAGAGATTAAATAAATATCATTAATATCATATATAATTTTAGTGCCATCATAATGGCCACCATAATTGGAGGTAGGATAATATTGAACAATCAGTATTTTGTGAGGAAGTTGTACGTCATCCACAGAAACATCATGTTCTATACCCGTTAGATGGTGGTTTGTGTAAGTGTTGGTAGAATACATAACCTAAAAACTACCTAGTATATTAAGGAAACTTTTTATTTTATGTAATCAAAGAATAAGAAGATAATAGGTAGTGGGGAATTAATATAAAAGAAAATATCTTGAGAAAAGACGTTACTTTTAAATCAAGTAACTCCCTTTGGTTTGAACCAAAAGGCTTTCTTGAAGTGGCTTCTGCCTAAGGTAAGGCTTCTAGGAGTAATAGAGGGATGCTTTGGGATTACTGGAACTGAGTTTGGATGAACCATATGGCTTTATAAGTGTTTTTAATGGGTTAGAGGTTGTGTCCTTTTATAAGGGGGAGGAGGGTCTCTTTAAGAATGTTTCAAAGTATTATTTTATTATAAAATTATTTTCAGTTTAAAAAGGTCAAAAACTAATTAAATTCTAATATAAGATTAATATTGTTTGAAATAAAATCATCTAATAATAATTTTACAGGTTTTGGATATTTGATTAAATTTTATAATCTCATTTATTTAAATCATTCAATAATGAGGTAATAACTGCATCTTCATTGTGTTATAAATAATTCTATTTAGATGATGTATAAAAATTTAATTAAAATACCATGATTTTGGTAATAGTTTTATATTTTAAATGAATATTTATAGTCTTAGAGATAACTTATAGAACCCCATGTAGAAATTTATTAACTAAAAGATATATGTTTATGTCATTATTGTATTTTTGTTGAAAAGAAGGACAGATAACATTAATGATGAAGATCAGCTGACGTACAAATGCAAAGCCATGAAGGGAAATTGTCCAGCCAGAGCTAGTTGTCATCTAAGGGGCCTGAGGCCGCCAGCTGATGGGCCACATTGTTTCCATCCCTTTTGGTAAAGTAGAAGGTCCATCAAGAGAATCCTTGGTGAAGCGAACGAATTCTCCTGATGATGATGCCAAATGACTGGACTCCTCTCTCATTGTGGTTAATAGAATCGATTATAGTGAGGCAGTCAGACTCAATGATGATATCAACCCATCCATGTTCCACAATGATCATCATACCTACTAGGATGGAAGAGGCCTCAACTACTACAGGTTCCCAGAAGGCATGATGTGATTAATATTTTGCAGCAATGATTTTCCCCAGATGATTTCTGGCTAGGAGACCGAGAGAAACAAGCCAATCCTTGGGGAGAGACACATCCACGTTTAGCTTAATAATCCCTTCTAGTGGGGGATTCCAATGAGGGGGACAGGAGGGGGTAACACCTGGAATAAAGTGTCCTTTGTGGTCATTCTAGCTCTCAATCCATGACATGGCCCGTTCAATCCAGAATTCGGGAGGATTATGAAAGTGGTGAAAAATAGCATCATTATGCCAGACCCAAACGATCCAAACCAGGGTGCAGAGTGAGCCTGCATTATTCGATTAGAGAGAGGATCACCAATGCATCAGAAGATTAGGGAGGTCAGAGGCAATTTCCAATGAAGAATCTGATGTTGGGCCCCATTTATTCCAAATTTCCTTAGCTCCATGGCAGTGAATGATGGCGTGCAAAGGGGTTTCTGGAATATTCGAGTAGAAATGGAAGGACTTAGAACTATCCATATGTCATTAAATGAGAAGTCTCATGGTTTGGAGGGTGCTCGTGCACACCTTACACCAAAATTGGCCTATTTTTTGGGGGACTTTGAGCTTCCAAAGTGATTTCCTTGTTCCCTCTTCCCGGTTTCCAGAGTGGTTGCCAAGAGCAAGTCTGTAACCGGATCTCACCATGTAGTCGCCCGATATGTCATTGGTCTAGAAAAGATAGTCAGGGCCTGCATCTAGGACCTTGGGGATGCTCAGGATAATTCTTTGGTCCCTTTCGTTAAACTATTCATTGTTCTTTTCCACACACCACCCAAGTCCCTGGTCTGAAAGGAGGCAGCTGACAGTGGCGTCTTCAAGACCTGGTTGGGCGGGGGATGTAGCACACATACCATTCTAATCTATTAGCGAAGGATTAGTCTATATGGTGATATATGAGCCATTCCCAATCCTCCAGCCCAGCCCTTTTTCCAGGAGATTTCTCCCCCCCCCCCAATGCTTCTCCAGAGGAAGCTAGGACGGGGGCAAGAGAGGAAACATGGAAGTCTGTGTGGGGAAAGTACTTAGCTCGGAGTACCCACGCATAGAGAGATTATGGACGGTGCATAAGGTGCCATCTATGCTTTCCCAACAGTGTGTCATTGAAGAGAATAAGATTCCAGAATCCCATCCCTCCATCTGACATGGGTTTTCAAAGTTTATCCCAGGCCATCTAGTGGGGTCTATTCCTTCCATCATTTTCCCCCACCAGAAGTTGACAGTATGTGTATGGATCTGATTGACGAAGTGTCCCCAAATCAACCCATGAATTCCCTTAGATGGAAATATCTCATCTAATAGGCTTAGTACATGTGTAAGAGTAATTTACTATTATTATAATATTATTTTTTACCCTAAGTTACCAAATTTACCCTTTAACCATTGAAAATAAAATATTTACTAATGTAAATATTCAAAATGTCTAAAAATAAAAGCTACCTATTTACAAAAATTTTATCTCCTAATTCCAAATATGGAATCCATTTTTCCAAATTCAAAACAAAGAAGTATAAGAAATTAATTTAAAATTATCTTCGGTTTTCAAAACAAAAAAACATGTTTTTATGAAATAATAACTCTCAAAAGATTGACACTTGTTTATGTATAATTTCAGAGTGAAATTACTTAAAATGACAAAAATTGGATTAATTGGTAAAAATATAATCTAATAAAACTTTAAAAGAAATTAAATAGATAATATAACCACATAATGAAATTAGGTTAAAAATTATTTTTGAATTAAAATGCAGTATTTGGCACTATTCAATAAAAAATGAACTTTGTAAGAAAAATACCAAAATTTCATCCAAAGTAAATTTTGAAGTCTTTATTATAAAGAAGAATTTTATTTTTTCAAATATAACATATAAAAGTGAAGAAAAATATATCTAAAAATGGTTCTCCATCAAAAGGCGGTAAAACGAAATTTTAATTAATATTAGAGTATTTCATGCTTAATATTGGATTCATTCTCATTTTAAGCCTCTAAAATTTATCGGATAAATTTAAAGACATTTAAAAAACAAGTGTAATAATATTTTAGTTTGTTATGTTCATTCTCACCAATACAACAACTATGCATTAACTACCATTTAAAATAATAATAATATTATATTACTTTTCAGTATAACTCAAAGTCATGTGAAACATAAGATTTCAAACAAACCCATTGTTTCGTGTTGAGTATTCTATCAGACATAGCATAACCTTTAATGTAAAATTAATATTTAATTCACAAATATTAATAAATATGAAAATGTCATATTTTCTATTTACCTGGGATGTTACAGTCTGAAAATCAACCCATAAAATGCCCTAATGATGACCGGCCTGGGTAACCACATACCACCAACGCTTGGATGAATCTAAAAGAATGTATGTAGAATTATTGAATCCCCTATCGGGAGGTGTTTCCAGATTCTCAAATAATGACAGCACATCATAGATCCAAATCTCAACAGCCAGAGAACTGCCATCCCCTGAAAATATAGGAGGACGCTACTGCTGGAAATTGTGAGTCAGATCATCCATAATTGGTGAAACCCACGGAGCACTAATCATGGACTGCATCAGACATAGGAAACTATCATGGACTTGGGAATCAGTTCCTAGATAAAGTACAACAAGCGTTTCCTCATGTTTCACTCCTGGAGGTAAGATTGGAGGCTTAGGGCCCACCATGTATGGAGTATGGTTGTTATAACCCTCCGGGTGAACGACACGAGGACTTCATGGAGGAATTGGTCTAAAAATTACAAGAAAACGTCGTAGAACAATCTTAGGAGCATAATATAGCTTCACTTGTGGAACTGAACATACAAACACTCACTACCCAAGGAATACTACCCAAACTACCCACATAGATGGCCAGGTATCAGTAAGTACTCATGTATAAGTTTCATGTCATTTTTAAGTTAATTTATAGGTTTAATACTTTACCTTTAATAGATATAAAAAGGCATGATAAGGATGTGAAACCAATTCATTTTAGATTCTAGGATTCATTTTATAATGGATATCCATTTATGATGAATCAGTTTCCATACACCTATCACCAAAAATAGCACACAATTACTTATAGCATAATGGGTTGACTTGGTAAATTACTCATCACAACCCATGAGATCCCATACACCACCTGAATTAATATATTCAATCACTCAATCGAATCCAAAGTAATACAATTACTATTAATTGATCACAACATCACACAATGTTCAAAAGCATATCAAGTAATGAAAAGTAGTAAAATGCACCTATATGGCATGGAAATAGGTAGGACAAGTGAACTTTAGGTTCCTATAATGATGAATGTAACAATGATCCTTTTCCTCATATCATTGGGCTAAGGATGAAATAAATTATCAAATGACTAATAATCAACAACACCATACATCATGTGTGTCGCCCAATGGTGAAATAATATTAACTGTAATAGGAAAAAGAACATAAAAAATTATAATTTAGGAAACTTGGTTTTTACCACGAACATGGGTTCGTGATGCCCAAGCATGAATTATGACCAATTCCAAAGACTTCCAATTCTCTAATCTGTTGTCTCTAAATAGTAAATTATGTATTGAAAGTTCCATTGATACCACACTGTGAAATCGTATACCCAGATGCCACATAACAGGTTCCCCAAGCCTGGTGTGCCACATGTCCTCAAGCACATCACCCCAAATTCTAGAGGATGTCGACTTGTAGCGGGGTCCTAGGGTGTCCTTGTGGGGAGACTATGTCCTCATTAGTAGAGTGTAGCATAGTGGAAGGAATATAAATGAATAATAAATAGTATAAGAAATATAATTAAATAGAGGAAGCAAACCTATGCACTATATAAATGAGAATAATAATAACTGTATCAAATGGAACTGTGATGTTGTATTGTCATGTCACTAGAAAACATGAAAACATGGATACAAGATAATAGGCATAATATGTTCCACAAAGGAAAAGAAAACAAGGATACTCTGAGCATTCCAAGATCCAACTCGGTCATCTTCTTTCAAGCCCCATCCTAATAGTAAGGAATCAAGTGTTGGATGTGGCATGCTTACCTTTTTTCATTACTTGAAACCATGTCATCTACTCTAGGTACAAAATAGCTCCTGAAGAGGGTGTAAGATAAATATCAATGGGCCATCACCAATGGTGTCTATAAATCTGGCTCGTGTAATGGAATATAGTAGTGTGGGGGAATGCATATATAAAGTAAAGAATGTAGTACAATATAACTAAATACCCATGTACCTACTTCATCCCTTGGATGGTGTCAGAACATGTAACCAGTTCATTGATTATGTAATTACCATTTAATGTTAATAGGTCATGTGTGGCATAACCAGCACTAACATCAGCACATGATAGTATAAGAAGTGAAGGTCCCAAGACATTACATGACAACCCGGCAAAGATATCTGATGAGGGTGTTCTAGGGTAATAACCAAGGGAATGTAGATGTCACTGAATGCTAACTTTGTGGTATCTGAGTATAGCTATGGGGTAAGAGTGTAATCCATGGAGCATAATCCAAGTAATTGGACAATAAGGCACCTAATGATTCCAAGGTGATCGACCAAGGTAAAATGGGGATAAGTAGGATATGGCCCTATGGGCTTTCACTATGGAACCTACTAGTCAATGATAGATCCAAGGAGTATATCTGAGGTATTATGTAATAATTTAAAGTAACCTATAGTAGAATACCAGGCATCCATGGAATATAAAAGAGTAGTAGTCTAAGTGGGTATCAACCTAATGAAACTGCAACCTTGAATCAGAATGGGGTTCCCGAGACCCATGGTATTATCCTCTCAGAATCCAAGCTGAGCTCAAGTTAGTCCATTATTATTTGGTATTGCAATCACGTAGTAATTCATTTTGGACCATATCATTGCATACATTAGTGTGGATTGGTCATGTAAAGTTTCAAACATTTATTTATTATTCCAATCCTTGTCTTCCATTAGTGTGGATAGGCCATGTATCATTGCAACCATTTAATCAAGTCTTATTTAACCTCCATTGGCCCAAAGGCCTTCATTTTTTATTTATTTTTGACAATCCACCTTTCAAGGGGTGAGGTGGAACCCTTAAAAGGCCCGTAGGATTAAGTATTACATGGCCTATAGGCCTTAGGGGGATTCATTTTCCCGTAGGCTTCAAACATTACATAGAACCTAGACTAGCTTCTTGGAACTACTCCTTGACAGAATCTTCATCGTGAAATCAGCTGTCCACCTCGCATGGATGTTCATCTAGGCATTCCCATGCATGCACAGGCTTGTCCTAATGGGAGGTGCCATACCCTCTCATTCTTTCAATCCAATTATCTTTTTCTATGGTGAAAGCTCATTGGTCATCCTCCTGGTAGAGTTTGTTCCTCACAGATCATCTAGTTTACATCTGCACTTAAGGTGCCCCAAATTCCTTGAGGCGGCCCAAAGGCCTTACTGGCCCGAAGTCCTGGGTGGTCCGAAGTCCTGAAAGGACTCCGGGACCAAATAGGTGGCCTGAAGGCCAAAACGGGGGCATATTCTCAGCTGCTACAGTGCCAAACAGTACCTACTACAGTTCCCACTACAAGACCTACTACAGTATGGCACAGTTCCCGCTATAGTGATGATACAGTACCCTGGAAATAATGACTTCGCCTGGAATTGATCCCGGGTCTCTCGGATGCACTTACATAGTCCTTACCAACCGGGCTAAGGCTCATGTGCATCAAGTCTTATTTAACCATTAAGGAATATACCATTATTTGGGTTCACCTTACTACCTACAATCAATATGGAAAGGAGTGTTATAGATATGTAACCCTTATTCAATCTTATTTGATAAGGTAAAGTTATATACTTAGTACACTTTCTATTTCACATTTCTCATTCAATAATCAGTTGAAGAACTTACCTTATATGGGTAAAGCAGTGAGAATACATGGTGCATGTCATTATGCAATTATCTTTAATAACTAGTCTTTTATTATAGGATGGCTATCCTTTGGGATGTTCACGCAATGGAACACCCGAACATTGACTCAAATGTGCCGAAACACAAATACCCAATAATGAAATAACCTTTGACATGCGGTAGATTGAGTTGTGGGTGTAACTTCTAACAACTAATCACATGATTATAAAGTGTATAACCATATTATTCTAACATGTATAATCAAGGACTTTTATTTAAGAAATGTCTTTCAATGAAATCGGTGGCCCCCACACAAATATTCCAAAATCAATGTACTTTATCAATAAGTTATAGACCACCCACCTAAGGGTTGTACGACTCTCCTCCTATGGTATCACAACTTGATTGGCCTCAAAACAATGTAGATCTAAGAAAATGTGGAAAATTCCCACATGATGATATCTAGGTCAAGAGAATAAGAGAAGAGGAACAACTAAATAGTACTTGAGTACTTACCGTTGCACATCCAACATGATGAACATAAGATCGATCGGATTTCGGAGGAAGGAGATCTCTTGATCCCTAGATTTGGCATTCAAAAATATCCAAAATGAGATAAAATGGGCTTAATCCCACTATTAATCAGATTATAGAGGATGAGGGGATTAAATAGATCATTAAGGGCGTTTTGGACATTGTACCCATAATTTTAGCTTGTGCACGGTTTCTCTGTAAGGTTTGTCAAACTGTGCACAAACCGTACGGGGTAGTTCTGCCCGAAAAGACTTCCTCCACATGGTTTGGTCCACCCATGAACAATCCATGCACAGGTACCTAGGTAAAAGAGGGTGTTCTCACGGCTAGGATGCATGGTTGTGCCCCAACCTTGTGAGATGGAACTTTCTGAAAAACACAATATGTATGGTTTTCCAAACCGTGTGTAATTTCTATAGGGTTTACTCTAAACCATGAGCAAAGTCTGTTTCCCCTAAAAAGATTGGTTTTAGGCTCCGAAAAAGACTCATACACCCTCATCACATTTACTAACTCATTCGGAATCTATATTAGGTCCAAAGTAATTATTTAGACAGAAAATTAATGGATTCATAATTGTGTAAAAAACCAGGTTCCTACATCCATACGGAATTTTTCTTTAAAACCACATTTTAATGATATTTTTTATACACATTTCCTCTATATACATATTCTTTTAAACATTTAAATAATGTTTATATTTATATATCAATTATTTTTTAATTTAAGTTTAAACTAATTATGACTTTATTATTAGTTATGAAAGGGTTTTTTATGTTTTATATACATGTCATCTTTGACTTATTTTACAGAAGTTCAAAAATAATGTTTCTTAAATGTTTACCACATGACAAAAGTTTCCGTCCATTATAGCAATTATTTTTTATAATGATTAATCTATGAGTTTCTGTGGTTTGTAAAAGAATAATCAATTCAATTTTTTTAATATTTTTTAATAATTTTCAATATAAAATGATATATTTTTCTCATTTTATGAGATAGATGAAATTAATTTTTCTTACAGGATAAAATGCAAACATTTATTAGTTTTATGATAGAAATGAAACTTTTTAGGGGTTTTTCTCATTATATGGTTCTTTTAAATTATATATGATGATGTGGGTGTTATAAATCTCTCTATAATGCATTGGTTAATTATATGATTTTCAAAGTCGACATGTTGGAATTAGAAATGAAGGATTTTCATTTATAAGGGTTATTAGAAGGATAACATCCAAATATTACTACATGGTTTTTCAACTATTTATATTCATTTTATTGAATTTTTTATTTCCTAAGGTATTAAAATATGGTCATGAGTCAGGGAAATCATAAGATCATTTACAGATGATAAGTTTGTTTTTCAAGGAATTTTTTTAATTAGTAATTATTTTTTAAAAGTAAAAAAGATTTATGATTGCTTACGATATTTTTTAGGATTTTTTTTATCATAGAAGATGATTTTCATATTTAAAGGAATGTTTTACATAGGTTAAAATTCAATTTTTTAGTTGAAAAATATTTTTATGGTTTTCATTTTTTTAAAAGACCTAAAACGTTTTCTTTGTCATTTAAATGCATTACTGAGTAATTTTATCAACTCATGTTTTCACATGTTTATAATAGGTATTTAAAATTATTATGAACATTTATTATGTGTAGCTATAAATATAAGAATTTTCTATTAAACCAACCCGTTTTATCATTAACAAAAATTTCAATGTATATTGGAAAAAATTTCCCATTAGGATGAGAAATACATTGGTTTTGTTGTGTATAGTGGTTTTCCGAAATCTCAAAAACTATAAAACCAAAAGGTATTTAGGATGTAAGTGACCTAGTATTTCTTAGGTAATGTAATTAAGGATTTTTATTTTTTGGTCATTATAGTCGGTATAAAAGCCAGTATGTAAAGAGTTTGTTGTTTCACTAGCTCTTGGTGTATGGGTCTAGGTGTTATATCCAATCTTTAATAACATAACAATAAAAAGGGTTTTTACAATAAAAGCTACAATATAATACTGATGATCATTTTAAGGAAAAAACTTCTTAATCAATATAATTATCTTAATAGTTAGGTTGTCATATTAAGGGATATAAAAATATGAATTCACTAAATTACCATTGCCTTCTTGGAACTAGTATATATGACCACATAAAAACTTTTTTCCCAACCTATTCCAAATCCAAAGGTAAATATTCATTTAGTAATACAATAAATTGTGGTGAATGTAACTAAGATATAAGGTATAGCTTATCTATCTAGATTCGTGTCATCTTCATATAGTCCTTATCCAAGACTAGTCAATGAGTGGCTAATGGTGAGAGAAAAAGTTAAGAAAAAGATTGATTGTTTTACTACTAAACCCATTAAATCTCATAATAGAGTTGTAAAAAAATAATATAACTGTCGGAGTAGTTAAAATGAGGTTTTAGATACATTCATGTGCATTAATATTAACATCCCTTTACTAGAGGAAATTGTGAAAATACAATATTATTCCAAATTATTGAATGATATTATCATAAATAGAAGTGTGATAAATGGAATGGAGAAGATAATCATTAGGATAAATGTCTCTATATTCATCAAACCCCCACTTAGATTCCTACAATGTGAAATAATATTGAAATATTCACCATGTCATTAACTATAAGTTATTTTTATTTCTAAAATCCCTTAGTGTATTTGGGTGCATCACTTAATTCCATGATTCAATATATGTTAACATCCTTCTAGGTTAGTGAACTGATGATGATAAATTTTTTTGTGAAATTAATGTATAGTATCATGAAATTCCTACTGGGAATATTTGATGATGTACTTTTTTAGGTTGGAGATATATTCATTTCAATTGATTTTTAAATGCTAAATTTGGAGGATGAAATGGTGAGTTATTATACTCCCATCATTCATTGTATCCCATTACTCAAAAATATGAATAAAATCAAAAATTTCCATGATTTTATACTTTCCCTGGAGTTCAAAGATGAGATTATAGGATTTAATATTTTGAACTCCATGAAGTATCCCTCAAAAAGGAATTCTTCTATCATCACATTATAATGATTATCCTAATAATGATTTTTAATATTTATCGAATGTTTACCATTCCATGCTTAATGATATTTTCAGTGTTGTGGCCGATTTGATATATCATTTTATCCTTGTACCCATTCTTTGTGATTGATCCTATCATTATTCTTATTTTTAATTGTTTTTATATGATGGCTATAAGCATATTATTTATGATTATGAAATGTATGTAGATTTTTTGATGGATTTGATGCATTATTTATGGTTTTTGATGATGTATATTCATATCCCAACAAGAATTGTGAATATATTTAAATTCCCATTATATTTTCAATAATAAATCACCCACTCAAACTGGAACTAAATCTATTTTCCCTAAATTTTAAATATCTATACATACAGAATCCTAAAAAGTTATATGTAATTATTCATAATAATATCTTTCCTAAAAAAGAATAAAAAAATTAAATCTTTTGGGAGATAATATTAAAGAAAATGGGTGGACTTTAGAATTCATAATGGAAATCATCCCCTCTATTTTCATGTATAATATTACATTAAAGGATAGGGCTAAACCAGTTAGACATCCGTATAGGATACTTCACCCCGCTATGTTGGAAGTTCTAAATAATGTTGTAGAAAAATTTATTGAAGTAATTTTCACTTATCACATTTTAATATATATGGTTTTTATCTCAATATAGGTTATAATAAAGTACACTAGTTTCAATGTTTTGAATAATGAAAATGATGTGTAATTTTCTATACAAGTGAAAACTAGTTTCGGAATGTGCATAGATTATAAGATACTGAATTTATACACTTGTAAAGACCATTTCCCATTCTCTTCATTGACTAGATGCATGATATACATGAAATAGGGAAAAATCTTATTTCTTGGATGGGTTCTCAAGAATTTTTTTGTTTTATATTATAGAATTGGACTAGGAGTGGACACCATTTACATGTTTTATTGATACGTTCACCTAAAAAAGGATACCATTTGGACATTGTAACACTATTGGTACCACACAATGATTCGCGGTGATTATCTTTTCTAATTTACCTGAGTCATTCATGGAGGCATTTATGGAAAAATATACTCTATATGGATCCCCATATGATCATTTTCCCTCTTTCTTGGGAAAATATTTCTATCGATTTATTGGGATAAATCTTTCTTTCAATTTCTAAAAAAATCATTTTATGGTTGATAAATAAATTTTAATAGGTCATATCATTTTATTTCATGGAATCATTTTTCATAGACCTAAGATGTGAAATATTCCATAATTTTCATATCATACATGTGCATATGATTTATATTCTATCATTCCTTGAACATAATAGTTTTACTAAATTATGCATCATGGATTTCAGTATGATTTCCCAATAATTCTCCCAAATGATTAAGAAATATATTGGTTTTATTTTTAGAATTATTTTAGGTGTATAATTTTATGATCTATATAAGAACATTTTCACTCAATTAATTATACATACCATAAGTTGGTATTTCCCATTCAATATTAAGTTCGATGCTTCAAAATTTTCAATTAGAGAAGTCCTAAATCGAATGGTGCAAGGATGTCCACAGGTGATAACCTATACATCAAGGACAATGGATTCAAGCTAAAAAAATACACATTAAAATAAAATGAGTTTCATGATATTATATTTTCATTAGATGAATTCCATTCATATTTATTTGGATCACTTTTTTCTAACTATAAAACATTGAGGAACCTCTTGAAGAAGCTAGATGTAAGGTTGAGACATATTAATGGGATGATAATTCTTCAAGAGATATACATTACTGTAAAGTATGAGAAGGTTTCAAATAACATAGTAGAAGAGAACATGAGTAGGATCACTTATACACTAGAGGATGACACATAAGGCCAGGTATAACTACAAGACACAATTCATGAAGAGTTATGTACTCCCTGGTATGTATTCATGGTATAATGATTTGGTAAATTATAATTTCACCTCTAAAATAAAAGAAAATAATCATTAACACCAAGTTGAGAAAAAATATTTCATGGGATGACTCATACCTTTTTTTCATTTATTGTTCCCAAGTCATAAGGATATGTGTTAAAAACCATTTGTTCTAGTGTATTCATTGTTTCATCCATAAAATTAATTTTTGGTTCACATTTTTTTCCAAGGGGATAAATATGAATGTATTAGGATCTATATTATTATGGCACAACATGTTCCATAATTCCATTTTGTTTTGTGGGTACGATCATGTTTCCAACACACTATAAATATTTCAAAGATACATTATATTACTCATAGACCCATATTATCCTGCGATATTTTTAGGTATATATACATAGATTTTATTGGTTGGTTTCCTAATTCATTTTTATTTTCAAAAATTCTAATTTCTACTGATTATGATAGAAAATGGTTTGATGAAAATGTCACCAAGACTGGTGATTATCATATTGTACTATATTTTAGCATGTCTCATATTTTTTTGTTGGTTTTGAGTACCAACGGTTATCATCAGTGACCAAGGTCTACAATTTTGTAATCATAATTTGGGTTTCCTCTTTCAAAAATATGGGGTGAAACACAAAACATCAACTTCTTAGCACCCACATATAAATGTTCTGATTAATGTTTTAAACCATTATTTGAATCATATATTGATAAAAACTATGAATATGGATATAGATGGTTTGATTAAGTTCCTTGATGATGAACATTGGGTGTACAAGATGATGTATAAGACTTCAATTAGCATATCCACATGTTATATAATATTTGGTATGAAATTTAATCTTCCTGGATAGGTAGATCATTGAGAATCATGGGTCATTAAAATTTTATCATGGATTTAGCCTAAGTAGGAGAAAATAATATTTTAAACATTAAAAGATTTAGAATATCTTATTGTCATCATTTAAGATCTAATTTCAATATAAATAATGATCAAACTTAACTCATGAAAATATGTTCTAGAAGTTGCAGTTTCATGAGGGTGATCATGTACTTCTTTATAGTTTCTAATTAAACAAGATACATGGTATGTTGGGTTCTAAATGGTTTTGACATTAGATTGTGTCTCATATTTTCCTTTAGGTAGTAATAGAGATCACACAAGAATCTACTAGAAGGATCATTACATTAAATGGGATGTGTTTAAAGAAATACATTAAGGGATTCCCTATATATATAATTGACTTCATTACACTGCATAACCCCTTCATCGCTTGAGCACAATAAGATTCATAATACACTCATACTTTTATGTTGTTTTTTCAAATTTAAATTCATAATTTCATATAAATATATATATATACATTAATTGGAAAATATTTGGGAGTGTGTTTTTTTACATGTGTGGGAGGGAGAAAAACTATATTTTATGTTTTAAATTATTTTATCCTTCTCATATATTTTTTATATGTGTTTTGTTATGATTTTTGTGTTTTCTTTTCAAAAAAAATATAAATTGAATAACTAAAAAAATGTCGTCACATATTTACTTAGGGAAAAATTTTAGAATTTGACGACCTTAATTTTAATTCATTTTAGATATGTTCTATTTTTCATTATTTTAGATTTCAACCTATTATATTGTCACGACCCGTCCTCGGGGCCCGTGTCGTGACTACCCCAAGCCCGCCTTCTATAGACCAGGGGCTGGTGACTAGCACCAAGGCGTAATTCCCGATAAAAAGGGAAGGAATTGACTTTATAAAGTAAGCAAACACACAGAGTAAGCAAGAAAAAGTAAACACTAAGTAAAACTGGGAACAACGGTAAGTGCGGAAAAGTAAGTGGGCCAGAATACAAACCCAAACTGAAAGTAAAGTAAAACTAGAAAAGGAAGTATAGCAACTGAAAAGTAAAGCCGCAACGTCGAGCTGTCCACTGGAAGTCCCACCTGAAGGGTGGGTGCATATAGCCTCCTCAGCTCCTTGGGTCCAGCCGTCCGCTCTGAGTATGTCCCGCCCAGTGGTCCACCTCCAGGTACCGAATTGCTCCGCAAGCCTCAACCACGATCAGCATTGTCCATCGTCTGCAACCAACACAATGTAGTGTGGGCATAGCCCATGCAGGGGTGAGTATACGCTACTCAGTAGGGACCCCGAGACCCCCAAAGGTCTCCCAGAATCCACAAGGATAATCCACAAAGGAAAGATACAAACACGAAGTAACATCTGACACTACTTAGGTATATGCCCATACATATACCTAAGTCATCAATTCCAGTTCGGCTCCTACATCTGATCCCAAGTACAACCCAGTCCACACAGGAAAACATAACCCAATCCACACAGGAAAGCATAACGTAATCCACACAGGATAACAAGTCAAACTTAGTGAAGATAAGGATTGAAAGTCAAGACTTAGCTCACACAAGTATACTTCTTCGTAGACGATAGAGATGATCAGATGTATCCACTGATTCATCTAAGCCGTCAGACCCACACAGGATCAATAGGTATTAACCCCCGCAATGACCCACACAGGATCGATAGGTACTAACTCCCGCAATGACCCACACAGGATCGATAGGTACTGACCCCCGCAATGACCCACACAGGATCTGACCCACACAGGATCTGTATGCACTGGCCCACATAGGACCGCTGAGCGCTGAACCACAAAGGATCGGTAAGCACTAATCCACACAGGATCGTTGAGTGTTGTAGTCGTCGCTGTCAAACCCACGGAGGATTTCTGTACAGTCGCCATCGTCTTCATAGTCGCAGCCAGCTCTAGTGTTCCCTCACACAGCAAGCTCATTTTGGGAGGGTTCGCTCCACGATCTGAGGGGCTGACACATCAACTGACACGAAGTCTGGAGTTGTTGTATCCAAAAGTTTAGTATCGTCAACAGGAACTCAACGTCACAGATGGTGCGTCAATCGGACGCCCGGTCTGAGAGTTATTGTCTTTTTCGTTCTAGGGGCCCGGTTGGTTTTTAAGTCAAAACCAACCCGACCGAACTCCAACTGCATCCAACCCTCGAGTGGAGTAATACAAAAGTTCTGTCTCACTAAGAGGAGTCCAACAAAGTTGACGGCACGTCAATCGGACATCCGGAGCTTAAGTTATAAGTGTTTCCGCTCCGAGGGCCCAGTTGGTTTCGTGTTCGAACCAACCCGTCCGAACCCAAAGTTCTCGGAAACCTTGAGTGTAATATACCGAAACTACCGCCTCAATCCAAGGATCGCATCGCAACTGACGGTGCATCAATCAGAGGTCCGTAGCCCATGTTATGGGCAAAAGACTGAAAGAGGTCCGAAAATGGGGGTTTTGGGCCTGGACCGACCCGGCCCAAGACCCCCTGGGTCGGCCCGAACAGGGTCCGGGTCCGGCCCGTTTGGGTGCGGCCCGGCCCAGCTGGCATGGCCCAGCCCAGCCTGCATGGATCGGCCTAGACTGGGCACGGCCCGCGTGGCCTGCTCGGCTGGCCGAGCTGAGCGGAACAGGGGGGCACGCTGCCCCCCTGATTGACAAAATGCGGCCCCCACGTGGGGACGCCGCTCTCGTAGCCAGCTGGGGGTTTCGACCCTCAACCTTCATGGTAACCGGCTGGCTTGGCCGGCCGGTGGGTCACCGCGGGACCCCCCTGCGGGTCCCACCTCCTTGCACAGGGGGCCGGAAGACGGTCGCCGCTCCCCCGCACCACCGCGGCCATAGGCCGCGGCCTTGTTCGGTCGGCGCAGCGCGACGGTGCCGTGTCCCCACACCGCGGCCCCGCTCTGGCCGCAGCCTCTTCTAGGTTCTCTGGCATGGAGCGACGGTTTCGCGCTTCTCCGCCTATACTTCATTATTTCTGCGCGGTGCAACGGCACCGCGCTGCCTTGCTCGTGCCGCAACAAAATCAAGCTTCAAGGGGGGAGGAGGGTCGGCTGTGTTCGTGCGGTCCGACCTCCTCCCGTTATTACGATAACAGGTGGCTCAATTAGGAAACGATGACCAACGATGAAAGTATTCACGAAGAAGAAATTAACACCGACCTCAAGCATTGTTGATTCGTCACGAAAAAGAATGTCACGGAAGAAGGCGTCGTGGAAGGAGGTTCTTCGGCGTCGCAGAGAAGAGAATCGTTGGCATCACGTCATCGATCTCCAAGGATGGTGCCTCTCATCAGCTGCGGAGAGGGAAGAAGATGGTACGATGAACTCCCCTTTGTGGTGACAGAGTTCTTCGTCGAAGGCTCGGTGGTCTTTGTCGGCGACGGTGCGTTCTTCGCGTTCTTCAAGAGGAAGAAGAGGATTCCAAAGCTTGAGCTATCCTCTTCAAAATCCTTCTCGCACAACGAAAACCTAATAAAATAAGGATTTGCCTTATTTTATTTCTCATGCCAACTGTTTTCGAAATTCAGAAACTGATCACGATTTAATTATCGATCGTTGACAAATTAATGAGGCATTTAATAGTTAAATTAAACGTGAGAGTTGATTTGGCATTTAAGAGGGGGGTGCAGGTGAGTTACCATAATAAATGCTCGAGGGTGATGAAAGAAAATAAAGGGGTGGGGCTCGTGTGGACCCCACCTCACTAATTTCTGACCTAGGAGTTAGGGTATTGGTGGGTCCCACTCCAACCTTCAAGCATAGAGTTAAGCTACCTTAAATAAAAATAAAATCGGTTGCACAAATTTTATTTTATTCATTACTTAACCCACTATTTTTAATAACCACACCTGAGCAAAAGAAACTCCAGAAAAAGTGTTCTTAAGCAATTATCAGCGCTGCGATTCCATCGGTGCCCTCGGAATTCGATTCCGATCCCCGGTTCAAAAGTTAGGGAAACCCGCTCGTTCGTTCACTGAACGTACCCGAGCCAAACTTCGGAAATTGATTCCGGGCAAACCGGGCCTCGGAATCGGGTGCTGTCAGAAACTGTGTTCTTGTAAAATCCCATAGAAAATTAAGAAAAAATTTCCCTTGAATTTTACAGGTCTTTACATATATAATTATTTAAAGGTTATTTAAATTTATGCTCATGAGTGACTGAACAAAAGCAATTTTGTTACACTGGAAAAATATTCAAATTATTTTTGATTACCATTATTTTCATGATATAATTGGAGAAATTATTTTTAATCTTTAAAATTCTTGAATTATTTTTTATAATTTTTTTAAGTGAATAAAATTTGTTAAAATGTTTGAGGAACATTTTAAATCTCAAAATCCCTTGAGTTTTACCTTGGAATTTATCCTACTTAAATTTCCATATAATCCATGAATAACTGTACAGCTTTAACCATGTTTGAAGTTAATTTCTCCTTTTCTACCTTACCCATAATACCTTATAAGGTTTATTTTATTATATATTGGTGGATTTTTTATTATAATGGTTTTTTGGGATTTGTAATATATATAGGGATAAATTTAGGGTTATATTCCTCAACTTATGGGAAAGATAAAATTCACAATTCATTTTTCATTATCAAATTGTTTCCCTCTTAATCTCAATAAATTATAAACAATGTATATAAATTGAGTAAATTTTTTTTAAAAACATCATGGAGTTGAAAGTGGATGTATTAATTATTAAATATACTATATTAACTTGTTAATCATTTATAAGTGGTAAGGTAATTGTGTTGGGTTTTTTCTCTGGTAAGGTATTTCAATGGGTAATGTATAATTGATTTTTCTAGATATTAATCATGCATTTTATTTTATTTAAAACCTACTCATTGATCCTTCTTTAACATAAATATTTACTGACCCTTAATACATAGAATTAATTGTGTGATAGACCTCATGATTGATCCATTTCCTTGAATTTTGAGTAGAAAATGAGAATTATTAAAAAAAATATAGTGACCTTACATGTTTCCAAAATTAGTTTAAAATTATATAAATTTTCTCAAGAGTAAATAGTGAAACATTTTTTGGGAAGGTAGGTTACAAAAGGAGTACAAATATAAATAAAATACTAAATGAAGTGTATATCAGACATAAAATAGGATGAGAAATAGGGACACATGTAGTATGAATGATGGAACTTCTAGGATTATATTTTATAAAATATTTTCCATCTTGACTATTTTTTGTGTTTGAATAGGGTATAAAAATTTATTTTTATGATTTTTCTACATGAGTGAAAAATGGTATATGATTGGTGGTTTATAAAATACATTTTTGTTAAATATTTACTGATAAAAAATGATATAATATCTCTATATTGTGAAAAATATTTGTATATATGGGAAAACATGAATTAGAGCATGTATTAGAATATTTATTAAAAATATAGTTTTTACAAATTAAATTAAAATTTAGTATTTTTGAAATAAATATTATTATGATACTTATTTGGACTCTTAATTTCATGAAACGATTCCAAATTTATTGGTTACAATGTTAATATGGACCTTCCATTCAAGATATGTGATTTTTTTGGGGGAAAATTGGCCATGAAGTTAATTTTGGACCAGATCCGTCAACATGGACACCCTATATCCATTTAGAATATACCACCCACAAACAATGTTGTAATGGGGTCCAATTTGGAAAATTTATAGTGGACTAGAATAAAAACAAATAATCATGTTGTAGGGATAGCTCGTCCATGAATTATTTGGTTTATTAAGAAATCTTAATTTGAATTAAAATATTGGTTTTTATTTTCACATTCACACTTGTAAATACTTGAAACCCTATACTCCCTTGTACATTATAAATTTTTATTTTTGTGCTCTAAAAGGTGTTAGATGTTTATTATTAGATTTATAGAAATGTATAATTTTTTCAACATCATTTCTACGTGAATTGTAATAAGTATAGATCATGAAATAAGTATATCTTCAACATTTGTCTATTATACTTATTCTTCCTATATATTATTTTAATTTAATATAACTCATTATTTCAATTCTATATATTTTGTTATATTTTTATTCATTCTTCTTCTATTATCTTAATTGGTCTGTTAAAAAAATTGAATAAACTTTATTGGGTATATTTGGTTCTAAAAGACTAGTTTCTATTACTAATCGATATTATTCTATCCTCTTTCAATTTTTTGTTCCAAAATACGAAAGACACAATAATCAAATATATTTAATCTATTAATTTTATTTAATTTCACTAGAATTTAAATGATAAAAAAATTCATATGTGTCCAATAATGTTTGTGTCATGAGATTAAAATATTAATCAATAAAACCAAACCTTTTGGGATTGATTTATATAGTTTAAGTATTAATCACTAACTAAATTAATTCACATTTACTGTATGGATTGGTTACCTAATTAAATATATATCATAAGTTATCCTAGGAATCAAAATCAAGGATGCATGTGATGATTTCACATTTCAAAGTTATCATAGGTTTAATTCATTGCATCTTAGTGGTTGTGTAAATTTCTTAATGGTGTGGAAGTTAACAAATTAAGAGATTATAATTTAAATGAATTTTAATTAAATGGATTTTTATTAAAAAATGATTTATGAGGTAGAGTTAAATTAATTATGCCTCATTATCTAATTTTATAATTAAACATATTCTTTCCACATACCTCTCTTGGGGTTGTAAACATCAACGAAAACCCCCATAATTTTTTTATTTTTTCATAGAACCAAAAATAAGTGGTTTTAAGTAATTCCACCATTATAGATAAACCATGGTCATCCACTTTTCTACACTCATGAACTAAAAACTCCACATAATTTGATATCACCTATTATAGTGATCCTCTTAATTCTAAAACTTATCCGAGGGGGGATTTCTTAATGAGTATTATCTGAGGCGTATTGTTTATTATCTAACTTATCCTCTCAAGTACACCTTTGTATTGAGAAGTTATTACCACTGAAACAAGGTTCCTTATTCTATGTTTTTCAAGATAATTCTTAAATTATATTTTTGTGAACTCCATAGCATTTTCATTTCGAAATTTTAAGATATTGTTTCTAACAATTGACCCTAGAAACCTTAAATAATGTGTTATGTGATTAAATACCCAATATTTATTAATTTTCTCCATAAAACATTCCATCCTACTATAGTTATTAAAAATGAGTACATAGTACCATATTCTATCATTATATCTTAGTGATATTGTCCCAAAAACATCCCCATGTACCAATTCAATAAATATTTTATATGTCTTTTCATTTCCATTCCAAATATTTGGAATAATATATCCTTTCTAGAAAACACCACATATATAAATGTGATATTGTCTTAGAGTATAAATATCAAATTCACCTTCATGATTAAAAAAATCCTTACATGGAATTTATTCCTAAGTGGATGGGTTATTTATGCCACAACAATGTTTCATCCTCCTTTATAATAAATGGTAAATCAACTTCTCCTATTATTAGGTTTAAATTTCATTTTTTCCATCCTGTTTTCCTTCAGCATTGCACCATCCTTTCCTTTCAACGATAATGTATTCTTGGTAAAGTGTGTATCTTATCACATGAAAAAGTGAAATATGATAAATAGATTGTAAATGTGATTTTCAATGAAAAATACATCAATCTTTATTAAAACTTTACCTTAAAGTTTGTATTTCATCATGCTAACTATAATTAAGGCTTCATTATTTCCAATCCTTAAAATTCCTTCATTGTTTTATTTTATATCATTCAAGATATTCATTTTTTGTATGACATGGGAGGCATATCTTGTTTAAAGAATATGTAATCTAGCATAATATTCAATTTTAACCTACATGTCACCACTTTATTTTTCTCATCCATCTTATTTTTTATCCATATATTTTTTTGAAATATTTGGTGGTTGATATTCATGTTCTTCCTTCAAATATTATTGATCCAAATCATCTTGAAAATATAAAATCATTTTTTTGTTTCTAGATTATTTGATGACTCCTTGACCTATTGAGTTGCATAATTTTTTATCTCCCTTAAAAAATTCTCTTTTCTCTCTAATAATAAATATATTTCTTTATGTATATTAACTTTATAGTAAAAATAGTATCCAAATAAAACATACATAGAGTATTTAATTTATCTCACTGGTCTCTTTTTCTCTTATTCCATAAAGCACCAGTTTCTTACAGAATATAAATTTTATAAATGTACCATCTTTGAGCAACAAAAAACATGAATTAAAGTGTATTATTTTCTATCATTTTTGGTGGTCAAGTAGAATTTTGGTTCTCAAACATGTTAATTCTCTTATTTCTATTATAATTTTATATCATTGAATTATTCATGATATACTTTTGTATATAAACCCTCCCAAATAATACCATGTCTTCATAAAGAATTAATTATTATTATAGGAAACAATCTATCTACTTTATGGGATCTCAACGTTTCTCCTATTCATTTCCCACAAACCATGTGAGTGAATTTCATGATTTAATTTTTGGAATCATATAAGTTTTTTGATCTTACACCTTTTTTACTCATTTTTACGACCTCTTCTTCATAATCATAGATATTTTTGATCATATGTATTACTATTTTTTTTATAACCTAGATAATTTGGTCCTTATCTTATACTTCATCCATGTCATATGGCTTCTCATATTTTATCTTTTCAACTTTATACTTATACTCATATAACTCCTCTTATTGTTGTTACAAATAGATTTAAGAGTCACATTCCATCACATTATCATTAATTATTTTTATATAAAATTTATCTCTCAATGTGCATTATCTAATTAAACTTTTTGGTAAAAAACATCCTCAAAATTTTCTTTCAATATGGTACTTAATTTTTTATTTTTTTAATGATATATATATATATATATATATTTAGTCACTGAGGAATTTTAGTATTAAATCTTCTCCACATTAGATTCTCTCAATGAATAACCTTCATTTGAGATAAATTTATTATTTTCAAAGGTATTTGGATTTTTTCATCTAAAATTTCATATCCCAAGAGTATTTATTAAATGGTTAATTATTATACTTTTCATCTTAGAATATATTTGGACACTTATAATCTAGGTTCCCAAAATTTAAAGATAAAATCATGTGATTTGAAGCTTTCATTTGAATTTTACTTTCAATATTTTCCTATTTTAGGAAACTAATGACATCACCTAATAAACTTATTTCACTTATATATTTTATTTAATGATGAGGCACATAATTACCTTGAATTCCACTTCCCTATACCTATAATTTTCAATTATATTAAACTTATTTGTTTCCATCTCATAAGTGATGAGAATTCATTCTGATTCATTTAGAGTGAGTGCATGTGGATAATTTTCCATAATAAATAAAAATTCATATTTAATTAAGGATATAACCATATCAATATATACATTACAATATTTACATCATAAATTATTTTTCTAATCCCCTGATATTCATTTAGATTCACATAATATCAATCAACGAATGCATCAACAGATTCATTTGGGTGAATCATCAAATGAATGTATTTTTTTCAAAGAACCAAATATTTGGTTTCTATAAACTTTTTCTCAACTTATAGATGTTTACCATATGGAAATTTTTAACTTACATGATTCCAACTATGTGTCAATTTTGTTAGAAAAGGATCTGCTAGAGGATTGAGCCCTATAACATTAACATCCAATTCCTTGAGATGCCTTCTTATGAATAATCCTCTAAAATAATTATTATAATTACATGTATAAAACTATTATATAAATCTGTGATGATGGACTTAAAATATTCATAATATGATTTTTCCATAATTGAAATGTGTTCTAATCAAATTTCAAAATTCCCATTATTCATATATACAAAACCATATCATTCCTTGAGATAATACACTATGGAAAATAAACTCTGGATGTCATGTCTTAATTAATTTCCATCCTTCACTCTAATACCAATTTTTTGACCCAATATGGTATGATACCTCGTTATGGGTGTGAATCATAGTGTGTCAATTTTAAATAAACCCTATAATAATCATTCCCTATAGTTAATGGGAATACATATCACATTCTCATTGAGTATGGAAGTGATAAACTCACCTGAAAAAAGTAATTTTACTTAGTTCACTATCACTAATCTATGTCCAAGGAGTATAAAATGGAAATATTATAAAGTAATAATTTTTTCTAAGAACATTTATTAAAAATGGTTCAGAGGAGATTCAATATCCCTCTTAATTTATGACCAATCAAAAAGTGATATATTTTTGCACTCTTTCATAAGAATTAGTCATTGATAACCAAGGGAAAAAGTTTATCCTTAAAAATCAAAACTAAAAAGGGAATATATCGGTTTTTGATGTAATAAAAATCGTCCTCATCATGTAGAATATCACCTTATTCTTTTTCATCTCCTTTTAATGTGTTTCAATAAGATAAAAATCATAATTTTCATTCAAGAGAATGTTTATTCGAGCATATCTCTAAATTAAATCCCATCACAAGTTCTATATATATTCGTAACATTCTTTCACATCATCAAATATGATCAAATCCTAGGATATATAGATGTTGTTCATAGCCTCCTTCATTGTCATAGTGGGAGAAATTTTATTAGTCTTCGAAAAATATAGAATCAAAGTCAATGATGGAAAAAGTAATCAAATCCATGTGAATATTCTCTAATAAATTAATACACTAATATTCAAGTGTTAATATACTAGAAAAAATAAGACGAGGGTGACTCTGATAACCCTTTGAGGCTAGAAAATGAGTCACAAAATTACCATCATTCCATGTATGGTTCGTAGTTTAATGGACCGTGAGATTCCTCCACCTCCAGATGATATATTCAATGACCAGGGGGATTATATGATCCTTGTGGAGATTCATTTATTACCATGGAGTCAACTACAATTTCAATGATGGTAATATTTAATGAAAGTAAAATCTCCAACCCATTGAGCAAAGCCTTTGCCTCTTCCATCAATGAGTCACTGCAGCCATAGAAGTTGTGGAAGGTAAAGATTATAGAAACATTAGAGTCATGATCAATACTACCCCTATCATGATTTCAGAATTCAGGAAACATCAATGTTCAATATGAATCCATTAAATGGGGTATTCTAATGAACCCATTTGCCCGACCAAGACACCCTCTATGATGTTAGTGTACGTATGTTTCCACTCATGATCATCATCATGGAGGATGAATTATCTAAATGATTTAAGTAAAAACTATATCAAATGATATGAATCAAGATTATATATTCATAATTATGTTTCATATTGAATAGACTTCGACCAATGCTTTGTTTCTGGAAGTCTAAATATAGCGACACACACTTGAGAAAATAATAGTGATCACCTTCTATTCAGGTCTGTTCACCTCCACTCCATGGAAATAGGATTGAGGGAAAATATTTCCATTAACCTCTATATGGTCAATTAAAATTATATTACCCAATAATCTCCACAAATCTCTTTCCCAATCACTCTAGAAAATAAATTATCATCTATTTCTTCTATATCGATACAGTAGAAAAAATATTGGAACATAATCAGAATAACTTTGTGCTTGATCACCTGGTACAATGGAATTTCATGACTACAAATACTCCCAATGAGAAAATTAAATTTGATAAGAATACCCTTAAATAAAAAAAGAATACCCATGCCAACATAAAGACCACCTGCTTAGGACATCCGATACTCCTTTGATGAAAAGTATCCTGATGACATCCTAGTGAAGATAAACCTATTGGTTTTAAAATATAGTTGAATATTGTTGAAGATGTCATGATGAAGATGATCAAGAGTTGACTAAATGAATGTCAGGAATGTGAATACTTTGAAAAATGAGATGTATGGAGTATTTAATCCCAACGAAACAAGGGTTACACCAATAGAATTACCATTCTAGTAGTTAATATCCCCATGTCCAATATTCCACTATGATCGACATAGTCTCTCTAGAATATGACAATAAGGCCCCGACCTTAAACCTTAATTAATATTGAATTAAATGAATAATTCACATTGAGTATCTTTTCAGGTTTATATTTTTAGAGAATTATATCATAAATAATGAATTACATTCCACATTTAAACAAAGTGGTTACATAAAAGATAGTATTCGTTTTTTCCCATCAACGGAAACATATTTAAAATAAAACATGGATTCTTTCTTGACACTTCTTTGACACTATCATCATATCATGCACCTTTCCCTTGATCTGTGGAAAACATTTCAAAAACTTGGGATGAGAATAAAAAGATCAGTAAGGGATATAAAAGTATGAAAATAAAATATTAGTCCATGTATGAAAACATACTTTACTCATAAAACATAATCATTTTAACATACCTCATCAAATCATGAATAAATCATAGAAATTATAAGGCATAAAGGTAACTTGATACATTCATAACATTCTTACGTAGGGAGTAACCCTCTTGGTTACATTTGGAATACCCATCATAGTATATTCCCTAAATCTCTTCGGAGAAACCTTAACATTTAACCCCTTCACATTACCTAATGCATTGGAGAGCTATATCGGGCTCACCCGCCCTTGGTTTATCACGGAACCACCCGTATTCATAACAATGCCCAAGAACCATAACATAATCATAGAACATAACTTAAGCATAAAGTAAAGATAACATTTCCACATTGCAATAACAATATAAAATTTTAAGATATTGAAATAATGAATCCATTCTAAAAACCATTTTCAAAACCATTTAAAACATTTAATAAAGAGATTTTTGAATCAAAGTGTCTCATACCACTTTGAAGCTTTTAACATTTTAAACCATTAATATCCGTATAAATAAATACTTAAACCCATTATGAAAACATGGCTATTAATGAGAAATATTTATAAGATTATATCCTTAAAACATTTAAAACGATAATTTAGTTAAAGGGTTTTTAACAAAATGAGAGACACTTGAATACAATAATTGAGGAATAAAATTTAATAAAAACATTATAATATCATGAGAACAAAGGGATTCATGATATAATATTCCAAATGATAGTATATACACCATATAAGAGTGAATTGGTGCATAACAACAATGAACTCTCAATGGAAATGTAAATTGAGATGAAATCCATTATAAAGATGGTATCCTTAAATTAAGGATAAATCAATCTCATAATTATGTGAGAAAAATATAAATACACCCAATATAAGTGAATATTAAGTGTAAAATAATAAAAGTTCATTCACAAATATTCAAAGGATGACATATTCAATAACTACAGGTTGAACCCAAAGAAATCGAAATTGGGTTAAGAAGTTCCCTTGACAGCCTAACTGTGTCACATCAAAATGAGTTGATGAGAGATAAAAAGGGTATCTCATCACCTGGACATAAAATTTACATTAATAAGGATATATAAGAACATATCCCAACATAACAATATGTAAATTAAAAGACCAAACAAAAGAAGTATTTTAAAAAGAGGAGGGTGAAGGGTTCCCTTACCGACTTGGGTATCTTTCGAAACATACACCCCATGAAAGAAGGACAATACATCATTGATGTAAATACTCATAAATGAAAGTATATTACACAAAGAGTAAAATAATGGTAAGTATATATTCCACTCAACAGAAATTGTGGCAAATGTAGCATAAATCTCATGGGACTAAAAGTGAGATGAAAAATCCCTTACAAAAACTCGGCAGCCTAACGACGCCACTTAAAACTTCCAAAAATGGATTGATGAGATCAAATAGGGTCTCTCAACATATTACAATAAAATGTATGGAAAGAGGAATATAAAAGAACACCCCCAATCATAACAAATAGGAGCTTAAAATAAGTGACATAAAAGAGAGTACTTAAAAATAATGAGAGAGGTTAGATCTCTTACAAAAATTCGGCAGCCTAACGGCGCCACTCAAAACTTCCAAAATGGATTGACGAGAGAAAATAGGGTCTCTCATCATATGAACATAAAAATTATAGTAGGAGTAATATAAAATAACGTCCCAATCATAATAAAGATAATATTAAAAGTAATTACATAAAAGAGTGTACTTAAAAAGAAAGAGAGGGGTAGGATCCCTTACCTCGTCTCTAACATGACTCGATCGTTCTTTAATCTCCTTTAAATCGGGTAAATCTCTTTGATTTGAGCTCAAAGGATTCCCTGTAAAGGATTATACCCATAGTGAGGCTTCAATTATGAAGAGAGGGATGTGGAGAGATGAAATGGGCAGGGGTTGGCCAATCCAAAGGCTTGAGAGGTGTGTGTAAGGTGGTAGAGGTGGGGGCCTTTTATAAGAGGAGAGGAGGGGCACTCTTGGAAAGTTATAAAATATTACTTTATTATAAAATGATTTTCGGATTTAAAAGGTTCCAAAAGGATATATATCGAGGATAAGGTGATAAGGTTTCGAAATCCATCCATCCAATAGGTTTGTGACAAGTGTAAGACTTGTATTTCACCCTATCTTCTCATTTTATTTAAATCGTTCATTTATGAGGTAATCACTGCATCATCACGGTGTCATAAATAAATTAATTTATTTAATATCTAAAAATTATAAAAAAATATCATGATGTAGGAAATAGTTTTTTATTTCTAATGAATATTTATAGTCAAAAATATGACTTGTATAACCCCATCTAAAAAATATTTTAGTAAAACTACACATGTTTGTGACATTTTAATTTTAACATTAAATAAAAAGGTATTAATGTCATTTTCCAACCAAAGTGGCTCCATGGGGTCCCCAAGTTGACCCATGGATTTCCTTGGTCGTCCATGACTCATCTAATGAGGGTAGGACATGTGTCTAGTTCATTTCATATTATTATAACATTTTTTTACCTTAAACTACACTAATTACCTCTAATCGTGATTAAAACTTAAAAGTTACTATTCACCAAAAAATTATTTTAATCCCATTGAAGAACATTTTAATTCTTAATGAAAACCATGTATGTTAGATTTTTGAAATTCAAAACACATAGGTGGTAAAATTTCATTTAAATGAAAAATTAGTTCTTTAAGTACCACTTAGTGGTTTCACTATTCATCAAAAATTGAAGTTTTCCAGAAAAATACCAAAAATTCACCCTAAGCTATATTTGATATTCCGAATTCATAAATTATGTCTATTTTACAAAATTCAAAACATATAAGTTACATTAATTAATTTAATAATTAATTCCCGCTGTCAGAGAAAATAGCGTGTTTTTATGAAACAATAACTATCAAAAGATTGACACTAGTTTAAGTCCAATTTCAAGATGAAATTAATTCCAATGACCACTATTGGATTAAATGGTAAAAATATATTCTAATTTCACTTTAAAACCAATTCAAAAGATAATCTAATCATATAAATAAATTATATTAAAAAGTGGTTTTGAATTAAAATACAAAAAAATTCACTATTCATTAAAAAATGAACTTTATCAGAAAAATACCAAAAATTTACACAAAGTAAATTTTGATGTCCCGATTATAAAGAAGAATTTTATTTTGTCAAATATAAAACATAAAATTTTCAAAAAGTTGATTTAAAAGAGGTTCTTCATCAAAAGGGGGTTAATTGGTCTTTTAAAGAATATTAGAATGTTTACGCTTAAAATTGGATTCATTCGCATTTTTAATCCTCTAACATTTATTGTAAAAAGTAAAAATATTTTACAAACATGTATAATCATTTTTTTATTTAGTTCTGTTCATTCCCGCCATTACAACGGCTAGGCGTTAACTACAATTTAAAATAATATTATTTTATTATTATAGTGCAACGTAAGATTCCCAAGAAACTCGTTGTTGCGTATTAGGTATGCCATCGAGCATAGCGTCCCCTTTAAAGTTATATTAATATTTTATTCACAAATATGGATAAATGTGAAAATGTCATATTCTTTATTTACCTGGGGTGTTACATCCTTCCCCCCTTTTGGGAATTGCGTCCTCACAATTTTAAAATTGGGCTTGGAAACTTCATTGAAAATCCCACATTGGAACAAGAGTCAGTAAAACAATCACTTTAAAATAAAGAAAGATAAGTACAAAGGTCAATCGAGTTAACCCATACTATGATTCCATATAGGAAAACATGGATATAGTGGAACAAACAAAGGGTCATGTTCTGGGGGAGAGTGATAGTAAACATGTCTAGGAGAAAGTTAACCATAAGAAAATCACAAACTTGTGATGGGTTAAACGGTATTCGATTCCCCAGTAGGAAAAGATAACAGACAACATTTTTGTTTTAAGTTACTCTTCATTGAGGAATTTATTTTTGAGCTTAACTAAATCATAACGAAACATACTTACTTGTCACGTAGACTTTCAACTTTTACTAGATTCCTTAATCAAACTCATATTTTCTCCAAAAGACGAGTATTTAGGAAGACTTGTTCGCATTAATAGTACTATAATCAACTTCTTGAGAATCACCTAATCCAAAAAAGAGAACTATATATTTCCCATGTCTTTAGACAAAATCCAAAATCAAAATTGTTAGTATGAGATTAGATAATCCACAAAAGTATGATCCTTTATAAAAAGAAAATCTATTCTTAATCTCCAAAATTTTTCCAGAAAAAAACCCAAAGTTCAACGAAGACCATTCGATAAACAATTGTCCATATAATTCTTCAAAGTAATCTAAACTAAGATTGAATCCCAAATATTTGAAGGATTTAATCACATAGTCTTCCAAGGTACAAATTAACTTTTATCTCTAAATAACATCAGTTGCTCTTAAATTCTCATATTGAAGAGTATTTAACCTAATCACATATCCTCGATGATAGGTTAATCATTTCCATAGATAACCCAAATTAAACTTACTCTTGATTCCTAAAATCATCTAACTAAAAATAATTAGTCAAACTAACCAGGGACTTCACGTAGTCCAGTGGTAGGAGATAAATACCAGTCGCACATTGGTTGTGGGTTCGATTCCCGCAGCTTTATCTAACGCGACGGGTTGTCACCCGGTCTGCATGTCGTCCTTTTTCCAAAACTATATAATTCTTAAAACATTCCCCAAAACGAGATAAAATATTCAAAAATAATCATAACATATTTTAACATCAAGTTTAACTCATGCCTTTCATTTTCCATCATAATATATAATAACCCATAATTACCTCAAAAGTAAGGATCATATAAACCCTAATGGTTACCTTTATAATTATTACATGAACTTCCACATAGATTGTTCATCTCGTACATGATGCATTATAGAACATACCAAGGTACAAGTGGTTGATCATGACTCCTTGATAGTTGGTTTAGAACAACCACGAGTTTCCTCATTGAATCCACCATTTCATCCAGTCTCTTAATCAGAGAACCACCACAGTTTCCTTCAAACCTATTGTCACTTTGGTGCCTTCTAGATCCATCCATTCACTAAAAACAGAAATTTCAGTGTGAGTATATCAACAAAACCATCATGTACTAATGAGTAAGATAAACACTAAGATATAATTACTCATTCACTTTATCTAAAGCTATGACTCTTTCTGAAATCCTAACCATTATGGTAATGTCACTTATGCCTATAGAATACCCTAACCTCTAAAGTTATCTAAACTGACCTCTGATACAAACTATAAGGCCCCGACCTTAAACCTTAATTAATATTCAATTAAATGAATAATTCACATTGGGGATCTTTTCAGGTTTACAGTTTTAGAGAATTAGATCATAAATCATGAATTACATTCCACATTTAAACAAAGTGGTTACATAAAAGATAGTATTCATTTTTTCCCATCAACAAAAACATATTTAAAATAAAACATGGATTCTTTATTGACACTTCCTTGACAGTATCATCATATCATGCACCTTTCCCTAGATATGTGAAAAAATTTATAAAACATGGGATGAGCATAAAAAGCTCAGTAAGGGATATAAAAGTATGAAAAGAAAATATTATTCCATGTATGAAAACATACTTTACTCATAAAACATAAGCATTTTAACATACCTCATCAAATCATGAATAAATCATAGAAATCATAAGGAATAACGGTAAATTGCGACATTCATAAAATTATTACATAGGGAGTAACCCTCTTGGTTACGTTTGGAATACCCATCACAGTAGATTCCCTAAATATCTTCGGAGAAACCTTAACGTTTAACCCCTTCGCGTTACCCAATGCATTGGAGAGCTATATCGGACTCACCCGCCCTTGGTTTATCACGGAACCACCTGTATTCATAACAATGCCCAAGAACCATAACATAATCATAGCACATAACTTAAGAATAAAGGAAATATAACATTCCCACATTGCAATAACAATATAACATTTTAAGATATTGAAATAATGAATCCATTCTAAAAACCATTTAAAACATTTAATAAAGATATTTTTGAATCAAAGTGTCCCATACCACTTTGAATATTTTAACATTTTAAACCATTAATATCCATAAAAATAAATCCTTAAAACTATTTTGAAAACATGGATATTAATGAGAAATATTTATAAGATTAAATCATTAAAACATTTAAAACGATAATTTAGTTAAAGGGTTTTTAACAAAATGAGAGACACTTGAATATAATAATTGAGGAATAACATTTAATAAAAACATTATAATATCATGAGAACAAAGGGATTCATGATATAATATTCCAAATGATAGTATATACACCATATAAGAGTGAATTGGTGCATAACAACAATGATGTCTCAATGGAAATGTAAATTGAGATGAAATCCATTATAAAGATGGTATCCTTAAATTAAGGATAAATCAATATCATAATTATGTGCGAAAAATATAAATACACCCAATATAAGTGGATATTAATTGTAAAATAATAAAATGTAATTCACACATATTCAAAGGATGAAATATTCAATAACTACATGTTGAACCCAAAGAAATTGAAATCTGGTTAAGAAGTTCCCTTGACAGCCTAACAGCGTCACATCAAAATGATTTGATGAGAGATAAAAAGGGTATCTCACCACTTGGACATAAAATTTACATCAATAAGGATATAGAAGAACATATCCCAACATAAAAATATGCAAATTAAAAGACCTATCAAAAGAAGTCTTTTAAAAAGAGGAGGATGAAAGGTTCCCTTACCGACTTGGGTATCTTTCGAAACATGCACCCCATCAAAGAAGGACAATACATCATTGATGTAAATACTCATAAACGAAATTATATTACACAAAGAGTAGAATAATGGGAAGTATAAATACCACTCAGCAGAAATGGTGGAAAATGTATCATAAATATCACGGGACTAAAAGTGAGATGAAAAATCCCTTACAAAAACTCGGCAGCCTAACGGCACCACTTAAAACTTCCAAAAATGGATTGATGAGATCAAATAGGTTCTCTCATCATATTACAATAAAATGTATGGAAAGAGGAATATAAAAGAACATCCCCCATCAAAACAAAGAGGACCTTAAAAGAAGTGAAATAAAGGAGAGTACTTAAAAAGAAAGAGAGAGGTTAGATCTCTTACGAAAATTCGGCAGCCTAACGGCGCCACTCAAAACTTTCAAAATGGATTGATGAGATAAAATAGGGTCTCTCATCATATGAACATAAAAATCACAGTAGGATTAATATAAAAGAACATCCCAATAATAATAAAGATTAGCTTAAAATAAATGACATAAAAGAGTGTACTTAAAAAGAAAGAGAGGGGTAGGATCCCTTACCTCATGTCCGACATGACTCGATCGTTCTTTAATCTCCTTTAAATCGGGTAACTCTCTTTGATTTGAGCTCAAATGCTTCCTTGGAAAGGATTCTGCCCAAAGTGAGGCATCAATGATAAAGAGAGGTATGTGGGGAGATTAAATGGGCAGGGGTTGGCCGATCCAAAGGCTTGAGAGGTGTGTGTAAGGTGGTAGAGGTGGGGGGCTTTTATAAGAGGAGAGGAGGGGCACTCTTGGAATGTTATAAAATATTACTTTATTATTAAATGATTTTCGGATTTAAAAGGTCCCAAAAGGATATATTTCAAGGATAAGGTGATAAGGTTTCTAAATCCACCCATACAATAGGTTTGTGAAAAGTGTAAGACTTAGATTTCACCCTATCTTCTCATTTTATTTAAATCATTCATTTATGATGTAATCACTGCATCATCACGGTGTCATAAATAAACTAATTTATTTAATATCTAAAAATTATTAAAAAAAATATAATGATGTATGAAATCTTTTTATATTTCTAATGAATATTTATAGTCAAAAATATGAATTGTATAACCCCATCTAAATATTGTTTTAGTAAAACTACACATGTTTGTGACATTTTAATTTTAACTTTAAATAAAAAGGTATTAATGTCATTTTCCAACCAAATTCGCTCCATGGGGTCCCCAAGTTGACCCATGGATTTTCGTGGTCATCCATGACTCATCCAATGAGGGTAGGACATGTGTCTAGTTCATTTCATATTATTAAAACATTATGTTTACCTTAAACTACACTAATTACCTCTAATCGCGATTAAAACTTAAAAGTTATTATTCACCAAAAAAAATATTTCAATCCCATTGAACCAAATTTTACTTCTTAATGAAAACCATGTATGTAGGATTTCTGAAATTCAAAACACAAAGGTGGTAAAATTTCATTTAAACGAAAAATCAGTTCTTTAAGTACCACTTAGTGGTTTCACTATTCATCAAAAATTGAAGTTTTCCAGAAAAATACAAAAAATTCACCCTAAGCTATATTTGATATTCCGAATTCAAAACTGATTTCTATTTTAAAAAATTCAAAACATATAAGTTACATTAATTAATTTAATAATTAATTCCCGCTGTCAGAGAAAATAGCGTGTTTTTATGAAACAATAAGTATCAAAAGATTGACACTAGTTTAAGTCCAATTTCAAGATGAAATTAATTCCAACGACCAATATTGGATTAAATGGTAAAAATATATTCTAATTTAACATTAAAACCAATTCAAAAGATAATCTAATCATATAAATAAATTAGATTAAAAATAGGTTTTGAATTAAAATACAACATTCTTCACTATTCATTAAAAATGAACTTTATCGGAAAAATACAAAAAATTTACACAAAGTAAATTTTGATGTCCCGATTCTAAAGAAGAATTTTATTTTGTCAAATATAACACATAAAATTGTCAAAAGTGGATTTAAAAGTGGTTCTTCATCAAAAGGCGGTTAATCAACCTTTTAAAGAATATTAGAATGTTTACGCTTAAAATTGGATTCATTCGCATTTTTAATCCTCTAACATTTATTGTAAAAAGTAAAAATATTTGACAAACATATATAATCATTTTGTAGTTAGTTCTGTTCATTCCCGCCATTACAACGGCTAGGTGTTAACTACAATTTAAAATAATATTATTTTATTATTAGAGTGCAACGTAAGATTCCCAAGAAAATCATTGTTGCGTATTGGGTACGCCATTGAGCATATCGTCACCTTTAAATTTATATTAATATTTTATTCAAAAATATGGATAAATGTGAAAATTTCATATTCTTTATTTACCTGGGGTGCTACAATGACCCTTAATAAGTGACAAATTTTGGAAACTCTCCCTACTAATTTTCATAAATCATAACAATATTTTACCACAAGAAAATTTCTCTACGAGGATCACCCTCCCAGAGCCTCCCACATCAACTTGTTTGGGAGACTATGCATTGAACTAACCACACTCTTAAGCCCAATACCCTACCTTAATCGGGTTTTCAATTCTATCCCATGATTCCCATTGGTAATGGACACACATGGGTGAATACCAAATAATAGATTTCATAATTTCTTTCAATATTTTGAATAATAATTTTGGAGATTTTGAGAATAGAGAGAGCATGAATCAAAATGGATGTGAGGAAAAAATTCAAAAAATTAATCCACCCCTTAAAAGGTAGAAGGTGGATCTTGTATTTATTGATATATCTGGTAATATTGTATACCGATATTTGAAATAGATGAATAAAAAGAATACCTAGAGATATCGCAGATCCCAGGTAATCTATAAGAAATTATTTCCTCCTAACTATTCGCAGTACTTTTATATTATTTCATGGAAATATGAAATGGAGTTAAAAATATATAAATTTCTATTTTCATAGCTGATTCACTAAACTCTATACTTAAAAAAACCTCCATAACATTTTTTAATCACTGAATAGATATTCCAATTCTATTGATAAAGATACGGATTCCATCTATAAAAATAAGGCGTCACATGCTAAAAAAAATTATCCTCCATCTAAAAGGGATAATCCTTTTACCATGAGTATTGTTTTACATTCTCTTTCTAGAAAAGTCTTGATCCATAAAAAATATGTAGAAAAATCAGATCACCCTATATTAGTCTTCACATGATTTGAAAAAACAATACATATTACACATAAAATTTACCATAAACCATGGAGAGATGAAACAACTAAAGAATAAGTCTGAAACCCCTCCATAGAAACCCATATAAGACATTACATTCTATCATAAGACTTTTCTATATAAATTTTAATAGAAAAATTAGAACCAAAGGTCTTTATTTTAATGTCTCTAATCATCTATTGGTCTGGTGCTTTAGCACCCTAGGTGGACTTCACATTGACAAAAACTTATTATTCCTATGAAATCCACTCATGAAGATTCATAGAGAGTCTCCTATTCAGGATAATAAAAGTAACCTATATTTAAAGATACACATACTAATTATCTTATATTTTTTTATAGAATAGGGGTGCCTCTCTTTAGAAATTAGAAAAAGTATTATCGCATAGGCCACCCAAGGAAGGTTACCTCCAAAAAAGAAATCAACAATAATTTTAACAAGATCATATTTAATAAGACACCAAGAGGAAACATAGAAGGATACTAGAAAGCCATGTGGTCTTAGAGAACACTCTTTTTTGAGTGAATCCACCATGTTTAAAATCTCCCCCTTATCATGTATTCTCTCAAGCTTCTTTAATAAGAAGTATTTTCCTCTTGGATATCACCCCAGATTTCATAGATTAACACATAGAAGAAGGTTTTTAAGTTATTTTCCAAAAATTTTACAACCAAAATAATATAACCGTTAAAATAACAATCCTACATATATATGTTAGGGGAAACCCCCAATTTTTTTCATCAATACCAAAAAAAAAATTCTATTTCTATTTACAACAGTTAGTCAATGTTATTTGGACTTCTCTAGATCAATGTGTTCATGTTCTATAAGCATGTTAGATAGATGATTCTTCTTTTCAAAATGTTTATTGAAAAATAATTATCCTAGTAAATTTAAATATTGCACTCGGCATATTTAATATCACATTTCATTGTTTCTAAATCTTTATGTCTCATAGGATGGTTCCAGGTCCAAGTCTGGAGGTCCTCTTTGTATGGACTATGTCTCTGGTTAAATACAACTCAAAATGTGTTCTTCATGGATTTATTTTAAGAATAATGTATCATAGTATGATTGTCTAGATGTAGTGTCCATCACATGGAGGAGAAAATCATCTTGATTCTTCTCTAGGAAATAGTTTAATCAGAAGTGGTGAGTAGTCTAATAAATTCTGGACCATTTGATTGAGACTGATATTTGGATTATAATCCATGGTATGAAAGTTTTCTTGTAATCGATCAACCCTACACCACATACAACAATAAAGCTTTGGCTGTTTGACTATGTAAACTTATCTATAATGAACCATAATACAACTAGACAGTTCCAACATGAAATTGATGAGATACATGCATATAATTCAATGAATATAACCCTCCACCCTTTTTTCATATAGATCCATGATCACGTTTAAGTCTCTTGCTACAATCTAGGTCGTGTTTCATAGATTAAAGCTTTGGAGATCACTCTGGAAGCGGTTTCTACCTCTTGGATCACATTTTTCTTAAAAGAATATGAAAAAAGATATAGCCTTACCATCACTAACTTTATCTATGATATGTTTTTCAAATAATATTATAAGATAAAATATAAAAAAAATCTCCAAAAGTTCCATAAAAGATGGTTCATTGGTACTCCATGAAAGTAGTTTCGCCGAACCATCCTTTCAGAAAAGAAGAGATTTTAGGTGAATCCTTCTTGGGTTCAAGCACCTCAAAAATAGTGATTCTATTTCTAGACTTCTCAAAAGATAGAAAGTCCATCTTCAACCCACGAGCTAAGTCCACAAGAATTCCAATTAAAATAATGAGTTCATTGAAAGAGGATTTCCATGGCTTTCCTCTAGGAATATCATGTCTAATCGACTAATGATATGGACATGGATACACTCTCATAGATTGGGATCTATTATGAACTCCATTGGGCACTGAAACTGTGGAAGGATGAAGAAGGGATTCATCATCTAAGAAAAGTGATAATTCACTAAAGGGGTTCAATATTTGGATAATGGGACAATTTGAGGGCCTTGGGTCATAGGGGTATATGTATCAAGGTGAATAATATTGGGTATGTGGTTAATACATATGGAATAATTACCCTTCATGTCATGACTTGTCCCCTAGGGGCCTATATTGTGACTACCCCAAGCCCACCTTCCATAGGCCAGGAGCTGGTGACTAGAACCAAAATAGTATATCCTAAAAAGGGAAAGAATTCCCTTTAAAAATGTACATACAGACACAACCCATACTGAAGAATTTAAAACTCAAACTGGGATATAGACAAGAAGCCTGTCACATGAGGAAACAACCACACAGGTAATGTTTCAACTAAAAGGAAAACAATCCTAAAATAAAAATCCAACTAAAAAGTAAAGTATAGTAAATTGATGTAAATTCATAAAATTTCATGTTCCAAGTATCTTACCTGAAGGGTAGGTACATCTCACTGTTAGTTGTTGTTGAATCTTACTGCATCTGTAGATCTACCTCTGAGGACCACCTAGCCCTGGATCTCCAATATCCCAGTCAATTTTGTCCCTTTTCGCTTGATTAGAGGATATTATAGGCTCTTCTCCAAGCTATATAAGCTCTGAGATAGGGAAAAAATTCTATTCCAACACATGTTTGGGATGTTGATATTGGTCCAAGGAAGGGAAGAGCCCAGGAGTTTCTGAAAAAGAATCCACCAACATTCCAATGTATCACAGAAGACCAAGAATTAGAGGAGTGGCTCAGAAAGATCAAGTGCATGTTGGAGTTCCTAGAAACACATTAGGAGGATAAGGTGAAGTGTATCTCTCTCCTGTTAGATAGTAAAAACTCTAGGTGGTGGGAATCAGTGCTTCAATCTCGGAAGCATGATCAAATGAGCTTGAAGGCCATCAAGGTTATCTTCAATGACCATTACGGCCCTGAGGTTTTGGAATATTCCCAATATTGAGAGTTTATGGAGCTTGTTTTTGTGGATAATTTGATGATGGATTATGCCAACCGTTTTTTTTTTTTTGAGTTGGTCCGGTATTCTCTCGAAATGGTATCCAATGAGCAGATGAAGGTCCAAATTTTCTTGAGGGGACAACTACTAGAGATATATTCCCTAGTCTTCCTATTCAAACTGAAAATCAATGTAGAGGTGGTTGACTGAGTGTGTATGGTGGTGATTGACCACAATGGGAATTCTATTTTTTCGTGGGCAATATTAGGATTGGGCAATGGAATCTCTTCTATGAAGAAAATAAAGTGGGAGGAGATGGGGAAGAAGGGAGGTGGAATCTCATGAAAAACATCTAGGAAGTTGTCTTCAGTGGCTTCTGAAGAGAGGTCCATCATGTGCCACTGGTGTGGGAGGCGAGGGCACATCTGACCAGCATTCACTTTTCATCTGAAGCCTTGATCATAGTGTAGTGGTATGGGAAACCTAGAGCACCTTTTCAGGATGGCACATTCACTCCATAGTGGGGTAGGATCAGTGGCGTCCAAGGGAGTGCTAGATCAGTAAATTCCATCGAGGAAAGTGGGGTCTTGGTTTTATTTTCTTGGAAGTAGGGCCAGATCATCTTCTAGGTAGAGCCAGTTCTGGGCACATCCCTAGACTACTGGTAATTCTCAGGCAAAGACCAGGAATCTTCAGGCAGTGGATCAGGCACCTGCTGGATTAGAGGTGGGAACATCAATAGTCCAAGGTACCATTTTGATAGCATCTTCATATCATTTAGACCCCAACTAATTTAGGGAATTAAATATTCATATGGAGATTTATAATCCAAAGGATTCATTCACCTGAGAATTTATCCTTGGGACACTCCTATTATCTTTGTGATGTATGCTGTTGGATCCCTTCAGTTGTATATTGATTACCAAAAGCTAAACAAGGTAACCATCAAGAACAAATATCCTTTACCCTGAATAGATGATTTTTTTGATCAGTTGAAGGAGGAAAAGGGGTTTTCTAAAATAGATTTTCATTTGGGTTACCATAAACTCAGGGTGAAAGACTCATATATCATGAATACATCCTTCCGAAGAAGGTATGACTGCTTTGCATACTTGGCCATGCCATTCAGATTGACCAATTCTCCAGTAGTCATTATGGCACTCATAAATAGGGTTTTCCACCAATATCTCAACTCTTTCAATGTGGTATTCTTATATCACATTTTGGTTTACTCTGGATCTAAGAGAGTGTATGAGAATCATTTTCAGATCATGTTGGGCACTTTGCGGGATCACCGCCTTTATGAAATATTGTCCAAATGCACATTATGGATCAGGGAGGTGAAGATTCTGGTGCATGCGATATTGGATCAGGGAGTTTCGGTGGACCCTGATAAGATTGGTGCAGTTATGTCATGGGAGCAGCTGAAGAACATGTTCGAGATCTAGAGTTATCTCAGCCTGGCTAGTTATTATGGGTTGTTTGTTCGAGACTTCTCTTAAATTGCTTCTCCCATGACTGTGCTCACCCAAAAAAGGGGTGATGTTTTTTTGGGTCCCAGAATGTAAATCATCCTTCAAAGAGATGAAGTGGCATCTTACTACTACCCCCTTGTTGATATTTCTAGAATCTAGAAATGGCTATGTGGTGTATTCCAATCCATTAGTTATGGGTCTCGGGTGCGTGATTATGTAGGATGATCATGTGGTGGTGTATGGCTCCCTCCAACTCCAACCACACAAAAATAATTACCTGACCCATGACTTGGAGCTTGTAGTTTTAATGCATGCTTTGAAAACATGGTGTCACTACCACTTTCAGGAGATGTTTTTGGTTTATTTTGATCAAAAAATTTTACCCTATATCTTCTCTCAGAAGGTTCTCAATCTGAGGTGGTGCCACGAGATAAAGTACTTGCAGGGTTTTGAAAACGACTTTGCCTATACCCCGGGAAATGGAAATGTGGTGGAACATTATTTGAGTATAAATGTACTAGTGCAAGCCTTGGGGAAGTCCAATGGTGATTGTAATCTAATGGGGCTATTTTCTAAGATGCATGTGGAGACCAAGGAGCAGAGTGGAGGTGTGTTCTTGTGAGCATTCAGTTGACTCCTTCTCTCTTAGAGTTAATTCAGTGAGAATAAACCAATGATTAGATTAGTCAACAGTCGAGGTTGTTTCTTCCTAGAGAGGATACATCTTCTGATTGGTCATCGTCTCTCGAGGGTATCCTATGCATCAAGGGTCGTTCAGTAGTGCCATTATCTCTACCGAAGGTGGTGATGCGTGATAGCCACCAGTCTCAGTGGGTTATCCATCCAGGTGTCACCATGATTTTTTATGATTTGAGACGATAGTTTTGGTGGCCAGGTATTAGACGAGACATAGCTGACTTTGTATCAAGATGCTACATTTGAATGCAGGTGAAGGAGGAGCACCCAAGCCCCCCCCCCCCCCCCGGTTTTCTTCGGCCATTAACCAATCCAACCTAGAAGTGGGAAGAGGTTTCCATGGACTACATTGTTGGCCTACCTTGTACACCTAGGGGTAAGAATGCCATTAGGGTGGTGATTGATCATCTGACCAAATCATCCAACTTCATTCCAATCAAAGATATATCTAAATTGGATGAGTTGGACCGATTGTATCTTCAAGAGGTGGTAAGGTGTTATGCTGTGACATCTGCAATTGTCTCAGATAGATACCCCCATTTCACTTCTCAGTTTGGGGAAGGCCTTCCAAAGCCCTTGGGTTATCTTATAAAAATGGGAACGGCAAACCATCCTCAAATGAATGTTCAGACAGATCGGGTAAATCAGATTTAGGAGGATATTCTCCATGCATGTGTTTTAGACAATAAGGGTTCCTAGGATATCTATTTGGGATTGGTTGAGTTCGCTTATAATAACATTTACCAATCCTCTAACCAAATGGATTTCATTGAGGTGCTCCATGTTCAGCCTTGTCAGTCCCCCATATGTTGGGATGAGGTAGGTGAGACATCACTATTGGGGACGAGTCTTGTGCAGGAGACTTCTAAAAATATCACATTGATTAGGAACCATTTATTGATAGCTCAGATTTTCCAGAAATATAATACTGATTAGTGGCGTTGAGACCCAGTGTTTTTGGTGGGTGATCAGGTGTTTTTGAATGTGGCCCCTCTTCTGGGTCATCGCCATTTGGTAAAGCACGTAAAGATAACACTGAGGTATGTTGGACATTTTAAGATTACTGAGAGGATTGGAAAGGTGGAATATAGGTTATATTTTCCTCCCCAGTTCACCACTTTCCATGGCATCATCCATGTCTCACAACTGAAGATGTATAACCTGGATTCGTCCCATGTGCTGAATTGAGAGGGGTTGGATATAGTGCCCAATCTGTCAATGTTAGAGAAAACAGTTCATTTTATGGAATCCCGAGACCAATGCTTTTAGGGAAGACAATTCCTCTTATTCGAGTCCAATAGAATCATTTGGATGATGATCATGAGACATGGGATCTGAAGTCTTGGGTTGAAGGGTGGTTTCTGTTTCTCTAATATGATCAGGAATCAAGCTTACTTTCCCAGGGGAGAAAGTTTTCTTGGTGGGGAAAAATATCAAATCCATGACATATTTTAATGTTATTTTTCATGAAAACTAAATTCTAGCTTTTTTCGGGGGTTTCCCTTTCTTTTTTGGATGAAATGGTTGGTTTTCATGATTTGGGCCAAACAGTGACCCCATTTCCATATTTAAAAAAAATATTGTTTCTTTTATAACTCTTTCAATTTTCATCATTTTTCATACATTATAATTCCCACTTTGACTCCCCTGACCTATGAAAACCACTATATCCATTTGAATCCCTTAGAAACTCATTATAATTTGGGATTTGGGTGATTTATTTGGTAATTGGGCCAACCCGTATGCCAATTTCCTATTTTATTTTTTTTAATTATTTAATATCTTATATATTATTTACTATATTTTGGTTATTCCACCCCCACTAAAATCCAACAGCTATAGCCTCACCCCCCATGTTCCTTTCTCTCTATTTGGAGCTCAATTTTCCTTGTAGATTTGGTCAAAATTTCTAAAGCATTATCAAATCGTCCAGATTTAAAAAGGTAATTTGATACCGTAAAAAATCTCTCATTTATCAACATTTTTACCTATTTCAATTCATAAATGACCACATCAGCCTTATTCAATCCTTACAATCATTTTTTTCTATTTTGGGATTCATATACTAGTGTATTTCGGTAGATTTCTTCAACTTTTCTCAATGAAGTGAGTTTCCTCTCATTTTTCTCCCATTTGCTGAGTGTTTCTCCCATTATAGTAGGGTTTATTCTATTATTCATGGATTTCATTATGTCCATTATGTAAGGATCAAATCCTATGGCTTTATTTTGAGTTTCTTGGTCTGGTCTGGTGGTTTTAGGTTCATTTTCACAACCTTGTGGTGCGACGGTGGTGTGGTTGAAGTTCCCCACAATAATTTGAGGGTTTGGAAATATATGGCAGGTAATTCCATGTGTAAGAATTGTAGAATGAGTTAAAATAATCAATTTTTATTTCTTTTATGTTCATATATCATTATTTTTCATGTGAAAACTGTTTTTGGTAGCATTTGTTAAGCGGTTTATTTTTAACTGCCAATCCTGTGTGAAGGTGGGTGTTTTTTACTTCTTTATTCCACATTGTACCAATTTTTGGTGTTTTATAATTCATGGAATGGATTTATAAAAATGTTTTAGTGCTGATAATTCTAGTTTTGTGTAATATTGTTATTCATTTTGTGTTAAAAGAGGGTTTTTAAATAGATTTTATTGGAAAATTTTTGTTATAACTTGTATAGTTGTTTTATGGAAATTCTAAGTGTTTGTTTGAGTTATACAAATGGTGGAATGAATGTTTAGCTAATTTTTTGAGTGTGTGTGAACATAACTGGTATTTTTATGTCTAAAAGAAATTTGGTAGCCTGTGGAACATGCTTGATCACAAATAAGGAAACTTGGGTATCTAAGTGGGCGAACGTGTACTAGATACCAGTGATCCAGAGTGGTTTTGTCCCCATTTCACTTAGCATGTTGGACATTGACAGCACTTAAAAACTATGATGATGATGTTGTTGGGTAACACTAGGTTATGGGTTATTCCCCTACTAGTGACTCATTCATGAGAACAGATATCATTAGGGTTACTTTCCCATTGAGATGCGAGGTACCAGGGGCTCACAACTAACTACTGCCTAGGGGTGTTCCAATGTTTAGTGCTCATTGACATTGTGTCATTTATCTTTGGATGATGGTTTGTTTGGAGGGAAAATTCATTATCCTACATGTTTTATTTAAATGTAACTATTATTTAAAGTTATCCACTTTGAAATCTATTTTCATTTAAAAGATACACCTTTAAAAATTATTGATACCATTCTTTGTTTATAACACTTACAATCTTTTTATCTTATAATTCTTGTCACATATAATATTTTGGGTGGGAACCTATTGTACTACCGATAAAACCCTACTTACCCAATTGGGAGTTAGTATAATTGGTTATGTTTGACAGATGTAAGGGAAAGGCTTTTGGAGATGGCGGTTCAGGTTGTTAGTTACTTCCGTTGTGCGGTGTTGTGGAGAAGACTTGTGGGTGATAAACCCTGGTCGTGTGGTGGTATTTGGGTTATATTTGATACTAATTTTTTAGTTTGGGACCCCTTGTGTCATGTTAAAAACCATGTATTATGTTCTGAATTTTTAATTAAGTCATTTTGGCATGAATTTTCAGAATCCTTTTATTGATTGTTTTTTGTTGTCTTATGTATCCAAATTCGATTATATTATTCCCAAACCATTATTTATGATACCCTAGAACTTTTTCCAGATCTTGGGGATAGGGAGCTCCATCCAGGCATTTCCATGGTCTAGGTTTGGTGCCAGTAATGAGGGCGACCAGATTGAGTTCGTGACCTCCACCATCAAAACTAGAAAAATATAAAGGATCATTATAGATGTGGTCCATCATTTTCATTGGAAGATTATATTAAACATCCTAAATGATATAGATTTAATTAATAGTTATGCATATTCCCATTCAATATAATTCAATTATTATTGTTATATATGGAATTAATAGGGTCATAAGTTAAAATCACACCATCATAACTAGCCTAATAGATGTGATCCATCATTATCTTTAGAACCTTATATTCATCCAACAAATGAGGTGTTACCAGTTTCCATTGAGGTGATGAACATGGGGATATAGATTTATTAATTATTCTCAAGATGTTATAGAATCCAAATACAATGTAGATTAATATTTTAACAATACATATTGGGAATTTATCATTAGTTCAAGACTGATCACTTAGTGTCTATAGAATTTTAGAGATTCTTAGTCCTCTGAAAGGGCTTCACAGTAATGGTTATATGGAAATTCACTATTAATTAATGAAATACCCAAAACAAGAAGAACCTATATTTTTTCAAATTTTAGGGAGTGTTACTATTTATGAGAAGTACAATCTTGATGAGGAGGATAATTTTAGCACTGCATCTGTCGATATGAAATGTTTATAACACATTTTTTTATTGATTCTATTGTAACTTTTTTTTGTTCCACCATTATAAAAATATAGTAATTATATAATAAATAATAGTTAGGTAGATTGGGGATATTAATATTCTATCGTATCCTAAGGAGATGAATTTCATTGTGAACCTTATATTTTATGAAATCAGACAAGATTTTTTTAGTGTCAATTAATATAGTGGAAATAATAATGGAATATTTAATAGTGAAATCAATAAGATATATATGTGTTAATTTGGAATATTAAGAATAATTTTTGAGGAAAATATATCATGAATTACTGGCTATGAATAATTCACCGCTCTATTATAGTCTTGTGGTAGTAAATTAGAATACGATTGAGAACCAACATATTCTAAATCATGAAATATGTTTGCATATACTACTAATAGTACCTCATAGAGAACCCTAAGGGGAAGTGCTGATATAAAAGAAATCCCAAGGAAGGATTTCAGACTATTTACTCACTAACATAATCAACACTAACCTTCTGAAACTTGGCTACTATTCTAATATAGCATGAAAACAAAATATAGGACATGGAGACCCTCCAATGTACTAATCATTATGGTACTTTGAATTTGGGAAATTTCAAAAACCACAGTGATGTAACCCCTAGCATGAAAACAAATACTTATGGGTAAATAAAGATTATTTATACTATCCAACACAATATTATCATAGAAATCAAATTATATTAGAAACATACGTTGTCTCAAGTTGTAGAGGTGCCGGATGATCATTCCATAGATTTGGATGATAATGGTAACCACATAGATAACATTACCAACCTTAGGGTTCCATTCTAAATTCTTTATAGACAATGTGAAACCAAATAGTGAAAGGTATAATGGAACATATATGTGGAGGTGAATTGTGGATAGAGAAATATTAACATTATTGGAATCAATTCCCACTTACAAAATTGGTCCAATAAAGGCATCTCACTACCACATAGAAGAATCCCATTGAATACTATATATAAATATGACAAATATCATAGACCTTGAAAACTATGATTGTGGATATAAATTATAGACTAGGGATGATTTTGGGGGCTCCCAGCAAGGAGGATTAATCTTGGGACATGTTAGGTTTTAATTTTTTTTTCATTTACCATTCAATTCTCAATCTCCCTCCCTCTAGTTCTCACTTAAATATTCATTGAATGATATCCATCTATGGTTATCCTAAGGGTGATCACAATTATAATTATTGAGTTTGTAATATTACATCCACGTTTTTTATTATTTCATATTTATCACTATGAAATTTCACTATGTGGAATGATGGTGGTAGGTTGTAGTTTCCCACCATTTTTTTCAATTTGATATAGTCTCTATACTATAGATCTTTAAAAAAATTCCATCCTCAATCATAAAATTTTATAATTTGACCATCTATTTGAGGGGTGAATATTATAAAATAGTGGCTAGGTAATCTGGTGGATGCATTGGTCTACACCTAATTGATGCATACCATGATAGAGGATATGTCTGACTGAGATTGATGTATCCTTACACACCCAAGGTGTATATAACAGATACCCTGGGAATAAAGACATTTTTTGAAATAAAAATGTCGGACATCAATATCTTGTATTATACTGCATTGGTGGATAAGGTGAAAATGGGAACAAAGGAGAAGAGGATTATAATCACATTCAATTGTGAAACAATGATATAATTGTATTGGTGATTGATTGAGGACAATAGTGACTTCACTTGAACTTCATCTTCAACCGTATCTTCATGTGTTTTTGCTTTTTTAGTCCCTGCATATTCACCATGCACTCTATTTATGTATATTTATTTATAAAAATTAAAAAAAATTAAAAAATGATAATAAGAGGACTATGGTTTCATTTTAATCCTACTTGATAATGACCCTGAAGGCAGAGACTATGTTTCTATCTTATGTGCTTTATAAATTTAGAAGTTGTTGGTAGATGTAAGTGAAACAATTTCACCTACTCTAAGGAGAATGGGGGGAGGATTATGTAAAAATGAACAAATAAAAATAAAATAATAATTCTCATCAATATCATTATTTGGATGAGTTTAACACTTTTCTAAGTCAGATAGATATTGGTATTTTAATTTTTCATGCCCCTCTTGAATAGTGGGAGGTGTTTTATTCTTATATTGAAAAAAATCATCTTGATACAATTTTTGAGGATATTGGAGAACATTATATAATATAGTATGAAGGAAATTATTATCATAATCAAGAAGATGATGAGGAATAAGGGAACTTTGATGGTATTTTCATAAGTATAACACTTAGAAGAAGTAGAAATAAATTACCAAAGATGACTCTGATTCAATAATATCTTGAGTTTTCTTCAGATCTATCAGTCATAAACATATAAAAGAACTTGATTTTATTATATATAATAGACAATTTGGATGTTATATGTACAAGATGAATTATTCATCATCTTAAACTTAATATTGTAATTGGTGACCACTTCCTCTAAGTGTTTTCCTAATAATGGTTATCTTTTTATACTTACATATATATATATATTATTCATATAGTTTTAATATATAATATTTATAAATATGTTATGTACACATATACATACACACAGAGACATAAGAATATATACAAATATTTATATACACATACATGTATAAATTATATGATTATATGAATGTATATTTTTATTCGCACATATATATTATTTTAATAGTTATATATACACAAAAAAAATTATATAATGTTTATATATACAGAGTGTGATCATATTATATATATATATCAAGGTAATATGATATATATATATACAATATAAAATATACTTTAGAATGATATACAAACGTATATATATATGTATATGAATATATGTACTCTATTAATAGTATTTTTTCTGTGTCTGTTCATTGTGTATATTTATATATATTATATATATAATACTTTGTATATATTTTATATAAATATATATATATATATATGATTTGTATATTTTATATAAATATGTTGTTATTTATAGACTAATATATATGTGTGTGTGTGTGAGTGTGTGTGTATTACAAATATTTATATATGAAAATGTATGTTATTAACAACTATATGTTTTACAATTTTTTGAGTTAAATTGAATGAATATGAATTGAAAATATATTTATGTTAATTGTATGATGATATTATATGATGATGTTATTAAATATGTCATCAAATATATTGCATTACATGTGAATAAACCTTATTGTATTATGTGCCTATTTCTACTGTGTTTTTATTCAAAGAGAATTGTCACTGCTTCTAATGGTAGGTGTTTTTTCATGTTATGAAACATAGAGGAAATTTGATTTTGTGATCTCCTTAACTAGTTGTTTTGAGAATTTGTATTCATATTGAAAATTTTAGAGTTGATACATCCCTACAAGGCATTTTTATATATGATTGTATGCTTGTGTGGTAGATCGAGAGGTTGAGTGAGGATTATAATGGGGTGTTGTTTTAGTATACAATTGTAGAAACCATCGAGTATCTGGTAGTGGTTCACTGAGTACCCTACAATGGTAGAATAGAAACCCATTACGGTTGGGGATATTTTTTTAAGCATACATATACCAATAATTTCTGGTTCATGACCTACATTCTTCTACCTAAATTCCACTCATGAGAGGTAATTTGGGAAGCCCAATACAACACTAATTCTTACCCATGAACCCCCTTGTGGCCCCCTTAATTCATAATTAATTGGGGATTATTGTATAATGTTGAAGATATATTAACTCCCTCTCTTATTTTTCATTCAATTTTTGGTCTCTAATTTAATTTTGTTTTGTTCTATCAAGGTATTTAATGATGACTTCACCAGGACATGGTTGAGTCATCTTGACATAAAAGGGATTGATATTTGGGTTGGTTAGGGATGTCTAAAGAGGGGAGATACTGCCAATTTCACTCTATTTCTTTAGTGGTATGTCACTGAGTGAGTTTTTCAATGGTTTTCATCAAATTATATTGGAATTTGAAAATTAATAACTAAAATATGGTGGGGATTTAGTTTATAAGTGTTTAGAGAGGAAGTTTAGGTACATTGACCAGTTTTTTCTCACGGTTTCGGTCATTTGATTCCACTAATTGATATTTTTATGATTATACCTCATTGAGTCAAATTATAAAATTAATTATAAATTCTTATAATTAATATTTGTGGTGTGGATTCATATAAATGCTTAAAAGAACAATTGAACTCAATGTGGTCTTTTTTTGTGGTCTAGCAGGCATAAATTATGAATGGTAACTCCTTTTGGAAGAAACTAATCCCTTTAAACCTAAACCATATGCACGTCCTCAAGTCTATTTCTTATTTAATCCATAATAATTCATACAAAAAAGTTGTAATGGGTATGTGAGTTTGTAATTTTTGGATAGTCTTAACTTAATCCTTGAGTTGGTTAACATAGTGTGTGATGCATGATTTGGAATTTGAGAGATTCCAAGTCACTATTAAATTAAGGGGGAATGATTTATAAAATTAATCAAAGAACCCTAATGTAGAATCAGCTCATGATGTAAGCTATATTTGGAATGGGAAGTTCTTTAGTAGGATATTTGAAGGTATTCCATGTGGTTAACCCTTACGAAGTTTAAAAAGTGATGGCGAACATAGGAATTGAATTATAAATCCTATTATGATAGCCTTGTGGAATTAAAATCCTTAGGTGGGAGGATTGAGATTACGAAAATGAGTCTAGTTGTAGAGGTTATCCTTTGGGATTTACTTACATGTGTTATAGTGTTGTAGAAGAGGGTAATTTCTCTATATTTATGTGCCCAATGGAACTTGATGGTTAAAAATATAGGGAATGATATACCTTTGTAATGTGCCTCTGAAGTGTTTAGGATGAGAATATAGAGTATGAATGGATAAATAATGGTAATCCATGTGATTCTTAACTAGTGTTAAAGAGTATATACCATGGGTAAACGAAGTGGGATTTTGGTGGGTAGTACCAAGGTTTACATAGTGTAGGGAAGTGCTGAGAAAGAGGAACATGTTTTCGTTGAGACAACCATGGTTGTGGTTGTGTACCACATATATGTTATGAAAATTTAGATATTTATTAGTGTTTTATATAGAGATGATAGGTTAGTTCATGGACTGAGAGAGAGGATGGTGTTCTGTATGGATAGGGGTGACCTATTAGTCTGGATTATGAGTTGGGTATGTTGTAAGGTTATGATAAAATCGGGATTATTGGATATGTATAGATCAAGTTGATGTATAGGGGTGATGTGTATGTCCAAGGATCTTATTTTGAGTTTTATACACTACCATCAAGAAGATAGACAGTTTATAGAATCAATATCTTTTCAGACATTAACATTAAATAACTTTTACATAATACTTATAAAATTATAGGAATAGATGCCCAAATACCATAATAGTACAGTGAATTTGGAAACATGGAAACATAAACACTGGTTCATAAATGAGATAAATCATCTCCCACTAGGTTCTTCTTGAATAACACCCTACTTAGACACATCAAAAATAATAAAAGTTTTCATAACTTGGGAGAAGTAATCATAAAAAGGGATATATCATATTCTCTGTAAGGGTATGAAAGGGATATACGTAATCATAATCGTGATAATAAGGATATGAGAAAATGATCATGAAAATATAAGATCATACATGGAAATTCAAAATTCAAAAACATAAATCATCTCATAAATCATGGAAGTTCATAAGTCATGAATCATAAATATTTATAAAACATAATCTAACAAAGAAGAACATATGAATAAAATGTGGAATGGGGGCAGTAACATAAGCTTATAATATGATTTTTATAGTAGCCAAGGCATAACCTCTAATTTATTTTTCTTAGTATGGGTTCACTCCCCATACCATCTTGGTTGTCAGGGTTGACTCCCATATCCATATAGATAACATGGGTTCACTCCTCATTCCATATTGGTAGTCATGGTTCACTGCCATGGCCATCTTAGTATTAAAGGTTCATTCCCAAGACCATCTTAGTCTATCACAGAAGATATAAATCATTACCAAATATATGGAAGGGATATATAGGTCACAACCATCTCATTTTGAAATTATAAATACATGTTCCATAAGATCATAAATAATCATATCATTACCATGAAATGAAATGGGTATTATAAACATGTAATCATACCATAACCTGTGGAAAAGTTAGGGTTTATAACAATTTAATCATAAACATAACCTGTGAAATGAAGAGGGCTTCAAAATAATATAACACATGAGAGAGAAAAATATTTTATAAACATATAACCCATGAATGAAAAATGGTTTTCATAAAGACCATTACATTAAGAACAACCATTCAGTGAAAGAATATGAATGGAACCTTTAGATAATTTTCTAGAAATACATGATTAACATCAACATATGACATTGTAGATGGAAAATAATTTTGAAATATCTTTTAAAACAACATTTCATATGAAAATAACCTTTCTTCTCTGAAAAGATATTTTTAATGAATAAAACCATTTGGAAATAATATTCTTAGATAATTCCTTGAAAACTTATAAATAAGACTTCAAATCATTTTGAATTTTTTTACCCTGATATCTTATCGAAGAAGCATCAAAACATTTTAAAATAATTTTTATTTAAAAACATTTAAATATATCTGGAAAATGTTTTGAAAACATTTTAATTAAAAGTTAATTTTAAAACCTATAAAGAAAGATATAAAACATTTGGAAAACTATTTAGTTGAAAATAACTTTGAAAACATATAATGAAACATCGAAAATGTTTTGAAAACCATTTCATCAAAAATAACATTGAAAACTTATAAATAAATGATTAAATTTTCATGAAAACCATTTCATCGAAAAAAAAATTTACAAAATATATATAAATCTTTAAAATGTTTTTAAACACTTTTTACTTGAAAAATTATGAAAGAATCTTGAAAATGTTTCGAAAACCATTTACCATGAAAACTTATAAAATAATTTTGAGAACATTTTGAAATACATTTTCACTAGAAAAAATAATTTAAAAATTATAAAGAAATCATGGAAATGTTTCAAAATTATTTGTTTGAAAATTAATTAATATTTTTCAAAAATAAATTAAACATTAAAAATAGGAAAATAAGATTCACATAAATGATGGTGGTTATATATGTAAATGTTGTACGCGGCAAGAAGAACAATCCATTTGCACTGTAAAATGACAAAGAAATAATTCTCTGGAAAACAATAATAATAATCCCTTGAAAGCTTTGATAAATGAAAAAAAGTTAAAAATTTTATTTTAACGATTATAGGATTATTGTGGAATATTTATAGAAACCCTTTTTAAAAAACACGGTAATTGAGGAAGACTGATTTCTAACTGAAGATAGGGTAAAGCTGAGATCTATTAAAATAAAATTCTTATGTGCCAAAGAGTAGAAAAATATTATGAATATGTGAATATATTTTGAATAACCAGAGGATAATAAAATTCATGATTGTTCTTGAGATATGGATCATAATATTTCATTATAGGAAGCATAAAAACAATCTTGGGAAGTGATGAGATTGTCTCAAAAAACTCTTATAACTTGGTAACATTGGATCATAACTTCTATGTAAGAAAAGTAAGCTAAATAAAGCTAAAAATAACATTAAAATAATTATATTCATGATATAACAAGTAAATTGGAATTATATAAACTTCTAAAATAATTTTGGTGCATAAAAAAACATGAGTATCAAAGAATCCAAATTGAGACAAAATTATATTACCGATTTAGTATCTTTTAAATATTTAGCCCCAAGAAATAAGGATCATAAAATGGTTATGAAAATACCCATAAATTTAAGCATAAAAATAATTTAATAATTAAATTGGAAGTATACACACCACATTAAATCAATGGGTGTTGAATAAAGCATGTATCTCACGGAAATAAAAATTGTGATGAAATCCCCGTACCTTGGGTCTTGAATCTCTTTGTGCTCCTTAAATCCACCTATATAATAAAAAAAATATTTATTATAAATATTTTATATAACCACATTATTATATTTAATACCATATATTATTTTATTATGACATTATATTACCCTCTTGTTAACAATATTATGTTTAGGTTTCACTTCGGGTAATATCTGCTCTTCTCCATATGTGTCTTAATTTTTTATAACATTGGTCCTTATATTTATGTAATGATTTAAAGAATGTAAACCATGATATAGATATAATTTTTGTTCACTATTTTTTTATTACAAAAATATTTATAATATTTAATAATGAAATGGTATACAAAAGTCACGGATACGGTAAGTTGTATGTATGCATGAACGTTGTTTTTGTTTTTATTGTCGTATTAAAAAAAGTTAAATGACATATGGGTATATATATGTATATGGATAATGATTCCATTATAATTATTATATAATATATATCATATATGGTCACTAAAACCATCCATAATACATTCCATTTAGTGTGGGAATGAATCAAATCGCTTTCTGGGGGTGCTAGTCCACATTCCTCAAACAAAATTATTGTATTTAATCAAAATAAAAATATAAAGATAATTTTTTTAAAGGATGAAATAATATTAAATACATAATAAATATAATATATAAAATATAAAAATAGAGTGTCCATCATAATTCTTACAATGAAATGTTGTAAAGGTAAAATTAACAATCATCATTTCGTAGGGCGGTAGCATGCTATACATGTTAACAGTATGTTCGTTACCCATTAGATGAAAGTGTGTGAAAGTGTTAGTTGAACCATTATCATAACAGAATCAATTTCTATTAATGATTTTTATGTTTTTATAAAATCATTCAATAAGGAGAGTTTAGGGGTGGAGACAAAAAATAAAATAAAGGAGTTTGAGAGAATACAATACCTCTTAATTGGGAAACTGTTTTTTTTTGTTCCAAAATGATTTCTTGGATTTATTTTTATCCAAAGGGGTTCTTCAAGGAGGATTGTAGGGATTTTGGGAAGTTTATTGGTAATATCTTTTCCAAACCTATGTGTTTTGAGTGGAGTGAATAAGAGGGAGATGTGGTGTCCTTTTATAATGGAGGGGTGTCACTATTTTAATATTTTGAAAAAGGGAAACTGCACCCATGTTTTTTATTTAAAGTGGATAAAAGATTGATTAAATGTATATAAAAGGGAGTATGTCACTGAAATATGGCTAGAAAAAGGATTTTTCAGAATTTTATATGTCGTTTGGCCCATAAGGTTATGGTTTTGTCCCTTATTACGATTAATTTAACCTTAATCATTGTAATTAATATTAATTAAGTTCACAAATAATTTCTGTTAAAAACAAATTTTATCTTATTAGACAATATAAATTATCCTGAATCCAAATATGGATTCCATTTTTCAAAATTCTAACCAAAAAAGTAGATGAAATTAATTTAAAATTAATCATTTAGCCGGGTCAACAGTGAATGTTCTTAATGTAAAAATATTCAAATGATTGCTAATTATTTTAACCCATCTTCAAAGTAAAATTGATCTCAATGACAGAAATTTTATTAATTGATAAAAATATTATATAATTAATCTATGAAACCAATTTATAATATAATTTAAAATTATAAATAAATTAGGTGAAAAATATGTTATAAATTAAAATTCAGTATTTTTAACTATTCATTAATAAATGATACAATACAGAAAAATAAAAAAATAAAAAACATATTTTTAAAGTTTATATTTCAAATATAATGTTTATTTTTGACATATTAAATATAAAAAATTTCAATAATTTTGAGTTAATATGGACTCTCCTTTAAAAGGCGGTAAATGTAACGCCCCGACCCCAATTACCCTGAGCTGGTGCATTATTACATTTCAATGGCATGATCACAAAAGATCAAGTCTTGAAAGACTGATTAGTTTATTAGCCTTGGAAGTACTAGATACATTCATAAGGTTTACATTACATCCACAAATGGAAAACTACAACAACATTGTTTCCATAGAGAACACTAAGATCCCATAGAATTTCCCTGTAGGTCAGTCATAATATACTTCATCTCATCCTAATAAAAATAAAACATAGAAAGGATTGTGCTCAAATGATCAATAAGGATAACAATATAGTGGAAGTTTTCATAAATAAGAATAAAAAATTATTTCAATGTTTAAAACTAAAACAAAAGTCTTTTAAACTTGAACTTTATCATAATATGGAAAAGATAAAAATCAAATAAATGCCATTTACTTATTCACATTAATATTCTACTAGTCGAATAATCACATGACATATCAATAGCCACTTTCATAATGATGGAATGCCTAATGCTATACTTTAATAACAACATAGTAAAGGCCTTATTCAAAGACTACACATAATATTTTTACAAGGCCTTGTTCCAAGACACTAGTTTGTCTCATGAGACCAAATGATGCATTGAGGAGCTATAATGGGCTCCACCCATCACTTACTAAGTCCAATGCGTTCCTCATATGAAAAGGATTAAACATAACATAAACATTCGTATAAAACTAGAATATGAAATTTCAATTATTTATTTATAAACCATGAATGGTGTAAAAATAACACATCCACAGTCAAACATATCACAAAACCTTCAATACAGTATAGAAGTTTTGTAACATAATAAATAAACTTTAAATAAGATTAAAATCAATCAAAGGATGTTGAAATAGATGAAATCAAAACATTTTTGAGAAAAATATCACTTTCCATTTTGAAATCATTTAAAATTCAAATAATTATTATTGAAAACATTTATTTTGGAAATATTCTTTTAAAATTGTAATGGAAGCTTCGACGATGTTATAACGGTGGAAAATATCCACACCAACCGTATAAGTTAAAAAACATTCTTACCTTTAATTTGTCGAAAAGGACAAAAAGTACCTGGTTTGGAAAACGATGGAAAGATTCCTTTCAAAACATATAAGGTAAAATAAGGGTATAAATGAAATTACCCCATTGTCTAGTAAATAGTAAAAGTGTTTTGAAATATATTTTTATGAAACATGGATGTGGATGATAATGAGGTCCTAGTAGATACTTACGTAAAAACAACCTCGGATAATAAAGAGATTGAGAAATTAACACTTACGTGTACTTTTCCTTGGCCGAGGGTAGGTTAAAATCCTGTATAAAGTTGAAATAGTTGTTATTAAATTATAAAAGAATCATATACATTAATATGATATCATATATGATCTTTTAACATTGCTCTGTTGATAATATGTTACTATTATTGTTGTTTCGGGTGTTAACGGGTTCATTTTCCTTTATATTCATTCTTATGTGAGTCATATTTGTTATTGATGGGATGTATCTTATTCATATCCAGAATTATATATAGTCTTTAAATTTTATTTTTAATCATATAATGAAAATTAGTCTTGAATGGATATGATGGGGAATGAATCACATCACATTCGTGGGGACGGTAATCCGTACGTATGCATGAGCAACAATATCATTATTTTAATATTAAAATAATATATAATTGGATGATATATCATATATAAAGAATCATTATCATGTTATATTTATTATTTACATCAATTACACATCATTATTATAACCATCAAAATAATAATGTATTGAACAACAATTACACCACGACATGGAGACGGTAAGTCGTACGTACGCACGTATGGTGACATGTCATTAAAAGGATGGATAGAATAATGAATTTTGTTATACCATATTTATAATAACATCACAGTATATAGAATATACTGTATTTATTATTTTATAATGGAAACAACAAAGAAAAAGGAAGTGGAAGAAGAAAGGAACTTGAAAGAGGTGATGACGTATTTACCTCCTCTTTAGGTTCTTCCTTTTGATTTGATAAAAAGGGATACATAAGATGGATGTATGACTAAATTAAGGCCTTTAGGATGAATTTAGGATAGTTTAGAGGGTATTTGGGAAGATGTTTTCCGAGCCAAATGGCTTTGAAAGGGTGAATTAGAGAGAAGGGTGAGTGGCCTGTTATAAGAGTGGTGAGGGGTACCTTAGGAAAAGCTAGAAATATTATTTTATAATAAAATCATTTTCGTTTTATAATGGATTAAAAATGGATTATTTAAATTCTAAGGTGGGTATGGGTCGAAAGAAACTCAACCAATAGGTTTTAGATAGTTTTGGGTCACTATATTAACTTTATCTTTTAGATTTAACTCTTAGATAAATAGTTTGACATCTACCATGTCTCACATTATTTTTATATTATATGGTTAATTAATATACTATATACTTCCAAGAGAACCCCAAGGGGTTAATTAATGATACACCTATAATTATATAACTCTTTTGGATGAACCATAGGTTTTTAGGAATATAATATCAATTAATAATATAATATTTGTTTTAAAAACTCTTTTATGTCAATTTTGACACTATTTGGAATTTTGTTTTTGATAAATTCATAACAGCATTATTACTTCGAAAAAAATTCATCTAACCAACCATAATATGTCATATTACCCTAGAAAATTAGTGTAATTCATAAAAAGTCTCAAATTAGATTTTTTTGGATATTTATAATATCAATTATTTTAATATTTCATTAATAAGGTGATTACTTCATCATCATTGTGTCATAAATAAATTAAATTAGTTAATGTCTAAAAAATATAAATAAAATCCCATTATGTAGGAAATATCTTTATCTTTATAATTAATATTTATAGTAGGATTTATCTTATGTGTAACCCTATATTAAAAATGTTTTAGTTATTAAACTTTGATTTTAACCCGTTTAACTCTTCTTTGAATTAAATAATAATAAATGTCCTAATCTAATACAAGTGGACCAAAGACGTTCATATTTTATTCCTAAGGTTTTTTGGTCAAATTATACGTATCCAATAGAATTATGTCATGTGTTAGGGTAATAATAATATCATTTTTACCTTTAATTTCCAAATTTACTTTTAACCGTGGTAAATAAAAGTAAAAAGTTATTATTCACCAAAAATTATTTTAATCATATTTAACCACATTTTCCTTAATTATATCAACTGTGTCTCTCATATTTTTGAAATTCCACTCACAGAAGCAGTAAAATTAAGTTTTAATGAATTTGCAAATTCTCCTAGGAGGTTTGTAATAGACGGTGAAAAGTTCAATAAAATTTTTATATATCTAAAAATATTATAAACTCACTCCAATAAATTAAATTGAACTTATATAGGTATTATGTATCTATTTTGACCTAAAATTAATTTAAATAAAATAAATAATTATTTAAATAAAAATTTGGTTTTAAACAATAACTCAGTGTTTTTCACTATTTATTAAAAATTGAATGTTTTCAGAAAAATACCAAAAATTCACCCTAAGATAATTTTGATATTCTGAATCCAAAAATGAAGTCCATTTTGAAATTTTTAATCTATAAAATTTCAAAAAGTGGATATTAATATTCAGAATGGCTAGTTTGATTAGTTTTGGTGTGTTAGAACTCAAAGTTGCGTACAACACATGATAGTGTATTATTCAAAGGGAAACATACCATGGAAGCTTGGGGTGTTACATTATACCCTCCTTCAAATAATTTCTTCCTCGAAATTTCTCGAATATTACTACATAAAAAGGCTTGGGAGGTTCTTCATCATAAGTTCCTTGGGATCCCACATTGCCTCTTCCATATTATGGTTTCTCCATAGATCTTTAACTAGAAAAGTCATCCGGTTTCTCAACACTTATTCTCTTGTATCAAGAACCATGAAAGGCTCTTCGCAATAAGACAGATCGAGTTCCAGTGCTAATTTCTCATAGGTAAGCACATGCTTTGGGTCAGGCATGTATTTTCTCAACAGTGATATGTGAAACACATCATGAACTTTGGAGAGAATCGGTGACATTTCCAAACGGTAAGCTACAACCCCAATTCGTTCTAGAATTTTGAAAGGTATGATGTAACTGGGACTCAAATTACCCTTTTTACCGAAACATATAACACCCTTCCATGAAGATACCTTCAAGAAAAAATGATCTCCTAACAGAAATTAAAAATCCTTCCTTCGGTTATCGACATAACTCTTCTGCCTACTTTGAGATTCTTTGATGTGGGTTCGGATTATCTTCACATTTTCCATCGTTTCCACCACATGTTCTAGGCCTATAAGTTTTCTTTCACAAACATCATCCCAACAAGTTGGTGTGCGGAATCTCTTTTCATATAACGCTTCATATGGTTCCATATGAATACTTGAATGGTAGCTATTGTTATAGGAAAATTCTACCAAAGGTAAATATTGATCCCACATACCTTGAAAGTCAAGTGAGCCTGATATCAACATGTCTTATAAGGTTTGAAAAGTTTGTTCTGATTGTCCATCATTTTGATGGTTGTAGGCGAGGCTCAAATGAAGTTCAGTATCTAGGGCTTTCTGAAGACTTTTCCAGAATCTTGATGTAAAACATGGATCATGATTAGAAACAATCGATTTTGGTGCTCCGTGAAGGCTTATAACTTCATTAATATACAGTCCTGCCAACCGTTCAAGTGGTAAATCTTCTCTTATAGCACGAAAATATGCTAACTTGGTAAGATGATCAACAATGACCCATATTGCATCGTTCTTTCTAGGACTATTCGGTAGTCCCGTTAAAAATTCCATTATAATATTATCCCATTTCCACTCAGGTATGGGAAGAGGTTCCATGACTCCCCCAGGCTATTTCCTTCTAGCTTTAACTTGTTGACAAACCGTACATCCTGAAACAAAATCAGCAATCTCCCTCTTAATTTTGTCCCACCAAAAATGTTCCTTCAAATCTCTATACATTTTGGTTCCCCCAAGGTATATAGAGAAATTTGAGCTATGAGAATCATCCAACAATTATCTTTTTAGATCAGGTATATCAGGAACACAAAGTCTCTTCCCAAATTTCAAAATTCCATCTTCATATACAAAGTCACTCAATCTCCCATCATTCACAGCTTTAATCTTCTTTTGAAACTCTTCATCACCGGTCTGAGAACTCTTTATCCTTTCTAGTAAATATGGTTTGGAAACCATTTGTAAAAGTATTGATTTTTCAACTTCCAAGGTGATTCCCATATCGATCTTTACTAGATCCATTTATATAGGATCCTTTTCTACACTCATCTTGTTCAAAAATGCATGATCCTTTCTATTCAAAGCATCTTCCACCTTATTTTCCTTCCCTGGGTGGTAGTGTATTGTCTAATCATAATCCTTTATTAGTTCAAGACACTGCATTTTCCTCATGTTGAGTTCTTTTTGTGAGAAAATATACTTCAAAATCTTGTGATCAGTATATATCTCACATTTTTCAATATAGAGATAATGTCTTCATATCTTAAATTCAATGATTACAACTGCTAACTCAAGATCACGAGTAGGATAGTTTTTCTCATAAATTTTTAGTTGTCGTGATGCTTAGGCAATAACCCTATCATTCTGCATGAGGACACAACAAAGTCCTTTCTTTGAAGCATCGCTATAAATAAAAAACCCATCATTCCCCGATGGTAGAGTCAATATAAAAGCATTGACTAATATTCTCTTCAATTCTTCAAAACATTCTTCACAATATTTTGTCCAAACAAATTTCACCCCTTTACATGTGAGAAAGGTTAACGGGTTAGCCAATCAGGCAAAATTCTAGACGAAATGCCGATAATAACCTACTAAACCAATAAAACTGTGTACCTCAGTTATTCTTGTCAGTGTTGGCCCTTATTGGATTGATCTTGTCTTAGAAGGATTAATGGAGATTCCATCCTTAGAGAAGATATGTCCATGAAAAAAAAATCTCATGAATCCAAAATTCACACTTGATAAACATCCCATATAATTCATGTTTTCTAAGAGTCTTCAGGATAATGCATAAGTGATTTTCATGATCTTCATAGATTTAGGAGTTTACCAAGATATCATCAATAAATGCCACTAAAAAGTCATCAAGATATTCCTTGAAAACATTGTTCATTATATCCATGAAAACAGAGGGTGCATTAGTCAATCCAAATGGCATTACTGTAAACTCGTAATGCCCGTACCTGGTTCGAAATGTTGTTTTTGGAATGTATTCCATCTTCACACACAACTGATTATATCCAGATCGAAGGTCAATCTTTGAAATATATTGAGCTCCAGGCATTTGGTCAAACAAATCATCAATGTGAGGTAGGGGATACTTGTTCTTTATTTTTATAGCATTGATCTCTCTATAGTCAATGCACAACCTCAAAGATCCATCTTTCTTCTTAACAAAAATCATAGGTGTTCCCCATAGAGAAACACTTGGGAGAATAAATCCCTTATTACTAAATTAATATAGTTATTTTTTTAGTTCCACTAATTCCACAGTGTCCATTCTGTAAGGGGTCTTCAATATAGTCCTTGAACCAGGAATTAAATCAATGGAAAACTCAATTTCTCATTCTGGAGGATGTCCAGGTAAATCTTCTGGAAACACATCAACATATTCTTTCACAATAGGTACATACTCTATTTGAACATTCCTTTCCTCACCCACAGTTATTTCATTCTATTCCTTCCTAATAATTGAATTTAGTTGAGCTACTGGGGGTGGATCTAGATAAGAATTTGGTGGTGGCAATTCTGCTCTAAAGATAATGGGTTCTTTATCGTCGTAATAAAAAATTGTAACCTTCTTCTTCTTACAATAAATTTTCGCATCATGATCTGAAAGCCAATCCATACTGAGGATCATATCAAATTCAATCATGGGTATGATGATGATATCAGTAGATAAAGAAAATTTGTGTTCTCTAATGGGGACTGATTCACAAAACTTTTTTGCAATGATACTTCCCTTAAGAGTTTTGAATAAAAACTCCCTTATTAAATAAAATTGGAAATATATAATTTTCTTAGCAAACTGGGAAGATATGAAACAATGCGATGATCCAGAATCAAATAAAGCATTTTATAAGCTTGAGGAAACCATTAAATTACCTGCCACCATGTCTTTCGAAGCTTCAACCTCTGCAGTAGTGATAACATAAGCTTGTCCTTGATCCCTTGGAATTTTCTAAGGTAAGTTCCCCTGATGCTTAGGAAATTCTTTCACTTAATTCCCCCTTTCTCTAAAATTTTAGCATTCAACATATAAATCCTCTTTCTTCCCCTTGTAATCACAAGCATGGTTGCCTTTTTCACCACAAGTGTAACGGACTCCCATTCCCTTCAGGAAAGTACCAGGGTGTTTCTTCTCACATTTACTGCAGGATGGATATTAAACTTTTCCTTTCTTCCCTTTATTTCCATTTCCAAAGTGTTCAGAATATCTCTTCTTCTCTTACTTTTCTTTAAAGTCGTAAGACTTAAAGAATTATTTTTCTGTCTTGATAGCACATTAGACAACATCTTCATATGACGAGAAGGAATGTGAGATTAATACTCAACGAAGAAAATGTTTTAACTCATAAAAAAAACAATCAATATTACATCTTGGGTTACGTATATAATCTGTTGCATGCCTCTCTATCCTTGTAAAGTTATTTTCATACATTTGCGACATTATCATCCTCCTTTTGCCTTTGAATCAAAAATTACCTTTCCATATATACTCGATGGTCATGAGGAAAGTATGTTTCTAGGAAAATTTCATTAAACACACTCAATTCCAAATTTGACACTTCATCATCTTCCTTTGTGTTTTGAATCAATGACCACCATTGATCAGCATATACAGTGAGGCATTAAACTGTCATGACAACTTTTTCCCTTTCAGTACTCCCCAAGGAATGAAATATTTTCTCTAAGGAATTTATCCATTTCTCATCTACTAATGGATTTTTACTCCCATTGAATGTTGGTGGTTGTTTCCTCATGAATTTATCTAACATTGATCCTCCACGCTATGGATCAGGGTGTTCCATATGGGTAAGGTTATTATTCATAACCTGAGTGAGTTTTCCCAGTATGGTGATAAGCTGATCAGAACCAATTGTGTCACCAGCTCCACTATAATTATCTTGAGCAGGAGGGAAATCCCTACATGGAGTGCATGCATTGATGCGATTTCCATTCCGACCACTAGGTGCCATTTCTTAACAATGGCATAAACTGGATTACTTTATGAATCGAAATACATAATTCCAAACAAGTAAAACACTTAACATAAATTGAACCATTTATGGATATAATCCTTATTCATAAAAAAATTTCTTTGAAGAAGTATATACTCATAAATCCTTCATAATTTATTGTAAAGAAAATGAGAATTATCCTAAGAAAATCCCCCGGGAGTGTCATAACCAAGAGTGCAGCAAGACCCGTTGTCGTGCACCAGTTCTCGTTCAAGTCTAGCTCAAAGCGGTGTTTTCAGGTTTTACCCATAGGTACAAATGTGCCAAAGCCGCCTCTACCTACTAATATCTAGACAGGAATGTATTGCTTGTAAAGCTCACAAAATATATACAATACCAAAATTCTAGGAAGTTCTTCTATACTAATCATCAAAGTCTTTCTTAGGGTAATGCTCTCTAATCAGAGTTTATCTAAATCTAGATTCTATGGGTTGTACTAACCTCCCTCTGAAACCAACTGTAATGCCACGACCCCAGTTACCCAGAGTCGGTGCATTATTACATATCAATGGCATGATCACAAAAGATCAAGTCTCGAAGGACCGATTTGTTTTGTAACCTAGGAAGTACTAGATACATTCATAAGGTTTACATTACATCCACAAATTGAAAACTACAACAACATTGTTTCGATAGAAAAAACTAATATCCCATAGACTACCCCTATTGGTCAGTCATAATATACTTATTTGCATCCAAGGAAAAATAAAGCTTATAAAGGGGTGAGCTCAGATGCTCAGTATGGATAACAATATAAAGGAATCTTTCATAAATAAGAATAAACATTTATGGAAATGTATAAAACTAAAACAAAAGCCTTTTAAACTTGAACTTCAACATAATATGCAAATGATAAAAATAAAATAAATTCCATTAACTTATTCACATGGATATTCTACTAGTCTAATAATCACATGCAATATCAATATCCACTTTCATAATAATGGAATGCATAATTCCAGACTTTCATAACCACATAGTCAATGCCTTGTGCCAAGACTACAAATAATATTTTTTCAAGGCCTTGTGCCAAGTCACTAGTCTGTCACATGAGACCTACCGATGCATCTAGGAGCTTTAGTGGGCTCCACCCATCACATACTAAGTCCAATGAATTCCTCATATGAAAAGGTTTAAACATAACATAAACATTTGTATAAAACTAGCATACGAAATGTCAATAGTTTATCTATAAACAATGAATGGTGTAAAAATAAAACATCTATAGTCAAACATATCACAAAACCTTAAATACTACATGGAAGTTTTGTATCATAATAAATTAGCTTTAAATAAGATTAAAATCCATCAAAGAATGTTGGCATAGATGAAACCAAAACATTTTTTTAGAGAAATATCACTTTCTATTTTGAAATCAATTAAAATTAAAATAATTATAAAAGAAAACTATAATTTTGAAAATATTCTTACAAGATTTTAAGGGAATATTTGATGATTTTATAATGGTGGAAAATAGCCGCACCCACCGTATATGTTAAAAAAACATTCTTACCTTAAATTTTTCGAAAAGGTCAAAAAGTACCTTGTTTTGAAAATTACAGAAAGATTACTTTCAAAACATATAAGGTAAAATATGTGTATAAATGACATTAACCCATTGTCCAGTAAATAGTAAAAGTGTTTTAAAACACATTTTTAAGAAACATGGATGTGGATGATAAAGAGGTCCCAGTAGATACTTACGTAAAAACAACCTTGGATAATAAAGAGATTGTGAAATTAACCCTTACCTTGTAATTTTCCTTTGTCGAGGGTAGGTTAACCTACTATATAATGGTGAAATTGTTGTTATTAAATTATACAAGAATCATATACATTAATATGATATCATATATGATATTTTAACATTGCTTTGTTAATAATATCTTAGTATTATCGTTGTTTCAGGTGTTAACAGATTCATTTTCCTTTATATTCTTTGTTATGTGAGACATATTTGATATAGATGGAATGTATCTTATTAATATCCAGAATGATATCAAGTATTTAAAATTTATTTTTAATCATATAATGAAAATTATTCCTGAATGGATATGATGAGTAAAGAATCACTTCGCTTTCGTGGTGACAGTAATCCGTACGTACGCACGAGTGACAATATCATTCTTTTGGAATTAAAATAATATATAATTGGATGGTATATCACATATAAAAATAATTATCATGTTATATATATTATTTACATCAATTATACATCATTATTATACCTATCCAAATAATAATGTATTGAATAACAATTACACCACGACGTGGAGACGGTAAGACATACATACGCATGTATGGTGACATGACATTCAATGGATCGATTGAATAATGAATTTTGTTGTACGATATTTATAATAACATCACAGTATATAGAATACACTGGAGTTATTATTTTATAATGGAAACAACAAAGAAAAAGGAAGTGGAAGAAGAATGGAACTTGAAGGAGGTGATGAAATATTTACCTCTTCTTCAGGTTCTTCCATTTGATTTGATCAAAAGGGATCATTAGGTTGGATTTATTACTAAAAAAAGGCATCTAGGATGAAGGGTGGATAGTTGAGAGGGTATTTGGGAAGTGTTTTTCTGATCCAAATGGCTTTGAAGGTGTGAATTAGAGAGAAGTGGGAGTTCCCTTTTATAAGAGGGGTTATGGTAACCTTAGGAAAAGCTAGAAATATTATTTTATAATAAAATAATTTTCGGCTTCTAATAGCACAAAAATGTATTATTTAAAGGATAATGTAGAGATGGGTCAAAACCACTCAAAATCATATGTTATAGACACGTTTGGATCAATATATTACCTTTATCTTTTATATTTAAATCTTAGTTAAATAGTTTGACATTTACCATGTCTCTTTGTATTTTTATAATATATAGTTAATAAAATTACTATATACTTCCAAGAGAACCCACATGTGGTTAATTAATGATACACCTATCATTATATATGCATTTTTGCAGAACCTTAGATTTTTAGGAATATAATATCAATTAATAATATAATATTTGTTTTAAAAACTCTTTTATGTCAATTTTGACACTATTTGGTATTTTGTTTTTGCTAAATTTTTAACAGCATTATTACTTCGAAAAAAATTAATCTTACCAATCATTATATGACATATTAATCTATAAAATTAGTGGAATTCATAAGAAGTCTCAAATTACATTTATTTGGATATTTATAATATCAATTATTTTAATATTTCATTAATTATGTAATTACTGCATCATCATTGTGTCATAAATAAATTAAATTATTTGTTGTCTTATATATATAAATAAAATACCATTATGTAAAAAATATTTTTAGATTTATAATGAATATTCGTAGTCTAATTTATCTTATATGTATACCTATATTAAAAATTCTTTAGTTATTAAACGTTGATTTTAACTCTTTTAACTCTTCATTGAATTAAATGATAATAAATGTCCAATTCTAATCCAAGTGGACCAAAGAGGTTCATATTTTATTCCTAATGTTGTTTATGGTCGAATTATACTTATACGATAGAATTAGGACATGTGTTAGGGTAATAATAATATCATTTTCTGCTTAATTACCATATTTACTTTTAACCATGGTAAATAAAACAATAAAGTTATTATTCACCAAAAAAAATTCGTCAATAAAAGAAAAAAGTTAACATTCATAAAAAAATATTTTCATCTTATTGAACCAAATGTTTCTTACTAATATCAATTGTGTCTCTAGGATATTTGAAATTCCACTCACAGAAGAGGTAAAATTAATTTTTATGTTAATTTTCAAATTCTCCTAGGAGGTGTGTAAAAGACGGCGAAAAGTACAATAAAATTTTTATATATCTAAAATTATTACAAACTGACTCTAATGAATTACGTTGAACTTATATATGTATTGTGTATCTATTTTGACCATAAAAATTTTAAATAAAATAAATAATTATATAAATAAAAATCCGGTTTTAAATAATAACTCAGTGTTTTCACTATTCATCAAAAATTGAATGTTTTCAGAAAAATACAAAAAAACACCCTAAAATAATTTTGATATTCCAAATCCAAAAATGAAGACCATTTTGAAAGATAAAATTTATAAAATTTCAAAAAGTGGGTATTACTATTCATAACAACTAGTTTGATTGGATGTGGTGTGTTAGAACTCGAAGTTGCGTACAACACACCCTATTGTATTATTCATAAGGAAACATATTACGGAAGATTGGGGTGTTACGGTAAAACTAATATTATAAAAATATAGGTTTTAATCATACAATTGGGGTTATTATTATGTTATACCTATCAGACATATTGTATGAATGTAAAAAATATTTGATTGAATACATAAAATATATATTACATTAACATCAATAACTAATTATAATTAATTTAATTTATTATTTTAAAAATTCTTAACATAATAATATTTGCATTTATATTGAATTGGGTTTCATATTCATTTATAATTAATTGGTAACCTATTAATTCATCTTATATTTGTGTAAAATATGTATTCTAATTAATTAGTTAATAGTATTCATAACTACTAATTTAACATCTAGGTTATATCTTATTATATTATGTAATAAAAATTTAACGATATAGTGTTGTTCGGTAAAACCTAGTCTTATGTGTAACACAATACGTCGAGGAAATTCATTATTGGGTGTAAAAAATGATAACCTCAATGTTCCTTGTAGATAAAGGTAAAAAAATGAGTTTAGAGCATGATTAACTTGGTGTGGTGTATATCGCAAGCCAAACCAAGAAAATTAATATAAAATAAACTATATTTAGTGTTACATGAAATGTAAAATATAAAAAAGGTAAAATTAATTTCTAAAAAAATATACACAAAATTTCAGGGTGCTACATTCTACCCCCTTAAAATGAATTTCTCCCTCAAAAATCTTCTGGGTTATCACTGTTTTTAAACATTAAAGTTTCATTGATAGAAACCCACTTTGTAAAAGTGGATACTAAAACTTCCATTAAAAATGGAATGTTAGAACCATAACAGTTACCCAATGATTTATATAAATAGGTTTACACATAATAAAGAATATTATGGGAGTAAATATTGGACATGGAGGAAAAGCATAAATACTTATAGGGACTAATTAAGGTCATAAATCTGAAACAAGTGAACAATCAATGAAACATTGAGGCCCCCAAAGTCATAAATCAATGATGATTTCAAAGAACATCGGTTTAACATAATTATGGTATTTGGAAACCAGATTTTATTTTTATCATTATCCTAATATTGCATTATTATTTTATTGAATAAGAACATATGGGAATTTAATTACTTGATATATTTATATAAAAAAAATTCTATTCTTTAGTTGTGATTTTTTCTGTTTGTAAATATCCATTAATTCAGAAAATTGTTTTCTAGAAATTAATATTGATGCCTAAAGTACTAAAATACACTTTTAGGAGATCTTATGTCCCATAAAAGAATAAAAAGTATAACTATTAGTCTCTAACTATTTTTCAAAATCTATATTGTTAATATATTAATTTATAAACATAAAAAGTAACTTTATATGTTCCTCATTAATAATTATTCAGAAAATATAATCAAATAATAACCTGAACATCACATAGGCTAGCGGTAGGCATAAAAATCATACCATCATTCGGTCATGGGATCAAGATCCACGACCTTTCCAGACATGATTGGTTGTCACCCAACATACATGATGTCCTTTTCTAAAATCACAATAATATAAGTTCAAAAATAAATATTTTGTACATCCTTGAAATAAGGTTAACCACTAAATATACTTTTAATTAAGGTTTTCAATATAAACGTAGTGCATAAATATTTACCCACTATTTTAACTTGTAGTTTTAATTAATGGTTAACAATATGACCCTTATAAAAGGTAAAAATCCAAAACTTTTTGGGGAATGCCTTGAAATAATCTTAACATTGATTCCCATGTATATCATAATGTATCTCTCCGTTGTCACATTCCAAATGCATGAATACCCTCATCATATATTCTCTTGAAAATTGGTAATAACCTGAATTTCCATAAGTAAATATAGAAAACATGCATGCTTCCTTATTCCATAGCTTATTGGATATATTAAATAAATCCAGTAAGTGTTAAACCTAATCCATTATAGAATAAAATACTTTTCAACAAATCCTTAATTAGTTCTAAGGTAATCTGTACATTCCAATTTACTTATATCCAACATATATATATATCTAAATAACATTATCATAAGATACCAAACTGATTAGGGGTTATATTTCCCTTAATAATGATTTTTACATTTACATAACCTTTCAGTTATATCACTTTTATATTCCATCGTATCCATTGAATGTATTATTGTAAATCATTAGTGAAATAAATAAAGTGCACAATACTTAAATATTTCACCTTTCATAATTATTGAATCCAAATAATTAAAAACTTTGATTACATTATCATTGTGAAATTAGTAAGGCTACATAATCCCATTAAATAATACATCTTTCCCATCACATTTCTTATATAGACACATATTCATCAGCAATGTGCCAATTACTCACACCACCTTATTGATTCCCTTCATTATGCTTCAGCTTGGGAAATTGAGTTGAATAATTATTATTTATTCCAAAATAAAAACACAAAACCATCGATGGTCTCTTAAAGAGGCCAATATTCTCATCCATTTCGTTAACTGAACTCTTCAATTTTTCCCTTACATTTATTTTCTTTGTGTCCTTTACCACAGTTAAAACATCTTCTTTTTCCTTAAAGACATTCAATTACGTGATTCTTTTAACATTCTTAATAGAATGGAAAACTAATATTCTTTATTACATGGAATCCATTACAAAAACTCTTAGATAACTCTTTCATTATATTCCTTGGAGAGTCCAAGATCTGGTTAAGGTTCATGTTGTTAATAATGTTCCTTGAAAACGGATTAGGAATAATCAAAACATCTTTAACCTCAATGATCATCTCACTTGACATATCATTAGAAAATTATCCATAAAATTCAATGTTAATCTAGTTTCTTCTATTTCGTATTAATGACTAAAACTAGAAGCATAGTGTGAGCATTACTTATCACAGCAGAAAACCACATGGTCATGAAAAGAATTACATATAGGACGCTTAAATAATAACACCTTCCTTAATCTTTGAAACCCTTGTTTCATTCTTGGTTTTTTATTTCCAACTTATATTTAAATCCTTAATGATGGTTTATGATGTGTTTTGTTAATTTCCAAAGAATATCCCCTAGGAGTGTCAAACCATGTTTGTAGCAAGGCCCATTTTCAAAAAACAAATTACCCTGAGTCAGGCCCGAAACATCTTGTTAGAGTTCTCACACTTAGGTACATATGTGTGAGATCCACATCTACTAATAGGATCCAGACATGGAAGTATTTCTAAGAATCCACTCACTCTATCCTTCACCAAAATTCCATGACATTTTCCTAAATGTTAACTCATCCTTATACTTATCAATAGAAACATCCCTATACATATCCTCATAAATATACATAAGGATCCCAGTAATGTTTTCTCATCCTATTTTCCAAATGTTAAATAATCATTTTATCTTATGGAAACTATAGAGACCCTCAATTTTCATAAATTAACATTTCATAACTTTTGTGTAATACTTCAAACATTATACAAACAACCCCAAAAAGACCATACTATTCAAGTGCCATTGGAAACATGGAAACATAAAAACAAGTAAATATATGAGAAAATCATATCATACAAGGTTTTTCCTGACTAGGAACCTTCTTATACACATCCAAAATAATACATATATTCATAACTTTTGGGAGGGAAACATAAAACGTGGTGATCATAGATGCTCAATAAAGGTAAAAAAATAGATATGTAAGCATAATCATGAGAATAAGGGTATGATAATATGATCATGAGAATAGAATATCACACCCTACATATAAAAGATCATTAACATGAATCCTGGCATAAAGCTTGGTTGTTCATAAGACATGAATCATAAGAAGATAATGAACAGAATCCATGAAATCATGAAATATGAATAACATATGTAATTGTGGTAGACACATAAGCATATAATATGATTTTAATCGTAACAAATAAATCACTTCCAAGACCATCTTAGTAGTATGGGTTCACTCCCCATAGCATCTTGGCAGTCATGGTTCACTACCATGGCCATCTTATTAGAATTCGTTTGAACCTCATACTATCATGGTGGTCATGGTTCACAACCATGGCTATCTTAGTACTCAAGTTTTATTATCATGACCATCTTAGTATATCTCCTGAGATAAAAATCATTACCCAATGAATTTTGGGGAGATATATGTCACACCCATCTCATAGTGAAATCATACATACATGTTCCCCAAGGTCATAAAAAATCATACCATAATCCATGAAATGAAATGAGTATTATAAAAATGTAATCATATCATAACTTATGGAAAATGATATGTTTCATAATAATTTCATCAAAAAAATAACCCGTGAAAAGATGCAGGTTTCAAGAGCATATAACCCATGAAATAGAAATAGATTTCATAAACATATAACCTATGAAAAGGAAACTGTTTTTATAAAGACCATCCAATTAAGCATAAGAATTCTAAGAAATAATATGAATGGAATCATTAGATCATTTCCTAGAAATGAATGTGTCACTTAAAGGTATATTATCTTAGATAAAAAATAATTTTTAAATATCTTTTAGAAAATAATTTCTTAGGGAAAAGTTTCTTTTATTTTTTGAAAGAAGATTTTTAATTGATAAATTTTTTGAAAATATTTTTTTATGAAATACCTTTAATACTTATAAATAATTATTGAAATCATTTTGAAAAACTTTTTCCAAGAAACATATAGAATAATATTCAAAACATTTAAAAAAAATCTCTTTGAAAAAACATGGAAAACATTAAAAGAATGCATGAAAATGGTTTGAAAGATATTTTACTATAAATACATTTTAAAACATTTAATGAAATATTGAAAACATTTTGAAACCCATTTCTTCGAAAATTACTATGAAAATGTATAAAGAAACATATAAAATGTTTTGGAACCCATTTCATTGAAAATAACATTGAAAACATATAAAGAATCATTTAACAGTTTTTAAAACCCATTTCATTGAATATAACCATGAAAACATATCAATAAAGCTTTATAATGTTTTTAAGCCCTTTTTACATGGAAAATTCTGAAAGAAGCTTGAAATTTTTTTGAAAACTATTTCACTTTAAAGCTTATAAAATATGTTTGAAATCATTTTGAAAACAATTTTACCAAAATAAAATACACTGAACACATATTTACATATATATTTAAAATGTTTTTCAATCAATTTCATTGAAAATTATCTAAAAAGGCATTTTAAAAACTATCCTTTTAAATATGAAAAATAAACTTTATAAAAATAAAAAAGGTAAATTCGTACATGTTGTACAAGGAAAATAGGAAAAACCATTTTCAAAGTAAAACATTAGAAAAATAACTTTTTTTTTAAATGAAAATAATATTTGTTTGAAAAAATTGGTAAAAGAAAAAAGGGAAAAAATTTCTCAATGATTTTATGAGAATGGTAGAATATTATTGGGAACCTATTTTAGAAGACATTGTATTGAGGGAATGTAGATTTCTGACTGATGGGAAGGTAAAATGAGGTTTTCTTAAAAACAAATTCTCATGTACCAATAAGTAAAAAAATGGTTCCAATACAAGAAAATATTATGAATAACTATATGAAAAGAAATTTCATGAGTTTTTTTTTGTGATAGGGATAATAATATTTTATTAAATGAGTCATAAACTTAAACAATCATGAAAATTCATGTGATTGTTTCAATAATATCTTATACTGTGTTATCTAGGGATTATACTCTCCTTGTAAGAAAGGAAAATTAACTATATCCTAAAATATAATGAAAATAAGGATATTCAAGATATAAAAAGTTAAAGAGAAGTATATACTCCTATAAAATAATTTAGGTGAATAATAAAACATGAGTCTCCTGGAAGGAAAATTGAGACAAAACTATTTTATAGATTTGGTAACTTTGGAGACATAAATACCATGAAATAAAGATCATAAAATGTTTATTTATATACCAATAAATTTATAAATAATAACAATTTAAGACATCCACATGAAGTATACACAACACAAAAAAGGAATTGGTGGTGAATAAAGCATGTTTCTCATGGAAATAAAAAGTGAGATGAAATCCCCTTACCTTGGGTTCTTCCTCTCATCGTACTCATTCAGACCACCTGTATAATAAATTTATATTTATTATAAATATATTAATTAACCATATTATTATATCTAATAACATTTATGGTTTTATTATGACCTTATATTACCCTCTTATTAACAATCTTATGTTAAGGTTTCACTTCGGGTCATATTTGCTTTGTTTTTTCCATGAGTCTTAATTTGATATATCTTTGGAGTTTATATTTATATCATGAACCATATTATGTAAAACATTATATAGATATCATTTATAATCAGTATATGTGTATTATAAAAATCTATTCAATATAGAGGCATTAAATGGAATACATCATTCATGGAGATGATAAGCCATGCATACGCATGAACGTTGTTTCCGTTTTTATTATCTTATGGAAAGAAAGAAGATAAATGAAATATATATATATATATATATTTATGTATACATATAATTATTCTAGTAGAATTATTATATCATATATATCACATAATTTTACTAATCTAATCTTTAATACATTCCTTGTGCTGTGTGAACGAATCACATCGCTTTGAGGTGGCAGTAGTTCACATATCCTCTAACAAATTAAGATATTTAAGCCCAAGAGGATGTATAAAGACATGTGATGAAAAATAATAAAATAAGATTAAATAAATAATAAATATAATATAAAACATATAAAAACATATTTTACATCATAATTTTCTCCATGATATTCAGTAAAGAAAAAATAAAAATTCCTCACATCCCAAGGTGGTAGTTTGCTTTACATGTAAATTGTATGTTCGTTACCCATTAGATGGAGGTGTGTGGAAGTGTAGGTAGAATAAATAGAATAAAAATTACTCTTATATTTAATATAATGTTTTTTTTATACAAACATAGAATAAAGAGAATTGAGGGGTTGGATAAAGAAAATAAAAGGATCTTGAGAGAAGACATTACCTCTTAATTGGGTAAGTTCTTTTGGTCTATGCCAAAATGATTCATTGGATTTATTTTTCCAAAATAGAGGAGTCAGGGAGTAATGGAGGGATTTTGGGAATTTTATTGGGAATATATTGGCCAAACCAAAGTGTATTGAGTGGTGTAATGAATATGGAGAGTTGTTGTTCTTTTATAATGTAAGGGGAGCGACACTCTTGTAATATTTTTGAAAAGGGAAACCCCACCCACGTTTTTTTTATTGAATGTTGATACAATTATTATTCAAATTATAGAAAATGGAAGATATGGTCTGAATATGGGTATAAAATGGCATTTGGAAATGATTATATGTCTTTTTGGTATTTAAGGTTATGGTTTTGTCCCTTATTAAGCTTAATTTAACCTTTATCATTTTAATTAATTTTAATCACTTTCACTAGTATTTTTGGTCAAAAACTAATTTGATATTGTTAGATCATATGAAATTTTCTTATTCCAAAAATGGAATCCATTTTAACAAATTATAATCACATAAGTGGCATAAATTAATTTAAAATTAATCCTATAGTTTTGTCGAAAATATAGGTTTTCAATTTAAAAACATTTAATGGTATGCTACGTTTTTATACCAAATTCCAAATTGAAATTGATATCAATGACCTAAATTTTATAAATATATAAAATATTATATAATTAAACTTTTAAATCAATTCAAAAAATAATTTATCCTTATAAATAAATTAAATTAAAAAAAAAATTGAATTAAAAATTCCATATTTTAAAATATTCATTAAAAAATAATACCTTACTAAAAATTTCCAAAACTTTATCCTATCCTAATTTTTATTTTTCCATTTAAAATATAAAGTTTATTTTGACATATTAAATCAATAAAATTTCTATATTTTTTATTTCAAATTTGTTCTCTATTAAATGGTGGTAAAACTACTATTATTAAAATATAGGGTTTTAAGCATAAAATTAGGTTTGTTCATATCTTACATCATTCAAAAAAATTGGATGAATATCAGAAAAAAAAACTATCAAATGTATAATATATATATTATATTTATATCAGTCAATATTTATAATTAATATAATTTATTTGGGTAAAACATACTTATAAACATAATAATATTTTCCTTTATATTCATCCAATTTTTATATTCATTTCTAATTAATTTTTAACCTATGATTTCATGTTATATTTTTGTTAACCATATATTTTCATAAATTAGTTATTATCATTCATAACCTCTAATTTAACCTTTATGTTATATCTTATTATATTAAATAATTACATTTTAATCATATATTGTTGTTTAGTAAAACTTGTTCTACTGTGTTATGTAACCCATCAAGTAAAGTGATTGGTGAATGTATCACAAGATAACATTGATGTTACATCTAGGGAAATATAAATTTTTTGTTGCGTGTATTGTAAAATTTTAATGGTTTTTCATATAATTCAATCCAACCATAGTGCTTTAATATAAAATAAACTATCTTCTATGTTTCGTGAAATAGAAAATATCAAAAAGGTTAAATTAATTTGAAAAAACTTAATCCAAAAATATCTGGGAGTTACATAAGTGGGGTTTTGTGTGTGGATAGATGAGTTTGAGGATACTGATTTTTTCTTCTTTGTATTGTATTTCATCATTATTTATGCTCTGACCTTGATTTTCATCAAAGATGATCCCTCCCCTTGAGTGATAGGGTGAAGGCATGTGTGGTGTTATAATATATGGTATGATACCTTACCCTAGGTGAGATGGTAGTGGTAAATACGTAATATAATAATATACCCCTAGTGAGAGGTGATAGATTATGATTTGATATAAGACATTACCCTTAATGGGAGGAAAGTGGATAGGATACAACATGAGACCAGAACATGAGTTAGATTGTAGTGGTTAGGATGTGATATGAGACCATATCCTAAGAGAGAGAGAGTAGTGGTCTAGATGTAGTATGAAACATACCCATTAGAGAGAGTGTGTGGTGGGCTGGGATGTGTTGTGAGACCTTTTCATGGGATAGAGGGTAGTGTTATGATACATAGTACAACATGTGGTATTTGACATCACCTTGAGTGAAAAGGTCACAGTATGTGATTGGAAAACATATCAAGAGGTAGTATAGGACCCTAACCTGAGTATGTAGGTAGATTTCAAGGAATTGATGTAGGAAACTAACCCTTGTGACGTGGTACTAGTTTTCTAATATGGGGAGATGATGTCTTCTACCGATATTGGCTTGCTTATTTATTCCATGGAATGTGTGTTCTAGATTAAGAATCACTACTTCTAGGCATTTTACATTGGATTTATTCAGGGAACCAGAAACATCTGATAGTTCTTTATCCCAAAAGGGACCTGCTTTCCAATTGCAGGCATTCATTATGTTTGAACTGGTGATACATAAGAACATGCATTGGTCAAGAGGTTGAGCGGCCAGACTCATCACACCCATTTGGGGGGAATTATTGTCTACTCTGGGACGCTCATTATAGATTTGAGATCATTTCATGAATGATTAATAATTCACCAAATATAAAATTGGTTTCCCATAGATTTTGGAATCAATTATTATCATGTGTGAAATTTAGAATCATCCATTTGTATTTGAGGTTCTTCAATTATAGATATATCCATATGTATTTGATGTTCTGCATCAATGGTATCCTCTCATATAGTATTTAGAGATTCATTTAATCATTGTTATGATGATACTAGTTATTAATCCACTTAGTGGGGAATTCTGGAATTTATTATCGTCCAGGGAGACAAAGGTTTGTTTTGATGTTAGAATCATACCCAAATATGGGAAACATACATATCATAGTGAAATGAATCAGAACCCTCGTATTTTGGCGCAGCTTAACGAGACACATCATACCTTTTAAGGTCATGTGATAAGGACCTAACCATATAGTTTAATGACATGTGGTAAGGATATCTAAACAGTAGGAGATTAGTCAGGGTTTGGTGTGGTACTTATGCCTAATCAGCCCAAGGAACTTGGAAAGAATATGGGATTCCAAGTAATATTAGGCCCTATTAAGAATACGGCCCAAGAAGAACAGGTTTGATTTGAATTGTTGGGTTTGAACATCAAGTTGGCTTCCTGCGTAACCCATTTGGAGGGGAATAATATCCCATGTACTTCTATATGTCTTATAGGAGAGTGTAGTCCTTTGATAGAAATGGGTTTTATATTACCTATTGAAAATAATGCCTTGATAATTTGGGGGGTTTAAGATAGTGATTATTCTTAAAGAGGATGGCCAGATTAAAGGAATTAGGGTTGGATTCATGAAGAGGATATCCCGTGAGATCGGTCCCTGAGAAGGCTTCCATTGTATCCCAAATACAGTGGTAATCGTAGTACTCATAGTTTATTCATGTTTTATGCAATTGTTGTGATAATGAAAAATCTCTAAGCCCATGTGAGTCATGTTCGGTGTGAGAAACAAAAGGATGTCATAGATTAAACAAAATGAACCTACACTTTTCCTCCTCCATTGTCTAGAGAAGTCGTGGCTACGGCAGTGACAATGGAAGAGGGTGAGGAAACCATTGATGAGGGTTATGTGATGTGACATCCCTCTATTCTGCTTAAATTTTAAAAGGGTCCAATGTAAGGAAGGAGTGATGGTGAATGAAGTAGAGATGAGCAATACTGCAACTTACAGCTTGAAAGGATTGGGTCTTACACTAGTATGGCTACCCTAAAATTGATCTTGGTAGGATAGGGAGACTTTTACTTTACTTAAATGGAATATTAAGTGGGAATCGTACCATCCCTACTAAAGACCTGATGTTCTGGGACATAGAGATGAAAAGGGGAGGACATCACCCAAACCATAATCCTCTAAATTGGGATCTTCCCAACATTGTTCTTGGGAGAAAGGTTCATGGTAATGTGGATATAAAAACATATAAACACTCCATGAACCCAAGCCCAATTGTGCAACAATTATGGGAAATTTCTGATGGTGGATATACAAACCCAAATAGGAGACATGCTGATGTTCCTTTCCCAAAGGTTTGATAAGTTAGGAGGTTTTAGTGGAATTTTCAAAAAAAATCCCCTTAAAACAAGGGATACAATGAAGATGATTCCTTGCTATGAATCGCTCTGAAGAAGGCTTGATGGCTTGTAGTATAAAGGGTGTATGAGAATCCAAGAGGGGTGCCCATGTAATTATTGGCGTGCATGTATTGGAACGCAAGTAGGATTGGGAAACTCGATGTTCACTTAGGTTATGAACAACCTAGATGTTAATATTTGGGCAAGAACTAACTCAATCTTTCAAGAGTATTCACAGGTATTTCTAGATGTGGGGTGCCCAAGTTCTTGTGAGATGAATAGGTGGCACACAAGTGTTTTTTATTCAGGGAGGTGGGTCACCTCAGGCGTGAAATTGTAATGGATTTCAAACACAAAAGGAACTTAGGTCTTATAATCCTTCTTCAAATCCTCCACTCTAGGTGTTAAAGAACTACTGTGAATGTTTCTGAAAAATTGAGCGAAGAACTAGGGTGACTATAGCAGCAATTAGGATTCAGGTAAATTTTTCCATACAAATAAAGTCCCAAGGGATTATTTATAGGCAAATAAGTGACCATGGGTGAAAGGAGTTTGGGTGCATAAGTGGATTGCATGACAGAATTGTGGCGCCAAAGTGCCTTTGCATGCTGATGGTGATTTGGCTAAACTGGGGTGTCGCTCTGAGGACTTATCCAAAAGAAATTACTCCATTCAACTCCAACATGGTGGGATGTACGTGTTTGGGTGTAGGTACATTGGGCACCGCTTTGGGGAGTTGGCAAAATTTATTAATCCATACCATGGGGCTATTCCCCCACACCGTGGTTTAGGATCACTATCGGGCTATGGTCTCAGCCTTTTGGGCTAGTTCCTTCACTAACATCACTGACCCCCATGAAAAATACAGAGTCGCCCCATGAACTTTTTGAGCCCATTTGAGGATTGGAGAAAATTGCATGTAACACATTTCATGGTGTCTAAAAAATCCCCCCCATTAAAATTTAATTCGTTTGGAATGAAATGAATTTTTTTTTCTAAGGTAAAAGTAGGACACTTTGATACAATCCATCATCATTTGATTAGATTTGGAGCCGCATTAAGTTTGGTAGGATGCTCGAATGATTTCATAAGCCATGGGGCCTAGTGAGCATAGTTTAATTTTTTATTGGGTTATATAGATACCCCCCCCCCCCACAAACAATGTATCTTTTCACTTTTTTTGTTCTATATTACCTAAAATGTACTAAAATTTATGTTTTATGAGATGGGAGTCAACTTTTGCCCATATTTCCCTTTTTGGGTTTCCAATCAGGCAAGTACCACGTCAATTGTTGTTGGGAGTTTAGAGTCATGCATTATGGACTAGAAAATTCTAGTGTCTACAGTAGAACATCTTGGACCATGTATTTTTAAATTTGATCCCAAACAGGTCTCAATGGATAATAATTGCGCTAATATTCTTTAAATAATTCCTAGGGGAATCCTGAGTCATGATTTTTATGGTCACCAAAACACTTGTATAAATATAAAGGAGGTATTTTCAAAAAAAAAATGAGGATACCATTATTTGAAAAACCAGTTATGGGGGTTCAATTATGTAGGGCCAACTAGGGAATATTTTTTTACAGTCAAATAGTGGCATCTTTTGACCGTCATGCCTTTTATGTAGGAAAATTTTATACAAGACCTCTGGGGGTACGAACTTCATAGTCAAGAAAAAGAGCTCTTAGGAATTTAACATTTTACTATTGATAGAAAAGGGAAAATAATATTTATGTGAATAAAGACCACTATGGGTGGTTTTTCCACAGAAGGGCTTTTAATAATAAAGGGTTATCTTTGCTGACATATGTCATGAATAGGAAAACCCCTTCTACTCGAAATTGATGTATGAGGAATGGTTAAAATTTGTCAAAAATGGGAATTTTTGATTCCTGATAACATGTTTTATGTCATGCAGTGAGGATATTGTACTGTGCGGTTTTAAGTCATGTAGGGAGGACATTGGGTGGCTTTAAAATAAGGTCTTTACCTTTAAACAGTGGTTTGAGATTCTCTAATTTTTTATAATTTATTTTTGAAACATATTACCATGTTCATGTATGTAAAGGAATAATTATAAACTGTGATTTGGAAATTTCTGTATCTGAAGACTGATATGGGAAAAGGTATAAAGGCATTATAGAATGACTTTTCTAATATCAAAGTTACCATTATTTGAGAAACCCGTTGTCGAGGCTGTATTATGCAGAACCAACAGGCGAAAATGTTTTATATCTAAATAGTGGCATCATTTGACTTATAGGACCGTTATGTAGGAAAATTTATGCAATTCCACCTAGGGGCATGTACTACATAGTCAGGTAAAAGATCTCTCCAATATTTGACATTCTATTGCTAAAATATGAAGTGAGCTGATGGATATTCAAATTTTCCATAGCACAGAGTTTGGTTAACTGATAAAGGTACCTTAATAAGGAAAAAGTATTTCAAATCATGATTTTCAAATAATTGGAAGAATATGATTTCTATGAAGGGCTGATCCAAATTTAATAAATATGGTGTCTATAGTTTTAGGTCATATGACTAAAATCAAAAATGGAAACAATTGATGATATGTGGTCAAGTGATCCAAGGTCATTTCATATTTCTTCGAACAAATGGAGTGGAAAAATGTGTAATCCACGATATTGAAGACATTCGGATTGAGTGAAATGTAATGGGGCCAATATACATGAATTCCTACTTTAAAATATAGATTCTTGTATATTTTTATCAAAATTTGAAGGGGAAAAGGACAGTTTAACCAACAACTAAATTACCATTATTTGAAAAACTCGTTATGGGGACTGTATTATGTAGGGATGACTTGGGAATATGCTTCATAGCCCGATTGTGGGAAATTTTGACTAACATCCCTCTTATATTGGAAAGTTATTCAAGTCCACCTAAGGGAAGTACTACATTGTTAAGAAAAAGAGTTCTCAAATATTAATAACTCGGTCACCAAAAACCGTAAGAAAAATTTTGAAGATCTGAAAATATTCAAAATTATGATTTTCAAATATAAAGGGGTAATTCTCAATACACATGAGAAATATTTGAATCAAATTTTCCATGCGTTTGGTGTCATTTACATAGATCTATCTCACATGTAAAATAGATACTTTCCTTATTTCCTTTGAATAAATATTATGATGTGCGGTTAAGTGTCATGCAGCGAGGATATGAAGTGATTCCGCTGTAAAAAAGGGAATATTGTGGATAGACCAGGGAATTAAACCCAGGTCTCACTATGTATCTCATATAGATGAGAATCAATCCATACGTAGTTCTTTAAACATTCCCTATGCAGGTTTGATTCATACATAGGTAACAAAGGGGTTTTTTATTGTTGTTGGGCCCAAAATTGATAATATAGGTGTCTCTATGTATCTCATTTGGATGAGAATCATTCCAAACATAGTTCTTGAACAATAATTTTTCAGACCAATTGAGTTTGATGTGGGAGACATGAGATTTTAACACATCATGGAAGAATAGTTAAACATAAGACACCAAATGGTATGAAGATCAAACCTTGTATCATAAAAGAAAACTACTTATAGATTTGGTTCATATAAAGAAATAAAGGGAAATAAATATTTTTGTGGTTGCGGTTGGGACCATGATTGGAGGTCCATGCATCTCTACGTATCTCATTAAAAATGAGAATCAAGCCACATGTAGTTATTGAAATGAGGCCCCTATGACGATCTAATTCAGAGATAGGAAGAAATGCAATTCATGTGCCACTAAGGAGTACCAATGATGTCAATGATGTTGTAATACAGAAGATCATAACATAAAATATAGAATATGTTAACCGTGCAATTTAATGTCATGTAATGAGGACAAATGATGTCATGTATTTTAACGTCGTGTGACAAGGACAATGATTCTATGCATTTTATCATCGTGAAACATGGATACTTTTTTTATGTAGTTTAATGTCTTTAAACTAAAACATTGTACTGTGTGGATTATAGTCATGAAGAGAGGATATTTTGTGTAGTTACACAATGTATTTCTTCAATAATCTAACATTCGTTAGAGTTTTAATATTCTCTCTATCCATTGAGATTAGGGAATATGCTCTATTTGAGAAGACAATATATATGGAATAATGTCCTTCCCACTTTGGCTCAAGATTTGGTGGTTTCATTCCTCGTATCATTGGGGTCCTTAGGATTAATACCAATTCTCCTTGAAGAGATGAAAAGAGTCAGACTTTCTAGTTAAAAGTTCATGCTATTTTGTTTTAATAGACTTCTACATGATGTAATGTATGCAATATTTTTTCATCTAATCATTCTAGAAAATAAAATCCTTTCTTATACCTTTCATATGTAGATAATTGATCCTAGATTGTAACTCGGAGTGAAGTCAATTGAATTTCAATTTTTAAAAATGATTCTATTTCGTACACCAATGAATATGGAGTTTCCTTAGTGGCATTACGGGTAGTAATCCGATATGACCATAAAGCATGAAATTGTTTATCAGGGAATTATTTCTTATCTTTATCCACAATCTTATGAAGTATTTTTGATAGGTCCTTATTGAAAGCCTCTATTAATCCATTGGCCACTGCATGATAGTGAGATCAATGGTTGGATATGATATTGTGCTCCTGATATTACTTCTTTACCTCAACAGGACAGAAATTGGTGTTGTTTTCTGTCAATATTGTATGAGGGACACCGAATATGGCAACAATGTTAGTTTTGAAAAAAATAACAACAATTTTGGATCTGATTTATTTTAGAGGTATTGCCTCAGCCCATTTGAAGAAGAAGACAGTAGCAGCAAGAAAATACTTGAACTACTTAGTGGTAGCTGGAGGATAAGGTCCTACTAAATCTATTACCCATGTGGAAAATGGCCAAGAGTATTTAGCTATACGTAACAGCTCTAGGGGTAAATGAATGAATTTTTCATGTACTAGGCATGGATGACATTTCTTCAGGAAATATGGGTAATCCTATGTTATTGAAGGCCAAAAATATCCAAGCCTTCATATTTGATTAGAAAGACAATGCCCCGACTGGTGAGCACCACAAGCTCCTGCATGTACTTCTTTCATGATAAATGTAGTTTCATCTCCATCAACACACCTAAAGTGGATTCCATCAACGACTTATTTTTGGAGGATCTTCACGTGATATTGACTATCATAAAGCGTATGGTTGGCCACTCATCATTGAATCTCTTCTTTTTCATCTTTATCTAGTGGAAGTACTCCATTTTTAAGGTACTCAATGATGGGTGTCATCCATCTCGTGTTATGACCATATAGATCATAAATAGTGAGAATTTCATCAATTTCCTCCATTATAGTTTGAATAAATGATGATACCACATGACGATTAGCAAAACTAATAATTTTGTCATCCCGATTTGGATCTGCCATGGCTGTAGCTGTATTATCTGGTGCATCAGCTTGGTAATTTAGTGATTGCAGGACATAAGGCAATGTTGGATCTGAGGGAAATTAAGAAATTAACCCTATGACATAATCACACAAATGTATTGACACTTATTTTATGATAGTATAATACCCATTGATTTTTTGGATTACCAATTTTGAATCACCTTTCACTTTCAGGTGGTTGACTTGTACCTCGAGTGCCAATTCTTGGCCTGTGATGGGATCATGATATTCTACCTTATTGTTGAGACCGCCTTATGAAAAAAAGAATGAGTATAGAAACACTACCTTTTTGGGTGAGATAAGTACAATTCCTAATACAAATTTATTGGGGTTAGGTTTTCCAATTATCTTCCCTGATGGACATCTAAAAGCACCATTAATGTACATTTCCCTTGTTTAGGGATGATCTTGAATTGAGAATACCTCTTCGTTAGAATGTTTAGTATCTAATGATATATCTTTTATATATGGATGTTCAGCAAGGAAATCCACCAAATACTGTCCTATTATTGCCTTATAAGGCATAAACTGGATATCAAACTATTGGAAAATAACTTCCCAATGTTCCAAACACCCTATAGACATAGGACGACTAAGAATAAATTTGAGCGGTTTATTGCGAGACACCAATTAGACCTCATTATGTTTTCAAGTAGTATCTCAATTTATGAACTACAAATATTAATGCCTGGAATCACTTCTCAATACTTTAATATCGAGTATCTTTGTTAAAAATAGATTTACTGAGATAGTAAAGGCTATTTTCATTCCCAGAATCTTTTTTTTGGGCAAGGAAGGCACCCAAAGATCGCTCTAAAGATATCACATAAGGAATTAGTGGTCTTCCATAAACACATGGATTTAATACTGATGGAATCAAGATATTTTTCTTAAGGGTATCAAATTCCACTTGGAAGTCTTTCGTCCATTGATATGTGACTCCTTTCTTTATTAATATAGTGAAGGGTAAACACTTGCCTACAAAATTCACGATAATGCTTCGAATATAGGCCAAGTTTCCCTAGAATACTTTTAATTCTTTCAAATTTCAGGGAGGTTAAATTCCAAGGATTTATTTTTTCTTTTTAGGATCAACATCTATGCCATGATGGCATACAAAGAAGTCAAGGATTTTTCCAGAGGTTACCCCAAAAGAACGTTTCAAGGGGTTCATCTTCAAATTGTGTTGTCGTAGTATATTAAATATGATATCCAAATTAGTTATGTGATCGGAACGTTGTCTTTATTTAACTACAAGATCATCCATATAACACACAATAAATTTTTATAGGAAATTTCAGAAGATACGGTGCATGGAACATTGATACGTTTCACCTACCTTATTTAAGGAAAAGGGAATTGCCTGATAGCAAAACACACCTTGAGGGGATCAAAAGGCTATAGACTCTTCAACTTCTGGGACCATACAGATTTTATTGTACCCATAGTAGCTATCCATAAAATAAATATCTTTATAGCCAGTTTTTGCATCAATTAAAATATCTATGATCAGAACTGGAAAGTCATCTTTAAGAAAATACCGGTTAAGATCTCTAAAATCCATGTAAAATATGATTTTCCCCATTCATCTCTTTCACTGGGAAAATGTTGGCCAGCCAAATGGGATATTTTACCTCCCTGAAAAAGTTTCCCTTGATAATATTATCGAATTTAGCTTAAATTTTATAGGAATGATCCTGGTGCATCCTTTTTACTACCTGCATAAATGCTTGAATCTCTTTTGGAAAACCCAAATGATGAGTGGATACAAAGGGATTATGTACTCGAATTTCTATATATTTCCAATCATATATTTCTCAATTTTTCTTTAGAAATAAAGTATACATCACCTTATCTTTAAGAGTCGTGGTTGTGATAATTAAAGTTGGCATGGATCTTTTTATGTACCCAACTTTATTTCTCTGAGCTCATCCATAGTGGTAGAGACACCTTCCTCAAATGATGGAGGAGAATCCCTTTGATATTATCCTTCTTATTACATATGTGTCACATCTTCTGTTTCTACATTCATAGTTAGTGATGAAGAAAACCTTTCAAATATAGGGGAGGAATCAGTATTTGAACATCCTGAAGAAGAGGCCACCATTTCTAACCCTACTAATGATGAAGGTTCTTCCTGGAGCACTGAAGAGGATATGATGGGTTGGGAATAAACATCCAACTCTTCCTCTAGTATTTCTAAAACATTTTTTGGTATTATTGTTGAAGAAGAGACTTTATGAAGTTCAATGGATGAAATGAAGACATCCCCATTTAAGCCCTCATCATTTCTTGTTAAATCCATAATTTCTCTCATACAGTAAGGATCGATTGCCACAATTGGCATTACGGAAGTCACTGGATGAGTGCTCAGATTTGGGTTTATCCTTTGAATTTCATTGATATGAACACATAATCTATATTCAAATGTTTTAACGGGTTTTCTGTGATCTTTTCATAGCCATTTGGAGCATTGATTCTGGTTACCTCCTTTGTCACAGACCTTTTTCCGTTAGTGTGAAAAAATTCTTCCCTAATGTATTGGGATTAACAAATTTCGAATGAAGCCTTGTCACTATAAAATGTCCCGATATGACCATTAAAATATAACTAGATACATTGGTGGTATGAATAAGTAATGGATTCTTTTTGATGTAGAGAAGTCCTTCCAAACAGAATGTTAAAGGTTGTGTCCTTACATACAACCATAAAATCTGAATTAGACACAAGATCCCCAAACTGAGTTCTGTGAAAAATCATGCCTAAATTTTATTTCGCATTATTTTCATAACCTTAAAAAATTATAGTGGAAGGAGATAAGTTAGATTTAGTGAGGCTCAATTAATGAGGTGTATGAAGAGGAATGAGGTTAACTCCTGAGCCATTATCAATGACGGCTCATCAGATATCTATGGAATTGACCCTTCCTGATAGATACAGGGCCTTATTTATTCATGTATAACATCATCTTCATATTAATATATAATAGATATTACTGCATTACATGATGTTGGATCATTATCTATACGGTAAACCACAATAACAACAACTTCATTTAAAAACTCTTGAGGACATGACAAAGCCTCCATAAATTATTCTCAAATATCTTTTGATATATTCAAGGCATCCAATATGGACAAAATGTCTAGTACTTGGGAAAACTATTTCAAAACATTGTACATTTGGGCCTATGGTATGTGTTTCCTTGCATGAAGATGTAGTCTTGAAGTTTCCTTGGAAGTTGACGCTCCAAATGTAGATGTACCATATGTCAGAGAAGAAGATGGATATAATCCAAGTTTTGGTATATTAGATTGATTAGGTCTATCTAATTACTTAGATAACGATGTTGTAACCTATAATCGATCCTAAAAAATATTCATGTTAGGATCGAAACTTTCATGTGTGGAAAAATCTTCTTGTTCTTTTTGAGCCCATTGAAAGGCTCTCTGACTAGTTTCCTCCGCATATACAGTTAGAGCAAGCATATTGTTAAAATAGTTTTTTCTATAATACCCACATATTCCCCTGTATCCTCATACTTGGATTCTTTATCTAGTTCCCTAGTTAGGTATAGGGAGTTCGGGATCATCATAACTAGGATCACCAATGGAAAAGGGTTCCATTAGGTGGATAATGTTGAAAAACCCAAAGATCAATTCTTCTCTGATGAAGAGTCTTTCTGAAAGGTAGGTATTGGTTATGCGGTTTGATGGGACGGTGCATGTGCTTTTAAAATAGATGTCATGAAATCATCTAGAGTCGAGGACAACATTTTCATTGACACGATATTTTCTTATTTTAAGTTCTCTTTGTCTTTATGATTACATTGATTCAATGGGGATTGACCTTTGGAGGACTGATCTTTTGATGAAACTGGTTTTACTATAGCAGGATTGGAAAAATATACAATATGTTGTTTCAACTGTTTTCATAGAATTTCATGAGTTCGGTTGAGTTTTTTCCAAATCATCCAATCATCATATTTCTACGCATTTTTACCTTTGACTTCATTCCATTCACTTTCTTCCTCTTGATCAGTTGTAGTAACACATAGTACTTGGGTTGAAAGACATTTCAATTTTACATGTCCCAAGTACACCATTTTTCATAGAGGGTCTTTAAAAACTGAACACTCTTGAATGGGATTCCCCAACATATAGTTAAAGGGACAATAATTTGTAAGATCTTCATCACCTAATTTGTTTGGTTTCTTTGGCCTTCACAACTGAACCAAATTGTTTTACAAACTGATATGAAGTAACTGAGAAACTTTTCATTCTGAAAATAAAAAATCTTTGTTATTTAACTTCTGAAACTATTTCCACCCTTGATCTCTTTTATCACCTTGACAAGTTGATCATTGATGCTGACACTCAAGAGGTATATCCCTTCGATATAATGATGGTTTTCAAGTAGAAGTAGGTATGGGTGATTTCTTGAGGGTGACTGTAGCAGCCTCTGCTTTCCCAATTCCCCTTCTCAGAGATGATAGAATTACACGATATTTAGCTTTAGTTTCCACAATGGTATCCTACACTTCTTGGAAAATTTAATAAAGGAATAAAAACCCATTTATGTATTTCACATGGATCAATAGAGTGCATAACTTATCTCAGATATTTTTCTCACAAATTGGTAGCAACTCTTCCTGAGGGAGTGCTGGATTTAAGGAATATGTTAATCCTCTTCGTCAGGAAATGAAATATAAAACTCTTTCATTTTCCATTTTTTTAAATTTTTTATAACAAGAACTTTTGTCTTCGACAGTGTTGAGCTGAATTGAAGAAGGAATTTTTGATGGAGATCTTCCCATCTAGTAATCGATCGAGATTGCAAACTTGTATACCAGGAAAAAGCTGGTACCTACAATGATTTCCCAAATAATTTGAGATTTATTGATTATTTTTTAGGGGTTCCCATAATGGGATCTCAATGGGAATTGAAATTTGTTTGGTGTTACTTCGGATATCCCAAACCATTAAATATTGGGAATATAGTATTCACAAAATTTGTTGGGGGGTCAGATCCACCCATTCCGGGTAATCTTTTTTTTCTTGTTGTACTGGCACACACAATTCATCCATATATTCCAATTGAGTTTTTAATGCATTAATTGTGTTCATAAAAATTTGTGGAATATTCGGATGAGCTAGAACTTGTATAGGTACAAAAACTGGATCTTGAACTGGTGCAATGACCGACGAAACCACTAGTGGCGGTGCTGTTGTTATTTTTCATGGATAAACCACAAGGACATGCCTATAAGGATTTATTTGATCATACTCTGGATATGAACCAAATAGAGGTAATTCATTATCCACATCTATATTTACAAAAAATACTCTTCTCTATGGAGCTCCTATAGGATGTCCAAGTTGAAGATCTTCTTGGGGACCATGTCTAGCAGAAATGCTGCTTTGAAGTCACTCTGTATTGAGCCTTTTTACCTCTTTCATCTCCTTTTATTTATATGAAAATATTTCTTCAAGTGAAATATATTGACATTCTTTAGTGGAAAAGTGATACATGATCTGAATTTTACCTTTCCCCTTGTTAGACACCTTTTTAAGGGATGGGAGTTGGTTACTTAGGGGAATACCAATATTTTGGATAGGCCTCTAATTTCGTGTATGCAGACCTACTTAATTTTCTTCAGTGTGTACCATATTATGGATAATAACATCATATTATGATTCCTCTAATCTAGAATCATTTTTTGGAGGACCTTCGATAATGGTGTTAATAACATTCACTGATTCATAATGCATTGATTGTGTTTTGTTAGTGTCTTTGTAAGATTTCCTCCTTATGTATCTTCCATGAGACTATGTTCTCCTATATGATGAATTCTCAAGAACTATTTGATGGAAATTAACTAAAAGGGAATCCTTATATAGTTCATTTTTTTTCTTTCTTTGTGGCTTCTTCCCTAATTGGAGAAAACTGACTTCCGTTGAGGAGTGGATTTTAGATGTGAAAAAGCCCCAAGACCAGCATGTTGGGGCTGTACTGTTCTTTATCTTCAATCCTTTGAACTTTTTTTATTGAATTTTATGGTTGAATTAAACAAGACACCATCCCTACAGTCAGGGGTGTCTCTTCTACTACTATAGAAGAGATTCGTGTAGATTCTCTTTTGATTTTTCAAATTTTTGTTCGGACATTAGTTGGGTGCATTATCCGACAACCACTCAAATGACCTATTTCAGAAGATCATTATGATATTTCAGACATTTGTGTCATCTGATGGCTGACATCCTCTAAGAAGGAGGGATAAGTATGATTTTATGATTTTTGATGAGAAAATATCTCAATATCAGGATTTCATTGGACCTACCTCTGATGAGATCTTGTTGAGGCCTGTTTTTTATAATATACTTGATTACATACAAAATCTGTTGATTGTAGCCAACTATGGGCAACAAAATTTAACAAGACCACTTTTTCTAGATTTTTTTGAATTAGGAGCGTAGTAAAATGCAATGCTACATGTGCACCTCATAATCTGATACGAACACTAGATGGGGTATCAAAAAATAACTAGTGTGGCCTATTTAGAGAATCATTGCATTCATGATAAAGGGTTCTATGTGCCTCTAAACATTTGGATGTTAAGAAACTGAGTCAGATGTCATTTCTATTTGGCATTGCGACCCTTCTATTACGTTTATATGACTTTGATATTCATCATATGGTAATAATTTTTCATTCAAATGATGATGAGTCTTCCATAAGTTGAGGCAGATATCATGAATACAATCTTCTGCCATCAATTCTGGAATGTTGTGTTGAGATTTTTCAAATGAAAAGAACATGACCGGTACTTCTCCTTAAGACAATTGATTTCTCATGTTCAACTTATCTTCATCATCTTTTACTAGAGGTTACTCCACTTTGTTTGACCAAAGTTGTTTCTTCTCGATTGTATTACTAAAATCAAAGGGATCAGTCACTTTTTCCTCGTCTACATTAGAAAACAAATGACCCAAGGGAGGTTGGGAGATTGACTGCTCCCTTGAGATGTATTCAGGTTGAGAAAGTTTTTTACCCATTAATTACAAGGAATGAAACATGACTGGACTTCTGGGGGAAAGTTCCTTGAGATAAGAAGTCTTTCTCATTATTACATTATCAATTAAGAAACTATATTGAAAAAGTGGAATACTACAATAGAGCTATCTTTTGAAAAAAATACTATCATGGGGAGGACCAACATGGTGGATTACAGTAAGGGATAAATCCTCCTACTACTTGTTTTTCTAGCCACAAGGAGGGTCTTCGTGGATCTCATTCGGAGATAGGCTCTCTGGATTGGCCGAATTTTTATAAAGTTTTCCTTAATGACAAAGTGACTGATATGGAACGTTCAAATTACTACAAAAACCCCCAAAATTTGGAATGAGAGGGTATGATCTTCAATTGCAACTGGTAAATGCCTAAGGACTTCAAGAACACTAGAATTTAGAGGATCCATATCATAGATTGGCTCTTGATTTTCAAACTGTGTTTTGGGGAGACATCTTTTTGGATGCTCTCATACACTTAGTTGGGGACACTTGTAAGGAGAAGTGGTTATCATGGGAAGGTGTATGTTCCTTCCTTAGATTTTTCATCAGAATGGGCCAATTAACTTAATTTGAAAAGGGTGTATGTTCCCAATCCTATTGTCTATATGATATTGGAGAGTATTCCCCAGAACCCTCTTAGATGGGAAAAAAGGTATGTTTCTGCTCTGATATGGCATGTTAATGTTTCATCCTAGGTGTGGGGATAGAGTTAGGTGTTTGTTCCCCTAGTACTGCTGACGTTATTGTTATGATATATTTAAATTCATCCATAATATAGGCATGGATTTTTCTTTATGTCCTTTCACACTTTCTAATATGTGTTTCGTGAGATCAATAACCAAAATGAGAATATATGTCCATTCTATATCTAAAGTTGGTGTATGTTTCTACTCTTATCCTCCCTTTCCTATTGGTGGATACTGAAAGTACTTATGTGTGGGGGATGAGAGTTTAGTCTTCTCCAGATTTCTCATTGAGCTTTCCAACTAAATTCTCTAAGTGTTGTCAAATAAGAATGTTAGGTGACTTGATGAATACTGGCAGGTGTATGCGCTTGTTGGATATTTTTCGTCAAGCATGGTTGAAATAATTCTCTCAATACTGGAATACAAGACTGCTGGAAGAATTGGCGAGTGTATTTCACTGTATGTTCTTGTTTACTAGTTTCCAGCACATTTGATTGGCATGATTCTTTAAATGTAGTCAGAAGAGACTACTGACTAGTTTATAATTTGTAAACAGGTGTATGTTCCTGTTTTACTAACGGGTGTTTGTTCCCATTAGTTTCTTTCCATCAAGTTACGATGATGGAATTCTTCAGAGGGGGAAAAGGTAATAAGATTTCCCCAGCTGGCAATAATTTTCCCCTGACGAATCATCTTGTATGATCGAGTCTGAGGGACCGGGGCTGAAAAACCAAAGGCAACACCCCCATCATGTTGGGGGTTCACTACAACTTGATTTTTCGGGGGGCTAATGTTGGTGGGAGTCCTTGGGAAGTACCCCTGCATTTTTGAATTGAGTCCATGAGTAACCTCATGATCCACATCCCTATAGTATGGGAGGGACTGGTTGTTGTGTTTTAGGGATAAGGACCTGAAATAGTTAAAGGTGGTGGTTAGAACCATCTGCTTCATGACCATCGGTCATCGCAGACCGAATGATCGAGGGTTGTTATTAACCTGGAGAGCATGTTGGGTAGCCTCCAAAAATTGGAAGGTACCATGATGATGATATTATCTTACCAGTAAACGAGATACCTGGTGTTTAAGATGCTGAGTTGGTGATGATGTCCATATATCAAAAGGTGATCCATCTTTAGCAGTGGATGGGGCATTCGTAGGTGAAAGTTTTAAAAAAGTCATTTTGGAGTGAAGAGAGTTATGAGAAAACATGAAAACAACAATTACCCCCATTAAATCAATATATTTTATATAAATAAAAGTGTTATTGATTTGTTTGTCTTTACTTCCTTTATCAATAGGTAGGGGTCTGATGGTAGGGTAACACTATTAACTTGGTTACAGATTCACTTTGGGTTCACCATTTTTGTTTTGTAGTACATTGGAATGTGTGTTCTAATTTATGAATTGTTACTTCTTGGAGGTTTCCATTGTATTTATTCAAATAACTGAAAACATCCAATAGTTGTATATCCAAAAATGGACCTACATTCCCAAGAAAGGAATTCGTTAAGTTTGAACTTAGATATTTAAGAACATGAATTGGTCTATAAGATGGGAGGTCAGACTCAACAAACCCTTTTGGGGGGAACTATTTTATAATCCAGGACTCTATTTATATATTTGAGATATTTTCATGAATCCATATTAATTAACCAAGTATATCATAGGTTTCCTTTGGAATTTTCAATCAATTATGTCCATGTGTGAAATTTTAAATCTTCTATATGTATTCAGCGTTCATCATTAATGGATATATCCACAAGTATTTGAGGTTCTCCATAAATCGTATCCTCTCATATACTAGTTAGAGATTGTTTTTATCATAATTAGGATGATACTAGTATTTAAGCCACTCAATGGAGCACTCTAGAATTTATAGTCATCCAGGGAGATGAAGGTTTGTTTTGCTGTTGTGATCGTACCCATAAATGGGATTCTTACATATCCTTATGAAATGAATTAGAAACCTCATAGTCTAGTGCCACATAATTGGACACGTCATAAAATTTTAGGACATGTAATAAGATCCTAACCATACATTTTAATGTTATCTGGTAAATAAATCTAAGCTAATGGTGCCTAGTCGGGGTTTGGTGAGGGACATATGCCAAAATAGACCATGGAACTTGGAAGGAATATGGGTTTCCATGTAAGATTAGACCATGTTGGGAATATGGACCAAGAAGAATGGGGTTGATTTTATGTGTTGGGTTTGAACCTCTAGAATGCTTCTTACGTATCCCCTTTGGATGGGAATCATAGCCCACTTAGTTCGATATGTCTCATAGAAGAGTGTAGTATTTTGAGAGAAATGATTTTGGGAATACCTCTGTAAAATTATGCCTTGATAATTTGGGGGTTTAATTTGGGGCTTATTCTTAAGGAGGATTCCGCGATTAAAGGAATATTGCTGGATTCCTGAAGAGGATATCTGGTGATTTCGATCCCTAAGAAGGCTTCATAGGAATCCCAATTATTGTGGGAATTAGAGTTCTCGTAGTTCATTCATGGTTTTTGAAAATGTTGTTATCATGAAAAATCTATAATCCCACATGAGTCATTATCATTATGAGAAACAAGAGGATACCAAATATTCAACAAAATGCACCCCCATTTTTCCGCCTCCTTTGGTGGAAGAGGGCGCGCCTATGGAAACAATGGTGTAAGAGGGTGAGGCGACCATGGGGGGAGGGTGAGTCATCCTTGGAATAGGGTGAGGTGATGAGCCTTCCCTCTCTTGACTTTACATTGGACAAGGGTCCAATGTAAGGACAGAGTGACGGTGAAGGAATTAGAGAGGAGAAAGACTACAACCTCCTACTTGAAGGGTTAGGGGCTTACACTAGGATGGCTACTGTAAATTTATCCCGGTAGGGGAGGGAGACTTTTCTTTTGATTGAATGGAAAAGAAAGTGTGAATCGTTCCTTCCCTACTCGAGACCTAAGGTTATGGGTCTTAGAGACGAAAAGGGGAGGACAGAACCCAATCCCTAATCATCTAAACTGTGAACCTCCCAACATTGTTCCTAGGAGAAACATCCATGTGACTGTAGATATAAAAACCCACATACACTCCATGAATCATAACCCCATTTGGAAAAAAATTTGGGAATCCCATGATTGTGGATATACCATCCCAAATAGAAGACACACAGATGTACATTTCCAAAAGTTTTGATTAGTCATGATGTTTTGTGGGAATTTTCAACATAATACCTTTCAGACAAGGGAGCCAATGAAGAAGAATCCGTTCCATGAATGAATACGAATAAGTCTTGATGGATTATATACTGAAGGTATTAGGTGAATAAAAGTGGGGTGACAAAGTAAGTATTGGAATGAATGTATGAGAGCCAAGTAGGTTTGGGTGACCTGATGTTCACTTATGTGATGAAAAACCTGAGTGTTAATACATGGGAGAGACCTAACTCAATCCTTAAAGAGTATTCAATGGTATTTCAAGAAGTGGGGAGCCCAAGATCCTATAATAGTAATAGTTGGCGCACAAGTGTTTTTGATTCAGGGTGGTTGGGCACCTCAAGCGCGCAATGTTATGGATTTCAAACACTAAAGGGACTTATATAATATAACCCCCATCAAATCCTATTCTCTAGGTATTAAATAACTACAGTGAATATTTTTTAAGACATGGGTGAAGAACTAGGGAGACCATAGTAGCAATTAGGATTCAGCGTAATTCATCCATACAAATGAAGGCCCCAAGGGTCTATTTATAGGAAAATAAGTGACCTTGGACGAAATGAGTTTTGGAGTGCAAGTGGCTTGAACACCATAATTGTGGTACCCTAGTACCTTGCACGCTGATGGTGATTTGGATAAATTGGGTCTATGCATTGAGTACATAACCAAAATAATTACTTTATTCAACTCCAACCTGGTTGTGCATAGGTATTTGTGTGCAGGTACCATGGGCACTGCTTTGGGGACTTATCCAAATTTATTGCTTCATATCATGGGGGTTGCACCGCCACGACCTTTCTTGGAATCACTGCTGAGTTGTAGTCCCATCCCTTCAGGTCATTTCCATTACTAACATCACTGATGCCCATGAAAAAAGCAGACTCACACTATGAATGTTTTGAGCTTGATTGAGGGAATTTTTAAGAAATGTTCATAGTATACATTTCATGATGTCTACATCGCTGAAGAAGATAAAGTTGGGAAATGTGGTGTAATGGTTGACACTCAATGACCATATTTGATTTATTGTATATTTTTTATTACAAAATGATTAGATTTTATACATTCAAACACTATATAAAATGATTTATATAATGGTAGCATTGTGAGAACCTATTGAATATTATACTGACACCATGTACAGACAACTCGACTTGTGTGAAGAGCTTATGTCATACTTCTAGGTAATAGGTAGTACTTGGGATCTAGATTGATGACATGGATAGATGTTTAAAGACTATTATCATGAGGTTATTAGGTTTATAGTTGAGTCTTCCCTATTTTTTCCAATATGTTGGTATCGATCATCCTAGTGGGAAATCCTTGTTTTTTGATTGTATCATTAGCATTAAAAATCATTTTTTAGCATGTTGATCCTACCTGTTATTGATTGTTGGATTATAGATGTAATTATCTATTATAAATATAATATTTATTAATGATACAATTATTTATATAGTTTTACTCTCAGGAAATGAAGATCATAGTCTTCCCACATTGATTATAGACTCTCACTACAAGTTGGAAACCTCTGGTGTAATGAGAGGTGTGCTTGACGTCATGTGATTCCCCATCTAGAGAGTTGTTTTGGTAATTTTAGTTGAGAAATTACAATGTGGAATTAGAGTTTTCTTTTCATAAAATTTTTATTTTTTTGTATTATTTGTTGGAAAGAGTTATTTTTATAGATTTTTATAGAACTTATTCTAAGTATTATTTAATCCTTATTTAATGAAACCCTATTCTACTAGGAGAAATGATTGTTTTCCATTACATTGTGTTGTTTTTTATTTAGTTTTTGGATAAAGTATGTTGTTCCAGGTGAGTTTTTACAAATTATTTTACTCTTGAACCAGGGTCACAAGAGAGTATCGGTTCATAAATAGTAATAGGAATGTAGTTATCCTAGATATGTTCAAGACTACGTATAGGTTACGAATGGGATTCAAAAAGTTGTGAAATGGTTTTAGAGAATTGTTAAAGATGATCTTTTTTAAGGAAATATTTTTAGAAATGTTTCTATAATTAATTAAAGTATTGATATTATCTTATTTACTGTTTTCCCAAATAAATTATTTCCAGGTCATTATTTTATCGAGACTATAAATTTTTTAGGTGCTTTCTATGATTTGATCTTATTTATTCCCATGGTATAGAAAATACCTACAATAGTTTGGTTAGAGAACAAGGTGCCTTATTATGGGATATGGGTATGAGTGTTCATGTATAGTTTGTGCATAGCTGAGAAGTTAGTTGGTTAGGAACCCTTTACTAGGTCATGTTATTATGAGATATCACCTAAAAATGATATTGTGTCTCTCTATAAAGTGAGTAGAGGTTTCTCTAAGAAGGATAACAATTATTTCTATTTTTGAGGATGATTATAGTTGGAATATATGGGAAGTTTGATCCTCATTTTTCATAGTGGGTAAATAAATTAGTTTTCATGTGGGGATGGGGGCATAGTTGGTTGTGGATAAGGATGGAAGGAGCATTTTTATATTCTAGGATATTTGTTGATGTTAGAGAATAGTCTGGGATCAAGAATTTTGGCCTTTTATGGTGTTACCATGGATATGTTAGGAATTAAGTAATTATTGGTGATTCATGATGGGTGGTTTGGCCTTATAGAATTGGATATATGGTGGTACCCTCGTGGTTTCAATCTAAAATAATATTTGAATTTTTGGGTAATGGATAAGAAATTTAAAAACCATGAAAGGAATGGTCGGTTGAAGAGTGAATACATGTGATATGTTTAGAGAGTACTATTTAGGAATGTTGAAATGGTTTTTTTAGGGTTTAAGGGATCTGGGAATCATGAGTAGTATATGGGATGATGATTTATTGATGGGACATCAAAAATCACTAATATAAGAATAGATTGGTATCAATGAGTAATGACCAATATATAGTTTCTCTTATTTTGAATATTGAATTTTATTTTATGTTCTAATAAGTTGACTGAATGAATAAGAAATTCTAAATGATACAACACATCCCATTGTTTCGACAATGATCATCGAATCTTTAGTAAAGGGATGTGTTACAAGTGATATGTTCCAGAATTGGTGTGAAAGTGTTCAGTCTTCCAGATAATGAAAATAAAAATTTATGGGATTAATGAAGTTAATTATGGTTGAATTTGATGTAAAAGGGTTTATGTATGATTCACTAATGATGATACATAAGGTTCCCTAATACAAAAAAGGAGGATACATAAAAATTACATAATCAAACATAAGTCTCACCTACACTTTTCATAAGTGGTCATTGGTAAGATATATATATATATATATATATATATATATAATAATATGTGATTTAAGTATTGTATTATAAATTGTGGTACAACCTCAAATAATGGATGTCAATGAAACTAGTTAACCAATTAGACCTACTAAAATGGTTAGATTGGTCAAAATGCACTGGTTTCAGGTGACTATATTTGATAAGTTATTTAAATAGATATCATGGAAAATATTTTGTAACACTTTTAAGTTTAAATTTAAATATAAATGTATCAATGTTCCCTTTTATATTTTGGTCTTAATGTTTGAACCACATAATCCTTATGTGTCTATTATAATTCAATAATTTCTACTTCAATGTTTTGATGATTTTATTTGGGAATGTGTGTGGTTCTACTCAATATGGTGATTTAGTATGTAGGGGAAATCATAGTTTTTAAAATATTTTAATAAATTTTTAACAAATATTATTGTTAATTTTAGAGATTTTTTCCTTTAAATAATTCATGTGGTGTTTCTTTTGGTGGATTAGTGGTGTCGTTTCCCAAATATATTGTATAAAACCTTAGTTTAGGGATCTAAAATACACACTCTATAGTAGACTTAGGTAAAATTTACGCTATTTTATGGAAATTATTGTGATTCAGTGGTAATATTTCTATCGAAAAGTATGTAATCTATATATATTGTGGTCTAGATACACATGATTGATGGAGAGTAATTTGGTTTCTAAATGATTCAAATAGAATACTCCACGACTCAGAGTCATTTTGATATCGGGATAAAGGGGGTAAAAGTAAAAGATATGAAAAAATAAGATTGGAAAAGGATAAATAGAATGATACATAAGTTGATATTAATTCCACTAGCTTAAAAAATATGGTCTTTATCATCTAATAGAATATGACCGTAGTGAATATGATGGAGGCTCTAACAGACATGTATGAAAAGTCAAAAGATTTTAATAGAGTGTTCACCATGAAGAGGATTTTTGACTAGATCTTATTGAAATTTAAACATATAGTTGATCAGGTGAATGATTTTAACATCATTATAGGTAAGTTTTAATCATTTAATGTAATTTTAATAAATTATGTTTGTGTTTTGAAGCTATTATAAATAGTTTTGGAATCATGGGATGTGATGGTAACTACTTTAAGTAATTCATTGAGAAAATGGACATTATGTTTAAGGATATCAAAAATATGATTCTAAATGAATAGATAAAATAGGGGGAGTACAAAAACATACATTAATTATGTTGAAAATGGAATGTATAGGATGGTCACCTTATCAAAACTTAAGTCATAAAAATCAAAATATATGTCAAAATATATGAGTTGACATTAATCAACCAAAACTAATCCTATATGTTGGAACTATAACACCCTAAACCCAGAAGTCGAGAGCTGGTGCATTATTTTAATACATTAGAATGATTACAAGGAATCAAGTCCTGAAAAGCCGATCATTTTAGCAGTCTTGCAATATAGATCACATACATGAACGTTGAATTACACTTTAGAAAATTAAACACAACATAAATCATCCTTTGAGAACGTCGTTAATCCCCCAGCTTAACCCTTATTATTAATCATAATACACTTATTGGAATCCAAGGAAAATAAAACATAAGAAAGGGGTGATATAAAATGGCTTAGTGAAGGTAAGAAATACAACGGAAGATAACCTAAACATTAGGCATGGTGAATAATTTAAAACACATGCCTTTACAAATAATAAACATGAACACTTTATGGCATGGGATATGAGATGAGTAAATAATGCCATAATAAAACATAGCCATGGGTATTCTACTAGTAGAATAACCACATGAACCATCAATAATATTTTCATAATGATGGAATGTATAATGCAAGACATTCTGAAACATTTTTTCAAGGCCTCGACCATGATGTCTGAAAATGATTAAGGCCTCAGCCAAAACTATATATCGAATTATGATAGGCCTCGGCCAATTCCACGTTTAATTGTCTCATGAGACCTACTAATGCATCGAAGAGCTATATCGGGCTCCACCCATCACTTACTATGTCCAATTCATTCCTCATATGAAAGGGTTGAAACATAACATAAACATTCGTATTAAAACTAGAATACAAAATTTTATTACTTTATACATAAACCGTGAATGATATAAAAATAACACATCCACAATCAGACATATCCCAAAACCTTCAGTAAAATATGGAATATTTGTATCATAATAAATTCACTTCAAACAAGTTTAAAATCCATCAATTGATGTTGACATAGATGAAAATTATTTGTAAATGTATTTGAGAGAAATATCCCTTTTTCAGGAAATCATTTAAAAGACACATAATTTATAAAGGAAATCATTTAAAAGATAGTTTTGAATCAAAGTTTCCCATACCACATTGACACATTTTAAACTAATTAACATTTTAAATAATTCATTTCTATATAAATAAATCCTTAAAATCATTTTGAAAACATGGACATTAATGAGGAAGGTTTAGAAGAATAAATCATTAAAACATTTAAACTGATGTTTTAGTAAATAAGTCCCTTAAAAAGAATCCAATTGAAAACTCTTTTATGAAACATGGACATAGATAATAAACATTTCCCAGTATATACTTATGTAAAAAAATATCGTATAATAAAGATATTGTTAAATTAAACCTTACCTTGTACTTTTCCTTGATCGAGGGTACGTTACCCTCCTCAACTTTAGGTGTTCCCTATTGAGTTAATAAAAATGGCTCCTTAGGTTGGCTTTATGATCAAATTATGGCCTCTAGGCTGAAGTGAGGGAATTTGGGAGGATATTTGGGCAGGGGTTGGCTGAGCCAAATAGATTTGGAGGTGTGAAATTAAGATAAGGGGAAGTTCCCTTTTATAAGAGAGGTGCGGGTCACTTTAGGAAAATCTTGAAATATTATTTTATAATAAAATCATTTTCAGTTTATAATACCTCCAAAATGAATTATTTCGAGGCTATGGTGGGGATGGGTCGAAACCCTCTCAACCAATAGGTTTTATACGAGCTTAGGTCATCATATTAACCTCATCTTTTATATTTAACTCTAAGTTTAATAGTTTTACATTTACCATGTTTCTTTGTATTTTTACATTATTTAGTTAATAAAATTACAATAAAAAGACAAGCTAACCCCATGTGGTTCATTATTAATATATATATCCTTATTTATGTCCTTGGGCTGATCTATATATTTTTTGTAATGTTATATCAATTAATAATATAGTATTTGTTTTAAAAACACAATTATGTCAATTTTGGCACTATTTAGTATTTCATATTTTTAAAGACATAAAAACTTTTTCACTTCGAATAAAATTTATTTAACCAACCCTAACAGTTCATATAAACATAGAAAATTATTGTAATTCATCAAAAGTCTCAAATTACATTTTTTTTATTTATAATATTAATTATATTATTCTTTCATTAATAAGGTAATTACAAAATCATCATTGTGTGATATATAAATTAAATTATTTAATGTCTAAAAATTATAAATAAAATACAATTATGTATCAAATTTTGTTACATTTGTAATGAATATTTCTAGTCGAATTTAACTTATGTATAACCTTATATTAAAAATGGTTTAGTTATTAAACGTTGAATTTAACTCTTTTAACTCTTCTTTAAATAAAATAATAATAAATTTCTTAATATTATCCAAGTGGACCAAAATGGGACATATTGTATTCATAATGTTGTTTTTGGTAAAATTATACTTATCCAAGAGAGTTTGGACGTGGGTTAGGGTAATTATAGTATCATTTTTACCCTTAATTACCCTATTTAATTTTAACTATGGTAAATAAAAGTCAAAAGTTAGTATTCACTAAAAATTATTTTCATCTTATTAAACAAAATTTTACTTATTGATGTCAACTGTGTCTCTCAGAATTTTGAAATTCAACTCACATAAGCGTTAAAATTATGTTTTATGCAAATTTGTAAATGCTCCTAAGATGTAGGTAAAAGTGGTTAAAAAGTTGAATAAAAGTTTATACATTTTATTTTATTATAAAATGACTCCAAAAAATTACATTGAACATATATAGGTATTATATATCTATAAATTTAAATAATATAAATAATTATTTAAATAGAATTTCGGTTTTAAATAACAACGCAATGTTTTTCACTATTCATCAAAAATTGAATGTTTTTATAAAAATACCCAAAAATCACCCAAAATCTAATTGTGATATTAAAAATTCAAAAATGAAGTCTATTTTACAACATTCAAAACTTAGAAGTTGAATTTATTAATTTAAAATTAATTCTCATTGTCAAAACCAAAAAGTGGGTTTTTAAAAAGTAAAAACTATCAAAATATTGACATGTGTATATGTCAAATTTAAATGGGAAATTAAATATAATGACCTTAATTCTATTAAATGATAAAAATATAATCTAATTATACTTCAAAGACTTTTAAATTCATAATTTAACACTATAAATTATTTTTATTAAAAAAATTGTTTTCAATTAAAACATAGTATTTTCCACTATTTGTCCAAATATTAAAGTTATCAGAAAATTACCAAAAATTTATACAAAATAAATTTATATGTCCCTCTTCTAAAGAAGAATTTAATTTCATTAAATTGAATATATGAAAGAGTAAAATATTGGTTTTAAAAAGGGTTCAACCTTAAAAGGTGGTAAATTTGCATTTTCTGAATAATACATCCTTTATCTAAGAAAATGAATTTGTTCATATATTATGTTTAATAAACACATAATATGGATTTTAAAATTATATGGAGTATATAAAATTCACAATTCAGTTAATACTATTCCTAAAATCTTTTTTAACGACAAGTTTGGTAAGTCGTGTTGCGCTCGAACTCGTTGTTGCATGCAACACAAGTTATTAAATTACTTTGAAGAGATAACATACTTTGAAATTCTAGGGTGTTACATTCTACCCTCATTAAATAAATTGTGTCCTCCCAATTTGAAATTGTACTTAGAAAATAAAAGGATAAAAATAGAAAATTACCTTTTTGGAAAACCCACATCGAAAATTGGTTTAATAAAATTTAATATTAATAAGAGGGAAAGGGAAATGAAAAAGTCACCACCAAATTTTGATCTCAATTAGGAGAAAATTATAGTACATTAGAGACACATAATTGGAAGGAAAATGTAAATATTTATAGAGAGTGATTTAGGTCATCAATCACAAACAAGTGTACAATTGAGGGTCTCCAAGCCATTGATCTATGATGATTTAAAATATCATGTGTTCAACAAAACATAAGTTATTAGGATAACACATTATTGGTGTTAATATCTCTTCCCTAAAGTTTAATAATTAATTTATTCATATAATAAGAGAAAAATATATATAATTGACAAGTAGAGTTTCATCCTTTAAGTAATTCCTTTAACAAAACCATCTTTCACTCCAAAAGATAATATAATTCAAAAATGTTCTATTTATCCTAATCGTATAGGGTTCCAAAAATAATTCATTTATAATTAATTTTTCAGAATATTTTAAAAAAACTACATTAAATAAACAAGGACATCACATAGTATAGTGTTTGGTGATGCACTCCTATCACCCTTCAGTTGTGGGTTCAAGTTTCACGACCTTGATGGACATGACGGGTTGTCGCCCGACCTTCGAGTTGACTTTTCATAACAATCCAAAAATAATCTTATGAAATGCTTTAACCTTAATAATATAATCAAACATGAAACATAATCTATTCCAACCATTAGTCTTATCCAAAATACTTATTTCCAAACTCACAGTCCATAATTTAAATGGAAGATAAACCCAATGAAGATCTTTTTTCCATGTAATAACATGTAAATACCTTCATCATGTATTCTTTTAAAACATAGTAACCCTTTGAATTACCATAAAACTATATTTATTAAATTCATGCTCCCTTATTCCTTATAGAAAATTGGATATACTCCTTATATCCAAAAATGTAGTAAACTCCAACAATGATGAAATAAGAAAACCATCAATTACTTCCAAGGATGTCTATAATATCCAATATAATTTATCCAAAACAATCATCTATTATTCCAAAATCCATAACTCAGTATCAGAACCTTATTAAGGATTATCTTTCCTTTAACCATGTATTTTCCAAAAATGTTTAACTTGCTATTGAGTCACTTTTCATAGAACCATATAATCTCTAATTCCTAATGAAATAGTACTGTAGTACAATCCTTATATACTGTATAATTCATATAACATGTACATCATTAATACAATACTCAAAAGTCACAATACATTAATAACAACATAAGAACTCTAATCATTCCTCTTCATCTTCGGTAGTATCATAACTTGATTATTATCCAATAGCATCATTTGGTGTATACTCTGTTGATTTGGACATTGATTCGTGTAGTGTCCAAACTCCTTGCACATGAAACAATGTACATTTGAAACATTTTTCTTACCCTTGTAATCACATACTTGGTGTCCTTTTTCTCCACACTTATAACTAACTCCCATTCCCTTCAATCATTTACCAAGGTGATTATTTTCATAGTTATCACATATAGGAAAATCCATCTTCCCCCTCTTATCTTTATCCATCTTTCCCCTCTTATCTTTATCCATCTTTCTCTCTTCCATCCTTTTCTTCTCATTCTTCCCTTCAAATCCATATGACTCAGAGAATTATTTACTTATCTTATTAACACATGATACAATTTCTTCATATGATGAGGATACATGGCATACAATTTTCCTTTTAAATGTTGGCTTAATACCATGAATGATATGATCCTTATTAATCTTTTGAACATGTGTATTGCTGGAATTCTCATTCCTTCTAATAGGCACCATTTCTAAACAATGGAATACACTAGGTAAGTTTATGAATCACAATGCATAATTCCAAACATGTAAAATACCTAACATAAATTGAAATGATAAGAATATAATCTATATTCATAAAATGTTTTTTTGGAAGTATTTACTCCTAAATCCTTCATAATGGATTAAAATGGAAATGTGAATTATCATAAGGATATCTTCCAGGAGTGTCGTAACCAAGAGCGCAACAAGACCTGTTGTCATGTACTAGGATACCTTGGGTCAATCCCAAAACTCCTTGTCAGAGTTTCCACTCCTAAGTACATCTGTGCAAGAGATGCCTCTACCTACTTATATCAAGAGAGGGATATACTTCTTGGAAAATAAACAAAATTTCTACATTACCAAAATTATAGGAAGTTCTTATATACTAATCCTCAAATTCTATCTTAGGGTAATGTTCCCTAATTAGAGTATATTTAAATCTATTTTCAAGTTTGTTGCTAAACTTCCTCTGATACCAAAAGTAACGCCCTAACCCCAGAAGCCTGGAGCCGGTATATTATTTTAATACATTAGCATGATTACAAGGAATCATGTATCAAAAGACCCCTATGTTTACCAGTCTTGGAAAATAGATTACATACATGAACATTACATAACACATTAGAAAATAAAACACGACATAAATGATCCTTTTAGAATGCCATTAATCCACTATCTTAACCCTTCTTATAAATCATAATACATTTCTTGGAATCCTGGGAAAATAATACAAAAAAAAGGGTGATCTCAAATTATCAGTAAGGGTTATCAAAACAGCATAAGATAACATAAACATTAGGTATTGTGAATAATTTAAAACACATGCCTTTATAAATAATAAACATGAACACTTTATGGAAGTGATATGTGATGAGTAAATAATTCCATAATAAAACATATCCATGGGCATTCTACTAGTCTAATAACCACATGAGCCATCAATAATATTTTCATAATGACGAAATGTATAATTCGAGGCATTCTGAAACACTTTTGTTAAGGACTCATCAAAGATGTCTAAAAATGATTAAGGCCTTAGCCAAAACCATATATCAAATTGGGAAATTCCTCGGCCAATTACACATCTAATTGTCCCATGAGACCTACCAATGCATCGAAGAGCTATAGCGGGCTCCACCCATCACTTATAATTTCTAGTACATTCCTCATATGATAAGGTTAAAACATAAAATAAACATTAATATTAAAACTAGAATACGAAATGTCAATACTTTATCTAGAAACCATAAATGGTATAAAAATAACACATCCATAGTCAAACATATCACAAAACCTTTAATACAATATGCAATATTTGTATCATAATAAATCAACTTCAAATAAGTTTAAAACCCATAAAAGGATGTTGACATAGATGAAAATTATTTGTAAAAATCTTTAATAGAAATATCCCTTTTTCATGAAATCATTTAAAAGTCACACAATTTATAAAAGAAGTCATTTAAAAGATAGTTTGGAATCAAAATGTCCCATAAAACATTGAAACTTTTGAAAGGAATTAAAATTTTAAAAAATTCATGTCCATATAAATAAATTCATAAAACCATTTTGAAAACATGGACATTAATGAAAAAGGATTAGAAGAATGAATCTTTAAAACATTTAAATTCATTTTTTAATAAAAAATTCCCTTAAAAATAATCCCTTTTAAAACACTTTTATGAAACATGGACATAGATAATAAATATTTTCTAGCTGATAATTATGTAAAAACAAGCTCGGATACCAAAGATATTGTTAAATTATCCATTACCTTGTACTTTTCCTAGGTCGATGATACGTTAACCTCCTCTACTTCAGGTGCTTCCTTTTGAGTTGATCAAAAGGGATCCTTAAGATGGATTTAGGATAAATGTAAGGCCTCTAAGACGAATTAAGGGATGTTGGGAGGATATTTGGGCTGGGATTGGCCAAGACAAATGGATTTGGAGGAGTGAAATTAAGAGAAGGGGGAGTGCCCTTTTATTAGAGAGGTGAGGCTCACTTTATGAAATGAATGAAATTTTATTTTATAATAAAATAATTTTTTGTTTCTAATGGCTTCAAAATGAATTATTTCAAGGATAAGGTGGGGATGGGTCAAAAAACTCACAACCAATTGGTTTTAGACAAGTTTAGGTCATCATATTAACCTTATCTTTTAGATTTAACTCTTAGTTAAATAGTTTTACATTTACCATGTCTCTTTGTATTTTTATATTATATGGTTATTAAACTTACAATACCAAGACAAGAGAACCCCATATTGTTCATTATTAATATATATAACCTTATCTAAGTTCATTGGCCGATCATTGGACTTATGTTAATATTATATCAATTAATAATATGGTATTTGTTTAAAAAACACAATTATGTCGATTTTGACACTATTTAGTATTTAATTTTTCTGAAAGACATAAAAACTTTTCCACTTCGAATAAAATTTATTTAAGCAACCCTAAAATATCATATAAACATATAAAATTTATTTGAAATCATCAAATGTCTGAAATTACATTTATTTGGATATTTCTGATGTCAATTATTTTAATCATTCATTAATAAGGTAATTACAAAATCATCATTGTGTCATAAATAAATTAAATTATATAATGTCCAAAAATTATAAATAAAATATCATTATGTATTTAAATTTGTTAGCTTTATAATTAATATTTATAGTCAAATTTATCTTTTTTATAACCCTATATCAAAAATGGTTTAATTATTAAACATTGAATTTAACTATTTTAACTCTTCTTTAAATAAAATAATAATAAATGTCCTAATCATATCTCAGTGGAACAAAGGGGGACATATTTTATTCCTAAGGTTGTTTTTGGTTGCATTATTTTTATCTAATAGAATTTTTACATGTTTTGGGGTCATTATAATATCATTTTTACCCTTAATTACCCAATTTACTTTTAACAGTGGTAAATAAAAGTGAAAAATCTCAATTCACAAAAAATTATTTTCATCTTATTGAAACACATTTTACTTACTGATTTCAACCGTGTCTCTTGGATTTTTGAAATTAAAATCATAGAAGTGTTAAACTTAAGTTTTATGCAAATCTGTAAATGCTCTTAGGATGTGGGTAAAAGAGGTTAAACAGTTCAATAAACTTTTATACATCTAATTTAATTATAAAACAACTCCAACAAATTACATTGAACTTGTATAGGTATTATATATCTATAAATTTAAATAAAAATATAATCATTTAAATAAAAAGTCAGTTTTAAATAATATTGCATTGTTTTTCACTATTCATCAAAAATTGAATGTTTTCAGAAAAATACAAAAAATTTACCCAAAGAAAATTTTGATATTCCAAGTTCAAAAATGAAGTATATTTTACCAAATTTAAAAACATATAAGTTTCATTTTTTAATTTAAAATAAATTCCCCTTGTCCAAACCAAGAAGCGGGTTTTTAAAAAGTAAAAACAATCAATAGATTGACATGTGTTTATGTCAAATATAAATCTGAAATTACTTATAATGACATTAATTATATTAAATGATAAATATATAATCTATTTATACTTAAAAAAATTTCAATTTCATAATTTAACACTGTAAATTATTTCGATTAAAAAAATTGTTTTCAATTAAAACATATTATTTTCCACTATTCGTCAAAATATGAAAGTTATCAGAAAAGTACTAAAAATTTATACAAAATAAATTTTTATGTCATGCTTATAAATAATAATTTAATTTCATTAAATTGAATATATAAAAGTGTCAAATATTATTTTTAAAAAGTGTTCGCCATTAAAAGGTGGTAAAATTTCATTTTCTGCTAAATACATCCTTTATCGAAAAAAATGAATTTGTTCTTATATTATGACTAAGAAACACAGAATATGGATTCTAATATTTTATGGAGTATATAAAATTCAAAAATCAGTCAATACTATTCATTAACTCTTTTTGAACGGTTAGTTTGGTAAGTCGTGGTGTGCTCGAACTCGTTGTTCCATGTAGCGCATGTTATTGAATTACATGGAAGAGATAACATACTGTGAAATCTTAGGGTGTTCCATGAATTGTTGGTAGTGAGGGAATACTAAGAAAGTACTATAGGTATTTCAATGTGAAATAAATAAAGGGATCCTCGATGAATTTCAAATACTGTTAATTCAATTGCTGATTGTAGTATAATTTTACTGTAAAGTGTCAATATTCTGGTTTAATAATTGATTATCGAGTCCAGTGTATCATGACATTGCAATTTATATAAGTTATATAAGGATAATTTTATATCTTTATGTTTTTTAATGGTTTACGTGGATAGTAATAGAGTTTTGAAATCATAGGTAAGGGCGATGTTAGGTTCTATATGAAGAATGTAAGCTCTCTTGAGTTGAAGGATGTTTAGTACAAACCAAGTATTTGGAAAAACCTTGTATTCATTGGTCAATTAGATGAAGAAGGTTACAAAACTATCTTAATGAATAGAATTTGGAAAATAAATTTCGGTTCAATGATTGTGGTAAGAGGAGTAAATGGGGGGATGTTTTATTTAAATGGAAGATCATATGTGGTCTCAATTTCATATGCATCGGTTTTTGAATGTTTGGAATTAAGGAATTTTCATCTAAGGAACCTCAGTTTTAGGAAAAAGAAAATTATATTCAAAAGGGTATGTTAAAGATCAATCACATGGAGTTTAAAAGTAGTTCTATTTTTATACTTAGAGAATATAGAATGGAATCATTTAGCATGAATGAATGGATTCATAGATCTTGGAAAATTATTCTTTTTTATATGAATGTTTGTAGGTATTTCACTGCTAATTTTCATATAATAACTTTATAATTATATACAGATTCCTTATTCAATCAATAAGGAATGTTTGTGCTAAATATCTATAAAAAGGCATAAATGTCTGGAGTGTGTATGAAATGGAATGACATGGTGGGAAGGTAGAATAGAAGAAAAAATAAATGATTAAATTTAAAAAATGATCATGAATTCATCAAAATTGATTTATGAAAATATCTTCAGATGTACAGAATCTGGATGAAAATACAATATTCAAGAAACCAGAGTAGAATAGTGTGGCTGACTAAATGAATCTGATGTTACTTGAAAATGAAGTGACAATGAGGGTAAATTTAATTATATATAAGGTGATTTGGGAGTAAAAGATCAAATTTTATGTGTATATTTTTAACATAAGACTTTTATCAAAAATGAGATGTGATTTTTGAGAGTAATTATATTTCATAGAACTAGTGAAATTTAACCATATCAATGTTTCAGAAATCTTATCCAATATATTTGTGGATTTTTTGGATATGGAAAAACTCAATTCCATTCCAAAGACATGTTTCTTGGTGGGAAATGGGAATGGGCCTTTTATTAACATTAGGACGATGAAAAGAGATAATTCATTAGAAACTAAAATGTTCACTTCGATGACGAGGTATTTTGGGAAGATCATTATGTGGATCATATAAAACATGAATGAAAATAACCAACTAACCATATCTAGGTTATATAAATGGATATTTTAGAAGTAAATGGGTTATTTAAATTTTAGTGGGAATGAAATAGTTTAGGGTTAGACTAATTGAAGAGGTACCTGAATTCTAAAGGATACAGTGGTTTGGTTTTAGAGTATCCAATGTGGATGTACTAGAAGTTTCAATTCTAGAATGTGTAGATCTACAGACTACATTTTTTTGGTCTACCAAAGTTAGTAGCAAGTAAATTGGTTTTAGTCTAACCTAAACTACATTATATTAACATATAGTGGATAACCAAATATCTTAGAAGATGTGATCATTATCTAGGATTTCAAAAAGTGTGAGTCTTCTATGAAAGAAGAGTTGGATTATTTTTTTTTAAATCAAAATTGTAATCTAAAAAAATTAACCCAAGGGAAGAAAGTGATCTAGAACAAGTGATTATTATAATTAAATAGAGGCTATTGATATAATGAATTATAAGTAGTGACAAGTAGTGAACGTATTTTTGTATAAATAATGAGTGGACGTCTCTAAAATTCATTCATCGGTTGCTAAACACACTAGAATCGGAATGATGATTACTCCCCATGCTTCTGATATATTTCATCTGAATCTAAAAGATGTTAAAATTAATTCCTTTATTGTTCCTTATATTAGTAAATAATCATGAAGAAAGTAGATTTTTTCAAGGATAATTAGAATAAGGACATCATGAGTGAGTAAAAGAGGAGACTATATGCATTGAAACAAGAAATAATATAATGTATCTAGAAGATATACACTATAATGAATGTGAAATATTTCAAATAGAGAAACACAAATCTCTATTTCTTCTGCAATGTGTTTTAAGATTGAATATTCATCACCCTACTATTATACATAGATGAAATTCTTCTAGAAGATGTGGAAATTAGGAGGATTCATAAGGTGGAGGTTGGTTTTTATTAAGGATTCAAGATAGATGATCTATGAGAGGACACAAAAATCACGAGGATGGGGATTGAGAGAGACATAAAAATTAGAAGTTCTGTTTTTTCTTAGATAGATTTCATCAAGAAGATAATTGAAATATTTAGGGAATACGGATGTGTGTTGATATCAACTCTATAGGCCAGACTCTTCAAATTGACAGAAGGGAATGCCCCAAAAATTGATGATGGGTCAAGTACATGATTTAATATCTATTTTCATTTGTGTTTGGTACTCTTATATATACCATGATATGTACTTGATGGGACATTTCAATTTTTTTGGGTTTTTTAAAATGTTTCATGTCCTGTATAGGGAGAGAACATTGGGAATATCTGAAGATGATTATATAGTATCTCAATAGTTTAGAACATATAGACATATTATTTGGAATGGATGATCCTTTTGTGGGTATATAGACTCAAAATTTTGATGGTATATAAACATGTTTAAAATAACCACAGGTTTATGTTAAAATTTTGAGAAAGTAGTTATCATGATGTTAATTTTATACTTGGTGGAAGTACTGTCCACAACAGATGAAGAATATATAACATTAATAAATATAGGAAAATAATTGATATGGTTATGGTATATGTTAGAGGATCCCATAAGGGTTTAAGAAGGATTAATTTTATTTTATGATAGTCAGTGTGTGATACAAATTTCCATGAACATAGTGTTACATTCATAGATGAAAAAAATTAACCTCAAATATCATTTCATCTGAATCATGCTGGAAAATAAGGATCTAGAGATATAGACAATAGTTTGGGGAAAAAATATGGATAAATTTTAACCAATGTTTTAGTCATGGAATGTATAAGGAAACACTATAACTTATTGGGACTAAGGTAGTTAAAAGATGGTATAGAAAATATGTTGTTGTGGATTTTTGGGAAGGTATGTTTTTCCAAAGTGTTGTAGGTTTTATAGTTTCCTTGAATGACGTATTTATATGGGCGAGAGATAAGAATATTGATTTTTTTTCATTCTAATAAGTTGATTAAATAAAATATATAAGAGACAACTTATCCTGATTTTCATATAGTGGTAATGGAAAATCTTATCGAGTAAGCTGTTATGGATGATATGTTGCAGAAAAAGTAAGCAACTGATTAGTTTTCCAGATGACTTATAGTGAATGTTATGGTTTATTTTAAGGCCCATATAGTATCCTTTTTTCAAAAGGGCTTAATTAATATTCTTTTATGATGATATACAAAAATACATAAAAGAAACATTGGGATATGTAAATGTTACTTTCTTGAATGTATGTTCCACATAAACAATTCAACCAAGTTTGCTGATCAGATGCATATTTGTATTGGTAATCATAGGCTTTCAATTTCGATTGTGGGACATCTTGAATGATTAAAAGTCAATATAACCAATTTAACATCATGACACTAATATAAAGGTTTTTTGGGGCCATATGCACACATGTTATGTGATTAATTGTTATTAGTCATCAAATAGGTTAACATAGAAAAATGTGATTGTAATATTTATAATTTCTAACAGAAATAAAAATATAGAAATTTTATCCAGTGAATATAGGATTTAATATCTAAAACACAATATCCTTGTGTGTCCATTTTAATGATTTTATTTCAACTTGTATATTTTTGAGTGGATTTTAAGTGTGCGGGAGGTTTGAATCAATGTGATGATTTAGTGTGAGGTGAAAAATTCTATGTTTGGGTACATTGTATTTATTGGGAGAATTTTGATTAGGGATATTTTTAGATCTTGTTCTACATTTCAATCATTTATATGGTATCATCCAATGGATCAATAGTGTGATTTCTGCAAAATATCCAATAACACTGTGTACATCTATAAAATATTTTCAATGGGAAATGACATGATGAAACTTCCCTAGGAATAGGGCTAGTATGAATCTTCTGAAATCTTATGAATGAGTTCATGAATAGGTAGTCGTTAGTGTATCATTTAGGTTCTCAAAAAATTATTCTAGGTTCTTAAAAGATTATGATATGTTTATGGCGGTTTTTGGGTAAATCTATGCTTGAAGGGATTGATCTAATAGAGAGTATATTGTTATGAGAAATTGTTTACAAAGGAAAATTTAGGATTCTATAGTGTTCCCTTTGTGAGAATGGTGTGGTAGAGCACATGGTTTGCTAATGAAATGGGTGTATAATAGTTGGGTGCCCCTATGATGTATTTTGATATATTTCATGGGATAATTGGGTGTACCCCAAGGGTACAAAGCATGTTATTGGTTCCTAGTGATGAGCAGAGGTTGGCCAAATTAGGCAGGGGAAATTCTAGAAAATTTTATAGTATAAGTCCATGAATAAAGGATTCTTGGTCAAGGATAATGGGTTTTGATGAGAAAATATCATGTGTTGGAAACATCAATCTGATTTGAGTGTTTTGGTGCAGTGGTATTGGTGAGATGATAAAATGGAAAATCCTATTTTCGGGAGATTTCCAATAATCCTTGTAGTGTTACCCACATTAAAGCTAGTTGGAGGTCGATGCTAGGCTTATGAATATTGGATTTAGCGTGTATTCTAATGAATTTAGGAATTCTTATGATGGATATATTTTGACCCACGTAATGTTTAGGGAAAATTAATGTTTTAGTGGTTCATCTATAGTGGTAGTTACTATTAGAAAATTTTGATATTGATAAGGACGATGTTTAGGTGAATTGGATTAGTGGCCCTTGGATATTCTATGATTATATTCAAGAGAGTCATCAGGTTTTAAATTAAGTGTGGGAATTATATAGGTCTAGTGTTTGTTTGATGTAAATCAGGTAATAGAGCACTCTATGGGTGTTGTTTCACATTATTCGATATATGAAATTAGTTTTGGTATCAGATACATTGTTTGAATGATAATAGATTCATCTTTAGTTTCATTGCTTGTGTTTTTGGAGAAACTACTATGGGGAATGATTGGTTCACATTATAGAAGATTTGTGACCTGTAGAAATAAAAAAGAGTAGTGGAATCAAATTCTTAAGGTTGGATTGGGTATTGAGAGATTATATTTGACACTTAATAGGGAAAAGAAGTCTTATGATGGATATGGTTATCATCCCATGTCATTATGGGTTGTTAGATTTACTGTAAATTAATATTTTTGAGCTCTTGGGAGCTGTGTTTTGAGAATTTAGATTCTAGTTTGAAATCTAAGAGTTGGTATCAAGGTAGTTAAAATCGCGATTCAACTCGTACAATCGTACGAGTTTACGGATTCAGTCATCCCATCCGTTTCAACTCGACTGCCGATTCGTTTTTGAGCAAACTCGTCTTCAACAACAGAAACTCGGGATAAACTCGTTGATGCGCGGAGACTCGCCGCATCAAACGAGTGCGTTTTTCTAATCGAAAATTTAGGGATGATTTAAGCAAACCTGATGTGCGGCGCGCCTCTGCCTAGGGTTTCAAATTTTCATTTCCTCCCCTTTCCACGTTGCCTGTCAAGCACCCTGCTCTTCTCCTTTTCTCCTCAGTCGGTGTCGTTGCCCAGGGTTTTGCATTTCCATTTCTTCCCCTCTCTGCCTGCCTCGCACCGGGGTCTTCTCCTCTGCTCCTCCAGTAGTACTTCGCACGACAGAAATCAACCACAACAGAACCTATAGGATACAACTCCTCACTCGATTTCCCCTGCACTGCATCGACTTCCCTCCTTCAACGCTGAGTTCGGCTTCGCCACTGGTTCAACTCTGTCGTGCCGTTGCTTCGCTCAATCACGAGTTTTTGTGTTGTAAGCCTTAATTCTGTATTTCTTGATCTGTTTTTTTTATAAATTATTTAATTCGATCTACAGTCTGAATTTTATTTTTACTGCACATGATTTTAATTTGAATTGATTATATATCTCAATTTTATATTTTCTAATGTGAATTGTTGGTTTGAACTATTTGATTTTTTTTATTTTAATTCTTATTGGCGTGATACTAATTGGTAGTGTGATTTGAATTGGTGTAAATATATATTTCTGGTTTGTATCCTTTTGTGATTATGTAAATGTTGAAGCCACTGGTGATGATATCCAATTTGTTTAAGTGATTTCATAAATGTTGGTGCAATATGATACTGTGGATCGGGTTGAAGTAGACTCTTACGTGTCTACGAGTCGAGTCTGCGAGTCGAGTTTACTAACATCCAACGAGTCTAAGGAGACTCTCGAGTTTGACTACCTTGGTTGGTATATCCATAGGGGTATTTTTACATGTATTTAGATATTTAGGTGAAAAAATGGGAGGTTATGTGATGACAAAACTTGTGTTGTGATATATCATAGGGTTTTAGATAATACCAGGTACCTAGTTGAGATCAAGGGGCGTTTAGATTTATTCTATACAACACCAGATACCCGATGACGGTGAATCAGGCACTCAGTAGGGTTGGTATTGATTTTTTGGATTGGAATACTAGTAATTGCATGAACCCATACCATTATGCTACCCATGTTTCATAAGGGATAGACTAATGGTGAAACATTATCCCCCCCCCCCCCCCTGCTCGTCCGGTTCACAACAGGCGGCAGGTGATCCTTCCTTCCAGTCGTCTCCGGTCCCCCTGGCTCGGCCGTTGGGTTCTGTTCCGCGGAGGGCACCAGCCTGTGATCTGGGAGACGGGTCCAAAAAGGATTCTTTCAAGGATGTCCTTTGTGGAGTGGTGCGTCCGCATGCGGCTGCCGACGGTGGTAGGCCGCTATAGACCGGTAGGGTTCCTCCTGTTCTCCCGGCCGACAGGGTTTCTCCCGTTATCCCAGAGATTGTATTGGACCCGCGGTGCCCTGGTCTGGTGGAGGGGTGTCCGTCGGTGGTTCTGTCCAAGCAGGAGTTGCAGAGGGTTGGTTCCTTCAACGACCGGTCCCTGGTGGTGCGTTTTCGGCTTCTCAAGCCTTCCTTGGCGGCGTTTAAAAGTTTCGTGGACTCGTGGGGTATTTCGGCTCCGGCAGCAGTGTCTGAGTTTTCCAGGGTTGCCTTTTGCGTCCACCTTTCTTCTGCGGAAGACTTCACCTCTGCTTGGGCCCGAGAAGATAGGCTGTTTGGTTCTTGTCGTTACCCCGTTTCCCGTTGGTCTTGGGATTTCCATTACAGTAGGGAGTCTCCTATGGAGGCCGTTTGGTTAAATCTGCCCGGCCTTCCCCTCCCTCTCCAGAACCCGGCGATCTTGAGAGTGATTGGTGACTCGCTTGGTTCCTTCCTGTGCTCCGACGATGCTTCCCGGAGGCTCCAGGCTGCCGAAAACCCTCGGATCTGCGTCAAGATGGACCTCTCAGTGGTTCACCCTTCTCGTGTGCTGGTTAGAGACGATGATGGCTTCAGTTGGTGGCAGCAGATCTTCTATAAATTCCCCTCGCGGTTCTGCGTCTTCTGCGGTCTGCATGGGCATACGGAGAAGATTTGCATAAGGAAGTGGTCAAAAGCTAGTTCTTTGAGGGTTGACGTTCCTGAGGATCCTTCCATGTCTAGGGAGGCTTCAGGTTCGTTTCTTTCTCCTAAGACGCGGTCGTTGGAACCTGAGTTGCATGGCGGTCTGGTTGGGGAGGTAGCTCCGGTGCCATTACCGTCTCCGACGGTGCGGGCGGAAGAGGAAGATGTTACCGTTGGGGAATCGGCGGCATTTTTGAATTTGGATGGTGGCCCCCACTCGATCGATGCTTTTTCGATCTCTGGCACGGCAGACATTCTTTTGTCAGGATCTTATGCGGATCCTATGGGCAGGTTTGTTCGGCCGACTGGCTCCTTCGATGATCCCTGGGAATCGTCAGATTGGGTTTCCCCTCCTAGGGATATGGTCTCCTTCTCCGAGATCGCTGTCTCTCCTGTCAACTCTCTGCGCCTCTGCAAGTCCATGCCACAGGCACCGCCTTCTTTTAGCTTTTCGGCCCTTTTTTCGCCGTCCTTTCTAAAGCGCCCTCTGGTAAGCAATCTGGTGTCCAGTAGTGTTTGTTTGCGGAAGGAACTGATTCCTCCAGGAGTTGAGAAGGTGATCCATTTTGCCCGGGAATCTCCTCAGATGTTGGTTCTGGTCTCCCAGTTAGAGGACGGGGTGGAGGATACGCTTCCACAAAGATCAGTTGCAAACGGATTTTTTTTTTAAATACATTTTTCTTTAAAAAAATTTCTGAAAAACGGCCTAGGTCAATTTTTTTTTTTTAGAAATACGCTACAGAGGCGGCATCTGCGATGCCGCATTTGTTTTAGCGCACAAAGGCGGCATGTGCGATGCCGCCTTTGCTCCCCCGCGCCGCCTTTGGCCCGGATCGATGACATGGCAAAGGCGGCCGGGGGGAGGCCGCCTTCGCCTGAACTCCTTATAAAAGGGCGACCACCTCCCCCCCTCTCCTCACTTGCTCATTGCATTCCTCACTTCATCTCTCTGAATTTCTCTCTCCCTTTAAAAAATTCCTTTGCTGTGCGAGCTTTTACGAAGCTTCATTTAGAGGTATGTTTCTTTATTTAATTTAATGTTTTTATTTAATTAATTTAATTTTGTTTAGTTTTAAATCTTTCATTTGTTAAGCAGTTTAGGTAGTTCTTAATATTTGGTTATTTAGTTTTTGTAATTAGTTATATATAGTTTTAAATAATTACTGTTAGGTAGTATAGATTAAGTATAGATTAACTTAAGATTAAGTATTTAGAAATTTTGGTAGTTTAAAGATTATGTGGTTATCTACGCAATTAAATTCCTGTCTGAATACAAACAAGTGGATGTGGCTCTGGCACATATGTACATAGGGGTAAAACCCGAAAACACCGCTTCGAGCTAGACTCGAACGGGAACTGGTGCACGATAACGGGCCTTGCTGCATCCTGGTTTAACGCTCCCGGGAAATATGCTTAAGATGATTCATATTTTCTTTATAAACAACTATAATTTCTAAGAGAAGAAAAAGCAAATCAATATATTTATCAATGATAAATGATAAATATAATTTTATAGAATGAAATAAGGACATAAGAATTAACGAATTAAAGTTATTATTAGTTAATTATAAAATAATAGAATAATTAATGATTAGTTGTTATTAGTTAATTTTAGAATAATTAATAAATAACATAGGATTAAAACATGAATTCATATAATGATTAGCTAACGATACTAATGATCAGTGTATTTATCAATGATAAATGATAAATATAATGTTATAGAATCAAATAAAGACATAAGAATTAACAAATTAAAGTTATTATTAGTTAATTATAGAATAATAGAATAATTAACGATTAGTTATTATTAGTTAATTTTAGAATAATTAATAAATAACATAGGATTAAAACATGAATTCATATAATGATTAGCTAACGATACTAATGAACATATAAAGTGAAATGAAGAAGAACAAACAAACTAAATAAAAAGGCGCTCTAAAATTACATTCTAATAAATATCATATGGTCAAACATCAGTAGCATAGTTTATGGTATAGAAAGGCACAATAAAATTACATTATAATAAACATCATATCGTCAAACATAATTGTTAATATTTTGTTACACTATCATAATTTTGATGAAAGAAACATTTTTGACGTAGAGAGCCATGTTTGCCTGTGTGTACTGTTATGGGGAGATTATTCAAACTGAGCAAGGAGCTTCTTACAGTACACAACCAATTACGGTGGTTAGTACAGTTGATTGTGTTACCATAAGTGACCTTCAAGAGAGAATTCATGTTTCCTTAAATCTGGGACCCGATCAAGAGATAATGTCTATGAGCTATAGACATTTGCAATTTCCAACAACACTGTGGCATATAGCTTGCCCATTGGTTGCTGATGCGCAGTGGGTCCAAGCAATTAATTTATTTTCTCAACGGTTAGATGGTACCATGATGGAGTTATACGTTGTTGTTGCTACTGTACAACAACAACGTCCACTTGTACAAAGACGTAGAAATACAAGAGTGGTTGAAGACAGTCTACCCCATGACATTGAGCCTATTCCAAATGATGCAGCAGAAGAGGACAACCTAGATGATCTTCCGGATATACATGTCAATCCGACTTCTGATGAGGAGTTTCGTAATGATGGATCAGATGGCGACAACAGTGCTGATGAGGAGGGACCAACAGAAGATAGAGAGGAGGTTTTGAGAAATGCAATTGTTGTACATCAACCTCGGTCAATAAATCATCCACCATTATTTTCATCTTGGTCAGAATCAATGACACGCGTGCCTGAATTCGATAATACTGTTCTCACACCGACAACTGAGTTCCCAGGAGTTGTACCAGATAGGTTTAGTGAGGTGGACAAAACCTTATATATTGGAAGGAATTTTCCCAGTAAAGATGCCTTAAAAAGCACGTTAAAGAGATTTCATATTGAGAGAAACATCAACTATGTAGTTCACGAATCATGCCGTAGTAAATATGTTATACGGTGCGTGAAGTATGAGGATGATTGTAGATTTCGCTTAAGGGCTATTCCAGACATTACATTTGGAGGTTGGAGAATCTCAAGGATTGAGGCGGCTCATACTTGCGTTCAGCCAAGTCTCACACAAGATCATACTTAATTGGATGCAGAATTTGTGTCATCTATTGTTGTTGAGATGATTAGGACATGCCAAGATGTTCCAATATCCCTTGTGCAAGAGAGGATTCTACAGACATTCGGTTATAAGATTTCCTATAATAAGGCATGGATGGCGAAACAGAAGGCAATTGTGAAGGTATATGGTGATTGGGATGACTCATATCGAGTATTGCCGCAATTGCTAGCCATACTGAGGCATCATAACCAAGTTGTCTTCCATCTGGGTACAAACGAACATGTGTCTCCTGATAATCGACTTGATCCATCTCGTGTTCAATTTCATCGGTTGTTCTGGGCATTCCTTCCTTGTATCTCTGCATTTCGTTTTTGAAAACAATTTATTCAGATTGATGGAACATTTCTGTATAGAAAATACAAGGGCGTATTGTTGATTGCGGCAACCCAAGATGGAGACCGTTCACCTCTTCCGCTTGCCTTTGCCATTGTAGAGAAAGAAAGCTATGAATCATGGAGTTGGTTTCTGGCATGTATCAGCAACCATTTCACCAACATTCAGGGAGTTTGTTTGATATCTGATCGTCATCGAGCAATTAATGAGGCAATCAATGCAGATCCTGATACATGGAGATACCCAAATGCACATCATCGGTTCTGCATTAGACACATTGCTAGCAATGTACATAAAAAATTCCACAACGAACCGATGAAGAAGGCAATCACGAGGCTTGGTACGTATTTTATTCATTCTGTTTTACTGTTTCAATATAAATATAAGATCAATTTATGTGAAATATCATCTACGTTTTGTAGCATATGAGTCGGACCAACGACGATTTGAAGAACGTTTTGAACAAATTCGTTAGGCTAATCAAGAAGTTTATGATTATATGATGCGGATTCCAAAAGAGAAATGGACATTGGCATACGACGGGGGAATGAGGTACGGACACATGACGACAAACATTATGGAGTGCATCAATGGTATCTTCAAAGGAATTCACAAGCTACCTATAACCGCATTAGTTCAGGAGACATTATATCGATGCGTGAAGTATTTTGTGGATAGACAAAAACTAGCATCAGACAGGATACATCAAGGGATAAGATATGGAATACACTTTCAACGAGAGATTGAAAAAAATATTGAAGAAGCTTCTGGTTATCATGTATGTCTCTTTCGAAGAGAAGACTCCCGATTTGAAGTTCAAGAGCGTTCAGACCCCATCACAAATCACGTCGGTGAAAAAATGGTGGTATTACTGGAAACAAGGCAATGCCAATGTGGAAAATTTCAGGCCTTACGGTTTCCATGTACACACGTCATCGCAGCATGTGCCTCGATGAACATCTCATGGGAAGCATATGTTGATCCAGTGTACCAGATGGATATCATTGCCAACTGTTATGCTGCACCATGGACACCTATTGGGGAGTATCGTTATTTCCCAATGCCTGAAGGCCACCCGATAGTGATACCTGACATGAATCGGTTACGTCCTCGTGGGAGACCAAAGGCGAGTAGGATGCGTAATGAGATGGACTGGCCTCAATAACAAGGGCAGAGTTTGCGATGCAAAATATGTCATAAAGAAGGTCATAACCGGAAGCGATGCCCTAACGTTGTTGGGTCGACTTCACAGTCTCATTCATAATGATGTATTGTCTTCATTGTGACATTCCCATATTGTAAACTAAATGTTGTTATCTCTTTTTTATTCCTTGGTTTTCTAAACCCCAAACATCTGAGATAAGTTTTCATATTAATATTCATGCTTTCAAGAAATAACTTTAAATATAAAATAATAGAATTTATTTCAAAACTCTGAAAGCGGAACACTTAACCCATATTGAAAAGTGTATGTCAGTTAACCCATTAACATGTTTCCTGGACGTTAATATTAAAAATTTTAACCCTAAACCCTCCAACCTAAACCCCAATCTAAACATGCAGGATATTTTAGCAAACTGTTCTATAACAAATTTATAGTATCATAATAATTAGCATAAGATATTGAATACATACAATTAGATAAATTCTAAAAACATCATTACTAATTGACATGGTTTATCTTAATCCAATCCATAAGTAGTTAATCACAAAGCTCCCCCAAAATATGTGTAACCAAATTCAAGACTCAATATTTTAGATAACATAAATTATTTCATATTAATATTCATACTTTCAAGAAATAACTTTAAATATGAAATAATAGAATTTATTTCAAAACTCCAAAAGCGGAACACTTAACCCATATTGAAATGTGTATGTCAGTTAACCCATTAACATGTTTCCTGGACGTTAATATTAAAAATTTTAACCCTAAACCCTCCAACCTAAACCCCAATCTAAACATGCAGGATATTTTAGCAAACTGTTCTATAACAAATTTATAGTATCATAATAATTAGCATAAGATATTGAATACATACAATTAGATAAATTCTAAAAACATCATTACTAATTGACATGGTTTATCTTAATCAAATCCATAAGTAGTTAATCACAAAGCTCCCCCAAAATATGTGTAACCAAATTCAAGACTCAATATTTTAGATAACATAACTTATTTCATATTAATATTCATGCTTTCAAGAAATAACTTTAAATATGAAATAATAGAATTTATTTCAAAACTCTGAAAGCGGAACACTTAACCCATATTGAAAAGTGTATGTCAGTTAACCCATTAACATGTTTCCTGGACGTTAATATTAAAAATTTTAACCCTAAACCCTCCAACCTAAACCCCAATCTAAACATGCAGGATATTTTAGCAAACTGTTCTATAACAAATTTATAGTATTATAATAATTAGCATAAGATATTGAATACATACAATTAGATAAATTCTAAAAACATCATTACTAATTGACATGGTTTATCTTAATCCAATCCATAAGTAGTTAATCACAAAGCTCACCCAAAATATGTGTAACCAAATTCAAGACTCAATATTTTAGATAACATAAATTATTTCATATTAATATTCATGCTTTCAAGAAATAACTTTAAATATGAAATAATAGAATTTATTTCAAAACTCTCAAAGCGGAACACTTAACCCATATTGAAAAGTGTATGTCAGTTAACCCATTAACATGTTTCCTGGACGTTAATATTAAAAATTTTAACCCTAAACCCTCCAACCTAAACCCCAATATAAACATGCAGGATATTTTAGCAAACTGTTCTATAAAAAATTTATAGTATCATAATAATTACCATAAGATATTGAATACATACAATTAGATAAATTCTAAAAACATCATTACTAATTGACATGGTTTATCTTAATCCAATCCATAAGTAGTTAATCACAAAGCTCCCCCAAAATATGTGTAACCAAATTCAAGACTCAATATTTTATATAACATAACTTATTTCATATTAATATTCATGCTTTCAAGAAATAACTTTAAATATGAAATAATAGAATTTATTTCAAAACTCTGAAAGCGGAACACTTAACCCATATTGAAAAGTGTATATCAGTTAACCCATTAACATGTTTCCTGGACGTTAATATTAAAAAATTTAACCCTAAACCCTCCAACCTAAACCCCAATCTAAACATGCAGGATATTTTAGCAAACTGTTCTATAACAAATTTATAGTATCATAATAATTAGCATAAGATATTGAACACATACAATTAGATAAATTCTAAAAACATCATTACTAATTGACATGGTTTATCTTAATCCAATCCATAAGTAGTTAATCACAAAGCTCCTCCAAAATATGTGTAACCAAATTCAAGACTCAATATTTTAGATAACATAACTTATTTCATATTAATATTCATGCTTTCAAGAAATAACTTTAAATATGAAATAATAGAATTTATTTCAAAACTCCGAAAGCGGAACACTTAACCCATATTGAAATGTGTATGTCAGTTAACCCATTAATGTTATATTTACATTTTACACTTACGACTCATTTTCTTTGTTTATATGCAGATGGATGATATGATACTACTCACTCAGCAGCCTACCCATATTTCACAGGCCGTGTTAGAGGGTCATCCAGATCGATTTGTGAAGGTGCGTCGAGCGCACCATTTTCATCACATGGAGCCTCCACATGCCATTAGACCTTACTTGCGCCGTGCTGGCTTCTATGGCCTTATCGTATCAGATTTCACATTTGTAGATCATTACCTACTTGCTGCCCTCGTTGAGAGATGGAGACCAGAGACACACACATTCCACTTGCCTGAGGGGGAGATGACCATCACCCTCGTGGATGTCGCAGTTCTTCTCGGTCTTCCTATCCAGGGGAGACCCGTTATTGGACCCACTCGTGCAGCTTGGCCAGACCTTGCTCAACGCTTGTTAGGCGTTGATATTTTGTCCGACTGTAGGGCTACAGATGGATCGTCCATATCTATGCGTTGGTTGGAGTCACAGATTCCACATTTACAGGATGATGATGATGAGCAGACCGTCATGCGTTACGCCCGTGCATATATCTTACGACTCATTGGTGGGACCATGTGTACTGATCACTCGGGGATGCACAGGCATATGATGTATCTACCCCTACTAGAAGACTTTGATCGGGCTGGGACGTACAGTTGGGGATCAGTCTGCTTGGCATACACGTACAGATCATTATGCAGACTATCCCATAGGGACCGTACAGGTCTTGGAGGATGCGTCATCCTTATTCAGATGTGGGCATGAGAGTGCATCTCATCATTCTGCCCTGACCTTGCTGGTCCACCGGTCGAGATGGAGGTGCTGCATGACGCTCCGCGTGGACGCTGGTATGATAAGTCATTTCTATTAGTTTTTTATTCTACTATGAGTTATTGACTATAATTTCTCATTATTTTTCATTATCGTTGTATTTTACAGGTGGTGTCAGCGACACAATTTTGACGTGGTTCCGAGACAGCATTTGGGCGTATATCGGCTACAGTTGGACTGTCTCTTACCTGATCAGGTATGTATATACAATCTATCACTATCTAACATTTTTAATAATAACATCAATTTTGGTTTTTAGTTGGGTGTTTTTTTGACAAAATCACTTGTCATTTCAGATTTCATGGCTTCCATACTAGAGTATTATGGACCAGTTTCCAGCATACTGCACTGTTGGGCTTGAGGATGCTATGGCTGTAGTGCCCCTCATTCACTTTCATATTATTGAGTGGCAGCAGCCTGACAGGGTCATGCGCCAATTTTTTCGTACTCAGCCGATTCCATTACCATCTAGACAGACAGACAAGCTTCATGGGATGAAGCTGACAGGGAGGCAGGATGATGACTGGTCCCAAGTACATGCGAGTTTTATCGACTGCTGGCACAAACGTGCAGAGTTACGTATTCAAGGTGTTCCTACAAATCGATTCTCTCTTTCAGAGCAGGTTGACTATACGCCATGGTATAGACTGAAGTCTATACTGTATCTTACCCAAGCTGGCATAGAGATGCAGAGGATGGTAAGTTAATAAATTCCTATTAGTTTGTTTATTGAATTATTTTCTAATTCCATTTGAATCTACTTACAGGGAAGTCACACAGAGCAGCTTGTTCGCATGAGCGATGAAGAGGAGGAGGGGGTCTTTAGTCGGGCAGCCGTCCATGCTACAGCGCTGGAGGCGAGGGCATCTTTTCATGCGCTTTCCGAGAGCATCTTCACGCGTCTGGCTCGGAGACAGGAGGTTCCTGCCCTAGAGGAACATCCTGCAGCTGCTGCTGGTGCTGAGGAGCCACGACCACGGCGACGTAGACAGCGTCGTGCTGCACGTCAGGCATCGCCTGTTCCACAGGCAGAGGTCGGGCCTCTAGTAGTTCAGGATCAGCCTATTCAGGATGTGCCTCAGGTGGCATGTGATCCGTCTTTCCTGACAGGATATCCGCAGTTGTCTCCATCTTGGGTTCCAGATCCTTCACAACCTTGGATTCTAGAGTCGTCGTCGTCTTGGGGTATGGCTCCATCACAGGCTTCGTTCCCCTCTGCGATGGAGGCAGGTCTTTCTACCACCCTAGTGGGAGAAGGATCCGAATGGCAGTACGAGATGCAGTTGACAGCTCCTCCAACTGACACACAGATGGAGGATGCGACGGTCGACGTTTCAGTGCCCGAGGATCAGCCTTCTCCAGGTCATCAGACTCCACTGCGCACTCGACGCGGACGTCCTATTCGCAGACCACCATGTGGGACGGAATCTCCTCGCCACAGACATATGCATTGATTGTACATTATTGTTTACATGTTTTATGTGTACTGAAATCAAAATACTATTTTTACTTGTTGGTCAGAGTGGAATCTCAGGAGGGGGTAAATTAGGTTTTATTTATATATATTTATATAACCATACGAACATAATAATAAAACATTAATAATTACTAATTACCTAATTACAAATCAAATAATTAATAATTCTATTACTAATTAACTCTTTAATTAGTATATAATTAATATTTATATTACGAAATAACTAATTAATTAGTATATAATTTGTAATTTGGTAATTAGTGTTTATTAATCATTAATTATATAATAACTAATTAGTTAATTAGTAATAAAATTATCAATTATATAATACTTAATTATTACATATATAATAAATATTTAGTTAATTAGAAATATAATTAATAATTATAACTAATTAATTAGTAATTGGTAATTATTAATTAGTTAATCAGTAATATAAATATTTATTATAATTATTCATTATAAGAGGGTTTGCCCTGAAAATCATTCTGCATTTTCGATGTGGGATTCAGGTTCTACCTTTACTGCACAGTACATTCTGCATTTCCGATGTGGGATTCTGTTTCAAGTACGTGACTTTGAAATACAATAAAAGATAAACTATAAGGCCAATATAAATGAAATTTTAAAAATCGATTAAACATATAATAAATAGATGAAAACAAAAAGAATTTCCTCAAAAATGTTGATGAAAAATAATCTATAACCTTTCAAAACTGCCTACTTGAAACTTAAAAATGTTTCAAGTACGTGAATTTGAAAGACTGTAAAATATAAACTATAAAACGAATATAATTGAAACTTTAAAAATTGATTAAACATATAATAAATAGTTGAAAACAAAAAAAAATTCTAAAAAAATGTTGATGAAAAGTAATTTATAAGCTTTCAAAACCACATACTTGAAACTTAAAATTTTTCAAGTACGTGACTTTGAAAGACCATAAAACATAAAATAGAAGACCAATATAAATGAAACTTAAAACATGGATTAAACATATAAAAAATAGTTTAAAACAAAAGCAATTTACAAAAAAATGTTAATGAAAAATAATTTATAAGCTTTCAAAACCGCCTACTTGAAACTTAAAAATGTTTTAAGTACGTGACTTTGAAAGATTATAATTATATTACTAATTAACTAATTAATTATTATATAATTAATAGTTATATTAATAATTAACTAATTATTTATTATATAAGTAATAATTAATGAGTAATAATTAATAATTAATAATTTAATGAATAGCTATAATTAATATTTATATTACTAATTAACTAATTAATAATTACTAATTACTTATTAATAATTATTAATTACTAATTACTAATTATAATGAATAATTATAATAAATATTTATATTACTAATTAGCTAATTAATAATTAATAATTACTAATTAATTAGTTATAATTATTAATTGTATTTCTAATTAACTAAATATTTATTATATATGTAATAATTATATTACTAATTAATTATTATATAATTAATGATAATATTACTAATTAACTAATTAATTATGACATATTTAATTATTAATAATTACTAATTAATAATTAAAAATTATAATGAATAAATGTAATTAAAAATTATATTACTAATTTACTAATTAATTGTTATATAATTAATAATTATATAACTAATGAACTAACTAACTATTATATAATTAATTATTAATAATTACTAATTAATAATTATAATGACTAATTATAATTAATATTTATATTACTAATTAACTAATTAATAATTACAAATTACTAATTACTAATTACTAATTATTAATTACTAATAATTAGTAAGTGAAACCGAAAGCTTATAATTTATTTTTTATCATTATTTTTTATGATTTTTTTTGTTTTCAACTATTTTTTATATGTTTAATCCATGTTTTAAGTTTCATTTATATTGGCCTTATAATTTATATTTTATAGTCTTTTAAAGTCACGTACTTGAAAAATTTTAAGTTTCAAGTATGCGGTTTTGAAAGCTTATAAATTACTTTTCATCAACATTTTTTTGGAAATTTCTTTTGTTTTCAACTATTTATTATATGTTTAATCAATGTTTAAAGTTTCAATTATATTCGTTTTATAGTTTATATTTTACAGTCTTTCAAAGTCACGTACTTGAAACATTTTTAAGTTTCAAGTAGGCGGTTTTGAAAGCTTATAAATTATTTTTCATTAACATTTTTTTGTAAATTTCTTTTGTTTTAAACTATTTTTTATATGTTTAATCCATGTTTTAAGTTTCATTTATATTGATCTTCTATTTTATGTTTTATGGTCTTTCAAAGTCACGTACTTGAAAAATTTTAAGTTTCAAGTATGCGGTTTTGAAAGCTTATAAATTACTTTTCATCAACATTTTTTGGAAATTTCATTTGTTTTCAACTATTTATTATATGTTTAATCAATTTTTAAAGTTTTAATTATATTCGTTTTATAGTTTATATTTTACAGTCTTTCAAATTCACTTATTTGAAACATTTTTAAGTTTCAAGTAGGAAGTTTTGAAAGGTTATAGATTATTTTTCATCAACATTTTTGAGGAAATTCTTTTTTTTCAACTATTTATTATATGTTTAATCAATGTTTAAAATTTCATTTATATTGGCCTTATAGTTTATATTTTATTGTATTTCAAAGTCACGTACTTGTAACAGAATCCCACATCGGAAATGCAGAATCTACTGCACAGTAAAGGTAGAACCTGAATCCCACATCGAAAATGCAGAATGATTTTCAGGGCAAACCCTCTTATAAAAGGGAGGCCTGAGTAAGAGTTTCTGTCAGAATCCAGACTGCTGTAATGCCTGTAGCGCTGGATCTTTAATAGCAGAGAAATTCTGCTGAATTTTTTTGTTTTGTTTATATATATATATATATATATATATATATATATATATATATATATAAACAAAACAAAACAAAACAAAAAAAATAAAAATAAAAATTTTCAAAAAAAATATTTTTTTAGGAGAAAGGCGGCATCGCGGATGCCGCCTTTCACCCGCAGTGCAAAGGCGGCATCGCGGATGCCGCCTTGCCCCCGAAATGCAAAGGCGGCATCCCAGATGCCGCCTTTAAGGTGCATTTTTTAAAAAAATTTTGCCGGAAGCGTTTTCTGGAAAATATTTTTTTTTAAAAACGTAAAAAAAAAAATCCGTTGCAAACCGTTTGGTGATTTCGGAGGATCTGAATGGGATTCCAAATTCGAAGTTTCTCTCTCCCACCAGGAGTTCGCCATCTCCATCCCTTCTGAGACCGTTCACCCGCTCAAGATCCAAAGAAGTGGTGTCTCCCCCTTTTTATTTCTATCCAACGCCTCCGGCCATAAAAGCCGTAGGAACCTATGATTATGGTGAGCTTCTCGCTCTGGAATGCACGTGGCTTTAGGGCGCAAGCCAAAAGGGCCTTTTCCACTTCTGAAGCTAGGAGGCATGGGGCTTCTATTCTATTGAACCAAAACTTGAACCTTGCAAGCTTCAAGCAGTTGCCAGGCAAATGGGATTTCCTTTTTCTGTACATAATCACCCTGATAACAAACATATTTGGGTTTGCTGGTAGAAGAACATGTATGTCGAGTTGGTTGATACCATGTAACAATGTATGAACTTTAGAGTGTCCTTCGATGGATCAGTTACAATCTATTCAGTGGTTTATGCTAGCACAAACTAGATCGATCGGCAGGAGCTGTGGAGGCATCAGGGAACACTTCAAATGGCTTCACTCCCATGGTTCGTAGGGGGAGACTTCAATTCAATCACGGACCCTTCCGAGAAGAAAGGTAGGGAGAATGCGAGCAGTAGTGGAATACAAGACTTCAGAAATATCATCTCGTGCGCTGGGCTATTCAATCTGGGGTTCACCGGCCCCAAGTTCACCCGGTGCAATAATAAGAGGGGAAACAGTCGCATTTGGAGCCGGCTGGACAGGTGGCCTACGAACATGCAGGGGCTGGAATCCTTTCCCAAAACGTCGGTCACTCACCTTCCACGGCTACTGTCCGATCATGCGACGCTCATTCTGAACGTCCAAAGAGGGGATCCTCAACGAAGATCATTCCATTACTCAAATTCATGGCATAATGATGAGAACTTCATGATCATGCTGAAGGATTCATGGGACAGTGACGCGGGCGGTAAGGCATGGAACTGTTTGACTAACCATCTGAATCGCCTTCAATCGGATATATAGGGATGGCTAGAGTCGCAACCCCGGGATGAATACGGGGTGGAAGGAATTAAAACAGACATTAACAGGCTGGAAGAGAACCTACAGGTATCGTGGGATGATGACACCTTTGTGCTCCTTTGTGACAAATGTGCGATTCTTGCAGAGAAGTTGCTGGAGGTGGAAAAGAATTATAAACAATGATCTCGGGTGAGATGGATCAAGGAAGGCGACTGTAATAGAGCATTCTTCCATGCATGTGTGAAGGAGAGGTACTGCTCAACGTTTAACATAAGTCTGAGGAACGGGGCCTTCCCCTCAGACGTTGAGGTGGCGGGACAGATGGCTCTGGAACACTTCAAGGGTTTGCTTGCGGGTTAGACTCCCTCTCGGTATGATAACTCTCAAGGCGAGTCTTCAATGGAGAGATTTTTGAGCTGCATGTCGCAACTGGTGAATGAACAGGATAACCATGATCTGTCGATGATTACTTTGATGGAGGAGGTCAAGGATGTAACCTTCAGATTGCACCGCGACAGCGCTCCTGGGCCGGACGGCTTCACCTTCGCTTTCTTTGTGGATGCTTGGGAGGTGGTGGATCCTCAGGTGTCTGAAGCGGTGCAAGATTTCTTTCACGGTAACAGAAAGGTCAGTGCTTCTAGAATTGTTCTTATCCCGAAGATCAAAGACCCCTGCAACATTGGTCACTACCGGCCCATTTGCCTCCGTAACGTTTCTTATAAAATCCTGGCCTCCCTTATTTGAAGTAGGCTTGGTAGAATTCTTCCAAGATTAATATCACCAGAACAACATTGCTTCATCAAAGGTCGGAACATAGAGGAGGAGGTGGGAATTGCAAGTGAACTGGTCAGTGATATTAACACCAGGTCGGTTGGATCAAACATTATTTTTCAGGTGGATATGGACAAAGCTTACGACAAGCCGAAGTGGAGCTTCATCATCAGAGTTATGCGAAGACTCGGATTCCAAGAGTGGTTCTGTGAAATTTGATTCAGGTGCTTTTCCTCACCATGGCTGTCCATTTCTTTGATTGGAAGGTGCTTCGGTTTCTTCAAATCTGTTCGTGGGGTTCTCCAAGGAGATCCACTATCTCCATCCCTTTTCATCCTGGCACAGGATGCTTTATCCAGAGCAGGTACGGCTTTGAATTGGTTTTGCATGACATGTTTGTGGATGACATTCAGATTTTTATAAATTGTAGTCGAAGATCACTTAACAACCTATCAGAAATTTTGTTTGCTTATGAGCATATGAGTGGACAGGCTGTCAACAAGGCGAAGAGCCTGGTTATTATTTCCAACCGATGTTCGGGAAGATGCAGCAGGGGAATTCAGGACATTTTGGGATGTCATCGGAAGCATATTCCAGTGATATATTTAGGAGTTCCCCTTTCCCATGGTCACATCAAGAAACATTACTTTGAAGACATTATCAACCGAATGTTTGGAATAATACTTAACTGGAAAAACAACCTGCTGTCTTTCGGAGGGAGGGTGACCCTCATCAACAGCGTGTTATCTTCGATACCCATGCATGTTTTCTCGCTGATTAAACCTCCCAAAGGGACTGTGTCCCGCATGGAGAAAATTATTTCATCCTTTATATGGGACTCCAAACAAGAGGGACGTTGTCACTGGGCAGCTTGGGCACGTATGGCTAAACCGATAGAGGAAGGGGGAGTGGGTCTCCAGAATATTTGGGAAACAATCCAAGGCCTCCAAGGCAGGTTGGCGTGGGATATTATCAGGGGAGATTCTATGTGGGCTTCATTCTTCAAACGACGATATGGTGATCATCGATTCACGGAGAGGGGGAGAGGCCCCCGGAAGTCTAGGCTCACCCGAAACATGTTCTTGCATCTCGAAAAGCTTAAAGGAGTGACTCGATGGATCGTTGGGCAAGGGGAGATCCAATTCTGGAAGGACAACTGGCCGGGAGAAACTCTGAACTTCAATGACGTTCCACTTCCTGATATCCTGTTTAAAGATGCTATTGAAATCCCTGGTTTCGTTACTTCCAACCTTTCTCCTAACCAGGAGAAGCTGTTTGAGGAGGTAACCATGGATGACGTTCAGGATACCTGCTGTTTCACCGAGTCATCATCAGGAAGGTTTTCCATCAAAGTCGTCTACAAGCATCTATTTCACGAGGAGGGGAATCATGATAGTCTGGCTATCAAACTCTGCATCAAGGAGATTCCTACGAAGATGAATTTCATCACTTGGAATATCGGGAACAACGCTCTTCCTACGAATGAGAACATTTGACGGAAAGGTATTCCCATTGTCTCTCGGTGTTTCCGCGGCAAATGCCCAAAGATGGAGTCGGTTGTGCGCCTCCTATTTCAGAGTGAATGGGCACAATTTTTGAGGTCCTGGTTCTCTCCCCGCCCAGATATGGTAGGAGATCAAACCACTATACAGAGGCTCATGGAAGCATGGTTCCAGGGATATGAGGGTGTGGTGATGGAAAGCAAGGTTAGGACCATTATCCTTTCCTCTATTTGCTGGACTCTTTGGGAGGCGCGCAACAAGGCACGGTGGGGTTCCCGTGTCTCACTCTTGTTCGTTAAGATGAGATTGAAATCACTGATTATGGAGATGGGTACACTCATTAAGGGATGGAAATCATCGGAGACTATGTGCAGGCTGATGAACCTTCCCTGTATGCCTAATATGGAGAGGGGTCGTTGGATCAGTTGGTCACCACCTCTCGGTGGCCTGAAGTTGAACGTGGACGAATCTATTTTACAATGGAAAATGAGAGGGGGAGGGATCCTACGAGACACACATGGCTCGGTTATGATAGGGTTCAGTGCCTTTTATGGCATGTGCTCTTCCTTGGGTGTTGAGGCGAAGGCATTACTTTCGGGATTGACGTTGGGTAAAAGTCGAAATTTCAGGGTGACTAAAATTGAATCCAACTCTGAGGTTTTGGTGAAGTCCATACAGGGTTGTCCGGAGGTGCGATGGGACATGATATACCGAATCCGTAGATGCAGGAGAGAGATATGCTTGGGGCAGAAACTTCATCATGTTTGGAGGGAGTCAAACTTTGCTGCTGACGTGCTTGCTCGTCAGGGGAAGCCCCGGGAAGACATTAAGATTTATGATACTCTAGGATCCTTGCCTATGTAGTTTAGAGACATTATCCAAGGATATTCCTTGGGTTTACACCACTTCCATCCCCCATGAATGTTCTTCGGTTTTGGGAAACTTTTTATAATAAAATAAAAAATTATTTTTAGTCTATATTATGATTTGATAATGTTTCCATCTGTGCATTGTGGAATAATCAAAATATATTGGGGGTTTCAGATTCTGTTGGATTGAGGATTTTTAAAGAGAGAATATATCTCATGTTTCTCATTTTTTAAAGGTACACTTTCAAGAGAATTTTCCTAGTGGGTTTTCTAAATTGGAGTGAAATTGGTGACCAATTGAGGTAAAATTATGGTTATTATTTTTGTAGTAGTGTTGAGATCATTCCATAGAGAATTTTAATATCATTGCTTGAGGTTTTGGCCAAAGGAGGTATCTTGGTGAGATTTCAGTGAATCTGCCTCATTGAATTAAATTATGTTTAATTATAAATCCATATAATTAATTATTGATGATTTAAGGATTAAGAGAGTATTGATGTTAAGTGTAGACTTGGTTTTAGTTTGGGTTAGAATTGAATATGGATGGTAAATCCTTTTTAGACGTAGGTGGTACCTTTAATACTAAACTATATGTCTTTCTGCTATGGAATCACAAGTATGAGCCATGGGCTTGGGTATAGAAAATCTACAAGGTTCCTAGTGAGTATAGAATTATGGGGTAGGATTAGGGAAATCTTTGATATGTGGAATGCGGTTTTATATATGTTATTTGGGATTTCAGATATGTGTGGAACTATTATTGCAAACGGTGTTCAATTTATAGAATGAATCAAAGGACCCTAAAGTGTCCCTGATTCATAAGATGACAAGTTTCTATCTTGGGATGTTCTGTTGTGGGATATTTAAATGGATTTTAAGTGGTAAAATCTTGATGAATGGACCAACTGATTCCAACCTTGGATATTTTATATGAAATTCTATAGAGATAGTCTCAGCATCTAGAAACCCCTCTAGTGAGAGGTGGAAAAAAAGTCTAGTAGTCATGGTAAGTTGTGTAGAATAGGTTTCATGTGTTTTGAAGTTTTATAAGAGGGAAGTCGCTCTCTTGGGACATACCAAGTGGTACTCGATGATTTTAATGACAGTCGATGGTCTCTCTTTGGTGTGTGGCCCCAAAGGGAGAGGGATAGAAATATGTAGTGGAGTTATATTACTAGAGGGAATCCTTGTGATTCTTGATTATTATTAATGAGGGTATTCCATAGGTTAATAAAGGGGACTTTTTTGTATGTTGTGGGATGAATTAGTGCATATAGTTTTTGGGAATGAGGAAAGAGTATTTAGTGAGAAGCCTAAGGGCCATTTTGGGTACTTGCAATGTTCTAAGATGATGTAGAGATTTATTGGTGTTTTCCTGAGACCCTACGTGGTAGTTCGTGGACTGAGTGAGGCTAGTGTTTTTCATGGCCATTGGTATCTTATGGGTCTAGCTTGTGAGATGTGTATGGATAATGATAATAGGATCATCATGAATGTGGATAGATATTGATCGAGGTGATGTCTAAGGGTGACAGCGTTGAGTTACATGTGATACCCTGGAGTAGAGTACTGGGTAATGGTGTGTATTTGGATAGCTAATGTATTATATATGGTCTTTTTAGCTAGGAATTTTATTTATTTACTATTTATACTCTAACCATGGTGTTCATGAGTTATGAGATACCACCATAAGTGAGAAGGTAGATGCATGTGATGTGATATGAGTCATGTTATAGGACCTTACCCTGAGTGAGAAAGTAGTAGTCAATATGTGATATAGGACCATACCCCGAGTGAGAGGATAGTGGTTAGGATTTGATATATTACCTTACCTTGAGTGATATTTTAGTGGCTAGGATGTGGTATGAGACCTTTACATTAGTGATATGGTAGTGTTATAATGTTATTCAAGACCCTGGAATAAATGAAAAGATAGTGTTTGGGATGTAACAACCCCTAATTAAGTAACTCATAGTCGATGTAAACTTTATTTCATTGGAATAATATATAAGGGATCATATCACCAAGGATCAATTAGTTTAGTTGTATTAATGAACCAAATACATACATGATTCAATGTTTACATTTTAAATAAAATAAAAACCTCGTAAAGGTAAATATTATACACTTTTGAACTCATTTAAGTATTCCTTTTTCATATAATAAGGAAAAGAAATCAAAATGTGGGTGACCATAAATCCTTAATAAATTTTGTGTATAGTGGAAGCTATCATGGGTAAATAAGGTGTTATAAATATGGAAAGGTAAATAATAGAAAAATATTCTATTTAATAAGTTACATGATCATGAAATGCACCAATGGATTATATCAAAGTAACAATCTCATTGATAATGATATTTGAATTCCCAATAATGGAAACAGTTAATTTTGAATTCCAATTTCAATTCCTTATGAAAGGATATTTTCAAATATGTGCAGGTAAAAATAAAAAACCTATTTAAAGAGGCTAGCCAATAAATTTTTCTCATGAGACCTATTGATTAATCTAGGGGATATATATAACTCCTCCCCACCCGTAACGGCATAACCAATGCGTTTTTCATATATTTAATGCCAGATTTAATTCCTAAAAATATTTCTTGTGAAAAAATATACATATTGAGTAATGAAAAATGAATATTAATATTTCCCAAGAAAATAAAGTAAAATTCATATTGGTACACCATATGTAGAAATGGTATAAAATTTTTGTAATAAGAATAACTATGATATAAAATATATGGATACAGAAGAGAAATGTATTATCAATTTAATAATGATCAAAATAAATTGATTTTTTATGATAATTGCCATAACCACAAAATCAATCAATCGATGAGAGATAATCATTAATTCATCAGAAAAGTAGATATTGTTGTAAAATAAATTATTGTGGAGAATATAAGAAAATGTAAATGAAAAATATAAAATTAATTTTCATTAATTAATTTTCATTTTAAAACCATTGAAAACATGTATAAGAAGGTTTATGGAGCTACAAAATTCTTGTTAATATCGTATATTTTAAAAAAACATTCCTTTTTTACTTTTTATAAAGAATAAAAAATGAACCTTCCAAAAAACATTAAAATGATTCCATTATAACAAAGAAAGATTTAAAGGATAATCTAAAATTTCTTAAATAAATCATTTGAGTAAATAAAACGGGATCCATAATTGTTTTGAAAAATATGTATATGGAAGAAAAATATACCCAATAAAAAATAGGAATAAGATCAGATTTTCTTTTAAAAAATTATTTTCATGATTTTAGTTTTAAAGAGAGGATAAGTAGAAAGAAAAAAGGATACATGTTAAATATACATAAAATAATAAAATATATGGTGTTTGTGAAGGATATATTATAATATTTCTTCATTGAAAATATGAGAAATCCCAAAAAGAGAGATAGTAAAATAAATCAGTACCTCTTGGGTCAATTTTAAAATTCAATCCCATAAAATAATAACCATTAATTGATACTTTAATTATGATGAATATATAGAGATTCATATTTCATACACCAATGTTTTAATATATACACCAATTAAAGTAAACTACATGCATGAAACGAAACATATCTCAATGGAGTGAAAATTTAGATGAAATCCCTTACCTTACGCTTCCACATAGTTGAAAATAATTTAACCACTTATATAATGGTTTTAGAATTGTTATAAATTCATACAAGAACCATATTAATATTTAAAATATCATATATAATCCACTTATATCATCTTATAATCCATTAAATAACAATATTTCACAATTTACATCATTTCGGGTATTGCCTTTTTAGTTTTGTCATGCATGTTTCGTCACAGAAGTTTTGGTTCATGTGTATAGGTTATAGTTTCATCATCTCCAAAATGATATTATTGTTGTAAATATTATATATATATATATATATTCATTTTAAAAATATTTATAATCATCCATGATACGCTGAGAGTATTTGGTAGGTCTTGTTTGACCTAAATAGATTAGATATTTGATTAAGTAAGGGGAGAATTTCCCATATTAAAAGTGAGGGAGATAAATCACTTGGAATTATTTAAATATAAAAATATATAAAACTAATACTCAAGAATAATAGATCTAAAATGAATCATCTTTAGGTAGGATATCATGTAGGGTCATACTATGACCATCTCGTACGATTTAGACATGTTTTAAGGTCATTTTAACCCCTTTCATTAAAGTTTAGCGCCCCGTAAACCTATTTTTACCATAACTATGGTAACAAAGTTTTAATTTTTTACTATTAGTTTTAAAAAATAATAATTTTAACCTATTAAATTATATTAATTATTCTAATTCCAAATATAGAATCCATTTATGATTATTCAACATCAAGAGGGGGTAGATATTAATTTAGAAAAACTCACAAAATGTGACAAAAAGGGTTTTTTATAATAATGCATTTTAAAAAAATAAGATGATCTTAACAAAACTCTATAACTAGTAGTATTTATTATATGAATTTGAATTCTTATATATAGATCTATAATCTATAAATTTCATTTGAATTATTCATTTTTAGTGATTATTTTTACTAATTAAAGTAGAAAAACATCACGAACTTAAGAACAGTTTTCTGAAATATATCAATTTCTACTTCCAAAGGACATTGCCTTTATTAATGTAAAATTGATAATAAATACCTGGTTAATTAAATATTTCATAACAGATTATTATAAATAAAATCTGTATTAGCTAGATACTAAAGTTTTTGTAGACGCCGGAAAAGTCCGTTGTTCCCAAACGAAGCTCCGGATGCGGAAAGCGAGGTCATATTTGGAATCGGAAGCATGTTTCGGAGGGCCCGGAGGCCTTGCGCGGAATTTTGGAGACCCGCGCGCAAAGTTGAAGAGCCGCGCGCAAACCTCCCGGGTTGAGCGCAATGCGCTGGGCCGGCGCGCAATTTTCCGCGCCCGTGGCCCGCGCGACTCCCTTGCGCGCCGGGCCCGATTCCGCGCCCGCGAAGGAAATTCCGCGCCCGCGAACCAGATTCCGCGCCCGGGGTTACCTATAAATATAAGGCGACCCCCGAAGTTTTGAAGGTTGCCGGAATTCGAAGAGTCGCTCGTTCGCGCAATCCAACCCCTTCCGCGCGCAATGCCGATCTTCAGGTAACCTCTTTTCTTTCGTGCAATAAAGCCTTGGGGTCCGCCTTCGCGCGCAATCCCCTTGGCTCCTTTCCTTTGAAACAACTCTTAACCCAAAGGCCTTTGCGCGCAAAAGAAGCCTCTTGCGCGCAATTGCCCCCGGGTGCGCGCAATCCAGCCCGATTGCGCGCACCCCCCCTTTTTCAAAGTGGCCATTCGTTAAAAAATGAGCTTTTGCCCCCGCGCGCTATCCGAAGCCCGGTGCGTGCAATCTCCCTCTTCCGCGCACAAAGCGCTGGCCGAATTACGCGCCAGCCCGTCCATTTGCGCGCCGACCCGCGGTATTGCGCGCCAAGCTCCTCTTTTGCGCGCAATCCGCCAGGGTCGCCTCCTTTGACCCCCTTTGGGTACCCGCCTGCGTGGCGCCCAATGACCCTCATCCTGGGTGCCCGCACCGTGCGTTGTCTTCCTGTGCGGCCCTCCAGGCTCGCGCGAAGTGACACGGACCTATCGGCGGCTTCAACGTCCTGCACGACGTTAAACTGCATATGTCCAAGCTGCACGACGCTAAACTGCCTAGCCTCCATCGTCCGAGCTACAAGACGTTAAACTGTTCAGCATTCGTCCTGCATGACGCTAAACTGCACCTCGTCCGCGCTACAAGACGTTAAACTGCCAAGTGTTTCGTCCAACATGACGTTAAACTGTACCACGTCCAAGCTGCACGATGCTAAACTGCCTAGCCTCTATCGTCCTCAACACACGACGTTAAACTGTACTTCGTCCGGCAAGACGTTAAACCGTCCGCTTCGTCCTCAACACACGACGTTAAACTGTACTTCGTCCGGCAAGACGTTAAACCGTCTGCTTCGTCCTCAACACACGACGTTAAACTGTACTTCGTCCGGCAAGACGTTAAACCGTCCGCATCACCCGATCCCGTGCCCCGCACGCAGGGTCCCCCCCCAGTTCGGATGTGGCCCCCACCTGCTCGTCTCTGCAGGGATGTCGGGATTGCCCCTCTTTAGGGACGATTTAATTGGAGCGGCCTTCGCCCACGGGGGTAGGGTATTACAAACCCCTAGTTTCTTGTGGGGGGGATGCACATGTGTATCTCCATTGCGTTTCCCCACTGCCGAAGCCAGTAGAGGGCGTGACAGGGATCGAGGTCTCTCACCTTCGGCCCAAGTCCCTCTCCAACTGAGCTTTGCCGCATCCGGGCTGCCTCAGTGCGTAAGTCCTGACAGAACGAACTACGTGGACTTTGATCCCTGTCTCCTAAACAGGGTACGTAGGAAGCCTCTCCGAGGTTCAAGCCCACCACCTGGTCGTCCCGATCGTATTCACGTCGGTTCGTCCATCAGTGGACCCCTCCCGGGTTCACATTCGCATCGATTCACCTATGAATCCGCTCTTGTGGGGGACTGCATATGTGTATATCCATTGCGCTTCCCCACTGCCTTCTTCTATTTTTCTCTTTAACGTCCAGCATGACGTAAAACTGTGAGCCACCCGGCCGTTCCATCCCCCTCTGTGCGAGGTGGTTCGGTTCAATCCTTCTCCAGGAAGCCTCGACCTCCTTGTGAGTCGGCTTGCCAACGTCCAGCATGACGTGAAACTGTGATCCACCCGGCCGTTCCATCCCCCTCTGTGCGAGGTGGTTCGGTTCAATCCTTCTCCAGGCAGCCTCGACCTCTTCGTGAGTCGGCTTGCCGATGTCCAGCATGACGTTAAACTGTATATCCGAACTACGCTGACTTTGATCCGCGCTAACGCGCGGTACGTAGGAAGCCCCTACGGGGTCCAAGCTCTTCACTCCATCATCCATCCTGATCCTTACCCGGGCCGCCACATCCCGGTGGGGTCATGCCACTTCATTCCACTCCACTTCACTCGGGAAGCCGCCCATGTGCTAGCCCCAGCATCGGAGGCTCCCCGCAAGGGGTTCTGTCATATGATCCACTTTTCGTGTTGATCAGTCCGATGCCGTCCCCGCTGGACATTAAACTCGCGGCATACCCCGTGTTAAACATGGGAAGCTGAGGAAAACCTCAGGTAACGCAGTTCCCTGCACCCAGCGCGGGATGCCTCAGGCCATCACGCCTTCGAGAAGCCCTATTAGGGACGGAAGGCAGACATGCAGAGCCGCAGTGTTAAGACACGCCCCCAACACCCAGAGCTACCCGGTCTCCTCACCGCAGGTTGCTGCCCCGACCAGACTCCTTGGAGCGTCCGGGCGGAAGCAGCGTAATTAACCGGTGTCCATGGATACATGGCGCCGGGAACGAGATTCACGAGCACGTCTTAAATCTATGAGGGAGACCCGGATTAGGCGACGAGTTCCGAGGAGACGTCCACGGAAGGAGGAGCCGACATCCCATCATCCCGGTTTCGATCAAGGAGCAGACGCCCCTGAATAAGGGACGGATGCCGCCCGCCCTTGGAAAGCGGGACTGCGGGGCCACAAGCCGCGCGCCCATCCCCTCGGGTCAACGGGCACACGCGCGCACGCGTCCTGGCGGAATAGCGTCGGAACAGAAACCCGACGCACATCCGCACCGAAACAGAAAAATGGTGAACCCGACGTGAATCTCTTCTCCTCAATACGAAGACCGATTGCTTTCGGAGGTGTCAGAAGACCAGCAAGGCCCGTCATGCCTCCAACCGCAGAGCAACCTCCTGCAACCAGGAGCTCGCGCTTGGCCAAAAAGTATGATGTCCTGAAGCACTTGGCCGACATCCCAGCGAGACTCTCCATCCTTGAGGCTCTGCGCATGTCATCTGAGATGCGCGAGGCACTCGCTGAATCCCTGAAGAGCCCCCTCCAGTTTGAGACAGAGGTTGCGGCTGCAGAGGACTTTCACGCCGAAACGATTGAGGACGCCGAATGCCAGGCAGTTATCTCGTTCTCTGGTAAGGATGAAGACCCTCCTATACAGGGGCACATTCGTCCGCTGTATGTTACCGGCCAGTTCAATGGCCTTGAAGTCCGACGCTGTCTTGTCGACACGGGGTCCGGGATTAACCTGATTCCCACTCGGACGCTCCGGAGATTGGGGTTGTCTGAGGATGACTTGATTCCCTCCGACCTCAGGATCCAGGGGTACGACCGCACCGAGCAAACTCCGGTCGGCAAGATACGCTTGAAGACCCAGTTTGGTGACTTGGTTTCCAACACCGAATTCATGGTAGTCTCTCAGGACACTGCGTATAACGCATTGATGGGCAGGCCATGGCTCCACCTTCATGTGGCGGTTCCCTCATCATACCACCAATGCCTCAAATACTCCCTTAACGGTCGAGTAGGCGTGCTTCAAGGAGATGCCTCTCCTTTCGCCTCATGTGAAGCCCGCTATCTGGACGCGGACTATTACAAGAGCAAGGATAAGCAGATCCTGGCAGGTGAGGTTGAGCCTGTCGCTGTTGCAGGTGATCCCTGGGCAAGTTTGGATGACGCTTACGTCCTCCCGATCCATCGGTTGGACGTAGCCATGGTCTCGACGGCCTGTGAGTCTCCTGATGAGATGACCGCGACCGCCCATGCCAGCACCAGCGGCCCAGCATGATCTGGTAGCCCCAATGAAGTTCCCAGCGCAGTCTCTCCCGTGGACGATCCCTCCCCGAGTGGAGAGGACGTGGAAGATGCACCCCCAGCCTTTGAGGAGGGCGTCTCCGCCACGGTCGATGAGTTAGTACAAGTGAACCTTGGAACCGAAGCAGATCCAAGACCCACATTGGTCAGTGCCGCCATTCCCTCTGAGGAGCGGCAGCAGTACGTGGACTTTCTCAGGCAGCACCATGATGTGTTCGCTTGGGGCTATGACGAGATGCCGGGGCTAGATCCTCAGGTAGCCGTCCACCGCCTTGGTCTCCCGGCGAACCATCGCGGGTTCAAGCAGCCTCCCAGGAAGATGCACCCATTCCACGGTGCCATGGTTGAGGCCGAAGTTGACAAGCTTATCAAAGCCAACTTCGTGAGGGAAGTCCAGTACCCCAAATGGCTGGCCAACATTGTGCCGGTCAGGAAGAAGAACGGGCAGATCAGAGTCTGCATCGACTTCCGCGATCTCAACCGCCACTGTCCGAAGGATGATTTTCCCCTTCTAGTGACAGAGCTGTTGATTGACGCCACGACAGGGTTCCAAGCCCTCTCCTTCATGGATGGATACTCCGAATACAACCAAATCCGGATGGCCCCTGAGGATGAAGAGTTCACTGCCTTCAGGGCCCCCCAAGGTATCTTTTGTTACCAGGTCATGCCCTTCGGCCTGAAGAATGCAGGTGCCACCTATCAACGGGAGATGCACCGCATATTCAAGCCAATCCTCGGCACACTGGTGGAATGCTACGTCGACGACTTGGTGGTTAAATCGCGCCAGCATCAGGACCATCTCAAAGATCTTGAGAAAGTGTTCGGCTTCCTCCGGTCTCGCTGCCTGAAGATGAACCCATTGAAGTGTGCCTTTGGGGTCACCTCCGGGAAGTTTCTTGGCTTTGTGGTAAGGTACCGGGGTATTGAGATCGACCCAGAGAAGATCAAGGCGATTATCCAGATGCCTCCCCTAGGTAACCTTCGGGAACTGCAAGGGTTCCAAGGCCACTTAGCCTATATACGCCGATTCATCGCGAATCTGGCCGGCAAGTGTAAGCCCTTTTCTCGGCTCATGAAGAAATGTTCCACCTATGTATGGGATAAAGAGTGTCAGACTGCTTTCGAGGAAATCAAGCAGTACCTGCTTCAACCTCCGATTCTGATGCCGCCTGTATCCGGGAAGCCGCTGGTCCTTTATGTGACCGCCCTGGAACGGTCCCTTGGTGCCCTTCTCGCCCATAAGAACAACGAGGGAACAGAGAATAGCCTCTATTACCTCAGTCGCATGCTCCTCGATGCGGAAGTTAGGTATTCCCCCATCGAGCTGCCTGGTGCTCGTATTTTCCGTACAGAAATTACGGCACTACTTGCAGCACCACGAGGTACAGTTGGTTTCTCGGGTAGACCCGTTGAAGTATATCCTGAGCCGGCCCATGTTGACTGGTCGTCTAGCGCGGTGGGCTGTGATTCTCCAGCAGTTAGACATCAGGTATGTGTCTCAGAAGGCCATCAAAGGGTAAGCATTGGCAGACTTTCTGGCTGCTCACCCGACCTCCGTGGATCAGCCGCTGGATCTAGGCTTTCCTGATGAGGCCATTCTCTCGGTCGATCATGCCGATCCATGCTGGCAGATGCACTTTGACGGTGCCTCCCGGAGCCCCACCGGTAGAAGACTCGATAATCCTAAGCTCAACAGAGTGGGCTTGGGTATCGTCTTCATTACCCCGGAGCAAGCCGTGCTGCCATACTCTTTCCTGTTGTCAGAGGGCTGTACCAACAATGAGGCGGAATACCATGCCCTCATCAGTGGCCTCGAGTTGGCTCTCAAGATCGACGTGCCCCATCTGTGTGTGAAAGGGGACTCCGAGTTGGTCGTTAAGCAGATCAATGGCGACTATGTTGTCAGGAAGCCGGAACTTGTGCCATTGCTGGAGTGCACCCTCCTTCTGATGGCCCAGTTCCCTTCTCGGCCAGAAATTGTCCACATTCCCCGGTTGCAGAACGGTCGAGCAGATGCTTTGGCCAGCCTTGCTGCGTCACTTGCAGAGCCTGAACAGGACAACCTAATCGTCCGCGTGACGCACCGCAGGCTCATCGCCCCCGTTACCCCGGAGGGAGATCGCGACCCGTCGGTAAGTAATCTCACCACGGTTTCCCCTGTGCCCGGAGCCCCGAGTACCCCAGATATGGCAGTCGAAACAGCCCCTGATTGGATGGCGCCTTTGGTTGAGTACCTCCAACATGGCATTCTCCCGTCAGATCGGGCCGAGCGCGAGCGAGTTCGACGCCGCGCATCGCAGTTTGTCCTCTAGAGCAGTCCCGGCCTGGAGCAGATCCTCTATAGGCGCGGATTTGATGGTGTTCTCCTCCGTTGCCTTCAAGGAGTTGAGATCCCACTAGTCATGCAAGAGGTTCATGCTGGTTCATGTGGTGCCCACCAAACTGGGCCGAAGCTGTCCCACCAGATTCGGAGGTTGGGATACTTCTGGCCCTCCATGATCCATGACTGCATCGAGCATGCCAGGAGATGCCATGCGTGCCAGGTTCATGCGAACTTTGTGCATCGGCCGCCGGAGCCTCTCCATACCACTAGGTATTCCTGGCCCTTTGCAGTTTGGGGTCTGGACGTTGTGGGACTTTACCCGCCGGCGACGGCTCGCCAGTGCCGGTACATTCTGACCGCCACAGACTTCTTCTCCAAATGAGAAGAGGCGATTCCGCTCAGAGAGGTCAAATCCTGTTCGATCGCTGACTTCGTGACCTCCAACATCATTTATCGATTTGGAGTGCCTCACGCTATCCACACGGATAACGGAGCCAATTTCCGAGCAGCCGAGTTGAAGAAGTTGTACGCCAAGTACAACATTCACTCAAACCATACATCTCGCTATCATGCGCAGGCGAATGGACAGATCGAGGCGTTTAACAAAACCCTCTCTAACATTCTGCAAAAGATGGTTGGTCAGAACAAGAAGAGTTGGCCGGACAAGCTCCCCAACGCCCTCTGGGCTTATCGGACGACGACTCGCAATTCCACCCAGATGACCCCTTATTCCCTGGTGTATGGAGCTGAGGCCGTCCTGCCCATCGAGATCCAGTTACCGTCCTTGCGCACTGCGGTCTACGACCAGCAAGCGCCGGACAGAGCTGCTGAAGCCCGTCTAGTCGAGTTGGAAGCACTGGATGAGAATAGGCTTCGCGCTTTGCACAACTTGGAGAGGCATCAAAGCAGAATGGCTCGAGCTTTCAATAAGAAGGTTCGCCTCCGCTCCTTCCTGCAGGGTGACCTAGTACTGGCCCTAAGAGCACCAATGATCCCCGGTAGGAAGCCGCCCAAGTTGGAGCCCAAGTGGGAGGGACCTTTTGTCATCCACAAGGTCTATCCCAATGGCGCGTACTCCCTAGCGACTATGGATGGTGAGCGTGTCACTCCTCCCACCAATGCTAGGTTCCTCAAGCAGTACTTTGTCTGAGTGTACTACGTCCAAGCTGCACGACGTTAAACTGCCTAGCATATCGTCCGCGCTGCAAGACGTTAAACTGCCAAGTGTTTCGTCCAACATGACGTTAAACTGTACCACGTCCGCGATGCAAGACGTTAAACTGCCAAGCATCTTCGTCCAACATGACGTTAAACTGTACCACGTCCGCGCTGCAAGACGTTAAACTGCCAAGCATCTTCGTCCTGCATGACGCTAAACTGCACCACGTCCGAGCTACAAGACGTTAAACTGTTCAGCATTCGTCCCGCATGACGCTAAACTGCACCTCAAGAACTACGTGCGGCTTGATTCCCATCCTTATGGGATACGTAGGACCGCCTGAACATTCATGTTTCAGGCCCAGCCCCCTCCTTCGGGAATTTCCATCCCATCTCGGGCCCTTGGCCCAGTTGCCTCTGGGTATGCGGCGTATGGTGTGAACGTGGGGCTATGCCCTCATTCACGTCGGTTTGCTCGCCACGCTGTACGCCCCCCACGTTTGGGGATGCCTTCTGCTCCCCCCTTTCTCTTTTCATCCTGCATGACGTTAAACTGCACTTCAAGAACTACGTGCGGCTTGATTCCCATCTTAATGGGATACGTAGGACCGCCTGGACACTCATGTTTCAGGCCCAGCCCCATTTCTCGGGAATCTCTATCCCGCGTTGGGCCTCTGGCCCCGGTTCCCCTCCTTTTTGTACGAGGCGTGTGGCGTGAGCGGGGGATTATGTCCTCATTCATGTTGGTCTACTGGCCGCGCCGTACGCCTCCCCCCGTGTGTGGGACTACCTCACACCCCTCATCGTCCTGCATGACGTTAAACTGCCTCTCAAGAACTACGTACGGCTTGATTTCCATCCTTATGGGATACGTAGGACCGCCTGGACGCTTGTGTTTCAGGTCTAGCCCCGTCTCTTGGTTGATCACGGGGATCTGCCGTCTTTTGGTTGCTCTCAGGGTGAGTCCTCCGACCCTTCCCGGTGATCTGTTAACATGTTTTGGGTACTTTGGTCTATGACCTGTAGTGTCGGATTCAATCCCGGCAAGTCCTGTGTTGCTTGCCGGGTCTCGCGCTTCCTCTTGTTCGAGCCTTCACTCAAAGGGATCCTCGTTAGCGGTTTGGGTACGATGCCTCAGTGCTCTCCTACCACTCCGGGTCGATTTACCGGCGGGTCCTGGGCCGCAAATCGATATGAATCCTGCGCTTGAGCGGTTGATGCTCGTTTGCTTGCCCCGTTCTAGGCTGACGCGATCGGATGTTGTGTTGCGAATATGGTCAGCGACATCCTTGATCGCCATGTCGGCTCTTTCAGGCTCCGAACATTGGTTGCGCGGTCCTCATCACACTCCGCCTTCGCACGTTGTAGTGGAATCTCGACACTCTCTTCATACTGACCTTCAGTACACCTTTACACGTTAGACAGGCCAACCAGGGTAATGGTGTCTTTCGAGGCTCCCACGATCTGAGCACCAAGGATGTATGATGATGTCCTCCCTAAGAGCCATGTGTAGCTGGACCCTCGTCCCCATAAGGAGGAAGGAGTCGCCCGAACAATCGCGTTCTGGGCCCAGTATAGCTGGAGGCTAGCATCTCTGCCTCTCGGGTGATGGACATACGCAGGCCCCTATCCCAGGATCCTCCTCCTGGAATCGTGCGTGACCGCAGGGCTGGGTATGTTACCACCTCCGCTGAGTCCGCCATATCGCAATAAGCGGATTCCTCCATGGTCCGAACCACACGACCTTAAACTGTGTTTTCGGGTCCTACCACACGACCGTAAACTGTGATCGTCTTGGCCGCCCGACGAGAAACGGCACTGCATCGTGATGTTCTCCTCAGGGGACACTCACGTTGGGCGCTAGTTAATAACCACGCCATTTATCAATGCCTTTCATGGCTTGATTATTGTGGCGACGCCAGGGATTCCTTAATCACAGGCATGTCGCTGCACAAAGAAAAACCATCCACCTTTAAGGACAAACAAGAAATATCAAATACCGCTTCTTCTGTGTGCGAGGGTCAGACCCGCACCCTTCCCCGCGCTGGTGCTCGATTGTGTTGCGCCACGCTTCAAGAACTACGTGTGGCTTGATTCCCATCCTTATGGGATACGTAGGAATGCCCGGATGTTTGAAACTTCGGGTCCAGCCCCCACCTCTTAGAGATTCCCCCTTCTCTTGGGAATCCGCCGCCTTCGGGTCACCCTCAAGGCGTGTCCCTCGACCCCTTGCAGTGATCCACCGGTGTCAAGAGTACTCTGGTTTATTGCCAGGAGGGTCAGGTTCAGCTTGGTCAGGTTCCTTCCACTTTTCAGGCTTCATGTTCCCTTTCATTCGGACCCATCGCCTGTGCCCTGGGTGGAGCCCCCGTGAGCGGTCTGGACACAATGCCTCAGTGCTCTCCCACCGACTCGGGCTGGTGCCCCCAAGGGCCTCGGGCAGCAAATCGATATGAATCCTGCGCTTGAGCGGTTGATGCTCGTTTGCTTCCTCATTCCATCAACGGTCAGTGCGATATTGATGCTACTTTTCCGCCACGGTCGGCAGTACTTCCATATCGTTACGCCGGTGCCCCCAGTCCTTGAGTGAATGGCCGCATGATTCACATTACGTTTTCCACCCCCCATTCTGACCAGGCGAAACCTCGACACTCTTGGCACTATCCCTCAGTGCATCTTCGCATATCCAGGGGATGGGACCACGATGTGGCGTGCTTTGAGGTTCTTATGGTCCGAGCTCTAAGACCTTAAACTAAGATCTACCCCTATGGTCCGAGCTCTAAGACCTTAAACTAAGATCTGCCCCTATGGTCCAAGCTCTAAGACCTTAAACTAAGATCTCCCCTAATCGGGGTTCTACGTCCTGCATGACGTTAAACTGCACTCTCAGAACTACGTGTGGCTTGATCTCCAGCCTGATGGAGTACGTAGGAACGCCCGGGCATCTCGACTCGGGCCCAGCCTCCGGGATCGCTAAGTCCCTCCCCTCCTCGTCGCCGGTCGTCTGGCCTAGCTTCTGGTAGAGTGGTGCAGTTGTGATACTCTCCCCGATCCATCTCGGGATGCCCCATTGCAATGATGGGAAGCGACAGTTTCCTCGTCAAAGGGGTTCTGTCTGAGGATTGGGGTGATTCACGGCCAGATTAGTACATCCGCCTAATACGCTTTCCCCACGGTGGTGCAATTTTGGGAGCATTGGGTTCTGTCCGAACAAATCATCACTTCGCCCCACGCTTCGCATGCCCTGTTGATCTGGATTTCCACCCTTGTGCCTGAAGGAACCCCCAAAGCGGCATCGATGATGACATGTGATCCGCCTCCTGCAATATGAATGATGACCTTCGGTCCGTCTATTGCAGTAGTATGGTCGATTGATCCATTGTCCGCTTGCCGTCTTGGGCATTTCCTGGAAGGCCAACCGTTGTGGATTTCTGAATTCGGGACACGCGATTCACCCTTTCTCATTTTCCTATGTTCGGATAAAGTCTCAACGCCCCTAGCGTTGTCCCGCTCGTGTGTCGGAACAAGTTGGGGGGATGATACATTGATTAGGCTTGAGGTCTCCTTTCCTAGGAATGAACTCCCTCTTTTCTCTAGAAATCCAGGCCCAATTGTGGATGCCTGAAGCTTGGTTAACGCTCCCGCGAGACAATGAATTGTGGTTGAGCATGTTAAGCCAAAAGATGCAGATAAATATATTGGTTCATACAAATGGATCGAAATATTGAGTAGCGGAAGCAAATGTTCTGGGAGTGGCAAAAACAAAGCCCCTAGGGATTAGCGTGCTGAATAAGTCTTTCTAACGCCGCTACCCTTTGGCTGGCGGCCTCTAGGGCTGCTTCTCGCTCTCTGCGTGCCCTCTCCTCGTCGGCGGTCGCAGCACGCAGCTCGCCGATCCTGGCCTGCGCACGCTCCCGCTCGACTTGGAGTGTGACCATCTATTGTCCTGCCTCCGTCAGCTGTACCTGGGCGTCAACCAGCTGGGCTGCTAGTTGCTCCACAAGCTCGGTGCACGTTGCGACGAAGGCCTCCTTCTCTGCCGCCTGCCCTTCGAGACGCCGGACTTCCTGCTCCGCCGCGAGGAGCGCCCGCGTGTTCTCCGACATGTCCCGACATTGTGCGACGTCGGCACGCCGGCGGCTCTCGCGCATCTTTTCGGCCATGAAATCACGGACCGTCAGATGGAGGCGTTGAGCATCAGCTCCCCCGGCACACAGAAAGCGCATCCAGGTTTGAAGTGATCCCATGCGCCCTAGCCACTCTGATGGGTCTCGCTTGAGGAAGCGCTGGATGCACTTCCACCCCCTGCGTCGCGTTATCCGGCTCTCCTCGACCGCCTCCGCGTCCGAGTCGTCCATCTCCTCAGGGTCGGCAGGCCGGTAGGCAGGGAAGGCAGCCAGCAGGTCTGCTGCGGGGTCCGCCCCTGGGATGTCCTCACGGGGGATAGGTTCCCCATCATCTGGGCGGCCTTCTTCTCTCGCCCCAGTGGCGCTGACACCCTCTTCAGCCCCCGACCTATCTCCGATGTCAGCACCGCCGGCGTCCGCAGCCCCCTGATCAGCAGTTGGTGGGGCCGGCTCGGTGTGGGAAGTCTGTTCCGGAGCAGGCGGCATGTCTGCCACCGGTCCACTCATGGATGGACCGGGTTCGGCAGCCCGACGAGCCTCCAGTGTTGAGATCACTGCGCAAGGCATGCCATGGTTAGTCACGGATCTTCAATGGCAAGCACCGACAGTAAGGTAAGGAGACTTACGGGAATCCAAAGCGTCATCTTCCGCTATCCCGGCCGCCGCAGGAGCAATTGCAGCAGGGGACCCTTCAGCGCTTGTCAATTCAATAATGGGTGCCTGGCCCCCGCCTTGTCCTGCTGGCGCCTCTCCTACTCCTACTGAGGACACCTGGCCAACATCCGTGCACTCCTGAGAAAGGTGGAGAAATGGGTTAGAAGATGCATAAGAGAATGGATGAAGCGGGTTGAGTAGGGATAGAAGCGGACCTCGAGGAGCTCAGTGACATCAACATTGTCAGAGCCGGCCACCTCGCCGCTCTCCCGTGGGCTCCCCTGATGGGACCTTCCCTTGGAGCCTTCATCCTCCCCCGTCTCCTCCTCTTCCTCGGAGTTGTCGTTACTATCATCTTCCTCCGGCGGCATCTGTTCTGGAGCAGGCTCTAGACCGAGCATCACCTTCACCAGAAGGGACGGCTCCGCACGCTGACCACGTTGGCGCGCGTACTCGTCCATGGCCGTCAGATATGCATATCGTCGGTGGAAGTTCACCATGTCGGCGACCTGAAGGCGCCCGACCTCTGGCAGATGGATCCCTTCGCTGGTTATCTTCTGCCAGATGATTTCGGTCCCCAGCGACTGCCGCAGGGTCATCCAGGCCGACCACAGCGCCAGGAAGACTGCATCGTGGGAGGGTTCGAGCAGACGCCTTACCTGCTTCTCGGGCCGCTCTTCGACCACCGCACGTGCCCCCTCTCTGGGCGCCGAGGCCGTGGCGGCAGCCTGCGATGTGCCCGCCGCCGAAGTCCCTGCCCACGCCGGCTCCGCTGCTTGGCGCGCCTCCGTTCTCCCCCGTGTGGCGGCGCTTCGCCTCCTTCCTTGATGCCCGGTCTCCGCACGGGTGACCTCGAGCCGCCGAACTAGCTTCCGTAAAAGCCCCTCGGGGTACGCGATGGCCCAGTGTTCGGCGTACTCGGTTGCCAAGCCTGCGTCGACCCCGGTAGGAGGGAGAGTGATGACGTCGCCAGAGCCGAAAGCGGCGAACATCAGCCACATCTGGCGAAGGACGCAAGGGTTCCTCTCCTCCCGGACAGCTGTGAATACCCTCTTCGGCATCCGTTGAAGGCACCCGAACTGTCTGGCGAACCGGGTTGGCACGTAGGGCTCGCAGATCACCTTCCCGTCGATCCGAGCCACGAGCACCCCGCCCCGCATGTTCAGGAAGTATTCGTGCTGCTCCAGCGGACCCTGCCCATTGTCGATCATCTGTCCGACGGGAGTGGGGAACGGGCTGAAGTTGAAATTGGCGTGATTTCCAATTCGAATCCTCACGCCCTCCTCATTTAGGGTCATCGGAGCGACCCCCGCGATGTTCAGCAGGGAGGGTCGCAGGCCGTTGCCTGGAGGAATGACGGCGTTTGGAAACGTGTAGCCACCGGGGTGAGCAGCCACCCAGCCATGGAAGAATTGAAAGGGCCCACAAATCCTTCGTGGCGACCCCCCTCGCGAGATGCGTCCCAGGATGGCGTACAGCTTAGCCAGCACCGGGACCCCGAGGTTATATCTTTTATTGGCGGCCATGGCGCCCACCATCGCCAGTGTCGCCGGGCAAACGCCCATTCTCGCGTCCCGCACTGGCAGGATCCAACCACTCAGAAAGGCGGCCAGGAACGCCGCGTACCGGAGATTTGGGTCCCGGGCCTCGATGACGCGGTTCCCCCATGAGCGGTAGTCGCCCGTCTCCAGGACCCGCCAGTACGACCCGTTCCGGCTCCTCTGAGCCGCGGTCGGGCACCGCTTCCCCCTGCCTAGCATCTTGACCGCTGGGTCATGCTCCAAGAACTGGCCGAACCACTCCTTGTAGGCTATGTCCTTGTGGAAGTCCTTGATCCCGAGCCGCTGCGTAGCCAGGTCAAGTAGATGCCATGTCAGAATGGGAGTCTGTGACCTGTCTTCCCAGATGTTCTTCGGAGGCAGGAACTCATCGTATTGGTAACCCTCCAGTGGGATACCTCTGATGCAGTGGATGTCCCAGAGACCGATGCTGACCTCCCCATGGTGAAGATGGAAGGTGTTGGTATCCGGGGACCAGCGGGTGAACAGCTCCAGCCCGAGCTCGGACTGCTGGTAGAAGTGGAACTGCGACGTCCACACCGCCTCAAACAGGCCGATGTACCGCAGCTCTTCTGCGAAGTGATCGCAGGTGTGGCGTACCCAGAACGCCCAGGCCCACTCACTGGTGAAATTGCCCCCAGACCGCAAGTCCCAGTCCTTCAGCCAGCCCTTGGTGTCGTCAGTGACACTCTGGCGATATGTGCTCGAGTAGAGGGCTGGAGAGTTCTCCGCAGTAGGCTCACTCCCGACGATGGTTCGCGTCCTCGGGTTCAGGACATAGACATCTAAGTGCCTGGTCTCCCTGGCAGGATGCCCATTGTTGGTGATGTTATAGCGGGGAAACTCGTCCTCCCGAGTCACCCAGGTCCGGGGCGCATCAACCTCGAACCCTGGCACCGGAACCTCATCTAGGATGCCAAAGTTCCAGATCGGTAGGTTGTCCGACAGCGGATATGTCTTCTAGGCCGGCGTCAGCAAGTCGAACAAGGATTGATTGTTGGAAACAATCTCCTTGGCTCCGTATACCTCCTCGTTCACCGCCATCTCAGCTCTGCGAATGGGGCATCCCCCTCATTCCCTCGATTCGCGGCCATCTCAGAAGCTTCGGGAGTCGTGTGGGTTAAGGGATGAGGCATGCGGAATCGGAAGAGGCTGGTAGAGAAGTTTGAGAGTTGGCGCGCAATCCTAGTGGACGGCGCACAATTGGGAAGTCTGTCGCGTAAAATCCCGGGTGTTCGCGCAAAAACAGGCCGAAATCCGGAAGGTTTGCGCGACGAACGGGTGAATTCCGCGCCGGAAAGGGCAATTTCGCGCACGAGAGCTCGAATGCTTATCGCGCGGAAGGCCGGTGTATGGTAAGGGGGGACCCAGGGCCCCTATTTATAGGTGAGGCCGGGTGTCCGCGCTGCGCGGAAAGTGCTTTGCGCGACCGAGACAGCGAATTTCGCGCCCGACGCCCTTTTTTGCGCGCCACAGTCCCGTGCCACCCAGGACTTCGGCATTCCGGCATCTCCCTCGGAACCCGATCATTGCGACCTCTCGCCGATCAGATTCCGAGGGGGGGCTTTTGTAGACTCCGAAAAAGTCCGTTGTTCCCAAACGAAGCTCCGGATGCGGAAAGCGAGGTCATATTTGGAATCGGAAGCATGTTTCGGAGGGCCCGGAGGCCTTGCGCGGAATTTTGGAGACCCGCGCGCAAAGTTGAAGAGCCGCGCGCAAACCTCCCGGGTTGAGCGCAATGCGCTGGGCCGGCGCGCAATTTTGCGCGCCCGTGGCCCGCGCGACTCCCTTGCGCGCCGGGCCCGATTCTGCGCCTGCGAAGGAAATTCCGCGCCCGCGAACCAGATTCCGCGCCCGGGGTTGCCTATAAATATAAGGCGACCCCCGACGTTTTGAAGGTTGCCGGAATTCGAAGAGTCGCTCGTTCGCGCAATCCAACCCCTTCCGCGCGCAATGCCGATCTTCAGGTAACCTCTTTTCTTTCGCGCAATAAAGCCTTGGGGTCCGCCTTCGCGCGCAATCCCCTTGGCTCCTTTCCTTTGAAACAACTCTTAACCCAAAGGCATTTGCGTGCAAAAGAAGCCTCTTGCGCGCAATTGCCCCCGGGTGCGCGCAATCCAGCCCGATTGCGCGCACCCCCCCTTTTTCAAAGTGGCCATTCGTTAAAAAATGAGCTGTTGCCCCCGCGCACTATTCGAAGCCCGGTGCGCGCAATCTACCTCTTCCGCGCGCAAAGCGCTGGCCGAATTACGCGCCAGCCCGTCCATTTGCGCGTCGACCCGCGGTATTGCGCGCCAAGCTCCTCTTTTGCGCGCAATCCGCCAGGGTCGCCTCCTTTGACCCCCTTTGGGTACCCGCCTGTGTGGCGCCCGATGACCCTCATCCCGGGTGCCCGCACCGTGCGTTGTCTTCCTGTGCGGCCCTCCAGGCTCGCGCGAAGTGACACGGACCTATCGGCGGCTTCAACGTCCTGCACGACGTTAAACTGCATACGTCCAAGCTGCACGACGCTAAACTGCCTAGCCTCCATCGTCCGAGCTACAAGACGTTAAACTGTTCAGCATTCGTCCTGCATGACGCCAAACTGCACCTCGTCCGCGCTGCAAGACGTTAAACTGCCAAGTGTTTCGTCCAACATGACGTTAAACTGTACCACGTCCAAGCTGCACGACGCTAAACTGCCTAGCCTCTATCGTCCTGAACACACGACGTTAAACTGTACTTCGTCCAGCAAGACGTTAAACCGTCCGCTTCGTCCTCAACACACGACGTTAAACTGTACTTCGTCCGGCAAGACGTTAAACTGTCCGCTTCGTCCTCAACACACGACATTAAACTATACTTTGTCCGGCAAGACGTTAAACCGTCCGCTTCGTCCTCAACACACGACGTTAAACTGTACTTCGTCCGGCAAGACGTTAAACCGTCTGCATCACCCAATCCCGTGCCCCGCACGCAGGGTCCCCCCCCAGTTCGGATGTGGCCCCCACCCGCTCGTCTCTACAGGGATGTCGGGATTGCCCCTCTTTAGGGACGATTTAATTGGAGCGGCCTTCGCCCACGGGGGTAGGGTATTACAAACCACTAGTTTCTTGTGGGGGGGATGCACATGTGTATCTCCATTGCGCTTCCCCACTGCCGAAGCCAGTAGAGGGCGTGACAGGGATCGAGGTCTCTCACCTTCGGCCCAAGTCCCTCTCCAACTGAGCTTTGCCGCATCCGGGCTGCCTCAGTGCGTAAGTCCTGACAGAACGAACTACGTGGACTTTGATCCCTGTCTCCTAAACAGGGTACGTAGGAAGCCTCTCCGAGGTTCAAGCCCACCACCTGGTCGTCCCGATCGTATTCACGTCGGTTCATCCATCAGTGGACCCCTCCCGGGTTCACATTCGCGTCGATTCACCTATGAATCCGCTCTTGTGGGGGACTGCATATGTGTATCTCCATTGCGATTCCCCGCTGCCTTCTTCTATTTTTCTCTTCAACGTCCAGCATGACGTAAAACTGTGATCCACCCGGCCGTTCCATCCCCCTCTGTGCGAGGTGGTTCGGTTCAATCCTTCTCCAGGCAGCCTCGACCTCCTTGTGAGTCGGCTTGCCAACGTCCAGCATGACGTGAAACTGTGATCCACCCGGCCGTTCCATCCCCCTCTGTGCGAGGTGGTTCGGTTCAATCCTTCTCCAGGCAGCCTCGACCTCTTCGTGAGTCGGCTTGCCGATGTCCAGCATGACGTTAAACTGTATATCCGAACTACGCTGACTTTGATCTACGCTAACGCGCGGTACGTAGGAAGCCCCTACGGGGTCCAAGCTCTTCACTCCATCATCCATCCTGATCCTTACCCGGGCCGCCACATCCCGGTGGGGTCATGCCACTTCATTCCACTCCACTTCACTCGGGAAGCCGCCCATGTGCTGGCCCCAGCATCGGAGGCTCCCCGCAAGGGGTTCTGTCATCTGATCCACTTTTCATGTTGATCAGTCCGATGCCGTCCCCGCTGGACGTTAAACTCGCGGCATACCCCGTGTTAAACATGGGAAGCTGAGGAAAACCTCAGGTAACGCAGTTCCCTGCACCCAGCGCGGGATGCCTCAGGCCATCATGCCTTCGAGAAGCCCTATTAGGGACGGAAGGCAGACATGCAGAGCCGCAGTGTTAAGACACGCCCCCAACACCCAGAGCTACCTGGTCTCCTCACCGCAGGTTGCTGCCCCGACCAGACTCCTTGGAGCGTCCGGGCGGAAGCAGCGTAATTAACCGGTGTCCATGGAGACATGGCGCCGGGAACGAGATTCACGAGCACGTCTTAAATCTATGAGGGAGACCCGGATTAGGCGACGAGTTCCGAGGAGACGTCCACGGAAGGAGGAGCCGACATCCCATCATCCCGGTTTTGATCAAGGAGCAGACGCCCCTGAATAAGGGACGGATGCCGCCCGCCCTTGGAAAGCGGGACTGCGGGGCCACAAGCCGCGCTCCCATCCCCTCGGGTCGACGGGCGCACGCGCGCACGCGTCCTGGCGGAACAGCGTCGGAACAGAAACCCGACGCACATCCGCACCGAAACAGTTTCAATTATACATAAAAGCATATTTCTAAGTGAAATTTTCAACAATTCCTTCTAGGAATAATTTTTCAAAGAATATTCAAAATATATATTCATCATATCCAATTATAATTTTAGTTAAATTTAATAATAAAATTTGAATTGTATAATTGATTCATGAAAAATAAAATTTTCAATTACTAAAAATAAATCTCAGGTGTTACTTACACCCCTCCTTCAAAAATTTCTTCTACAAAATTTTCATTTATATTACATTGTAAAATAATAAGGGTAATTATTTTTTTGATAAATCCTCATTTTCCCATTTTTATTCTTATATTTTTTGACTTATATAAATTAAATTTACCATTATAGTCATCTGATTCTAAAAAACTTATTCTATGGTGTCAAGAATAGGGACAGTATCAGTATACTAAGATATATCAAGTTCCATTTGTATTTCATTATATCTAAGAAAATGTGTTGGATATGTCATATACTTCCTTAAAAATGATATATGGAACACATAATGTACATTATAGAGGCTTAGTTACATATATGAAATATAAGTCATAACTCTAATTCTTTCTATAATTTCAAAAGGCATGATGTACATGGGGATCATTTTTTATTTTATATTAAACCCTATAATATCCTTCCAAGGTGATACTTTAATAAAAATATTATATCCCAATTGAAATTCAAAATCATTGCTTCAGTCATCTATATAACTAATTTTATTTTTTTGGGATACTTTAATATGGGTTTGAATAGTTTTTTCCGACTCTTTCGTCGGGGCACGCATGTCCGTCCGCTTGGGCGCGATAGGCGCGACTTTTTGTTACCCCGCATTCCTGCTTTCCAAAGGCGGGTGGCATCCATTCCTTATTCAGGGACATTTTCTCCTTGGTCGAAACAGGATGATGGGATTTCGGTTCTTCCTTCCATGGATTCCTCCTCGAAACTCATCACCTAGTCCGGGTCTCCCTCATAGGTTTAATACGTTGTTCGTGAAACTCTTCCCAGTGCCATGTTTCCATGGACGCCGGTTAATTACGCAGCTTCTGTCAGGACATTCCAAGGGGTCCGGTTAGAGCAGTATCCTTCAGTTGGTGGAGTAGTCACGTTGATACATCACTGACATGTCTGGATGCTGGGGAATTGGCGTGTCTATCTTTTATCATTTATTATAGGGCTTCTTGAGGGTGCGAAAGCATGAGGAATCCCACATCGAGAACGGGGAATCATATGCCATTGGCATGTATCTGAGGTTTTCCTCAGCTTCCTGTGTTTAACATGGGGTATGCCGCAAGTTTAACGTCCAATGGAGACGGATCATACTGATCAGAACACTAGCTGGAGTGGATCAGATTGAAGAACCCCCTTGAGTAATCGCCGATATTAGGGCCAGCACGTGGGCGGTTTCCCGAATACTATCGGGGGGGGGGGGGATGAGGTGGCATGATCTCACCAGGATGTGTCGGGCAGGGTAAGAATCAAGATTGGTGATGGAAAATTGAATGGATTGGAGGAGGAATGAGATGGGACCGTCATGGAGATGACGATAAAGATGGGCTTGAGCCTCGAAGAGACCTCCTACGTATCCCCGTGGTAGGGAATCAAAGTCCTCGTAGTTCGGTTGGCCAGAACCGATGTGAAGGGTGGTCGGAGCAACCAATGGGTGGTGGGCTTGAACCTTAGGGAGGCTTCCTATGTACCATGCCTTAACATGGATCAAAGCCCACGTAGTTCAGGGTGGGGTGCTGGTGAACCGACGTGAAGAAGGACCTTGGTCCAAATGAATTGTGGGGCTTGAACCTCAGGGAGGCTTCCTACGTACCATGCCTTGACATGGATCATAGAAATCGTAGTTCAAATTGAAGTGGGGCTGTTGAACTGACATTAAGTGATGTCGGAACAACTTGGTGGCGGGATCAAAACGGCTTACCATTGGATTGTGATACAGTTTAGCGTCATGCGGGATGAGGGCGTGTTGGAGAACCGACGTGAAGGGGGACCTTGGTCCATTGGGGGTGGGCTTGAACCTCATGGAGGCTTCCTACGTAACATGCCTTGACATGGATCAAAGTCCCCATAGTTCAAAACGGTGATGGTGGGGGCTTGGCACACAGAAACAGAGATGGTCGGGGCCAGTGGTTGTTGGTCCTGAACCTCATGGAGGCTTCCTACGTACCGTGCCTTGACATGGATCAAAGTCTCCATAGTTAGAGTGTGCAGTTTAACGTCATGCGGGGCGTGGATAGATCATGGCATGAATAAACAGTCGGGCAGGGGGATTTAACCTCATGGAGGTTTTCTACGTACCATCCCTTGACATGGATCAAAGTCCTCATAGATCAAGAAGGGTTTCGTCAGTGAACTGACATGAAGGTGAACCTAGGGGTCCACTGGTGGTGGGCTTGAACCTTGTGGTGGCTTCCTACATGTCATGCCTTGGCATGGATCAAAGTCCTCATAGTTCGGGTGTGTAGTTTAACGTCATGTGGGGCGGGGGTTTTAGGGATTACATTCTGAGGCGGCCCAGGGTCTGTCAGGGTCGGTGCTCACTCTAAGCCCATGGGAGTCATGTTCGATGTGAGAAACAAGAGGTTGCAGGGACCTGATGATCACATCACGAAGGGTGCGTCCGTGGGAAGCGAAGAGGGGCTTACGCGTTAGGCAGCCCATGGTGCTGGGACTTACTCCAGGATGGAGGCCTGAGGGTGACAAAGAGAAACGAGAGAAGGATTTGGGACCAAAGAAAGGGGGTGCCTCATCCCCTATCATGCTCCTCGCTGGCCCTGGCGGTGGGGATGTACGGAGGTGCATGGGTGCTACCTTCCGAAAGAGGGGCTAGGGGCTTACACCAAGGAGGTTGCCCTTCCCCGTGGACAAATGCCAGTCTGAGAAGGAGGATATCATCCCATGTGGGGGGGGGGTGATTCCATCCATATGGAGACAGGTGGCGTAAAGAATGTCCGAGCTGGGGGGACCCTACGTGTGATGCACGAGGCTGGATCATAGTTTAACATCATGATTTGAGGACGAGGTGCTTGGAAGTTTGACATCCTGCAGCTCTGACGAGGTGGGTTTACTCCGCACCCCTAGGACATACATAACCGGTACCCTCTGCTCCTTATGGGAGGGAAGGTACTGAAAATGACGTGGTGAAGGGGGGTCAAATAGAGAACTATCAATGGGTCCACGTTAGCGTGACTATGTGAAGAAGAAATATCCATTAGCGTTCCTATGTGAGGAAGCATTAGGCGAAGCAACGCCACGAGTGGTATCATCTAGGGGACTTTGGAGTCACATCGTGAAAACCTGGAGGGTCGCACGGGAAAAGGAATTTCCAAGCAGAGGGGTCCATAGGCATAGGCCTTGTGGAGCTATGTTGCTCTGTGTGGTGAAAGGAACTTGCGAAGAGGTGTGCTTTGCGAAGTGGGGTGCCTTAGCATTATCATGGGGCATTGGTGCAAGTGGGATGTGCTTCGCGAAGTGGAAGGGTGTTCGCGGAGCACTGCCTCATGGAGCATAGGTTTCTCGCGAAGCAAAGTGCCACGAAGCAGTGTTCTTCGTGAAGTACAGTGAACTTTCCTTGGCATGTGGATCACGTGTACAAGAGGGGTGTTTCGTGAAGCATAAATGCTCCGCGACAAACCGGTTCCCCTTGGGGATCCCCTTCCTTCGCGAAAGCCCTTGGGCTTCACGAAAGGCATCCCTCTAGGAAGAGGGGATCCAAACGAGACAATGCAGAGGCACCTCAGGAAGCCAAAATACCTCACGTAGCTCATGATTCACAGAGAAAAGGGTTCTTCGCGATTCGGGAGCTTGTAAGGTGAATGGTCGGATTTTCCATCTGTGAGGCTCAGAGGGAGCCAGGTATTTATAGGCAAGGGGCGCCGCGGAGCAGAGCTCAACCGGTGTGAATGGGGATTCGATTTCTTCATGGTGGGTCGCGAACGTCAACCGAGTTCACAGAGGGGTACCGCCTGCATTGCTTCGCGGCGGGTACGCGAACATCAGGGGCATTCACGGAGGGGACCGCCTCCTTTGCTTCGCGGTGGGTTGCGAACGTCAGGGGCGTTCATTGAGGTTACCACCTCCATTGGTTTGCGGAGGGTTCACGAATGTCAGGGGTGTTCGTAGAGGTTACCGCCTCTCTTGCTTCACGGCAACCGCGTTACTTGGGGGGACTCCGCGCAGTATCTTTGTGAGGCAGGCCATGTGGCCTTCTTTTCTTCATTCCTTTCATCCTATATTTTGGTACCAAAAAATGACCCCCCTCATACTTGGAGCCATGGAGGGGTCAAGGGTCTAAGTCTGAGGGAAATTTCCAAAATCATCGGCTGTTTGCGGTGCTAACTCGTGAAGAGGGCACGCAAGGCGGACAGGGGCCATGCGAGCCGGACACGCCGCGAAGCTCTGCGTGGGCTGGACACGCTGCGAAGCTCCGAGGGCTGCCGCCAATAAATAGGGGGCTAACCTCTCTTTTGTCCTTTCATTTCTCTGTGACTTTGTCCTTTTACTCTCTCGATTCATGATGCTCGGCGTAATCCGTGTCTGATCTCCACAAATCGAGCTTCGCGGAGAACCGCGAGTCTTTGACTCCGTGACTGCGCCAATCGAACGTGTGCTTGTGGGCCGAGGCCAGGCTCCATGATTCTTCTCAACGAAGCATCTCTGGGAATAGGCTTCACGACACGGGCTATAAAATTTCCAAAGCCTTTAAAAATAAATGGCTCATCAAGAAGCTTCCCATGGGGGTGCTTCCGGACGCCACCCAGAGGGATGAGATGGCCAACTATCTGGGCCTAGGGGAGCTAGTCCGAAGGCACTTGGACCATAATTATTTGACGGAACTGTTATTAGAGAGCCAAAAGAATTATCCGCTGTGCAAGAAGCTGTCCTTGTATGTCTTCGGGCTGAGGGATAGCGTCTTCATTCTTGAGGCGAGTAGGGACGAACTAGCTTTCTGGTTCAGAAGCATGCCATGCCAGCATCAATGGTTCAGGGTGGATGACGGTCATACCTAGGAGGACTTCACACTTATCACCGTCTACTGTCTGTACAACCATCTAAACAACATTTATGGGATGCCATTGCAACCAGAGACGTCCCCTCCCATTTACCGCACAATACTGAAGGAAACTTTGAGGGATTCGAGGAAAGGGGGGTCTGATGAGTGGGACCGACGCCAGGGAGGCAACTTCACAAATGATTGGGCATGGGCTTACTGGGTAGGCGCCTCATGCGAGTAGTTCGGAGCCGAGCTGAGGAGAGTGGACTTGTATGAGGTGGCACGGGCCCCCCAATTCCACATTTATCAACCGAAATAGCTGATGCCGGAGCTGTTAAGCAAATTGTCATCTAGTACCAACACTTTTCACCTGCACCATGGGGAGGTTGGCATCAGTCTGTGGGATGTCCATCAGAGTTTGGGGGTCCGGATCTTGGGGGATATGTATGATGAGTTCCTCCCCATCATGAGTGCATGGGAGGATCTGGAGCAGATGTCATGGCTGGCGCTGACATTGATGGGACTGGTCCATGGAGAAGACAATGAACCGGTGAGGGATGTCCACTTCAAGAAGTGGTTCAAGCAGTTCCTGAACTTACCGGATAACCGAGAGTTTCCCTCGATGCATCGTACTTTTCGGAAGGGGGCTCAATGGGTCATGGAGCACTCGTATTGGCGGCTCTTGGAGGACAGTCAACGGAAGACCTAGGGTTTTAGTGTCAGCACTGAACAATGGCTGATAGCCAGACTGGAGGCGTTTATTGCGGCCCTTATCTGCGGTTGGCTCCTACCAGTGGGGGATACCAACATGGTGGTGCAGCCTAGCTTGTTTATCATGGCATCCATGCTATCCACGGGAAGGCGGATCAATACGGGGATTCCGATGGTCGCCAGATTGTATAGGATTCTACGGCATGTTAGCGAGGGCAAGAAGCCGCCGGGGATATGCGGGCCCTTCCATCTTCTGTATGGGTGGATCGTGGCACACATCTGGTTGGTTTATGAATATCTGATCCCCATCCCACCTCCGAGGTCAATCTTCCATCCATCCATCCCGAATGTTTCCGTGAGATTTCTAGTCAAATTGACCGTTCCCTTGGTGCTGAACCGGGTGTGGAAGGCGGACAAGTATAATTTACACCAGTTTCCATTACCGATGAGGGTACTGACCAATGACATTAGGGGGACAGAAGAGCATCAGGCCTATCTTCTGGCCTTCCTAGGTGGAGTCTTGGTGGCACAGGTGGACTGAGAGCCTCTTTGCGAGCCGTACACCCCGCACCGGTTTGCAAGGCAGTTCTGGTGCCTGCAGCGGTTGACCCCGCAGGTCTACTAGGAGGTGCGCCACGAGGATCACCCATGTGTAATGAGGAAAATGTGGCTCAAGTTCACATGGGAAGATAGGAAAATGATAAATGCATTGCCTCGGCCTACTACTGCCTTTGGACAGGTGAAGGAGTTTACCACTAGCTCGGAGGTGGCTTATCCGGGGGAAATTCTGAAGCAACCAACCATTCGAGCTGGTGATGGAAGGCCTCCACTATCCTGAGGTCAATGTCGGAGGGCAGCAAGGGCTTCTCACAGCGGCGGGGCTACCGTGGCGGCGAGACCTGCACCGGCTGAGGGTGAGGCTGTGGCGGCGGATCCAGTAGCGGAAGTGGATCCGATGGTCCTGGAAGAGAAAATTCATTCGGAGGGGTATCCACTGAGGGGATTATGCAGGATAACCACTTAGGCTCCGAGGAAGAAGCTGTGCCATATCGACATGCTAGAGAATTTTGTTTTCCCGGAGGCCTGGGACATTTGGGACATCAATCAGCAACACCTCGATTTATCTGAGATGTGGGAACACCTGAACCGCCTCAGAATGGATTTACCGGGTATTGGCCTTGTCTGGGACGGTTTCACGGTGTCTCCGGTAAAGGCGGAGCAATATCTAGATGAGATGGAGGACTACACACATTCTAGTGGTTCCCCACATCCAATGACAGACCGGGTGAGGGTAATTTTGGATCAGATGGTTCCCCCACAACTATCGGTCGCCGAGTTGAGGGAGCGCTTCCCCTTATCGGAAGATTCAGACGAATCCTCTCAGGGCGATGAGGCTGGTGGAGAAAGCCGGATGGAGGAAGGCGAAGTCGGCGATCAAGACTCGGATCTCGACGAATTCACAGAGGCTCTTGAGGTAACATTCCAAGTTTCTTCCCTCGGGGTCTGCTTTCAGGTCATTATGGACCTCTTACCAACATCTGAACCATGAAATAGGACCTGGTACACAGATCTCACTCTCGCCCATCGGTGGGTGGTGATGCAGGACCCTCGGAACCCGCACCTGTGGCCGTGTCCAGTTCTGTTTCGGGCGGGGCTAGGGCACCCGAGGTGGCTCCTCTAGAATCTCTGGACCTTCCGAAAATATATGGAGGGGAATGATCTGGTGTCCCGTCAGCATCAACTCAGGAGAAGTACCAGGAGTTCAATCCTTGTATGGCCTCTCCATTGAATTCATCACTACCATACGTTGATTGTTCCAACTAACGTCCATTCCCTTCTCTGTTATGTGCAGTTCTTTGACTGGCATGGGCCGCTGCGGCGAGGGTAGTTGGGATTTCTGGAGGCTCCCCTCCTAGAGGCATGCTAGTAATCGTGGAGATAGTTACCCCTCCCACCTGAGATGCAGCTTCCTCCATCACTGGTGGGACCACCAGCGGGGTCGTGCCTGAGGTCATTGAGGCGGGGTCCAACGATGAGGATCTGCCAGTCAACCCAAGTCCCACCGCGTCTGATCCAACGCCAGACGCAGATCCCGCTGAAGACTTCTTGAGGGAGTACCCTGCATACGAGCCTGCCAACTGTGCGGATTGGGATGAGATGGCCTCTAATGAAGAGGAAAGCGACATAGTCCGCCACCGATCATGGAAGCTAATCATGCAATTTATGAAAAATACCCCTCAGACACTATGGAAGGATGATATGGACAGACTTTTCTCACGGCTGTGCGATCTGTGTGCTCGGGGAGTGGATGCCCAACATTCTAACCTGCTCATCCGAGATCTCATGGCGGAGAAGATCCGGGAGTATGATCATGGCCTCAGTGTGGGCTAGCAGTGGAGGAAGGCGATGAACATCAAGAAGCTCTGGGAGGCTGAAGATGAGATCCAACGGCTACGGATCTGGGCGGATGAGCACTCAGCCTCTCTTAATGCACAATCAGAGCTGCTCTTTCAATCGAAGGCCCAGCTGGCAGAGGTGGAGGAGTGTCTGAGGCAAGCTTCCGAAGAAATGACCATCATTTAGGCTGACATAGATCAGGCCCAAACCGAGGTTGATGAATTGCGCCCCATCGCTACTGAGGAGGAGCGGGAGCTGAGCCAGCCGTAGTTACTCCTGGACGCCACATGTTGGTGGGTGGCGGAGCTGCAATGATCTTTTGACGGGGTCAACCCGTCCATGGGAGAAATAAACCCCCAAGTGTTGTAAGGATCACAAACTCTCAAACGTACTTTCATGTTTTGATTTTTGAATACATGAGTTTCATTATCGAGGTTGGATTTACATGCATCTGTTTTATTCATGAAATGTCTAGTGTTCAGTCCCTATGCTCACGTGGGCCGAACCCAATGTGAAAACCAAGGGGTGATCACCATGCTATTCCATCTGAACATAAAGTGAATACTGAGTTCCAGGTATCCCGGGTTTAAGTAACCAATCCAGATCTTTCTGGAAGAAATGGGAGAGGCTCGATCGGAGGATTAGGACCTCAGAACAATCAACAAGTCATTCTTCCGATGTGCTCTGGTGGATGAGCGGGATAACGCCATGGGCGTTGGGATTAGTTCGAACATAGGGAACTGGGAGGTGTGAATCGCGAGACCCAAAATTAGGAACACTATGGGGGTGGCGTGACAATTAAGGATAACTATTTACCATGTTCAAAACATAGTATCCATATTGTATTGGCCTAAAATGGAGATAAAAAATGAGGTTTGACCATTGACCATGTTCGAAACATGGGACCAGACTCAAAATGTCATCTGTTAGTCTTCCGGAATGTTGGCCCAGGATAGTAGGCAGGCCATAGGCCAAACATCCATACTGTTAGGGGGTCCCTCCATGCATCTGTTAGTCTTCCAGAACATTGGACCAGGATAGTAGGTGGGCCATAGGCCGAGCATCGATACTGTTAGGGGGTTTCTCCTGATATTAAAGAGGACGAGGGTCCAAATAAGGGGCACGCAAAGCGTGAAATTTGGAGTGAGGGTTTGCTCGAGAAGAATCCAACACTCTTGAAATTATTCCATCGTGGAACGAGCACACTAGATGGGCACATCAGTTTGATCATGGATCATTCCTTCTTTCAGACAGGACTTCTTTGGTGAGAGATCCGTCACTTCCCAATGTCATCCTGGGGCATCCCAGAGTTGTTCGGGGTACATTTTCAGTTACATGGTCTCTCACGAGGGGTCAGGCCATGGGCCGAAAAATGGGAGGAACATGATCTTATGATTCCTGAGGATGGACCTGAGGTGAAATTCCCGGGGGTCCCTACTTATCCCATGAGGATGGGAATCAAGCCGTACGTAGTTCTGGAAGCGCAGTGTAGTCATAGACCGACACTGACAGGTGAAATCCTCTCTGGCGGAGGGTCTGGTGCATCCCATGATCAACATGGGGCAGCCTAAACTTGTTCAGGGTAGAACCACAGTTTATTGTCATGTGTTAAGGAAATAGTAGCTATGAAAATTACGTGAATGAGGACATGAAGTCCAAATCACACCACGTACCCCCCGTAGGAAACTCTTCAGGTCGAGGGAACAAGAGCGAGTATTAGGCTGGGCCCGAAGTAGAGTGGTCGGGCATTCCTACATACCCCATGTTGATGGGAATCAAGACATACGTAGTTCTGAGAGTGCAGTGTAACGTCATGTGGGACGATGATAAGCCTGGCCGCGTTGGTGCACATCCTACAAAAACTACTATGCCCATGTGAGTCGTGCTCGATGTGGGAAACAAGAAATAATGGTGAGACTTTCCCGACACATGAAGGGGTCATGCTAGGACGAAGGGACACTTGGGGAATATTAGTCCAATGATGCTAACTCATCCATGAAGCGCACCTAGATGTGATAAGGGATAGAGCCGAGTATGTCGGAATTCCAATTGAACATGAGAGAGTGGAAATGTGTGAATCATGAAGCTTGAAATCTGGACCACAATGATGGTGGTGTGACAATGGAAGATAACTGTTGACCGTGGAGGAAACACATCATCCACATCGTGTTAGCCTAGAATAGGGACAGACAGATGAGGGTCGACCGTTGACCATGTTCGAAACACGTGACTATGTCGCAAATGTCGTCAGATATCCTAAAGGGTGTTGGCCCGAAACGATAGGAGAGCCCTTAGGCCCAACATCCATGGAGAGCCCTTAAGCCTAGCATCCATGTCATCTGAGGGTCATTTTGGATGTGGAAGAGGATGAGAATCCAAATAGTGAGCTCACAAAGCCTGAACATGGAATGGGAGGAATGTCTCCATAAAGATTCCACACTTAGGGATCGTTTTCAAAGAGCATCTAAATACGTTAATGAGATGTATTAGATAAGGGGAGTCGTGTCTGTTCCCATAGGGAGATCTTAGTTTAGGCTCATAGAGTCTGGACCATGGATGGAAGGAAACATAGGAGGCACATGGTGGGGTAACTCAAATACCCGACGTGAATGAGAACCGGGGGTTCTGACCACCATGTGCTTCTCAGAAAGTTTTAGGTCGAGGGAACTAAAACAAGAGTTGAGATGGACATAAATAAAAATGAAAATGAATTCCTATGTACCCCATGAGGATGGGGATCAAGATGCACATATTTCTTGATAGGGTCTTAGTTTAAGGTCTTAGAACTCGGACCATGAATGGTTAAGGAGAGTAGGGGATTCATGGTAAGGTGGATCCAAAACCTGACGTGAATGAGGACATAATCCCTACTTACCATGTGTTCCTTAGGGAAGTGTTCAAGTCGAGGGACCGAACACGAAAGTTAGGCTGGCCCACGGGGAAGTGCCCGGGTGCTCCTACGTATCTCATAAGGATGAGAATCAAGCCACACGTAGTTCTAGAAAATGAAAGGGGCATGCAGGTTTATCCCTCGTGCCAAGATAAGAGGTATTGGATAAATCATATTTGTCCTTTAAGGTGAGTGTTTTTTTTGTGAAGTGACAGGCCTAGTGTATCAGGCCCTGGCGTCACCACAAGAATCAAGCTATAGTAGGCATTGACAAATGGCATGGAGTATGACCAATACCAAACGTGACGTCCTCTATGATGAGGTCATCACAATGTAGTGCTTTCTTTCGTCGTGCAGCCACGACGATAATATCACAGTTTCGGGTCATGTTATAGGACCAAGAATGCATTTTAACGTCATGCAGCGCAGAAGTAGCAGATATGATGCTAGGAGTATAATGGGTATGGTTCCATGAAACATAACCGACGTGGATGGGGACATGATCCCTCATCACACCATATGCAATTCTGAGATAGGAACCTCATGCCAAGGGGACCAAATAGGGGTGAGAGTGAAAGGGGCATGAGGAACTAGCTCCCAACTGAGCTGGACTCGGAAACAAGACGTCTAGGTGGCCCATCACATCCCATGGGTATGAGGATCAAGCCGCACATATCCATTAATTAATATCTTAGTTTATGGTCTTAGAGCTTGGACCGTGGGAGCCCCGAAGGACGCTGTATTGCATCTTTGTCCCCCTGACATGCAGAGGTGCAATGAGGGATAGCGCCAAGAGTGTCGAGATTCCACTAGGACACGGTGGGGTGGAACATAATGTGAATCATAGAACTAACATTCAAGGTCTAAAAGGAATGACATGATGATAGGGGATTACTGCAGACCATGTTCGTAACATAGTAAACTATTGCGTTAGCCTGAAATAAGGACAAACAAATGAGCATCAATCACTGAACATGTTCGAAATACGGTATTTGTATCAATTTTTTGTCTGAAACCCTCAGGGGAGTTGAACTGTAACGGTAGGATATCCCTTAAGCGTAGTATCCATGCCGTTCTTGGGGGTCCCTTTGGGTGTGAATGATAATGAAAACCCGAATGAAGGGGGAACACGAAGCTTGACAACTGGAAGGAACTTGCCTAAGTTGAATCTGACACTATTGGTCATAGACCAAAGTACTCTAAACACATGGGCGAACCACTACAAGGGGTCGAGGGACTCAACTTGAGGGTGGCCAAGAGATGGCGGATTCCTGGGAAAAGGGGGGCATGGTGCCAAGAACCCTGTACCACACCTATTTATCCCTCTCGTGGAGAGGAACAGGCCAAGGGGCCTAGGTGACTAGGAGATTGTGAGATATCTTAGAGGTGGGGATGGACCCGAAGTCTAGATGTTTGGGTGGTCCTACTTATCCCATAAGGATGGGAATCAAGACACAGTTAGTTCTAGAAAGGTTCCTTTTAATGTCGTGCGAGACAGAAAATAGGAGGGATAATTTTCAGAACGGGGTGCGCGTGGTGGGGTATCAGAAACCCGACATGAATGAGGAAATAATCCTATACCATATCTCGTGGTCCCGTAGTCAAAGTCCTGATGGCGGGGTAGAGAAGACAAATTAGTATAACTCAAGATGAACGTAGTTCTAAAATGATATTAGTTTAGGGTCTTAGAGCTTGGACCAGGGAGGGATGGAAGCCTTCCAAGTAAGCGCAGAACTCGACCCAATCCCTAAGCCCACGTGAGTCAAGATCAGTGTGGGAAACAAGGGAGGAAGGTATTTATTGAAATACATGGAACTTACATCAGAGGTAAATCGATTCAAAGCCCCGTAGGATGCCCTTACAATGGCTTTTTCCTTCTAACGTGCAAATGCGCACTGAGGAATAGCATCACGAGTGTCGAAGATCTACTTGGACATGAGAAGGAGGATAAGGATGTGAATTGTGTAACCAACATTTTGGGCTTAATGTGGTTGGAATGGTGATAGAGGATAACTATTAATCGTGGCGGAAAAACAGTATCCATATCGCGTTAGCCTGCAGTGGGAACACCAAACAAGCATCGACCGCTGAACATATACGCAACACGAGATTTGTATCAATTTGTTTTCCAAAACCCTCGGGGGTGTTGGCCAGTAATGGTAGGATATCCCTTAAGCATAGTATCCAGTCTATTCTCGGGGGTCCCTTCAGGTGTGAAAGGTGATTAAAGCCCTAATGAAGAGAAACCCAAATCCTGAAAAGAAGGTGGAAACATGTCCGAGTAGAGTTTGATACTCCTGGTAATAAACTAGAGTACCCTTTGGCACATTGGTGGACCGCTGAAAAGGGCCAACGAAACATCTTGGAAGAGGTAGGTGAAGGGGCCAAGGTGGGATGGAGATTTCCAAGAGATGGGGATGGACCCAAAGTCTAGACATTCAGGTGGTCCTACGTATCCCATAAGGATTGGAATCAAGCCACACATAGTTTTCGAAGACACATAGGGGGTAGGATACCCTAACGAGTATGTGTAAGACGTGGAGAGTAACCCGATGTGAATGAGGACATAATCCCATACCATGCCACACAGTCCTGTAAGAGAGAACCTGGGCCAGGGGCTCGAAAATTCCAAGGGGACTGAAAACTGGGTTTTGGTCAGGGAGGCCTGTCCTACTCATAGTTTAACATCTTGCAGTGAGGATGAGGGTCGGGGAATAAGATTACATGGATAGGGGAGGTGTACGACATGTCAAGTAACCCGACGCGAATGACGACGTAATCCCAAACCACACCGTACACTCCGGGTATGAACTTGGGATGAGGGCCCGAGAAGGACAAGGGGTTTGAGGTTGGGACATGGTCAGGAGGGATTGACCTACTTGCAGTTTATCATCATGCAGTGAGGACGAGGGCTGGGGGCCCAGAAAGGCCAATGGGCCTGAGGCTGGGCCTCGGTCAGGAAGGCCTGACCAGCTTGCAGTTTATCGTCATGCAGTGAGGATGAGGGTCAAGGGACTAGAAAGGCCAAGGGGCCTAAGGATGGGCCTCAGTCAGGAAGTCCTGACCATCTTGCAGTTTATCATCATGCAGTGAGGATGAGGTTTGGGGGCCCAAAAAGGCCAAGGGGCCTGAGGCTGGGCCTCGGTCTGGAAGGCCTGGCCAGCTTGCGGTTTATCGTCGTGCAGTGAGGACGAGGGCCAGATAAGGTGTCTCTTTCGGGGATGTGTTTGGTACGGAGAGTAACCCGACATGAATGAGGACATAATCTCATACCACACCACACAATCCCATCATAGAGAACCTGGGCCAGGGGCCCGACAGTTGGACCTGCCCGGAAAGTGTTCGTCGCTTTGGGATGTGTCAGAATGAATCACTACACTCTATGTTTGGGACATATTGGGGTGGACCCGAAGATCCAGGGCGGCTATTGACCATGTTCTAAACACAACGTCCCTATGGTTACCTGAGATGGGAGTAACAAATGAGCATCGACCGCTGACCATATTCGAAACGCGGGACTTGTATCGGCTTGTTTCTCAGCACCCCTGAGGGCGTTGGCCTGAAATGGTAATAGGGACCTTAGGCCTGGTATCCATACCATTCAGGGGCCCTTCTAGATGGGGAAGGTGATGGAATCCCAGTTAATGAGTGGGTGAAGCATTGTTGTACCCGTCTATGAAAGAGGCGAACATTTCCAAGGAGAGGGAAGTGCCGCCGAATCGATGCAAGCATGACGTGAATTGGGGAAAAAGTATGCACCCTGCCATATGTGTTGACCCGAGGGGAAGATTCTGGCCTTTGGACTGGGCTAACAGACAAATGTCCGGGCGTTCCTACGTATCTCATGAGGATGAGAATCAAGCCATATGTAGTTCATGAAGGCCATGCAATTTAACATCGTGCGGTGAAGACGGGGGAGGATAGAAGAACGGGAGTGGGAACATGGTGCATTCATTATAATCCTCGTATGAGTGGGGCAAAGGAATCCTACTATATATCATGTGAGGACCCTCCAAGGAAGCTATACCCAGGTGGGATAGTCAAAGAGAAGAGTTTGGGGCTGGGCTCAAAACGAAGTGTCTGAGCATTCCTACATATCCCATTAGGATGGGAATCAAGCCATACATTTTTCTTGAAGCAAAATATAGCATCATGTAGGATGATGAAACACATCTCACCTAGGGATGTGTACATTACAACGAGTAACCCGATGTGAATGAGGACATAATCCCATACCACACCATACAATCCCACAAGAGAGCCTGGATCGAGGAAAGGCCATGGGGCTTGAGGTCGGGCCTCTATCAGGAAGGCCTGACCATCTTGCAGTTTAACATCTTAACGTGAGGATGGGGGAGATCTTAGTTTAGGGTCATAGAGCTCGAACCATTTTGCAGTTTATTATCATGCGGGACGATATTGAGCAGTTTAACGTCATGACGCGTGATGATGTAGTTTAACGTCGTGCAGGACGATGTTGTAGTTTAAAGTCATATAGGACTGGATAGTTTAAGGTCATGTTGGACCATACAGTTTAAGGTAGTGCAGGACCAGGGTACAGTTTAAGGTCATGCAGGACCCCGAGGCTCAGGAAAAGTATTGCTTGAGGAACTTGACATTGGTGGGAGGAGTTATGCGCTCACCATCCATGGTTACCAAGGAGTATGATCCATTGAGGTAGACCTTATGAATGATGTAAGTTCCTTCCCATTTGGGCTCTATCATGGGTTGTTTCCTACCGGGGATCATTGGTTCTTGGAGGGCCAACACCAGGCCGCCTTGCAGAAAAGAGTGAAGGTGAACATTCTAGTTAAAGGCTATGGATATCTTATTCTGATGCCTTTACATATTGTGCAGGGAAAGGAGCATGTTCTCTTCCAGTGCTTCCAATTTAGCCAGACAGATTTCGGCCACCTTATCTGGCACCTTTTGGTCATAGACTGTAGTGCGTAACGATGGAAGCTGGATCTCGATGGGCAGTATGGCCTTAGCCCCATACACCAGGGAATATGGAGTCACCTGAGTGGAATTGCGAGTCATCGTCTAATACACCCAGAGAGTGTTGGGGAGCCTATCCGACTAACTTTTCTTGTTCTAACCAACCATTTTCTGCAAAATGTTAGAAAGGGTTTTGTTGAATGCCTCGATCTGTCCATTTTATTGCATGTGATAGCGAGATTTATGGTTCGAACAGATATTGTACTTGGCGTAAAATTTCATCAACTCGGCTGCTCAGAAGTTGGTGATGTTATCGGTGGGGACAGTGTGAGGGACTCCAAACAGGTGGATGATGATAGAGCTCAAGAAGTCAATGATGTAATGGGCCTTGAACTCTTTGAGTGGAACTACCTCTGCCCACATGGAGAAAAAATCTTTAGCGGTCAGGATGAACCTGCACTGGCGAGCTGTCGCTGGTGGATATGGTCACACGACATCGAGTCCCCACCCGAAAATGGCCAAGAGTACTTGGTGGAGTGGAGAGGCTCTGGCGGCCGATGCAGGAAGTTAGCATGAACTTGGAATGCGTGGCATCTCTTGGAAAACTCAATACAATCATGGATCATAGAGGGCCATAAGTACCCCAGTCTTCGGATCTGATGGGATATCTTTGGCCCAGACTGGTGAGAATCGCAGGAACCGGCATGAACCTCTTGCATGACCTGAGAAATATCGACTCCTTGAATGAAAAATAGGATAAAACAATCGAATCCCCACTTATAGAGGACCCGCTCAAGACTAGGACCACTCTAGAGGGTAAACTGTAGTGTGCGGTGTCAGATTCGCTCGATCTCGGCCCGATCGTCTGGGAGGCAACCATTTTGGAGGAACTCAAAAAAAGGTTCCCTCCAGTTGGCAGTGGCCTCAACCACTACATCTGAAAAACCTGGGGCTCCTGGAGTGGAGGATATGGCAGTAAGATGGCTTACCCACAGGCCGTCGTCATCCTCTGGGGTGACTGGGGTGATGACTCTTTGGTGTGCCACATGTATAATCAAATCATCCTGCTCAGGTTCTACAAGTGACGCAGCTAGGCCGGCCAAAGTGTCCACTCGACCATTCTATGACTGAGGGACATGGGTAACCTCTGGTCGAGAAGGTAACCAGGCCATTAGATGGAGGGTGCACTCCAATAATGGCACAATCTCTATCTTTCTGACAACATATTCTCCATTGACCTGCTTGATGAGTAGTTCAGAATCCCCTTTCACGTGATAATGGGGTACATCGATCTCAAGGGCCAGATCGAGGCCAGTGATGAGAGCCTGATACTCTGCCTCGTTGTTGGTGCAGCCCTCTGACAACAGGAATGAGTATGGCAGAATGGCTTGCACCGGGGTGATAAAGATGATACCCAGACCCACTCTGTTTAGCTTAGGATCATTGAGCCTCCTACCGGTGGGGCTCCGGGAGGCACCGTCGAAGTGTATTTTCCAACATGAGACGACATGATCGACTGAGAGGATTGACTCATCAGTAAATTCTAGGTCTAGGGATTGATCCGTGGAGGTTGGTTGGCCAGATAGGAAGCCTGCCAATGCTTGCCCCTTGATAGCCTTCTAGGGCATGAAACTGATGTTGAACTGCTGGCGGATCGCCGACCACCGCGTTATTCAACCAGTTAACATGGGGAGGTTTAGAATGTAATTCAGTGGGTCTACCTGAGAGACCAACTGTACCTCATGGTGCTGCAGATAATGTGACAATTTCTGTACAGAAAAAACAAGCACAAGGTAGCTCTTTTCATTAGGGGGGTATTTGGTCTCTGTATCAAGGAGCATGCGGCTGAGGTAATAGAGGTTGTTCTCTATCCCCTCATTGTTCTTCTAGGCGAGCAGGGTGCCAAGAGACCATTCCAGAGAAGTCACAGAAAGGACCAGCGGATTTCTGGTGACAGGTGGCATCATGATCGGAGGCTAGAGAAGATACTGCTTGATTTCCTCGATGGAGGCCTGACACTCTTCATCCCATACATAGGAGGAGCCTTTCTTCATGAGCTGGGAAAAGGGATTACACTTTCCAGCTAGATTTGTAATGAATCGGTGTTTGTAGGCTAAGTGGCCTTGAAGACCTCAAAGCTCTTGAATATTACTCGGGGGAGGCATCAGGATAATGTCTTTGATCTTTTCTAGGATGATCTCGATGACTCTGTATCTGACTACAAATCCAAGAAACTTCCTATATGTGACCCCAAAGGCACACTTCAACGGGTTTATATTCAGGTGGCGGGAATGGAGGAAACCAAACACTTTCTCAAGGTCCTTGAGATGGTCCTGATGGTGGCGGGATTTGACCACCAAATCTTCCACATAGAATTCCACAAATGTTCTTAGAATTGGCTTGAATATGCGATGAATGGCCCGCTGATAGGTGGAACCTACATTTTTCAGGCAGAAGGGCATAACCTGGTAACAGAAAGTACTTTGGGGGGCCCTGAAAGCGGTGGAATCTTCATCTTCGGGGGCCATCCGGATCTGGTTGTACCCAAAATAACCATCCATGAAGGAGATGACTTGGAACCCATCCATGGAATCAATCAAAAACTCTTTCACTGGGAGGGTAAAATCATCCTTCGGGCAGTGGCGGTTGAGATCGCGGAAGTCGATACCGACTCTGATATGCCCATTCTTCTTCCTGACTGGCCCAATGTTGGCTAGCCACTTGGGGTACTAGACTTCCTTGACAAAGTTGTCTTTGATAATCTTGTCAGCTTTGGCCTCAACCATGGCACCGTAAGAAGGGTGCATCTTTCTGTGAGGCCGCTTGAACCAGCGATGGTTTTTCGGGAGACCAAGGCGGTGGACGACTACATGGGGATCTAGTCATGGCATCTCGCCATAAATCCAGGCGAACACATATCAGTGCTGCTTAAGGAAGTTCACATACCGCTGCTGGTCTTCAAAGGACATGGCAACACTGATCAATGTGGGTCTTAAGACTGCCTCGCTACCAAGGTTCACCTGTACCAGTTCATCGATTGTGGTAGAGACGCCTTCTTCAAATCTGAGGGGACATCATCTAGGTCCTCTTCTCCACTTTTGGAGGGATCTTCTGCGCGGGGGGGGGGAGTCATCTCTGAGCCATTATACTCGGATGGGAGGCCGGTGCCGTCTTGAGCGGTAGTGGTAATCATTTCAGGAGATTCATGTGCCACTGAGACCACAACGATGAAGGTAGTCGATCCAATCCCATCCGATCTTCGGCCCATGGAGCCGGGCTTGAAAATATCAAAGTAGTAGTGGCACGTCGGCTGGATCCAGTTAATTCCAGCCCGGCGAAACAGACACGTATGGCGTACCACCATTGCCATGAGCCTGACATCCCGATACCGTACAAGGGTAGGAGGTTCTAGGATCACCCGAGCCCGGTTGGTGTAGGAGTATGAGGTGATTTCCCGTCGTCGCTTGGACCTGGGAATATGTCTTCCTCTTGTACCCGTATTGAAAAAGCATTGCCCCATGTCAGGGGTTGTGGCCTCCAACTGATGGATTGGGAAGACATAGGCACCATCCAAACCTGCCCAGGGATCATTTGTGGCCAAGGCAGGTTCAACCTCACATGCCAGAATCTACTTATCCTTGCTCCTGTAGTAGTCAGCATCCATGAAGTGGGCTTCACAAGAGGAAAAATGAGACGCATCTTCTTGGAACACACCTACTCGACCATTGAGGGAGTATTTTAGGCATTGGTGGTACGACGAAGGGATCGCTGCATGTAGGTAGAGCCATGGCCTGCCCATCAATGCATTGTACGTGGTGTCCTGGGAGACAACCATGAATTCGGTACTAGTAACTAGGCCACCGAACTGGGTCTTCAAATGGATCTTGCCAACCGTGGTCTGCATGGTCCTATCGTATCCCAGGATTCTAAGGTCGGAGGGAGTTAGATCATCCTCAGACAACCCCATCTTCCGCAATGTCCGGGTCAAGAGTAGGTTGATCCCAGAACCCGTGTCAACAAGACAGCGAAAACTTCCACACCATTGAACTGGCCAATGATGTATACTGGATGAATGTTCCCCTGTATTGGAGGGTCATCGTCTTAACCAGAGAATGAGATAACTGCCTGGCATTCGGCGTTTTCAATGGCCTCGGCGTGGAAGGCTTCTGCAGCTGCTACCTCCATCTCAAATTGGAGGGGGATCTTTAGGGCTTCAGCAAGCGCCTCACACATTTTAGATGACAGGAGAAGAGCCTCAAGGATAGAAAGCCTCACTAGAATGCCAGCAAGGTGCTTCAGAACATCATACTTCCGGGCCAGACACGATCATCTTCTTACAGGAGGCCGCTCTGCAATTGGAGGCATGGCGGGCCCTACCAGCTGGACTGGTGGTTGCCTAGTTCTAGGTACGCCCCGTTTCACGCTGGTTGAGGCCTAAAGAGCAGCTGTTGGATGCAGTTTGGGAATTTGAAATTGGCCTATAGTAGGGCGAGACTGGCCGTGGTACGGACGAGGCAGCTCTGCCTGATCTAGTAGCACAAACGGTGGTGGAGGTAGATCTGAGGGCACCAAATGAGGAGGTTGCGCATGCTGAGCTCTGCGCTGGGCCTACTATCTAGTCTTAGTGGTGTGCACTTCCTGGATGGAGGTTCCAACTGATGCACCCCAATGACCCATGTAGTCATGGCTCCACCGACGTTGTCATCGACCAGGGACATTGGGGAGGTTCGCTTGGCGTTCCCCCTCGTCGGGAGTCATATAGGGATTTATCAACTCCATAGTATTAACCAAAGTATACCCCTGACTATCACTTGAGAAGTCATCCATCACTGGGAGGATTCTAGGAGGAATCCCTATATCAGGGGGCATAAAGTCACCGAGAGTGTGGGATGACGACGGTAGTGGTGGAGCACGTTGCTTCTTCTTGCACCGCCATTGCTTGCCCTTTTGGGAAGAGGCCGACTGAGATGATGACACAGAGTTATGAGTCGCATCTTCTGAAGGATCCGACTGATTCAGGCATGCCTGAATAATACCATAGGCGTGGGAGAATATTTTACGAACCATCCGGTCATCGTACTTTTGGGATCCGCGGCTGGGAACTAGCTTCCACTTGCCTTCATCATCGCTACCGCTTTCAGACTTCACGAAGACACCTGCCACTTGTTTCAGGGCTGGGCCCAACCTGACTGTGTTTTTATCGACCTGGTCTTAGAGCCAGTCTTTAAACACATAGCACTACTAGAGGGTGTGCCCCAGGATCCGATGATATGGGCAATAGTTGGAGCGATCAGTGAGATTCACCTCTTCTGGTCTTCTGTACTTGGGTAAGCACACAATCCCCTGCTCTAGGGCGCTAAGGAAGTAACTGGGGACTTGATTCTCATTGAACGAGTATATCTGGTTCCTTCTTTCTAGATAGGGGGCTCTAGGAGCCTGGCCCTGATGAGGGGTCGGAGGGGCCTGCCGAGGAGGCAGAGCCTGATTTTCCTGCCTAAGCGGTGGTGGCACGTTGCGCAGGGGAACCTGCCGATTATGAGGTTGTCGCTGCTGGGTAAAAGGATGTACCTGAGGTGGAGGGCCTCGGCGAGTTTGCGGTGCCAGTGCCACTGATAGAAATTCTAGCTGCATGGGGCCTCTATTTGGGCCACCGTGGTGGGATCAGCTCTGGCATCCCTCCTTGCTGGGATCATATGGGGCAGCGGACGCACCTGACTAGCCTGTTGTAGTGCTTTCTTGAGGCACTGAGCCTTATCTGAGAAATCTCAGAACCCTCCAGGGTAGTTCTGAGTGATCAGAGAAGGAACCAGTTTTTCTTTGACATTACCTACACACATCGTCAGTAATTGATCTGATGTCAGTGGAATATCGAGGGAGTATGTGAGCCCCTTCCACCGGGCGATGAAGTCTGTGACTCTCTCATCAGGCCTTTGTTTCCACTTGAAGAGGTCTTCGATAATAGTCTTATGCATGGTGGAGCTGAAATGGTACAGGAATTTCTGGCAAAGATCCTCCCAGCCGGTCACCGAGCCAATAGGGAGATGGTTGTACCAGATGAAAACAGGGCCCTCTAATGTTTGCACAAAACATCAGAGCTTGGAGGCTTCCTGCTATGCTGGAGTCCCCAACATGGGGCCACACCTGGAGGAAAAGTGGGCCAGGTGCTATGGCGGGTCCCCAGTACCGTTAAAGGGAGAGAAAGTGGGTTTTTTAAAACCCAGAGGTGCAGGCATATCATCCACCCACGTGGGATATGGCTTGCCATCTGGTGGGACTGCCACCTTCCGCGTTTTCAATGCCTCGAGGTGGGTGATGAGTGCCGCTATAAGATCATATGGTCGGGGTCCCTATCTTGTCGGGGATCCCTAACCATGAGCACATTGCTGGGCTCTTCGACATGGTAGACGACTTCAGCGGCTCGTGGAGTGACTGGCGAAGTAGCCTGCGGGGCGGCTGGAGGAACTCGGGCCGGATTCCTCAGATTGCCACACCGTTCGGGAGGGTTTGGTGAGACGTATCACACCCTCTTTCCATGCGTTCTGGCTTCAACCCTACCCGCGGGAGCGGTATGATTAGGGTTTCCCAGAGGCATCTCGCAGGGGGGAGTTTTTCCTGCCCCTGCTGCCCCGAACTAGGATCACCATAGTCTGGTCGCCGCTCTATAGCGCGCTCGGCTAGGAGTTCATTGACCAGCCTCTTCTGCTTGGCAAGTTGCTGGCACAACGCGGCCTCATCGAGGTCTTCCTCCATGTTTTTCACTAAGGTGAACGGGTCAGAGGGCTTGACAGCTCCGACATGCTCTTTACCCTTACCGGCATCACCAATGACTCGGTGGGTGCAGGAAGACCTAGGAGGTTCCTTTGCTGACGGATAATCCTCCCTCATGGGTCCAACAAATGTGGCACAACCTCAGGGGGTAAGTCTCCAACAAGAAATTCCAGGACGTCCTCCTTGTCTACTACGTCATCCATGTGGACCATGACCCTTCCTGGGGGCATGTCCCCGATATAACATAGCGAGTCAGGCTGCCGTCGAATAGGGCTGAAGAGGAGGGTGGCGTACTTCGCCTAGACACAGACTTGCATGTGGGGGGTATCCTCCCTAATGATTTTGCGGAGTACATTGGAACTCTGAACGCATTTTTGTTGGAGGGTCATCTGGAGACCTGGTGACTCAGTGCGCTGGGCCACAGGGAGTGCGGCCAAATCAACCAGATGTTATTTCTCACTGATTTCCTCGAAGTGCACTTGGCTCCTGGGGTACACCACCCGATAATAACGAAGATGGAAGTGCATCTACAATAGGTTTTGACGGAATCACTCGACTTCCTCTGGGGTGAGGGATTCTGGTGCACAAAATTCCGATGCTGATGCCGGCCAGAACTTCTCTTAGAAATGATATGCCATGAGAATGTTCCAGAAGCTCCTAGGCTTGGATTTAGGTTCTGGGCCCGTATTTCCCCACTCGTCAACCGGAGGTGGTTGAGGAACCGGTAGAGGTGCTATGGTGGACCGTTGGGACAGTAAACCAGGCGATGGAGAATACGGTGAATGAGCTGAATGTCCGCCGACTCAGGGCCATCCTCTGAAGAGTGCGATGACCTGACAAAAACGTCATGATACGATGGGCTGATAGCCACAAATTCTGGTGCAAGGATCGCGGTTACCAGTGATGGGTCACACTGTTTCTCAACTGCCATCGGTCCCCAAAATAGCTCTCTGTGATCTCTAGTCGAGGTAGAGGATGTTTCTGGTGACGACGGTGGTGACTGCACGGCCGGAACCTGTGGGACTCCCAAACTTTCTTCCTCCTTGATGTACCTACGAAGAGAGGTAGTAATCTGGTGGACTTCACATTCTGGAAGGATGAGGCTAACACGCCTTGTTCCTGCCACAATCCTTAACAAGGAGGACCGAGGGGAGGGTTCCACTGTCGAGTCATATTTTGATTCAGAATCCGAGAAGCAGGACGGTTTGATCTCCATCCGGGCCTTCCCAGGATTCTTCTTGTGGCGGCGACGACCCACCCTCATGACCCTAGGTGGCTCTTCGGGACAAGGATGATCCCCGACATGTAGTCTTGGTGTCGCGCTGGTGTTAGGGCGGAGAGGACTTCCACTTGAGACAACAGGGGTGCAAGGAGCACCGGGAAAAATGTCAAAGGGGACATGGGGAGGACCTCAATGAACAACACCTAAGTGGGAGAAACCTCCATCAGAACTAGCGGGATCATGGGGAGGACCCCCATGCTTGGTGCTGGTGGAGCGAGGCTGACCTTCACCCCTTTGGTTTCCATTACAAGGAGGACCTTCGCCAACTGCGGAGAGAACTTTGGGAGGATCCCCATGTTGGAGAGGGAACGTATGGGTAATGCCTTCACATCGACGGTTAGGGGTAGGAGGCATAATTCCATACCCTGTGTGGTGGGAACGGGAGAGGCATCCGCACCGAGTGTCACTACCGCAGGGCAGGCCTTCGTTCGGGTTGGGGGTATCACGGGGCATACCTCTATGACAAGCTTCGGAGTGGGGAAGGCCCACTCTTTGAGGAATAGTGGTACGGGGAGGACCTCCGTACGAGGTGACATCACCGCGGGTTGGTTCGCGGCGATCACTACTCATGCATGTGACCCCAGGAGTCGACCCGGCCTGCACATGGGGTGATTGGGGCCTCAATCCTGGTTGGGCATAAGAGCGCCCCTGCTCAGTGTGGGCAGGAACTGTATGATATGCGTCGGCGGTGGCTCAGGAAACAGTAGCTACCGAGGTTAACACCCCTTGGTGGGTATCCTCATCTTGGGCCCAATGCTGGCGTCGGGTCAAGCGAGTCGGTGTGGGTGGTGTAGGCGCATATCCTACCTGATCCTCTGGCAAGTCCGGGCGGCGGCGTTAACGTGGCCGGGTGGGGGCCCTTTCTTGGAGCACCTGAATCGGGACTCTGACCGGGCTGATCCGTACGACACCCACCTCATCAGCGTAAGGTAGGGAGTCATTAAGGCATTCTAGGGATAGGATCCTAAAACGATTGAATTTTGGGGTGGGGAGTAGGGGCTCCCTGCACAGACCTTGAGGTCGGTGTTGACGGCGAGGCCTAGACGCCTCCAGGTCCAGGCGGGCCATATCCCGTGTTGGTATTATGCCCTTCACCTTGTAACGACATACGAGGTCATTAATCACCCTTTGTTGGATGACTTCTGATGGGGATAGGGGGCGTGGGCACCCCACGTTTGTGGATGCAGAAACCATTGTGGCAGTAGTGGAACCACGCAGAGCAGCTGTGCTGGTATTGACCCTGCCCATGCGTAGGTGGGTGGGTGGTGATTGTGTCCCTATAGCAGCAACCTGATTCCTGGGAAGCAGGGAGGTTAACTCATCAGCACTGCGAGGAAAATAAATCGACAACCAGTGCCCCAACGCCAACCCGTCTTCCGTGACCGATAAAAGAGATCCATGCCGACAACGTTGCAGAACGGAATGCCCAACGTTCTACTACCCCAAATTCTGGTGATTTTCATTCCAGGACCGATACTTGCTTGGCAGGACCCGGTTCCAGATAGATGAATCTGGTGACACGTCAATCTAGTGATGTCTCGAGCGCTACTAATCTCCATATTGAGGAGAAGATATTCACGTCGAGTTAACCATTTTTGTTTTCGACGCTTTCCCCGGGGAGCACGTGTCCGTCCGCATAGGCGCGACAGGTGCTGATTTTTATTACCCCGCATTCCCTCTTTCCAAAGGTGAGTGGCATCCGTTCCTTATTCTGGGACGTTTGCTCCTTGGTCGAAACAGGATGATGGGATGTCGGTTCTTCTTTCCGTGGATTCCTCCTCGAAACTCGTCGCCTAGTCCGGGCCTCCCTAATAGATTTAATACATTGTTCATGAAACTCTTCCCAGTGCCATGTTTCCATGGACACCTTTTAATTACGCTACTTCTGTTAGGAAATTACAAGGGGTCCAGTCAGGGAAGAAACCTTCAGTTGGGGGAGTATTCACGTTGAGACATCACTGACGTGTCTGGACACTGGGGAATTGGTGTGTTTATCTTTTGTCCCTTATTATAGGGCTTCTCGAGGGAGTGGAAGCCCAAGGAATCCCACATCGAGCACAGGGAATCATATTCCATTGGCATGTATCTGAGTTTTTCCTCAGTTTCCTGTGTTTAACATGGGGTATGCCGTAAGTTTAACATCCAACAGAGATGGATCAGACTGATCAGAACACTAGCCGGAGTGGATCAGATTGAAGAACCCCCTTGGCGAATCACTGATATTGGGGCCAGCACGTGGGTGGTTTCCCAAATACTGTGGGGGGGGGGGGGGGGTGAGGTGGCATGATCTCACCAGGAAGTGGCGGCCCGGGTAAGAATCATGATGGGTGATGGAAAATTGAATGGAGTTGAGGAGGAATGAGATGGGACCATCATGTAGATGATGGTAAAGATAGGATTGAGCCTCGAAGAGACATCCTACGTATCCCTGTGGTAGGGAATCAATGTCCTTGTAGTTCGGTTGGAGAGAACCGACGTGAAGGGGGGTCAGAGCGACCAATGGGTGGTTGGCTTGAACCTCAGGGAGGCTTCCTACGTACTACGCCTTAACATGGATCAAAGTCCACATAGTTCGGGGCGAGGCCCCAGTGAACCGACGTGAAGAAGGACAGTGGTCCAGATGAATGGTGGGGATTGAACCTCAGGGAGGCTTCCTACACACCATGCCTTGACATAGATCCAAGACTCTGTAGTTCGGGTTGAAAATGGGCTGTTGAACTGACATGAAGGGATGTCGGAACAACTCGGTTGTGGGATCACAAAGTCTTACCTCTAGACTGGGATACAGTTTAGTGTCCTGCGGGATGAGGGACTGTCCGAGAACCGATTTGAAGGGGGACCTTGGTCCATTGGGTGGTGGGCTTGAACCTCGTGGAGGCTTCCTACGTAACATGCCTTGACATGGATCAAAGTCCTCATAGTTCAAAAGGGTGATGGTGGGGTATTGGCGCACCGACACGGAGATGGTCGGGGCCAGTGGTTACTGGGCTTGAAACTCGTGGAGGCTTACTACGTACCGTGCCTTGACATGGATCAAAGTCCCTGTAGTTCGAGTGTGAAATTTAACTTCATGCGAGACGAGGATATAACCTGACGTGAATAAACTGTCAGGTGGTGAGCTTGAACCTTGTGGAGGTTTCCTACATACCATGCCTTGACATGGATCAAATTCCTTGTAGTTTAGGAAGGTTTTTGTTAGTGAACTAACGTGAAGGTGAACCCGGGGGTCCACTGGTGGTGGTCTTGAACCTTGTGGAGGCTTTCTACATACCATGACTTGGCATGGATCAAATTCCTCATAGTTGAGGTGTGTAGTTTAACGTCATGCGGGACGGGGGTTTTGGGGCTTACACTCTGAGGCGGCCCATGGTGTGTCAGGGTCGGTGCTCACTCTAAGCCCATGGGAGTTATGCTCGATGTGAGAAATAAGAGGTTGTAGGGACTTGACGATCACGTCGTGAAGGGTTCTTCCATGGGAAGCGAAGAGGGGCTTACGCGTTAGGCGTCCCATGGTGATGTGACTTACTCCAGGATGGAGACTCGAGGGTGACAAAGTGCAAAGGGAGAGGGATTTGGGACCGAAGAAAAGGGGTGCCTCATCCCCTATCATGCTCCTCACTGGCCCTGGAAGTGGGAAAGTACGGAGGTGCATGGGTGCTAACTTCTACAAGATGTTATAGGGGATTACACCAAGGAGTCTGCCCTTCCCCGCGGAAAAAATCCACTATGAGAAGGAGGATATCATCCCATGTGGGGGGGGGGGGTGATTCCATCCCCGTGGAGACGAGTGACATAAAGAATGTCTGAGCCGGGGGGACCCTACGTGCGAGGCACGGGGCCCGATCACAGTTTAACGTCATGTGTTAGTGACGAGGTGCTTGGAAGTTTAACATCTTGCAGCTCGTACGAGGTGGGTTTACTCCGCACCCCTAGGACTTACATAACTAGTACCCTCTGCTACTTATGGGAGGGAAGGTACCAGCAATGTCGTGGTGAAGGGGGGTCGCAGAGCGAACCATCGATGGGTCCATGTTAGCGTGACCATGCGAAGAAGAATTATCCATTTGTGTGCCTATGCGAAGAAGCATTAGGCGAAGCAATTCCACGAGCGATATCGTCCAGGGGACTTTGAAGTCAAATCATGAAAAACTGGAGGGTCGCACGGGAAAAGGAATTTCCATGCAGAGGGGTCTATAGGCATATGCCTTGTGGAGCTCAGTTGCTCTATGTGGTGAAGGGCACTTGTGAAGAGGTGTTCTTCGCGAAGTGGTGTGCCTTAGCCTTAGCATGGGGAAAAGGTGCAAGTGGGAGGTGCTTCGTGAAGTGGAAGGGTGTTCGCGGAGCACTGCCTCACGGAGCATAGGTGCCTCGCAAAGCAAAGTGCCGCGAAGCAGTGTGCTTCACGAAGTGTAGTGACCCTGCCTTGGCATGTGGATCACGTGTACATGAGGGGTGTTTTGCGAAGCATAAACACTTCGCGATAACCCATGTCCCCTTGGGGATCCCCTTCCTTCACGAAAGTCATTGAGATTCGTGAAAGGAATACCTCTCAGAAGAGGGGATCAAAACAAGACAATGAAGAGGCACCTCATGAGGCAAAAATACCTCACGTAGCTCATGATTCACTGAGAAAAGGGTGCTTCACAATTTGGGAGCTAGGAAGGCAAAAGGTCGGATTTTCTATCCATCAGGCTCAGGGGGAGACCAGTATTTATAGGCTAGGGGTGCCGCGGAGTAGAGCTCACACGGCGCGAAGTGGGATTCAGTTGCTTCGTAGCATGTCACGAACATTATCCGAGTTCGCGGATGGGTACCACCTGCGTTGCTTCGTGGAGGGTTCGCGAATGTCAGGGGCGTTCGGGGAGGTGACCGCCTCCTTTTCTTTGCGGCAGGTTGCGAACGTCATGGGCGTTCGCAAAGGTTACCACCTCCATTGCTTCATGGCGGGTTCGTGAACGTCAGGGGCGTTCACTATGGTTACCGCCTCTCTTGATTTGTAGTGGTCGCGTTTCTTGGTGGGACTCCATGCCGTAGCTTCACGAGGCAGGCCGCGGTGCATTCTTTTCTTCATTCTTTTCATCCAATATTTTGGCACCAACAGTATTATTTTCCTTTTCCATTTTATCCTTAATCACCAACTTCATCCCAATAAGTTTGAGTATGATATATATTTCCATATAATGCTTCATACAATGCCATTTTAATACTATAATGGACTCTATTGTTATACGAAAACCAAAAAAAGGTAAATATTTTTTGCACATACCTGAAAGTCCTGTTTTCATGACATCAACTGGTCTAATAATTTATGAATAGTCATTTCAGGTTGTCAATCAGTTTGAGGATGATATGAATTTATCTACTAAACCTTAGTATCAAGAGACCTCTCTAGGGTTTTCAAAAAAATTTATGTAAATAATGGATAAAAATTAGATAAAATTGAAATTGGCACACCATGAAGTATTAAAACATTAATAAAACAGATCTTTGTGATGCAGTCAACATGTAAATCATATCCAATAAATAGAAAATGTTTATATTTGGTTAGGCTAATAGTAATAACCATTATGGTATAATTTCTTCATGAAGTTATTTTAAATATATTGATAAATCCATTGTGACATATTATAATTTCCACATGGTAATAGGGATAGATTTCACGAATTATGTAGGGTGTTTTTTATCAGCCATTACTGATTGATAAACTAATCATATTGATACATAATAAAAAATTTCCTTCCTCATGTTACCCCACAAAAAATGTTCATTCATATAACTATAAATCATTTAGATACAAGTGTTTATAGTGGAATTTGATCTATGAGATTCTTTTAATAATTCCATTTTGAAACAAGGAATAGATGGAAGGCATATAATCTTTCAATATTTGAATTCACATCTTCAATTTTAGATATCCCTAAAATAATTACTTTATAGAAGTACTTGTTTCCCATCTTCATCACATTTTTTGGATCCTATTTACACATCTTAATATGATATTATTTTTTTGGTTGGAATAACTGACGACCATGATTTATTGTGTTCACATGTGGGTATGTGTGTAGTCTATGAGACATGTTATGATAATGTTTCCAGGAGATTTGATAAAATATATGGATTTAATTTTTGTTTTTTATTCACATATTGATTTTTCTGATATTATTTATCTCATTATTTAATGTTTTTTTATCATTATTTACCCTTTTATGTCTGTTACCATTTCCTTTGTTCATTTGTTTGGTACTTGAGATAGGTTAATCATAATGTGATGTGCATCCAGATGGGGGGGATTGCACTTGAATTGCGACATTGGTCATGAGGGATCTAAGGAAAAGATAGAACTATGAGGATTAAATATGTAATTTAATGTTCATAATCTCGAGGTAACGTGGTATACATCAAGTACCATGTGCTTGAGGTAGCCCAGTGCATAAGTAGAGGACATCGGGTAGCAGGATGCACTTGATGGCTATAAGACACCAGGAAACATGGACATAAGAAACTGTAAGAAACCCAATATTCTAATTTACTAGTTTATGGATAGTTTCATTACTATTGATTACACTCCTTAACCTTATGACATAGAGCTAAGGTAGGTACGATAGCGGGGTTATGGTGGCTTGGTGAGTACACAACCACTCAATTTTTGATTGTGTGTATATGCTCATTACACACATATATTAATTATGGTGTACACTTTCTAAACAAGAGAATGCTATTTTGAGGACATATTGATGGTTTCCTACTCATTCATGTACTGATAGCCTAATTTTGAATTTTGGTGCACCAATATATTTCATGGCTAAAGATCTGGAGAAGGGAAATTTCCTATGGTGTATAGTTGAGCAATGAAGAACAGAGCTGGAGTAGACCATAATAAAATCTATAGGACCCCACTAATGTTTATTAATTTTTTTTTCAACTTATACTATATACATCCTTAGCACCCCATGATATATTTTTAATATATGACTTGTATGCTATCTTAGATTTGTGCTTGATTAATATATTTAATTATTATTTTTATTATCATCGAACTTATTTTATCTAGTAGGTGACATGATATTGAGGTAATAGTCTTCACTCCAAAGGACATAGACCATAACTTTTATTCAGTAACCTCTTCCATGCAAGTAGGTGCACACATGATCATGTGAAACTTTAGCTCGGACTGGTAGTTCAGTGTGGGATGTTACAACAATTGTATAAGAGGATCAGATTTCACAGGTCTCTTTTTTCTTTTCCATGAACTAATATAGGGTTGTAAAATTTCTATTTTTTTCAATTTAATACTTTGGAATATTTCTATAAATATATTTAGAGCCATTCATTTAGTCGATGTGAGATTCTGGGGCTTCAAGAGCCTCGATGTTGATATATTATTAATATAAAATTCATTTTTATTTCACATGAGAATTCTTTCATGAATAATGAAATATCTATCTAATGGAGTCTTGGATATATAATTTGATTGAATATTTGATTTTGATACATGGTATTTACCCATGTAATGACATAAATATGGTCAAAGTCAGGCATTCAGTTGACGGAAATTGTTGGCCGATGTGTTAGGTGAATTAATTAATTAAATTTATCTATCTATTTATTAATTTACACTTAATTTGCAATATATTTAAACTTTTATCTGAAAAAATATTGTGTTATCCACATAGAAATATGATATTAGTGAGGATGTGGGGGAAATGTCAGTTGTTAGTGACAAACCGGGAAGGGGATTGATGACGTTGATTGTTGAAAATTGTCATATGGGTGAAGAATGTATTGACATCATCAACAATAACTCTTTTGAGAATTTTATTCATCCAAGAATGATCCATTATATAGGAAGGATGTTTGATTTTATTTTGGATTAGTCATGATGCATAATTTGAGATAAAAAACAATTAATTCTTGCTAAATTAATTCATGAATCACTCTTAGATGGGTTTTCCAATGATTCATTTTATCTTCCAAGATCTCGTAATTTTATATATATTTATTCTCATTGTCTCCTACTATTTTTTTTCAATGATCTTTGGATCCAATAAAAAATGTCTAAAAAGGGCTATCAATCATGACTTATTTTGTATATTATGACTTTCTCCCTCTATTTTCGGTGTTCAACATCGATATTTTAGCTGGCTAGTGATTTAATGATAACTAGGAAAAATGATAATTTTCTATTCATCCTTTGGCATAATGGATTATGGTTACACTTTTAGTTTTGGGGTTTCGAGTCATGAAGGATCTTGGGTGATGCAAAAAGGAATCAGACAATAGGTTAGTTAATGGTGTATATATGAGAAGAATCGAGGGGATCTCTCACAAGATGTAGTGGATGATGATACCGAGAAAAGGGTCACCCGAATCTAGGCACTGGAAAAAATGGGGCTCCAAGAAGGCTTGGGAAGTAGTGATACTATGGGTTTGTTCATGTGGTGTTTTGGGGTGAAATTTTTAGTCATAATCCATTGATGATGAGGAGGTGGTGGTGGACAACAGTTTTGGGCATCAAGGATATCTACAGTAGTGTTGGGAGCGGAAATAGTGGCCTTTGTTGGTGATTAAAATATATGTAGATTGGAACCAGCCTAAACCCCCCCCCCACACCATTTTTACATTGGTTTTGTAATAATCGAGGGAGAGATGATGTTATGAAAATAATACATAGAAAAATTATTAAATTATTGTTATTATCAAATATAGTTTTTGACAGAACTTTTTTTTATGAAATGACAATGTAATTGTGTCTCTAATATTGAGTTGGCTGATTCAAGGCCAATGTTTTTTACGTAGTTGAGACTAATGTATTGGGAACATAAATCACACTTTGTTCATGATAGTGGAATTTTTTTTATTGATTTTATATTTTTGGAATGTAAATACCGTATCTGGAGTGTTTTCCCTTGAGGATCAGAATGGTGTGATCTAGTTGAAAATTTTGGCCATTTTCAATAGAATATAATTATATTTATGTTTTGTCCTGATAGATTAAAGATGAGCCTCATTCATTCAATTTTTTTTCCAATCCTTGATTTTGGCTCCTAATATGGCTATCCAATGTAGATTTCCATCTAGAGAGAATTGGTGTGATTCCATTTGGAATAAGTGGTATGTTTAGAGGTGTTACAAGAATTAAACTTATTTAAGTGATTCTTGAGTGATTCTAGTGGTCGAGTGTGATCAAATAAATTCAACGGTCGATTATCTCATGTTGCATAAGGGTGAAGGCCCCCAAGCTCTACAGATAGGAAGAGTCATTACACACCCATACTACATCAGGGTGTAGGTATTATATCGACATAGTGGTACTCCCCTATCATGGATATCTGGTTGGGAGGGGGTCTCCAACTTGAGTTGTGGATCCCACGACTATAGATTGTAGTTGTGTGGTGCAGGACCCTCCACATAGATTAGGTGAGGTTGCATAGAAGAGTTGACTGGAGTTGTACCTCCGTCGATTGTGGAACAGAACAGAAAGGTTTGGGCCACTCCACGTGAATTCCTCTATGGTTTCACGTGATGTTGGGCATTAGAGATGGACCTTTTGAGCTAATGTAATACTCAAATTTCTTAGTTGGTCTATGTGGATAGGGAACCCCATTGTCTATTCATTTAGGATTCTTATTTATCATATCTGAGTTATAGATTTTATGGTCATTATGTTTGTTGTCTCATGTTCTTATTGAAATGTACTCATGGTGAAAAGTTTTCCATTATTGCTCAATGATTAATGTTTAGTGATTTTGCGTTTTCCTACTAGGTATGGATATAATCCCCCCTACATGGGATTTTACCACACATGTTGTGTACTATTTAGATAACATATATATTTTTAGTGACTATCAGTGATGCTTAGTAGTACATGGTGATGTTGACCATTTTTGGGGTCAGACTCTAGGTTATTAATTTAGGATCTCTACATCTATACTCTTTACATTTATATTTTGTTTAGGTTTCCCTCTATATTTTTATTTGTGTGAATAGTTTTACCCATTTCATTTGCATTACAATACTATAATCTGATGTATGTATCTCCTAGAGGTTTTTTATGCATCGTTTACACCCTAAATGCTTATATTTATTAATATATCTCTATAAAATTACATGGAGCGGGTTGTGTTCCTGTGTACAGGTATTTAGGCCAGTGCCACTCATTTTACTATTGAGTACATGGTTTTTGTCACCATCCCCTAAAAAATTAAAGGCTGTTTTGGGGTGGTCATGGCATAGCCTTCCACTATCCAGGTGCCCCCCAGTGGTTCAGGTTGTGAAAGACCGGTACATGATTAGTTCATTCTATAGGATGGTGTTCAGAGTTATCCACATCGTGAGGATTATTTGGGACTAAGGTAAATTGTTTTAGTGTGTCTCAAGGGTGACTTTTAGTGCATAGATACAAATGTTGTTGTGGTGGCTGATGTATCAATTCACCTATACCTTGACTACCTTTTGTTATACTAAGCATAATGAGAAATTGATTTCCGGGAAGCATTGATGCATATATCATATATGATTGAGTCCTTTAACTATCCTTCTTGAGTTCTCTCCCTAGATATTCTCTTTGACCATGGTACATCTTGATTATTCTCAAGATACCTTATTGAGCACATCCAACTTGGATCTCAAGGAAGTGTCATTATGAAGACTATTTGAGTGATTTAGCCTCATTTTAGGGACCCATACTTGAGGTTTTTCCTATGGATGATCATCGATAAGTGCTACCACTTTTTTATCAGTTCATGGGCCCTACTTTAGTTGTCTCGGTAGATGGTAGTGTGTATATTGGGGAGTGTATAGATATAGTGGGACAAGGTGATGGTATGTTCAAGCACATTTAATTACAAGTATTTCAATTATAGGTACCATTGAGGTTTCATGGTGATCCAAACACTTTGGTAATGGATTATTTTATCGAGGTTTCAGTCTATGTTTTTTGGCTTGTGGGGACCCTGACTGATCGAAAGGTTGTTGTCACAACCTGTATTTTATGTGGAGAAATCGTTTTTCATATTTGTACTAGAATATGACACACCTTAATTTATTTTGTTGTGTAGGCTACATAGTTAAATATACTTTAGAATACATGGTGATCTAAACCCCCTATCAGTTAGTAGAGGATGAGGACATGTTTGTGGTGCGAGTGTCTTTATTGGTTATGATCCTAGTCAATGATGGTCCTGGGGGTGAGACATCTAATATGATAGGGAGAGTCAGTATAGCCTTGTGTTGGATATTTTCAACATGACTTCAGAAAATCAAGGAAGAGGGTCACATCCCATATAGAGAGGAATCATTTTTACGTGAAATAAAACCATTTAGGAGATTCAATGCTACCCAAAGTGGAGAGTACCTAGTTGTAGTAGATATGTTCCTTTGAGTTTTATGTTTGAGGTCTTTTTTCTATTCTATGTATTTAAAGAAGGCCCTGGTTAATAATTACATATGGGAAATGGGAAGGATGGATTTAAGAAGTATGGGCATGTGACCCTGAGACTCCAAATGTTATCAAGGTAAAACTTGTGTCTTTCTATGTTCTGTTTACTATTTTGGTTTGTGACCACAACCCACTTTTCTATGGACATAGCCCATTATTGAGGCCTAGGGATACTGATGGATCCTTTTTTATTAAATATTTTTTGGAGGCTACCGTATATAGGTTCAATGAAAATATATTTTTTAATTTGTGACCTGACTCAGGTAGGTCAGAGAGCCTCATGTGCAATATTTTTGTATCTGAAAATGAGTCCCTATGATTTTTTCCCTTAGTATGGACTATTTTCTTTCTACCATGAAATTATGACTATCTCTTGTGAGGGTTACAGTATACCCAAGTTGTTGTTATGTAGTTTTCCTTCATGTGCGAGAATGAATCTCAAGTTGAAAAGTATGATCTCATATATATAATGATATAGATGATTTCGTTAATTGTACAGTATGGCCCTTGGAGTTGAGGATTCTATGAGCTTCTGGTTTTCTGTGCTGGTGGAGGAGTATAAAGAAATAATTATTGAGGATATGCTAGTTCTATCTCACATTGAGAGTTTTTTTCTATATAGGCATGCACCTAGTCACAGAAAGATATTTACGCCAGCATATCAGATGATCTGATAAAGTCGTAAGGGCTAAGGGTGTGGTTGGAGGATCTACAAAGGTGGGGATTCATAAGACCCATTGTGTTTTCTGAGGAATCAAAATTATTTTTTACATAGGAGGTAGGTGTGTTCTTGAGATTAGGTGTGTATTACTTTTCCCAAATTAGGTATCTATTAGGGTAGAGTATCCACCCATGGGAATTGATGAATTCAATTTCTAGTGGTTGTCAGAGTTTAACCCTAAGCTGGGATATGACCAACATTAGTTTTATGAGGTTGTTATAATTAGAATTCAAGTATGGGTTATGTTACACTAATAGGGGTGAATTATTAGAACCCTTTATTTGGGGAATTTCCAATTAGTTTAACCTCTTTAACATTGTTCTAGTTCTTGATCCACACAATCTAAATTACAAATATAACATCAAGTGAAATTTTAATGAATGTTAGAGAAGTACATAATATTTACATGGTTACTCATAAAATCATACTCTATGAAATGTTTGTTATACCAAAAAATATGGATTATTTAATATCTGTATATATGAATACCAATATACAATATCCATTTTTCATTTCTACTACAAGCCAAAATCCATTTTCCCCTCTCCTACTTCAGAATCCACTAGAGGCTTCTTCTACCCTAGAATACACTATAGACTTCCACTTTCAAATATAATATGAAATTATTCTTAATATAGTCTAACTCTACATGAAATATATTATCTCCTTACCTGTGTAATTCCTTAATAACCTTATCAATTATAGTCTCGAGAATCCATTAAGATTTGTTTCTATCTGTATTCTCCTAAATCTTCGAATTCTTCGGAAATCCTAAATTTTGTTCACCATATTTTCTTGATACATTGTTTTATTAGGTTAGCCAAAAAATTGTAATTTATCACACAACTTTTCTTAACACATTTATGCCCAATTTTTCTACAAATAATGAAAATTCCAAGAATTTGTTGATATCTCATTAATAAATGATGTAAATCCCTTATTTAATTCTTCATTTAAATGCGTTAAGAATGAAAATATTTTATTTCGTTCTTCATGTATGTATAATCATTGGTAGTTTGATATTTGTTTCCTTGTAAATATTGAATACCCAATGATATTGTGGTTATTATTCCATATTCATGCAATTAATCTCAAATACATGGGGGATTTAGGTATATGCATCTCATCACATGGTGTCAGAATTTCGGAGAACAGACTTCATGCATTTATGTATATACAGATCTTTAAAAAAATAAAAGTTTTCATGTCTTCATTCTTCATATGATATATTCAATGTTTAAATACTAATGGAATAAATAATAAAATTATAGTGGAATAAATATCATTACTTATAGGATGCATAACTCAATATATTTAAAATCACACAAGTATAAATTTCAGACATGGTTTCTCTTTCTTTTCTCATTTGGTATACATGAATGTAAGTGTAACTGTATGCATGTACATTCATCTGAGAATTAGCTAATAAATTTGTCCCGAATTAAAATTATCTATATTACTCAGATTCAATTGGTGATATCCCCAATCTATAATTATCCTTTCAATCATGGAAGGGCTTGAATTCTGTGTGAAATGAGAATATTGAACTCGTCGGGATATCAGAATATCATATTAGCCTACATTAATGTGTACACAACATAGGATTGATGATGGTGGAAATTTTCATGTTCTATAAGGATCATCAATGGAACCTCTCATTGAGATCCATAAATTGAAGGAGGAAGACGATGATCGCTGGATGAGACCAGATGGCGTAGATTGACTAGATCCTATAGCCAATATTATGTGCATAATTTTTTAGTAAAGGAATTTTATACTCAATGTTTCTCTATCCAACATAAATTTTCTGTTCATCTGGTTTCTTCCTTGAATTATCTTGTTTCTCATACTTCGGCCTAATTTTCATATCAATTTCCACTCCCAATCACCCATTGGAACCAACCAATGTCGTCTCTCAACCACTGCTATGGAACTTACATAGTGGTACCACCTCTCAGTTTCTAGGAATCCTCATGTGTCCACTCTCACCTACACCCATCTAGTAGATCACACTCAACACCCACCATTTTTTCTAGAGTTCGGCTATACTGACCACCTAAGTAGTTTATTTCATGAGGTCCCTTTGGTTTTCATGGTCTTTCGCACATTTTTTCCCGATCGTTTATAATAAAAATATTTATAAGATTTCTAAAAAATCCATCATCAAAATTTCTTCTTCAAATATTCTTCATGATATATATATATATATTTCATGTCCCCTTTCAACTTATTATAAACAATGTTCATATATAGACCCTCTCTTTTCATAAATTAACATTACATAACATTTCCAAAATATATAAAACATTACACAAATTGATGCCGCAAGACTATACTACTATAGTGCATTTCAAAACATAGAAACATAAACAATGATATATAATAGACCTACATTTTCTCCCCCAAGTTTCTTCATGACTATCACCCTTCTTAGACACATCAAACATAAAACATATCTTCATAACCTGGGGAAGGACACATAAAAAGGGGTGAACTCAGATGCTCATTAAGGATAAACAAGGGAGAAATGTAAGAATAACCATTGTCATAAGGGTATGAGTACATGATCATAAAAATAGAAGATCTTGACCTATATATCAAAGATTATATGCATGAAAATAACATAATGAATAGGTATTTTATAAGACACGAATCATATAAAAATAAAGAACATAATCAATAAAAGCATAACATAGGAATAAACCATGGAATTGTGGCATACACATAATAATATAATATGATTTCTATAGTAGCCGAGTCATCTCTTACAAGATCATCATGGTTGAATGGGTACACTCCCTATACCATCTTGGTAGTTAGTTCTCAATACCATGGCCATATTAGTAGCATTAGATCACTTCTCACACCATCTTGGTAGTCATGGTTCACTCCCCCGGCCATCTAAGTAGTCAATGTTAATTATGAAGACCATCGTAGACTATATCATGAAATAATAATCTTTACCCAATGTATTGAAGGGAGATATATGTAAAGACCTGGAATATCCATGTAAATTATTTTTAATTATATTGGAATCTTATGAGTCTGCGAAACATGACAGCACGTGATTCTGAGGCCCAGAGTGCTCGAAATCAATTTCTGAGGTTCTGTTTGGGTACAATCGGTAATTGTATGATCTGGTTTTTATAACTTTTGAATTGGTTCTCGGAATTGAAATATGAGGGAACCATTGAACTCGCAGCGCCGATTTCTCTTAAGAATACTTTCACCTTGACGGCAGTTGGTCAAGGGTGGAAGATAGTTTTTTGGGTTTTTCGTGGGAATAATAAAATAAAATAAACGTATGTTTTATGTTATTTTTATCTATTATGACCACCCAAGTGAATGTTGGTGGTGGGGACCACCACTCTTTAACCTACCATGAGAGTTTATGGTGGTGGGTCCCACTTGAACCTAACCTCCCACGAGAGGTGACGATGTGGGGACCACCTGGGACTAAACTCCCCTAATAATGGTAGGAGAGAAAAACCTCTCAACTCCACTCATTAATGAGGGAGAGTCTCTCCACCACCCTCCTTTAATGGTGTCAACCCTTCATCTCTTTTAATTGGGCCAACCTCATTAATTTATTAAGTGTAGAAGACTTAATTAATTTACCCAATTTGAATTCTTATGCGAACAACTTAATAGATTTTATAATCTATTATTCTTGGCTACCTTTTATTTTTTTTGGTAATAAAGGAAGGATATTTTGAGAGAAAAGCTATCGCCAATGAAGAACGAAGACCGTGTACTTCCAATGAAGAACGTCGGTAAAGAGCTTCTTCGACTTCTTCCTCATAAACACCTTATGGAAGCAACCGACGTGGGATGTCTTTGATGACCGACCCTCCCTCCTCATTGTCTTCAACGAACCGATGCACAAGCTTGGGATTGGATGTGTGCAGTGGATGCGACGAACAATGAAAACTCTATCTTTTTCCCCACAACTTCGTCAATGAACAACTAACAAAGGTAGGGGTTTAATTTTATTTAAGTATGATATTTTTACCTTGTTACTTTTATTCCAAAACAAAGAACACGGGCCAACTTATTATCAAGTTTGTCCGTGGATGTTTTTCCCTGCGGATTGGGAATATTTTGTTAATGAGGGATTATGGGAATTGACGTTTTTACGATATCTTCCATACTCGTTCTTTGCTTCATTCTTGAGATCCATTCGCTATCACCATAAATGAGGAAGGGAGAAGACCAAACCAACGGGGTCCGACCCCTCCACCGATATTATTTGTGATGTTCTATGGCATGGTGATGAGGCAACGAAGGCGACGAAGGCAACCTGCGCTACCCCCGTGATGCTCTGGCACCCCGGGCCAAACCACGCCACCCTCCGGCTTCCAAGATGCCCCATTTGGGCTGCCCGTCGGCTGCACCACCTGGCGGTCGAATAGGCCGAGCCACACCGCACCCCGGCCGAGCCGTGCTCCGGCCGCACCGCGCCCCTGATCCCGGCTGTCGTGCCTCCCGCGCCCCTCGTGGTGCCCTCCCGATCCCCAGCCGAGACGGCCTCTGCATGCTCCGTGCGCCCCGCTGCTCCTCCGTCTGTACACCATGCACGCCCTGCGCGCTCCAATCTGTCGCTGGCCGAACTGGCCCGCCGGCCTCCGAGCGCCCCGCGGCTCCACCGTCCATGCACCCTGCAGCGTCCCGGCCGAACAGGCCTCCACGAGCCCCTCAGATTCGCCGTCCATGCCCCTCACCACGCCCTCATGGTTCCCTCCAGGATGAGACGCCCATGCGGCTCCCTCTTGGCCAAACTGGACTCGCACCGACTTGCGGCCAGTCTACGCCCTCGCGACCCGTCCACGCTCTCGTGGCCCCTCGCGGCCTGCTGGGTTGAACCCTACGGGCCGGGCCGAACCTAATGGGCAAGCCCACCTAACGGGCCAGTCCAAACCCAACGGGTTAGGCTGGGTCGACCCAGACCGGGTCGGGCCGGGTCGGTCCGACCGAGTCGGACCGGACCCGGGCCTAATATGACCCTTTACTTTCTTTAGGCCATATCTTTGGCACCGAGCATCCGTTTGATGAACTATCTGTGACCCTGGTAATTTTGGAGCATCATGGTCCGTTTGAGTATACCCCACTAGAGTGTGGGGAATAGTTGAGATACAGTCTGGTTGGATCGCACACGAATCCAACCAGGCCCCTAGGATTAAAAGGCTAATAACTCACAGACTGGGTGTCTGATTGATGTGTCTTATGTTAAGTTGAGACCTCTATAACGTGGTAGACCTTTTAGATACATATTTTTGGGAATTCTTGACAGTTGGATTATCGACCAGTAGCTCGTGGAGCGGATCCTTCCAGAGACGAGCGGACAGAGTGCGAAGACCTAGTAGTTGGCTGAGACTTGACGATTGCTGACATATTAACTCAGAGTGACTCGACTAGCCCAGTGGGGAGCTCTTGGTTGTGGAGGCAGAACCACAATGGAGGAGTGCCTGGTTGTGGTGGCAAACCCATGGTACTCGACAGGAGGAGTACCTCTGCAGGCTATTAGGGGGAGCGCCTAGTTGTGGCGACAGACCCATGGTGGGGAGACCCTTGGTGACACTACAGACCCACAATACTCAATATGAGGAGTACATCAGCAGTCCAAGGTTAGTGGGAAGAACCTTGGTGTCATGGAAGGCGCACTGTACTCGACAGAGGAAGAGTTATACAGCAACCATGGTTTCGATAATGTGAATAAAAATCCTGGTTGAGCTGAGTCAGTAACTTTTGTGTTTACCTAATGATTGAGATGGATTACTTAATATCTTAGGTATATGTATGGTCATATAGCTAAGTGGGGTTATCTGTTGATTTCATACATTGTGGTTTATCCTTGTTATATTTTGTAAGACCTTGTGGGTCTTGGGGTCCCTTCTGAGTATCATTATACTCACCCCTACATGGGCTATGCCTGCACCTCGTTGTGTTAGATACAGACAATGGACAACGCTGACCGAGGCTGAGAGTAACAGGATGGGATGGTACCCATAGTTGGACCTTATGACGTGTCGGTACATGGAGAATACATACGAACGTGGAGTGTGAATGAGGCGATCTATACCTACCCTTCAGGTAGGAACCATGGAGGATGACCCAGTGGTTGTTTTTTCTTTTTCCTCAATTGAACTTTAACTTTTAGTTTCTTGTAATTTCCAATTGGGATTCTATTATGGCCCCTTTTTAGTTACTTTACTCACTTGTTGGATATTCAGTTTACTCGTGATTGTATCTTTTTGTGTGAGTTTACAGGTTATAAAGGTAATGCCTTCCCAGTTTTAGGGAATTACGCATTTGGTGCTAGTATCCAGCCCCTGACCTATGGATGGTGGGCTTGGGGTAGTCATGACACGGGCCCTAGGGGACTGGTCGTGACAATAAATGTCACAATTATCTCATATTGAAATCATACAAACATGTTCAAAAATATCGTAAATAATAACATCATATCCCATGAAATGAAATGGTATTATAAACGTGTAGTCGTACCATAAACTATGGAAAGTAACTGTTTTTATAATCATTTTATCATAAACATATCACGTGAAAATAATCCTGTTTCAATAGAATATAACCCATGAAATAGAAATGGGTTTCATAAAAATCATTCCATAAAAACATAATCCATTCCAAAAAATAATATGAATGGAAGAATTGAATTATTTTTCCATAAAGGTATGAGTAACCCCAATAAATGATATCTTATATGGGAAATTATATTGAAATATATTTTCATAAAATTTAATGGGGAAAATATCCTTTCTTCATTGAAAAATTATTTTTAAAGAATAAAACTTTTTGAATTTCTTTTATTTGAAATTATATTTCAAAAATTTATAAAGGAATCATTGAAAAACATAAAATGTTTAAATTTTTTTTCCCTTGAAAATGATATTCAATGATCTTTTTAAATAATTTTTGGATTTTTTTTTTGAAAACATTGTATTTAATACAATCAATTTCTGATTGAAGAGAGATAAAAATTGATTTTATTTAAATTAATTCCATAACTACAAAAGAATGTAGAAATAGTACTAATAAATGAAGATATCATAAATAACTATGGGATAATAAAATAGATAATTTCTCTCGAGATATGTATCTTTATATTTCATTAATTTAAGCACAATCATAAGTAATCTCGAAAAGCGATGAGATTGTTTCAATAAACACTTATCACTTAGTAACTTGGGATCATACTATCCATGTAAGAAAATGAAATTATAGAAAGCTCAAAATGTGATTAAAATAATTAAATTCATGATATAATATGTAAAATGGAAATTGATAAACCATGAAAGATAATTTAGGTGCATAATAAAATATGAGTCTTAAAGAATTAAAGATGAGACAAAACTACTTAACCAATTTGGTAAATATTGGACCTTAAATTCCATGAAAGAGATATCATAAAATGGATATGTGAATACCCATAAATTAAATTATAAGATACGTATAATAAATTTATAGTAAGTAAGTACAACATATGAAATAATTGCGTGATGATTAAGGCATGTATCTCATAAAAATAAAAATGAGATGAAATTCCCTTACATTATTTCTTGACTCTCATCGTACTCATTCAAACAACCTGTATAATAAATAAAAATTTATTATAAATTGTTCATAGATCAATATTAATATATATAATACCATATATTTTTAATATGTCCTAATATTAATCTCTTTCTAACAATTATATGTTATGGTTTGACATCAGCTAATATCCTCTTTGTTCTTCGCATGTGTCTTAATTTTTTGTATCTTCAGTACATATATGTATATAAATATTCTAGAATATAATCCATGATATTATTATCATTTATATTAATTATATTTTTATAATAATAATATATATAATATTGATGTATGAAATGGAATACACCATTCATGGAGACGGTAAGTCATACGTATGCAAGATCTTTATTTCAATTATAATTATCGTATTAAAAGAAGCAAGGAAAATGAAATAAATGTAAATATGTATATAATATAATTAAAGAAAAATTATAATGATATATGTATCATATAATTTCACTAAACTTATTTTTAATATATTCCATGTAGTGTGTAAATGATTCCTATCACTTTGAGGGATATGTAGTCTACACTTCCTCAAACAAAATTATCGTATTTACACCAAAGGGAACACAATAGGATATGTGTTATAAAATGAATAAATAATATTAAATAAATAAAAAAATATATTATATTATATATATAAATATATTTTCCATCATAATTTCCAACATTGGAGGTGGTAAAGGAAAAGTGAATAATCATCGTTTACTGAGGCGGTAGTTCACCTAACATGTAAACTGTATGTTAGTTACCCATTATATTAATGTGTGTGTATGAATAGGTAAATACCTTAGAATAAAAAAATACATTATATTAAATATATTGGTTTTTCTATACAATCATGGAATAACGAGAGTGGATGGGTGTAGAATGAAAATACAAAAGAGGATCTTGAGAGAATACGTTACCTATTAAAAGGGTAACTCCTTTTAGTTTGTGCCAAAAGGCTTCCTTTGGTTTCTTTCTATCCAAGAAAAGGATTATATGAGTTAGGGAGTGATTTTGGGAAGTTTATTGTGACCAAAATTGGAGAACATATGTGGTTTTAGAGGTGTGAAGAAGAGGGAGAGGTGGTAGCATTTTATATTGATGGAGGGGTGGCATGCTTTTATATATTTGAAGACAGAATTATACCGACATTTTTCATGTTGCATGTAGATACAATAGTAATAAAAAGTTTGAAAAAGGGATTTTAGGATATAAATATATCTATAAAATTAATTTTGGAAAATCCTATAGGTTCTTTTGGGCCATAAGGTTTTGGTTTACTCCCTTATTAAGCATAATTTATCCTTAATCGTTGTAATTAATTTTAATCACATTCATTAATATTTTTGGTAAAAAACAAAGTTTACCACACTAAAAATTATAAATTATACTGATTACAAATATTTAATCCATATTCATAAATTATTATCACATTATTTGATGAAATTAATTGAAAATTAATCCCACAGTTGGATCAACAATACTAGTTTTTAAAGTATAAACATTCAAAATATTGCTAATCACTTAAACACATGTTCATAGTGAAATTGATCTCCATGACATATATTGTAATAATGGAAAACATAATTTATTTTTCAATAATTTTAACAAATTTAAAATATAATTTGTCCTAATAAATAATTTAGACGATAAATCCACTTTGAATTAAAATCTGGTATTTTTTACTATTCATCCAAAAATAATGTTTCTCAGAAACATCCCATAAATTAACCCAAAGATAATTTTGACATTATAAATAAAAAAAAGAAGTTTATTTTATAAATTTAAATTTCTAAATCACTCTAAAATTACATTTATTATTTTTCATAGAAGGACAAGAAAAACAGTTAGTTTGAAGAAATAGTATCATTAAACATATAAGGGTTTTACCAAAAATTATATCATTCATTATCAATATTTTTCATTTATATAAATCTATTTTAAAAAACAATTTAAATTTATTTATTACTATTAATATTTCTATGTTTAATTTCTAGGTTATGATTGTCTCATTTAAATAATTAAAACAATAAAATGATTTTTCGTAGAAACATCTGTGTTGTTTGTAACATACGCCAAGTGGGTGTTTTGTGCAACATATTACATGTTAGTGCATCATGTAATGTATATCAAGTTGGTTATTCATGTAACATATTGAGAGTCGATGCTGTGTAATATTTTCTAATTCAGTGCCTAGTGAAATGAATTTTTAGCTCAGTCCATTGCAATTCATAAATGAAAATTTAATTTATTCGAGAAAAAAGGACAATGAAACATGGTTTATAACATTCAACCCACTTAAAATTCATTTCAACCTATAAATTCATCACTCTTGTAAATGAAAATGAGGATACTTCTACTTCATTATATCCTCATGTTCTCATGTAGCTTCATCTAAATTTTTATTTCTCCATAAAACTTTGACAATGTGAGTGGTCTTGTTATATAGAACATTATATGTACGATCTAAAATATCAACTGGTTGTTCCTCATAGGAAATATCCTAGTCTAGAAATATTACATTTGAGTTCAGTACATGTGAAGGGGAAGTTATGTACTTTCTCAGGAGAGATACATGGACCACATCATTGACTTGAGAGAGATTTGGGGGATGTTCCAATATATAGGACACCGTCTCGATATGATCAAGAATATCAAAGGGATCAATATAGATAAGACATAGTTTCCCCTTATTTTAGAATATCATAACCTTCTTCTTGGGTGAGATTCATAGTATCACTTCTTCACCAACATTAAATTCTAGATCTTTTCTTTGGTTTTTAGCATATCTTTTTTGTCAACATTGAGCTTCCATGATATGTTGATGAATGGTTCTAACCTTCTTGACCATTTGTTTAGAAATATCAGGTCCCAATAGCTTTCTTAATCCAATTTCATCCCATTATGTTTGAGATCTACATTTCATCCCATATAAGACTTCATATGGTTCCATTTGAATGCTCAAGTGAATGCTATTTTTGTGAGAAAACTAAAATATTGGAAGGTGTTGATCCCAAACAACATTCAAATACAGAGAAAAAGATCCCAACATAACCTATAAGGTTTTAATTGTTATTTCAGATTATCCATCTGTCTATGGCTGATAAAATGTAATGAAACTCAATTATATATCTAGTTCTTCATGAAGTCTTTTGTAGAATATTGAGGTGAACCTCAGATCTCGATATGGTACAATAGAATGTGGTAATCCATGAAACATTACCACTTCCTTAATGTATATCCTTGAAAGCTAATCCCAAGAGAATTCTTCTCTAATAGCGATGAAGTGTGTTGATATTGTATGGTGATCAACTACAACCCATATATCATTAAACCCTTTAGAGGTTGTGGTTATTCAAAAGACAAAATCCATAGTGTTGTTCCCCCCTTTCCATTATAGTATGTGTAATGGATACAACATCCCCTTTGACATTTGTCTTTCAGCCATAACTTGTTGGCATACAAAGCACCAAGATACAAGCTCTGCAATATCTCTCTTCATGCCATCCCACCGGAAGTATTCCTTCAATTAAATATACACCTCCATACATCTAGGATAAATTTATGATGAATAATTATGAGATTCCTCAAAAAGATACTTCTTCAAATTAGGTGTCGAAGGAACACATACATGGTTCTTGAATTGTATCATTCCAACCTGTGCATGTTCAATCATTGGAACATTTCTAACTCTATTTTTCATTTCTACATATTCCTTCTTGACCTACTTAATATTCAATTGGATTTAGTATAATTATTATATAATTTTTGTTACAAAAGCATTGAATAAAGAGAGTGGAGTGATGGAGAAATAAAATAAAATAAAGGATCTTGAGGGATGATGTTACTTCGTAATCGAGTATCTCATTTTGGTTTGAGAAAAAATGCATATTTGGGTTTAATTCAGTCCAAGAGTTTATTTATAGGAAGAATGGATGGATTTAGAGAAGTTTTTTTGGGTAGATTTTGTTCAAGCATAAGTGGTTTTAGAGGTGTTAATTTGAGAGAGAGGTGGTGGCCTTTTATAAAGAAGGAGTGGCACTCTGGTAAATATTGGAAGAGAGGATTCCACCCACGTTTTTCATTTTTCATGTGGATCCAATAATGATCAAAATTTTAGAAAATTGAGTATAGGGTCAAAATATGGATAAAAAAGGTCTCTTTGAAAAATGTATACCTTTTTTTGGGCCTTAAAGTTATGGTTTAGTGCCTTATTAAGCATAATTTAACCTCAACTGTTATAATTAATTTTAATCAGTGTCACTAATCTTTTTGGTCAGAAACTAATTTTACAATATTAGAAATTAGAAATTATCCGGATTCAAAATAAAGAAACTATATTTCTAAATTATAATCACATTAGTGGATGAAATTAATTTAAAATTAATCTCGAAGTCAGGTCGAAAATGCAGGTTATTAATGTGAAGAAATTCAAAAGCATGATATAGTTTTATACCCACAATCAAAGTAAAATTGATCACAATGACCAGAATTTTTATAATTGATAAAAATATTATCTACTTATACTTTTAATGTAATTTAATATAGAAGTTATCCTTCTAAATAAATTAGATGAAAATGTAGTTTTGAATTAAAATCCACTATTTTTCATGATTAATCCAAAAATGACGTCTCTTAGAAAAATCATATAAATTCAACATAAGATAATTTAAACATTATAAATTTAAAAATTAAGTTTATTTTATCCAATAAAATTTCTAATTATGAATAGAAATTAATTTTATTATATTTCACAGAAGGTCATGAAAAGTATTTTGTTGTAGAAAATAGTATATTTAAACATATGAGGACTTTTCCAAAAATTATATCTTTCATTGTCAATATTATTTATTTATATAAAACCATTATAAAAATATTTATTTCTATTAATATTACTAGTTTTAATTTCTAGGTTATAATTATCCCGTCTAAATAATTATAACAATAAAATTATGTTTCATAGAAACATCAGTGTTGCATGTAATATACGCCAAGTCGGTGTCATATATAATTTACAACCAGTTGGTGTTGCATGTATCACTCACCCATTCAATGATCAGTGTAACGTATATTGAGTTGGTGTTGTGAGACAGACACCATGTTGGTTTTGTATGAATGGATTGTATGAATTAGTGAATTGGATGACATAAATGAAAATTTAATTTATTTTCTAAATAAAAAGGTCCTTAAAAACTTAGTGTTTAACAGTTCAAATGTTCAAATTCAATTTTCACATATCATAATTATTAAATAAAAACTCAATCAATCAACTAAATTAATCATAGAGAATTTTTTAACAATGACATCCAATTCCATCAATTGAATCAATAACAATTATCCGAGAATCACCACTTCACATATTGATCCATTGAAAACAAATGCAATTCATCAGATAAATAATTAGTGAAGGTGGATTTACAATGCTACAACTATTTATTTTTATTCATGTTGATACCCTTTGGTGTAATGAATTTCTCAAGAGTGTTTGTGATTCTTATGAATCGTATCCAGAACCCTTCTTGGATCTATTTGTGGCAGCCTTATATAATGGAATCCGTATGTAAATGGCATCAGAGGTGGAACACATGACATACATGGGGATAGTTCGATACATATTCTATGAATACAATATTTATGGGTATATTCAATGGATACACTCCTATATTTAAGAAGTCTTCTTGTGATATATATTCTCAGACATGGGAGTGAGAGTGTACATAGTTAAGGTGGAGGCAGTGCTAGATTGAGATCTAGCCAAGGTCATGGTTGTGGTAGATGATGTTCTTGATAAATTTTCTTTTTATCTATTATTCGGTGAGGTAACAGAACATTACAACTCTTTTTATCTTTTTCTCAAGGTTGAAGTTTGTGCATCAACCATGCAGTAAATGGTTGTTATGCCAAAACTTTTATAGCAAGTTAGGTAGACTCATCATAGAGATATTTCTTATGAAACATTTCATGGACAATGATTCCACTGGATATGATCCTAATGGATTTTATAAAGGCGGGGAGCATGAAATCATTTTTTGGGGATGGATGATGATACCAATCATGTTGTGATAAAGGATTCTACGGAGGTCTCCTTCCCTTAATAGTACACCCGTATGTGGTGTGGTTGTAATATGATCCTTTGGCATCATAATTGGTGGCCTAGTATGTTGTATATTATTGTTGAGTTTAACACAATATGTCTCACATACCAATGGGTGTAGGCTGAGGTGCGCTGATGGAAGTGGAAATGGGATGGTATTTGTGTGGTTTTCATGATGGAGGATTCCCCAACTAGAAAGAGGCCAGGAAGCGAGCTAATTGATCATAAAATGACTTTTTAAATTATCCTACTATATAACAATCCATTATTAGAACTTAAGAAAGAGTTTAAGATTTTTGTTCATGCATAATTTAGTCAATATTTATGGAAATTCCCTTTATGATATTTTCATACTATGATTATCACATAATTTCATGATTATGGGGAGGATTCCAGATTACTTTGGGTCGTATTTCTTGTTGATCACAATGTTTCTACCATAGACAGATGGATAGGTAAGTTGATCGTTCTGGTTTTGGTGCACATGCTTTAGGTTTTCATATTGTTAATATTTCTTGGATTGGAGGATCATATACCATCCCTATAGTTTGTGCACAATAGTAACTTCCCCTCCACTCTTGGGGTATCACTATTAGAGGTCTTGTGTAGAAGAACTTAAAGTCCACCATTGTATTGGTCTGAGCATGTGGTAGACAATGCTTGTGGGCCTATAGTTTGTGCTAGCAATGGTTGTGAAAGGTAAAATTCATCCATGGGTGGATGAGGACTTCCAAAATACATTTGGGTACTATATGGTGTGATGACAATGAAAATTGTAAACTCTTTAGGATATCATGTGTACCATGAGATATTACATCATTAAGGGTCATATCGATATTTTTAGGATGAAAAAATATCTTCATGTTTCATAGTAACTTTTTCTGTTCTTATGTTGGGTTAATGAGGTAGAATACTACTTATCTAAATGGCCATAGTTAGACCAATCACATGATGTATTACATATTCCTTAGTTGAGTAGACATGTGTATGACTGATTGAATGATGTCAATGATTAGGAGATGTAAGTTGAAAGTGGAGTTACCTTTCAAGGAGTCCGGTTGTGTTTCAAACAACCCGAACTATCATAAATAAAATTCCCCTTTTTATTTAATTAAATATATTTTTCTATAATATGGTTATATAAAAAACATGAAATTATTTAGTTTTATTATTCCCATCAGATTTAATTGACTATTATGTATCATTAGCATTGACAATACAGTTGTGGAATAGTGATCACTTGATTAGTATAAATATAGTGTTTTAACAAATTCAATTGTCAAAGACAAAAGAGGTTATGACCTCAAGAAGTAGGATAGTACACTATTATGCCCATTTATTGGAGCTTTCAATGGAAATAGAATTTTTTGGGATATTCCCTTTTCCAAACACAAGCTAATATCTAACATCTTAAGCCTGAGAGAAACCATTTCTAGGAGAAGTTCAAGCTCACCGATATCACGACCCAAACCATGGTCACCAAACTGCCCCAAGAAAGTCCCACCATCAGACACCTCACTCTTAGGGAATATTATTTTGAATTAAATGGATAAGTATTAAGAAAACATAAATATTAATTTCTTACAATTTTTATTGAATAATGAATATATTCTAATACTATTATTGTAACTTTGTAAATGATTTTTATTTTAATACAACAGAACCCCAATTGTATTTTTAGTTAATATTAAAATTTAATTAATGTGTGTATGAATTAATTAATTTTTTATATAAATAATATTTTTATAAAATATAATTTTTAAATAATTTATTTCAAATATAGATGATCATATAATCTTAAGGAAGCCGAATGAATATTTTATAAGGGTTTGAAAACTGTTATTGTCAAAAACATCATTTTCCAAAAATGTAGGTTATTATTTAAAAAGTGATAATTCAAATATTCATAAAAATATTTAGATAAAAAGAATAGAATTATTGAAATTAGATAATTGAAATTATTTAATGGTGAATTTTTCATTCTTTTTTGAGACCATTGAATTCTCTGGCAACAATTAATCACCATATCATTATACATTATGTATTATGAATTCATAATTGACCAAAAGTAATGTAATAAATACTATAAAGGGTTTACATGACCAAATATATGTTTCCTATTTAAAATCATTCTATTTTATGTTTATTTTTTTTATTTTATAAATCCATTATGAATCCTCCAAAACGGGTCATACATTTTAATGTTTTAAAATCATTTCTTTTGGAGTATGACTTACCTCCACATAAGAAAAAGAATTATTTTATTAATTTACAAACATTACCTCAAGAAATAATTTAAAAAAACTCCCATTTTATTGAAACCATGTGAGAAAATGATGGTTTGGTTTGCGGTATTTGATATTTTTTTATGCAGAGTCCAAAACCAGAATTATAAAAAAATATCCCTCTTTTAGTATATAAACCCACCCATGATCCCATTTATCTTCACTAAACCTACATTTAGAACTTCCATGATCTTTAATCCACTCTCTATTGTTCACTCTAGGTTCCCCCAATCTCTCAAGGGGCCCCTCCCAAGCATTTTGATCCATACATTGATTTATGTGATCACCCACTCTCTTTTTTATTCAAGAACATCCTTTATGTTATACGTCTTATTAACAATTTTTCATGTTGGGTTATGTTCTTATGTATCCCACATACATTCCATTTTAATTATACATAACTAGATATATATTTCACTCTCATTTAACCTCCCATTATCTATTATGTACACTCATTACCATAAAAAAAATTCATAGGGGATTTCTCTCCTCTCTTTTCCATTCAACAAATTATTTTATGTTATGTAGCTTAAATTCCATTTTATTATGTTGGAATATATTATTAAATATTACCCTTAATTTCCAATTAATGTGTAAAATATGATATCATATTTCCGTCTAATTAAACCTCCCATTATCCTTTATGTACACCTATTACCATGTCGAAATATAGTTAGGATTCTTTTCTCTATTCAAGTTTCTTCACTACCTTAGGCCTCATATTTAGAAATTTATAATATTGGGATATACATTTACATTACCTTACTACCACCCATTTTATTTATTTTTGATGAGAGTCCCATTTATCCTTCATCTACCCATTTTTATGAATCTTTATATGATGACGTTATCCTTCCAACATTTCACCATGATTTTACATTTTAGAACAATTATGTAGTAAATACCATAACCATTTCATATCAATGGTGTTCATGTTTATGCACATATAATTTTTATTGGGGACATACACATATCTATTCCACACACCTTAATCATGGAATAAATTTTGATAATGAATTAATACATGTTGTATGATCTATGTGGCATACTTAAGCATGAGAATGAAATGAATATAATGGATGTGCCCGGATAGTGTTCCAATGCAAAGAGTAATGTTTAGTATCTTGATATGTCACATTGTGATAGGGAGTGAACTTGATTCCTTTATGGGAAATTTGCAACCATTTTTTCTTGTTGGGTTTATCCTTGACCTATGTTTATGATTCAATGTTTTAATATGTTTCCACATTTACAATGTTTCCTTTATGATTATCATGTTATATCATGTATCATTGTTCACGTAAATAAATCCTACTCTTTTTATTCCCCATTGATAAACCTATTATCTTACATGTATTATATTTTTTATGTTATTACATGTTTTTTACCTTTCTAGGCTTCAAATATTACCAGTTTATTATGTTTTTCCATAGGTTATCCCATGAAGTTATAAAATGCATGGAAATTTAGAAGTATTTTGAGGGAGTTTTTAATAATGTTGTTGTTTCCCATGATCAATATGTCATTTTATTTTCCTAATTTTGAAAAAAACAAGACATCATTACCTGTTGGGTTGTTTTAAGTAATATTTTTAATAATAAATCTTGTAATAATGTTTAACAAAGAGCAGGGTTGTTAATGTTTTTATCAGAGAATATGTTTATCTTTTTATGGGATTTGGATTAGAAAACTCTATGAAAAGACAAAGGGATTTGACTAATTATAATAAAACTTACCAAAATTATTTTAAGTATATATTTTGTGGTTTATCAAGATAATTCATCCAAGAATGGATACTACGAGTGGAAGTGGTTCTGGAAGAGATATACCTAGGGATGACAACTCTGACAATGTGTCTCGAGCTGGACTCAGGGTAATCTGGTACATGAAAATGGGCCTTACTGGGAACTATGTTTGACACTCCCGGGGGATATTCATTGGTAAATTTATAAGATTTTACAAATAATTATTAAAGGAACACAAAATGCCCATAAGAATCTATGTTAGGAAATAGATCATGGATAACATAGATTGAAGCCAAAAAATTCAAATGTTAATGAAGTAAATTTAATTGATGTGTTATCTCTTTAATGTCATTAGATTCCACTTTTTGTTTTTAATAGTTTAAAAAGGATCATCCCTTAGTCTATATTGAATAGAGCATAACCATTATCAAAAAGTTAAATATATGGTTATCGTTAATTGTTCTATGCATTTATTTATAGCATGAATGTTTTTTAGAACTACTCAAACACCATAAAAAAAGAATTGAAGTATGGTTGTTAGTAAAAACAGATTATAGGGGAATTATTGCATCCCAAGTATATAAATCCTCTCCAATCACAATATGTGGGAAAGAACTATCTAAAAACCTTGTCAAACTCGCTTTGGTGTAATTTTTTGAAATATTGGGCATGGATCAACTTTCTCAATATAGTTCCAACATAAATTACTATGAAAAGAATATCAATCTCGGTATTGCAAATCGACCCCTGATTCTGTAAAACTGTATAGAGGATGATGGATCTTTTTTAGCTCCATCATCTCAATCATTGATATTATTTACCTATGATAAATTGTATCTAATCCAAATTATTGAGTCTATGAAAACACCCATCCTTGAAGACATGCATATTTTGAGGGAATACCATAATTTGTTTCCCCTAGAATTTTCTAGTCTTCCTCATAGTCGAGAGGTTGAATTTTCAATTGAGCTTATACCCAAGGAATTATCATTATCAAAGACATCATATATGATGGTTGTTGTGGAACATGAGGAGCTAAATAAAAAACTATAAGAGAATTTGGATAAAGGGTTTCACTACTAGAAAAGGGGGCATTGAAGCCCCCCAGACTCGGGCGACCGCCATTGGCGGTCGCTATAGCTAACCAATAGCGACCGCCAATGGCGGTCGCTAACCTACATAAAAAAAAACGGGGGGCTTCTGCACCCCCCCCCCCCCCGCGCCCCCTCGACCCTGATCCCCCGATCGCCGCCCTAACCCCCTCCCTCCCTCGCCGCCCTCCCTCGCCGCCCCCGCCGCCCGGCCTCCCCCGCCGCCCGACCTCCCCCGCTGCCCGCCCTCCGCCGCCGCCCGGCCTCCGCCGCCGCCCGGCCTCCGCCACCGCCCGCCCTCCCCCGCCGCCCGCCCTCCCCCGCCGCCCGCCCTCCCTTGCCGCCTGCCCTCCGGCCGCCGCCCTCCGCCCTCGGGCCTCCGGCCGCCGCCCTCCGGCCTCTCGGCCCTCCCCCCCACCCCGGACGGCACCCGCACCCTGGACAGCCCCCGCCGCGCACTCCGGACCTCCCCCCGCACCCCGGACGCCTCCCCGCACCCCGGACAGCCCCCCCCCCCCCCCCCCCCGTGCACTCCGGACCGCCCCCCGCACCCCAGACAGCCCCCCCCCCCCCCCGCGCACTCCGGACCGCCCCCCGCACCCCGGACGCCTCCCCGCACCCCGGACAGCCCCCCCCCCCCCCCGCGCACTCCGGAATGCCCCCGCCCCGCGGACGCCTCCCCGCACCCCCGACAGCCCCCCCTGCACCCCAGACAGCCCCCCCCCCCCCCCCCCCCCGCACCCCGGACACCCCCGCACCCCGAACACCCCTGCCCGCACCCCTGACAGGCCCCCGACACCCCAGACACCCCTCCCCGCACCTCGGATAGCCCCCCCCCCCCCGACCCCGGACACCCCCCCCTCGCTGCCCGTCCATCGTCCCCTCACCGCCTCCTCTCCTCCAGCTCCCCAACGTCGCCGCCGCCCGTCCCCTCCCTTGCCGCACCGCCTTTGGCTCCGGCTCCCCTTCGCTGCCTCCTCTCCCTCGCAGCACCGCCTTCGGCTCCCCTCCCTTTCAGGTTTGTAGCTCAATCAAGTAACATGAGCTTTCAGTTACATTATTATTTTATCAATGGTTCATAAACAAATGGTTAATATTTATTTTGAATATAGTTTATTTGAAAAATGTAAATGTAATAAGTATTGTGTAAATGTTTGTTATACAGATATTATTATGGATAAGAGTTTGATTGATCTTCCAAATCTAACGTCTAGAGAATATTTCAATGGCATTATACAGTTTATTGACTTCACAAGAGGATTTGAAAGTGACTATATTAGTTGTCCATGTAGAAAATGTGCTAACAGATATCAATTCACACGAGATACTATGAGGGAGCACCTTTTCTTTAATGGATTTCTGAAAAATTATAAGAGTTGGACTCGTCATGGAGAATAATATGTTCGTTGTCAAAATACAGATGCAGCTCAGATGGATGTTGATGCAAGGATGACTGATCCAATGCATGAAATGCTTACTGAAATGGTACGTGGGTTTGATCCTGAAGGAATTGACATCCAGAATCTTGAGACCGGTGAGATAAATCTTCGCTCTGGTGCAGATCGTGATTCGAGGAGGTTTTATGAAGTACTTGATGATGCGAAAAAAGAATTATATCCTGGGTGTACTTCTTACAATAAACTGTCGTTTATCATGGAGTTGTTGCATTTTAATACTTTGAATAATTGGTCAGACACATCATTCGACATGCTTTTGGTTTTATTGAAAAAAGTTCTTCCTGTCGACGCTAAGATTCCTGAGTCGTATTACTATGCTCGTAAGTTGACAGAGAACTTAGGTTTTACATATGAGACTATAGATGCATGTGCCATTAACTGTATGTTGTTTAGAAATGAAACTGCTCATTTGGATATTTGTACGGTTTGTGGCGCTTCCAGGTGGAAAGAGAACAGGGGAAATAAGACTCATCAAAGTCAGATTGCGATACAGGGGAAACCGATTGCCGTAAAGAAAATGCGTTACATTCCCATTAAACCGAGGTTGAAAAGTTTTTTTATGTCATCTAAAGTTTCTAATTTAATGAGATGGCATGCAGAAAGAGTTCATGAAAGTGACATGTTAACCCACCCGGCAGACTCTCATGCATGGAAGGATTTTGATAAGAGACATCCCGAATTTGCTAAAGATGTTCGTAATGTCCGATTGGGATTGGCAGCAGATGGTTTCAATCCATTCAAGTCTATGGTTGGTGCAACTCATAGCACATGGCCCGTGGTGTTGGTTCCATATAATCTTCCTCCATGGCTTTGTATGAAGCAACAATTTATATTACTTTCCACTATTATTGATGGACCTAAAAGTCCGGGGGATAAGATTGATGTTTACCTTCATCCATTGATTGATGAGTTGAATGAATTTTGGGGCGATGGTGTGATGAATTATGACTGTGAAACGAATGAAATGTTCAAACTGCATGCTGCTTTATTGTGGACAATCAATGACTTCCCAGCTTATGCAAATTTATCAGGCTGGAGTACGAAAGGGTAATTTTCTTGCCCTTGTTGCGATAAAAGTAAAAAATATGTATGGCTTAAACATTCCAAAAAATGGGCATACATGGGTCACAGGCGTTTTCTCCCTCCCCATCACAGGTTCAGAAAGGACAGAGTGGCATTTGATGGTTCTAGAGAGTTCAGCCCAGCACCAAAGATCATGACAGGAGTCGAAATGTTATCGCAGATTGAGGAAGAAAACATCCTCACGGTATATGAAATTCAGGATTTGGTGGCTCCTCCAGTACGTAATATTCGTGCTGCGGGTAGGCAGCGCAGTCACAATTGGAAAAAGAAAAGTATTTTTAATAGTCTTCCGTATTAGAAAACTAACATGTTGAGGCATAATTTGGATGTCATGCACATTGAAAAAAATGTTTTTGATAACATATTGTGGACCATTTTAGGTGTCAGTGGAAAGTCAAAGGACCATGTTAATGCACGCCGTGATTTGGAAGAAATGGGTTTAAGGAAACAGTTGCATTTACAGTTAGCTGAGGGAAACAAGGCATATATGCCTGCTGCACAGTATTCGATGACTACAGAGGAGAAAGAGACATTTCTTTCCATTTTAAAGATGGTCAAGGTGCCTGATGGTTACTCTTCTAATATTTCAAAGTGTGTGAATCTGACGAGCAAGACATTGCAAGGGTTGAAAAGTCATGACAATCACATATTACTTCAGCAGTTGATTCCAATCACAATTTGTGATTGTTTATCCCCCGATGTTGTTCAGCCCTTGATTGAGATGAGTAATTTTTTTAGACAGCTTTGTTTAAGAAATCAACGAATGAGTGATTTAAAAAGTTTGCAGGACCGAATTGTACTTACGCTTTGTCACTTTGAGAAACTTTTTCCCCCTCATTTTTCGATGTTATGGTCCACTTGACAGTGCACCTAACTGATGAAGTAATGGCTGCTGGTCCAGTGCAATTCAGGTGGATGTATCCTATTGAACGGTATTTGAGTACATTGAAAAGATTTGTACGCAACAGAGCTCGTCCAGAGGCATCAATAGCCAATGGTTATTTGATGGATGAGTGTACTACCTTTTGTGCAGAATATCTTACGGATGTTGAAACAAAATTAGATAAGCCCTCTCGGATTCATGATGGTCCAGTTGGAGAAGGAACCACATTTGATATGGACAACATCGAGTGGATACAAGCACATCAATATATCTTGTTCAATACTCCATCAGTTGCACCATTAATGCAGTAAGTATCTTATCAATGTGCTTGTATAACTTTTACATGTTTTGTTTGCATAAGTTGATCTTTTAAACATCGCGTAATCATTTGCAGGAAACACATTAATGAGATAAAAGAAGAGATGCATCGTGCGACTGAGTTGCAAATTCAACAATCTCATTATGCGGCATTTCATGATTGGTTCAAGGATTATGTATGTATAAATTGATTTTCATTATGAGTGAAGTTTTAAACTAATTCTTTCTGCATATATCAGTATTGATTTTTATAAATTATGTAGGTTCGTAAGCTGAGGGAGTTAGGGGACCCCACGCTACTTGAAGTATTTATCCAACTGGCTGAGGGTCCATCTATAACGGCTCGTCGTTATAAAGCTATTGATGCTAATGGTTTTCGATTTCGAATTAAAGATGTTGACGACAAACGAGCAACAAAAAACAGTGGCATCGGTTGTCCCTTTGTCGATTCTGGTTATTACTATGGTCAATTGATAGACATCATTGAAGTTGTATACACACACGGTTTGAAGTACATATTGTTAAAGTGTAATTGGGTTGATCCAGTGCGTGGATGTAAAGTCGATCAATATCAGTTTTCATTGGTGAATTTTAACTATATGTTATACATAAATAATGAACGAGTTGAGAATGAACCTTTCATTTTGACATCACAAGCGGAACAAGTATTCTTCGTTACTTTGCCTTCGGATCCAAGTTGGCAAGTTGTTGTCAAAATGTCTCGGCGAGGAGTGTTTTTATTTGAAGAAGATGAACCCGAGACTGTTCCGTTTGTTTACCAACAACTTGATCAACATACCGTAGTTTAACATGAAGAAGATATTTATTGGGTCAGAGTGGCTTTTGAAGGAGAAACGGTCGATTTGCATGCTTAATGAAAGGTATAATTGTTTTCCCGCTATTCAGTAGAATGTCCTAGGATATCATAAATTATCTAATCATTTTATAAATCCTTATAAGTTTTAATCCTCACTTTTGTAATTTAATTCAGTCATAAATATTTAGGTTGATTAACTTTATGATTTTTTAAAATTCATTCACAACTAATTATTCAATCCATTTTTTGTTTGATTAACAGTTGTACAAGTTTGATTTATTAAGAACAATCCAATTTATCTTTTAAACACTTTGGACTCATTACTGATATTTTCTATGACTGCAGACATGTCAGGGGAAGAGGAAGAAGATCCACATCATCCATCTGAGGCATCTACGTCTCAGGGTCGAGGTATGTTTGAATGTCATTATCTATATTTTTTATGTAATTGACATATATATATATATATATATAACATTTGTCAATTTATATATAAAATTGTTTTCAACAGGATCAGACTCGGCTGCTTCTTCCTCTCGCAGGAGAGGCCCTGGTTGTGGCATATTATCATGGAATTCCGACACGACGATAGATGTTTCATTTGATGAGGTATTTCATCCCGTGGGACCGAATGCCCCGGCATTTATTCGTCAGCTGGGTCATATCATACGTGACCCACATCGATTTCCATTGACCACGCGTGATTGGGCTTCTATCACCCAGGACACATTAGATCATCTATGGAGGGAGGTTCAGGTAAGAAAATAATTTTACTTTATTTTCTATTTATAAAGAATACTAATATGTTTGATTATTTTCTTTATAGCAAAATTTGAAAGTATTCCCTGAAGAGTTTCGGCCCGTGTGTATGAGAAAATGCCGTAAGATGTGGAAAGATTATAAAGGCAAAGTGAAGAGGGACCACTGGGTACTAAATGTGGGTGCCCTTGACATTTTGGAAAAAGTCCCGAGAGGTGTCCTCCCGGCTCAGTGGCGTGACTTGGTTGCATATTGGTCTACTGAGGGTGTTGCGGTTTGTATATTAATTATTTTGCTGTATATATATTTTCAAGAATATGTGATTTGTTTGAAATTTGAATGAATTGAATGTAGGAGGTGTCAACACGCCATTCGGAGAATCGAGCGTTGCAGGGACCAGCTCACAGGCTCGGGACTCGTCACGTGTCTCAGATCCGACATGAGGTATATATTATTCATTTTTTAATTTATTAATTAATATGGTTTTGTGTTTATATTCTTTTAATATACAGTTGCGAGGGCAAGGTGCAGCAACTGATAAAATGTCGGTGTGGATAAGGACTCGTGATCACAATGATCCAGAGGTTGCAGCATTGATAGTAAGTGTCTGTACTTACCAATAATTACATAAATCTATATATTAACATATATATATTTATATATATTTAAATATTTCACAGGCTCAATTTGAAGCTGAGTTAGAACATCTGCCAGAGGACCAGCGACAGCTTCCCATGCGACGGGATGAGATCTTTCATCGCATTATTGGTCGGGACGGGCATGGCTATAGTTTGACCTATGGAGCAGGGATTCCTCGTTCTGTAGTGTCACGCGCTGAGGTTGCCGGTCCTGCTGTTGCTCATATGACACAGCAGATGTCAGATTTTGAGGCACAGCTGCGCGCTTCCGAGGAGACAAATGCGCAATTGACAGCTGAGGTAAGAGCACTGCGGGAATATGTGCGTCGAGCTGATGGTACAAGGGGGATCATACGACGCAGGTATATACTGTATTTATTTATTTAATTTAAATTATTTTTGTTATTAAAATATTTATAATTTTTATTTGTTGTAGGCACCTGGCCCACCAGAAGGAGGTAGCAGTGATGACAACACGTGACGCACCATATATTCACGAGATGTGTTTTTTGTTTTTACTGGTAGAGTTGACATTGATGTACTGTATTTATTCATTTAAGTAATGCATTATTACCATCCACGGTGGTCTTCTAAATATTTTATACACATATTGAGTTTTTGATCAGATAATCTTGAATGATTCTACATTTGAAAAAGTCGAACTAATTCCAACAGATCAATAAATCTGATATTATAGATTATGTATTATATCCAATATATTTTTTTATAAATTTCTGTATGGTATCGATAAAAGAAATATGTATTAATTAGATGTTATCACTTTTATTTTCACTTTTGTAATCAATGGGATGGCCTTTGCACCCCCGGAGAGCCCCCCGCACCCCCGTACAGCCCCCCGCACCCCCGCACCCCCGTACAACCCCCACGCACCCCCGTACAGCCCCCCGCACCCCCGTACAGCCCCCCCCCCCCCCCCCCGCACCCCCGTACAGCCCCCCGCACCCCCGTACAGCCCCCCCCGCACCCCCGTACAGCCCCCTTGCACCCCCGTACAGCCCCCCGCACCACCGTACAAGGCCCCCCGCACCCCCGTACAGCCCCCCCGCACCCCCGTACAGCCCCCCCGCACCCCCGTACAGCCCCCCGCACCCCCGTACAGCCCCCCGGCACCCCCGTACAGCCCCCCGCACCCCCCTACAGCCCCCCGCACCCCCGCACCCCCGTACAGCCCCCCCGCACCCCCGTACAGCCCCCCGCACCCCCGTACAGCCCCCCGGCACCCCCGTACAGCCCCCGCACCCCCCTACAGCCCCCACACCCCCGTACAGCCCCCCCGCACCCCCGTACAGCCCCCCGCACCCCCGTACAGCCCCCCGCACCCCCGTACACCCCCCCCCCCCCCCCCGCACCCCCGTACAGCCCCCGCACCCCCGTACAGCCCCCCCGCACCCCCGTACAACCCCCCGCAACCCCGTACTGCCCCCCGCCACCCTCGTACAGCCCCCGCACCCCCCGTACAGCCCCCCGACACCACCGTACAGCCCCCCCCCCCGCACCCCCGAACGACCTCCGAATGCCACGAAACCGGGCGACAACATCCGGGCGTGAATTTTGAAATGGTCGGCCAGACGGCACCTCATTCGGAGGTGCCGTGTGACCGCGGCGGCCGGAAATGCGTTTCCGGCGCCACAAAACACCAAAACGGCGTGCGGCGGTCCAATTCGGAACAAACGTGCTCTGAACAACCTGAAACCGCACGAGAACGATAGAAATATTATTTATGAGATGCAGAAGGAGGCCGCACGTCCATAGCGACGTGCGGTGCGCGCGACACGTCTGATTGTGTCCTTTTCAGCAGCGCGACGCGCGCTAAAATGGCGCGTTGGGGGGTCAAAACATCCGAACGACCTCCGAATGCCACGAAACCGTACGAAAACATCCGGGGCGTGAATTTTGAAATGGTCGGCTAGACGGAACCTCATTCGGAGGTGCCGTGTGACCGTGGCGGCCGGAAACGCGTTTCCGGCGCCATAAAACACCAAAACGGCGTGCGGCGGTCCAATTCGGAGCAAACGTGCTCCGAACAACCTGAAACCGCACGGGAATGATAGAAATATTATTCCCGAGATGCAGGAGGAGGCCGAACATCCATCGGACGTGCGGTGTGCGCGGCACGTCCGATTTTGTCCTTTTCAGCAGCGCGGCGCGCGCTGAAATGACGCTTTTGGGGGGCAAAACCACCCGAACGACGTCCGAATGCCACGAAACCGTACGACAACATCCGGGGCGTGAATTGTGAAATGGTCGGCCAGACGGCACCTCATTCGGAGGTTCCGTGTGACCGCGGCGGCCGGAAACGCGTTTCCGGCGCCATAAAACACCAAAACGGCGTGCGGCAGTCCAATTCGGAGCAAACGTGCTCCGAACGACCTGAAACTGCACGAGAACGATAGAAATATTATTCCTGAGATGCAGGAGGAGGCCGAACATGCATCGGACGTGCGGTGCATGCGACACGTCCAATTGTGTCCTTTTCAGCAGCGCGACGCGCGCTGAAATGGCGCGTTGAGGGGTCAAAACCACCCGAACGACCTCCGAATGACACGAAACCGTACGGAAACATCCGGGGCGTGAATTGTGAAATGGTCGGCCAGACGGCACCTCATTCGGGAGGTTTCATGTGACCGCGGCGGCCGGAAACGCGTTTCCGGCGCCATAAAAACACCAAAACGGCGTGCGACGGTCCAATTCGGAGCAAACGTGCTCCGAACGACCTGAAACCGCACGGGAACGATAGAAATATTATTCCTGAGATGCAGGTGGAGGCCGCACGTCCATCGGACGTGCGGTGCGCGCGGCACGTCCGATTGTGTCCTTTTCAGCAGTGCGACGCGCGCTGAAATGGCGCGTTGGGGGGTCAAAACCACCCGAACGACCTCCGAATGCCACCAAACAGTAAAAAAACATCCGGGCGTGAATTGTGAAATGGTCGGCCAGACGGCACCTCATTCGGAGGTGCCGTGTGACCGCGGCGGCCGGAAACGCGTTTCCGGCGCCATAAAACACCAAAACGGCGTGCGGCGGTCCAATTCGGAGCAAACGTGCTCCAAACGACCTGAAACCACACGGGAACGATAGAAATATTATTCCTGAGATTTAGAAGGAGGCCGCACGTCCATCGGACGTGCGGTGCGCGCGGCACGTCCGATTGTGTCCTTTTTAGCAGCGCGGCGCACGCTGAAATGACACGTTGGGGGGTCAAAACCACCCGAACGACCTCTGAATGCCACGAAACCGTACGACAACATCCGGGCGTGAATTGTGAAATGGTCGGCCAGAAGGCACCTCATTCGGAGGTGCCGTGTGACCGCGGCGGCCGGAAACGCGTTTCCGGCGCCATAAAACACCAAAACGGCGTGCGGCGGTCCAATTTGGAGAAAACGTGCTCCGAACGACCTGAAACCGCACGGGAACGATAGAAATATTATTCCTGATATGCAGGAGGAGGCCGCACGTCCATCGGACATGCGGTGCGCGCGGCACATCCGATTGTGTCCTTTTCAGCAGTGCGGCGCGCGCTGAAATGGCGCGTTGGGGGGTCAAAACCACCCGAACGACCTCCGAATGTCACGAAACCGTACGACAACATCCAGGGCATGAATTGTGAAATGGTCGGCCAGACGGCACCTCATTCGGAGGTGCCGTGTGACCGCGGCGGCCGGAAACGCGTTTCCGACGCCATAAAACACCAAAACGGCGTGCGGCGGTCCAATTCGGAGCAAACGTGCTCCGAACGACCTGAAACCGCACGGGAATGATATAAATATTATTCCTGAGATGCAGGAGGAGGCCACACGTCCATCGGACGTGCGGTGCGCGCGGCACGTCCGATTGTGTCCTTTTCAGCAGCGCGGCGCGCGCTGAAATGGCGCGTTGGGGGGTCAAAACCACCCGAACGACCTCCGAATGCCACGAAACCGTACGAAAACATCCGGGGCGTGAATTGTGAAATGTTCGGCCAGAAGGCACCTCATTCGGAGGTGCCGTGCAACTGCGGCGGCCGGAATCGCGTTTCCGGCGCCATAAAACACCAAAACGGCGTGCGTCGGTCCAATTCGGAGAAAACGTGCTCCGAATGACCTGAAACCACACAGGAATGATAGAAATATTATTCCTGAGATGCAGGAGGAGGCCGCACATCCATCGGACGTGTTGTGCGCGCGACACGTCCGATTGTGACCTTTTCAGCAGCGCGGCGCGCGCTGAAATGGCGCGTTGGGGGGTCAAAACCACCCGAACGACCTCCGAATGCCACGAAACCGTACGAAAACATCCGGGGCGTGAATTGTGAAATGGTCGGCCAGACAACACATCATTCGGAGGTGCCGTGTGACCGTGGCGGCCGGAAACGTGTTTCTGGCGCCAAAAAACACCAAAACGGCGTGCGTCGGTCCAATTCGGAGAAAACATGCTCCGAACGACCTGAAACCGCACGAGAACGATAGAAATATTATTCCTGAGATGCAGGAGGAGGCCACACGTCCATCGGACGTGCGGTGCGTGCGGCACGTCCGATTGTGTCCTTTTCAGCAGCGCGGCGCGCGCTGAAATGGCGCGTTGGGGGGTCAAAACCACCCGAACGACCTCCGAATGCCATGAAACCGTACGAAAACATCTGGGGCGTGAATTGTGAAATGGTCGGCCAGACGGAACCTCATTCGGAGGTGCCGTGTGACCGCGGCGGCCGGAAACGCGTTTCCGGCGCCATAAAACACCAAAACGACGTGCGGCGGTCCAATTCGGAGCAAACGTGCTCCGAACGACCTGAAACCGCACGGGAACGATAAAAATATTATTCCTGAGATGCAGGAGGAGGCCGCACGTCCATCGGACGTGCGGTGCGCGCGGCACGTCCGATTGTGTCCTTTTAAGCAGCGCGACGCGCGCTGAAATGGCGCGTTGGGGGTCAAAACTACCCGAACGACCTCCGAATGCCACGAAACCATACAGAAATATCCGGGGCGTGAATTGTGAAATGGTCGGCCAGACGGTACCTCATTAGGAGGTGCTGTGTGACCGCGGCGGCCGGAAATGCGTTTTCGGCGCCACAAAACACCAAAACGGCGTGCGGCGGTCCAATTCGGGGCAAACGTGCTCCGAACGACCTGAAACCACATGGTAACGATAGAAATATTATTCCTGAGATGCAGGAGGAGGCCGCATGTCCATCGGACGTGCGGTGCGCGCGGCACGTCCGATTGTGTCCTTTTCAGCAGCGCGGCGCGCGCTGAAATGGCGCGTTGGGGGGTCAAAACCTCCCGAACGACCTCCGAATGCCACCAAACCATACGAAAACATCCGGGCGTGAATTGTGAAATGGTCGGCCAGACGGAACCTCATTCGGAGGTTCTGTGTGACCGCGGCGTCCGGAAACGCTTTTCCAGCGCCAAAAAACACCAAAACGGCGTGCGGCGGTCCAATTCGGAGCAAACGTGCTCCGAACGACTTGAAACCGCATGAGAATGATAGAAATATTATTCCTGAGATGCAGGAGGAGGCCGCACGTCCATCGGACGTGCGGTGCGCGCAGCACGTCCGATTGTGTCCTTTTCAGCAGCGCGGCGCGCGCTGAAATGACGCGTTGGGGGGTCAAAACCACCCGAACGACCTCCGAATGCCACAAAACCGTACGACAACATCTGGGGCCTGAATTGTGAAATGGTCGGCTAGACGGCACCTCATTCGGAGGTGCCGTGTGACCGCGGCGGCCGGAAACGCGTTTCCGGCGCCATAAAACACCAAAACGGCGTGCAGCGGTCCAATTCGGAGCAAACGTGCTCCGAACGACCTGAAATCGCATGGGAACGATAGAAATATTATTCCTGAGATGCAGAAGGAGGCCGCACTTCCATCGGACGTGTGGTGCGCGCGGCACGTCCGATTGTGTCCTTTTCAGCAGCGCGACGCGCGCTGAAATGGAGCGTTGGGGGGGTCAAAACCACCCGAACGACCTCCGAATGCCACGAAACCGTACGACAACATCCGGGGCGTGAATTGTGAAATGGTCGGGTAGACGGCACCTCATTCGGAGGTGCCCTTTGACCGAGGCGGCCGGAAACGCGTTTTCGGCGCCATAAAACACCAAAACGGCGTGCGACGATCCAATTCGGAGCGAACGTGCTCCAAACGACCAGAAACCGCACAGGAACGATAAAAATATTATTTTTGAGATGCAGGAGGAGGCCGCACATCCATCTAACGTGCGGTGCGCGCGGCACGTCCGATTGTGTCCTTTTCAGCAGCGCGGCGCGCGCTGAAATGACGCGTTGGGGGGTCAAAACCACCCGAACGATCTCCGAATGCCACGAAATTGTACGGAAACATCCGGGGCATGAATTGTGAAATGGTCGGCCAGACGGAACCTCATTCGGAGGTGCCGTGTGACCACGGCGGCCGGAAACGCGTTTCCGGCGCCATAAAACACCAAAACGGCGTGCAGCGGTCCCATTCGGAGCAAACGTGCTCCGAACGACCTGAAACCGCACGGGAACGATAGAAATATTATTCCTGAGATGCAGGAGGAGGCCGCACGTCCATCGGACGTGCGGTGCGCGCGGCATGTCCGATTGTGTCTTTTTCAGCAGCGCGGCGCGCGCTTAAATGGCGCGTTGGGGGGTCGAAACCACCCGAACGACCTCCGAATGCCACGGAACCGTACGACAACATCCGGGGCGTGAATTGTGAAATGGTCGACCAGACGGCACCTCATTCGGAGGTGCCGTGTGACCGCGACGGCCGGAAACGCGTTTCGGGCGCCATAAAACACCAAAACAGCGTGCGGCGGTCCAATTCGGAGCAAACGTGCTCCGAACGACCTGAAACCGCACGGGAACGATAGAAATATTATTCCTGAGATGCAGGAGGAGGCCGCACGTCCATCTGATGTGCGGTGCGCGCGACACGTCCGATTGTGTCCTTTTCAGCAGCGCGGCGCGCGCTGAAATGGCGCGTTGGGGGGTCAAAACCACCCGAATGACCTCTGAATGCCACGAAACCGTACGACAATATCCGTGGTGTGAATTTTGAAATGTTCGGCCAGACGGCACCTCATTCGAAGGTGCCGTGTGACCGCGGCGGCCGGAAACGCGTTTTCGACGCCATAAAACACCAAAACGGCGTGCGGCGGTCCAATTCGGAGCAAACGTGCTCCGAACGACCTGAAACCGCACGGGAACGATAGAAATATTATTCCTGAGATGCAGGAGGAGGCCGCACGTTCATCAGACATGCGGTGCGTGCGGCACGTCCGATTGTGTCTTTTTCAGCAGTGCGGCGCGCGCTGAAATGGCGTGTTGGGGGGTCAAAACCACCCGAACGACCTCCGAATGCCACGAAACCGTACGACAACATCCGAGGCGTGAATTGTGAAATGGTCGTCTAGACGGAACCTCATTCGGAGGTGCCGTGTGACTGCGGCGGCCGGAAACACGTTTCCGGTGCCATAAAACACCAAAACGGCGTGCGACGGTCCAATTCGGAGCAAACGTGCTCCGAACGACCTGAAACCGCACAGGAACAATAGAAATATTATTCCTGAGATGCAGGAGGAGGCGGCACGTCCATCAGACGTACGGTGCGCGCGGCACGTCCGATTGTTTCCTTTTCAGCCGCGCGGCGCGCACTGAAATGGCGCGTTGGGGCGGTCAAAACCACCCGAATGACCTATGAATGCCACGAAACCGTACGGAATCATCCGGGGCGTGAATTGTGAAATGGTCGGCTAGAAGGCACCTCATTCAGAGGTGCCGTGTGACCGCGGCGGCCGGAAACGCATTTCCGGCGCCATAAAACACCAAAACGGCGTGCGGCGGTCCAATTCGGAGCAAACGTGCTCCGAACGACCTGAAACTGCATGTGAACGATAGAAATATTATTCCTGAGATGCAGGAGGAGGCCGCACGTCCATCGGACGTGCGGTGCGCGCGACACGTCCGATTGTGTCCTTTTCAGCAGCGCGGCGCGCGCTGAAATGGCGCGTTGGGGGGTCAAAACCACCTGAACGACCTCCGAATGCCACAAAACCGTACGACAATATCCGGGGCGTGAATTTTGAAATGGTCGGCCAGACGGCACCTCATTCAGAGGTGCCATGTGACCGCGGCGGCCGGAAACGCGTTTCCGGCGCCACAAAACACCAAAACGGCGTGCGGCGGTCCAATTCGGAGCAAACGTGCTCCGAATGACCTGAAACCGCACGGGAACGATAGAAGTTTTATTCCTGAGATGTAGGAGGAGGACGCACGTCCATCGGACGTGCGGTGCGCGCGGCACGTCCGATTGTGTCTTTTTCAGCAGCGCGGCGCGCGCTGAAATGACGCGTTGGGGGGTCAAAACCACCCGAACGACCTCCGAATGCCACGAAACCGTACGACAACATCCGGGGCGTGAATTGTGAAATGTTTGGCCAAACAACACCTCATTCAGAGGTGCTGTTTGACCGCGGCGGCCGGAAACGCGTTTCCGGCGCCATAAAACACCAAAACGGCGTGCGGCGGTCCAATTCGGAGCAAACGTGCTCCGAACGACCTGAAACCGCATGGAAACGATAGAAATATTATTTTTGAGATGCAGGAGGAGGCCTCAAATCCATCGGACGTGCGGTGCGCGCGACACGTCCGATTGTGTCCTTTTCAGCTGCGCGGCGCGTGCTGAAATGACGCGTTGGGGGGTCAAAACCACCCGAACGACCTCCGAATGCCACGAAACCGTACGGAAACATCCGGGACGTGAATTTTGAAATGGTCGGCCAAACAACACCTCATTCGGAGGTGCCGTGTGACCGCGGCGGCCGGAAACGCGTTTCCAGCGCCATAAAACACCAAAACAGCGTGCGGCGGTCCCATTCGGAGCAAACGTGCTCCGAACGACCTGAAACCGCACGAGAACGATAGAAATATTATTCCTGAGATTCAGGAGGAGACCGCACGTCCATCGGATGTGCGGTGCGCGCGACACGTCCGATTGTGTCCTTTTCAGCAGCGCGGCGCGCGCTTAAATGGCGCGTTGGGGGGTCAAAACCACCCGAACGACCTCCGAATGCCACGAAACCGTACGACAACATCCGGGGCGTGAATTGTGAAATGGTCGGCCAGACGGCACCTCATTCGGAGGTGCCGTGTGACCGTGGCGGCCGGAAACGCGTTTCCGGCGCCATAAAACACCAAAACGGCATGCGGCGGTCCAATTCGGAGCTAACGTGCTCCGAACGACCTGAAACCGCACGGGAACGATATAAATATTATTCCTGAGATGCAGGAGAAGGCCGCACATCCATAAGACGTGTGGTGCGCGCGGCACGTCTGACTGTGTCCTTTTCAGCAGTGCGGCGCACGCTGAAATGGCGCGTTGGGGGGTCAAAACCCCCCGAACGACCTCCGAATGCCACGAAACCGTACGAAAACATCCGGGGCGTGAATTATGAAATGGTCGGCCAGACGGAACCTCATTTGGAGGTGTCGTTTGACCGCGGCGGCCGGAAACGCGTTTCCGGCGCCATAAAACACCAAAACGGTGTGCAGCGGTCCAATTCGGAGCAAACATGCTCCGAACGACCTGAAACCGCACGAGAACGATAGAAATTTTATTCCTGAGATGCAGGAGGAGGCCTCACATCCATCAGACGTGCGGTGCGCGCGGCACGTCCGATTGTGTCCTTTTCAGCAGAGCGGCGCGCGCTGAAATGGCGTGTTGGGGGGTCAAAACCACCCGAACGACCTCCGAATGCCACGAAGCCGTACGGAAACATCCGGGGCGTGAATTGTGAAATGGTCGGCTAGACGGCACCTCATTCGGAGGTGCCGTGTGACCGCGGTGGCCGGAAACGCGTTTCCGGCGCCACAAAACATCATAACGGCGTGCGGCGGTGTCATTCGGAGCAAACGTGCTCCGAATGACCTGAAACCGCACGGGAACGATAGAAATATTATTTCTGAGATGCAGGAGGAGGCCGCACGTCCATCGGACGTGCGGTGCGCGCGGCACGTCTGATTGTGTCCTTTTAAGCAGCGCGGCGCGCGCTGAAATGGCGCGTTGGGGTGTCAAAACCACCCGAACGACCTCCGAATGCCACGAAACCGTACGAAAAAATCCGGGGCATGAATTGTGAAATGGTCGGCTAGACGGCACCTCATTCGGAGGTGCCGTGTGACCGCGGCGGCCGGAAACGCGTTTCCGGCGCCATAAAACACCAAAACGGCGTGCGACGGTCCAATTCGGAGCAAACGTGCTCCGAACGACCTGAAACCGCACGGGAACGATGGAAATATTATTCCTGAGATGAAGGAGGAGGCCTCACGTCAATCGGACGTGCGGTGCGCGCGGCACGTCCGATTGTGTCCTTTTCAGCAGCGCGGCGCGCGCTGAAATGGCGCGTTGGGGGGTCAAAACCACTCGAACGACCTCCGAATGCCATGAAACCGTACGACAACATCCGGGGCATGAATTGTGAAATGGTCGGCCAGACGGCACCTCATTCGGAGGTTCCGTTTGACCGCGGCGGCCGGAAACGCGTTTCCAGCGCCATAAAACACCAAAACGGCGTGCAGCGGTCCCATTCGGAGCAAACGTGCTCCGAAAGACCTGAAATGAGATTATTTCTTGAATTGAAGTTTTTAAATTATTATAGAACAATGATTTGATAATATATATATATTATATATATATTAAAACATTTAAAATATATTATATATATATATATATTTAAAATATTTTATTTAATAGTATATATATGAATATATATATATATATATATTTTTTCAATTCAATAAAAAAAATTAAATTTTTTTTTTATACTAGCGACCGCCATAGGCGGTCGCTATAGGGTGCCCGGCAGAGGGGCTGCAGGGACCGCTTGGCGGTCGCTGAAGGCCGATCTGCCGGCCGTCTATAGCGACCGCCAATGGCGGTCGCTGAAAGCCTCTAGCGACGAGGCAACAGCGACCGCCAATGGCGATCGCTAAAGGCCTGATTTTCAGTAGTGTTTGTACACCAAAGTGATTTCATCATGGGGTGAACCAGTCCTCTTTATTATGAAGACGAATGGGTCAATGTGCCTTTGCATTGTTTATCATGATCTCAAAAAGATCCTAATAAATAACATGTATCCTCTACCTCAAATTTATTAATTTTTCAATCATCTATGTGGATACAATACTTCTCTAAGGTGGATCGTCTATTAGGATAGTATCATGTAAGGGCGAAGAAGGAAGATATCCCCAAGTCATAATTTTGTATAACTTATAGGCACTATGCGTTAATAGTGATTCATTAATACTCAATAATTCTCCATATATCAACATGTAAAATATGAATATGTTATTTAGATACTAACTCAACAAGATTTTGGTAGTCTGTATAGATTATATTATAATATTATCCAAAAATAGCTAGGAGTATGGGGAGCATTGATGAACTGTTCTAAAGACCTTACAAAGGGAGAGGCTTTTTGAAAAGTACATCAAGTGTGACTTTTAGTTAAAGGAAGTCTCATTATTGGGGAATATTATCACAAGAAATGAGATATATGTGAACCCTTCAAATAAATATACAATTGAATGATAGATGAATCCAACATCTATGATAGATATCAGTAGTTTTGTTGGATTTGAAGGGTATTATTACTGATTTTTGAGAGATGTCTCTCAATTTTTAAACCCTCTTACCAAGCTAACTTAGAAGGAAGTAATTTTCACATGGAATGATTAATGTGATGATATTTTCAATAACAATAAAAGGAGGCTTATTGCTACCCGTATACATACACTACCCACAAGTGGAGTAATTTTCATAGTATTTAACGATGATTCCAAGATGGGATTGGGCTGTTTATTGTTTCATAATGATAATGTTATAGGACGTGCTTCAATACAGTTGAATGTTCATGAGAGGAACTATCTAATTAATTATTTGTATTTGGAATAAGTAATATACTATTTGAAAATATAATGGAATTATCTATTTTGGTAGAAGTGTGAAATATATTCGGATCACAATATTATGAAATATATATTCACTCGGAAAGAGATGAATATATGCTGACAAATATGGATAGAACTGATCAAGGACTATTAATTCTCAATTAATTACCATCATAATAAAGGAAAAAAAGTGTAATATAATCTATGTATAAAGGATCCATTAAATTCATCATTAATGAGAATTTAGGGGGATCCCATCTTGTTAATCTATTGAGAAAGGAAATGGGAATAAAAAAGAAAGGAACAACTTAAATACTTTCACAAATTTTTGTCCAACCATCTATTTGGGAAGGTTAAATTATTATTAATGAAATTATGTGGGAATTCATCATTATATGGAAACTATATATAAAGGGAAATACTTAGAGTTCAATGATAATGACGAAAAAATTGTGATATTTGTGTCAAGACAATATGTTTCATCACATCCTGTATTAAAGAAGGAATTAATGGTTGTTGCGCATAGTTAAACTTTCTCCATTTATTGAGGAATAAAAAATATTTATCACGATCTCCATGAAATATTTTGGTGGGACAACATGAAAAAGGAGCTTCATGAGTATACATCAAACTGCTTGATATGCCAGTAAGTGAAGTTGGAAAAGAAGAAGTCTAAAGGGATGATGCAACTATTACCCATACCAACTTGGAAATAGGAGAACATTACCATGGAATTTGTGACTGGAAACCCAAATACATCCATGAGAAAAAACTCTATATGCATTATTGGGGATTTGTTTATAAATATATCTCACTTTATCCCAATTTGAGAGGAATTATCAGTGGATTAACATGCATATACATCGGATAAGTGGTAAGGTTATACGGATTACCACTATCAATTGTATCTGATCGTGATCTAGGATTCACCTATATGTTCTAGAAAAGTCTCTAACATGATCTAATCACGGAAAAAAAGATTCATTATGAACTATCACCCTCAAACGAATGGCTAATATGAGCAGAATATTCAGACACCGGAAGACATACTGCAAGTATGTTCAAGGGAATTCAAAGGAGGATGAGATGAACATCTTCTTCTAGTTGATAATCTCAATCATGTATTCATATGTGTTGAAAATCCCAATTATGTTTTCATTCTCTATGATATTTTTAAGTATCATTGATCTATACTTTAATTCTTTCAAATCTGTGATCAAACCAATAATAATCTTTAAAATAGTCTTTGGAATATGTTAATCCTCATTTATCCATGTTCATACAAGTTATAAATTGATTCTAACACAATCGGATGTGTTCTGCATAAAACAGATAAGTAATCTGCCTATAGCTACTGATAAAGAGCTACCGGTACCCAGTCTACCGATAGACTTAGTCTACCGACAGACAGAGTCACCGATATACTTAACACAGAGCTACCGATGTGCTTATAAATGTACGCTACTGACTTACAGACAGCTACCGATACAAACATAGAGTTACCGGTGTAAGTATAAATAGCTACCGACGCATGGAGCTACCGACGCATGGAGCTACCGACGCATGGAGCTACCGACGCATGGAGCTACCGACGCATGGAGCTACCGACGCATGAAGCTACCGACGCATGGAGCTACCGACGCATGGAGCTACCGACGCATGAAGCTACCGACGCATGGAGCTACCGATAAACAAAGTCACCGATACAAGCATATACCAACCGACGCATAGAGCCACCGATAGAGTCAAAGCAACAAATGAAATTGAGCTACCGATGTCCAAGCTACCGATGCTGATTACCTACCGATCACTCGACTCACTGTTTGAATTTCTTTATTTCCTATCTTTATTTAATCTATCCAACGGTCATATCATGTACATTTTAATGATTTTTCAAATGTATGATAAAGGTTGTCGGATGTCAGGAACCCGTACCTCATACCTGCAGAAAGGAAATCTTTTCTGTCCCCTGTTAGGAGATAAATACGAGAAGACTACGCTGCCCAACTAGAGAAGAGTGTGGTGGATGAAATATACAAAAAACACAAGAATGAGAAGAACACAGAGAATCTCATAGACAATCAAGCATACTCGAGAAGTGTTCTGTGCATATAAGAAGAACACTGAAGAACTTCAACCACTACATTTTCACTGTCTGTGAACCTGGAGCATACGACACTCTGTTTCTCAAACAGAAACGAGAAGAGGACTCAGACTCACTTCTGATCGAATCCAAAGGAGTCCAGAGCTACACTGAAATCACCAGAACCACTTCTAAACTCTACATCTCTTGTTCTGTGATTTATTATTATACTTTTCGAGCAGTGTGTGTTATCTGCTATATCTAACACATACACTGTCTCCTGTACTTAAACTGGAGGATTTGTAAATCCTTACCAAACTCTTTCATTCTTTCTTTCCCACGAATAATAGTGGTAGAGGTCGTGTGTGACCTGGACAGCTGGTTGCTGTTGTACTGTTTCCCACGAAGAACAGTGGTAGAGGTCTTGGACCTGGACAGTTGTAAACTGTTGAACCCCGATCCAGGGTGTGGATCATTTTTATATAAACTTTTGAGAGGAATAAGTCTCGGCTTGAGACTGAACCTCTTGGTTACATTTGTTGTGCCATCTCTTTCAAAGTTTTATTCCGCTGCTAATCACTTTAAAACCAATACTGTTTTTGAAGTCACTTTGATAATTAAATTAGCAAGTGTTTATGTTAAGTGTAGATTAGTAAGTTAGTTTCAAAAGATAATCACACACTCCTGTGTTGATTAACTGGGAATTAATCAATCCCTTGATAATCTAACAGAACCTCTACTTTAATATAAATTCACTACAGTTTAATTTATTATTTTATTTGGGGGTCTTTAAGATAGTGTTTTTAATTACAAGAATTTTTAATTGGTACTCAATTCACCCCCCTCTTGAGTAAACCACTCCGACCAACAATTTATTATTGACCAATGTGTATGATTCAATGTTTTAATTTGTTTCCACATTTCCTATGCTATCCATATGATTATCATGTTATATCATGTGTCATTGTTCATGTTCATGATTCCTATTCCTTTTATGACCCATAAATATTCCTATTGTCTAACATGTATTATCTTCTTAATTTTATGCCATGTTTATTCCCTAGATTGGCTTGATAGGTCTCCCCTTTCTTATGTTTGTCCCTCGGCTATCACATTCAGTTTTAAAATCATTGAAAGTTTAGAATCATGTTAACAAAGTTTTTAATAATGTAGTTATATCCCATGTTCAAGATGTTATGTTATTTACCGAATTAACAAATAAACTATAATTAATGATTTTTTTGGGTTTTATTTAGTGATATTTTATTTAATAAATGACATATTAATATTTAATAATGATCAAAGTTGTCATAATATTTTAAAACTGAAAACAAAATACCATTATTTGTAAAGTGATTCCCTTGGGTACATGTTTATTGATATCATGGGAACTTTCAAGATAGCACGTGGGAGTGAGAGACCTAGTTTTTAGCTATGTAACCTCACATGTCTGAAAGGGTTTTTTCTTTTCAAGATGAAAATCTAGAATTTTGGGAGAGTTTAATGAATATATTTTTTGTATAATACAATGAAATATTTCTACCATTATTTTTAGGTTCAATTGGTTAGTCAAAATTAGATTGTGGGGCCAAACACTCCTCATTATTTCTTTTTTTTTAAAATATATTTATTTGGTCATACACAAGAAGTTTTTCTAAAATAATAGAATATATATTTAACCGAGACTTGAATTTGAAATATAATATCGTTGTTGATTCTGGAATGTAAGGTTTAACCTAAGTGAAATTTAAATTTTGGCCGGAGTCTGGTATTCGGAATAGGGAATTTGTAAATGTGATGTTTAAGTGAATTAATTAATTTAATTATTTAATTTATTTCATGAAATAAAAATAATTACCTCTCTATTTAAATTCATTAATGGAAAATATCCAAGGCTATCATTATAAATCATGGAGGTTATAGTGGAGGATGATGGGATGTTAGTTGGCATTAAAAAACTAGGATTGTTGATTTATGATGTTGATAAAGGAAAAATATGTGATAGAAAAGGAACAAAGTATGATATTCGACAACATCTCTAGTGAGAATGGTCTTCACCAATGGTTGATCAGTTCTCCACATATGATGTTTGAATATTTTAATCAAAACGTATAATTTGAGTTGAAAAAAATTAATTCCTACCAAAATAATTCATGAATCTATCTTCACTTCATTATCAACGATTGATTTTATCTTTCCAAATATAAGAGTTTGAGATGTATTCATTATGATTGTTTCATTCTACAATATTAATACCCATTTAATAGATCCTATTGGTGATGGATAAATGAACACGACCATAGTTTGATAATTATTTTATGTATTATGACTTCTTCCCTCCTTTATTGGTATTCATCATTGGTTTTTGTTCTATGATTCGATGATAACCAAAACAACTAATCATTTTTATTAAAAATACTCTAGAAAAGATCACAGTTATAGGTTTAGTTTTATATTCATGAGTCATGTAGGAGGTGAAAAATGATGATTGTAATTCAATGATAGGTTGAGTATTGGTGGATCTATTATATAGATTGAACCGATATCTTTGAGGAAATATTTGATGATAATACTGATACCAAAAAAGTAGCTAGAATATGACAACCCAAAAAAATAGGTATATAAAGAATCATGGAAGATAGTGATCCTATGGTTTAGGTTCTATGGATGTTCTGGGTGAAATGCTGAGGTAGTAGTAGCCGGTGAAAGTGAAGAGATGGTGGTGGCCATTTGTGCAGGGCATGATGATAACTACCAGTGGTGTAGGGTGCGGTGGTGGTAGCCATCATTAGTGACGAAAAATCCCTATGATGGGAGTCGGCACACAAAACCCTCCACCAACATACACATTTTGAAGATGTACTAGGGATAGAAAAGTTTCTATAAAAAATTATCATAATAATAATTATATTATTATTATTATTATTATCAGATCTAGTTTCATATGCAACTCCTTAATTTGATGTCAGTTTTATGAGTTGTCTATGCCATTGTGACATTGATTTTGAGGTGGAAGATTCATGTCCAATGATGGGTACCTAATTTGGACTCATATCTTGGTCCCATGAAGTTCCCTTCATATGTGATAAGTTAAAATGTGTTTTTTCACCAGGTGTCCATTTCATCAAAGTAAATAGACTATCCTATTTGTTTTCCTATGTGTATTTCCATAGCATGTTCAGTTTGTACATTAAGAACTATTTTCGGTGAAAAATTTGTGTTTTTACATTTTATCTAGAAGGGCTGATGTTGATCCATGTGCATTCATCATGCTTTTTCCATTATTATATTTTGGATCACATGCAACCTATCATGAGTATTTTTATATGTAAAACGTGATGGTTTTAGTAGGTTTGGAATGAGAGGTATGATGTGAGGTGTCATATGTGTGAAGATTATTTCAATTGTTCTTGACCGATGACACTGATCGGGTGTGATCAGAGAGAATCTAAGGTTGGTACACCCCTATCGCACTAGGGAAAGGGTCCCCCATAATCTTTACATAGGTATATTCGATACTCCCCCATAAAATAGCAGGGTTTTGGTCATTTATCTATATTGTGGTACTCTGACATATTTGACCTCCAGTGGGGAATCTATCTTCCTCTATAGTTGTGGTTCCCTCGACTGTGGATCAGATTTGCGAGGTGTGGGTACCTCTACCAAGATTTTGGTGAGTTTTAATGGGAGGATTAACAAGATATGTGGATTCCTCAACTCTGGAGGATAGTGAAATGGCGTGGGAACCTCTACTAGGATTCTTGTATGGTTTATGCTGATACTAGGAACTAGAGATAGACCATTAGATCTAATGAAATTCTCTTAATCATTAGCTTTTTTGGAGAGATGGAGATCAACATTATCTCTTTGATTGAGCTCCTTGTTGATCATATAAATGTTAGGGATGTTTTGGTTCTTACAGTTTTTGTCTCATACAATGATTGACATTCCCTTATAGTGATTTCATAACTACTCTCTCTTGATACTTTGTATTTGGTGATTTTGGGGTGTCTAACTGGGTATACATATACTCACCACTTCATGGTATTTTTCCACATGATTTATGTGATATGTAGAAAATATATATATTAGAAGTGACTATGGTGGAACTAGTATCATTGTATCATATTATTACAAGGTGATGTTCAAGGATTCCAGTGGTCGGAGTCTGGGTTTTTGAGTTGGGATCTCCCCTTCTTTATTCATTACATTTATTGTCACTTTAGGTTTCCTATTATATTAATTACTGAGAATTTATTTTCCCCCATTTCCATTTCTATTATGTTTTTATACTCTAATAAGTTTATTTTAAAGACATTTTCTCATACAATGTTTACACCCTAGGTGAGACTATATTTATTATATCTTTTTCATTGTTTAATGAGATGGTTGTGTGCATGCGTTCAAGTATTTAGGCTAAGGCCCCAATTTTATTATTTACTACTCAGTACTTGTCCCCAAAACATAACCAATTGGAGGAGTGATTTGGATGGTCATCGATCGACATTCAATGGGATATGTGGTCCCCAGTGAGTAGTTTCATGAAATGTGTAGATGAGATATTAGATGGTTAGGACATAGGTAGAGGAAATATTATAGTTCCTAACTAGCACTATATTGTGGACCTCCATGTTTCCATAATGTTGGGTAAATATTTTCCAGTGTTATTGTGTATTAAATTCAACTTGTGTTATTCACATGATTGATTAATGTGATTCATAAGGTTTTTGGTGTGTTCATGCCTCATGAATGGGACCATATGTCTATATTCTATATATACTGGTTAATGTGATGCATAATACTTTATTAAATTCATTGATTTGTGTGGTATGTTCAGGATAGTTTATATAGTTAACTGATATACCAATATTTGAAATAATGTAGTGATATATCAATTTTGTAAATAATTAGTTGAATTGAGCATGTTATTGTGTTAATATATATATGATGATTATGGATAACATGTAGGGGAATATTCCAAGGATTTTGAAAACAGAGTATAACTTGGGTTCATTGTAGACACATAGGGAAAATATTATGTGATTCCAGAGAAAAATTTCAATTTTATGAAATGTTTCCATCACATTACATAATATGTATCCTCAATTTATCTTATGGGAATACATGGAATGTAGGGTAAAATACTTCTACAAGGGAGGATGATTCTGATTTATAATTTGTCATCTAGGAGAGTTCATTTGATTATCCTCCATCACCTATTCTGTGGTTCAGGTAGTAGTGCCACATCAACCATAATTCTTTAACATAGTTTCTATACTACACATGGGAGATTATAACTATAGTCAAATATGTCATGACATCAAATCCAGTATTCTTAAACATTCAATAGAACCAAAGGCCCTCATGATATTGAGTGATAGTTGCATATTTTTTTTGGATATTTAACAGAGTAGTGACTTTGAAGAACTGTAACGTTAATATGAAAATATATCAAGTAATTTGGGTATTCCATTTCAATACACCCATTTCATATGGTGCTCAATGAGCTAAAAGATCTCAAGGTACTACATGATGACCTAGAGATTAATCAAATTCTCCAGCTGAGTACTTGACCATGGAGTGAACTGATGCTGTTCACCATAAATGTGGATGGAAGTCATCAAAATGTTATTGATTAATATATGTTAAACCTAGTGGAAGTGATGAACTAGTGTCCCTCACCCAGGATCGATGATATTTTCAATTAGTTATAGGGAACCCGGTGGATCAATAAGATTGATATTCAATTGGGATATCATTAGCTGTAAGTTAGAGAGGGTGACATTAAAAATTTATAATTTCAGAATAGTTATGGGTTTTATGAGTAAATAGTGATGTCATTTTGGTGGAAGAATGAACTAGAAGTGTTTATGGACTACCTAAACAAGATCTCAGACCCATATCTTGAATAATTATTTGTGGTATTCATCAACAACATCCACATCTACTCACCAACATTGTATATGCTAGTAAGACATCTCAAGGAATTCTTGAATTCACATAGAGTTCATTGAATTTATGCAAATGTTTCGAAGTGTGACTTCTGGATATGAAAGATAATGTTTTTGTGGAATGTTCTATATGAGACAAGAATATCTATATACGCATAGAAAGTAGAGGAAATGTTGTCCTAGAAAGGTCCCTAGAGTGTGTTCAGGGTTATGTGTTTTCTCTTCCCGATAGGTTATTACTGATGGTTCAGTCATGAAATTTCCAGACTATTAACACCCATTATAGTTCTGAAAAGGAATGGAGTGAATTACCAGTGGCTTGAACTGTGTGAAGAGGAATTCCATGGGATAAATAGATTGTTGAAGAATGCGTCAGTACAAATAATCACTGGGACTAATAATGATGAAGTATAATATGATGCATCAGCAATCAGTCTGAAAATGATACTGATAAAGGGAGATAAGGTAGAATCCAATGGGATTCATCAACTATTACCCAATATTGTAAATACCCTACACATGACTTAGAGATGGTAGCTTTTGATTATAGTCTGATGTGAATATGAAACTATCTCTTTGATAAGATATTTTTAGTCTAAAAGGGCATCAAGATCCCTCATTATATCTTCAAATAGAGAGATTTGAATATATGTTAGAGGTGTTGGGTTGACTATATTTGTGAATTTTACATTGATATGATCTATTCACTTGGTAAGGGTAATTTCTTTGTGTATTCTCTTAGACATAATATATAGGACAAGAAGGATCTTGTTGACTGGCCTTCAACAGAGATGAAGTGTCTGAAGAGATTATTGGATGACTAGATAATATAAGCTTCATATGATACGAGATTGATGAAATGTTCTAACGTGGTAGTCACATCTTCTTTAGTAGACTAGATGAAGGAATGATGGGACACAGACATAGAGAGTGCAGTTATTCCAGAACAACTTGTTGGAAGTTACTCGATACTCAGGTGGTTGATGGAAAATAATGATGTGATCATGTACATGGTAGGATATTATCCGTTTCTTCTATTATAGATGATATAACGAGTGATTGACAAACCTCAATATGGTAAGTACATCTTGGAGAAACAAATATGTACCATGGATTCATGCACTAGTTTTGGTGTCCATGGAAGAAGAATGAAATTATTGAGTTCATCTCTCGATGCCTTACCAGTCAGAGGGTGAATTCCAAACACAAGTGTCTTGGTGGTTTTCTCCATCCACTTCTGATACTAATATGTATGTGGTATGAAATAAAAATTTACTTCTAAATGGGGTCAACCTATACCCCAAGGACACAAGATGGTATCTGGGTGATTCTTGATCAGTTGATGAAAATTTCCAACATTTTACTATTTAGAGAGACTCAATTAATGGATGTTATTTGAAAGATCTATGTCTGTTAGATCATATGCTTACATGGAGTGACCATGATCATTTTTTGGGATAAATAATCATGTTTTATGTCACAGTTTTGGAAGTCCTTGTATAATTTTTGAAGGAATCATATGAGATTTATCACAACAAACTATCCTAAAATTAAGGGGTAGTATTAGTGGACAATACACAAATTAGAGGATATGTATCAAGATTATGTCATTGACCATGGTGGATCTTGGGATTATCACATAGCCTTGGTAGAGTTTACATACAAAAAATGCTACTATGATTTTATTTAGATGTAACCTTATATGTATTTTTACAGTAGCCTATATACTTCAATACTATATTGTAATGAGGTGGTTGAGGATAAAATATTGTGGTGTAGTTTGGTTTAAGAGACCTATAATATATTTCAGTGGATTAATAAAAGCTTGATCAATTATTAGAGAATATATAGATACTATTAATACTGTATAAGGATACCTTTGGAGTTGTAGTAAACTAGGTTTCCATGAGAGTGAATTTTTAATTAGGGCATCAATGTATGAGGACAATATGAAATATAGATCTATGTTTTATTGGACCCATAAAGATCACTGAATAGGTTGGGACTGTGGAATACTATTCAAATCTGCCTTCTCACTACCAAGGTATGAATGATGTGTTTCATGTGTCACATATCTAGATTTACATGGTCGATCCTACACATGCCATCGATTATAAGGATGTTAAGTTGGATCTTGATGCATCTTATGAGGAGTGCCTAATGTAATTTATTGGATTGAGTAAGAAAGTCCTAAAAGGGGAGACAAATCCACTCATCCAGATTTAGTCATATCATAGACAGATCTTGGAGGAGATGAAAGAGTGAGAGACAAATATTCTAACTCAATGGATTTATTTTTTTGAACAAGAACTCTAGATATTCTTCTTAAGGGAGAAAAGTCTTTAAAACAGATAGAATTGTGGATCCCTAAAATCTTATTCCTTAATGAAAAGACTTTTTACCTACTTCCCAGATTTTGGAAAGCACATATGAACATATAATAGGAAGTTAGCATGCAACAAAGTGATCTGGTAGTTTTATAGTCCTATTGTGGTCCTTGGGCTTGCCAAAAAAATATGTAGCTACACCACATGGGTACTATTCTAATGATGATTCATTGTAGCCTTCACCATGGATGTTTAGTTTTTATAAGTTGAACGGTTGTGAATTAAACCATACTGAAGAGATCATATCTATGTTAGTTACTAATGTTTGTTAGAGCTAGGTGGTCTTTAATTATTAATGAATTTACTTCCTTAATTTGGGGAATTTTTTTATTTAGAATTGGGCTTATTTTTTTAGTTTTAATTTTTTTAAATGGGAGTGATCAAACATATTGAACCACTAAAGACCCATGAAAACATGATATATCTTTCTCCATTTGGAATTGTTCTAGCTTTCCTAAAGTGATATATAGGGAACTCCAAACCGCATACCTCACCATAAATCACAGTGGACTGAGTTACCTCATAGTTTTATGCTATAGTCTTTCACTCTATGTATTGGAGGTCATTATCAAATTCAGTTCCACAAAAAAATCCTTCTACATGAACCATATGTCTATTTCTATGGTACGCACTATGCCAAAATTGTTTTCCCTAATCTATATATGTTCTTGCAGTGTAGAACTATACAATGGTGGAAGACACACTACAGTTGTTTTTTCTCTTAGTGCACCATTATTTCATGTAGAATAACATTGAGTAATGGGATGTTTTATAGAACACCTCAAATCTGTATCCCCTTCCTTACACTGTAGGGCATCCCAAATTTCTATGATTGATTTTTTTCCATATTTTACCTTCTGGTATGTTTTAGATCAACCCCTTTGATTTTTTTCTCCTTGCCTTACTATATAAACCCTTTCCCATTAGTTTGGAATTTGTTCTTGGTGACTTCTGTGAGTTTTTGTGTTCTAGTTGGTGTGGGATCATGGTTCTAGTTGGGATGTTACAAAACATCATTTGAAAATTTTAATCATCAGGTTAATATATTTTAATAACCTCAAATAAAAATGTTATAGATATTATTTCAAAAAGGAGTTATATTTTCTTTTCCATGATAATTCCAATATCCATATTTTTTAAAACCTCAAAAATTATATCCCTATCAATCCCTATTTTAGATAGGACTCCACTATATTTTCTACACAATGAATTTTCTTCCATATTTACCTTCCATGGATGGTAGTATATTGAGAAATCACAATCCTTGTGTACCTAGATCCATCACCTTTTCCCAATTTGATCTATTTCTATAAAAATATATATTTTAGACTCTTATGATATATATATATATGTAAAATATTTTACTATATAGATAAAGTCTCCATATCTTCAAAGAAAATATTATAACTTCCAACTCAAGATCACAAGTTGTATAGTGCTGCTCATGAGAGTTTAATTACCATGAAATATGGAAAATAAATTTATCATTATGTATAAGGATACACCTACGTTCTTTCTAGGATACATAAAAATATATCAAAAATCATTCTATTTCCAAGTTTAATGTTATTATCGAAGCATCTGCCAATCACTTCATTAATTATTCAAATCATTTATAACATTGTATGTGTTAACTTAGTTAATATGTTTTCCAATTTGAAAAAATTTGGAAAATATCGACAAAATTTTCATGACAAACCATCAAACTACATAGCTGGTTTATGTACACTAGTATATTTATTTCCACAACTACCATTTTATTTATAGGAAAAAAGTGAGAATCCATCTTGGAATACAATATAGACATAAAAAGGGAGATTAAACATCTATAGTTTAGACTAGAAAAATTTCCCAAATAAGTATCTTTCTATAAGAGTTCTATGAATGATACACAAGTGTTTCTCACAACCCTCATGGATTTTATAGTGAACCTAGATATCATCAATAAATGATATAAAAAATATCACAACATTCCTTGAAAAATTACATAATCATATCCATAAACAGTGAGGATTCATTAGCTAGTACAAATGGAATTACTTTAAAATCACAATGTGGATTCCTATATTGAAATTCGGTATTTAGAATATCTTCAATATAAAATAACAATTTATAATAGCTAGAATAAATATATAATTTCAAAAAATATTGAACTCTATCAATTAGATCTAATAATTCATCAATGTAGTGTAAAAGATACTTTTTTCATTATAGTAATGTCATTTATTTCCCTATATCTAAAACATAGCCTCATATATCCATCTATCTTATTAATGAAAAGAAAATGGGCTCTCCATATTGAAAAAACATGTCATATAACACTATTATTAATAAAATATTATATTTATTTCTTCAAAAACATAATTTCCAATGGGGATATTCTATATGTATTATTTGAAAATTTTCGTGAATTAGGCATTAAATTAATGGAAACCCCAAATTTGAGATCTAGTGGATGTCTGGGTAATTCCTTAGAATACACATAAATGTTTTGCTATATAATATGCATGTATATAATTTGAATATTACCATTCCCATAAATTGATTGTGTATTCACATCCTCCCCAATAATATCATCTTGAAAATTTACTAGTGGTTGATCCCAAAACGTCCCAGATGATAAATTTCGTCCACTAAATTCAAGGCATTATAAATCTCCATCGTGAATTGTAATCTCTAAATCTTGATAAAAATATTTTTAAAATAATAGTTTTAAGGACAATATATACAGTGGATAATATCAAATTAAACCATAGTTGTCATAATCATGTTTATAAATAGAGTACGTCTATATACAATAATGGGAACATACAATTTCATCCCAGTTAGGGTATGATTTACACTTGGAATCTTGACTAAAATCTCCCTTCTTAAGGTGTCAAGGAAATAGTTAATTTTATTGGAAAAAAGGATGATATAAATTAGTTTGTAGATCCTAAATAAACTAAATAATTATATAAATTTGAGGGTATTATTAATGTACCTACCACCACATCTTTATTAACCTTATCCACATATGTAGTGATATATGTTTTCCCTTCCCCCATTTTATTCTCTTATGGTTTATTCTCTTCATTCATGATACATTTCTTTTAATAATTCCCCATTTATCTATTTTTTAAGCAATAGATAATAGTTTTTTCTCTATTTTCCTTTCATTCATTATCCATATGACCATTATATCAATACTTCCAAAAACACACTTACCCTTCATCCATTTTCCAAGATGTTTAATTCAATAATTTTCACATGATGGAAATTGATCTCTTTCGTTATTTTTTTTTGAATTATTCCTTTTTTCTTGGTTATCAGTCAAACTATTCTTTTTTATTTCCATTTAAGATATAATATCTATAAAATTGTGTTTCTATTTTTATGAAAGATAACAATACTTCATTTTATGAGGAATTTTTTGATAAAACAATTCCCTTCAAAGTAATGGATTAATACCTTCAAATAAGTTTAAAATCCCTCCTTACGTATTACATATATAATATATATGATTCCATTATAGTCATTTAATGGTATCCCCATACTCTGAAACACTCTGTTATTCATTATTCATGAAGTTGCGGGACTTTCTCTTCATTTCAGTTTGTTTCTCGTGAGGAAAATATTTTTAAAAATGTTAAATTAAAAGACCTCCATTACATATATTATATTTCTTCTTCTAAACTTGTATTCTGTATCAATAACTACTTTTTATAGGCATCCCATTTAATAAAATACACTACAAGTATAAAATTTTCCCTTTCATTTCTTCTTAAGGATAGAAATATCATTTCAGGGGACTGAATGCATTTCTCAACTACCATTGGATTATTAGATACAATAAAAGATTTAGGATTTTTCCGTATAATAATATAAAATATAGATAAATTAGTTGGTGTAAAATAATGTTGTTCCATATGAACAAGGTTATTAGTCATAACCTGAATTAGCTACTCTAATATGGACATGATCTTCTCTGTTCCAAACCAGTTTTATTATCTTACACAGTATGAAAATATATTCATTATCCATGAGTATTGATACCATTATTTATACTAGGAAACATTTATAATAAATGTAATAAACTGAATTATCACATGAAATTATAAATTTTAAATCATAGTATTTATTTCATGTAATGATTATCATCAATTAAATATTTTTTCATAGCTAATATGAGAATCCTAAGCATTGTTAATTTGTGTATATCATCAAATTGTAATTTATTTTTAAATCATTAAAAAGGGTTCATAAAGAAAATGTTGATTAACCAAATAATATCTACTAGGAGTTTCAAACCATGTGCACAATAAGGGACCATTAATTGAGCACTAGAATGAGGTCCATTATATACTCAACTAACTATTTTTAAGTTAATTACCCCTTGATGAGTCTAGGATAAAACCAAATCCACTTTTATCATAAAAATGTATTTATTTATAGAAAAACAGCATAATATCAACATTAAAACTACATTATAACATTACCTTATAATTATTCATGTCTTAAAATTCAATCATAGGGTTATGTTCACTGATTAATGTTTTCTTAAATCTATTTACTAAGGATTATAATAAACCATCTCAAATGATTTCTTTAAAAACCCAAACTATAATAATCTGGATTTTTTTTGTACATTATTATATGAGAACTAGATAAAATGGATCACATAATAAAGGATAAATCAGTTAAATATTCTTAAAATACTAGATACATACCTGATTCCAATTTTATATTGTAAATAAAATATAAAAAATACTAAATTTAAATATCATGTATCCCTGAAATAAATCCAATATCTCTTATTCATGTCTTAGGGAAAAGAAAAAAAATGATTTTGTGATCAAATTTCAGTAAATATTTAGTAAAATGTAATCTATCATGAGTGAATAAGGCATAATCAATATTGAAAGGTAAACAACTGAAAATACAGTCTATTTAATCAATAACATAAGCATAAAATTCATTAATGGGTAATATCAAAGAAAAAAATATAATAGATAATAATAATTTAATTCTAAATTATGGAAATATATAATTTTGAACTCCATGAACAAGTCCTTGTGCCATAATATTTTCGAAAATCGGTTGGTATACACCAAAAAATCCAATTAATAAGGCTATCGAACCGGTTTGTCTCATGATACTAATAAATGAATCTATGTGATATCTATAACTATTCCCCAATTGTAACATCTTATCCATTTAATTAATCCTATATTTAATTATCCATTTAATTAATAACCATCATTCCCTATAAAAATATCTTCAATGAGTTTAGAATATGCAATATAAATATTTCCCATGACAATCAAATAAATTTAATAGTAAAAGAACATATGTAGAGATGATATACCATTTAGAAAATAAAAATATCCATTATATAATGAATTTAGATATGTAAGAGAAATATATTATCCAAAAAAGGTGGTCATAAGAAATTGAATGTTTCATGTTAATTTTAGTAACCACAAAATCAATTAATAAATGAGAGATGACCATCAATTCATCAGAAAAGAATATTTGGTAGTCAAGTCAAGTCTTTTGGAAAATAGAATAAAATGAATTAAAAATATTTAAAATAAATTTTCATTAATGAATTTTCTTTATAAAACCAAATAAAACTTACAGAAGATTCTAAATAGTGTAAAATAGTTATGTCAATGTGAAAATATGTTATCATCCAATATATAAAAAATAAACATTCCTTTTGACATTTTGTAAAGTAGGTCAAAAATGAATTATTTATAACAAAATGTAATGATTCAATTAAAACCTTTTAAAAGTCATTGATAATAAAATATTTCATTAATAAATCATATTATAAAATAAAAAATACTTTATAAAACAATTTTGAAAAATATATACATGGATGAAAAATATACTATATCCAAAAGAGGAATAAGATCATCTTTTCTTTTAAAAATTTATTTTCTTTATTCAGGTTATAAATATTGGGAAATATTTAAGAAAACAATTAAAATAATTGAATATATACATTATATGAAAATATATTTAGTTTATGAATGATTTTTATTATATTTCTTCAATAAAAATATTATCAATCACAAAAAACAAGAATTTAAAATAAATTTTTACATCCTGGGTAACTTTAAAATTGTCAATACTTGGTGGATTAAACAAATATTGAAAATTTAATTACAAATAAAAAATATAGATTCATTATATATACATAAAATTGGTATTTTATACATCCCTTGAAATAAAATTGGATCATAATACCAAATTTGTCTCAATGAAGTTGAAACTGAGATAAAATATGTTAACTCACACATCCATTTAGTTGAAAATAAATTAACATCATATATAGTTGTTTTAAACAGGTTATTAATTTTTAAAATAACCATATTAATATTTACAATATCATATATGATCAATTATAACATCCAATGAACAATTTCAGAACAATATATCATTATTATCAACGTTTCAGGTGTTAACTGTTTAGTTATCTCAGTCATGTTTGATCATGTCATTCCTGGTTAATGTGAATAGGTTATAGATTAATCATATATAAAATTAGGTCAATGTTATAAAGATAATATATATATATATATTCCTTATATACATATTTATAATCATCCATGAAAATTTGACATAGAAAATGAATCACATTGCCTTGTAGAGATGGCCGTCAACATCTACACATGAGTGAAGTTATATTTTTTTAATGCCTGGAAGGGTAAGGACTTATATTTTATTAAATTTAGATAATAATAATTAAATTATAAATAAAATATATATTAATTATTTCAATCATTATAACCATCCATGTGAGGTGGTAATGCCAAACAAATTACATCTGGTCACGAGGTGGTTGTCTATTATACACATGAGCAATTGTTTTCTTTCCATTTTTCATGGAAAATGAGATAGATAAATATTTTTACATAAAAATAATAACATATATGTATATTATATATACTAGTGTTTTTATATTGGAACTATTTGGAAATAATTGAATATTGAAAAAGAAGAAGAAAATTGAATGTGTACTGTAAAGATAATTCACTTATCTTTGAAAGAGATCCATTAGGTCTCCATTAAAAGACCATAGAGTTGGTATTTAGGAAAAAAGTAACATATTTAAAGTTTATAACTATGTTTTTGAGATAAATATTTAGGATTTGAACTTGATAAATGAATCAAGATGTTTGAATAAGTGATGGGAGGAGGTCCCCTTTTATAATTGTGGGAGAGGGCACACATGGATTTTTTCAAATGGTTAAAACATATTACTTCCTTACCTAAGAATAATAGCTAAAACATTAATCATATGTGATTTTTATAAGTGATAGTTTCAAAATTAACCATAATAATTGTATTTGGATATGGTTTTAGGTCATTTTGACAATTATCATTTTAGATTAACCCCCGATAAAACCTTTTTAACCTTAAACGTGGTAACAAATTTTCAATGTTTTACAATTCATTAAGAACTAAAATTAATTTAAAAATAAGAAATTATATTATTTATGATTATTAAAAATATTGAATCCATTTTAAAAAATTAAACTTCTATAAGTGTTAGATATTAACATTAAAATAAACATGCAAACGATGATGAAAAAAAAGTTTTCATGAATATCCAATTTTCAAGCATGAGATGATCTTAAATTAACTCTTTAACTAGTAATAATAATTATATTAATTTAAATGTCAATATATATATATATATAATATATAATTTTCATTTATATCATTAATTAGTAGATATTACTTTAATTAATTAAAATGGGAAAACACTAAGTACTTGAAAATAGTTTTCTGAAAAATATCCATGTTTCCTTCTAAATAAACATGTATTTATTTATATCAAATTTATAATGAATATATGGTTAATTAGAAATTTTATATGAAAATATCATAATTAAAATTAGGACTTGTTAAATACTACATTTTCAATTATTCATAAAATTTTACTCCTTTGGTAAAATTTCAAAAATTCATACTATGATTATTTTGACATAGTAAGTTCAAAATCGATTTTTTTAATGAATTATAATTTCTTCCATAAAATATTAAAATTTTAATTTTACTACAGTTTCATAAAAATAATTTTTTTACTTCCTATAATTATATCTTGGGTGTTACACATGATTTTTTATTTGACATCACCTATAGTGAGAGGAATTTTTATGAGACTTTGTATGACCCATGGTATTAGGAAATACCCTATGGTAAAGGGTGGAGGTACGTGATTGGATTTGGGATTGGGAATTATAATAGATCCCTGCCTTGAGATAAAGGAAATTGTAGTTGACTTAGATGTAGGGTTGTATCGTGAGATAAAAGGAATTGGTTTGGGTCCTATGATGAGAAGAAATATTCAACATGAATTGGTCGAAGTATTTGATGTTAGGAATCATAGTAGCATGGTTAGACAGCTATGATGATGGTGTCATCTATCATGAATCGCACATTAATAATATATTATTTACCTAACCATTCACAATAGTGGTACAATATACAGTTGATCTCTCAAGGAATGCATTTACAAACAAGTAATTTATATTATCAATAATTATTATTATAATATACTACTAATAAAATAACAAATAAAAAATTTATCTGAGTATAAAACCTTGCATAACCTCTCCTCTACCATAAAAAATCATTTTTATACTCCAATAGAAAAGGAAAATATATTAAATATTCTCTCCCAATATCCTTACATATACTAAAAAATAATATGTACCAGCCATAATTATTATGCATATGAAAAATATATATTGAATTTTTCTTCGCATCATTCAAAAATTATAAAAATTCATATGTACCATCTTAGCCAAATTTTTTCTTACGCATCCCAAAAGTTCATCTATTTCAACATAAAGATGTTAAATATTTTTTTTACTCTTCCACTTCTGATAATTCTTCTATATAAACAAAGGAACAAAACCATTTTTATTCATAGGAGAAGACAAATATAGTACATAACATATAAATATATTATATAATACTTATAAAGGTAGTATATAGACAAATTTTTTGTTTCCTTATTACTTTTATCATGTATTGACTATGTATCTAATGCATCTTATTACTTTTCCTAATTATTTAGTTATTTTTCTAAAATATAATTGCAATGTTTTGGTAAAACCTTACTTTTACAAATTCACACTTCAAAAATATACATCTTATGGACTTCATTCATTTGTAGGAATATAAATTTAAGAAGTTATTAAATCCAAACATTTTATTAGCTTCTAGATTAACCAACTATCATTCTGATTAACTTTAATAACATACAAACACAAATAATAAATGTAGTCATTATTCTAATAATTCTAAAAATAAATAAAATAATTTAAAATAAATATCTTACCAATTTTTAGATTAAATCATAAAATATGACTATAGTCAAAATGTTTGATTATTACCATAAAATATAGAAATGGTTGGGATATTATTAAAGAGTTTAAATTTAAAAATAATAAAAATAAGGGCTCTATCACTCCTCTACAATTATCTTTGTACATTTCTAACCATTCATCTAAGACCAAGGTCAAAACATATTTACCAATAAAATGTTGTAAATAATTTTCAATTCCCACTTCCATAGAAATATCATTCTTCCCATATGTATCTCAACACACTAACTCTTCACTTATCCGAAAAATTCCTTCAATATCTTATTAAAAATCATGTAATGTTTTACCAACCTTCCAAAAAGTATATTTCTCTTAACTCAAGGTGTAATATGATAGTGAATTTTTCATTTTGAAGAACACACATGATTGATGGGTTTAATTTGATCAAATAATTATCATTATTAGAGAAAGGACACCCAAAATTGGTTATTGATTTTAAAAAATTAAAATACACAAAATACAGTAAAATAAATCATACATGATTTAGTGATTTAGTAGCGTTCTTCTACCTTAGTACTGGGGATACTCTTGACAAAGAACAAAAATATATCAGAAAAAACAATTTACCTCTGAGGGGAATACATTAGTTGCTAAATTAAAATCTCTATTAGAGGATCCTGAAAGCTCTTGAAGGTGTGCTAGAAAATTCATATGGAGATATGACTGAGGTTTTCAAGAGACACCACTTATAGAATTTTTTTCATGAAATTAATGATCAACAATATATTTGAACGAATGTGAACTATCCAAAAATATGAATGAGAAGAACCTATTCATGTTTCATAAGAGACATGGATATAATTGTTAGGTATTATCAAATAATTCCCCTAATATGAACCTCGTTAATGTATATAAAAATATTCATCAATCATCATGCAAAGCCTTTAATCAATCATTAATGAATTAATTATATTTAAACCATTTGAAAGTGTCATTATTATTATGTGAGATTAAAATTAGGTCTGGATGAATTTTTGCGTCAAACTGCATGAAACCAATCCACATGTACATATGCATCTCATCCATATATTACGTGCATCTCATGAATATATTAAATGCATCATAATCATAGTAATATACATGTATCACAAGCCTGTATATTATGTTTACTATTTATAAACATACATACATAGTAATATATATCGTATATTAACATTCTATATATATACTAAAAATAGATTTAACATATATATGTATTGAAAGTCCATTCATCATATGCGTGTATATTTTAGTGAACCACAAAAAATATCATAGTCTTACTAAAATCTATTTGAGAATTATTTTCAAACGCCACAACTTTTATTCAATATATGGAAACTGTTTTGGATGTGGTTTCATCAACATCCATACATTTTAGAAAAAACATATCTCCCAAATTTTATCCTTATTCAGTGGACTAACTGTGTGACCCTATGCCCGTTATAAGTATAGAAAACAAATATTAGACCCATATTTCATATATATAAGTAAAGAACAACCACTATTAAAGAATCATTGTTTCTGAAGAACCTATGGGGATGAGATGGATCATAATAAAACATACTCAAATCTCTATACAAACATTTACCCCACTAAATGTATCATATAAATCAAATATTTACTTATATAATCCATTTTTTCATGATAGAAATTGACTAATAGAAATGGAAACATGTCAGTCAAGTATAAGTCATTTCATAATTTTCATTAGTATTTGAAGCAAACTATCCAATTTGATGAATACATACCAGGTCATTTATCTATAGATGAACACAATATATGTCTCTCATCCACATATGTGAAAAAATCATATGGGACTCAAATTTTCATGACCAAAAAATTTCTTAGTGTAATTTTGCAAGGGAAAAACTTCTTCAATCTCGGAACAAGTATACAAACCCCATTATGGTTACACACCAACAAAAAACAAGATCAACAACAAACCCAACAATACCCTGAAAAACTATTTTTTTTTTATTTTGACTTATGTAATTAGGGTTTCAAATTTTGATGGTTTCAATACTTGGTATCTCACCAAACTTAGGTAAGAAGTATTAATTATAATACTAAAAATATTAATATATCATTTACTATATGATATTCCATGATATATACTTTAGGAGGTAAATCAATGTAATAAGTATCTAAATATTTTCTTATTAATCTATTCTTCTTAATTAATATATAACCCTTTGAAATGAGTAAAATAATCTATTTGATCTAATATTAACATTTCATTAAAAACCAAAATAATCTGTAATAATACTTTGATAGGGATAACTCAATGTCAAACTTTGAGTGGATCATATCATATAGCTGTTTATAATAATAAACTTCCATCACACATGAATGAATGGCAATTTTAGATTTCCTGTATTACAATATTAAGATATATTATAAAAAATTTAAATCAATCTATCACTTAACATATAAAAAAATATTCTATGTGAACCTGATGCTTCAATTGTGATAATATATTTTTTAATTCATTACATAAATATGTAATTCATGTCACATATCAATGTGACCATCTAATAAAATAATCTCACTAATAACTTTGAATGAGTAATATATATCATGTAATACAGTTTGAATGATAATCAGACTAAGGAATCATATAATTAACAATCAAGTGCTTAAACATATTATATCTCTATAACATCATAACATCTATATTATAACAACATTAGTTTTTCAAAATTATTATTTTTTCAGATAAATTAAATTTCATTGATTTCTTGTGTTACACGGAACTCCATTTTTCTCTTGCGTTAGGCACAACAATGTGTTTCAATAAAATAGTGATATATTTTTTATAGTTCTCAAACCCAACCATTATAAAATAATCTTTAAAAATATTAATATGAATATTAATTACTAATTGATAAATATTATGTATAATTGTTTTACATAAATTTAAAATATTGAAAAAAATTCCAATTTTTTCAATAAAATATTTATATGTTATGAAAATAATTTCAAAAAGGTAGTTTATTTATTTATTTTTGTGAAAAATAATATTTTTTTTGAATATTTTTGAAAATTTCTTTAATAAAATAAACGTTTTTTGAAATAATCATATTAAAATTGACATAGAATAAATTTTATAGAATTTTCTAAAAATAATAATTTTTTTATGAATATTAAAAAATACTAAATTTTAATTCAAAAATACATTTCTAAATTAAAATTAGTTAAATTGTAAATCTATTTATCCAATTTATTCCATTGGAATCATGTTCTTATGATATTTTGATTTAAAATCATTGTTACCTGTTGATATTTTTCACTTTGAAAATTGCTTTTTCCTCACGTCTGCGGCATTAATTTTAAATTAAATATTTCCAATTATGTGAATGAAATTTAAAATATAGATTAATTATTTGGTATAATAAATATTTATATTATATAATATTTTATTTTTTAATTTCATAATTAAAGTAATAGAAAAATAAATAATTTTTTACTATGTTTAAGGTTATAATGGGAATATTGGGGGTTAAACAAAAATGATAAGGTCAAAAGTGACCCAAAACATGTCCAAATCTTATTGGAAGGCCGTATTTCCCTATTATATTTCTCATTTACTAAAACAGGTTCAATTGGATGATTTTTAAATGTTAATTACATTATCATTTTGGATTCTTCTGGTAAATTTTCATGTAGTTTCAATGTGTTTTCCTTTCCACCACTTATAAACAGACACCCCTATCGTATATTATCGATAGCATAAAAACATTTTGGTTAAGAAAATAAATCACATAAAAAATTCCATCACATCATCTTTGATGTCCTATTTTGGTCATAAAACCAACATAGGAATGCATTTGGGGAATACCTAAGGAGGTTACCTGAAGAAGAGGCTATGTTCTCCAACGAGCATTTTTAATTTATTCTTTCCTCTACCCCTTTAAATTATTACTAACTCATGTTGAGATAATAAAATAGGTATCTTAAATATATTTTTATTTTTTTATGTTAATGTAATTTTCTATAATAATCTCCACTTCCATAAAATGGGTTATGAAATCTTCATTTATGTATACGAGGGACTACCACCTTGCGATTTGATGTCATCTGTTATTCCATTACCTCCTCCTATAGATTGTAATTTTGATGGATTAAATGATTATATAGGATATATATTATATTTTTATAATTTTTTAATTATTATATCACACATACCATCATTTTTTCTATTTAGTGGGAATACGATAATGTTGCACATGTGTACGACAGACTACCGCCTCACAAAGTGGTGTGATTCCCTCACGCATTAAATGGAAGGTAATAAGGATGATTTTAATGAACATATGTGAAATAGATAACATAAACATGATTTTTAATTTTAATATATTAATTTTGTTTCTTTCTTTCAATCTGTTGAGAGAATGAGATCAATGTTCTTATATACGTACTGTCTATTGTCTCTATGAATGGTGTATTTTATAATCTATCAATTAATATTATGTATTAATATAAAATAATATATATTGAATATATATTATATTTATATATTTATTTATATTATTGAGGTTATGGAACCGTGATTAATGTAATATTTTAAAAAATAACAAATAGATACATTCAAAAGAAACAAAGAAGTCATTTTCTGAAACACAACTATAACATGGGATTCGTAATAAACATGTAATAAATGGTGAGAAGAAAATAATTTATGGTATTAAATATATATTTATGGTTATTTTTCATATTTATAATAATCATATATTTATTATAATTTAGGTTTTAACATTTATGAAAATATTCAACAATTATGATTGGTGTTTTTGTCTCATTTTTCATTCTTTGAGGCATATGTTATGAAATAAACATATCATATCTTATGAGTTTTATATAAAACAAAGTGGTAAGGGTTTATGATGCAATATCATCATCTATTGGGATTTTATATGTTTATGGACTTGATGATGAAATATTATTATTGATATCTCATGAAACTCATGAATTTTATTATCATATATTTATTTTAATATAATAAAAGTTTTCCATTCATTTTACACTCTATTTTTACTCATAATTAAAAAAAATTAATGTAAACCCAATTTATTTCTCTCTTTGGTCAAAAAACCTTTTTTATCCCATATCCATGCTCTCTTAAAATGTCTTCAATTTTTTTAAAATTACCATGATTATTTTTTAAAGACATTATAACCAATTTTGTAAATCATAAAAAATGTTTTAAAATTAATCTTCATAAATTTTTCGAAATCAATGTCTTTTTGATTTCAATGAAAATATGAATGGAATATATTTTTAACTGATACGACATTAATGGTATTTAATTACTTTAGGAAGAATCATTGTTTTAATGATTTATTCATGGGTTTCAATGAATATTTTCAAATAATTTTTTTTTTAAAAATTAATGTTTTAATTTTTTTTTCAAAGTGGAAATGAAATATTAGTTATGAAACGTTCAAAATGATTTTTGTTGCAATATAATTTTCCATCTAAGATGACATCCTTTGATGTTACATATTCTTCTCTGGGGATATTATCCAAGGACAATGTTCTTATTATTTCCCTAAATGGTTTACTTTTATGTTGAAAATATGTTCATGAAACCCACATTCATTCCATGGGTTATTTTATTATGGAATAAAAATAATGATTAAGAAAACTATATATTTCAACAAGTTATTCTATGATGAAATATTAAATGAAACGCATTTAATTTTATGGAATATGATATGATGACTCTTATATGAGATGTTTTAACTCATGTTTATGGATTATTTGATGGATAAGACCTATAACTCTGTCCAATTCATTGGGTAATGATTAATGTTATATGAGCTAAAAGGGTACACGGTGGGTTTTCCTAATCCTAAAATTGGGTACTCTGAAGTTTATCCCAAGCATGAAAGAGGGTACGAACAAGGTTATCCAAATCCCAAATTATTTACATGGGTGGTCATTGAATGTTTTAGATGTTAAGAATGTATGGGTTGGAAAAAATTATATAACATTTTCTATTATTATATATATTTCCCAAATTTGTTACTTGTACAAATGTTATGCTGTCATGAATCATATTCTTAAACCTGTTATGATTCATATCTTATAAACACCAATGATTTATTTTTTTACTCATTTTTATGATCTATGAAATTTATGTTATGGTTTTCCTAAGTTATTATGATGTTCTCATACCCATATATTCATGTTATATTGATATCTCAAGTTTTTACCCTTACTAAGCATATAATATCACCCTTTCTTATGTATCCTTTCTCAATAATATGAATAAAGGTATTATTTATGATATATCTAATAATAGTTATTATTATGAATAACATAGTGAGAGATGGAAGAGCTCACTTTTCAACCAGTTGTTTGTCTTTCCATGTTTCCAAAAAAAATATACATTTATGATTATCATGCATGTGATTATGTAATATAATTAATATTTATCTTATAAGTTGTAATAATTATGTAATAGAATCCTAGGTTTCTATAGTTGGTTTTTGAGGACAGGTTTAGTTAACCATTGGAAATTAAGATGAGTAATATTTTGTGAGATCCATATAGACATATCTAATGACAAGTATAAGGATGAGTGAATATATAGTAAAGTGTCCCTAAATTTTGTTAAAGGATAGAGTTAGTGGTTTACAACAAATTAAATCCCTTTCTAGATACTATAAGTGGATTTGGATCTAACACAATGGCACCTAGGTGTAATAAATCAAAAAAGGGAACATTGAGCTGGACTCGATCGTCACATTGTGCATGACAACAAGCATTTATACACATCTTGTTTAACAATCATAGGGGATATTATTTTGAAATTAAAAAACTCATTATAAATAATCATAAAGTTTTTAAATATATTATGATAATGAGTAAACTAGGATAAGCCTAAATTTTCATATAAGGTGTCATCATGTCTATATCCTATATGTAAATTTTCATGATTAAATAGTTCCCATCAATATTTATTGATTCTTACAATATGATGTTTAGTTTTAGTCAATGTATAATTCTTGAAGTAAATGTATGAATGCTGAGTGTGATAGAAAATGCAATGATTTTCAACCTGAGAATCTAAAAATTATGGGATCCAAGATTCAAAATCTCATAGTTAGGCTCAAATAACATTCTAAATACATGAATCATGATAAACCTCCAAGTGTGGAATTAAGGTAATAATCCTATGTTGATTCCATTATGAGGAAACATCCACCTTCCTTGATTGGATCCACTATTATGATAGGTTTTTAGAAATGGAACAATATTACTAAAAAAATATTTTCAATTCTCAAATGTTTGGAACATGAAAAAGAATTTTTTATTATCTATCTTTTTTATGGATAAGTGTATAATTAGTGGAATATAATTAATAATAAAAGTTAATAAGATGTAATCTAATCCATGGATTGAGATTAAACCAATAATTTTATTTCAATAAGTACTTTCCTTATATTCTTCATACAAAATAGAGAAGGAATTCCTTGAGATAAAACAAAAGGATGACTAATATGTTGATACCTATGAGGAAAATTTTACAAGAGTTGGTATATATTTATCTTGAATAATTATCCATCATGAAAGTAAGTTTTATCGATTTTTTGGTTGCTTAAAACTGATTCTCCAAAGGGCGTTCTCCATAAGGGACTTTGGTAGCTATGGAGAAATTATTTGTTTTCATATAAAGGTCCAAATGGATATTGTAGTGACTTATCAGTCAAATGGGTTTGATATGAAAATTAGGATATAATTGAAATGAACTGTAAAAACAATTGAGTGAAGAAGATTATATTTTATTCAAGATCAATGTTTGTAAAGAAACATTGAAGATATTTTGAAAACTAAATATTTTAAATGTGTGAAAGAAATTCCTCGAGTAGTGAAATGATGGTGTGATGGGAATAAGTAAGTTAATTTCACAAATAAAGAGGAAACTCTACATAATTTACCACCCAATCCCCTATGTTTTAACTAAATGAAGTTTTGGATTTATGTTTAAATGTTCCAAAATTGTAGGGTTGATGAAAATGATCAATTTCAACAAACATTTATGTCTATGTACAAGGGGAAATGTCATGCAATGATACTTTCTAGGGAGGGGTGAAATAATGACGCAGTGGAAGATACACTTACAATCCACTCTATAACTGTTAATGTATTAATTTACTATATATATACACATTATTTTATATCTTATGAATTTTATATGGGTATCCAGATTCCACCCAAATGATTAATACTAGAATTAGAGGTTAAAACCCCTAATGGTATGATGATCAAATCTCAAATATGTGATTCCTCTCTAGTTGAAATGTATGGGAATGTGCATCATGAAAATATTTTCATTCTTTCTCCTGTTGAATATGATATTACCTTAGGCATGGATTGGATTTCATTACCAAAATCCCACATCAGTTTTCATGGAAGGGATGTTATTTTAGATACTCCAAACCAACCAATAATGTTCTATCAATTTGATGATAATTATTAACTTCTAATGGATATCACATTCATTGTATGGGTCTAGATTCCCATTTATAAGGTTTTTTATCTCATATGGTCAGGGAGAAACATTACATCATTGATATTCATATCTTTTAGGAATTTTTTCATTTCTTTCCAAAACAGTTACCCAGCCTTCCACCAAAATCCGATGTTGAGTTTTCAATAGTACTCATACCTAGAAAGACACAAATTTTAAAAACTCCCTATATAATATATCTTATTAGTCAAAGGATATAAAAGTGAAACTCCAAGAGAAACATAAAAAGTTATTCATTCATCCTATTGTTTCACCATGGGGTGAACCAATTGTTTTTATTAAAAATAAAGATGTATTGACTTAAATCTTCATTGATCATCAGAAGATGAAAAATTATCAATCAATAAAAAGTATCATATACCATATATTGGTGATATATTTGATCAACTCTCTAGAGATCAATACAATTCCATGATTTAACATCATTCTATATATCATAAATTGTGGTTAACGAAGGAGGATATATGAAAGAGATGATTCTGTACAAGATATGGACAATATGAATATATAATACTTCCATTCGCTCATTCTAATTCCCCCAATATCTTTATTTATTTAAGGAATTGAGTCTATTGAGATATCCTTGATCAATTTGTGGTAGTATTTATACATGATATACTTATATATTATAATATTGGGGAATATTATTAATATTCAATTATAATTGTACTAAATATCCTATGGAAGGATAAACTAAATGAAAATTTTACAAATTGTGAATTTTTGATAACAAAGGTTTCATTTTATGGTCATAAAATCTTGTGGGAATATGTATATGTAGATCCATTAAAGACAAAGGATATTTAATGATGGTCTAGACCATACATGGTGACTCAGATCCATAGTTTTCTTTTTTTTTTTCTATATAAATCTTATTGATTTTTTTATAATTTCCCAAAAATATGTAATAAAATCACCAATTAAACTCATAATGGGGGAAAGTTCCTCTGGACATATGAATGTGAGAAAAATTTGAAGGAACTAAAGAGAAGATTAATCAGTGAAACTATGCATCCATTACCCTACAATGGAGGATTGTTTTTAGTATATAGTGATGCATCTACTAATGGACTATACTGTCTTATTATGAATAATTTCATGGTTATAGCTTCTGCCTCACAAAAATTGAATGTTCTTGAGAAAATTTACCCAAATTAGGTATTGGATTTAGCTATGATAATGTATGAATTAATGATAAGGAGGAAAAATATTTGTGGTGAAAATAATGATATATATAATGATATAAAATGTATAAAGTAGATATTCACAATGAAGGGGTTAAATATGAATCATAGGAGATGGCTATATTTGATTAAATATTATGAGTTCTCAATACATTACCAACCTAGGAATGAAAACTAGGTGGACGATTCCTTGACTCAAAAGGATCATGCTATCTTATCCATTATTAGGATAAAAAAATATAATATTTCATGATTTTTAAAGGATGAATCTAGAAATATTTCATTAAGCATAGAAATTTTATGTTTATCAATTTAATGTTCAAAAATAATTCCAATTAATGATTAATGTTGTATAGAAGGAATATGCAGACCTATCGATGAAGGTTAGAAATATTCTTGATTTTAACCATGATCATGATGGAATGATATGGTTTAAGAACAGTGTATTTGTTACATCCATTTCAGATTAATAGAAAGAGTTATTGGAGGAGGATCATATTTATTCATGATCAATTCATACTAGAAGTGAAAATATGTATACATATATCGAAGAATAATTTTAGTGGGATGGAATGAAGAGAAATATCATAGAATGTTCATCTTAGTTCTTGGTATGTCAGTACGTTAAAGCTGAGAGAGAAAAATGAAAAGGGGGGTTTTATATCTATTATAAATACCATAATATAAATGAGACAACATCACCATGTATTTTGTCATTGAACTACTCCAAATGTCTAAAGGGAATAATGAAAATGGGTTGTAGTTGACCACATTACTAATTCATCACACATTATTACTATCAAATAAGGCTTCTCTCAAGATCAACTTTCTAAGATATACATTACATAAGTGGAATGTTTTCTGGGAGTATAACATTTCATTGTGTTTGGTTGGGATCCTAACTTTAAATCATTTTTATAGTGAAGTATTTAGTAATATCTTTACATAATGTTTAGTTTTTACACTGTGTATCCTCCCCAGATCGATGGTCATTCTGGGAGAATAGTTCAAATCCAAGATGATATGATGAGGTATTATTCTTTGGATCATCCTTGTGAATCCATCTATAGAAGGATATAAAGATATAGAACATGATATAAAGAAGTTTGAAAGAGAAACCTATCAGGAATTGAGATAGATGAAGATGTGTAAGAGAAGGTTAGAGGCATTCAACAACACATTAAGGTAGCTTAGAATCGACATAAAATTTGTGTCGATAATCATCTGAGTGGTCTAGAATTTCATGTTGGCGAGAAGGTGAATCTAAAAATTTGTCCTTGGAATATGAATATGAGATTATGAAATAAGAGGAAATTAATCCCTAGGTCTGTTAGTAACGTGGAAATTCATGATCATATTGAGACGGAAGCCTATAGGTTAGAACTTCCACAAAACCTATATTAATTTCATGATGTGTTTAACATATCTCTCTTGAGAAATTAGATATATGATCCTTCAAATGTACTGAAACTAGTGGTTGTACCAATAGAGGAATATCATTCTTATTAGAAAAAATCAATTGAGATTCTAGAACATACCAAGAAAATTCTATGAAATGATACCACTTACCGTGTCAATGTTTTTTGGTGCAACTACCTATTTGAGGATACTACATGGGAATATAAGGAAATGATTAGGTATAAGTCCTCATTATTTTTCATCAAATTGGTGAATTTTAAGTGATAAATTCATTTTAAGTGGGGTAGAATGTAACACCCTATTTTTTTATAAGTTATTATCTCAAGTAAATTAAATTTCATGATTTACTGTATTACATGCAACAATGTGTTTAGTTTGTGTTAGATGTAACATTGAGTTTTAAACAAACAATGATATAATATTAATATTATTCAAGAATGACCATTATAAAATAGCCGTTAAATATATAAATATTAATAGTAAAAACCACATATTAAATATTGTGTATAATGGTTTTATATAACAAAAACAAATTGATTAAAAGTACTTTACTTTTCAGTAAAATGGTTAAATGTTTTGAAGAAACTATTTTCTCAAAAAAAAAAAAATTATTTTTGGGAAAAATAATAAAAATAATTTTCTCAATTATTTTAAAAATGGATTTCATAAAATAAAATATATATTTTAAATCATCATAACACAATTCAGTTAGGGTGAAGTTTTTTAATGAATAGTGAAAAATACTGAATTCTAACTAAAAAAATATTTTTCATTTATATTATTTATAAAGATAAATTAAAATTTATTTTGACATAAAGTAAATATTGTTCAATTATATATCTATGAATCCAATTTAGGTCATTAGAATAATTTTCATATATAATTTTGATATGAAAACCATGTTATATTTTTTTCTTTTTCTTTTTGAAAACCCGCTTTGTCATCGCATATGTTGAACTAATTTTTATTTAGGATTTCCCAATTTTATTAATGGAATTTTTAAAAATGGATTTTATATTTGGAATCAAAATAATTTATATTATCTAATACAGTAAACTTAAATTTTCACCAAAATTAATAGTAAAAATATTAAAAATTATTTACTACAGTTATAGTAAAAATGGGCTCACTAAGGGGGGATAAACTAAAATTATATGTCTTAAAAATGACAAAACACTTTCCTAAATCCTATTTTATGGAAATATTTTATATTATACCTCCCAATATCGAATATTGTTTCATTTTGAATCTTTTTTCATATGAATGACTTCATCATTTTGGATTATTTTGGGAAATTTTCAGGTAGTTTCCATGTGTGTTCCTTCCACCCACATATAAAAAGAAGCCCACTCTACCCACTTATTGATAAATTAAACCTATTTTGGTTAGTCCATGATTACTCAAATCACTTGAAAAATTACCTTATATAATCCTAGAAGTCTTATTATGGGCATAATGCAATCCTATGAAGGATTTAATTGTGCAAACCTAACGAGGTTTCCTGAAGAAGAGGTAATTTTATTCAATGAGATTTTTTATTATTGTTTTTCGTCAAAATCCTTAAATTATTATAAAAAAAGGATCAAATAATAACCTTTGGAGCCAAAATATAATAATATGTTGTTATGTTATGTTAATTACCTACAATAATCTCCACTTACATCAAATGGGTTATGAAATCATTATTTTTGTGTACGGGTGACTACAGCCTCGTGAATCGATGTCATTCATTTTTTCATTACAATCACAACCCCCTCACCCCAAATATATCTCTCTTGTGAAGACAATGAATAATGGAAGATAATGAACCTCGAGTACCACCTCTTAGAGGCCCTAGGTTGGAATCTAGAACGAAGGGTGTATAAATATCACAATATGGTAGGCATTACCATTCATAAGAAACAAGATCAGGAGATAAAAAGAATCATTTAAAAAAACTAGATACAATATATAACGAAATATAGAAATCATCCCACATGCATGTATAAATTATAATTGATACAAATAAAATAATGTCTCTAATGTAAATACCCAAAAGTAAAGAAAAAGAAGATAACCATCAATTGTTCAATGGCCCAAGCTAGTAATGGTCATCACGGTCCACAATATCATCCTAAAAACCTGAAAATATATTTATATAGATAGGGTGAGAAGAAATGTATACATAGTTGGAAAGCCAAAGTCTCTCGTGCACATGTGAATTAAGCATACTAATGACACTTTGAGAAAACAACAGAACCAAACAACAACTATTAAGGTATACTTACCATCCCAACCTCACAAAGGCATGTACACAAAGTATCACAATTCAAGTAGTAAAATATAATGTAAAGAAAATCGGTGATAGTGTAGCCCATACCACTTTCTCCTGGTATTTAACTCTCACGCAATTTCATACGTCTTGGAACTCCCATCCCTTCCTTATACCACATCACATCCCGCTCTCACACACCTGGGCCTCACAACACATCCCACCCGCTCACACATGGGCCTCAAAGCACATCACATAACATCACTTCTCATCCCTATGAAACATGAGAAATCACATATAACATATCATCCCAAATACACGTGGGTAACCACATATCACATCTCACTTGAAGAATCCTCGACAACATAACACCTTTCTTGCAAACACATGGGGTATCACATCTCTCTTGAAAACTCCTAGGCCATCACAACCAACATCTAGATCACTAACATACCTCCAACCATCACATAATGTGCCATATCTACCTCACCTAGAAGATAGAGTGGAAAAGCGCATGTACCTATCCATCTGTACTCCTTACCGAATGCCTGAAAAAACACCCCCACGTGACTATACAGGTGTTCAACACATAGTACTCAAATTTGGTGGGGAGAGTATAAAAACACCACAAAGTAAAATGTATACAAATGTACAGGGGAAAGAACCCAATAACAACCAAGGGGTTTAAAAATGAAAAACCATATCACAACACTGTCATCTTTTTTTCTTCCTCTACACGTACAACACCCCACAACAAGCTAAAAATCACATTTAAAATTTACAACCAATTACATTTAACCACTTCCATTATATTATTCAAATCAACCAATGTATTTCCAAAGTTTAGAAAATGATTATTCATTTATCTAGTCACTACTTGGGAAGCTAATTGGATCAACACAAATCAAGAAACATAGTAAATTCCATTCATGGGGTGAAGTGACCTAGAAAATAAACACATTTCAAATTAATAAAACATCATACCATGACCTCAATATATGGGGTGATGCATTTTATATGTTATCAATGAAATGAATAAAAAAAATTACCCCTAAAAATCACATCTTTCCTTCTTCAAACTCACCCCATGCAAATCATTTCAATAGATACAACCCTTAGTTCATAACCATTACCACCACCCCATCACCCCACATACTAAGGCAAACATATTTTCATATTTTATAAGATATCTCTTATTTAATTCCACTTTTTAATTTTGCGTGTTATCATAGAAACTATTTGATCCTGGGGTATCCATTTATTACCAAATGTATGTGGTTAACCAATTTTTATATATAAGAATTCAGTAGGAACCAAAAAACAAGCATTACATAAACCATCCAGTGCCCAATCAAAGACCCCAAATAGCCACAATGTTGATAGGTCAGTTATCTTATACAAATTACAATATCAATAATAAAAATAACTTAATAAGAGCATGTTTCACATTCCCTATCCCCTGTATATTTATTTTTAAACCAATTATATTATCTTTATTAATAAGGAATCAACTATATTTTCAGGGAAAGACATATATATACTAATCCATCATGATGGAAAATTAAAAAATATATAGAAAATCCTACATGGAATAAGAACGATCGACACTGCCTAGTTTTTCCAAAATCAAGGGTGTATGTACAATAGGTTACCCTCTAGGGAATCATTAACCAATTGTCTCATCTAGGCCACATGAATCCTATGGGAAGATGGATTTGGCCCATCCCATGGAATGATTAACCAAGAAGTAATAAACAAGGGGAATGATATCTCGGATTTAGGATGATCTGATCCAAGTCACTAGATTATATACAGTTTTCATTTTCCATTGAAGGGATATATGACCATGACCACATGTTTTGACAATTTTAATGCCAACATATTATTAGGGAATTAAAGATATAATTTATGGAATTTGAATCTTTCTCAGAACCTTTTAAATATGGAATTAAAATCATTTTACTTCAAAAATAATACATCAATAGATAAAACTGGAATAATAGGGAACACCACTCATGAGGCACTACCAACAAGGGGATGTTGGACGAGGCACCGCTTGTGAGACGCCACCGGAAGAGCCACTATCGAATGAGTGACCACCAACGAGCGAGCTCTTATGAGCGACTGTCAGCCAGACATCGCCTGGGTGAGACACCTCCAAGGAGCCACCGCCAGGGTGATACACTTCTAGTGTAATATACTATCAGGGTAAGACACTGCCGGTAAGCCACTATCTGCAAGACACCACCAGGGTGAGATAATGTCAATGAGGTTCTGCCAATGTGTGACATCGCTAGAATGAAACACCTTTGGGATGAGGCACCATTGTAAAAAAATGTAAAACTAGTATTTTTGAAAATTATTGAAATTACCCACTATTGGAACATGTCACCTATCCGAAAAACACCATAGTTCCCCTAGGCACCTCAAACACATAATTTTCTACAAGGTAATGGGATTGAAATGTCAGTTCCATTACAATTACCACGTCTCATGTTTAGTTATAATTATAGATTAAATTTTTATATATTATATTTATGATATTAATATACCTTTTGATTTATTATATTAGACACACCATTATAAATTCCATTATTTTGGAATATAATATTGTCACTCATGAGTATGGTGGACTACTACCTTGTGATGTGAAGTGATTCAATTCACGGTTTACATGGATGGTAATAAGTAATTATTTAATAAACATATGTGATATATATAAAATAAAAGTTATTATGTAATGGAAAATATTATTAACTTTATTTATTTAAATATGTAGGTAAAATGGAAACAACATTTATGCGTACGTACTATAATATCCCGACCCTGGAGCCATTAAACTAGTGCATTGAGCCAGACCATCACATGAATTCAAGCATGCCTCACCTTATGAATGAAGATTATGACTAGTAGCAGGGGTCGGATATTCCATGTGAGGAAACTATTCCCTCGTAACTAGAGTAGGCTACAATAGTTAACAATAGAAATAGTGGAAACAATATAAAATAATCAATAAAAATGCATAGCCAATCATCTATCAAAACTAGGTATAACCCCAAATCAACATTAACCATGTCAGGTCAAGCTATTATTTCAAAATTATGGAACCCCTAAATAAAGAAAACCAGTTGAACTCATAATGTGGTCCTCACTGCATGTACATACCCTCTTCCTTGCATATCCGAAGCCCGACTCAACACCCTAGAACTGGGTCCTTTCCCTTATCCGAACCTACAATAATGAGTTTTTCTCAGGTATCCAATAATAGCCCAAGTATGGTGAGAGTACAACAATGTAGGCCCACACCAACAGTGTCTACAAAATATCCAGGCTAAACAAATACTTTATGAAACAATGAAGTAAATGGTAAGATAATGGACCATACAACTCGGGTGCCATTAGATTACCATGTAAACTTAAACTGTTTCTATCTTTATTATAATTTTCATCTCTTATACCATCCTAATTACTTAATCACTTTTCATCATGTGTCCCATTGATTTGGCATATACATCCTCTACAAATGGATCCAAGATAATTAATCACTATGCACAAGGGAATGAGTCAAGTCCCTATCTCTCAAGGGATAAACTTTTCATAAAAAATAAATCACACTCACCTTGGATCCTAAGTCTGGGTAATTTCTTCAAATAAAACCATTATGGGTATAAAGAATCGGTCTTACATCCTAACTGATGTGTTTCTAGGTGGGGTTAGAGCATTATTCCAACCCAACCCATGGTAGGAGCCTTAATCCATTATCCAACCACCAAGCCATGTACACATGCTTATTTATACATTCACCACACACATACCATATCACAACCAAATGCAACCAATGAAAATAGAAATCACATTCCATAAACATCAACATGGGAATTAATACTAATCCATAACCTATGAACACATTCTACATTTACATTTCATAGCTATTTATCTGAGTTCCCATTCTCATGGATTGACCCATTATGTATATTCACCAATCCCAAACATTAGCCAATATTCATCCATACAATACATTAGCCCATTTATCCCATTCATCATTCCACAAACATTTACCCACTTCTGAATTTAATGTAAAATTATTATATCACACAGAAAAAACAGTATATTACATTCAAATCATTTGGTATACCCCAAAACATCATATGTGTTAACCCATTAAGCACATTTATCAATTCCAATAGGTTAACTTATTTTAAATATTCATTAATTCCCATATGAAATCTTATTTGATGTATTTCTAAATTCTCAATCAGTTACCCATTTAACAAGTTCACCATTTTAATATTCACAAACACTTTTAATTATTTCTAACACAATCCATAAGCCATTTACAACAAACTCAATTAACCAAAATGACACATTTATTATCCATAACCCTTATATCATGAACCAATGACCCTTTTTCACTTCATAGACCAATAACTCTTTAATAATTAACCAAAAAACCCCTTATTCCATTATTAAAATCTAGATGCCTTTATCAATACTCCCCTCTCATCTAAATTTATCATATTGACATGATCATCATGGGATCTACGTTAACACATGACAAATCTACCCTTAACCATACCAATGTCTATGTTCTGAAACATCGACAAACCCCGTGGGTGGACCTATATTTGTCAAATCATCCTCCATGCATCCCTCAGGGACCACGAGGGGTTCAATTCATTATTTAGACACCCATTTTTCCTAAACTCACTAAATAAATCAAGCACACAACAAGGTGGAACCAAGAAGACAAGCACACATGCCAAACCACACATTAAAACAGTAGGATATAAGTTGTTGAACACATACCAAGAACCTAAGGATGAACACACTCCAAAAAGTGGAGATAAATACCAATAAAAACCTCCATCAAATCCTTAACCTATAATCCACAGTAAAAAAATGTTTTATGGATTTCGATGAAAATCGACCAAAATACACACCCTAATCTGAAAAACAAAATAAAGGAGAGGATTAGACATACCTAGAGAATTTAATCACAACCTATGATGCTTTAAATGGCCTATAATAGAGAGAAAACCATCCATGGAATGGTTTGGGGATTATAGTACATCACTAGGGTTAGTGGGAGGAGGAAGGGAAGGAAAAATGAGTGAGGCTTTAAAATCCTGTAATGGATATATTGAAAATTTTCCAACTTTATAGGGATGCATGGTTTACCCGCAAAATTTTCAAAACCGTTCACAAGACATTGTCCAATGGGGGTTGGGGAACATGGTTACCTAGGTAGCATGCATGGTTTGATTGAATATTCACAAACTAAGTGATGTGGGATAGTCTAATGTTGAAAAAATTTCCTGGGAAGGCTAGACATTTTGAATAATCTTGTGCCAATCAATCTCTTTATACAAAATAGTCCAATATTTCCACTTTTCTTATCTCAATCCCCTAAAACAACCACAAGGCCTATCATAGATACAGAAAAAATTTAATTTACAAAAACCAATAGATTAAAACCAAAATTTAATCAAAGGGATTACATTGATGAAATCTAGAATCCCACAACATCTCCACCATATAATGTTCCATCCTTAAACCACATTCCCTAGCATTACTGGGCTTTTGAAACAAGAATATCAAGCCTATAGGCTCTCTTATCAATTCCCCATTCCCATGATTCCACCCAAACATACCATGATTCCCTAAAACCAAATCCAAAGGAACAATCTTACCTCTTAATACATTATCACTACAATCCATCACCCAAGCCAAATACTCTTAGAAGGACGTATAAAATTTAACCATGCCTCAACCACTAGAACTCCAAAGGGAATCCGAAGAAACTATACATAATTAAAGTCATATGGAAACTTCCCATGCATCAACGTACCATCATAGATGATCCAATATGCACCACATTGGTCTGGTCCTATTCGCAACTCACGACAAAAAATCATTAGTGCCATTTTTTCCTATTTTCTAAACTCTAACAGTATCCAACAATTGATATCAACAAAATGAACACGCATGGCCTCTAAAACCAAAAAATATGATTGCATCATTAACCAAAACAAATTCAAATTATGGTTATCCCCATTATATTTCATTGTTTTCACCCCCACTATCAAAGGAAGACCACCCGAACGTTAGCTCAACTTTCACGACAATCATAACACATTTCCCACACACCATGACCAAATATCAATGTGGACTTCAATCGGTATTAGAGTCAAGACTTTCCATTGATACCCTTTGGAATTACATTAATTCTCCTTATGTTTGAGGAATAAGATCAAACTATCAACACTCAAGTATGCCTTCACATCCAAATAGCACTTTTCACTACAACATCAAACTGAAGGTGGGTCACTCTCACCACACCAATTATCATTTTCTATATCATGTCAGACCACCCAAAAATGCCTTGTCCCAAGAAACCTTATGAAAAAAGCTTGATTATATTCCCAATATTCAATGGATTTATAGAACCCAACTTCTTTTTCCATAAACCATAGTCACATCTTTACACCCCCTTCAACGACTTAACAAAGGCATCTCATATTCATTTGGAACTACCTTGATCCCAAGGACACCAAGGGGATCAATCAAACACCATAATCTTGGACTCATGACCTCTCTATGTGAAACCAATGTGCACCTCATAGGTTTTTCATTGGCATTATTATCATTACATCAACTCAACGTTATTCTATCCACATACATGACTAACTCATCAATACCTACCTTACGAGTGTTGTTACCATTTCTCTCCATGATGAATTAAAACTGTCATAGTTTACACTTTACCATATAAAAAATCCAAAACATAGACTTGGTTGTATATAATTTTGAATCAAAATAATGAGAACATCACCTTGTGATTGTTCCCAGATTCCATGAATAACACCCACATCATTCGACAACATCCGGTCCATCCCAAGGACCTTACTCGAAAATGATCAATGGTGAACATCCCACTATCTTTCTCCACATATAAAACCCCATGAGCACAAACTCCATGATTTACCCATCAAAGCAAAATACATTAAAGTCTCATGGTGTAAAGTAATATATTTTAAACATACTTAGGATGACATCAAGATGTTTGGCAAGATCCTCACTAGATGAGGTATAATAAGAAGTCATCGAAGAAAACCGCCACCAACTCATCCATTAAAAATGTCACCTTTCACTATGGGATACCATGACCTACCAAGGATATCAAGAATCCTTATTCTAGATATCTCATTAGCAGTTAACAACCACTACTCAAGCATGATTTCCAACCAAGACTCTACACCTCTACGTAACCATCCGACATGAAATAGTGAAAAAAAATTTCATGTAAAACTACTTATAACACACCCCTCGAGAAATTATGGAATGACCCTGATGGGTATTAACCAAACATAATGGAATTTCACACCAATCAAAACCTATGGTCGTTAATGTTTCCATGATACCCACTTTGGATTCGCAGAAATTGAACCATACTTATTCTATTCAAAATCATGCTTCCCTAGTGGAAAACAACATCTTGACCTCATTAGAGCCCTGAAGTTTATCTCTTTCTTGTGAGGACTCTTAAATAGACTTTAGTTCCTATAAACAAAACATCACCTATGTGTATCCCAATGATTTCTTTCTTACCAACCCATTCATAAAAAAATGTTAGTCACATGACCAAACTCACATCGTGTGTCACTTTCATAAAAAATCATCTTACAAAAATTAATTCACCCTTCCATATACCATCTATATCAACATTAATTACACCATTAATCGTCATAAAAACGGATTGGTCAGGTATCCATATACAATAACACTTCGAAACAAACCTTACAACCTACTACAAGCACTCAGGTGCCCATCTATGAAAACCCTGCAACAACAATACCCATTACAGGAAACTCATGTTACTCATTATGCATCGGTTCAACCTCTAAATCATATCATATGCTTCTTATTTGAAGGAAAAACCATTACTAGGCTATCCTCCTAAGAGGTCACCCTATATTTTTCCTAAAACTTTCAACACATAACCACAAATCGAGTTACATCAGCACCCATCAATCTTCACACATAGTCCTCTAATCCAAATCCACATTTGGAAACATATTCTATGACCCACTATCAAATTCCAAACATCCACATTTATGACACACACGCAAAGCATTAGGAATCCCATACAACCTCTCTCATAGGTCACCTTGGAGGAAGATTGACAACAGCTTCCCAACTAGGATCATAATAATCCAAATCCATTGGTCCTCCTTCCAAACCATATATATCAAGATATAATAAAAATTATTCTCACAAATATCACTATAACCCTGTTTCTAATAAAAACTGTGAATAGTGAAAAAATGACCATTTACTCAGGGTTTTGCACCAAAGGAAATCATACACTCACCTCAACACTATTAACCAAACTTTCTCTCTGGGATCAAAAACACAACTCACAACGGCCCTACTCAAAATGCCACAAAGACCCAAGAATCATCCTTATGTTACATTATTCACATCAAATGGTCATAACCCATGAGAATTTTAATTCTCACATTAACAAACAACACCTCGTGACCCAAATGCCGCAACTCTTCAAAGGGTGTTCTAGACACATCTCTTATACCATATCAAAACCAGTACGGTCTTAAAACCCAATTAAAAGGTCACAAACTATCTCAATCTCATTGCATAGTTTTCCCAAAATATCCATTATTACATATCATTTTATAATTAACTTCACCATTTTCTTTGAACTCATCCATTTCCAACTTATACTCCCTATTGACAAATCATTCGAATGACCCTACTTTATTCATGAGTATAATCCAAAACATTTTTCACAACATACACTCTGATGAATTAATAGAATGTTTTAAACCATAAAGGGAATGATCTTACACCATGAACCATAAAAAAATCAGTCCACATGCACTATTTCCACATTTATCATCCCACAAAGAAAACTACCCTCTTCATTCCCAACTACGGGTCAAGGTTAACATGGGGGAAACCAAATTACTGATGCACATGTCCTTTGTCAAACACCTCTCTAATTCATTTCCTCTTTCAAAACCCAAATAATTTCTCTTTAGTACATTACCCATTTCAAAATAGGTAACAATCAACATTTTAAATCCTTCAAACCTTTCATTAGGAAAATATAATTAACCATTTTATTGTACCTATGAAATCATTCTCGTTTAGACACCATTCAGACTTTATAATTTATCCCAACCCAAAATTTTAACCCGATCAAAATGTTTGGTTATAAACACTACAACCTAACCATTCAATTACATTATTTTTCATTTACCCACTTGAATTACCATCATTAGACATCATTTTCATCAAATTTTTCAATGAATTAATGTGAATTCTACTCTCTATTCCTCAGACACTCATCCTCTCTGTGGCTTTCATGATGCATGCTACATATATCTTTAGGAGCCTAAAATGAGGCACGAATTCACAACCTCATGCAATTCCAACCATGAGAAAAATATAAAAAATCAATCACAACACACAACATGTGCATCACCCAATGATAAAATATCATTCATCTATAACAACAAGCATCTAGAACAAAGAATCCCACCATGGGTGACTTAGATTTTCCCTCGTACATGGGTCCTTAACTCCAAAGAACTAGCTCATTAACAAGGCCAAGAACATCTTAACCTCATGTATACCATACCAAATACCAAGACCCCAATAAAGAACATATATGATACCACTTTTTAACATCTTTTACCGTGGAGCCACTAAACAGGTGCCCCGAGATGGGTCATCACAAGACCTTAAGAACGCCTCCCAAGGAGCCAGAGTCTACCGACTAGCGGAAAGGGTCTAATAACCTATGTGGGGGAGAATATACCTTCTTTACAAGAGTATTCCGCAATAGTTAAAAAAATATCGGGGAAAAATATGTACTAATTAATAAATAATTATAGAGAAACATATCCCAAACACTACTGGTAAATAGCCCTATACCCATGGTTTTTGAAAACCATGGGTAAAGGGGTAATATAGGAACCGATACCATCAATTTTCCAAAACTGTGGGTATAGGTCACCTATACCAACGGTTTGGGGAAAAACTGTGGGCATGGTTTTTTTAATACCCATTCCCACGGTTTGGGAAAACTGGGGGGAAAAAGATAGCTATAGCCCCGGTTATGGTCAAAAATGTGGGTATATGATCTTTTCTACAAGACCTATACCCACGATTTTGGAAAAAACATGGGTATAATATTTTTTCAAAGACCGATCCACATAGTTTTATAAAACTTTCGGTATATATTTCCCGCATTATGGTGGAACAAAAAATTTCACGGTTCACAAAAAATTATTTGTTAGGAAAACCCATCCCCACTGTTTTTCCTCTTATACCCACGATTATAATTAATATATTTTGATAGATAAAAAAATATAAACATATAACCTTCATAGGTCAGTTAGTATGGTGTTGTGTATTGTTATATGGGGTCGTAGGTTCAAAACAAACTTATCGCATTTTCTTCTAATACTTGGAGAGAAATTAATATATTAAAATATATAAAGATATATTAATATAAATATGAACATTTTCGGTGGGTTAGGTGCCTGATTTGAAAAAATGTGGGATCGAAACCCACGGGATGTTGTTTGTTATATAGGGATGTTCATTAATATATTAAGAAAAATATAGATTAATATATCTATAAGTGACATAGCTCGATTGTTGAGGAGCCCCGAGTTTGAACTACAGATCACTGGTTGAACACCTACACCCTTTTTTGTATAGAAATATATACCCATGGATTTCTGACCATGGGTATAAGATTCTGACAACGTGGTAATAGGTTATAAGGCTATGACACGGTGGAGAAAAATCTATTCCCATGGTTTGGAAAACATTGGGTATAGTTTGGGAACCTATCCCGACACCTCGGATTACCACAGTTCGCAAAACTGTGGGTACAAGTTATACCCAAGGTTTTGGGGGCTATAACCATGACTTTGAACCATGGGTATAGGTCATTTTTTCAGTAGTGAAAATAGAGAACAACCACAAATCAACATTATAAATGTCTTGTCATGCTATTACTGCCAAATGAATCAAAACCAAAATAAAGATAGCAATAAGAATCCTCAAATTGGTTCAAACTCTATGTATGGACCCTCATCCATCTATATCCCAAGCCTCACTCGACTCCCCAGCACCAGGCCCTTTCCATTATCTGATACGGTAACAATGAATTCTTCTCAGGTACCCAACAAGAGGCGAAACAGTGAGTGAGTACAACTCAGTAGGCCACCAACAATGTTTTTTTACAAAATATCCTGTCAAAAAAGATAGTGTGTGAAAGTATGAAGTAAATGGAAAGATAAAAAATAGACAAATTTGGTTCCATTAGATAAGTAAGTACACTTATACGATTTCTATTTTTAATACAGTTTTTATTATTTATAATATCCTAATTATTTATTCCTTTTTATCATGTATTCAGTGGGTTAGGCTTATAAATCATCTACACATGGGTCTAAGACAATAAATTACTATAGATAATGTAATGAATCAAGTCTCTACCCCTCTAGATATAAACATTTCAAAACAGTATGACACACTTAACTTCAAGCCTCAGTCTAGGTAATCTCTTCGAATGAAACTAATAGAGGCATACAATATCAGAGTGACTCCATAACCCATTCATTCCTCAGTGGTGTTAGAGATTCAGTCAAAATAGACCAATGGGAGGAGCCTCAATTAATTATCTCACAACCAAGCTATATGCACATTCTTATTTATCCATTCACCACACACATACCATATCACTATAAAACATAACCAATAAAAATAGTAATCACATTCCATAACCATATATATTAGAATTAATTATAATCCATAAACCATTAAAAAATCTTCCATTTACATCTCATATCCATTTAGCATAGTTCCCATTCTCATTCCTCAACCCCTTATGTATATTAAAAAATTCCAATACATTAGCCAATATTCATCCATTACCATATACTATCCCATTTAACTCATTCATCATTTCAAAATCATTTTCCCACTTATGAATTTGAAATAAAATTCTTACACCACACAACACGACAAATTTATTACATTCAACCCATTAGGTATAACCCATAATTTCCCATGGATTAACCCATTCAATACAATCATCCATTCACATATTTTAACTCATTTCATAGATTTATTAATTCCCTTATGAAATCTCATTTGAGACATTCCTAAAATCCCAATATATTACCAATTTATCATGTTCCCAATTTTCATATGAACTAACCATATTAAGAATTTCTAACATAATTAATAATCCATTTACCACAATATCAATTAACCCAACTAACACATTTATTATTCATAAGCCTTGAAAGGTCCACTAATTACCCTTTTTCATTTCATAGCCCAGTAACTCATTAATAATTATCCAAAAAAGCCCTTATGCCATTATCCAAATCTATAAATGTTTATCATTACTCCTCATTCAACTCAATTTGACATATTAACATTCTCATCTGGGGATCTACATTTACACATGGCAACTCTACCCTTAATGTTACAAATTACTTGGTTCAGAAGCTTCAGTCCACCCCATGGGTGGCCCTAAATTGGTCAAATAATCATCCATGGATCCCACTAAGATCATGGTGGATCAATTCATTAACTCAATAACCATTTTCCAAAAATCACTAAATATATAAAGAACAAAAAAATGAAGAACAAGGAACACAATCACACATTCATAAATCCATATAAAAACTATGGGATATAACTTGTCGATCACCAACCTCGAATTCAATGATGAAAGCACTCCCAAACATGGACTTAGATCCTGATCCGAACTTCCTTTGAGTATATAACATAGTTTCTAGTGAAAAGAGGGTTTTATGGATTCCAAATAATATCACCCAAAATACTAACCCTAATCCAAAAAATAGATGAAAAGGGATGATTAGACATACCTAGAGCATTGATTTGTAACTGACACTTCAAATGGACTAGAATTGATAGATAAACATTTCATATAAGGTTTGGGGCTTAGATTTCATCACCAAGGTTAGAGGGAGGATGAAGGGAAGGAAAAATAAGTAAGGATTAAAAATATCGTGATTCAAATTGTGTAATTGTTTTTAACTTTATTTGATAGCATGGTTTACCCGCATAGTTTTCCAATCTGTGTGAAAAACATGCACAATACTTTATATATAGGGAGTTGGGTCATTGGTTACCTGGGTAGGCCATATGGTCCAACTAAAATTGGATCAACCATGTGATATTACACTATCCAATGGTGCACAGTTTTCATGGGAAGGCAATACATTCTGACTGATTGTGTGCCAACTGTGCTCCATGAACAGATTGGCCAGATCATTCCACGTTTCATATCCTGGACCCCCAGAACGGCCCTGCAACCCATCATATGTTTGGGAAACATTTTATTAACCAAAAAAGTTTTTAAACTAAATTTGAACAAGTAATTACCTTCATAAAATCTAGTATATTATAACCTCCCCACCTTATAATGGTTCGTCCTCAAACCACATCCCCAAGAATTACTGGGATTCCAAAACCATGAGATAAATACACTAAGCACATTTCTCCATTATTCTTTATCACGTTTCCTCCTAAAAATTACCATTACTCCATAAAACCTAATTAAAATGAACTATCTTTTCCCATAAGTCATTTTCACAATAATCCACCACATGAATTAGATACTCATTGAAGGATGCATCGAAATTAACAATATTCAACCACTTGAACACCCAAGATAAACCTAGGAAACACTATCTAATTCACAACAAAAGGTAACATTACACACAAAACCATACCATCAAAGATGGAACAACTAAAACCTCATTAGTCCAGTCCTCATTGCAACTCATTACCCATATTCCTTAGCACCATTTTACATTGTTTCCAAAACACTAACAGTGGAACAAAATCAATATCACTAAAAGGAAAAAACATGGTATCTCCAGCCTAATAATTTGATTACATCACCATCCAACCAATTTACGATTATGGTTGTCCCGACCATCTATCGTTGTTTGGAACCACCACTATGAAAGGAAGACCACCAGAATTTCTTCTCATCTTTCACAACATACATGACACTTTCCCCACCCACTATTCCGAAACATCTATATGGACTTCACCCTATATTGAAATCCAAACTTTCCATTAAAACCATCAAGGAGGAAATTAATGCTCCATTAATTATTTGAATAAGATCAACCCAACCTCACTCAAGTATGACTTCATTTCCAAATAGCACATGACACAATAGCATCAAACCAGAGGTGGGTCACTCTCACCACACCCATTCCAATTTACCGTATCATGATAGACCACACATGAATGTATTTTCCTAGAACACCTAAAGATACATACCCATGTATATTATCAATCTTTTTGGGTGTTATAGAACCCAAATAATGTGTCCACAAATCATTTTCACATCTTTCAACCATATTCAATGCCTTGACATGGGCATCTCAAATTCAGTAGGAACTACATTGATTCCAATTTCATTGCGTGGATCAATCAAAGAACATATTCTAGGACCCCTGGCCTCCTTGAGAGTCCAAAAAGTGCACCTCGGATGTTCGAAATTGGTATTTCAATCACTACATAAACTCAACATTATCCTCCCCACATTGAGGACTAACTAATCACTCCCCACATTATGATTGTCGTTGCCATTTCCCACCATTAGGGATTCCAACTACTACTCCTCACAATTAATCACAATCTGAACACAAAAACATAGGAGTGGATGTATAAAATTTCCTAGAATAAGAAAGTGAATGTCACCAAGTACCCATTACAACTTTAGTGAATAGGAACCATGATGTTCTTTGACTCCCAATCTATCCCAAGGACCTTACCTGAAAACTATCAAGGGGGAACATCCCACTACCCTACTCCACATATACTACCCCATGAGTGTATACTCCATGATGTACTCATCCAACAAAAATACATCCATGTATCTTGAAGTAAATTAGGATCTTCTCAATGTACCTAGGATGATCTCAAGATGTTTGGAATTATCATCACTAATGGATGTATGTTAAGAAGTTGTTGAAGATAACCACTAGAAACTCATCCATTGCCGATGTCAACTACCACTATGGGACACCAAGACCTATAAATTATCTTAGGATACCACGAAGCAAACATATCATTATCACTTAACCACCACCGTATAGGCATGATTGCAAACAAAGACTCACCGCATACCAATGACCATCCGCCAAGAAACCATGAACTAATGTTTCATGTGGAAATGCTACTACCACGCCCCTCGAGAACTTCTAGAAAGACCCTAATCGGTGTAAACCACACACAAAGTTCAATCACACCAATCAAAATGGACATTATTTTACGTATCCATGCTTGACACATTTGTTTCACTAATATTGATTTATGCATATATTTATCGAAATCATACCTTACCTGCAACCCACATTTGGACCTCATTAGATACATCAGCTATTGAACATTCTTGAGACATATCTTAGATCGATTTTACTTCTCGTAATCCATCTATCACATATGGGTATCCCATAACCTGATTACTTACCAACTGATTCATACAAACAAGCTCATTCGCATGACCATCCTGACATCGAGTGTCACATTCAATCCAAAGCATCTGACCAAGCTTCAGTCACCCTTATCTCTCCCACCGAGAAAATCATCAAGGCCTCCATTAATCATTATCCAAAAAAGTGTTAGGAATCCATTCAATAAAACCATTCAAAACGAACCTAACAATCAACTATAAGAACTGAGGTTCCCTTCTAAGAATAGGGAACAACCACACCACTTATAGAAACCTGATGGTACTCCTTATGCATTGGTTTCACCTCTAAATCATATCTCATGCTTCATATTCCAAGGAACCCACATCTTTGGGCTATCCTCCTCCAAGGTTTTCTTTGATTTTTCTTGAAACTATCAATGTGTAACCGCAACTTGAGTCACATCACCAACCATCAATCTTTAAACATATCACATATGATAAATACACACTTGGAAACATCTTCCATGTCCCACTATCCAAGTCAAAACATCCACTTGCATGACACACACCCAGAAGCACTAGGTTTCTTATCCGTCATATCTCATATGTCACTTATGAGGTCGAATTATACCAGAATCCCAAATAGAATTACAAAAATAAAAATAATTTAGACATCTATCCAAACCATTCACTTAATGATATGAAAAAAATGCTCACGAACGACACTCCCTCCCCCATTCCAAAACACACTATGTTGAGCGTACCAAAAGACCATTTACTATAGGTTCGATACCAAAGGTAACCGTAAACAAACATATTCACTACAAGCCAAACATCCTCTCTTAGATCCAAATTACAAATCTCAAGGTCCTTATTCACAATTTCACCAATATCTAGGAACCATCCATAATGTCCAACATGAACTCTATATGATCGTTACCCCCACCAGTTTCATTGCTCGCATTACCGAAAAACACCTCATGACCTGAAAGCTACAACACTACGAAGGGTGCTCTGAACACATCTCATATACCATATCATAACCAAAAAGTTCTTACATCCTACATCCAAGGTCTCAAACTAGGACACTCTCACTTCCCAATTCTCCCAAATGTTCCATCATTACACATCCTTTTTAATTAACATTAACATTTTCTTTGAACACAACCTTTAAAATCATAAAATCCTTATTCACCAATCATTTACAAGTACCTACCTTATCTAAGGATATAAGCCCAAAAAAATCCTCAAAAAACACTCCTATGAATAATTGAAAGGATTTAAAACACCAATAGAAAATTACTGACACCATCAACAGTATATAACTCACTCCACATACACTATTTCCATGGAAATCATCCCACATAGATCACCAGACTCTATAATCACTACTATGGGTCATGGTTACATGTGGAAAACTAAACTTCTTAATAAAAAGTCCTTTATGGAACACAATTTTAATCCATCTCCTCTTTCACAACACAAATCTTTTCTCTTAGGTACATTCTAAATTTCACAACTAATTACAATCATAATTTTATCTCATTTACACCTTTCATTAGATAAATTTCGTCAAACATTTTACCATTAATATGGAATATTTATCTTTTAGACACTATTCATCCTTTACAATTTATCACAATCCAAAATTTTATCCTAGTTAAAAAGTTTCATTATACCCACAATTCCTTAAGTATTTATTTATATTATTTTTCATTTTACCACTTGAATTACCATTACTAGGAACCATTTTCTTCAAATTATTAATAGAAGTGAAATGAATTCTTCTCTATATTCCCCATTCACTCATCCCATGTGTGCATGTCATATTTAATGCCACCTATGTCCTTAGGTCCCTAAAATTATGCATGAATGCACATCCTCATGACATTCTGGCCATGATGAAAATATAATTAATTAATCACAAAAACATGTGCATCGTCCAATTGTGAAATATCATTCAATTGTAACAAGACACATAATAAACTATAAATCCTACCCCTGGTTACATGGGGTTTCCCTCGTACATGGGTTAGTTACTCCTAAGAACATGCTCATTACCAAGGCCTGACACATCCTAACCTCCGATCTACTATAAAAAAAACAAGACCCCATAAAAAACCCCTATGATACCAATTTTTAGCATCCCTAACTCAGGATCCACTAAACCGATGCCCCGGGTTGGGAGGTCCCATGTTCTCTAGCATGCCTCCCCATATACCAGAGGATGCAGACTAGTGGTGAAGGTCTTATAAACCATGTGGGGGGACCATACCATCTTTAGCAGAGTAGGCCACAAAAATTAACAACAAAAATAGGGAAAATAATATGTTATAATTAATAAGAATGTATAGATAAAAATCACACAAAATTGTGTATAAACAAAAATCAAAATTAATTATGTATTGTCATGATAGAAGTGCCAAATGATGGAAACCGAAAATAAAGGCAACCAGCTGAATCACCAAAATGGCCCTAACTTGAAGTCTAGACCCTCATCATTGAATATCCCAAGACTAAATCAACTCCTGAGTAGATGGAACATTCCCTTATCCAAAATTTCAATAGAGATGTCTACTAGATTCTCAACGATAGCCCGAGAAGGGTGTGAGAACAACTCAGTAGTCCACCACCAATGGTGTCTAAAAAATATCTAGTCTAAACAGATTATGCATGCAAGTAATAAGTAAATGGTAAGATAAAAAAAAGAAATCTCATGTTACATTAGATAACCATGTACACTTAAATCAATTCAATTTTTATTAATATATTCATCATTTATACTGTTCTCATTACTTAATCCATTTTTATCATGTTTTACAGGGATTAGGCATATACATTATCTAAACATGGGTCTAAGATAATCAATAAATATGCATAATGGAATGATTCAATCCCCTATCTCTCTAGGGATAACCATTTAAAAACAATAAATCCCACATAAATTTTAGCCTCATTCAAGGTAATCTCTTTGAATGAAACCATTAGGGGCATACACAATAAGTCTGACTCCCTTACTCATGCATTCCTAGGTGGGGTTGGAGGATCAGTCTAACCCGACTCATTAGAAGACCCCCAATACATTATCCCACCACCAATCCATGTGCACAGGCTTATATATCCATTCACCAGACATATAATTTATCACAACCAAACATAAACAATGAAAATATAAATCACATTACATAACCATGACAATTGTAATAAATAATAAGACATAACCCATTAATAGATTTTCCATTTACATTTCATATCAGTTTAGTCTAGTTCCCATTCAAATGTGTCAAACCATTTTCTATATTCAATAATTCCCATAAATTATCCAATATTCCTCAATTTCCATACATTATCCCATTTAGCTCATTCATCATTCCATAATAATTTTCCCACTTATGCATTCAAGTACAATTATTATATTACATAACAAAACCAATTTATTACATTCAAACCATTAGGTATACCCCTTAATTTCTCATATAATAACCCATTCCACACATTCATCAATTCCCTAATGTAAACAAATTTAACAAGTTCATTAATTCCCTTATGAAATCCCATTTTATATATTCCTCAATTCCCAATCCTTTACCCATATAACATGTTCACCATTTTCATATGCACTGACCCAATTTGTATTTTTTTTGATAATTCATAAGCCATTTACCACAATCACAATTATCCAAAAAAAAAAGATTTATTATTCATAAGACTTTGACCATCAACTACTTACCATTTTTAATTTCATAGCCTAATAACTCATTGATATTTAGCCAAACAACACCATTTCAATTATTAGAATAAAAAACATTTATAAATACTTCTCATTAAACTCAATTTAACATATTAACATGAACATAATGGTCTATACGTTGACACACAACAACTCTATCCTTAACCTTACCAATGTACTGGTTTAGAAATGTCAGTGCACCCCATGGGTGGCCCTAAATTCGTCATATCATTCTCTATGCATCCCACATGAATCATGGGGGTTCAATTAATCATTTACACGTCAATTTGAAAAAACAAATTAAATAAATCTTGCACACAACTAGGAATAACCAAGACCACAAGCACACATGCACAAATCCACATCAATACCATGGGATACATCTTGTAGACCAATTACATAGAATCCAACAATGAATCACTCCCATACATGGCCTTAGATATAGATCAAAACCTAATTGGAATCCATAACATAGATTCAACTATTAAAAGTGGGTTTTAGGGATTTTTAATAAGATATCTCAAAATACAGGTACAAATCTATAAAAGAGAAGAAGGGAGTGTGTTTGACATAACCAGAGCTCCAATTCACAACTAACGATTCCTGAAACAGACTAAATAGATAGAGAATCATCATTGGGAAGGTTTTGGGGTTTGATTTCATCACTAGGGTTATATGAAGAAGAATGTTATGGGAAAAAGAGCAAGGCATTAAAATCCATTAATGGTAATTTTGTAATTTTTCAAACTTTATTGGATGGCATGATTTACCCACATAGTTTTAAAATCTGTGCACAAATCATGTTCAAGACGGTGTCCAAAGGGAGTTAAGTCACAAATTTACCTATGATGGGTACCTATTTCAACTAAAAATGTACTAACCATGTGATATTCTACTATCCAAGGTTGCACAGTTTCCTGGGGAAGGCTGTATGGTTTTACTAACCATGTACGAAATGTACTTCTTGCACATATTTGACTGTTCATTCCTATTCTAATGTCCTGAACCCCTGTAATAACTCTGAGGCCCCTCTTACATCCAAGAATCATTTCATTAAGAAAAAAGTGTTTTAAACCAAAATTTAAACAAGGATCTACCTTATCAAAAAGGGGATCTTACATGTATGAACTACCATCTCCATGAACTATGTATTTAATTTTCCATCTATAACTATTAGGGATTACTATAAAAGAATATGTAGTAAAAATATGTGATATTTATATAATTTTTGAAATTTTTGAGATTATATAATCATTATAAATGTAATAGGACCATAAATACAAAATCAAGACATACCCAAATATTAAAGTAGTCGTTGCCCGAAACATGAATTTAGAATGAACATTTTATCAAATGGGAAGGAAAAGATCATAAAAAATCATATATGGTATGATAAATTTAATTATGGCTCTCTTTTATATTTATAATAAACCAATATTTATTATAAAGGATTTTTTAACATGTAAAAAGGAACTCGACACTAATGGAAATTGAATCTTGTCCAAATTTTCCATCTCCGACACATATATTATAGTAGGAACCTATCACTTCTTATGAGGTGTATAGACATAATATTTTAGATGTTTTATCATGAATATAATCCTTCTCATGATATTTAATGTTTTTTTGTTATTATATTATGGTACTTTCGATTAAATATTACAAAAGTGCTAATGATATTGGAAACAATCTCATCCTTTATTATGATTGTTTATAATTATGATTTTGATGATTAAATATTATAATCCCTAATTCATGAAAGTCATGAATATTATAATTCATTGGTTAATTCATTAAAATACATTTTTTACCTTCATTTTCCTCTCTTCATGAACTCAAAATTCTATAATAATATATTAATGTAAACTGACTATATTTTTCTATTCAGTCAAAACCCTATTTCCTCAATATCCATGTTTTCTAAAATAAAATAAAAAATATTGTAAAATTTTAAAATGTATTTATTAAATAAAATATTAACCATTTTATAATTTCTGAAACTAGAATTTAAAAAAATCTTCATTTATATTTCAAAAAATAAGGCCAATTAATCTTTTATAAAAAATAATAAATGAAAATTTATTTTTAACTCATACGGTATGAATGGTATTTTTCACTTTTATAACCACTCAATGATTTAAATATTACTTTATATGGTTAATTTTTTTAAAAAAATTATATTTAAAATGTATTATGTTCTAAAAATTGTTTTTCATAGTGGAAAGGTTGTCTTCCTCAAGAAACGTTCAAAATGATTTTTCATTCAAAATAACATTCCATCTAAGTTGATATCCTTTGATGTTACTTATGTTTTACTGGATATATGATCCAAGGATAAAATTATTATTCTTTACCTAAATTTGTTGTGTTTATTTTGAAAATATTTTCATTAAACCCACATCTTCTAAATATGTTAATCTATGATTAAATGATGAAAAGATTTGGAAACCTGTTTTTTTTTCACAGGTTATGCTATAATGAAATGTTTTATGAAACCCATTTAATTTAATGGGTTATAATATGATTAATGTTATATATTCTTGGGGAACACAATTGTATGGATTATATAATGTGTGGGACCTATATCTCCCTCCAATGAATTGGGTAATGATTTATGCTATATGAGGTCAAAGGGTACATGGGAGGTTACCCCAAGAATTAAATATGGTAAACTTGAGGTAATACCAATCCCCAAAGAGGGTACATGTGAGGTTATCCGAATCCATAAGTAGGTACACTGGTTTTTTTCCCAACCCTAACATGTTATAAATGTCTTGGAGGGATATCCCAACATAAGATTTTCTAAGATTATGCACATTACACTAATCTATATATTATTACATTTTTATGATATAATGGATTCTGTTGTTTGATTCTATTATGATTGATGTCATATGAACATCCAGAATTTATGAAATGATTCATGATTATGATCTATGATATATAGGTTATGGTTTTCATATGTTATTATCATGGTCTCATAACTATATTCTTTTGTTATATTGATATCTCCCATGTTTACCCTTATTGTGCATATGAATTCACCCATTATTATGTTTCATTTACTTAGGATATGAATAAATGTATTGTGTATAACAAATATAGGAATGGTTATTTGTTTAATAACATAGTGGGATATGACATAGTTCACTTATGGAACAGTTGTTTATATGTCTTGGTTTCCAAATGCACTATAGAATTAAAATCCTTAGACATGTTTTTAATAAGTGCAACGAATATTCTTCATTAAATATGAAATATTTTTGTATGAGAATCATGGGTATCTATATATATGTTGTGATTTAATATTCCATTGTCTAAATAGAATTATTCCTATGTTCTTTATAATAATACTGTGGAACTTACCCCACTATAATTTTATTTATAACCAATGAAACTATTTAGTTTTAAATTCCCCTCATATACTAATCTATTTTTAGATAAGGTGATATTGACATTAATCAGATTGATCCTTTAAGTTATATTCTCTTTTTCATATTTACTTAATGTAAATATTTTCATTTTTCTTCACCACTGAAAATTATTAATCATTACAATTTTATCCAAATAATTACTTAATATTATAATGTTATAATCTTTTAGTTAATAGTGATATTAACATTCTCATTGTAAAACCCAATGACTATTTTCTTTTTTCTTTATTGTGACATATCCTAAACTTTTAGGATTGAATAATCACATAAACCTAAACCTGTAAAATCTTTTATTTCATAACATTGAACTTCTCTAAGTTTAAACATGCTCCTACTAACCTATTTGAAACTATATTCTTTGAATAATATATTGCTAATATCAAACAAAAACGTCTTTATGTTTAGGAAAATACACTTATTTTATTTCTTAAGGAATATTTGACCAATAGACTATTCGTTCCATATCATTTATGGTATTCTTTGTGTTTAAAGTATTTTCTTGAAAAATAATATCTTACTAATAAAAATAGGCCACTACTATGTAGGAATCACATTCAATATTATTTTAACAAATATCTAGGGAAAAAATTTATCCATGATAAAACACTTATATGTACATTCTTCTCTAAACTTGTTATGGAATCCAATGAATCATAAACCATGTATATTCAATATATCATCTCTAAGTTTTTATAATAAATATTTTTTAATTAAAAAAATATCTTATCATATAAAATAAAAGCGATGAAGATACACACTTGACACCTTAATTACACTATTATGTATAATTTTGTGTTTCATTTATGTTTTGATGTTATCATGGAGTTGTAGGGTTTCCCAAGTGTAATGATGGAGTTTTTTGGATGAAAGACTATGGATCATGGTTAGTTCACATTTATTCAAACTATTTGGCTAAGAATGCATGGGTGATGCGGTTTAGGATAGTGGGATTCACGAAGTTTTAGAATTATTTTTTCTGAATTATGAAGCTCATTAACGGGAAAAAATGCATCCAATTTTGGGTGGACAATGCTACCTGCATGGTTGACACAAGATATCTGTAACACCCCAAGATTTCATAGTGTGTTAGTTCTTCAAAATAATTCAATAACTTTCACTACATGCAACACCAAGTTCAAGCACACCATGACTTACCAAACAATCCATTCAAAAGAGGTTATGAATAGTATTAGATAAATTTTAATGTTTATATAATCCTTATAATTTTAGAATCCCTATTATGAGTTTCTTAGTCATAATGCAAGAACAGATTCATTTTCAGTATTTCACTTTTATCAACTTCTAATAGTGAAACCTTTTTAAATACAATATTTTAAACTTTTTGACTAAATGGGGACATCAAAAATTTAAAATGAAACACCCCAAGCTTCCACGGTACGTTTCCCTTTGAATAATGTGATAGCGTGTGTTGTACGCAACACCGAGTTCTAACACACCATAACCAATCAAACTAGCCGTTATAAATAGTAATACCTACTTTTTGAAAATATATATATTTTATATTTCAAAATGGACTTCATTTTTGGATTCGGAATATCGAATTTAGCCTAAGGTGAAATTTTGGTACTTTTCAGATAACTTTCATATTTTGATGAATAGTGAAAATTACTAAATTTTAATTAAAAACAACTTTTTTAATCAAAATAATTAATAGTGATAAATTATGAATTTGAGTGGTTTTAAAGTATATTTAGAATATATTTTTACAATTTAATATAATGTTGGTCATTAGACATAATTTTACAATTAAACCGAACATAAACAAGTGTCAATCTTTTGATAGTTATTATCTCTTAAAAACACGCTTTTTGTTTTGACAGCGGGAATTAATTTTAAATTAATTTATGCCACTTCTGTGTTTTGAATTTAGAAAAATGGATTCCATATTTGGAATCAGGATGTTCAAATTGTGTAAATAGGTAACTTTTATTTTTAGACATTTTGAATAATTACTGCGGTAAATATTTTATTTACCATGGTTAACGGGTAAATCCGGTAAATAAGGGTTAAAAAATAATATTATAATAATACAAAATTACCCTAAAACGTGTCCTAACCTTATTTGTGGACACATACCCGACCATGGGCATCCTTGGGTCAATTTGGGGACCCCTTGGAGCCACTTGTATGTGGTAGGGACACATTATATTAATAAAGTTAAAATAAAAATAAAAATGGCATAAGCTTACATCTTTTATAAGAACAATTTTTAAATAGGGTTATACATGTTGGATTTTAGATTATAAATATTCATTAGAAAGCTAAAAGGATTTCCTACATAATGATGTTTTATTTATAATTTTTAGACATTAAATAATGTATTTTATTTATGACACAATGATGATGCAGTAATTACTAAAATAGTAAAAAATTAACATAATTGATATTATAAATACCCAAATAAATATAATATGAAACTTTTAATGAACTAAACTAATTTTCTAGGATAATATGATATATTAGGATTGATTTAATTGACTTTTTTCGAAGTAATCAATCTTTTATGAGTTTCACAAAAATCAACTATTGAATAGTGTCAAAATTGACATAAAAGAGTTCTTAAAACAAATATTATATTATTAATTGATATTAAATTCCTAAAAAATCTAAGGTTCGGCCAAGAGACTTATATTATGATAGGTTAATCATTAATGGACCACTTGGGGGTCGCTTGGATGTATATAGTAAGTTTATTAACCATATTATATAAAAATACAAAGAGACATTGTAAAAGTGAAACTAATTAACTTAGAGTTAATACTTAAAGATAAGGTTAATATAAGTACCCAAACCTGTATAAATTATATTGGATGAGTTGTTTTCGACCTATCCCCACCTCATCCTTTGAATATTCAACTTTGGAGCCTTTGGAAACCGAATATGAATTTATTATAAATTAATATTTCTAGCTTTTCCAAAAGTGCCCCTCACCCCTCTTATAAAAGGGCACTCCTCCTTCTCTTTTCCTCACACCTCTCAAGCAACTTGGCTCGTCCAAACTCTTCCCAACTAAGCTCCCCAAATCCCTCTCCTCCTCCTTGAAGCTTCCCCTTAGGCAGAAAGCATTTCAAGAAGTCCTTTGGTTCCAACCAAAGTGAGTTACCTAGATTAAAGGTAACGATTTCTCTTAAATTATTTTCATTTATTTTACTTCTCCAACCCCCAAACTCTTTTTATTTCCTTTCTTTTGTAACAACACCAGTATCCACAATATACTAGGATGTTGTTATAAGAAGGATTCAAGCTACACATACACACAACTCCATCTAATGGATGATGAACATAATGTTTCTTTGGATGGCAAACTAACGCCTCACGAAACAATGATTGTTCAAATACATCTTACCACCTCTCATGGTGGCCATTATGATGGAACTGTAATTAAATATGATATTAATGATATATATTTTATATATAAGCTTCTGTAATTCCATTTTATTTCATACCATTATTCGTTTCATGTTGTATATACATACGATAATTTCATTTGAGGAAGTGCGGACTACCGCCCCCTTAAAATGATATGACTCGTTCATACCACACATGGAACGTATAAAGGATGGTGTTAATGAACTTAAGTAACATATATAAAATATTATATTATACTGGAATAGTAATATACCTATGTATCATTTGGATTCAATTCTTTTAAAATAAAAATTAAATGGAAGTAGCGTTCGTGCGTACGTACGGACTACCGTCTCCACGAACGCGGTAAGATCCATCCTCCATCGTATCCATTCAAGTATAATTATCATTTGATGATTTAAAAATGATGTTTAAAGACTTGATACCATTCTGGATTTGAATAATATACAACTTATCCTTTACAAACATGGCTTATGTAACAAAACATATAAAAGAAAATGAGTAAGTTAACACCCGAAACGACGATAATTTTAAGATATTATTATCAAATCAGTATTAAAAGATCATATATGATATCATATTAATATATATGATTCTTTTATAATTTAGTAACAATTATTTCACTATTATACAGGAGGTTAACCTACCCCAACCAATGAAAAGTTCAAGGTAAGGGTTATTTCACAATCTCTTCATTATCCGAGGTTGTTTATATGTAATAATCTACTGGGATCTCTTTATCATCCACATCCATGTTTCTTAAAAATGTATTTCAAAACATTTTTACTATTTACAAGAATATGGGTTAAAGTCATTTATACCCTTTTTTGACTTTTTATAAGAGGTTTATAAAGGAATCTTTCCGTCGTTTTCAAAACAAGGTCCTTTTTAACCTTTTCGACAGAATTGAGGTAAGAATGTTTTTTTTAACTTATACGGCGGGTGCGGTTATTTTACGCCGTTATAAAATCTTCAAAGCTTTCCTTACAAGATTATAAGAGTATTTTCAAAGAAAATGTTTTATTTTATATGGATCTTAAATGATTTCAAAATAAAAGGAGATATTTCTTTAAAAAGAATTTTGATTTCATCTATGTCAACATCCTTTGATGGATTTTAAGATTATTTGAAGTTGATTTATTATGATACAAAACTTCTATATTGTATTGAAGGTTTTGTGATATGTTTGACTGTGGATGTGCTATTTTTATACCATTCATAGTTTATTGTGAAAGTATTGACATTTCGTATGCTAGTTTTAATACGAATGTTTATGTTATGTTTAAACCTTTTCATATGGGAATGCATTGGACTTAATAAGTGACGGGTGGAGCCCACTATAGCTCCTCGATGCATCGGTAGGTCTCATGAGACAAACTAGTGTCTTGGCACAAGGCCTTGACAAAATCTTATTTGTAGTCTTGGCACGAGGCCTTGGCTATGTGGTTATGATAGTGTGGCATTATGCATTCCAACATTATGAAAGTGGTTATTTATTTTTGCATGTGATTATTCGATTAGTGGAATATCCATGTGAATAAGTAAATGGCATTATTTAATTTTATTTATGCCATACCATGTTGAAAGTTCATGTTTAAAAGGCTTTTGTTTTAGTTATACATTGCCTTAAATGTTTATTCTTATTGATGAAAGTTTCCGCTATATTGTTATCCTTACTGGGCATTTGAGATCACCCCTTTTCTATGTTTTATTTTTCCCAGGAAGTGAAGATGTAAGTTATGAATGACCTGCAGGGATATTATGAGGGGATTGTAGTGTGGACTGTGGAAACATTATGTTGTTGTAGTAGTTTTTGATTTTATGATGTAATGTAAAACTAATGAATATATCTAGTGTTTCCAAGGCTACTAAACCAATCGGTCTTTCGAGATTTGATTTTTCTTGTGATCATGCCAATGTTACGAAGTAATGCACCGACTCTGGGTAACTGGGGTCGGGGCGTTACAGTTGGTATCAGAGGAAGTTTAGTACAAACCTTGGAAGCTAGATTTAGATAAACTCTGATTAGAGCACATAGACCTAAGATGAACTTTGAGGATTAGTATAGAAGAACTTCTTAGAATTTTGGTATTGTAGAGATTTTGTGAGTTTTCCGAGCAATACATCCCTGTCTGGATACGAGCAGGTAGAGGCGGCTCTGGCACAGATGTACCTAGGGGTAAAACCCGAAAACACCGCTTTGAGCTAGACTCGAACGGGAACTGGTGCACGACAACGGGCCTTGCTGCACTCTTGGTTACGACACTCCCGGGGGATATGCTTAGGATAACTCTCATTTTCTTTACAAATCATTATGAAGGGTTTATGAGTATATACGTCCTCAAAGGAAACATTCTTATGATTATGGATTATATCCATAAATAGTTCAATTTATGTTAATTGTTTTATAAGTATGGGATTATGTATTTTGATTCATAAACTGATCTAATGTATGCCATTGTTTAGAAATGGCGCCCAGTAGAAGGAATGAGAAATCCAGCAATGCACATGATCCAAAGAGAAAGAAGGATCATATCTTTCATGGTCTTAAGCCAGAATTTATAAGAGAAATAGTCTCCCATGTATTATCATTATATGAAGAAATAATATCATGTGTTGATAAGATAAGTAAAGATTTTACTGAGTCCTATGGATTTGAAGGGAAGCAAGAGAAGAAAAGGATGGAAGAGAGAAAGATGGATAAAGGGAAGAGGGAAAAGAAGAATTTTCCCATATGTGGTAACTGTGGAAAGAAACACCCTGGAACTTGCCTGAAAGGAATGGGAGTTTGTTATAAGTGTGGAGAAAAAGGGCACAAAGTACGTGACTGCAAGGGTAAGAAAATGGTTTCAAATGTACAATGCTTCATTTGCAAGGAGTTTGGACACTACGCGAACCTATGTCCCAGTCATCAAACTATGCCGCAAATGATGTTATTGGATAATAATCAAGTTATGATACTACCACAGATGAAGAGGAATGATTAGATTTCTTATGTTGATTATGTCAATTGAGTGTGTATCAACAATTTACTTGTTATAATAATTATGGAGTATGTAAGGATTGTACTGCAGTACTATTTCATTAAGGACTTGAGATTTTGTGGAACAAAGAAAAGTGACTCAATAGCAGGATAAATTTTTGGAAAATATATGGTTGAGAGAATGATAAACCATAATATAGTTCTGATACCGAGGTAGTGATTTTGGAATAATACATGATTGTTTTGGATAAATTATATTGGATATTCTTGACTACCTTGGAACTGATTAATGATTTGTATATTCCATCATTGTTGGGGTTTAAAACATTTTTGGATTAATGAAGTATATCCAGAATTCTATATGGAATAAGGGAGCATGAATGTAATCAATAAGGAATATGGTAATTCAGGATGTTTCAGTGTATTAAAAGAATACATGATGAAGGTATTCATATGCTATTACGGGGTAAAAAGAATCTACATTATGCTTACCTTCCTTATAAATGTTGGACTATGAGTTTGGACAGAAGTATTTTGGATAGTTCTAGTTTGGATTATTTTGGATTGCCATAAAAGGACAACCCGGAGGTCGGGCGGCAACCCGTCGCGTCCGGCAAGGCCGCGAGACTTGAACCCGCAACCGAAGGGCGACAAGGGTGTATCACCTACCACTGGCCCACGAGATGTCCTGGATTAAATAATGTAGTTTTTATTAAAAGATCTTTTAGATGAATTATAAATTCGTTTATTTTGGAACCCTATACGAATAGTGTAAATAGAATTTTTTTACATTCTATTATCTTTTAGAGTAAAAGATGAGTATGTGGTAGAAATTTATTAATGGATAAAACTCTAATTATAAAGTAAGTATATCTCCTTATGATCTTAGCCAATCTCATAAATAAATTCCTCAACATTAATAAAAGGAACTTAGAACAAAAATGTTGTCCTAGATGGTACCTTAAATCATCACTAATTTATGGCTTTGGGATTGTTGGCCTTTTCATAGCCATGTTCTCTACCACTCTCCATCAGATAATTGATGGTTAGATTTTTCTTCCATATCCATATTTTCCTACATGGAACCCTAGTATGTGTTATATTCGGTAATCTTCATACTTTCGACTATTTATTTTAAATAGAGGCCTCATTAATTCATTTTTCGATGTGGGATTTCAACTAGGATATTTTGAAACATCAAAAATGTGTTATCCTAATACCCTATGTTTTGTTGAACCGATGGTATTTCAAATCATCATAGATTGATGAATTTAAGGACCTAAATTTTATACTTGTTTGTGATTGATGACCTCAATCACTACCTATAAATATTTACGTTTTTCCTCCAATTATATGTCTCTAAATGCCACCAATGTTCTCCTAATCGAGATCATAATTTGGTGGTGACCCTTTAATTTCTCTTTTCCTCATATTAAGACTAAATTTTAGTAACCCAATTTCCGATGTGGGGTTTCCCACAAATATATTATCTATTTTCCACCTTTTATTTTTGAAGAACAATTTCAAATTGCGAGGACGCAATTTATTGAAGGAGGGGAGAATGTAACACCCCAAGATTTCATAGTGTGTTAGTTCTTCAAAATAATTCAATAACTTTCACTACATGCAACACCAAGTTCAAGCACACCATGACTTACCAAACAAGCCATTCAAAAGAGGTTATGAATAGTATTAGATAAATTTTAATGTTTATATAATCCTTATAATTTTAGAATCCCTATTATGAGTTTCTTAGTCATAATGCAAGAACAGATTCATTTTCAGTATTTCACTTTTATCAACTTCTAATAGTGAAACCTTTTTAAATACAATATTTTAAACTTTTTGACTAAATGGGGACATCAAAAATTTAAAATGAAACACCCCAAGCTTCCACGGTACGTTTCCCTTTGAATAATGTGATAGCGTGTGTTGTACGCAACACCGAGTTCTAACACACCATAACCAATCAAACTAGCCGTTATAAATAGTAATACCTACTTTTTGAAAATATATATATTTTATATTTCAAAATGGACTTCATTTTTGGATTCGGAATATCGAATTTAGCCTAAGGTGAAATTTTGGTACTTTTCAGATAACTTTCATATTTTGATGAATAGTGAAAATTACTAAATTTTAATTAAAAACAACTTTTTTAATAAAAATAATTAATAGTGATAAATTATGAATTTGAGTGGTTTTAAATTATATTTAGAATATATTTTTACAATTTAATATAATGTTGGTCATTAGACATAATTTTACAATTAAACCGAACATAAACAAGTGTCAATCTTTTGATAGTTATTATCTCTTAAAAACACGCTTTTTGTTTTGACAGCGGGAATTAATTTTAAATTAATTTCTGCCACTTCTGTGTTTTGAATTTAGAAAAATGGATTCCATATTTGGAATCAGGATGTTCAAATTGTGTAAATAGGTAACTTTTATTTTTAGACATTTTGAATAATTACTGCGGTAAATATTTTATTTACCATGGTTAAAGGGTAAATCCGGTAAATAAGGGTTAAAAAATAATATTATAATAATACAAAATTACCCTAAAACGTGTCCTAACCTTATTGGTTGACACATACCCGACCATGGGCATCCTTGTGTCAATTTGGGGACCCCTTGGAGCCACTTGTATGTGGTAGGGACACATTATATTAATAAAGTTAAAATAAAAATAAAAATGGCATAAGCTTACATCTTTTATAAGAACAATTTTTACATAGGGTTATACATGTTGGATTTTCGATTATAAATATTCATTAGAAAGCTAAAAAGATTTCCTACATAATGATGTTTTATTTATAATTTTTAGACATTAAATAATTTATTTTATTTATGACACAATGATGATGCAGTAATTACTAAAATAGTAAAAAATTAACATAATTGATATTATAAATACCCAAATAAATATAATATGAAACTTTTAATGAACTAAACTAATTTTCTAGGATAATATGATATATTAGGATTGATTTAATTGACTTTGTTCGAAGTAATCAATCTGTTATGATTTTCACAAAAATCAACTATTGAATAGTGTCAAAATTGACATAAAAGAGTTCTTAAAACAAATATTATATTATTAATTGATATTAAATTCCTAAAAAATCTAAGGTTCGGCCAAGAGACTTATATTATGATAGGTTAATCATTAATGGACCACTTGGGGGTCGCTTGGATGTATATAGTATGTTTATTAACCATATTATATAAAAATACAAAGAGACATTGTAAAAGTGAAACTAATTAACTTAGAGTTAATACTTAAAGATAAGATTAATATAAGTACCCAAACCTGTATAAATTCTATTGGATGAGTTGTTTTCGACCTATCCCCACCTCATCCTTTGAATAGTCAACTTTGGAGCCTTTGGAAACCGAATATGAATTTATTATAAATTAATATTTCTAGCTTTTCCAAAAGTGCCCCTCACCCCTCTTATAAAAGGGCACTCCTCCTTCTCTTTTCCTCACACCTCTCAAGCAACTTGGCTCGTCCAAACTCTGCCCAAATAAGCTCCCCAAATCCCTCTCCTCCTCCTTGAAGCTTCCCCTTAGGCAGAAAGCATTTCAAGAAGTCCTTTGGTTCCAACCAAAGTGAGTTACCTAGATTAAAGGTAACGATTTCTCTTAAATTATTTTCATTTATTTTGCTTCTCCAACCCCCAAACTCTTTTTATTTCCTTTCTTTTGTAACAACACCTGTATCCACAATATACTAGGATGTTGTTATAAGAAGGATTCAAGCTACACATACACACAACTCCATCTAATGGATGATGAACATAATGTTTCTGTGGATGGCAAACTAACGCCTCACGAAACGATGATTGTTCAAATACATCTTACCACCTCTCATGGTGGCCATTATGATGGCACTGTAATTAAATATGATATTAATGATATATATTTTATATATAAGCTTCTGTAATTCCATTTTATTTCATACCATTATTCGTTTCATGTTGTATATACATACGATAATTTCATTTGAGGAAGTGCGGACTACCGCCCCCTTAAAATGATATGACTCGTTCATACCACACATGGAACGTATAAAGGATGGTGTTAATGAACTTAAGTAACATATATAAAATATTATATTATACTGGAATAGTAATATACCTATGTATCATTTGGATTCAATTCTTTTAAAATAAAAATTAAATGGAAGTAGCGTTCGTGCGTACGTACGGACTACCGTCTCCACGAACGCGGTGAGATCCATCCTCCATCGTATCCATTCAAGTATAATTATCATTTGATGATTTAAAAATGATGTTTAAAGACTTGATACCATTCTGTATTTGAATAATATACAACTTATCCTTTACAAACATGGCTTATGTAACAAAACATATAAAAGAAAATGAGTAAGTTAACACCCGAAACGACGATAATTTTAAGATATTATTATCAAATCAGTATTAAAAGATCATATATGATATCATATTAATATATATGATTCTTGTATAATTTAGTAACAATTATTTCACTATTATACAGGAGGTTAACCTACCCCAACCAATGAAAAGTTCAAGGTAAGGGTTATTTCACAATCTCTTCATTATCCGAGGTTGTTTATATGTAATAATCTACTGGGATCTCTTTATCATCCACATCCATGTTTCTTAAAAATGTATTTCAAAACATTTTTACTATTTACAAGAATATGGGTTAAAGTCATTTATACCCTTTTTTGACTTTTTATAAGAGGTTTATAAAGGAATCTTTTCGTCGTTTTCAAAACAAGGTCCTTTTTAACCTTTTCGACAGAATTGAGGTAAGAATGTTTTTTTTAACTTATACGGCGGGTGCGGTTATTTTACGCCGTTATAAAATCTTCAAAGCTTTCCTTACAAGCTTATAAGAATATTTTCAAAGAAAATGTTTTATTTTATATGGATCTTAAATGATTTCAAAATAAAAGGAGATATTTCTTTAAAAAGAATTTTGATTTCATCTATGTCAACATCCTTTGATGGATTTTAAGATTATTTGAAGTTGATTTATTATGATACAAAACTTCTATATTGTATTGAAGGTTTTGTGATATGTTTGACTGTGGATGTGCAATTTTTATACCATTCATAGTTTATTGTGAAAGTATTGACATTTCGTATGCTAGTTTTAATACGAATGTTTATGTTATGTTTAAACCTTTTCATATGGGAATGCATTGGACTTAATAAGTGACGGGTGGAGCCCGCTATAGCTCCTCGATGCATCGGTAGGTCTCATGAGACAAACTAGTGTCTTGGCACAAGGCCTTGACAAAATCTTATTTGTAGTCTTGGCACGAGGCCTTGGCTATGTGGTTATGATAGTGTGGCATTATGCATTCCAACATTATGAAAGTGGTTATTTATTTTTGCATGTGATTATTCGATTAGTGGAATATCCATGTGAATAAGTAAATGGCATTATTTAATTTTATTTATGCCATACCATGTTGAAAGTTCATGTTTAAAAGGCTTTTGTTTTAGTTATACATTGCCTTAAATGTTTATTCTTATTGATGAAAGTTTCCGCTATATTGTTATCCTTACTGGGCATTTGAGCTCACCCCTTTTCTATGTTTTATTTTTCCCAGGAAGTGAAGATGTAAGTTATGAATGACCTGCAGGAATATTATGAGGGGATTGTAGTGTGGACTGTGGAAACATTATGTTGTTGTAGTAGTTTTTGATTTTATGATGTAATGTAAAACTAATGAATATATCTAGTGTTTCCAAGGCTACTAAACCAATCGGTCTTTCGAGATTTGATTTTTCTTGTGATCATGCCAATGTTACGAAGTAATGCACCGACTCTGGGTAACTGGGGTCGGGGCGTTACAATATCACTAACTTTCCATCAAAACTATGCAGCCCAATCCAACTCACTCAAAATATAACTTTTTATAATTTTACCTCAATCATGTGTTTATGTTTTGGGGCTCATTTTATCCCCTCATCATTCTCAACCACTCTTTTTTGGTGGTGTAGCTTTAGCTCCACCTTGGTGATGATTTCCCTTTAGAATCTTTGTTATTTCTCTTTAGGTAATTCTAAATCATCTTGGTTTGTTCTTCTTTCCCCCTTCGGAATCCTCATTCTCCTATTTTATGGAGGCATGAACCCCTATTGGGGATATTTACCTAATATTAGGTATGTAGTGGGGGTTTTTGTTTGTTTTCTTTTATCTTAGTTGTGTGGGGATTTATTATAACTCTTCTGTGGGGTTATTGTCAAAGGTGACTAGCTTTTAACCAAATCTGAGGTAGGTGTTTTATTTATGGGCATTTCTCACATCATAACATTAAATTTATAATCTCTTTTGATTTTTATTTTTTATATTGACATTGATATGATTTATTCTTGGGTAATATTCCATTTTCGATGTAATTTATCAATTGGTTTGGTAGTTCATGTGTTTAAAGGGTTTTTCCAAATTGTTGCAGCTTATGTTAACATTAAGTGTATGTGAATATGGTTAAAAATATTTTTTTTTGTTAAAAGGATTTATAATTTTTTTTTTCAGAAAGGGATTTATCTTGGGAAAGGTGTTTTGAAAAAATGGGTGTTTTTTATGAAATGGATTATTATTGTAGGTTTATTGGATATGGATACAATTTTGGGATTGTGTGGGAATGGAGTAGCACATTAGTTAACTGGGGTGTGGGTGAGGGTTTTTTTCAGGGACAATGTGAGACTTTTGAGGGAAGATAGTGTGATATTATACAATGATTTATCTAAGTGTCCATGTGATCCATTGGATAGAGGTCCCTGGGATCCTAAAACATTGTTTCTGGGGGACTCTGAGAACCATTGGGTTAGAATACCATGATAGCTTACATGTCAGGACCGGGGAAGTCCGTTAGTCTTCTATTTTTCATATCTATCTAGATTACTAGTTTTATCACTCATGGGAAGCATGATATTTAGATACCTAGGTTCAAATTAATAATTAATGATTATTTTATATTAATTATGTGAATTATTAGTTCAATTTTGATGTGATGAGATGTATTATGGAATTTTTTCTATTTATGTGTTTACATGTTATTTATGTTATGCCCACACTTGGTTTTTCCTTGTTTGATATATTGATAATTTTGTTCATTATGGGTTGTATATTTATTTATGTCACATTTGGAAATCATGTCGGAAAATCATATTTTTTGGAATGGAAAAATAAATGGATTTTGCAGGTGTATTGGAAAATTGTATGTTTTCAAAGTTGTTTAGTTCCGAAAATTTTCTTAAACTAGTTTATTGGTTTTAATAGGTAAATTACTTAAATATATTCAGGGTTAAATGCTACTTGGATTTTTTACTCACACCGTAATTTTTTATTTTAGTGTTTTGGGACATTGTTTTATACGAAATTGGTAAGGGAAAGTGAAGGATGTACCATAATAGCTCTTCTTATTTAACTCCATGCAATATTGTGTAGGGAAGATGTGATCTCATAGGGATTCAATAATTTGGATCCATTTTTGGCATTTTGTATCCATTCAGTTTAATGTTTGGTATTTTTTCATTGTTCCCATTCTTTTGAGATTTGGTGTTTGTATTGAGATACCATGCACTTGTTGAGTTTTGGAAAAATTTGTATTGTGATGTATGTAATTTTTCATGGTATCAATATATCATTTGCTGTTGAATTTCAATATATTGGGTTTTTATATTATGTGGATCTGTTATTCTAGTTTACTGGTAGAGAAACCATTCCAAAGTGATAGTTTGTTATGCCCGGTTCATTCCTACAACCTATGCCTGTCAATAATGTGCTTCTGGCCGTGTAGCGGGCCGAATTAATTGATAAGTTGAGAAATACCGGGTTGTTTTATTACAAAATGATATCATAGTATGTTTTTATTTTAATGTCAGTGGTATAATAGTTTTAGGACCATTAGGACTCGATAGTTTTCTAGGGGAAGTTCCTAGACAACTCTTCTACATATTGAACCTTGAGTTTCCATGGGTGGTTTGAGATTATGGTTATCATTAGAGAACAATTATGAGTTATATTTTATAAGGATATTTTTGGTTCCTATGATGTGTTTGAGGTTGAATTTTTCTTGATGAATCCTATGATTTATTTATTGTAGACAATACTTCCTAGAAGAATCACATCCAGACATAGAGAGGGTGTAGCGGAGAGTGCCCTACTTGATAACCCTCCTCTTAATCTAGCATTGGTGGAGTCGTTGATTTGTATGATCCTAAAGTTGGTTCATGTGGATAGTCATGAGATAAAATTATTGGTGGACAACTATTAGAAATTTTTGATTAAAAACCACTGGTTTTCATGGAAACAAGGGTCCTAATGAGCCTCAGGAGTTATTAGATCATATTGAGTGCCTCATGGTGTTTCTGAAGACTCCTAAGACCTAAAAAGTGGTATTTTCAATCTATGTAATAGATGAAACTGGTAGGAGTTAGTGGGAATTTGTGGTTATTTTGAGGATGCATGAGGATCTCACATGGACCACTTTTAAGGTGGCCTTTAATTGGAAGTTCTATCAAGAGACCTTGAGAGTGACAAAGGCCTTTCAGTTCCTAAAGATAGAGCAAGGTGATCATTATATGATAGAGTATGCCCTCATATTTTCTATGTTGGTTAATTTCCCTCAATATCTCCATGTCAACAATTACATCATGGATTGGTGTTTGGAGATGGGATTGAGGATAGAGATATGATATACAATTATTCTTCTTTATCTACCATCCTATTCTGAGGTGGTTGACAAGAAAACTATAAAAAAGTAGATTTTATTGGAAACAAAGGTCTCAATGGTGTTACTTCTATGGGTGGTATCAAGAGTTCTTCATCAAGATACTAGAAGAAGAGGGATGAGTCACAAAGAGGTAGTTGAAAGTGTGTCCATCCGTATTAATTAAGTTTTTTAAATTCTCATCGGAGTAAGCATATTGATTTTTATCTTTGTGGGATGATAGGAAATAGAAGGCTAAATTACTCATATACTTTGAGGACATTCCACTAGCATGGGTAGTAAATTAATATTCTACGCTACTATCTATTGGATTCATGAGGGTGTATTGTGGGAGACTATTTTTATGGGATATAACATGTAGTTAGTGGTTTCCAATGGTGGAGGGTCTCAAATTTCTATTAAGGGATATTATCACCATGGAAAGATAGTATAGGTCATGTATGATCTTGGGAATCTCCATGAATGTTGTTTTATTCTAGAGGAATCAGATTCTAGTCCTACCACCATTAGCATTATAGGGTTTATTTCATCTTCCGTGGAATCAGTTTTATTTTACACTGGTGTCTTCCATTCTTTAATTACATTTATGTTGATTGATTCTTTGCATATGTGAGTTGAGTGGCTGCCTTATTTTATGAATTTTCAATATTTTTTGAGTTGGAATAAGGAGTAAGGTTTTATTATTCTGGAGTTCCATGATACAATATCAAGTGTGGAAGTCTTTTAGGACATCCTTGATTTGGACCTAAATGTTTTAGACCTCAATATTAGCATGTAATTGTTGATTAGATTCAAATAATTTTTTAACTATTTTCACTACGGGGTCCAATTTTATATGCGTATCGGGAGTACTCATGTCTTTATGGTGAGTGAAATCTGTGATTAGGGAGGAAAGGACCAGTTACTTCATAGTTGGGGTTGATCTCATGCCAATTGTCTATATTTTTCTTGAGTTTATTATGTAGAAATCCATGAGTGAGATTCAAGTGATCTTGTATAGGTACCCAATTGTGTGCCCAAATGTTTTTTTAGGATTTTGATCCCAACTAGAGGTTGAGTTTAGTATCAACCCAGTCCCTCGGATTATCATGATATCTGTGTATTATTATCTAATGGTTATGAATGAGATAAAGGAGATGAAATTTCTGATAGAGGATATTGAGGGAAAATGTTATATCCATCCTAACATGTCAATATGGTGTTCTCGAGTCATATTTTCAATGAAGGTGGGTGGGATCCTCTAACCCTAAATATGATATTATAGTGTTAACCAAGTGATCATGAAGAATAAATTCATATTTCCCCAGATTGATGTCCTATTTGATAAAATCATAGGAGATCCTTGGATTTCAATGTTATAGCTAAGATTAGAGTGACACCAGTTTAGGTTTCCGGAATAAGATCTCCAAATACAATCTTTTGATGCTAGAGTGGACATTTTGACTATTTGGTTATTCTATCTAATCTTACCAACGATCCTACAGTATTTAAAGAATTAATGAACTAGATCCAAAATCTATTGTTGGACTCCTTTTTAGTCACAATTATGGTATAAAGCATCATATATTCCCAGATTGATGTACAAAATGTTATCTATAAAATGTTGCTTTGGGTTTTTTGGGATATAATTTTCATTATTACAAGTTATCCATCTTCCATACCTAGATTTAGGAAGTGATGTTTTTGGGCCACATGATTTATGAGGTTAGAATTTTCGTGGATCTAAACAATGTTTGAAGAGTTCTTTCTTGAGACCAACCCAAAATGATTTCAAGATATATAGTATTTTGTGATAGGATGGCTATTATATGAATTTTGAATTATTTGGGAAGAGTTAATATTTATGTATTATTTTAAATGTTCATTTAAATTATAACCTTACTTTATAGATTTACTCATGAGTGATATTTTTCTATTGATCATCAAGATGTGATTATGGAGATATCTTTGAGGGTTGGAAACCTAGTGGATTTATTCAATGTGGTTAACTTGATATTAGTGTATTATAATTTTGATGGAGGGTTCAAGAAAGGAGTGGTGGCATATACCAAAGTTAATTATGATTTTCAAAATAAATCCTACCTAATATTTCCATGTCACAAGTGATCTCATGATTATAATAATTACATTAGTAATATTTAGTTCATTTTTGAATACAGTGGAAATGTGAGGGAAACCCAAGGCAAGTTGGTTTTTTCTAAATTTGAGGTTGTTCCATATGAATAGTGGATAACTGTACATGTAGAAAAGAAAATTTAAGGAGTATCATGGATATATTTTCACTCTCTATTTTATGATTAATTATATGTAGATTCATTACATTCTACATGGGTCAAGGATTACATAAGACTCTAAAAAACCGGTGTTCTTCAATAGAGTATTGTATTGAATTCAAGAGGTTTTTTTCATTTGACATCCATCTTAAAAGCAAAAATATTTATAAAAGAATATTATTTTTAAGGCCCATCAAGATATATTTTATGTCTCTCCAGTATATTTTTTTTCTTTTACACCTACTCAAATACTATAAATTTAGAAATTCTAGTCAAAGTGGTTGTTTTGAAAAAAAATTTAGTTTGGGAATGAAAATTGGTGATTATGAATAAGTTGAAACATTCCCATATGTATATGTGAAATATATTTTATTCTAATTATATGGGAAATTTTCCACTTCAATTTCCCATAAATAAATGAAAAGGGTTGTGATTCTATTATAGAAGGATGTGGCATATATGGTTTTAATATATGATAAAATCATAGGAATGTATCTCATGAAGTGGGATAAGATACCAGGAAATTCATTTCAGGTGTTCTTATAGGATGGTATGGAGTCCACTACTGGCTTAGATATGAGCATTGGATATCGGTGACTAGGGGTCATTAGATTTTAATGCATTAATCAACATCCTATTTGGAAATGATATTTTTCTAAAAAAAATATTTACTGTTCGATGGATTTCATATATGGGTTTCATGTGATTTTCCCATAAGTACCTAAAATGTTGTAAAAATTGATTGTATATAATAATTATTAGTTGTGTCAGAATGAAACATGATATTTTAGAATCTATAGAGACACTCATGGAATACGCTTAGTGGTTTACATCAAGTGATCATTTTGAGTGGTGGAGTTTGGGGGATATTGTAATTTAGTAATATCATTCTTATTAGAATATTGACATGATAAATATTATGGTGTAGAGAAGTTATTCAAAAACTCATGGGAATACAATTGTTTGTGGTGAGTTATTGTGAATGTTTAGGGTGAAGTCAATAGTGAAACTAGATTTTTGGTAATTGAGGTTTTGATTTTGATGTAATAATAATTATGGATATATATATATATATATAACTGGTGAGATAATAATTTTTTTAAAAATATATTTGTGACATTTATGTTGTGTTATTATATATAGAAAATTATAGTGATTGTATTTTTATGAATGGTTCATAACTAACTTCTTATTAAAAAATTTCGGTACCCAAGAATATTGTATACCAAAAAACTACTGAATAAAGTATTTTTATATTAGATAAACTCTCAATATAGAGTCTATGGATGGGAATTGTTGGAATAAGAATATGATTTAGTGAAAATTAGATAAATTCATGGTTTTTTCATTGAATAGGGATGTAGGAAATAGGAATTTGATATCCACAATTGAATATTTTTATAGGTGTTATATAAATAGGGGAATCAACCTTAAATTAGTATAGATTATTGGTTCCATTATTCATAAGAATTTTTTATATTTTAGAGGATGGTGGTATGGTGAGAAATCAATTATTTCTTTCTTCATGAATGATCTATTGAGGGGAGATAAATTTAGAGTTGGGTGCATAATTGAAGGACTGAATAGGGAATATGATGGATCAATGTTGGATTCCTTTCTAGATAATATTATTCCCTTGGTTGGGTGTTATTTATCAGGGAAAAATCCTATGGAAATTGGGAACAATAATAAGAAATTAGATTTTGGTGGCCACACCTGTTTATTTGACATGTGTGATTATACATATCGTGGATGAGAAGTCCTTTATTGGGGAGTTTATAGAAAACCATTTTGTATGGATGTCAGGGAAATTAGTTTATGTCAACCATTAAGGGATCAAAATCCTGGTTAATTTAAAAATAATAATATTTATTAAGAGGGTGGATAGTTTTAATTTTTTGGATATTTAGAAGAAGGTTATTGTGATGAAAATATTGACAAAAAATATTTAGAATTTTAATATTTGGTATTTTAGAATTGTGTTTTATAGGATTATAGTAGATCCCACCAGAACACTAGTAAATATCCACCTAGGTTCTATTAGTCTATATAGTGGATTTGTTCCACAACACTTAAAAATATAAGCTGATGGAAAAGAACTAGGATCTTTATTTTCTACAAGGGTTTTAGTGGATGTCCATTAATAATCTCATGGAGTGAAAACCTCCACCATTATATAGGGATCATTTTATTCTATTTACCAAAGATTTTGTAAAAATATTATCCACCCATTCTACATTTATAAATTATTGATTTAGGTGGCACATCATATTTTTAATATCTCTATCAACTAGATTCTTAGACTATAATTTACTTTAATCACCCATTTTCAGAACCATTTATATTAATGATATTTGGATAGTGATTCTATTGTATTATCTAGCATATTTCCCACTGTTTTATTCAAATTCCAGGTTTTATAGAGTAAATACCAACTTTTTTATTTCTAAAAAGAATTGAGATATCATTGAAATAATTATGAAATAATATAATACATTAGATAGTTTAAATTATATTGGTTAAATATATGTGGTTCCTAGTATTATCTCCCCTTTTATATGTGTTTCATGTGTCGTGTGATATGTGGTATTGGTTGAGTTGGTGTGATGGACCATGAATGGGACTGAAAGGTCTCAAATTTATGTGAGAAAATAGGTACGACCTATTGGGATCATGGTGAATTTACTAAACATGTTACCTCATAATTATATTCACTCGATAATTATAGTGAAATTATATTCATTTTATGGAATAGAGGTAGGAACTGACAGAGGGTGTTTGATGATATTTTGTGACATGTAAGACTTATTGCTCAATATTTTTCATTTTTTCTTTAGTATTTTATAAATTTTTACACTTATTTTCCATTAATTCTAATTAAATGAAACAAATATTAGTTTTTTGTTTATTTTGAAAATAATTTCAAAAATGGTTAAACTTTGAGTTCTATTGTCATTAATTCATTTAGGGATCGAATAGAATACTATCGTACATTAATTTAGATGATAAGATATTTATAATGGATTCATGGATGATTAAAAAGTTTTTGAATACTTTAATAACATTTTTTGGCGGATGAAAACTTTCATGTGATTAAACGGAGGAGTTATGTTTGAATTATTGGTTAGTAACACATGTTGTGAATGATTATCCACACATACAATCATCCTATTTTTATTTTAAAATATAATTTTTAAGTCATACATATTATTAAACTTCCATATTATGGGGTTATAAAAGAATATAAACTTGATTCATGGGAATATTAGTACGTATAATTAAACACATAGGAAAATAACTATGTGATATTAAATCTACACCAAAACCATCTATATTAGAATCTATTTAATAGATCCTCGAACACCATCAATTATTAAATCCATTTTGTAGTAATAAATCTTCATGGTAGGGAATTTATTAAGAATAAATAAATCATAAAATACTATATAATGAATATCCCAATGAGAAGTTTGTATGATGGATTAGAATTCATATTTATAATCCACCAATAGATTTATTTTTAGATGTGTATGATATAAATCAAAAAAAAGGGAAAAAGTATATAATGAAAACTTTATATTAAGAACTTACATCCAATAAAATTGGTAATTTCATAAGGGGTCTGTGACACACTATTTTCAATTCTCAAGGGTCAAATAACAATAATTCATGAATCAATGTGTTTACAAACTCTACATTATATAGAAAATACTGAAGTAGAGATGAAAATCATTCAATGTTTTGGAAGTTTTTTGTGCACAAGTATTCGAAATATTGATGATCAGACATGAGAATAACTCCAAATTTTCATGGTTTTGCCAAATTTGGTAAAGAGGTAATGAGACTATCATAAGGAAATAATAAAAAAAATTAAGGATCATTGGTTGAATCTAGTTGTCTGGATCCTAGAAAAAGTGGGAGAATTTATTCTTAAAGTTTATCATGTGTTATCATGTCAGTCATTCACTAATACATTATCACATTACAAGCATTAGAAATATTTCAAGAAATCATTTTTTTCTAATAAACCATAACAGATGTTATTGTGTCATGTAAGACCATTTCCACTTTAATTATAACCTTTCATGAATCTCCCATGATGGTATTATAATCGCTTTTTTCAAGCAAAATATACTTCCTATGCCACTAAATTTTAAATTCCAATGAATTGTTGTTCTCAATTCTCTCTTGTGGAATCTCATGAGTAACAGTTTAATTACATGAATTAGTTGGTGGTATCCATTTATTTTGTGTGATATATAATAAATTATGTTGTTTCTTTTTAAAAACACCCCTTAAAATTTCTCATTCCCCCTTTAGTGAGGAGGTTTTAGTATTCTTGAGGAGTGATAAATGGATCTTGATCACTTATTAAAGGGGAAGGTGGTGCATGTAGTGGAGCATTCATGTCACAACTTTATGTAAAGACACCAAGGGATAGTAAGTAGTCAAGGTTTTAGTTTTTTAGTGTGATGAAAATATTTAATTATAATATAGTAATTATGATAGTGTGATAAGGTTGGTGGATTAGTTGTAGAGCATGTACAGTTCTACCAACTTTTTTTAGAAACACATTTCAATCATTTTCAAATCGGTCACACACATTCCTATATTAGACACTATTTTAAAAACATAATCCATAATTATAAATATTTTTAAATATTGATTAATAATTGGAAATTACGGTCTCTACATGTGACAACCTGTGTAAAAAAATAATACAATGCATTTTATATTAGGATGTAATTTTTATTCTTTACCAACCCATAGTACTTATGATAGAGACCCAAGAAGGTCTTATGTGATGATGTGTGATGTTACACTAATGGTGGTGTGTGGTGTCATAGGATAGTTTATTGTTTTTAATATTAATAATAATGAAGCAGTGAGTTATGGTCTATAACAAACACGCCCATGTCAACCTATCAAGTCCCCCAAACTGATTTTCCACAAGGTCTAAAATGCATTCCTAATCAATACAGGTCGAAAAGAAACACCAAGGAATTACACTATGACCATGTTTGAATATTTCATACTCAAATTAAATTAAATAATCATTAAAAACTAACCATTTTTCTATTATTGTGTTTTCATACATTGGAATTTCATGCATATAAAATAAACATCCCCAAATAATAAAGCCTCTAAAATAGGGAATAATAAACATAAAAATCAAACTCACATTTAATAAATGAATAACACCATACAAAATTAATAATAACATTATACATAATGGAAAACTAAAATAAATAATAAAAATATAACAAAATATTCTAATTCGACAACATCCAAAAAGATTCAATAACACAAGCCCCCACTTGAACATCTCTGTATATTAGGTGGTCACTCAACACATCCAAACCATTCATTAAAAGACTATAAGAAAGTAATCCAATCAAAGACCACAACTTTGGAACATTAATTATATATAATTTCTATACACAAATACATAGGTGTTCAACACACAAAGATCTTAATACATGATTACCTTTAAATAAGTCAATGTGCTTGATAGGTTTCTCTAATCCGAGCACTGAAAATAAATGAAACAATGATTTATTTATGTTGTTAAAATATAACTATTATGGAATCAGGAATGAATTAGAGTAATCAATTTTTGAAATATTTATAGAAATAAAATAAAAGAAACTTTTAATATGAGTGAAATTAAATTTTTATTTCTAATTTACTAATACAGTTATTTTTAATGGCTAAAAATGTATTCTTCTAAATTTTAATTTTATTTCATATGAATCTCTAGTTCATGTAATTTATGATCAATGATGATAAATAATGGCTAAAATTAAAAATTATTAAACAAAAATATATTTGTTTAATGATATGAAATAAAATTAATAACATTTTATATTTGAATACATTAATATTCTAATAAAAAGGGTTATCATTATATTTTATGTTTTCATTTCAGAATTGGATTTTCAAATTTTAGTGTTGGAACATGAAAAGATAAAAATAATTTATGTATTTATCACAAAAATATTCTCCTAATATTAAATTTAAGAATTTGTCTAAAAAAATTGGCTTATAGGTAAAGTGTAAAAAATATCAAGTTATCTAAAAACTATAACTTTTATAACATTATCATAATAAAAGAGTGACATAATGGTTTTTAAAAACTATTTAAATAATATATATATTTATAATAAAAATATGTCAATTAGAATTATAATGTTTTTTTATAAAATAAATTTATATTATTTTGAAAAATTAAGTAATATTTGGTTTTAAAAACAATTTTTATCCACATAGATTAAAAATTTATTTTCTGAAATTATATTAATTAAATATATAAAAATTTATTTAATATTTTAGGAAAATATAATAATTTTATTTAATAATTAAATCTCATTTCTGGGCATAAAATTAAGATTAATCATTTTAAATTTAATGACCATTATAATTATAAAACTATTATTCTGAATAATTATTTTATAAAAAAAATTGTAATTTATTCTTAATAAATTATATTAATATATATTAAATTATTACTATAATTTTATTTTTAAACACATATAAAATTATATAAATAATTTTTTTAATGAGAATCAGTGATAAATAATATAAAGAACACTTAATGGTTAAAATATCTTTTTTTTATAAAACAATATTTTAATATAATAATTATTCTATTTTAAAATTATATTTTATTTTATTTTTCAATTGAATTAGATTAAATATGGAATAAATTTAGGTTCAATTAACTGAAATATTTTAATAGGGGTAAATATATATTTTTATTAAAATATAATTAAATTAATTAAAAAGTAGTTAGCAAGGTAAAAACCAAAAAAGTTAAAAATAAAAAAACCTAATATGAAATGACTTAAAAAATGTTTAAAACATATGTGGAAATACATGGTTACGGATTTGTCAACACATTATCACCCCAAAATCAATTATTTGTATCTTTTGGATTATCAAACCTTTGAATAGTGTAATGATATCATTGAAAATTAATGGTTGTTCCAAAAAGATCCCCTTTTCACATATAAAAGGGGATCATTTTTACCCCTTAAATTTTACACTTTCCAGTATAATTTTCATTTTCCTTTAGGAAAAATTACATATCATAGAAATAAATCTCTCATCCTAAAGCCTTTTTTGTTTAAAATTTATCATACTCCATACATTTCTAAAGAGATATCTATAAGAAGATCGATGCTAAAACATAAGTATTACCTATTTTTAAATATATTCATTGTAATATTACCATTAAAAACCTATTGAAACCATAAAAATATAATCAATTGACAATAATTATTGTACTAATATTTTATTATATGGATTATAAAACCAATATTTATTCCTCTCCATCAACATAAGAAAACAAAACCATTATCGGAGCGTATGAGAAAACTTTTACCTCCGCGAAGTGACATCTTCCATTTTTCATAACCACCTCTCCTGGATGGTTTTATTGAAGTAACTAATGAATAAATATGAAATATAAAATATTATTCTGATTATGAAATTTCAAATAAAAAAATACTTTATTTCGTGATCATTCTTTGAAAAATGGAAACACTAATCTTGCCTATGTGCTAACTACCACCTCTAGGAGCAATGTGTTTGATTTGCGAACACTACCCATCATTGATGAAATTAAAAATATATTTAATCTATAAAAATTATTCCCATAACACTTTTAATATTTTGTAAAATATTATACTATTTTATAATTCTTTGAACCATGGTCAATATACATAAGGGATTATCAAAAACTTGACCAAACAACCTCACCAACATAGGTAATAAAAATATAAAATAAATAAATTTATTATGAAAATTAATTATAAAAATTAAATAAAATATAGATGAATACAGTTATCAATAATTTAATTAATTAAATTAATTTAATTATTTAGGATGATAAGTGCATACACATAATGAATATGAAACAATTTAATGGTTTTTGTCTCATATTCTTCTCCTTGAGACATATTTGATATTATGCACCTAATTTCATTTATGTAGTTTATATAATAACTATATGAGATTTCATATAATGAATTTTATTTTAATTATTTTATTTTAAGATCAATTATATTTCTTATATTTCAGGGAGTCTTGATTAAAGTGTTACTCAAGACGTATGGGTTTTCTGGGTCTCAATTATGATTCTTTGAGAGATGTTACATGTTATACACTATGTTTCCTTTGTATGGTGTTTTATTAATTTATTATTCCATGAATTATCTATAAATAGTTTTAGTTTAATACATGGGAAAAAATAATCCAAATGAATTTATTTTATTTAAATGTCTTTTTCTCTTATTTTACCCCAGTCATAAGTGTTTTTTACAACTTAATCATTATTCATTGAGTTGTTATAATTGTCTTGAACTTATTTCATATAAGTTGGGGATATTATATTCCTTAATTATATGATGTTTTATTATATCATTTTCACATTTTTTACGTCATAAAACTCTTTTCAAATGTTTTCTGTTTCATAGAGTATATAGCCTGTAAGGGATATTGATTACTCAAATATCTATTCTTTGAGTTATAATGTTTTATCTTTAACATTTATTTTCCATGATTATGTTCTACAACTATATTATTTTATAATATTCTAATTTTTAATCCTATTTCATAAAATGAAACTCTAAAAAATTAATATTTGGTTTCTCTACTTACAATTTGAGTTTTAAACAAAGTTATTTTGTAAATAATAAAAAGGTTTTCCCTTTACCTTTAATGTATTGTTTCCTCCTCACATTATTTATGCAAGTAAAAATTTAAGTATTTTAATGGTTACAATATTGGATATTGTTTTTAATAAGTAATTATTTTCAAATGATTTCACATCACATTTTCAAAAGTTACCTTTTAGAATGAAAAGTAAAATTATATTTTACATCAATGTTAAAAATTTTTCCCAAATGATCTTTTATTTTTCTGCTTTCATCTATATTATCATTTCAAAAGGATTTACCATAATAGGGTCTATGTTTCATTATTTATTATCTAACATATATATAAATATATATCATCATCATTTCGTGGATTGAAATCATGGTATCAAACAATTTTATGCTTGATCCATTATTTTGAGACCCTGTTTGAATATTTTTTACGACGGTGTTTTCTATTTATTTCATTACCCTTCTATATTTCCATTATTGAACTCGAGATATATTATTTTATTTCCATCCAATTTATTTCTCTTAATTACTTATGATCATGTTATTCTTGGATTGGCATAGCCATAAACTCATTATTCTATATGGTGTGAACATATAATTTTATATAATTCATATTGGATGATGTTCACCTACAAATAATGTTATTCTATTGAAATTGGGAACAATATTGTAATTAAAGATGTTTTTATTCCACTATAGATGATTATTTTCATGTTTTACCATCTAAATTCTCTCTTAATATAGATTATGATAATTTTATCCCTTCTATTTACATGGGGAAAAGTATTTAAATTATTATTTGTTATTAATTACTAATGAAGGATGATCATGTATTGTTATTTTTTATCATTCATTATTTATATTTTAATGTTTTTATTCATTAATTATTTATTCAGTAAATGGTATGAAAAGTCTTTGTTGACTCTTATGGTGACTAAATTGGTCTACATCAGGTGAGTATGAAAAAAGAAATTATATATCCACTTGATGTATTGATATGTCTCATGAGACAATACATTTTTGGTTTATGTGTATGAATCTTTCCATAATAGGATAGATTCTTAGAATGAGAAATTCACAATAGGTTTTTTATGTCTACAATTATGCATTCCATCATTATAAGATCTATATTTTTGAGACATGTAACTTGTTATGAACCATATTTCCTTTGTATGGTGTTATATTGATTTGTATTCCCATTAATTTTCTATAAATTATTTTCTTATAATAAATGTGAAAAACTATGAACAATAATTTTATTTTATTCAAATTCAATTTGACTATAGTGTTTCCCATGTCGTAATAATTTTGGATAACACAATATTCATTCATTATGTTATGATTATTCTCTTGATGTTATTTTATTTCATATGAGAACATTCTGTCCAATAATTCTATTATGTGTTATTTTCTCATTACATACATTTTTCCACATAAAGTACTTTTATAAATTGTCATGATTTATGAAGTATATTTCTTATAAGAAATTTTGATAAATCAAATTTCATATTATTGAGTTATAATGTTTCTTCTGGAACATTTCTTTTTCATGTTTGTGTTATCCCTGTCTAATATCTTATTCTAGGGTATTTTATAATCCTATTTGGGAAATCGATTCATTAATAAAAAAGATAATTTTTTTACTATTCTTATAGAGATTGTTTTTGAAAGAGGTATTTGGAAAATAAGAAAAAGGGATTACATTTCACTTTTACAATTTTTTTCTTCCTCTCCACATTTCTCCAATATAATGTTTTTGTATTTTTAAGGGTCTATTTGAAGAATTAATTTTTAAAATTATAGTTATTAAATATATTTAATGATACCATTTCCAAATCTATCTCTGAATGTGACATACAGATTTATATTTCTCATCAAAACTAAAAATGTTTTCTAAAAGATATTTTTTTCTATAACACACATTCCCATAACTTTTTCAAAACTATTTACCCTAATAGGGTATCTGATTTATGATTTATCATCAAATATATACCGATATAATATCATTTAGCAGAGTAAAATTATGGTATCAAAAAAATATCTTGATACATTTTTTGGGATACCCTACAACACATTATTTTTCAAAGGATGTCTCCATTTAGGTCAAAACCCTCCAGTTGTTCTATTGTGAATTAGTGATATGTTCTATTGAATCAATACCCTTTCATTATATAGATTTATTATTTTCAAATTGTTATAGAATTGAACAAACTATATACTCATTACTCTCTATGATGTGAACTTCACATTTTAAATAATTCAGATTTGATGATTTTCACCTATAAAGATGTTATTCTGTTTTGAGGGATAAAAATATTGCATTCTGTATGTTTTATTCTATTATAGATTATTATTCGGATGTTTTACCAACCACCTTGTTTCTTAGGATGGGTTATAATCATGGTATAAATTCTATTTACATGGGGAAAAGTATTGACAATCTATATTGTTTTACTACTAACATAGGTTTATCATGTATTAATTTTCAATATCATTCATTATATGGATAACCATGTTTTAATTTAGATATAGAGTCCATAGGGAATAATATAAAATGTCTGGTTGAATATTTTGGTGAATGTAGTGGACTTAATCCTATGATGGGAGGGAAAAACATTATATAACCCCATGATGCATCAACAAGCCTTGTGAGACAAAATAGGTTGGATTTTGGTGAATTATTATTACCATAATAAGATAGTGTCTTCACACAAGGCCTTGAATGTAGGTTTTTGATCTTACAAATTATACATTCCAACAGTATGAGATTAATATTATTGATATCCAAGTTTTAATTTATTGTAATGGATATATAATTCTCTCAATTTTAGGTAGAATAAGTCTTTATGATGTTTACTTATTCCTTCCATAATATTTATTCCATGCATATTGTACAATTTAAACAGTTTTATACATTCCCTTATTAAAATTTGAGATCTCCCCTTTTTCTATTTCCATTTACCTAGGTTCGGAAGAAAAGTAGTACACATGAAATATTTATAAGGATAAAACATGTGACATAATTTATAAGAGATGATGAAATCTCATTATGTATTACATTATTTTATATATAGTGAAAAACAATTTATTCTTGATAAAAAGAATAAGATCTTTGTTATTTATTATATATTTCTTAATTATTTAATGATATACACATATAAATATCATTCATAAGTAATATATTCTATAATAATTATTGGTTTTTTAATTACAGATGCTTATATCTAGACTATTACTGCAATTATTAATGTGAGTATTTAGTGTATGTGTGTATTGAACAAGGCTAGGGAGTACAGTTTTGTGGAAATATATTTGGTATCAAAGAAATAGTTTAGATATATATAGAGATTATTGTGTCAATTGAGAAAAATGTAATCGTCCATTTGTTAGGGTTTATAATAATTTCATAGGCATTGATAACACTGTGTGATAAGTATGTGATTTTATAGTGAGTTAACAATACAAATTTAATTTGTGGATTTGGATGAAATAACTTTGGTGAAAACCTTGGAATAATTATAAATATAGGATGACATCCCTATGTTTTGGTAAATTATGTATTATATGGTTTTTCCAATTAATAAATTCATGTCTGTATACTGGAATGTGGATGTGGATGTAGTACAGATGCAGCTATGGGTAATCACCTAAGAATTAACTTAATCTTCACTCTAATATACCATTAATTAACCTAAGAATACACACCTAGATAGACACTCCCATGGGATATGATTTATTCAGTTATATTATCCTTATGACCCATTATAATAGATTTTTATATATTTAGGTTAATGACCTAAAAGGAACATGACCATAGATTATATAGATTGAAATGGAGTGATTCATATGATAAGGAACACATTAGTTAACCCATGTTTTACTAGATGAGAGATAAGTTGGGTTATGAGAGTAAAGATTTCAACGATTTTTTGGGTTGATTATTTTTTAAAAAATTTATTGTAATTTGGGATGTCTATTTTTTAGATTATGTTAAAAAATATAAGAGAACCCAACTCAAAGTAACCCAGGTTCAGAAAATTATTATATAGTTTAAACTATGGGGGATGTGGGTTGAACCATGTTTGATACAATTTTATTTGTATTAATTAGAGGCTAACATGATAGGGTTATAAATAGATACATCTTGATGATAAAACTTCATGTGGTAATTTATGATAATTATCTTATAATGATCACTAATCATGTTAAATCATTTGGTTTTATTAATTGAAGACGTCGAAAGGAACCATGATAATAATGTATCACATAGAAAATATAGAAATAATCCAAAAAAACATAACTTGATATTGGATGTAGTGAGAAATATTGTGATTATTCTAACATGGTTACCCAGAATATAGATTAACAACATAAACATAGTTGAAAACCAAAACCCAATAAATATAATAAAAAAGGAATATCAAAGAATTTTTTTCCGATATAGTTAAGGAATGGAGATTCAACTACATACATGTCTAAAATGTGGGAAAAATCATTGGGGAATTTTTTTTAAATGAACAGGTATATACTATATATGTGGTCATCAAGGTCATTATATTTTTAATATTATGGGAAATAAAGAAGATAAAAAAAAAATCTATCGCTCCAATTTCATGAGCGTAGGAAATTATAAGACCCAATATCCCAATCGAAGGGCCAATGATCGATTTAGTCACAAAAAACAGTGTGAAAAAGGAAAATACTATGAAACAACTTCGAATGTATTATAGAATGAGTATTATATATATATTTTATAGTTTCATATTTCATGCATGTTTTGACATACCACTGGACATTTAATTATAAATAAAAACCAATATTGGAATGATTATCATATAAATAATTTTCAGGTTTATGGCAATATATTCCATATGAATCGAGATATTTTTTCTATAGTATAATTTTATGCGAAATTATAAATAAATTATCTACCTTTATAAAGTTATCATAATAATTTATCATATAGATAAATATAATTCCACATCCTAAATAAACCCATGATCATCTAGTGATGTATGGTTAATTATGTATTCTCTACAAAACATACTGGTATCTAATGATTCAAATTACGAGGATGAAATCTATTTAATGGGGGATAATGTAACACCTCAGGATATTAATATATTATTACCTTTAATAAGTCAATTTTTTTGATAGATATCTACACAAGTGACTACAAAACCAAATGAAATAGTGATATGTTCTGACTATTATAACATAGAAATTTAATTAGTGGGAATGAATGGGAGTAATCACTTTATAAAATAGTTAAATAAATAAAATAAAGGATTAATTTAATATGAATTAAATTCAATTAGTATTTCTAAAATCACTAATATAATTATTTTATGTTAAGAAGTTTATTTTTATGAATTTCATTTTCTTATAATAAAAATTTATTTTTTGAGAAACATTTTGTAAAAGAAGAAAATTTATGTTTGATATTAATATTTGTAATACAATTTCTTTTGGTACATTATATTTAACAATTATAACAATTGTTAATTTTTGAAAACATCATTTTTTTAATAAAAATAGTATTTCATTACACGTTATGATTTTATTCAAATAAATTATTAATAAATTATAGATTTATAATTTTAAAATATGGAAATAATATATGGACTATAATAGCAATATTATCCTAATATTATTTTTTGTAAATATTCCTGAAATAATTGTCTTATTTGTGAACTAGATTTTTTTTATTTGGAAACAAACTATCTATTTTATAACATTATCATAATACGATAATGAAATAAATATTATTAAAACAATTTTAATATATATATATATATATAAAAGTATAATGAATCATTTTAAATAACTAAGTTTTTTATAAAACCCATGTCTTTCATTTTGAAAACATAATAAACATTTTATTCCAAAACCTTTTTTATAGGCTTATATTAAAAATTACATTTCATCAACTTGAAAAATTAAATATATAAAAATGGATTTCATATTTTAGATCAATATAAGGATATTAATTAATAATTTCAATTATTATACTGGTCATAAAATATCGATTACTATGATTAAAGTTAATGACCATGATAATAATGAAAGTGTAATACTTAAAGAATTGTTTTATCAATAATGTGTAGTTTTTATTTAATCAAATAAATTAATATATTTTAAATTCATACTATAATATTATGTTTATACAGTTATATAATTATATTAATTAAAATTTAATTGGCACCCAATTCTAAATAATATTAAGAACACATAATGGTAAAAACATCTTTTGTTACAAAAACAATTTTTATATTTATAAAATTTTTTAATTTAAAAGATTATTTTTTATTTATATAAGAATTTAATTAGATTAAATAAAGAAAAAATATAGGTTCATCACACCTAATTTTTTTTATGAGGGTTAAATTTATATTTTTTAAAACAGAAATTACTTCGCTAAGAACACATTACCATGGTAAAATATTGGTAAAATTAAACACTTAAGAATAAATGACTTAAAAATGACATAAAAAATTGTGTAAATACTTTATTTAGTATTTATAGACACAATATAACCCCAAAATCAATTATTTCTTCTTTTTGGAGTCTTTTACCTTTGAATAGTGTAATGATACCAATAAAAATTAAAGTGTGTTCCCAAAAAGTTCGATATTCTTCAATTATAAAAGGGGACCATTTACACCCCCTAAATTTTACAAATAAATTTATAATTTATATTGAACCTATACAAAAACTAAATATCCTAGAATTTATTTTCTCATATTTAAGGCTCTGGTTTAATGAAGATTGCCTACGGCCTTCATTTCCATAAAGATATCTTAGAGAAAATCAAGCCTCTAATATAAGTATTATATATATTTTATTTTTTTATTCCTAATATTCCTCTTATGAACCAATTATATCCATAAAAATATAATGAAATTAGTATAATTATTATACTTACATGTTTATATATTATTAGAACAACCACTATTTATTCCTCTCCACCACTAAGGAAAACAAAAGTGTCATTAGATCTTATGCATGAACTACTGCCTCTGTAGAGTGGCGTCCTCTATTTTTCATAACCATGTATCATGGTTGGTTTTAATGATGACGTTGATGAATAAATATTATATATGAAATATAATTCTGATTTTGAAATTTAAAATTATTATATACTTTATTTCCCCCTCATTCAATGAAATATGGAAACATTAATTGTGTGTATGTGTTCACAGCCTCCTCCATGTGCGATGAGTTTCTTTTTCAATCACCACCCATGATGCATGAATATAAAAATTTAATTAATATAAAATAAGTATTTCCATCTCACTATTAATATTTTATATAATGTGAAACTATTTTATTAATCATTCTACCACATCCAACACACACATGGAATAACAAAAAAGAGACTAAACAACCTCAAATAAACAATATAGGAAAGAAAAATATAAAATAAATAAATAAAATATGATAATAAATAGTATATATTATGATTTTATCTAATAAAATTAATTTTATTATTCATAAATTTAGGTAAATGCGTATAATGAATCTGGAATAAAGTATGTGTATTCATTTCAAATTCCTCTCTTTGAGACATGTTTGGTATTATGATCATAGTTTCATTTATGTGGTGTATATACTACCTATATGAGATATAATATAATGAATTAAATTTTAATAAATTTATTTAAAGATAAATTATAAAATTTATTTTCAAATGGAATTTTATTAAATTGTTACCCAAGCCAGAAGGGTTTCATTGAATCAATTCTGCTTCTCTGAGAAAATTTACTAATTATGTACCATGTTTCTTTGGTATGTTCTTATATTTATTTTCAATCCCAATAATTTTTATATAATATTTCATATTAGTATATGGGAAAATCAAAGCAGAGTATATTTATTTTCATTAAATTTATTTTGGTTCAAGTGTTACCCCTATAGTAAGAGTTTTTGATAACTCAATATTCATTCATTGAGTTAAGAATGTTCACTTGAACTAGTTTAATATAAGTTAGGTACAATATATACCTATATTTTATTATGTTCTATTCTCACATGGTATACATTTTTTTCACAAAAAACCCTTTTCCAAATTTTCATGATTTAGGGAGTACGTTTCCCATAAAGTAAATTGATAAATCAAATTTCTTTTAGTTGAGTTATAATTATATCTCTTGAGAAATGATCTTCTCTGATTACATTCTCTAACCATAATATTCTATTCTATTTTATTTATAATTATATTTGGTATAATTATGTTTTTATAAAAATTATTTATTTTCACTCTTCTCACAACTTTAGTTTTAAACAATTGTATTTTTAAAATAATAAAATCGAAGTTTCCTTTCACATTCAAATGTTTTGTCCTCCTCTCCTAATATATATAAGATAAAAAATATATATTTTCAAGGATACATTATTAGAAACTATTTTTAAAATAAATGGTTTTAAAATTATATCAAATCATCATTTTAAAATTTATCTTTAAATTTGATATGTAAATTTATATTTTACATCAATGTTAAAAATGTTTTCTAAATGATCTTTTAAGTTTTCACATTCATTTCCCTTATTATTTTCAAAATTATTTACCCTATAAAGTCTCGTGTTTCTGGATTTATAATCTAATATATATAAATATATTATCATTTTGTGGATTGAACTCAGGGAATCAAACAATTCAATTCTTAATCCATTCTTTTATGATAACATTCAATGCTTTATTTTTGCAAGGTTATTATCTTTAATATCAACACCCTATTATGTTTACTTTTTTGAAATATGGATATTTTCTTTAGAATACATCCACTTTAATTCCCTAAGTGGATTATGATAATTTATTTATAGCATTGACTTAGTTTTATACTCATTTCTTTAAATGGTGTGAACATCACATTTTACACAATTCAAATTGGTTGATGTTCACCTACAAATAATTTTATTTTATTGACATGGGAAAAACTATTGGAATTTTTTAAGTTATTATTCAAGTGATGATGATTATTGGAAATTTTTACTGTTCAATATCTTTCTAAGAATGACTTATGATTAATTTATCATTTCAATTTACAAGGGAAAAATTATTGACATTCTTAATGAATATTTACTGCTTACATGGGCAGATCAAGTATGTATATTTCATATCATTTATAATATAGATATAAATGTTTTATTTTAGTAAATGGTTCCTTAGGAAATGGTATAAAAATTCTTTTTGAATTTTATAGATAATACATTTTGTAACGATCAATGTTAGGAATCGGAGAAAAATCCAAAGGATTTTGACCTTTTGTGTTTACTGGAGGGGCTGTTTTAAATACTGATATTCAGAATAGAATTTCAAGATTTTAAACACTTTAAGGAAATATTTTTGAACTTGGGGGAAGCCCCAATTATTTTTTTGGGATTCTTAAGGAGTTTTGGGAGCTCTATAACCATAAAATGAACTTTTAATGGGTCTGCACAGGGCACAATTTTTTTTTGAAATCATACTGCCCCTAGTAGGAAACGATGTGGCCTTATGCAGGTGGAAAGAGGTTGTCACTCGGGTTTTACAAGGTTTACCAAACCATGTGCTAGACACACAATTTTTTTGGCAGTAGTATGTACCACTACACTATTAAACTCACATTTGGCGCATAGTTTCCAAACCATGAGGTCATCCCGTTCGTGGTTCCCTAGGTGTCCAGTATAGGGAACATGATTGGAACATACTTTGAAAAAACTATATGGCCCAAACTATGTGTTGTGAACAAGTTCAAAGATTATATTAATTTAATTAAAACAAAAAAAATAAAATAAAATCATAACCTATAACTTCCCCTCTCCCCTCCATTTTTTGTGGCACATCTCTCCCTGGGTCTCGCCTTGGCCACACGATGAATCCCCTACATTGAAATCCCCATACAATGAAGGATTTCATCATGTTTCTTGATGATTCTCATTTTATTCTCCAAGTGAGGATCATACTTCCTTCCCTTTCTCTATTCTAGCAGTTTTCCCCTCTCCCCATCACCCAGTGTGGTTTGAATGAATCCCTAGGATTAGGGGTTAATCAATTTTTGATTTTATTCTATTTTTAGGTCGTGTGAAGGGTCTCTTGAGGTTTCTTTGGTCATATTACAACAATCACGAATGAAGCTGAACTGATTCAGTTTTTTTGCATCTCTGACATCGATTTAAGGTAATATTTACATCCACTATTTTGTTTCTCCAATTTAATCAGGGGTCTTTACATGTTGTTGAGTCCCTATTATTTTTGTTTACAGTGTTTACTAACTCATTGAAGGCTTTAACTCATGTAAATGTGTACGTAAATTTATATATCTTTATAAAAAAAATTCCCTCCTAGAGAAGGAATATATAAATTGGATTAAGTGGTATATATATAATTTAATGTACATGAATAGAAATGTGGAGCCACTTCAAGTTATAAATCATTGAGTATTGAGTTTTTGTCTTGGTATACTTCCTAAGGTAGGATCCATTTCCTCTCCTTTTAATTTTAATAATTCCTTAATAAAGTTTTCAATACACATTCCATAGATTTAAATTAGTGTAGTATGATTTTCATATTTAATGTATCTTAAATACGACATGATTATGATTCATGAATGATGTTTTAAATATGATAAATGAGTTTTTTTTTGCATAGAAATACAATGATTTTGTAATAAAACCCATTGAATTGGTGGTTCTATTTTTTTAAACAAAAAATTAGTGATTAGTGTCTTTAAATATTTCATTGTCTTTATAAATCAGATGATTATCTCTTTTATTTTTTCCTTGGTTAGTTAATTGACATGTTATGGACATTGGACTTTTTAATTAACAATGTTGATTTCATTAGAAATGGGAATTGACCATGTAAGATATTTCCCTTTTTCCAATGACAGCTTCAATGTTCTCATCTAGCCTTATAATTGAATTTTAGATGGTTAGGAAAATTGAATGGTTGGGTTTATGTTTCAATGATTGTGTAAGATGGTTACTAAATTCTAAATGGAATGGTTTCAAGGGATCGCATGGCATTTACCATGAATATTTTTTTATAAAAATGAACAATATGGATTGAACAACTAAGTTTTAAATAGACTTTAATAATGGATGGTGAACCCATCGCTTTGTTCATGCCTTATGTAAATGATAATTATTAAATGGGATTCCTTGAATGAGTGGATTAAATTTAAAGGAACACATGAGAGGTTTTAACACGTGTTTAATGTGGAATTATTAAAAAACCCTTGGTTTATTATGAAATGTTTGATGAAATGGACTAAGAGGTAATTCCTTATGATCTTCTTAGTAAATGTGACTATGTCATTGATAAATTCTCATCATGAATTTAAATTATCAAGTTGTGTTTCCTTAAGTATAAGTTTGATTATCACTCCATATATGTAAATGGAATGGGTAATGAGATGAAATAGAGGTTAATCCCTCATGCATTATATATTATAAATGATTACACCATATTGTCATGTGAAGCCAAGGGACCATGAGATCCCTTGGGAGGGAAAACTATTTGAGTTTCCCAGTTAGAACCAGATGATTGACCAGGAGATCTCCCCACGTGATGGATGAAATTGGGTTATGTCCTAGTCCTTAAACCACATAGAGAAAAGGGACCATGAGAGCCCATGGGAGGGAACAAAATGTGGGCTTCCTAGAGAGAGCCAGAGGATTAACATTGAGATATCCCTTAGTGATGGATTTCTTTGGGTAACATCCTGATCTTGCAAGTAGCTAGAGCTAGTGGATAAAACATGAGAGCTCACCTGATTATGGATGGTAGTGGGTCACATCTTGTTCTGGCTAGTATGGGTATCCCAAGATACCATGAGAGCTCATGGAGTTGGGCTAGTGACAAGACTGTGAGATATTCCTCTGGTATTGTATGTTTATGAGTTACGTCCCAATCCATCCCAACATATATAAATATATGTATAATTATAATATATATATATATATATATATTAAACTTTATATATAGTGTCATTTTCATACTCTTATTATGGATATTATTTGAAGAAGGTATAACTGCCAGGTGTCCATTAAGAACCTGGATGGGTGGTTTTTTCTTTACTCAGTTCCATTGTTTAATTCTCTATACATTCACACTATTTAATTTACATTTCATTTTCGGAATTTTCTAGACACCATAGGTGAAATAAAACTGAGATTTATCTATCAGACCCTACTTAGGCTTCCATTTCAATGGGGTACATGAGTATACCCTTTCTTTTTGGGGCCTTAAATCGTTCTTATTGTATGTTGCTTGTACTTAAGAGTTAAGAGAAAAGGACTGAGCTGGAGCTCTGGATGCTCATGGAGATCAATATAAGGATTTTATGTTATTTTCTTTAAATGAGTAATATATAGTACTAAATATTAAACCATCATATATGTTTACTATTTCAGTCGTGTTTCATCACTATGATGTGCATGAACATTTTTTTTAACTGGCGTTGGCTACTTTAATTTAATTATTATTATATTTTTCTTCCACTTCATTGTAATTTATTTATTACTGCTTCACATATTGGTTGTTATTTATTCTGATATACCATTGTCCTACTATGATTATGAGGGTATATTCTCCCCATTTTCACCTTCTATACCATTCTTACTAGTTAGAATCCTCTGGCATACAGGAAGACGTTCTTGAGGCCATGCGACACATTAGTCCGACTACTTGTCATTTAGGTTGGGACGTTATAAAGTGGTATGAAAGCCTTATTTTTCCCCCTTTTGCTTACTATTTTTTGTTGGAAAACATGATACTAGGAATGTGTTGGTTCTTAGTAAATAGTAGCTCTTGGGATTGATGATCCGATGTACGGAATATGACCAAGTGGCCTGGGCTGGGATTTTTTGTTCATGTTTTTTACTATTACTGGTGAATTTATTTCACCTCAAGTGAATGGGGAACATTATTCTATTTTTTGATTTGTGAATTTTATTGAATTATACCATTTTTTGAGTATGGTAAGTATGAATCATTTCATACATCATTATAGGTACATAGAAATTCACATTCCAGGTATTTTCCATGCCATGTATATGCATTAATAGGTTTCATGCTATGTTTGATTGTTTCCATGACTGTTATGCCATGCTTAGTTTTATACCATGTTTAGGTAATTATTTTCATGATTTCCTATACAATATTATTTTTTGTTATTATTCCATGATTTTTGTTTATTCAACATGAATATCCTATTTATGTTCCATGAATTTGTATTATAGAATGCTTCACTGTGTTTACTGCTTATGATGCCACGATTTTCTTTGTTTACATATGGTTTATGAATGGGATGAGGAGATAGTGGTTGTGAATTAAAGAGAACAAATTTTATATTGTAGGGTTCATGGGCACCATATAAACAGGAAGGGGTAACCCATATATTCAGACCATCTTGATCATTTTATATAAATATACCTTAAGTCTTGTTAAAATGTAAAGACTGCTAAATTAAATTGCTAAAGTGATTTTTTTGACTAAACGGAGTTAAGTGAAAGACTATGAAGTGTATGGTATCTTTTCTAGTTGTTAGGTGGACCCCCATATTGTTGAGACATTGTTTTTGAGAATTTTATATTCTAAAATGGGATTGGATTCAATTAATGGGATCCGATTTTTAATCGATGGAGTGTTTGGGTGTTTTTTGAATTGGGAAATGACAGACCAGTTTATCAAAACATTTTTTATCTTACCATAATGTATTTTGAGATTATTTTAAATGAAAATCTTATTTAACTTAAATATAAATGATGTGGTCTCCTTTCTAAAATACACAACCGAACCCAAGTGGTCTGTTAAGGAATGTTTCTTATGAGGTGACATATTTGGGTGTTTTTGAACTTTTAAGATCGAGAAACTACTATTGGATTACTTTCTAGAGAACCTAGGTTGGCTTAGTGGGACCCGCATAGGTCTCCATATCTAGTAGGGAATAAAAATATATTTATATGATAGAAATCCTCATAATGTATGAATTTGAATATGTGAAAAAAAATTAAAAATAATAATGAAACATTCTTATTTTTCAATTGTGATTCTGTTTTAAAAGGGTACCCGATATTTTGAATTCAATATTTTAATAATAAATGATTAAATTTGAATAAATGTAAAGGACTTGGAAAGGAAACCATTAGCGGAGTCCCCTACTTAAAACCCTCATGTAAGGGTAGTTTAACACCCCCTTGAGTTTCCTTGGAATGGAAGCATTAACATTTTCTGTAGGCTATTTTCTGTTTAAAATGATGAAAATGTTAGGATCTCTAATTAATAACTTATATTGGCATGAAATTTTGATATATTTCATTCATTCTCTATAAGAGGGGCTAACCTATAGTAGGTTTCACCCATAGAACATACGTTCCCTTCATGAACTATATGTTTTTTTATGTTCGGTGTCGTTCAGGTGTCATTGTCCCTCAAATGAATTTTAATTTCTAATTGAACTCTTTTTTAGAAGATTTTTCATGTCTTTCTTTTCATTTGATAAGCATTTTAACATTAATGAATTCTCAGTTTCAGTAAATTAGAGATTCCTCTGGCATGTTTAGCTGCTCAGTAGGTCGCTTAACCCATTATTTTCCTCAGTGGAAAATGACATGGTATGAAATTGTCCAAGTTAATGGTTGTATGGGGAAATATGACATGGGTTAAATCTCTAGTAAAGACCATATATTAATTGAATTCATATGTATTTTAATCTTATGGTTAGTATAAAATATGTTCCGTTTACATCGTAAGCCTCATGGTAGTATACATTCACAAATGTGGTGTCTATAGAGTTGTTAAATGATAGAACGAATGGGTGAGTATGGTTAAATCATTGATACTTCTGTAGTTCTGTATGGCCTTGGGTCATCTTTGGAGTATAGTCACCTAATCTTTAAATAATCAAAAAATTTCCAATGCTCGAGAAAGAGACTAAAGAGGCTCAGGGGTTTTAACACACCAGTCAGTTTGATTTTGGCTATGTTTCCAAATTCTATGATGTAATGAGTGTGACTTGGGGGAGTGTCACACATACATTTATTGAGACTGTGATCTAGTTCACTTGAGAGTATCTTTTATTTCCTTCTTGGGATTACGATGAAACTCCTAAGGTGGGGAAATCATGTCAGTTATGGTAAATACACACCCTTCTATCTATAAGGAACCTAATCCAAGAGGACCAATAGAAATTATTTCTTTTTCTTAAAATACATTGGGGATATTGGGTTTTTTTAAATTTCAGTGCTTTCTTGGTAACATGATGTTGATGTGGATGGATATGTATGAAACCTTTGAGAAAACATGTTCATCTTGGGTTGAGTTCAGAGGTTAAACTTGAACGATCACGTGGTGCTTCGGTTGATGAAGTTATCATGGTCTAGTTAATGATAGTGCATCGATAAGGGAAGTTGAGTGTCTTATTTGATGTCAACCAGTTGTGATTCGACTATTCTTCTGTACAGTAATTGGGTATCATTGACCTAAAATAATTTCAATCCTCCTAGTTTATTTTTCTTAGTGATGAGGAAGTCCCTTGTCTTGACATCGTCCAAGATGCACTAAGAGTGTATCAGTCTTACCCCACACTAATTTTTTAAAAATATATAGATCTTATTTGGGTGATCCTTTTTGTGTTTCACACTAAAATGTGGTACTATTAGAGTTATGGTGGTCCTGAATAATTTGTGGGTTCCTGTGTAGAAATTCCAAGGATGAACCTTTAGATATGAACCATTTTTCTTGACCCTATCACCAGGAAGATGTCATTAAGGGATCATTTGATGATCTAATGTGGACATTTTGTCCCTTTAGAAATGTTACTCTTATAATTATGGAATGTGTAATACCTTGTAATAGTTAATTGAACTCCTATTTTGATGAATCTGTGCTTATCTTAGGATAGTTTTCAGGCTTGAGGATTCTTGAATCAGGTAATTTCAACACAAGTCAGGTGTGAAATTTATAGAGAATCCTCTTTGTGAATGCATGGTTCTTTAGGAGAAGACAATATGGATCTATCGATAGGCACCAACCATCTAAGATGGGTCTTTCAAGATAATTTCACCGAAGAGGTTCTACTTCTTATTCTTCTTGTTTCATAGGTACAGTTGGTCAAGGATTGTTCCTATAATGTCTATAGGTGAAGAAGAGTGTGATTTTTGTTGTCCAGGTCCTCTAAAATGGAGCTTTCTTGACTTTAAAAAATGATGCCAGTTGGAAACAAATGCTTATCGTTCTTGAGATCTTGCCAAGAGCACCATTAAAAAGCTTACATGCATGCCTTGGTTGGCAATTCCAATGGTGGGTTAAACCGTAGTTGGAATTGGCCTCTTAATTTTTAAAAATCAAGGTGGGGAGCACCATTGGGAAGATACTGGATGATATAATGACATGATTGTGTATCAAATTAATTAGTCCAAGTTAAGTTACATCTCTATGCCAGTGTTTTAAAATGAGTGTTGTCTTGAGTTTTTGTGGTATATGTATCCCATGTTTAAAGGAATACTTTGAGGTATGTTGGGTTTTTGGAAACACAACACGAGCATTTGAATGATACTTCTAAAACATTTTAGGTTTGGAAAGATTATCCTTATTCTCAAAGGATTATCAGGGATGTGAATTTCAAAGGTGGGATGGTTTTAAGGATCTTTGATTTGATCAGGATGAAAATATAGAGGATTTTGTACTTTTTCATCAAGATGAGCCATTTTCAATATCACGATTCATAATGGAATTATGAGAGTAGTAACACATCAAGGTGATGTTTTTGTATTTTGGTGAAGCCTTGGGATGTTTCCTGGGTGTTTGAAGAGTTTCAAGGGAGACTTACCATGAAAATAAACATTTAAATGGTCCAAATAGGTGCATAGTTTGTCTGAAACCGTGCAACCCCCAAAAGAGTACCTTGAAGCATTATAGAGGTGGGCAGATGTTGTTGTTTGAGATGTGCATAGTTAACCAAGCCGTGCACATATATCATGTTTAGCGGAAATAGGTGCTACCAAAACACTATTCATTTCATGGTTGGTTCATGATTTCCAAACTATGCGGCCATCCCATGTAGGGTTCCCCATGCGTCTAGTAGAGGGACCATAGTTGGATATTGGTGTTATAGACCATGTGTTCCAAGCCGTGTGCGATGAACCAATTTAAAAATAATATTAATTAAATTAAAACTAAACTAAAATAATATCATAACCCTACACTACACCTCACCCCTCCTTCTGGTGTGTTGAAGCACCCTTGGGTCACCCCTAGGCCATACAATGCAACCCCACCCCATCTAGATCCTCCATCAATCACTGATTTCATCCTTTTTCTTCATTATTCTCTCTTGAATATTCAAGGTAACCCCGCACCTTCCTTCCCATTACCTATTCTAGTTTTTTACTCTCCCCATCTCTTGGTGAGGGTGGGCTAAAATTCTATTGTTAAGGGTTGATACGTTTTCAGTTTTCTCCCATTTATAGGTTGTGTGAAGGGCCACTCAGGACTTATTTAGTAATATTTTGGAGACTACCACTAAAGGAGAAGCAGATTAGATCTTTTTTATCAGTACCATATATTTAAGGTAAGAATAAATATATTTATTGGTTTTCCCTATTTAATATGTGGTCTTTATGTGTTTTTTAATTCTTATTATTTTTGTGTAGAGTGTTTAGCGACTCTATGAAGGATTTCACTCATGTAAATAGGTATGTGTATATATATATATATCTTACTTGTACATATTCCCTCATGGTGAGGGTTATATGTGCATTGGATTAAGGGTTATATATATATATATATATATATATATATATCTATGTATAGTAATGTACATAAATGCATGTGTGGAGAAGATTTCAGTTTAAAATGTAATGTGACAAGTTTTTAGCTTAGTCTACATCCTTATATAGGTTCCCTTTTGTTACCCATAAATTCTATGAATTCATTATTCAATTTCATACTGCACCTTACATATATATTAATTAGTAATGTTTGATTTTTATATTTAATTTCTCTAAAAAATGGATTGAATTTGATTCATGAATAAAGTGTTAAATATCAAAAATGAATATTTTAAAGAGAAATACCATGATTTCATAACAACACCCCTCCAATGGATGTTTGATGCCTTCTAACAAAAAAAATTAGTGATTAGTGTATTTAAATCATGCTTCGGATGGTTATCTCTTTTCCTTTTTTTGGTTAGTTAAATGAAATGTTTAGGAGTTTGAAATATTTAATAAATGGAATGGATTTATTTAGAAATGTGAATTTACTGTGTAGGAGATTGAACTTTTTCTAGTGACACCTTATATGTTCTCATCAAGTCGTAGAATTAAATTTTCCATGTTTAGGGAAATTAAATGATTGGGTTTTTATAGGAATGATAGTATATGATGGTTATCACCTTTCAAATGGAACAGTATTGAGGGATGACATGAAATTTCTCTTTCCTATGTTTTATGAAAAGGAACCATATGAAATGAGCTACTTAGTTGTAAATAGACTTGATTAATGGATGGTTAACCCATTAATTTGTCCATGAATTGTATTAATGATAAAATTTAATGGAATTAAATTAATGAATTGATTATAGTTAAAGGAAAACATGAGAGATTTTTCCTCATGTCTCATGTAGTATTCTTAATCAAAGCATGGTTTTTGGTGAATGGTTTCATGAAATGACCTAAGAAGTAATGTCTTATAACCATTTTCGTAAATGTGAACCTAATCTTAATAAATTACCATCATAAATTGAAATGTGTAAGATGTGTAGCATTAAGTGTAAATGTAATTATTTCTCCATATGTGTAATTTTAATGGAATAATGAGAGGCATGAGAGTTAAATTCTTCATGCATTATATATTATATAAGATTACCCCATATAGTTAGGTGGATTCAATAGACCAGGAGAGACCATGGGAGGGAAGACTGTGTGAGATTCCCATCTATAGCCATTGGATTGACTGTGAGAGCTCCCATGGTGATGGTTTCCATTAGGTTACGTCTTTGTATTGTCATCACATGGCACAAGGTTCCATGAGATCCCTAGGGAGGGAAGGTTTTGTCAGCTTCCTAGATGGAGCAAGGGAATTGACCATGAGATCTCCCCCGATGATGAATGTCTTTGGGTTACATTCAGATTCTTTTAGTAGATGGATCTAGGGGATATACCATGAGATCTATCATATGGATGGATAAAATTTGGTTATGTCCTAGTCCTTCCAGCATGTGAATCCCAAGATACTGTGAGAGATCATGGATTTGAGAGAGGGATTAAACCGTGGGGGCTTCCCCGGTATTGGATGTCTTTGAGTTATATCCTAGTTCATCACAACATATATAAATCTAAGAATAAGTATAATATATATATATTCTTATATATATATAGTGACATGATTAGACTCTTATTTTGATTATGAGACGAAGCCGGTATATCCTTCATGTGTCCCTTAGGAACATAGATTGGTGGATATTTATTTATTCAGTTCTATTTTTTAATTCTCTATACATTCACATTGTTTAATTTACATTAAACTGTTTGGATTGGGATTGACATCATGGGTGTTGGCCTACTGAGATATAGATCTCACACCTAGCTCGGTCCTCTATTTCACTAGGGGTACCTAAGTAGAAATTCTATTTGCAGGGCCATGGACCTTTCGTTTTGTTGTGTGCTTTCACTTCGGAGTTAAGGGAAAAGGATAGATTTGGAGCTCAGGATGCTCGTGGAGATCAGCTGATGTATTTTTAGTTACTTTCATTACCTGAGTCCTATATAGTTATGGTTTTTAAATCATGTTGTATGTTTAATATTTTAGTAATCTATCTTCACTTTTAAATGCATGTATCATTTTTATAAACTAGTGTGGGACACATTAATTCAGTTATAATAATAATTTTCTTCCACTGCATTTTCATTTATTTATTAATGCTTCCATTGTTGACTATTATTTATTTTGATATACTATTGTGGTACTCTGATTAGGAAGGTTTAGTCTCCCATCTATCACTTATTAGACCCTAACTGCTAGTCTGCAGCCTCTAGAATATGAGGAGATGCGTTTAAGGCCATGTGACCCACCATTCTGGTGACAAATGTAGTGGTCATCCAGGATGGGAAGTTGCACATTAGAATTAATCATGTGATGGTTGGGTCATAGAGTTATATAGAGAATCGATGAATTTATTGGTATTTTGGGACAAAACAAGAATGATTTTGCTGTATGCATCTTTCCCTAACAGGATAACATCTTTTCACAAGGCCTTCAAAGATAGTTTTTGATGTTTGACATTATATATTCCATAAGTATGAGATTAGTATTATTGATATCCATTTTATAATTTATTATCATGGATATATAATGATATCAATTTCATGTTGATTAAGGATTTATTTTCATACATATTCCATCCATAATATTTATGCCATGTTTACACCATAATTTCCTTAGTTGTGTGTTTTCCATTAATGAACATTGGATATAACCTCTTCTCATGTTTCCATTTCCCCTAATTATTAAGAAAAGTAGTATATGAGACATTTTTATATGGATAACACATGTAAAATAACTTAAGGGGGGTGTTGGAGACACATTATGGATTAAGTAGTTTCATATATATTGAAAAAATATATATGTTTTACACAATGAACATAGACTTTGTTTACTATAATTTTTTTATATTTCTATAAATCTATAACCCCATAAATAATATTCTTATGTATGAGATAAAATAATTGTTATTGGTTTTTTATATAAGGATGGTTATATCTGGGATTTTATAGTTGGTATCAAAGTGAGTGTTTAAAGTATGTTTTTATGGAACTAGATTTGTGATTGCGAGTCCATGGATTAATAGTTTTATATGTATGGTCTAAGAGAAATAGGTCTTTTAGGATTTACCCAAAGTGATTTTCGAATTAATTTTATAAATAATTTAATATATTCTAGTTTTAACTTCATTTTGAAAATATTTTTTCCGAATAGAAATTATAAAGGGAAACTAGTATCATAAATTTATCATTTTTCAAATAATGGTGGTAAAACATTTTTGGAAAATGAATAACCATATGTCTTGAAAATAATAACATCAAAAACTAGTTAATAAATCAATTTTTATCTTTAAATTGTAATTTAAATTCATTATTGAAAACAATTATAAAAAATCCTTTCAAAAATCAAGATGTAATATAAAATTAATTATAAAGGTAAATAATGTATAACATTAAGAGGGAAGAAATATCAATTAAATAGTATATAAATAGGGAGAAATAATATCAGTGGTGACACAAATAATTGATTAGGGAAATGGGATACCATCAATATATAGTAAAAACCTCAAAATAGAATCATCAATAATATATCATGCATCATGGGCCACCATATCTATCCTAATGTGATATCATCCTTGAAAACAATCTAATGAAATAAACGGTCTTCATGTGTTGCATTAAAATAAATAAACACCTAAATTACACTCAGAAGTCTCATTAGGAGAACTCCACTAGAATGGAAAAATATATACTGGTGTAAATGATTTTATTTATAATATAGATTGGATTAGAATAAAACAGGATTTCTCACATAGTAACCCCGAGTTCCCATGACATACAAAAGTAGATATGGAAAAACAAAAAAGCATATGATCACTATATAAATCGACAATAAAACCCAAACCATAATGTCATCTAAACTCCAAAACCCTCACATGAAACATCCCAATTCAAATTTTCATAATATCCACATAATAAATCACCTCATCCTTAAATTGAAAAATCATATACAAGAACTAACACAAGGGGATCATGAAAAATTGTCATGATCATCAATAGAAATTCATTTTTATAAGGTTCCAATAAGCCTTTAAAAAGAATTCAGAACCAAGTCATAAAATATACTTTTAACCTAACATCATAAAATTAAAAATATTTCTTTCTTCAATTACGAGTCAACTAAAAAATATATTCCACTTTAATTGAAAAAAAACCCTAAAAATAGAAGTTACATTTATTGGAAATAAAAATTGGTCTAGAAAAATTATTAATCATAAAATTTATTGGAAATTACCTTCTAAACAATTTAAAATTTAACTTGGCATGCCTAAAATAATAAATTTTTTAAATAGAGAACTTAAAACCCAGAAAATTTTTTATTCATAGTATAGAAGAATCTTAAAACATTTTAGATTCAAATCAGGTGTATCCCAAAAAGGTATTTATTGATAAAAATCATTTATAAGAAATTTAATTATATAATTACAAGTTGAATAGAATGAATCTCACAAAAAACATATCTCAATTTTAGGAACAAATATCATTTAATGGAAAAAATAAAAAACATGAATGGAAAAGTCATCCAAAATCACTAGATAACCAAACACTTTTTATTAGCTCATATAAATCCCAAGGTTTGATCACCCTATCCATTTTTGTTAACAAGAAAAATAGAAATTGGGAATAATTGGATTATGTGAGAACATTTAAGGGAAACAAAAAATAGTATCTTCAAAATCCAATTAAAATCTGATGAAAATTGTTTTGATTATAATTAATAGAAAGAGAAAAAATAATGGGGATATCCCTTGAGTAAGAAATGTAAATAAGAATGAATATGATGTTTTGGGGTAGAAATTTTAAAAGGTTTAAATTTTTAAATTCAATATTTTAAAATACTATATTGTATGAAATGTTTTTCCATTATTTTTAGAAAGAAATTTTTTAACCATGAATCCTTCACTAGAATCGATTTGGTCCCCCTTAATTAGATCTCATATATGGTTTCCCAACCTAGGGGGAATCATTTCACAAAACACTAGTTAAAATACACATAAATAAGAGTAACATTCATGGTTAATACTAAAACATTTATAAATTTCCCAAACTATTTAATAGACATGAACTATTGGGAATGCAATATTTAAGAGTCATAAATTTGGTTTCCCTTACCATAAGTAATCGATTATCACTAAAAATAACTAAAAATAATTCTATTATACATGGTTTCTGATTTATATATGTATTTTTTAAAATTTTGTACCAATCATTCAATGGAATTTTCTAGATCATGAAATCAGGAAAAAATAAAATATGAGGATAAAAATACCTCCAATTTTTAAAATTTTGTGCAACACTCATTTCATGAACACATTGTTTCCTAAACATTGCACCGACCCTGATGTCTCTAATAAAATTGAGCTACACCACCATATACAGATTACCCACATGGTTTCCCAAACCATGATCAAACCTTGTACGAGACAATAAATAAATCACCCATGCTTAATAGTAACTTTCATGGGTATTATAAAAACTCTCAGGTTTTACCCAAACTAAATATTCACTATGTTCCAAAGGGAAACCCACACATAAGAGTAATTTGAATTATTTCCTTGGACATGCCTAATTTGTTCCTCCAAAAATGAACCATATGTAAGTGCAATACACAATTTTTACCATTTATATGAGGTTATTCATTCTCATTCGAACTAACCATGTGGTTGTTTGGAAGAAACCATGATATTGAGAAAAAATTAAAAAGAAAAAACAATCAAATTTCAGATCCAAAACTTCAAAAATTTGAAATAACTCCTAATGATATAATATATAAAATAAAAATGATATGGTTATATACCATGGTCCAAGGAAATTAATTCATTTTATATAGTGACATATTATTTATAATATGATAAATTAACTTGTTCATATATGGCATGTGATAATAGAATAAATTATTGAATATGGAGTAGGCTAGTCAGTAGAATACATGGTTGATGACTCACCATATCATGTTACTACATGGAAAGTATATAGAGTATGCCTATGGTTTATTAAATCACTATGAACCCAACTGAATATGTGTTAATAGACCATGTTTTATCTAATAAAACATTTATAAATGACCTAATGATAGTAGGTTATCAAATTTACCATCAACATATATATTCATCTTAAAACCTTTGGTATGGATATTATGAGTCATGCCCCAATGATCCATTTCTTCATTTAATTTATGATAATTATCATGGTAGTCTATGATTCTAATGGTTTATATCTTTGTAGAGTATATCACGATACATTAGGTTATGTGTGATGGGTTATTATCTATGGTCTATAATACCGGTATATTCGGATTTGGGGCATGATTTAATAAATGGATTGTTTGTTGGTGGTTGGGATAGTTGTCCATGTTGCTCTATACGATCCTTAGTTTTTATCCCATATTATGTTATTGATGTGTTGGATTGATTTAACATAATGAGAGGGTAAAAGGATTAATATCCCATTATTCAAGGGACATTTACATAGGTTTTGATGAGAATATAAACATATAACCAAGAGGATTGCATGTGAGTTATCTACATACATGAAAACTCACCATTCAAGGAAAATTGTTGAGAGTTTGATATAATAATTCCAAATCACTATTTGGAGAACATTAATGGAGGGAAGGCATGAACATGTTATATTACTATTTTTTAGAATTTAACAAATCAAGAACTTAGCCTATCACAATTTTTCTGATAGTTATTCCCTATTTAGTTGGATACCTATATGCTGAATCATCTATATGAAGACTAATTATTAAAGTCATGGTGAAAATTTTCATAGGGGTGTGTCACCAGAACATTAGGAATTTCATCACATCACATAACCTAATAATTTCCATCCAAACTCATAAATAAGTATTAACCATCTCAACTAATCGACACTACTTGAAGCATGTATTATCAATTTTTATGTTGGATTTGTAAGCATCTAGTGATGCAAATTGGGTGTTGTATTTGGATTTAAATTACTTAAATATCATATGGTACATTATATCATATATATAATAGATTATTTTATGTGTTCATTTGTTGTTGATCATAGTTTTCGATACTCATAAACTGCACACTCACCCTATTAGATGTGTAGGCCTCATGTTCAAGATTCTATTAAGTGTAGGGGATAACGTAAAAGTGATTGGGTTTGAGAAATATGGAAGAAAAATAAGAATATAATGAATAATTTTATAGTTTTGTCTCCATTTTTATTTATTTTTATTCATACAATGTATAAGATCAACCCATCAACTGATTACATTTTTATGTATAACTAGTATGACATGACGATGGTTTATTTGATTTTATATGGTGATATATTTGATACGGTTAGACTTATAATATGTTTTGATATTTTCACTCAATAAATATTATTACGGTTCATTCTATATACATTATTTTTATTGGTTATATTACTGAGTGTATATTATTCAAATGATATGGATCAGACCCTAACCACTAGTCAATATCCTCTCGTATGTAGGGAGGTGTGCCAAGAGTCATATGGTTTTCTGAATCAAGATGATAAATTTTTAGATGGATTGGTGCATTGAAATATTAAAAATTATTATCATCTATATATCCCTCATATACATTAACAAAATCATCTTACATAATTAACAATTCTAATAATGGAATATTTTTAATCATAATTACCGTTCATTGTAATAGCTACAAAGACAATAAATTCATAGGAGAACTATATATTTACAATAGAAAAAACCATATAAATTTATAGATAAAATAAAAATAATGTAATTTCTTTACATAGTTTTCCAGGAGTGGTAACAGTAGATGATCAACATTGGGGAGAAAATATCATCAATATATTAAGTAGTAGATAATAAATAAATAAATAAAATATACATCCCTAAGTTATCATTAAAGTTCGTATATATAATTTAATAATTGAATAATGACCATGTAAATATTATACCATAATACCATTGAAAAATAATACCAATGAAATGCTATATGGGTCAAATAAAAGGAAAGGAACACCCAATAAGCAGATCATATATATCTATAACCAAAATAAAAAAACGAAACACTTGGATATATAGTATATAATATTAGTAAATCCCTTAGTCATATATCCATTACAACACCTTGCTACACTATCCCATTCACCAATACAATAATCCTTGTCCCCACCTTCATTTGAAACATATGGTATGCCCATCTACCAAAGTGCACATATAGGGTATGGGTACAAAATTTTGTTGGTCACCACCATCAAGATATATAATATATAATACAATATACCTTTTAATTTATTAATGATATAGTAACAAAACATCAATATTCAATATATATTTGATCAATTCAATTTATAATGTTCTTACAAAACAATGATAATGCCCAACCTTACCTACTATATTTAGATTCATTGAATCATACCAATCAAACCAGAACACCCATAAACTAGTAGTATCTTAGCATTCAATATATCCCATACACTTGGGATTATAATATAAATATTGGGTTATTTCATAACATATATAATTTATTAATAACATGTCTGTGTTTAATTTATTCAACCACTTCATTGTGCATCTCAATTATAAAAGGAAAACTAGATAGCTAGGTCACCCAAAGTAGTCAAGTTTTTGGCATAAAATATCCATCATATTCACTGTTATTCAAGATCATGAGTACTAGTGTAATAAAACCAAACCATTTGTATGATAAATAAACACTATATGTATCTTGGTAAAAATTCCATTTCTCAACCATTTGAATCAATCGATAAATAAACACAAAACATGGTAACATAGAACATTTTCATCCCCAGGCATTCAATAATATAAAAAAGATAAGAGAATGTTGCATCATGATATAGTTAAAATATCCAATATAGATTTAGAACATTGTACACAAAACCATTTCATAGATCTAATCTAGTATCCTACATATTCTTAAAACATAACTAGTGAAAACCCCAACTAGGACATCCAACTTCTTAAATAAAAATTCTCATGTATCAAATGATTTATTGAGATCCCATTATACACATCATCACCTCTAAAAAATATATATACATGTAGTTAATAGTTCTTCAAGACAAAACTACCTCATATGTCATCAAATAGTAAACCAATCAACTATCTCATCTCATATAAGGTACAAAAATACCATTGGATCTCTTGGTACCTATCCCATAACTTCACTTTTCATTTTGAAAAAAAACCAATCACCTATATATGTATTTAATAGCCAAAGGAATTTCTCATCCCATATGTACATGAATCAACTTGGGTGAACCCATCATTGATTTTCAATCAAATAATTCATCCTTGGGAATGAAACCTTCCCAATATAGTTATAAAAAAGGTGATTACCACATTAGAATTATTCCATAATACCCATATATTAGCTTTTTTAAATGGAACTTGAGGTACCTACGCCTTTTTTAATAACACAATTTAGATGATTTGATAATCTAGAACCATTATCAATAGAAAACTAAAAATAAATCAGTAAGAATACCTTGTAATCATGATAAACATAGCCTCCAAGGCGTAAATTACATATTTAAAAACCCAACCCCAAATTTTCCCTCAAATGAGTATTTCAAGTACCATAGGCCATATCCACATTCATACAGATATGTTGTAAGTTTGAATGATCAATAACCCCTTCATCTGGAACATTCAACCACTCCTTTATCCTTAAGAGGTTTATTTAGTCAACCCATTAATTATTAAGCATCTACCCCTAGAATTATAAATTCCATAATATATAGACCATGTTAAAACTACAACCAAAGTTACCCCCACAAGAACCTAAAAATTCACCAACCATTTAAAGGACACCCCCTTTGAGAAACTTCTAAATATCCCATGGGAACCCACCATAGAATAATCAACATTTATCTCATGCTCTTAGAATCAATAAATTTCATTTCAAAAAAAAGTACATCAACCCCATGGAAACATATTATCCATGATATCCTAAAATCACCCAACATAGGATGGAATGTTAATTATAATGCTAATCGGGTTTATCAATTTTCCCACATGATTTCAAACCCTCTTGGTTCCCATTCAAGAATTCTTATCCCATTTACCCAGGAACACATACCATATTATAAGAAAATAATAAAATACACCACCTAATATGTTAGGGAAGCAAGATATTATTGAATTAGAAGTTATACTATCCAAAATAATCATTATATATGTACTTAATCAAGAAAAATGAAATAATCTATCACAAATCCGTAAATTTTTGGATTATATAAGAGCATTTCTTAACAAAAAAACCATGAATAAACAACAATGGGTGGTTAGATATATCAATAAAAGATAATAATATTAGATGAACTGTAAATTGAGTGATGAATATAGAGATGAATACATAGAGAATTAAGGGGAGAGAAAGGGCTTGGTTAATAGGTTGTGAGGGTTAATGGGAGTGGGCATGGTAGGGGTTTTATGAAATTTTAAAAAAAATTATTCTCATTAAAATTGATTAAATAATACGAAAGGATACCTCTTACCTCAATTATTTCCACCATAATCTTATACAGTTAGTAGAAATACCCAAAAATACATTGAGTATACAGTACACCTCCATAAAGGTTTGTATTGGTATCTACCATACTTTGCAGTAGATATTACTTCACTAATACTTTACTGAAAATTTTGAAATTATAAAAAAATCTCTAAAATCCCATAAAATCATTCTTGAAAAATAACCAACAACCCAAAAAATAAAATATGAATATGAAAATATGAAACTCTCTCATTTCTAGATCCATTAGAGTATAATTTCTCCCTATTCCACTACCCCGTAATAATGGGGGTCATTATGAATTCCTATCCATATATCATATCATCCTAAATAATCACCCTTGTGTCTCACCAATGAAAAATACCGTCCATTATGATTTTAATATTATCTCTCATTCTTAATTCTATAATAGTTACACTAATTTATTCCATACAGACAATCTAGGAAAATTGTCTTTTCTCTAAAATATCTCACTCCAACTAATGACATACACAAATAATTTTCTAATGAAACTTTTATTTTCACATCAAACTATACTTGAGCATAAAACCCCTACAAACCTAATATCTATGCATAGAGAGAAACCATTTGTATGGACTATTTATCAATTCAGTAATTCAATCATTATACTCTCTATGTGAGTATTGAAATTTATACTACTTCAAGGCACCCTTTAACCGTCCATAAAATTCCACTATGAATTAATAGTAAAATAAACATATTCCAACCAAAAAATAAAATATTTATTCCCGAATATGGTTTTTCCATTTAAACCAAATAAAATCCATCTGCCCCAATCCATTATCCAATGGATACTATGAAGACTAGATATTGTATGTGTTATATATCCTACCCTTAGAATTTACATTGATATAACCTATAGAAGGGCCACTCTGTCAAGAAATCAATATGATGTTACTTTTTATTGAATTATATATATATATATATATATATTAACCCAATAAACCAACATCTTAATAATAATATAATATATAAATAATTACTTGAGAGCTTGGAAAATCATATCACAGAAATCCCATCCCATGAGACCTACTCTAGGATTTAAGAATACTATAGTACTCCAAGACACCAGTATCTATCCCACCATCAACTCTTCATTAAGATAACACTATGTTCCTATGTACATGTCATATCCAATTTATAAAACCCAAATCATAAGTATCGTCTAATGAAATGTAAATACATAATGTTCAAAATGCATTAATTCATACTCTATAATGGTAATTTCCCATCACTACCATGTAATATCTAGGATTAAACCTAAAAATACACATCACTAAATGATAATTCTGACCTTATATTAATAGATACCCCATCTCAATTTAGGTAATACACTAATTCACACATTTAATTTTCCTTCTTAGTCCCTCTTCAATCTAATTTACTATATATGGGCAATATAATTAAATTATGAGAATCCAATAATCTAGATAAGATTTTGTATTAATTATCTAGAATTATTTGAAATCATTGGATCATGGTTCCTTTGAACCTTTAACTGAAAGATGCATTTCGTCCTAATTATGTTCAAATAAAATTAATATTCCATTTTTAGTTCCATTAATTTTGTAATTATTAATTTTGTAAAACCAAAGTAGGATACGACATCCCAACCATGCTATGCACTACCACACCATACAAGAATTCAAAATTTCAGTATTTTATCCTAGGATCCATTAGTCATTCAAAACAATATCTCCGTTTTTACATTTATAAAAACATTATAATCCAAAATCCTTTTACTCATTTTAAACACTTCATATTCCATTATAATCCCTGAGAAAAATGTACCATAGTAAATCTAACATCACACAATATAATACATCATGTATGATTCATTAACACATATTCACTTTCCTATATGGTGATAGAGAATATATAAATACAATCCTTATAAAAAATATCTATCCAATCTATGAACCTAATATTTTACCATAATACTCAATATAATGCCACCATGGAAAGAGAAAAATTAAAATTAACATCTTAAAAAAACCCAGAACCATAATTATACCTACTATGTTTGATGAATAAACATTATATTTCCTATAAGAAAGTTAGGAACCAAATGACCTACAAAAACTACTTGTAATCATGAATTATATTAGGAAATTACATGATCTTCTGTGACCCTACTACCATTCCTGAACCATTCCACTATGACTCTAATCTGATCAACCCTATACATATACCCGGTAAGAATATTTAAGAATATAAATATTCCCACACATGAAACATGAAGACACACCTCACAATGAACTATTTTTGACCTTGATTATAGATGCACTCAATATCATTATCCCACTACCCCTACTAACTAAATATTTTTGAAAATATATATTTATCCCATGTCTCTACCAAACAATGATCTCTGTATACAATGCTAATATTGTTACATGAATAGGTCATCAAAATATTTTACCAACCCACTCTATGTTTATCATAAAAAATATATGCATATCGATGATATTATCAATTAAAAGTGCTAAACAATAAAAATATTAATTTTTTCATTTAAACTAATTTGAATTTCCCTAATTTAGGAGAATAAAAAATGATTTATTATTGAGAATTAAATTGGAAAAAAATAAAAATACCATTAAAAAACATTTTATTTTCAAAAAATATAATTACAAACCCCTTTTTTATACTCTATATTTCCATCAAAAAATGTATTCACAATTAAGGTAAAATAATTTTTGAGGTTGGATGTGTTTACTCTCACCCACTTCCTACCCTGAGCCAAGATTAAAATAATTAAACATAATATATAAAAATATAATTTATAAAATAATCTCAATTATAATGGGAAAAATAAGTGCAATAATCCCATACCCAATTAACATATAATTTCACTATGTAAGAGATAGATATGAATAATCATAGATCAATTCCATGTTCTAAACAGTCCTATCTCCCCAAAAAAATTTCAAAAATCAATAAAATCGAATAAATAATGTTATGATGATATTTTTTAGGCATTGGGCGAGTAATATTTGATTTATAAAAAATGTAATATACCATAGGGTAACCTACCCATATGACAGAGGTTCTTAACTAGTGGTAATGGTTGATAATCATCATTTGGTAGCCTATAAAATAAATATCTAATGTAAAAAATGACATATAAAAAACATTAACATATTTACCTAAACATATAAGTAACCATATATAATCTTTTATTGGATGTCCAATAAAAAACTAATATAAAAACATGTTATAGAAAGAAAAACCCAATACACGACTATATGATTTATAAAACAGAAGAAGAATTATTAAATGGGTGATCATTTATAGGTATAGGTGAAATAAACCAAAATTAATACATTAAGGATCTACTATAAAATACATAGATTTTTTGTCTTTTCATTATATACATTCTGATTTACTCCATCTTGTTCACTTATACAATAGACCATAACCCCCTACACTCTAGTGAAATGTTTTTTCTGTCCACCAAGGTTCATGTAATGGGTGTGAGTAAAAAATAGATCACAATTCCTCAAATTGGGATATAAAGATATTCTATATTATATCATGTGTGTATATGTGTGATATTTTTAGACACATAAGTAATCAATATAAAATTATTCAAACCTATTCACTATTTTTTTATAAGGGCACTTCGAGGTTGTATCCTACCAGCTTCATCCAATATAATCAGATAATGACGATCATACCAGAATATCCCTATCCCAATAGTAATCAAACATTCAATTATAGCATCTCAATAGTGATAAGAATTTAAATCACGTTTAGTGGTGTAACATATCCAAACACACCAAATGTTTCAGGGTCTCTGTGTGACATATCTAGCCTCTTCATTATTTCATTCTTGTTTTACATAGTTATATCCCATGGGAAGAGTTGAAGTAATGGATAACATTGTCATCCACCACATAATGTATTTGAACCATGGATAACGGTGTAATATAGGAAAAACTTTATGAATATAAATCAATGTAAAAGGAATCACATCACTTTCATCATTTATCCAACATCTAAAATAACATTGTAAAAGTACCATGTTGTGTAAAATGACCCACAATCATCACTTAAAATCCAAGAAACTATTGAGAGTATATGATTTCTATATAATCATACTAAATTAAAATTTATTTAGGACAATTAAAATAGAGACAAATTGGGATATATAGATTCCATTGTTATATCTCATCTATCATAAAACACAATCCTCACTCTCTTCTAGTAATAATATCATTTAGAAATTCCCACATAATGAATTCAAATATGATATCTATAACTACATAATCCTAAAATATATTCATCTTATAGTATTATAATAATAATTGATAAAAAATAAGTAATTCCATAGAAATTATCAAATTAATTTCTAGCTTCCTCATATGTTTTCTCAGGCAGAATCGATCATGCATCTTATATCACATATAAAAAACTATTCAACTTGGTCTCCTTGGACCCATCTAATAAATTTATTTTCATTCGAAAAAAATAACTAATATGTTGATTTCATATTTTAAATCTCTACTCATTCACAAAAATAATGAAACACCCTAAGAAAACCAATCATTGGTTATTAACCAGTCATATAAGAATAAATGGTTATATTCCTAATATAGTTCACTGTATAAGGATTCCCACTATAGGATAATTCCTCACTACCCATGAATTACCTTTCAAAAGAGAACGTTGGGACTCTTAAAAGTTTTTACGTTCTCACTTACTATAGTTGGATAAGGTAGAACCATTACTGAAGGAAAACACTAAAGCCTATATTAAATAAAAATCAAAACCGTGATATGTATTGGATGAAAAAGATTAAAACCAACATTAAACCCAAATCCCAAATAATACCTAACTTTAATAATTATAGGACACTAGAAAATAATCTCTACCTAATTGATAACTCATTAATTGATCCACTCACCAAACCCATCACTATGTTATTTTTATCCATTGATTTATCCCTATAAGGATTCCTTATTAAACTCTTTCCTTAAATATATTGTATCTATCTAGTAGAAAATTCTATATTTTGTATACCCTTCCCAATATCCCATGAGATCCATCCCTGGGCTGCTCATCATTTATCTCACACCCATATAATCTTTTGATATTTATTTCATCATATGAGTCTCTACTTATCATGGTGTTAGTGTATCCATTCTATCCTAAAATCCCCTAACTAAGCATGGAACATTAATTTATTTATAATAATCCATTATTTTTTTTTTGTAATTTAGAATCTTATTAATCAAAATCTTGGTCTTCTAAACTAAAAAATCCAATATTTCATTCCACATAATATTTAAATCATAAAATGTATTTCATAATATATTTGGCACCACCAACCATAATGAAAATGGAGATTTTCCAACCCAAATATTCTCTTGATTCATCCTCAATTGAAAAATTAATAATCAATCCAAAATGAACAAATTAAAATATTACGGTAGATCATCACTAGAAAGTGAAAGTAAAAAAAATAAGGATTGTATGTAGTTTCCATTACTTTTAGAATACCATATTAATAGATGGATCAAGAATCAGATAATGAACTGATAGTAATAATATTGGAGGAGGGAGCGAAGTGGGAGGGGATCAATTTTTTGGATAATCATGTCTATAGGAGTGAAGGGGGAGGGCAGTAATAAAAATTTTAATTTTTTTTCAAAACAAAATTTTAAAAGAACAAGCTAGTGGGACACAAATTAACTATTGGATAGCCACCAACAACATTGTGGTCATTCTAGGGTCTTTCACACATCTATGGATAACCAAAAATTTATATCATACAATTCTCTTGGGTAACCAGTGCTATCAACAAATTTAATAGAAGTACCTCATAATAGATGTATTAAATGATGTACCTCCATCAGATATCTTGGTTGTGTCTTCCGAATATTGTCATAAATACGGACATAGATGTACTTCAACCTAAATTAATGATTCTAAAAAAACATCCAAACTCCTATGAAAAAATCTTCAAAATAATTCCCAGAAATAAAAAATCCAATCTATATACCCTAATTCAATATACCCCAAATCTATTTCCACTGAAATTTTGTTTTTCTTGATTCAACTAACTAGTAGTGACACATGTTATTATAAATAATGATAATTATATCGAGAATAAAATATCTATTATGGGATGAAATATCCTTTTATATTACTTCTTCCATAGGGAATATAACATCTCCCTCTAACATATCAGTTTTATAGTATAATTAAAATATTATAGTTCACTACAATCACATTAAAACATGTAAATAAAATGAATTTATCAAATCAAAATATCAATAAATTCATTAAAGTATATTTTATATCATATAAACCCTAGTAAAATATCAACTCCATGTCAATAATTTATTTAAGAAGTATAAATTAATAACTAATAATATATAAGGATTATTAATTCAATTTCATTTAAAATTTTAAAATATCTATTTCCATGGGAAACCCATATCAACTATTAATATATTTAACCATATATCACCTAAAAATCATCCAATAATCATATAAAAACATATCAAATCCATTTAATGGATATCCTCTTATCCATTTTCAACAACATTCATACATTATATCTCATTAACAATAGAATAAACTAATTATATTATATATATATATCATATCATCATGAATATATAAAAACCAGTTCAATAAATCCATATAACATTAATTTGTAATAAAAACAATCACTTTTCCAAATTACCCATTTTATCAAAATTCTAGGATAATAATTTTTAAATAAAAAATTCCAAAATTCTGAAAAAACATAATATGAAATAATTTTATTCATTAATCAAAATTAATTATTATACAGTAATGTGATTAAACTTATTATGTAAAATTTTCATTGAATCTTTAATTTATAAAATAATTCCATAGGCTAATCTATTAGAAAATATTTATTATTATAAAATCCCACAAAATTAGAACAATTATATATCACCTCATCCATAAAATTATACAAATTCACACTACATGCAGAATAAAATGTTAGAATCCCATGCCTCAATATTCTTTGGAATCCACCAAAAAATAATACTCATTGATATTAAAATTTTATTCTTCCATTACATATTAATTATAACCAAAACCCACATCATATTCATCCTATTCAATTCCAATGACCAATTCCGAATATATTAAAAGTTGATAATAATTTAATGATCAATTAATAATAAAAACATATTGGTATTTCCATCACTGTCGATACATGGTTTGGACCAATAAATACCATGAATAAATTTATCAAAGAATCTTGAATCAACTTAAAAATACCTCCAATTTCACCCTAATATTTTTCCCAAGGGTCAAGGAGGAGTTAGGAGTGTTAAATGAAGAGTTTTAGGTTGTTTAAAAATATAATTTTGTCTTTTTAGGAAATGTTCATGAATAACACACATGATCTCCCAAATTGTGTACCTAATCCCATAAATCAGTGTTAAGATATATATTCATGCTTTGAACCATGTATTTCCCACTACCTTAAAATAAACCACACGTAGTTAACTTGAAAAATCCCCCAAACTGCATTTTGAACCATACATTCTTCCCTTTCAAAAAATAGTACTTTAAATTTATCCTATATGATATCCCAAACTATGAACCTAGTAATATAATTGATACCAAATACTCAAAATTAAAATTTTGATGTATGATTCAAAAAACCATTAGAGATCAATTCTATAAAATTTTATGTACCATATTTTTCAATAAAAATTTCTAACTACATAGCAACTCTAGATTAAAAAATACATAAAAATCTTCTGTTAAGGATACTATTTCTTGTAAATAAATATAATATTTTAGTTTAGGAATCTATGGTAATATTTCATGTGGGATTTTAGTTCATTTTATAAGGAATGGGGACTTAATATTAGGGAGTGGTGATTGAAACATTTCTATAGAGGGTCACTATTAATCTACTGACTAACTCGAGTACTTAAACTAATATTTTAATGTAATAGTTAGGATAATACATGAATCATATATTGATGAGATCATAATATATTTGTATGATTTCTAATGATAATGGAGTTGTTCTATGGTAGATAAATCTGTACATATAATCAGGATTTTTGGAATTCAATATTCATCATGATCATAATCAAGAATACCTCTTAAAATTATACAGGAATGTGACAGAATATAAAATATTTATTCATTCTAAAGTTATAACCTATGAATCATTAGTTCTATATGTAACGACACAATGTTTTTCAATGAAAATTTACTTCTTATAAATATGTAATAAAATCACATGGAAACAAAAAATACTGAACTACTACGTGATAAGTGACCATTAAACATATTTTCTCCACTTCTATGTTGTGAATTTTGAAAATATGACATACAAAGATGTGATCAGTAAGTTTTTTGGAGTCCAATAAGGGGAATTTTTTTTTCGGTGAATAGTAACATACCCTTATGAATAGTGATACATTGTAATGAATAGTATCCTTACCTATGATAATATGTAAATAATATTCAAGTGAAAGAATGATGTACCTATATTTTAGAATATGTAAATGAGTGTTTCAAGACTCTTTTTTGATAATAAATTTTGATTTTAAATAAATATTAAAATAATAATACATATAATAGTATTTTTTCAAAATGGACTTCATTTTTGGATTCTACACATCGAAAAATGGTTGGGGTGAATTTTTTGGATTTATCAGAAATACTTGAATTTTGGATGAATAGTGAAATACCATAATTTACAAAATAAGCTAAATAATTTAATTATAGAGTCATGCACGATGTTCTAGTGATGTAATACTAATTGGTTCCAGATAACATGATAACATTACTATTCATGTTCATTGAACACTCACTATTCCTTGTCTTGTGGGGAAATAATAAATTAATGAATTTTATATTGAGAAATATCGTCTCCCTTCACTATAAAAACCACCCTTCACACCCTCATTTTCTCACACCTCTCAAGTTTCAAGACTTGTATAAACTCTAACAAAGTATCTTCCCTATCCATACCCTACTTTCAAGAGTTTATGGTCTCATCAAAATACCATGCCTAGGTCTTTTAAGGATGATGTGAAGATGATGATTCAAGAGGTAATTTCTCTTCCTCATTCCTTTCATTTCCTTTCAATTTAAATTTATTTTGTTATTCTATCCACACCTATATTCATCCATATGGTATGGTAACTCCATTATCATAAATATACTGTAATTTTCTGATACTAATAGGATATTTTACCATCCAAACCCCTTATCCTCTTCCTTTTATTTTATTAAAGAAAATGTTGTTCGCAAGGGGTTAATATATCACCTTCAAGAACGAAATGTTTTCCTTTTCCATTTCTACCTACATATTTTGTCATGAACCCATTTTTATGGTTGAACCAGATATTATATATGTATAACGTCCTATTTTATGTTCTGTAACTAACTTATTTACATATTTCTAAATGATTTATCAAAACAAGATCATTGTGGACGAAAAACCGCCCAAATTAACCCAAACAATCATCATTTAATTTGTACCAAATGATTCATCCACATGGTATATAATATAATAAATTATAATATCATTTAAAATCCAGGAATATCCTTAATAAAATGTAATATCAGTTATGGATATTTACCCACATTCTACCAAAACATCAATTTATGAATACAAGTGAACCACTTAAGAAAAACCATAAAAACAATCATTCTCAAAAAATGTTTTTAAGCTCTATAACTCATCCAAAGGAACAAAAAATAACCTAATGAAACCATAATGAAACATATTAATGTACACAAGGCTCTGGAATTGCTAATTAATTAACTTAATGTGGTTATACAGGACATGAAAGCAAAGAAAGTGTTCAAATACAAGGTAAGGGAAAATTCTCGAACCCAACCTTCATTCTTTGGGTTCTCCCTCTTTTACACCATTTTTTGGTACGATTACTCCTTAAAAATAATTTTTTCATCATTATCATACCTATTCTAGGATATAAATCTTCTCCACTAGATTTTATGACAAATACAATGTTTTCTAAAAGAACTCTTCTTTCAAAAACACTCCTTTTACTTCTCAGTAAAGGTTGATGGTTCTTGTATCAAGTATGTTATTCCCGTTTCATTTGGGAACCCAATGTTCATTAAGGTGTTCTTATGAGATTAAAACCATTCCTTTACATGGGTTATTTATATTCAATTTTGATATATGCTCTATGTGGCATGCATGATAATGACAATGTTATGGTGTGACGGGTGAGCCCGAAATTATATAGCGCAATATGAATGTTTGAATGTGATGGGTATGCCCAGAATTATACATTTCTCCAATGAATTTGTTAATGTGATTAATCTCATTAGTAAAATTGAAATATTTAGTGTACATGATGCTATCATTGTTCAAAACTATGTGTGGTAGTTAACCACTAAGCCATGATGTTTCATTTTTAGGCATTTCTACATTTCATGTCTCTTATTAATGATTACTCTCATGTTCATGACCATCTAAATATATTTTTCTTATATATACTCTTACTCGGCTTTTAGCTCACCCTTTTTGATGTATATCCTCAGGTGACTACATGTATTAATGTGAGGTCAAGTGCCACTATGAATCTAGAGAAGGAATTAAATAAATTTGTATGCTTGATGTTGTAATTGTTATGAATAGTCATAGTTTTCCCAAGAAACTAAACAATTGGATCATCTATTTGTAATAATATTACATTTTTTATCTTTAAAATAATGAAATAGTTATTTAAGAAATTGTTGGGTCACTATACTATACCCACCAGCAGTCCATCTATGGTAAATCATGAGGATGATAAGGTCTTCACTTAGGGAATAATTCACGATATATCAACACCATATTTCATATTAATGATAGAATAATTATAAACAATGATACAACTACCAAAATATATATGTTAAATGAGTTTCAATTCTTAATTATAACTATATTTTTGGATGATAATGATGTAAGTTGAAAAATGCAATGATTATATGAGGTTTATAAAATGTTTCATTTAATGAAATATTTTTTATATTGGAGACTAAATTTCCTAAATATCTTGTTTCTTACTTTAAGAGAAGGTGGTGGATGATGAAATTTTGTACCAAGAGATTAGAAAATTTGATTTTTAGAGTTCCCAATATTCCTTGTGACAGTATTTTTTCCTAACCATAATTGGTAGAAAAATTAAGGGATCTATAAAATTTATGACACCGCTCCCTGACTATTATGGTTAACACCACTTTATTTGAATACCTATTAAATTTCCTTGATATGTTTTGAAGAATTATATTTTTGGGGATTCATTACTGTTAGAATTAATTGAGGGAGAATATTTTGATATATATTTATCTTAATCACATAACTAATTCTGATATATTATGATGAGTGATTTGCATAGAGTGTTGGTTGCAAAATGTGATGAAATAAGAGTAAGAAAATTATGTTATTTAAAATAAAATTAAATAATTTCAAATTAATCCCCCTTTATGATTTTTAGGGAGAGTTAAGAATAATTTCTTACAAAAGATTGAGAAATAGATAAAAAAGGTGTAAAATACCTTCCCGAACCACCGGGTATGATCCAGAATGTCACAAGACCACAATCACACCTAACCATATGAAAGAGGTTTCCTACTATAAGAAAGGGTCCCAGTCTATCAGTGAGGAGACTATAAAATTTTAATAATTTTACAGGATCAATAATAAACAACAAATAATAAATAAATAACTAGAGTAAACATGTAAAAATTTATACAATGATGAAGATATTATATAAAAAAAATAACTGCAATCATTGAAGCATGTCTAATGTAGTAAGATGTAGGAAATAAATAAACTATAGAACTATGGGGTCCTATGGCTTCCAACAAAGTCTACCATTTTCTCCATCCTTCTCAGCATAGCTATCCACCATATGGTCCTTTAACATCATTATACCCATCATGAAATCTATAAGGACATCAGAATTCTCAATTATGGTGTTAGTACAGGACTATCTAGGACACCACCTATACATCCTTAAACTGATGTGAAAAATTATAACATATGTCTTGTATAGTGATAAAAAATACAAAATTTTCATAAACATATAATCCAAAACTGAGTGGTTGTGTGCTAACCAATCCTCCACAAACCCCCTACTATACCTGATTCAGCTCCGTGCTGAATGAAAATTGAATGAATCAGAAGAATAAAACCAACCCTTGTACGGAATCATCATATTTTTGGGGAGATGATACCTGTAATCATCTATCCATAAAGAGGACCATGAAATCAAGATCCTATGGATCAGAATATCTAGTACTCTCATTGACTAAGCTATTACGTGGTGAATTTCCATAGGAAAATAAAGAATACCTTGAGAAAACCATAAGCATGACACCATAGATACCTCATACCTCCCCCATATTCTTTGGTCCATCCTCGCTATCATCGCAATTGAGTGCATTCCCCCAGTAAGGGATAATATATCATGATAGTACACTTATGTCATGTACCAATAAAAACCTCCAAGGAAATGGTAACACACATATAGGGTGAGTATATAAAAAAACATAACATATCATCATGATTATATAGAAGCAAACATAATGGCTTGTGACCAAAATTGAACATGAAAAAATTTACACTTGTATCCCTCATGCAATCAAAAATCATGAATAGGTCTCAATAGATACCCACCCACACACACCCACATGTGATCATAATCCTGTATGGACATCAAAACACTTACAAATATAATCATTATGGAAACAACTATAGACATAATCCCAAAAAGGTAAGGAACTTTCTACCTCAAAATACATAAATATCAATGATAATGATAAACTATCTTATGTGGTTCAAAAGTTGGAGTGAAAACATAAAATTTCTATAAAACATCCCCATTGGCCATATTATCATAGTTATCTGTATGTCAATACGCATGGTATTTCAATCGTTCCTAGAACAAAAACTAGATATTTTATTTTGGAAATAAATAAAATTTCAAATACAATAATATATTCTCCCTCCAAGATAATTTCTAAAAAATAATAGGCCAACACATTCACTCACAATATTTTTATTGATAATATTTATCTATTGAGAATTTATTATAAATTATCCATTTATAATTATCTCTTGATAATTTATTATAAATTATCCCCCTATAATAATCTCCAGATAATTTATTATAAAGTATCTTCTTATAAATATCCTTTGGTAATTTAACATAAATTATCATTTTATAATTATCATTCCATTGATAATACAATTTAATTACCTCATTAAAATTCTTGAAAATTAACTATTATAATTTTGTGTAATTATCTTTTGATAATGTGTGCAATTATGCTTTGAGAAAAAATTATCCTATGATCAATTCCTTAAATTAAACTTTGAACAATTAATTATAAAAATTTATTTTAAATTATCAATTGATAGTTCTATATTATTATCTTATGATAAACTCCTGAAATTATCCTTTCATAATTCATTGTAAATATAATTTAATAATTATTGAAAATTATATTTTGTTAAAATTGTGCAATTATAGTTTGATACTTTCTCCATAATTATATTTGTTAAAAATTTTCATTTATCATTTTTTAAATTTAATAATTTTTCTTTTCATAATTATTAGTGATTATCCTATTGTAATTTGATGGAATTATCCCTCAATGATTCTGGGTTTCTCAACTTTTATTTAAATCAACCATTTTTCTAGAATTTTAGAATAATGGTTTAAATGGGATAAAAGAACAGAAAAAACACATCATTCTTCCACATTATGTCGTGCATGGGGAATAGAAGGACGATGGAGCATGCATAGTGAATAAATGGTCACACACAATGGAGAAAACCCTATTAATCAAGACTTTGAAAATTAATTGAAAATAGTTTTAGGACCCCTTAGGGATGATGGAATCAATGATTGAATAACACTGATTTATTTGGTTATATACATTCTTAAACCATGTACACCTTTGGAAAAAATAAATACCCTCAAATTATCTTTTGTTTCATTTAAATCTTGATAACGAAGTCATTAATGTTTCCCCATTAATGGGTTTCTGAATGAATCCGGTCAAAAAAAGTGTGAAATTTAATATTTAGAATTCAATCATGGTAAAAAACGAGGTTACACATTGATTACGAATATGGGTTAATAAAAAATATAATTTAATATATATATTATCAATAATACAATAACAGGGTAATATACATTACTCGCACATGTGATGTTAACAAACCCCTGAAATGCAAAAGGGTTATATCACACCATGGGTAAAACCCACATTTGTGACCTAATGAAAATCATAGATTTCAATGATGACACATGATTTGGGAGACACTTCAATTTTATTTTTAAAATATAATAATAATGATAATATATAAGTTACCCATTCATATGATGTTACCAAAACTCTGATGCACAAAATATTTATGGCATGCCAAGGGTAAATCCATTATTATGGATTTAATAACTCTCCCAGATTTCGTATGAGAGACCAAAATATGGAGATATTCCATTGTCTAATAAAAATAACACATATATTTGGTAATATATTTTTTAATTTTTGAAAAAAAACTTAGGCTCTATAGGCCTCAAAATCACATGCTGACTGGGACCCTAACTATAGAAATATTCCATAGAATATTCCATGGGGCTAGCTAGGATTTTACCGAAAAAAGCCTTTAGAATATTTTTTAATTTATTTTTATTATAAAAACCTATTTTTCACTTAATAATACTCATATATTATTATCCAAGATGATTTTTATTATCATTGTAATTTGAGGATAATATAATTTTCTCCTCTACCAACTTCTCATCCTTGAGAAGTAATGCCAACCGACATTCTAGAATTACACGGTCCACTAAGAATAAACATAAAACTCATGTTCTCGCTTATACTCCTAGATCCATTGATTTTGTCACTAAATACAAAAAAAGTGGAATTATCTACCCTCACAGTACATTCTCACTTTGGTATATAATATTCAGTGGATGATCCTCGTAAGAAGCCTTAAGTTACATCTCAACATACTCATAGTCAATTATATGTGCCAGATTAGGTACGTACCTCGAATGTTGAGACACATGAAACCCATCATGCATTCCTCGATTATGTGGAAGAATGTTCAAATAATACATGACTATCCCCATCTATTTAGTTACCATGAATTTTCTAACAAACCATAGTGTTGTCTTTCATTTATTCCTCAAATTTTAATGACTTTACAGAGGATTCATTCTCAAGGAAACCTTCTCAACCGTAGAAAACACTAAAGGTCTCCTCATATAGCCAATATATGAGCTGTACCTACTCTGAGTGTTGATTGAACTCTTCTAAATTAGATGTAATTTCATAGAGGTATCCTAAACCAAACCGGTCCCCCAAATACTATCTCTCCATCCTCATGATAACAGATATTTGAATGACATGACCTCCTATAAATATTCCCACATGGTGACATCTAAATTGATTCCCAATAACATTTTATTACAAGAACCCAATGATGTTTATATGAACATCCCAAGAACCACTGAATTCTAGAGTGAATTCGTGAAACCAATACTACAGTATTCATATCATTCTCTAGGAAATATTGTCTATCTATGGATGGAATGGTATGATCAATATCATCTATGTCCCTAGGACATTCTATATGACATACCAAAATCATTATGTATTGAATAAATCATTTTCCAAAATAATCCTCAAGGTAACTCCACTTAAGAATGGGATCTCACATACACAGATCATTCTGATCTCATCTATTGAGTGAGTCTTTTGGATTGGTAAAATGTGGATTTTTTAATTGATACCAAATCACTCAGTCAGTTTAACGACTCCTAGATGTCTTGGGTATCCCAACAAAAATCCCATAATGACATTATCTCACTTCCATATAATAACTGGTTGTTTCTGAAGTAAACCACCAGGACACTTGTCCTCAAACTTTAACCTCTAGCATTTAAGGAATTAGTACATAAACCCTACGATATTCATCTTCATTGTCATACACTGTAACTGTCACATGAAGTCAGGGTATATCTTCAATATACCAAGTTATACCACCAATATTGCAGTATGTAATACTATCATCATCTACTACCTGATACAAGTAGTAACTATTGGTCTCCCCCGTACCATGATCACATCGTCATCATCTATTGCCCATCCAGGTATCAAGTCACCTCCATAAAGTTGTTTCCTCAACACAACACACTCTACGTATACCTTCTATATATCCTTTACCTAGTCCACATGTGATGTAAATATAATGGGATTAATATTCATATAAATCATACCCTATAAGTTATTTTTCCTCAAATCACCCAATAATCTCTTTAACCGCCACTGCTCCCCTTAGGACCTCTTACTATGATCTTGATCATCCTACATATTTCAGCTAAGAAAGTATATAATGATGTTTAATTTATTTGGGGAATAAGGAATCTCAATGTTGACTATTTATAGATACTCAACCCAATGCCTCTGTCTTAGGTTCAGTTCTCTTGGTGGGAATGTATAGTGATGGATACTGCGGTATGTATAATAAATAATCACTCACCAAAGATAGAGTGTCTTTGATACATTAGATCATGAGTTACATTTTCATGATCCAAGTCATGAGTAAGGTAGATCCACTCGTGGCTTTGTTTCTGATGTGAACCATAATCTATTAACTACTATCACTAAATCAACAAATCACTAAAAAAACACCCTATGTTTTATGGCACACATTATAACAATTCTCAATATTATGGAGTTTTAATACTATAATGGTCTTAAAAATTCTATTCGTCTTATGTAATTCCTATTCTTAGTGTTCAAAACACTATAATTTCACTAACTTCATCATCATCACTTTCATGGATGATGATAGTCTAGGTAAATCCAAGATAAACCATGAGTGACACCCAAAAAATCCCAAAATGATCATGATATGAAACATGTTTTGGGTACTTGTCCAAGACATGACTATATTAACATTATCAGGGTCAATGGATATACCCATCTTAGACACCACATATCGAAGAAAATTTACCCATCAAATCAAGAAGTCACACATATAGAACATAGATTTATGTTGATGTACTCAAATCATAATTAAGTCTATCTCTAGGTGACAAGCACCATGATGTGGGGATAGTGAGTATATGAGTATATTTTTCAAAAACACTATGATTAATGAGTCCATGTATGGTTATAATATCTTATTCATGGGAGCCATGAAATCTGTCATTACATTCATCAATCTGAATAAAAATAAAAAAGTACTCATATAATCTATATGTTCACTAAAATAACATGTCTGGAATATCTATTTCCTTAATAGACAATGGATGATGTAATTATCAAAGATCAATCTTGGAGAAACATCAGGATCTCCATAGATGGTCAAAAAGATCAATGATCATATGTAAGGGGTATGGATTCTTCTTTGTCACTGGTTTAATCTTTCGGTAATCAATGTAGAGACAACAAATACCATCCTACATCATATATAACAACATATGTTCAACCCCAGAAGTACTTTACCATATAAATGTCTTCTTCTCCGAGTCATTAAGATTCTCTGTGATCTCTTTTAGCTCAGTTGGTGCCATATGATATGGGGTTTATCAAAATGGGTTTCATTAATGGTATGAGAATAATCTCATCTTAAATTGAAGATCACTTAGAGTTCCTACTTGTTTAAACACTCTTAAAAATATTCCAATCCATTCACCTGAATCCTAAGTCCCTCTGATGCCTGGGAAGGATAAATAATGTTAGGGTTTACGTTAGGTAATATTTGACCATATTTCTGAGCACTTATGTATAGGACATGAACTAAGTGAATGAATTATGTTTAATGTAGCCTTAATTCCTAAACCATAGAAAAGGTTTGCGAGCATGCTCGACTTCGTTCTCTTATATATGCAGTGGTAAAGTAGAAACATACTGTCTTACAATCATATTCCGACCTACTTTCAAAGTAGTCCCATATGACTATGTCGAGGTGACATATTCCATAATGAAAAAGAAACAATTCAAAAAAAGAGTCATTATGATATGCCCTACTCATTATATGGGATCACATATGGGTTTTATATGTGTATACCCTAAAATAATGTATTAACCCTCGTATCACTAACTCTAGTCTCTATCCCTGAACATTAGCCACAATGATTATACATATACTACCATAATAAAATTCTCTATTAAACCTATTAATTCTGATAAATATGCATCACAATAGCATGGAAACATAGAAAGATCATTCAAGGAGAACTCATCCTGAAAAGAGAAAACTAATCATGTCATTTTATTAAAGGAATACTATGTATCACAATAATAAGGATATATATGGAATGTGATCTTATGTTCATAGTAATGATGCATGAACATATGAGAAATCTCATAAATCATTTTTCAATATCATGGGAATCACCAAATATGAATATAGAAAATTGTAATTGAAAAGAAAAAATTCCCACTTATATGAAATCTTGGAGGTCCACTATACAATACACGTCAGGTAATGTCATAGTTCTCTTACCAAAGTGCAAATCAGTTTATATACTATCTATCTTATCCCAAACCAGGGAAAGAGAAGAATATCCTATTGACAGATCCATTGAGACCATTTTGTAATTCCCCTACCATAACCATCAGTTTTGAGCTAGAATATCAAATAAGCTCAGGAATCCCTCCCCACACAGAAGTGGTTATCAGCTAGTAGAGGTGATCAGATTCCATTATTGGGGAGACTATACCCTTAGTATCAATTCATTGGATAAATAGTAAAAAATAAAAAATATAATAAATGATCGTAGTAAACACGAGGAAACCAAATTAATGATATAAATATCATACTAATGACATATATCCCAATGTGGAAAGACTTTCCAGTGTAATAAGTAGTAGGCTATAGATATACAATAGCAGTATAGGGGTGTTAAGTAATCTATCTCGGTTTTCCAATTTCTTCATTCTCCTCTTCTCAATAATCTACCATAGTGTCCATTCCCATCAGCTGATCCCTCAAGAAATCAATATGTTCACAATAATTCATAAGTATGGTTTGAGTACAAGACACAATAGTACACAACCAATGAATATTTAACATGATTTTCTTAAGTATAACATGTGTATTGAATAATGATAATAAATGCATAATGAGAATAAACATAAAATCCCAAACTGAGTGGTAGTTAATTAACCAATATGCACAAAACCCCTGACCATAAATTCTTCAAATACATACCAAAAGATAATATAATGAGTTAGAAGATGTAAACCATCCCATGTACATGGTCCTTGTGGTGTCATTTAAATGATACATGACGTCATCTATCCGTAATGAACACCATGACACCCATTTCCCATGAATGAGAATATATTTTACTCAGGTTGATTAGGCTATCACATGGAGAATTTCACAAGGAAAATCAAGGCCACCTCAAGCATACCCTTGACATGACACCATAGATACCTTTTACGATGATAATGTGTATGGGTCCCTTATCACCATATTCACAATCAGCTGCACTCCCCAAAAAAATGGATAATCTTTCATAACCATCAACCATTCCTAATTACTAATTAGAAACTCCAAGTATATGTCAACACTCATACTAGGTGAGAACAAAATCATACAAAACATATCACCCTAAGTACATAATAGTATACACAATCGCATGTGATAAAAATAAAACTTGAGAAAAGCTACACTAATATCACTAATGGAATGAAAAGCCATCAACTTTTCTTATGTTCTATACACCCACCCACCAACCCACATGTGATCATATTTATTAATGGTCATAAAAATTTCAAAAAAAAGTATTCATTATGTTTGAAAGTGTAGATAAATGGCCCAAAATGTAAGGTACTCCCAACCTCAAAGTCATTTTTGTAAATGGAATTAATAGACCCTCATGTGTAGTTCACAAACAACAATGGAAACCTCAAAAATCAATAACACCTCCTCATAGGCCTAATTAAAGTATACATAGGTATGTCAATGATCGAGGAATGTTAAGGATCCCAAGAACAAAAGTAAGTCATTTAATTTCGAAAAGAAACAAAATATCACATGAGATAATAATTTGTCCCTTTTGGATAATTTACAAAATATTTTTTTAGACCAACACATGCAATCATAATATTCCCCGTAAGAATAATTTTTCAATAATTTATTATAAATTATACTTTTCTAATAATTTTATGGTAATTTATTATAAATTATCCACCTATAATTATCATTGGATAATTTATTATAAATTATATTTCTATATTTATATCATTGTATTTTATTATAAATTATGCTCTTAAAATTAGCTTTTGATAATTTACTATAAATTATCCTTTTGTAATTATCATTCTGAAGATAATCTGATGTAATTATCTCTTGATAATTTGTTATAATTATGTTGGATAATTTTTTGGAATTATCTTTTCACAATTCATAAAATTATCATTGGAGAATAAGTTATCCTATGATTAATTCTATAAAATTACCATTTAGAATTTACTTATAATAATTTCATAGAAATTTTCATTATATAATTCTGTATTTTTATCTTCTAATAATCTCATGCAATTTTCCTTTTATAAATTTTTGTAAAAAACATTTGATTATACATTATAATTATCTCTCTTTATAATTGTGCAATTGTCATTTCATAATTTCCACACAACTAAAATTTTCTAAAATTGAGAAGTTAAATTTGACAATTTAAAAAATTTATCTTTTCATAATTTTTTCGATTTTCCGTTGATTATATGATATAATTATCCCTCGATAATTCTGATTTAAAAATATTATCATTAAATCAGCTTTTTTCTATTATTTTAGAATAATGTAACAAATAGAATAAAATAAATTCAATTCAATGAAAATAATAAAGTCACATTTCTTCCTCCTTGCACAATGCTTGGGGAAAAAGGAGGAAGGCACACATGGATTTAAGAAATGGCCGCAAAAAATGGAAGTAAAGTGGTCAACAGAGCTTTACAAATCACATGGTAGGAGTTTTTAGATCCTCTAATGATAATAGAATCAGCGAATGAGGAACCCCAATTCGTTTGAATATTTACAACCATAAGCTACATACACCTTCATCCAAAATCAACACCCCCAATTAATCTTACTTTTCATTCAAATCATGATAGTGGAGTCATTATATTACCCTCATTATTTGGATTCTGAATTAATCAGGCCAAAAAAGTGTGAAATACCTGCTTTTTTATTCAATATGCATAAAAATGGAGGATTAAAAGTGATGAAGAATATGTGTTAATAAAAAAATTAATTTCTTATATGAGTTTATAATAATATAAAAATTGGGTAAAATAGATTACCCATGCATATGATGTTACCAAAAACCCAACACACACAAGGTTTATGTTACACTTATGGTAAAACCCACATTCTAAACCTAACATCTTTCTCATATTTATCATATGATATAACGTTCATAAGATACATCAATTATTTTGTAAAACATTTTAATAATAAAATATTAAATAAATTTCCCTCATGTTTGGTGTTACCAAATATCTAAAACACACTATTTTTAGGTCGGGCCTAAGGTAAATCTCATGTTATTGATTTAATGGAACTCCTAGATTTCCCATACAAGACATCATTTGGTGGATATTAAATTATTTACAAAAACACATACATGCATAATATATTATATAATATATTTTCATGTTATCAATACAGAGGCACTATTATCCATAGAATCTTATGTCGACTAAGTTCATTTCTCTGAAAATATTCTATAGAATATTCCAAGGTTTAAACAAGGCTTTTATAGTTACAATATTCCTTCAAATCAATTTAATTTTTTTTTGAAAAGTTATATTTTCATATAAAAATAAAAATAATTTATTTTCAAATAGGTTTTTAATTATTATTGTAATTTAGGGATGGTACAAAAATAATGATAGAAAAAATAAATATTTTTAGTGGTTTAGGGTATAAATATCCCCAAGTACACTCAAATAACACTCTATTTTAAATCTTAGTGAATGTCATTGGACTTTTACTTTTATGATAGACCACTAAAATTGAGTATAAAAAGTTTATAACTTTTAAAAAAAGGATTTCAGAGGGCCATTTGGTTCATTTATTGGGGAATATATAATCATAACTTAGTATGAGAAGATGAAAGTCCAACAAAATTGTTATGTTGTCTATTAAAAAAGGGATCATCTCATAGTTTCATTGAACAAAGAAATTTGGAGGATCTTCTAGTTTAGAGACTAATATATTCAAGTACATATAGATCTGAAATGGTACTAATTTTAGAAAATATTAAATTAAAACAGTAATAAAATAAGAACCATTTGTAGCAGCAAGATGAATACACTACCACACATTATAACACATATAACTCATATGTGTAGTCTTGATTGATTTGGAACACAACAGTAGATAATTAACTGCTCATAAGAATATAAGAAATAATATTAATAATCTCATAATGGTATATTGTTATAATGAAATTCAACTTTTACAATCTTCATTAAAATATATTTATTCAAGTAGATTTTATACTTAAGTTCACAGTCGACCCATGTCATCTGTATCTGCAGCTTTATTTTACACTTCTACTAATAAATATTTTTTAAATAAAATACATTGAGAGTAAATAAAAAACATGATTTGATTCTTGTCCAAATAGATCTGGAAATATTTATAGATAGATATTTGTATTCAAAATGATTAATGTATTTGAAATTTGAATTTAAATTTCCCCTCTTAATCATAACTTCCATTGGAAATTGAAACATTTTCATCCATTGTTTAAAATCCTTTCAATTGGTCTTTTTACATGTTCTAATGGGAAATTTATTATAGTGAAACTATTTCTGAAATCTCAGAAAATATCTTGAATTTAAATTCCAAAAATTACTATATAAACAAAGTGATTACTATACATATGGTGTATTCAAAATGACAATTAAAAAGGTACCGTTGATTCTAATCATTGGGTCAACAAACCATAAGTTAGTTCCTCAAACCTATGGTTTATTCTCAAAATTTTGGTTCCAAATCTTACTGATTAGTCTAAACATAGAGTATATAACTGGTTTTCCTTATTGAAAGTTAGGTTATTAAACCTTATGTTCTCCGTAAATATAGGTTTCAGAACAATGACTCCAATTACCTAGAAATGTCCAAAATACATAGAATAACATTAACCAAATTACTAATATAATATTGAATGGAATAAAACATATATTTTATTAAACATTATATTGAAATTCAAGGAGAGAAACATCATTAGTAAAACATATAAAGGTGTTTGTGAGAATCAAAATTAATAAGAAACCAAATTAAATTATTGGATCAAAAATCATATACCCAACAATATTGACTTTTTATGATAAAAAATTCCATAGAAATATAGGTTTTAATTACCTAATAAAAAATTATAGAATTATTAAATCAAATAAAAAATATTAGTTTTTAAATAAAGATGATATTTCTTAAGCATGAATTCAAAATTGAATATGGGATAAGAATTATTTAAATAATGACGAATAATAGTGAACATAAATTTTGTGTTTATCAAAATTTATCTAACTATTATGGATATGAATAAGAAAACTAGATAGATAAATTAAATCACATTTAATGTAGCCTAAAACAATTAGTAAGTTTTATGATTATCCAAGAATAAAATAATACAAAAAAATTAATAGTATTAGGCATAAAATAGAACAAAAAATGTTTACCATAAAAAAGGATAACATGTAAAAAACCTAAAAATATTATATATTTAATTAATCTTACCATATAAGACAATTAACTCAACAGTTTCAATTTCTGAGGGGTTGGATTGGAATATTGTTCAATTTCCTGATCTTGTGAGGATGATGATTCATTGTTTAAGGAATCAATGATCATATGATGCACAAATTTCAACTCCTCTATTAAAAGATCGATGTTTATATTCATTATCCCAAACCATTATTTCATTAATAACCCTGATTACGGAAAAATAATGATCACTTTCACCCAATTCATAATCATGAAAATTCTGAACAGATTCAATTGAATAAAAAATCACATCATGTTATTGTTTAACTGATTTACAATATCTCTAACACCCATAGTTTTAGATGAAATTTCACAATTATATTTTCATTATTTTCGAAGAAAGTGTGAGTTGTAATAATATCAAAATGTATGCACTGAATTCTTCCATTCATGATTAAAAATTGTAGTAAGATACTTCAATCATCTTTCATAACTATAGAAGTTGTACCACTAGAAGTAGAATATCTTCTTTAGCATGAACTATCACTTATACATTCAAAATATGAACATAGAATGATTTATAAATATCCAAAAATCATATTTAGATACCACCACAGTTCTAATATTCCCAATTTTATCAACCATCTCCCTCATAAAAGAATAAAAATCCATCTTAAATGTCAAATTTTATTGAAAATATTGAAATTATTTCTATATATATTAATAATATGCTCAAGAAAATGATGATTTTTTCAGATCTTCAAAAGACTTTTGATAAACCTCTAAATCATATTTCAATAAAACATATTCTTCTATCAACTTATAATTGTTCCCAATAAAACACAAGGAAACTTTATGGGTATTCTCCACAAAATTTAGATCATATTCAGTAACTGAAGAATGTTTAATTAGAAAAAATAAAAGATCTCTCACTAAAACAAATTTAAGAGATTGATCTTAAAATTATTAAATATTAATTTCACGAAGAGATTTTTTTCCTTTATAATTTTTATCCAATATACTGTAAAAGGAACTTTCATCAAATTAAAATATCTGATATTGAATCTGTTTAGTTGTTGCAACAATTCCAAGAGAAGACTCTTTCTCTCTAGAGAAAGCTGCTTCATCGTGATGTTCATGGGATTCATGTAGAGACCCGAAGCCTGACGTACATGTACATTAAATTACTTTTGTGGAATACTTAGTACATAACAAAAACACACACACAAGGATCGTAATAGTTTAGTGTCTTTGGAAACTCGGAATATAATCTTCTAATCGTGTTGAAAGATCTTCAACATCTCCTATAAAGATCTTCATTTTTTTCCCTAAAACCTTTCTTTATATCCTGGGAATAATAAAACATAAAATGGTGAGCTCAAATGCTCAGAAAGGGTAAACAAAAGAAATATCAATCACATCATTTTCATAAGAACATAACATTTTGGAAATCTTAACCTGTAAAAGAGAGCATAATTTCATAACATGGGATAAATCATAGTAGTGAAATGAAATACCAATAATCATAACTTAAAACATTAAACTTTGTGGCATACACACATAATCATAGATAATCATATCTTATTAGTCAAGACTCATTGCCAAGACTATCTTAGTGGACAAAGTCCATTTCTGAACCGAGTCACCCTCGTTTCAGTCCTGTTTCACTGAACCGGTATAACCTACCATTCCAGCCATGTCTATCTCATGAGATATAAAATCTTTACCCAATGCATTGGAGGGAGATATAGGTCCCACCCATCTCATAATGATACCATTCTTATGTGTGCCACAAAATCATAAATCATACATCATTGCATAACCCATGTAATAGAAATGGGAATCTTAAACATCGTGACATAATCAAATAATTCATATAAGATAAAGTAATTCATAAAAATAATTCCATCACAACATAATCAAATCAATGTAATAATAGGGATATAAACAGACCCCTATATTATCCTATATGGAAAATAATTTTGATAAAACACTTGAACTCCATTCTTGAGGAAAATATCCTTTCAAATTCAAAAACATTTTCATTTCTTAACATGTCATACAATTTTAAACTAAAAGAAGTTGATTAAAAATAACCTTGATAACTTGTAAAGGAAGATTCTTGGAAATAATGTTTTAAAAATCCATTCATGCAGTATAAGTTAAAAAAACATTCTTCGTACTTTTGTCGGAAAAGTCAAAAAGTATCTCATACGAAAAACGAAAAAAGATTCCTTTCATATCTTTTACTAAAATCTCACCGAAGGGTAAAATTGGATTTAAACAATTGTAGGTGGATGGAAATAATATTACATATTGAAGAAACATGGATGTGGATGATAAAATACACCCCAGTAAATACCAAAGTATAAACAATCTCGGATAAAAATGAGATTTTGATCTTTCCCTTACCTTAGGTCCGATTTCCTTCGTAAGTGTCCGAACCTCCTGTATAATGATTTAAATAATGTCATTGACTTATTACAGAATCATATTCATTGTTATTATATCATATATGACTTTATATTACCCGTTCTTTAGTAAATTCCATGTTAAAGAAGCGTTTTGGGTAAAATCGTTTCATTTATCATAGGTGTTTGGACTTGTTGTTCTTGACATTATTATTACTTATATCATGATTTAATTACTTCCATAATATAAAACATGATTTATATATCATATATATTCAGTATATATATATATATATAATAGATATATAAATGAAATGAAACACACCGTTCATGGAGACGGTAGTCCGTACGTACGCATGAACCTTGTTTTCCTTTCCTTATTGTCTTGAATGGAAGTAAGTAGATGACATACATATATATATATATACATAAATCCAGTAGATTTAACATGTAATATATTTCATTATTATTCATTATATATACTTTATAATCATTCATGAATGGTTAATGTGGAGAATGAATCTCATCGCGTCGTGGTGACGGTAGTCCGTACGTACGCACGAGTGATGATATCATTTCCATAATTATTGAATTGAATTGGAGTGGATGATACAATATATCAGAATCATTATGATGTTATAATAACTATGTATAGTTATTCTTTACACCATAATACCCATCCATGTAAGGTGTTGGTGGAAAAACATATTACACCATGGCGTGGAGACGGTATTCCGTACGTACGCACGCGCGGTGATTTCCTTTTCTGTAGGATGGATAGAAGGTTAATTAGAGTTGTTTAATATTTATAATAACATATCAGTATATAAGAAATACTGATGTTATTAATTTATCATGAAACAACTAAAGAATAATAAGTTGAAGAAGAATGAAATTGAAAAAGATCGGTAATGGATATTACCTCTTTTTGACGCGCCTTTTCTTAACCTCCACTTAAAGAACTAAGGATGGTCTTTGAAGAAGACCAGGACCTATAGGATGATACTAGGGAAGTGGAGAAGAGATTTGTTCCAGGGTTTGCCGAGCTTGAAGGCTCAAAGTGGTGTGATGAAGAGGGGGAGGAGGTGCCCTTTTATAAGGGAGGAGTGGGGCACCTTTGGAATTCTTAAAAATATTAATTTATAATAAATCTAACCCCACTTAAAAACCTCCAAAAATGACTCATATAAGAATATTAGATGATATAGGGTTGTAATCTCATCAACCAATCAAATTTAGACAGGTTTGGATCTTATTTTAAACCTTATCATTTTGATTTATCCTTATTTAATCTATTTAAGTTTATTTGTGGTAATAAAATTCTAAATTTTAAATTATAATAAATAATTACTTATTAGTTATGAATTTTCCATAATCTTTTACTTTATAAAATTATAGACCATATAAATTTAAATTTATAATTTTTAAATATTTTTGTGATTTTAAAACAATTTTATAATATGTTATTTTTATAAAATAACAATAGTGTCAATTTTGACACTATTTATTTATTTGAATTTAAATAAAATATATACAGAAGATATGTTCAAACTAAAAGCTTTAACAGATTCATAAAAGGTCATAAGTATCTATAAAATTAGTGTATCACATTAAATAGTTCATATAATATTTATTTTATTATTTTTAAAACCATTTATTTGATTTATCTCTTAATAAAATAATTACTACAACACGTTTGTATAATTATTTAATATACTGATTTGTTGCATAAATATTTAAAATAAAATCCTATGATGAAGATAAATCTATTAACATTCACAATAATACTTTTACTAGAATTTATCATCTTAAAATAACAATATTTAAATTGTTATATTTATTAAAGTATGAAGGTGACAACTTTGGAATCATTTAAAATAAAATAATATAAGTGTCATAATTGCTTGTATAAGACTCCAAATGGTAAACTATTCGACCATTGGATGATTATAGTTTAAATTTACATGAAAAATAAGTTTTGGTCAGGGTTTTGTGCCTTTTATGGTCACTATTAGTTTAATAAAAACTATATTCTTGATTTTTCACTAGATAAATAATTTCTGCATCACTATTGTGTCACAATTAATGATAATTATTTAATCCCAAAAAATTCTAAATAAATTCTCATGATGTAGATAATTTTGTTAGCTTTCTGTATACTATTAATGTTCGAAGTTTCATGAATATTATCACTAACTTAAAATTATTATACTTATAAGATTTAAGAGAGTGACATGTTGTCAGTTTCTTTGGTTTTAATAATAATTAAATTATTTTCATGGTCAAAAGTCCATAAAATGAATCTAATCCGACCCTTAGTTGATATGGGTTTACTTTTAGCCATACAATAGAATTTTGGCATGTGTTAGGATAATTTTATAATATTATATTTACCCTTAATTACCCGATTTACCTTTAACTATGATAAATAAAATTTACCGTAGTTACTATTCATAATTCCCAAAAATGAAAAGTAGATTATTAAAATAATTTGGACCCACTTATTCCAAATATGGAATCCATTTTTCCAAATTAAATACACAAAAGTTGCAGAAATTAAATTAAAATTAATCTCGTTGTCGAAAGAAAACGGGATTTTCTTTAAAACATTGCAAAAGATTGAATTGATTTAACCTACGAATTCAAGGTAAAATCAATGCTAATGACATACATTATATTAAATGGTAAAAATATATTCTATTTATACTTTAAAACCATTCAATATTATAATTTAACAAAATAAGATATTACGATGAAAAAAGTTGTTTTTAATTAAAATATAGCGTGTTTTTACTAGTCATTAAAATATGAAAGTTATCGGAAAAATATCAAAACATTATCTAATGTAAATTTTTATATCCTGATTCAAAAGAAGAATTTTATTTTGTCAAATTGAACTTATAAACAAGTAAAAAACTAGATTTAAAGTGGGTGCTCCATCCAAAGGTGGTAAAACTGCATTTTTTGAAAAATACTTATTTTACCCGAAAAATTTATTTTGTTCTTATACCATGTTCTAGAAATGTGTAAAATGAATAATAATGTTATAAAATTTAAAATTTAGTTAACACTATTCATAACTTCTAGTTCATAACAATATTATAGTAATATATCTTTATTTAGTAAAACCGAGTATTGCGTACAACACACACTATCGAGGAAGGTCGCGATTGCGTGTAATGCAAGCCAAGTCAGGGTTGCGTGTTGCGCAAGAATCCTTCGTGGTTTCATATAACAGAATCCAACCATATTTAATTTATAAATTTAATATATATATATATATATACACACTCTATGTTGCGTAGAATAACTATTATCAAAATTTTTTGTAACATGATCCAAGAATAGTGTTGCGTATACTGTAAGCTAATACGGAGTTGCGTATAGCGCAAGGTAATCTTGGTGTAGCACAAGACATTAATAAAATTAAAAGAATATTTTTCATAAAATCTCGGGGTGTTACATTATACCCCCCTTAAAATGAATTTCGCCCTCGAAATTCGTCGGGGTTATAAATGGTTTACTACTCGAAAGTTTGTTTAATAGAAACCCACACTGTATAAAGGAATACCAAAACCAATCTTTAAAAACAAAAGTATGAAACGTAATGGTTACCCAAATAAACTAATCACTGGGTTTCCACATAGGTGAAAATATGGATATGGAATAGAAATCTAACCATCATGTTCTGATGGAGAGTGGTAGAGAACATGGCTATGGAAAATCCAGCAATCACAAAGCCATAAATTTGTGACTATCTAGGGTACCATCTGATTCAACGGATATAAGGGCACTAGGAAAACATTTTTGGTTTTCAATATCATTTCCCTAAAGTTGAAGAATTTGAATTAGAATAAATACTTACTTTATTTTGGTACAATCTCACTGTTGTTCGTGCCTTGAAAAATTTCCACATCATCTCTTAAATAAATGAAGTTGAATTTGTTATTCGTGAAGTGTTAACAGATCATGTGATAGAATGACGGGTCATTCCATCTGTCTCAAAAAAAAGGTTAGCAAAAGTTATTAAATATACATAAGTCGATCTATAGTGAGATTAATCATATATGGTTCCTAAAATGGACTTATACTTCATATATCATACCGCTTAATAAAATAAAACTAGTTTATACTAACCAGGGACTTCCTGTAGACCAGTGGTAGGTGATAAAGGCCAGTCGCACTTCGGTTGTGGGTTCGATTCCCACAGCCTTGTCCGACGCGATGGGATGTCGCCCTTCCTGCAGGTTGTCCTTTTCCTAAAACTACATTACTATATCATCCCATCAATAATATCGAAAAAAGGTTCTATCCTAAAACAATACTAAATTATGTCCAACATAATCCATTCCAATCTTTAGGCTTATCCAAAATACTTTGGTCCAAGCTCATAGTATAGAGAAAATGATCACGTGAATGCCATCATTTATCGCTCATATATCCTGTTCGTCACATTCCAGTCATGTGAATACCATAATCATGTAATCTCTTGAAAAATGAATACCCACTGAATCTTAGTAAAAACATGAGTGCTGTCAAAAGTTAACGCATTCAACATACCAAAAACCCAAAATTCTATATACTCAAACCATGATATAACTATTTCCTTATATCAGTCATGAGCTCATGAATACTATCAAACATTTAATTTTCTCCTTATCCCTTCATTATGCACATATCATCTACATTAAAAAAATATCTGAATAATCATTCATGGATACTGGTACCATTAATCATACACTTTCAAAAATCAAGGAAAGACAACAGTGTAACAATCCTTAGATGTCTCTTTATTCCATAGTACCATGAGATTACTTATACAACATTACACATGATAAACATGTAATCATTCCACTTCATTCTTAAACCATTGACTGAGCTTCAACAATTCTTTCATCTCACATATCATTTGTAGTCTCTTCATCATCATCAACATAAATACTACCCATATGAAAATACTGATTCTCTTCATGAGAATTTACCTTAGGGCATTGGTTTGCATAATGCCCGTACATTCCACATTTAAAACATTTAACAATTGTTGATGTCATAGAAATACCATTATCCTCATCCCTGGTGTTAACTGAACCTTTTCCTTTGCACTTACTGGCTCTGTGTCCTTCTTTTCCACACCCAAAGCATCTTCTAGTTCCTTTGAAAAATTCTCCTTGATGCCTCTTCCCACATGATTTACATAGGGGAAATTGATATCTCTTTCCTCTATGATCATCATGAAACTCCATCTTTCTCTTATTAGCCGAGTCAGGAAACTTACCAAATTTGAGTTTATTGATCATATTATGAGATTGCTGATTCGGCATAATAATGATGGTTGGACTTCCAAATCCCATTTCATTTGGTTTCTTATGAAGAATATCATTCCATTTTCAATAATATCCTCCATTATCGTGAATCATCTTGTTTCCAACCATTTTCTAAAACCCAAAAAGAATAGTGTTAGAGGAAAAAATCATAATAAAGGGGGAGTAACTTCAATATCTAACATCTTAGGTTAAATTATAAGATCGTTACCATAGTTCTAGGATTATATCCTATACGTATACTTATCCTTAGGGACATCCCTAGACATACCTTAGAAATATCTCTAGGGATCTCACTAACGTTATCACATCCTAGTTTCCAAAGGTTGACTAAACCTTTCCTATGATACCAACTGTAGAGACCCGAAGCCTGACGTACATGGACATTACATTACTTTTGCGGAATACTTAGTACATAACAAAAACACACACACAAGGATCGTAATAGTTTAGTGTCTTTGGAAACTCGGAATATAATCTTCTAATCATGTTGAAAGATCTTAAACATCTCCTATAAAGATCTTCCTTTTTTTACCTAAAACCTTTCTTTATATCCTGGGTAAAATAAAACATAAAACGGTGAGCTCAAATGCTCAGTAAGGGTAAACAAAAGAAATATCAATCACATCATTTTCATAAGAACATAACATTTTGGAAATATTAACCTGCAAAAGAGAGCATAATTTCATAACATGGGATAAATCATAGTAGTGAAATGAAATCCCAATAATCATAACATAAAACATGAAACTTTGTGGCATACACACATAATCATAGATAATCATATCTTATTAGTCAAGACTCATTGTCAAGACTATCTTAGTGGACAAAGTCCATTTCTGAACCGAGTCACCCTCGTTTCAGTCCTGTTTCACTGAACCTGTATAACCTACCATTCCAGCCATGTCTATCTCATGAGATATAAAATCTTTACCCAATGCATTGGAGGGAGATATAGGTCCCACCTATCTCATAATGATACCATTCTTATGTGTGCCACAAAATCATAAATCATACATCATTGCATAACCCATGTAATAAAAATGGGAATCTTAAACATTGTGACATAATCAAACAATTCATATAGGATAAAGGAATTCATAAAAATAATTCCATCACAACATAATTAAATCAATGTAATAATAGGGATATAAACAGAACCCTATATTATCTTATATGGAAAATAATTTTGATAAAACACTTGAACTCTATTCTTGAGGAAAATATCTTTTCAAATTCAAAAACATTTTCCTTTCTTAACATGTAATACAATTTTAAACTAAAATAAGTTGATTAAAAATAATCTTGAAAACTTGTAAAGGAAGCTTATTGAAAATAATATTTTAAAAATCCAATCATTCCGTATAAGTTAAAAAAACATTCTTCGTACTTTTGTCGGAAAAGTCAAAAAGTATCTCGTACGAAAAACGAAAAAAGATTCCTTTCATATCTTTTACTAAAATCTCACCGAAGGGTAAAATTGGATTTAACCAATTGTAGGTGGATGGAAATAAAATTACACATTGAAGAAACATGGATGTGGATGATAAAATACACCCCAGTAAATACCAAAGTATAAATAATCTCGGATAAAAATGAGATTGTGATATTTCCCTTACCTTAGGAATGATTTGCTTCGTAAGTGTCCGAACCTCCTGTATAATGATTTAAATAATGTCATTGACTTATTACAGAATCATATTCATTGTTATTATATCATATATGACTTTATATTACCCGTTCTTTAGTAAATTCCATGTTAAAGAAGCGTTTTGGGTAAAATCGTTTTATTTATCGTAGGTGTTTGGACTTGTTGTTCTTGAAATTATTATTACTTATATCATGATTTACTTAATTCCATAATATAAAACATGATTTATATATCATATATATTCAGTATATATATATATAATAGATATATAAATGAAATGAAACACACCGTTCATGGAGACGGTAGTCCGTACGTACGCATGAACGATGTTTTCCTTTCCTTAATGTCTTGAATGGAAGTAAGTAGATGACATACATATATATATATATACATAAATACAGTAGATTTAACATGTCATATATTTCATTATTATTCATTATATATACTTTATAATCATTCATGAATGGTTAATGTGGAGAATGAATCTCATCGCGTCGTGGAGATGGTAGTCCGTACGTACGCACGAGCGATGATATCATTTCCATAATTATTAAATTGAATTGGAGTGGATGATACAATATATAAGAATCATTATGATGTTATAATAACTATGTATAGTTATTATTTACACCATAATACTCATACATGTAATGTGTTGGTGGAAAAATAGATTACACCACGACGTGGAGACGGTATTACGTACGTACGGACACGCGGTGATTTCGTTTTCCGTAGGATGGATAGAAGGTTAATTAGAGTTGTTTCATATTTATAATAACATATTAGTATATAAGAAATACTGATGTTTTTACTTAATCATGAAACAACTAAAGAAGAAAAATTTGAAGAAGAAAGAAATTGAAAAAGATCGGTAATGGATATAACCTCTTTTTGACGCGCCTTTTCTTAACCTCCACTTAAAGAACTATGGATGGTCTTTGAAGAAGACAAGGACCTATAGGATGACACTAGGGAAGTGGAGAAGATATTTTGGCAGGGGTTGGACGAGCTTGAAGGCTCAAAGTGGTGTGAGGAAGAGGGGTAGGAGGTTCCCTTTTATAAGGGAGGAGAGGGGAACCTTTGGAATTCTTAAAAATATTAATTTATAATAAATCTACACCCACTTAAAAACCCCCAAAAATGACTCATATTAGAAGATTAGATGCTATAGGGTTGTAATCTCACCAACAAATCAAATTTAGACAGGTATGGATCTTATTTTAAACCTTATCATTTTGATTTATCCTTATTTAATCTATTTAAGTTTATTTGTGGTAATAAAATTCTAAATTTTAAATTATAACAAATAATTACTTATTAGTTGTTAATTTTCCATAATTTTTTACTTTATAACATTATAGACCATATAAATTTAAATTTATAATTTTTAAATATTTTTTTGATTTTTAAACAATTTTATAATATGTTATTTTTATAAAATAACAATAGTGTCAATTTTGACACTATTCATTTATTTGAATTTAAATAAAATATATAGCAAAGATATGTTCGAAATAAAAGCTTTAATAGATTCATAAAAGGTCATAAGTATCTATAAAATTAGTTGATCACATTAAATGGTTCATATAATATTTATTTTATTATTTTTAAAACCATTTATTTGATTTATCTCTTAATAAAATAATTACTAAAACATGTTTGTATAATTATTTAATATACTGATTTGTTGCATAAATATGTAAAATAAAATCCTATGATGAAGATAAATCTATTACCTTTAAGAATAATACTTTTACTAGAATTTATCATCTTAAAATCACAATATTTAAATTGTTATATTTATTAAATTATGAAGGCGACAACTTTGGCATCATTAACATAAAATAATATAAGTGTCATAATTGCTTGTATAAGACTCCAAATGGTAAAATATTCGACCATTGGATGATTATAGTTTACATTTACATGACCAATAAGTTTTGGTCAGGGTTTTGTGCCTTTTATGGTCACTATTAGTTTAATAAAAACTATATTCTTGATTTTTCACTAGATAAATAATTTCTGCATCACTATTGTGTCACAATTAATGATAATTATTTATTCCCAACAAATTATAAATAAATTCTAATGATGTAGATAATTTTGTTATATTTCTTTAGACTATTAATGTTTGAAGTTTCATGAATATTATCACTCACTTAAAATTATTATACTCATAAGATTTAAGAGAGTGACATGTTGTCACTTTCTTTGGTTTTAATAATAATTAAATTATTTTCATGGTCAAAAGTCCATAAAATGAATCTAATCCGACCCTTAGTTGATATGGGTTTACTTTTAGCCATCCAATAGAATTTTGGAATGTGTTAGGATAATTTTATAATATTATATTTACCCTTAATTACCCGATTTACCTTTAACTATGGTAAATAAAATTTACCGTAGTTACTATTCATAATTACTAAAAATAAAAAGTAGCTTATTAAAATAATTTGGACCCACTGATTCCAAATATGGAATCCATTTTTCCAAATTCAATACACAAAAGTTGCATAAATTAAATTAAAATTAATCCCGTTGTCGAAAGAAAATGGGTTTTTCTTTAAAACATTGCAAAAGATTGAATTGATTTAACCTACGAATTCAAGGTAAAATCAATGATAATGACGTACATTATATTAAATGGTAAAAATATATTCTATTTATACTTTAAAACCATTCAATATTATAATTTAACCACATAATATATTACGATGAAAAAAGTTGTTTTTAATTAAAATATAGCGTGTTTTTACAATTCATTAAAATATGAAAGTTATCGGAAAAATATCAAAACATTATATAATGTAAATTTTTATATCCTGATTCAAAAGAAGAATTTTATTTTTTCAAATTGAACTTATAAACATGTCAAAAACTAGATTTAAAGTGAGTGCGCCATCAAAAGGCGGTAAAACTGCATTTTTTGAAAAATATTTATTTTACCCGAAAAATTTATTTTGTTCTTATACCATGTTCTAAAAATGTGTAAAATGAATAATAATGTTATAAAATTTAAAATTTAGTTAACACTATTCATAACGTCTAGTTCATAACAATATTATAATAATATATCATTGTTTAATAAAACCCAGTATTGCGTACAACACACACTATCAAGGAAGGTCGCGATTGCGTGTAATGCAAGCCAAGTTAGGGTTGCGTGTTGCGCAAGAATCCTTCGTTGTTTCGTATAACAGAATCCAACCATATTTCATTTATACATTGAATATATATATATATATATATATACTCAATGTTGCGTAGAATAACTATTATCAAAATTGTGTGTAACACGATCCAAGGATAGTGTTGCATATACTGAAAGCTAATACGGAGTTGCGTATAGCGCAAGGTAATCTTGGTGTAGCACAAGACATTAATAAAATTAAAAGAATATTTTTAATAAAATCTCGGCGTGTTACAATTCAATTGAAAGTTAATGATTAAAAACAAAAAATTATTCTTCAAATATTTTTTGGATATAAGAATCATACTCATTTAGTCCATAAACATTAGTAAAATGGTTCTTATCCACCTCTTCAACTCTTTCTTCTTCTAAAATTTGAAGATCTACATCTTCGAACTTAGTAGAAGAAACCTGATGAATAGGCTTTTCTCTCAATCTTGGTCTCTAAACTAGAGTGTCTTGGTGAATATTTAGAGAATTGAATATCTCCCCTAACACAGGAATATTTTCTTCTACTATTTACTATATCTTTATATTGAATAGAATGATGGTTTCACAAACAGATATATCTTCCATATTTCTCCCAACTCGATCACCTCTATATTTTCCTAACGATTGGGATTGAACTACTTCTTTAAAACCAATTCTCATAGATCCAATTGATAATAACCTTCTTTTCTCCCCCTGAGAATGATCTCCTGACTGATATTCACCTTGTACTCCAAACAACAATGATCTTATCTTTGGTTATGCTCCCAAAAAATCCAAATTTTTTCTACTTTATAGCGAGTAAAATATTCTTATGGTGGAATATGATGCTTGTATATATGTCATAGATTATTCATTTATTATATAGAATTTGAGAAACTATTCATCTATACGGATAAATAGATTTTCTTGTATCTCTTTAATAATATTGATACATGTATCTCAACATAAACCTATTAAAATTAATTTTCATTTCGCTCAATGTCAGAAACATCACATACATATCAGGAAAAAGGATTTTATCTTAAATTAATATTCTTGTAACTATTTTATTTTGGATGATGTATATGAAGACCTTTTGGTCTTCCTCCAAATACTCTATGAACATATTTTTGATTTGGGAGATCCCAATTAGAAATGGAATTATTTCCTCTTAGTTGTGGACATTATACCTTATTTACCTTAATTTGAAGTGAAACTGACATTGAAGGAGGTATTTTATGATTTGAGCATGTTCAACTATAGAAATCAAAAATAATTTCTCATTTACCTAAGATTAAATGACTTCCTCAGATTCTTTAAAACTAAACTGAGTATTCTAGTAAAATTGCATTAAATTATTCTCTAAAATATATTTTTTATTTTCTCCATTTAACAAATACTCATGTCTTTTAAAACTCAGATCTTATTTCAATATTATTTTCCTTTGGAACAACTATTCAAAATCAATTAAATTTCCTTGAAGTTATTTTTTATAAAATGAAAGGCCATTGTCTTAGTGATATACTTATTCTAGATTCATTCTTCCTCATTGTATTGTCCCTTGTGAGAATAAAAAGGTATATTATTAAATGATTAGGTTTCAATAGATAATAATAGATAGGATGTTTGAAAGGGTATGGGATTATAGAAAACAAAGATAAAGGTTTTAATCTAAAAATTAAAGGCATAATTTCAGTTTCTGGATTAAAAATTGAAGTGTAATTTTTTTTCATTTTAATAATCGAAATGAAAATTTCATAAAAAATTACATGTTATAATACATTTTTATAAAATAAAACTCTATAAACCAAAAAAAACAGAAATTAATAAGTCTTTATAACAAAAACATAAATTAAAATTAATAACATATACTAGAACTAGAGAGAAAATTAAAATATTTATGTAAAATTAATTAAACCTTTTTCCCACATAATAAAATTGAAACATGTAGTGGAATGTGGTTTAGTAAAAATATCTGTATGTTAATACTCAATATATTGAAATTTTGAAGATATATCCTCTCTATAGCCATGATCTCTTAGAAAATAATATTTAAGATCAATATGGGTAGTCCAAGAGTGACTCCTAGGATTTTTAAATATAATAATAGCCCTGGTATTATCACATAAAATATGAATATGGTTGAATTTGATTCCAAAGTATAGAAATTTTCATTTTAACAACAACACTTTTGAACAACAATTTCCAGAATTTATACATTATACTTCATCTATTGATAATGTAATAGAATTTTTCTTTGTATATAGACCATGAAACCATATACTTTCATAAAAAGTGAATAGAGTATGAGGTTCATTTTATTTTTAACATACACACTTGAAAATAAGAATTTGAGTATAAAATTAAATCAAAACCAAATTTTGTTGGATAAAATACAAATAGAAAAATAATAACTTTGAAATATCAAAAAATTATTTTAACAGTAATATAAAGAGATAATACTAGTCTGGATTAAAATATTTCCCATGGATAAATAGAAAATGTAATGTCTATTCTTCTATTAGTAAGATATAGAAAAATACCAATAAAAAATCTTTATAACTTGTTGTATACAGGTTTTCCATCATTATCCAAATCATGTTTTAAATTAATTCACATAGGAGTTAAATTTTTCTGACTATTTTCAAGGTTATTTTTTTTAATAAGTCAATAATATATCTTCTTTGATTCCAAAAATTTGAACTATCTATTTGATAATTGTGAAAACTAAGAATAAAATCCATTTCTCCCATATTTCTCATTTCAAATACTCTTTTTACATGTTTTGAAAAATAATTAAAATATTTTGGCAATTTTAACCAAAATTAACATCATCTATATTTATTTTTACTAATAAAATATCTGAATAATACTATTTATAAAAAATATTTAGTTTTTCTAAACCCACAAAAAATATATTTTTCCATATAAAAAAACACAATATTTTATACCAAGATCTTGGATAACGTTTATGGTCATAAATATATTAAGTAATTTTAGAAATAGAATTTTGTAGATGATGTTCTTCAAAACATAGAGGTTGATCAACATAAACATCATCCACTAATAAGTATTTAAAAATTTATATTTTTAATCCATCTAGTATAATTTAAAATTCATATGAGATATATAGGAAATTAGGGTTATAATGGCTTCTATGATAGAACCGAAGGAAATGGTTTCTTTATAATATCTTCCTTCCACTATTTTTAACCATTAACAACTATCCTGGACTTGTTCTATGTGGTTATACATTGATCATATTGATTAAATCTAAATACCCATTTTGGTTCATAACACTAGATGTTCCAAGGGTCTATCAACGAATTCCCAAAAATCCTTTCTCTTGAATTATTTTAGTTCTTACGTGCATAGATATTATCTAAATGTGATCTTATAAGGATTATTATATTGATATAGATTCCAATGAGGATTGAATGGAAGAGAATGAAACTAAGATTCCAATGTTCATCTAGTCCATAATCCTTTATCTAAGCCACCCATAAGAGTCTCTAATGGTTGGTTTTTTCTGGTTCTAAGATTTATATGAATGAATCTTATAGGTTACTCAGTTCCAAGTTTCTCTAAACAGTATTGATTGTCGACATATTCTAATTTTTTTTATTTCCTTAGATGAGTAAGGTTTAAATTTATTAAAATAATTAGAGACTTTATATGTTTTATTTTTTATGATCAAATTGACCCCTTTTATTAGAATTCATATGGATAACTTCTTCATCTATACATGAATTTTTATGAAATACTATATAGGATTTATAATTTTCATAATATTGAAGATATATTCCTTCATCGTCCATTTGGTGAAACATAAAATGTTTTTCCTTAGTGTTAAAGATATAACCCATTCATCCAAAAAAATTAAAGCATCCAACATTTGGTTTTCAATTATTTAATATCTCATAAAGATTCTTTTTATGAAATGTATAGATTAAAGAAATTACCCCTGATATGGAATGTTTTGTGAATTTATTCTTCCAAAAAATAGGTAGTATAACTATATTAATAAATCAAATTCCTTTCACATTCATGAATTTTCATATTTAATCATTTTCTGATACAATTTTTTGATGTGTTCCTGAAGCACAAAAAGTATTTTTTATACCATAATTTCTGTAAAAGGAATTAAATTCATAATTCTCATACATTCCATAATGGTCATTTACCAATGAAAATAATTTGAAATAATTTTTATTTTGAAAACTTTGTTAAAAAATCACCAATATAAAAAAAGATTAAATTTTAAATTTTAGAAAATAATCCTAGGTAAATATTGATAAATAATTTATAAAAAATCAACCAAAAAAAACTCTAGTCAAGATGTTCTAAAAAAATACACATGGTTGTGTTATAATGTTCTATTAGTGGAAATTTTTTTAATATATTTTAATGAGTACTTAATTTTTTATCTATTTCAAATTAATCACATTATCTTTTTTCATCAATGTTATTGTTGTGAAGATTTTAAAACTAAATTTTTATTAGATAACTAAGATATGGAAAATATATTAAAATGTTTGTGTCTCTAATTCAATTTATAGGATTCATTTATTTTGTAATTTAAGCAATTCACAATCTGTTTTCACAAGGAACTAATGTCCAAAGTATAAATATTTTCAGTTATATGTGTTCTAAATTATAGAATATTATCTTTAAAAATAGAGAATCCAATATAACAAAATTAAATTGAAAATCCATCATCATAGAGATCATAAATTATTATTAAATTATTCTTAAACCCTAGAAATTATACAAATTTGTTTATCAGGACTATTTTGGGATCTCAAACTATTCAAACTCAAATGATCTTTCCTTTTTTATTGTTTCCAAAGGTATCCAATCCTCTATATACTTTTTAATTGTTCATGGAAATATGAAAAATATAAACTCTTGTATCTTGTGTAGCCACTATTTATGTACTCTATTTCAGTTTTGTACATATGGATTTTTACCAATAACATATCATATAAAAACTATTTTTGGTACCCAAATTCTCTTGGGTCCTTCAGTTCTTACCAATATAGATTTTGGAAACCATATATACTTAATTTTACTAAAATTTTCGGATTTAACTTCAGTTAAATTTCTATAAAGAATAGATTTACTTACGCCACTAATATAAGGATTTCTCATGAACCATTTGATAGTATAATATGCTTTTATTCCAATAAAAAGACAAGTATGCCTGGACATGATATGTTTCATCAGGCTAGGAAACAATAGTTTATATATTACATAGGCTTCTCACTATTACTACCAAAGAAAAATGATACCATTTTATGAAAAATCCTTACAACTATATGATTTAATGATTATCTCCCCTTAGTAAATATGCCAATATAACTTTTAAAGGATTCTACCTTTGACAACAATTATTTAATTTTAGATTCATGTATATTATAGTTTGAAGCAGATTTACATAGCATTCCTTTCAAATCTAGGTGTTACCATAGGCAACCATTTTTTCACATAATACAAAATTAAGAATATTCATTAATGAATTAACTTTTTTAAAACAAGGATTATCATTTATCATAAATCATATAATAGTATTAAGTTAATTCAACTTTGGAAAAACATTATGAATCAGAAGAAGAAGAATATAATGATTATACCTCTTATTCTTTTATTGTAATTCAATTATTGTATTTTAGATTTTATTGATCCATTTTTGAATTAGATTTTGTAGATACATTTGACTATTCAGAAAAAATCATTGTATCCTTATATAATTTTTACCTTTGTTCTCATAATCAATTTTATTTGGTACTTCTTTTCATTACTTTCTATTTTTCATTTCTACTCTTTCATCTACAGAATTTCTGGTATGATATACCCCATGTTCTTGCCTTTTTTGCACCAATAATTTTTTATTCCCAGAAGACTCTTTCTGTAATCATTGAAATAATTCTTGAAAAATATTTTTTGAAAAATTACATTGAATTTTTTGTTCATGTGGGCTAGGATTTCACCAAAATTTGAATTTATATTATCATTTTTGGATATAACATCCCCCATAATATTCTTTCTCCTTTTCAGAGTAGTAATATTGTGATCTGTGTTATCCCTCTTCATCATTTTGGGATATTACACTTTAGTTTTAATTTCATTATCATAGACCATTAATTTTCAAAAAAATTCATTCATTTAAAAAAAAGTAATAGGTACAGATTTTTTGATTGGAATAAATATTTCATTCCACTTTGAGGGTAAAATTCTAATAACTTTTATGACTGATATTCTTATAGAATTGGAGCTCCTGAGGAAGAAACACAATTGATTATCTTAGTCAATGTTCCATTCGTTTAACCAATTCATTCACCATCACACATCCTGAAATTAGTAAATATTAACTTAGTGGTGTCGTATCATTTTTTTTCTATCATTTTCAGTTCTAGTATAAGTTACAACTATAGTCTACCTCATTTCAGATGTAGTAAAACATTGATTAAAATTATTAAACAAAATATGTCCAAGTACATATATGATAGAAAAAATTTATTTTGAGTTTACATTATATTCAACTTCATTCATATCATCCCACTTTCCTGGTTCAACATGAATTTCATAAGGTTTAAAAATATTCATATAAACATGGAAACCAAGATTATTTAAGTAGATAACCATTTCAGCTTTCCAAAAACTATATTTTCTCTATTGAAATGTGACACTCTCATCATGGACATTCCTTATTTGAGATCAGTAATAGATATGTTTTCACCATTGTCATTTTAATCTCAATGTTGTTAGAGGTTAAAAAAATTCACTAAATAACACTCATATGACACAAATTATTAGTTAAAAAATATAAAGACATAATATAGGGGTGAATTAGGTCATTTTAAAAACTCTTGGATAATTTCAAGTCAATCCACCATTGTTCATTGGAATGTGAAAAAGTACGTTTTTCATCAAATAGAATGTTACATGTATAAATATAGAATTAATGAACACTATAATTTTATGAGTGTTTTAAGCAAGAAATATCTCACAGTCCACTCAAACAAAACTCTCTCCACAATATTGATGATTTCTACTAATCTTTTCCTTTTATCGGGGACCTATAAAACTATGTTTAAAATGTTTAAACCAAAAAAAAATGGGTTTTATGTACTTTTAGTTCATTTAAAGGGAAACATATATACACAACTTAGTGTGAGAATATCAAACTCTAACAGAAAATAAATGTTGTCTGGTTAATAAGTATTTTATCTCATAGGTTCATCTATAATTAATATATTATAGATATTTTCCTTCAGATACTAATATCTTCAAGAACTTATAACTTTGATGTGATCCATGTTTCATAATATCATCAATGAATATAACAAAAAATTAATATAGTTTCATAGAAAAAAGAATAATACACAAAACAATTATAACATATGTTAGTCCAATGTGTAGTATAGAAATATCCAATGAACGATTATAGATAATTAACCACATGTTGTAATATCATCAGAAAACACAAAAATCTAAGAATATTTAGTTTAAATGATAAAATTTGGATTTCAGAATCATCAGAATAATATAGACTCAATTAATCATATTTTATACATGGATTTAGTATCTATCCAAATTATCTCTGTATTAAACTACTTTTTACACACCTTCTAATATATTATGTTTAGATAAAATCCATTCTAAATAAATAATAAATCTAATTTGATTCTTAGTGAAATATATCTAAAAATATCTCTAGATATATTAAGATATTCAAAATAATCAGCTTGATTGAAATTTTAATTCAAATCACCATTGAAGATATTAAATTCCCATAGAAATTGGACTACTTTAATACATTGCTTAAAATCCATTGAATTAGTCTTAAAAAATAAGTTAACCCAAAAATTATTCTAGTGAGTCTCTTGACAAAATCTTGAAATATATTTCAATGTGAAATTCCATATATGACTTCTTCAATTGTAGGATCTCTCTATGTATAATATCTTTAAATGTATAGTTTATTGGATCGGCTAACTAACTATACATTAGTTCTTAAAATATAGGTTTCTTAAAAAAAAATTGGTCCCCAATCCAAAATTTTAGATCAAATATAGGATAAAAAAGTATCATTACTTATTGAACGTTAATTTCCCAAACCTAACATTCTTCTCAAGAATAGAGTTTAGAATTTTGATTCCAAACTCCATGTAAGGTTCAAAACTACTTAGAAAAACATCAACCCAAATTCATCGACAATTTCAAAAGAAATTAAATAAATATTTCAATAAATATAATTGATAAATTAACCTAAGTAAAATTATTTCATAAAACATATGATGGTTTTTGTGAGCATTAGAATCATTGAAAAAACAAAATAAATTTAAGGATCAACATTCATTCACCAAGCATAGAGATCACATTAGGGGAGTGAAGATAATTAGTAAAATAGTGGTTATATTTTGTTTCAGATGAGTATGATAAGATCTAATTTTAACTTTTGATCAGTATAGATTTATAAAATAATATGGATAAAAGAGAATTAGCACTCATCTTCTTTATAGAAACATCAGTCATGGTGTATAAAAGAGTCCATTGGGGAGACCCTATGGTGATGTATAAAGGAAATATAATAGATTATTAATGGAATATATATATATATATATATATATGTTTTGAGATTAGTTATATATTATTGTTGAATATCATTTGGATGAATCATATTTTATTTAAGGTATAAGTTATGAATTTCATAGGAATATATTACATTGAATGACATTGTTATCATAGTTCGTCTGCATTGGTAAAGATTAATTATATAAAAATGGAAATATTTTTAAATATATTAGGATAATACATTATTTTGAAGATTTATGTGAATAATGGCTAACAATTGATGTATTTAACATTGTTAAAATAACACTTTTTCATATAAATAAGCATGTTCACATGTTGATGGGTTTCATGGACTTTGATTCTCATGACATTATGGATATCAAGATAATTGATTTAATGATGTGGTCAATTATATCTATGGTTTAATAAGTTGGTTTGACTAGTATAATCCCGAGTTATAGAACCAACAAATTATGTTTATCTTCTACTAGTTTGGGCCTTCCACTTTAGATATAGTGTTATGAGTATCTAAAAATATATTTAGATTTTTTTTAATAATTAATGGAAGGATTTAAATCTTTTGTTACATGTTATCACCAATATAATATTCTATAGTGCTGTAGTGAATACTGTTGGTGATTAAAATTTAATAATGGATGATTTTTAGAAATTTTTATTGATATTTAAAAGAGTTTTAGTTGGATATAAAACATATGGGTTTCTTTAGGAGGAACATAGTTTCATATTCCCTTCATGTGACATTATTATCCATTTCACAGTATGTCATGTCCTCTATACGTAATAGTCACTATCTTTCCCATAATGTATGACTTGATTTTATCACACTCTCTTTGAGAACACTACTATGAGATATTGGTTTCCATAAGTGATTATTGATGATTTTTTGGGCTCCCATATCTCATTTTTTATATAATCAACCTCAACCACCATTTGAGGTGGATAAATAATGACCACATCTATGAAGTTAAAGCACATACCCAGGTATTCAAATAATTCCATTTATATAACATTCAAAACTAACTACGGGGAATGGATATAAATTTATGATATATGATCCCATAAATGATCTTGGGAGTTATAAGAGACAAATTTTATTAAGTTATCACCTAGATCAAGGTGATGAAACTTTATTGAGTAGTACTCCCAGGAAATTGGGGCACAAAACCATAATTCCTAGTTTACCATAATGATTCCTAATTCTCAGTTGTCCAACATGGGACTATGCCCATTTATCCTTAAAGGATGTCTATCTAGTTACCAAGAGTTTAGAAATTAAGTATTATTTTTCTTAGGACCCCAATCTATATTGACATATAACCTTTACAACCTTCCTAATATTATGTCTAGGATTTCCCCATTGTTGTCATTCCTTGTTCACCTATGTAATATCCCATTTACCCAACCTATGTTATGAGGATCCTAAGCACCTACCTCACCTAACATAGAACCCATTTACATAGGCTTAAAATATAGAATGAAATTCAGCCTCCAATACCTTACCAATATTGTATATAGGATTTAAAACTGATTTTCTACATAATTCATATAACAACCCTAACCATTATAATTTATTTTCCTTTTTCTATTAAATTAAGTGACCTATTAAGTAATTTGATATTAGAAAATAAATGCACTATATTGGTTATTTTAGACCATTATAAGTTTTATCCTATTAGATTTAAAAGAACATTATCTATCATAATAATTGATAATATGTCCATTTTACAATGATCATATGATTAGTATATATTACGTGTTATTATAAATTTCAAATTGTACATATGAAAGAATCTGTGGTCTCAAAAAGTGGGACAAACCTATGAGGGAGAAAGTTTCCTTGATATTTTCCATTAATCAATCCCATGCTGGTATCCAAAAACTAAAGCATAATAAAACGCAATTATGAGATAATTTCAATATCATCGATATCATGACCCAAATAAGGTATGTTGAGCCCCCCTATGAAAATATCACCATCACAGACATTTTCCTAGGAGAATTCACTAGTTAAATTAAGTTTTAAGTTTCAAGACCCAAGAAGTATGAATTTTTATAATGTTAAAAAATGATTATATTTATCATTTTCTAATTAATTTATAATTATTTAATAATTATTTTTAAAAAACATAGATTTTGATGTGATGTAACACAAATTTTAATTTAAAAAAATATATAGATTATTCAAAAAAACCATTTTTGATTAATTAAATTATTTTTTAAAAGAATTAAAATTTAATAAAATATTATTATTTATTAATATTTATTAAAAAAATGATAATATAATTTTAAAAAGTCAAAAAAATTATAAGGGTTATAAAACTATTCTTGTAAAAAAATAGTATTTTTTGATAAAATTTTATTTTTGATTTAAAGGTGTGTATTATCTTATATTGGTATTTTTTGGAGAAAATATTATTTTTTGAAATTGTGTGGTTTAAATTATGAAATGATGATTTTTTTAAAAACATTCATAGACATACGAAATTTTTGTTGAATATTTAATAAGTTATAATTACAATTTATGTATTATGACAACTTAATGACCCAAAAGTGATATAATATATTCCATAAAATGTATAACTGACCAAATATATATTTAAAATTTAAAATAATGCATCATTGGGTTTAATTTAATGTTTTTACAAACCATTAATGAATCCTCTATAACATATATTAAATTTTATGTTTTTTAAATTAATTATTTGTAATCGTGACTCACTTCAATGTCACCAAGGGTATTATTTTAATTATCCTCCTTATTAAACTTGTAAAAAAATGAAAACCACTCATGTTTTGTATAAAACATCCTAGAAGACCATTGAAAGATTTGTGATTTTTATTACATTATCATATAGAGTTCAAAACCTATGTTTGGAAGTTAATAAAAAATTCTCCCCTCTTTTAATATATAAACTATTGGAACGAACATTGTATGTTGATAATAAAGGAATTTGGATTGTGTTTATTTTCAATCTATACATGGATGACTAGAGAGTTTACAAGGAATGAGATCATACGTTTGAGGATGAAAGCATTATTGAAGTTGGCGTAGTTTTCCAGTGTTTGCCAAATTTTTGGGCCTCAAAATATGTAGTTTGGTGTTGGAAAACATTGTTTAAAAAAAAGGAGTGAATGGTATAGAAAAAAAGAAAGAAAATTGGAAAGATAATTGAACCAGATACCTCATAACATGGACTGTGTACCATGTTCCATGAATGGTTCGTAGCCGTGTACCTAGCAACAGGAACGATACACGGAGTGGTGCATATAACAAAAAATGGTTTGCAGCAATGGTACATGTTTAAGGCATGAAGTACATGGAATGATGATGGGTCATAGAATTTCTATAGTTTTTGAAATAGGAGTGGTATATGGTGGAGGATAACAATACACATATGGAGTTCAGTATAGAGTGGAGATTGTCATTTATTGAAAATTTGGGTAAATAATATTAGGAAAATTTACGGACTTATGTGCTTATTTAAGGAGTATTAATCCCCTTTGATAAAGGACAAGATTTAAGATGACATTTTTTGAAGAAATCTGGTGAAGTTTGTAGTGGTTCATAGTGGAGAAGATGACATGTAGAGAGAATCTTCTATGTAAGGAAAACAGTCTACGAAAGAGTGTGCTGTTAGTGGAGTAAGATATCGCATTACATGGCAGAGCGTGGTAGTACGTGGAGAATGAGGGTATGTAGAGGAGTGGAAAAGTATGGATTTAAGGAACTTCGTGGAGGTGGGCAGTTAACGGAGGAGCTGGATGGTTTGTAGAAATAGAAGTGGTAAGCAGAACACCCAAGGAATCCTGAAAAGTGACCAAATTAGTTTGGAAATTAATTACCATAACCTATAAATGTGCAGGAAAGTAAATTAAATCTGTGGGTGATGATGGTACATTAACTGTATAACCATTTACAATTGGGGGGTGTATGATTTAATGATAAATTACTAAAGATACATTTTTATTGATAAACTGATTGAAGATTCTTCCAACGTAGTGAGCAAGGGGGGTCAGCAGAAGTGATCTAAGGGACATAGTGTGTTATCCCTAAATACATTTAAGGGAAGAGCGCATGGCACAGAGTGACAATGTTAAACACTTTAAATCCAAAACATTTAAAGAATAGTGGTTTTGGTACAACTAACACACTGGTGTAATATGCTCATTGGACATAGCCCTTAGTGGTGAAACAAGTAAAATTGTTATTTCATTGCTTTGCATGTGATTGTTTATTTTATGAACTTCCTATTTATAAATGTTTTTTAGGTTTATACTAATGTGGGAACAAGATCCATTAGTTTAAAAGAAAAAATTGACACCCTGATTCACCCCTCCCCTCTCAGGGTGCTCTAGGGTCCTTTATTAACCCAACCAAAATCTCATTACACATCACCAATAACCCTTTTATCATGACATTAATCAAACATTATCCCTCTATATCCCTCTTAAGTTTCCCCCAATATCATAAGAAGCCACTACCTAGATTTTATAAGATGTTTCTCAAGATAATGAATCATATCGACCTCTTCTTTATTCACATGAATCCTTTAAATCAATCATTTTATTTTTGAAATTATTCATGTTATATTATGAATTTACATATCCCTATTATTTCCATTATGATTTTCATGTTTAGAGCGACCCCATTCACTCTCATTAATTCCTTATGTGAAACTTTATGTTCCACCATTATGTTTTGTAAATTTTCTAATGGTTTTTAAGCCAATCAATTATGTAGTGAATAACCATCAACATTTATACTCATGTGTATTCACCTAGATTTACATATCCTTAATTTATTGAGAAATTATATTTATTTAATGTAACATACTATGATTTTTTGTAATTTTTTTAGCATATCAGCCAGGGAACCTTGCATTGGTGCCCCAGGCTGAGGGAATAAAATCATTAAACTAAATATTAAATTTTCAATGCCAATGTATAGTCCCCATTTAAAATTGAAAATCCAAATTTAAAGAGAGTGAAAACTCCCACGATTGTCCCAAATTATTTCTAGTTCCCTCATCCATTCTCCATCCCAACTCATGCATCTAACACAAGTATTTTCCCATATGATATCCTACAAATATTAAGTCTATTCAGGTACCGATTGGGAAGCCTGAGTAGGGATTGAGTACAACTCAATGGGCCACCATCAACAACGTCAAAAACAATTTCCAGTCAAATAGTGTGTTTAGTTGTATAGATAATAAATTAAATCAATAAATTAAACAGTTTGAACTTATTTAATTACTCTTTATTTATCCATATAGTACCCAGGTTCCAGAGGACATCGAAACTCCGAATACCTACTTCATCCCATGCTGGTGACTGATCCATATCATATATTAAATTCACAGTTCAATATAAAGCAATATTATTTCATTATCAATTTATTTAAATTCAATAAAAAAAATAATCAGAACCATGGTTCAATGCCATCAATTTAGGGTCTAGGTCATCATTCCATGGACCTTGTGGGATTTTCATATAGCAAGACTTATCACACACACTAATATCAATTTTTCACTATGGGATTTAATGCAACAAGCCTTGTCCCACACACAATTATGAATTTAATCATTATGGGATCTTGACATATTAGGCCTATTACCAAATATGAATATCAAAAAATCACATGTATCACAAGTCACATATATCACAATGTCACATAAATCAAAATTAATCAACATTAATCATCTTAACACAATTTACCAGCACAATTTCTATTAATAAATTCCCTAATTAGTTGATCCAACTCACAATTTTAATATTTAAAATAATTAATTCAACAATTAATTTCCCCAATTTCTTTAACATAATACCTCAATAATTAATTAAATAATTAATTATCCTAATTTCATAATCACAAAAACACAATAATAAATTTAAAAAATAATTATCCTATATCAACACTTTTATAATCTCATCAAATCTCATTAATTATTCCAAAAATTAATTAATAATAATTAACAACCTAAATGTATCATAATTAATTAAGAAATTAATTATTTTTAAAATCCCACAATTCAAATATATAAATAATTTATTGTCCAATTAATTATTCCCAATTTCAATCCCTTGATTAATTAACTCGCCACATTAATTAATTCAATTTGGAAACCCAATTTCTAAACTAAACCAAGAAATTATAAAATATCATACCTATAATTGATATCATGTCTATGGGATTTTAATATTATACGACCTAACACAATTTTTTGACAAATTCTCGCAGAAAAAAATAATCAATATTAATGAAAAAACAATGTGGAATGATACCTGGATCCCTAAACTAAATTCAATATCATATGAATCAATATCCCACAATTCTTGATCAAAATACACAATACATGATCTATATACAACCAAAAATAGGGATTAAAAATCCTATAGTGGATAGATGAAGAATGCGAAGGAGAAATGAATCAAGATGGGATAAAATCCTCTTATTGAGTATGGTGTAGATCTTCAATCCAGGCTCCGGATAGAGTAGAATAGATCTCATAATGTCTTAGAATCAATTAAAGAGTTTCCAAAATCATTAAAAGACATTAAGGGTCAAGTGGGGATTGATTTTAGGTTAATATGTTGTTTTAGGTAATTAACAATTTAATTTTAAGGTCAAATTAAATCTCATGTATGGTTTGATTGGTTGAGGCGTAAAATTTACCCTAAAAGATCACCTTTAATATGAACCTCTTTTAAGAGGGTTCAATATTTATCCCTTTAGGTCAAATGGTTTGAAAATCTATACAAAATTCAGGAAGACCCCGTCTATCCACGATTTCTTGGTTTGGGAAAACTATCCGCCAACCATGCATTTCACTCTTTCTTCAATTATTCTAAAATTTTCAACCAAAAACACCCCAAGGTAAAACCCAAATGAAAATTACTCAACACATTGAAAAATATTACCTATAAAATAACATGATACATCTCCAGAAAAGGTCAGGATCTTATAATATCCCCACAATATAACATCACATCCTTGAGTTTTTCTCCCAAGCATCTCTAAAATTCTGAGCCAAAAATTTCGGACTACTAGGCCTTCACATCTACCTCTCTCTCTTTTATTTAACCTTGAACCCATCGTTGTTTCGAAATAAATGAACTATAAGCATGGTCTTACCCTACACCACTTTCTCACTACGGTCCAATGAGGGTATCCAATTCTCCTCAACGGTTTCATCTATCTCTAGATAAACATCATCACACCAACCACATGAAATGGGTTGGGGTGATACCACATGTGTTTTAACACATGGAAAAGGTCATGCCTAACATAGTATCTCTGTGGAAGATCTAATCAGGTCACTGCCATCCTGATTATCTCCGAACCCTTAAATCATCCAATGAACATGGGAGATTACCAACCATGTCCCTGTATCCTGTAGTAACCCAATCTAGGTGACAACTGAAGGAATCTAATATCACCCTCAACAAACTCTAGCAGTCATCGATGTCTATCGGAAAATGAATACTATCTACTCAGAGATGTTTCCATACACTTCCCAATCATATGAACCTACTTCAACATCTCTTGTATGAGACTTGTCCCCAAAAACATAGACTCACCTACCTCCATCTAGTATAGAGGTGATATTTATTGTATTCCATAAATAGCCTCATATTTTTCCATTTGTATCATAAACTGATAAAACATTTACTGGTGAACACCACCTAATCTAGGTGTTTCTCCTATGATCCACCAAAATCTAGGTCACATTCTCATAGAATATCCTCAATTTTAATAGAATAATGGTGTAGACCGAGATATGGATCATAATCATAAATTCAAGATCACATGAATCAATATCTCACAATTGTTAGTCCTGATAAAAAATAATAGATCTAGATCCATCCAAAAACATATAGGAACAACCCTGAAATGGATAGAAGAAGAAATATAAGGTGAAAGGAAACGACATGGGATGCGATCCTTTTACTTAGAGGGGTGAAGATCTTCAATCTAGGATTTAGATCGTGTAGAGTATAGGTCATATTTTCATGTAATATATCTAGGTGGATAAAAAATATTGAAAAGCCATTAGGGGTCTATTAGGGGCCAATTTTAGGTCAATATGGTGGTTTGTGAAATTATAAATCACATTTTAGGTTGAATTAAATATCCTACAAGGTTTTCTGGGTAGAGGTGCAATGTTTACCCTAACCATGATACTTAACTATGCCCCATTTTTAGTGGGGGGGGGGGAGGGGACACACATTTTCTTCATTTAGGAGGAACGGTGGGAAACAATAAGTGCCATATGTATTTTCCCTCTATATCCAATGTTTCATGGTTTGTTGGTTCAGGCACACAGTTTGGGAAAACTCTCCAGTAACCATGCACAACCCTATTACTTCTATTTTTATTAAATTTTCTGCAAAAACACCCCCTGGTAAAATCAAATTAAATGTAATCAACTTAAGGGAAAAGATTTACTATAAACCAACCAAATACATCAATCGAAAGGGTCAGTATCTTACTGTTTTGATTAAATATAATTTCTTCAATAGATTTTACTACAAGAAACACAATGTTTTAACAAAAAACAATATACTATTAAAATTTTATAATTTAATATGATAGTTATTGACTAGTTATTGGAATGGTTTTTATTAATACTATTAACTAAATTTTGAATATATTTGGTTTATATAAGTATAAAAATTTAATTGTTAATTTGCAATAAAATTATAAATGAAAATAAAATCCACTTATAAATAGTGGAATTATTTTTGAAAAAGAATTTTTTCTTGAAAAAAAAATGATATATGTTATTAAATATAAAAAATAAATTTTATAGAATTATCATAATTAAATTTAAATATTATATATTAAATCAAAATTTTATCATTAAAATTATTTATTTTCTAGGCAATAGATAAGAATATTAATAAAAATTCACTTAAAACTGAATTTTCTAAAAAGTATTTTTCAAACATTTTTCACACTTTCTTTAAAATTATTAATTTTTTAGAAAATTTATTTTACAGAATAAAATTTATTTTTTAAAACTATAATTTAAAAATTATCTTTTTCTAATTTTTTGATAATTTCCAGAGATGATAAATTTTTCGATGTATGATGAATAATACAAGTTTACATTAAGAATTTTCAATCATTTTAAATCATTAAAATGCCAAAAAAAATTAATATGGGATTAAAAGTAAAATTAGTAAAATTATGTGGTTATTAATACAATTTAGGTAATTATAACAAATTTAATATTTTTTTATATAAAAAGGATTTAATATTTTGAACATTCTTTATTTGGAAAACTGGTTTCCCATCGTGTCTACGAGTTTAATTTTAAATTAAAATTTTTCCCTTCTATGAATAGAATTTCAAAAAAATTATTCTATATTTTGAATCATAATAATTTTAATTAGATAATAATTTCACCTTAATTTTTATTCAAAATTTTTATAAAAAAATTAATTAATTCATTTAAGGTTAAAACAGGTTTACCGGGGGTTAAACTTAACATATAAGAGGTAAAATGAACAATAATGTTTTAAAATTACTAATTTATGGATAAAAATAAAAATTATAACCTATAATGTTCAATAATGGATAGTTCTTTAGATTTTGTTTCATGTGGAAAATGTGGGTATGCTTTATTAATTTCAAAAATTCTATGTGTCTCCTCTCCACCACTTATAAAAGGTTCCCTATCTCCTCTAATGTTCACACTTACAAAAAATTTTGGATCATCCATAACCTACCAAAATATATTCATTATTTTCATCCCCACATCCTAGAGTCTTTTAATAGATCATAAATCCAATATACGAAGGCTTTAGGTTAAACCTAATAAGGTTGTCCGAAGAAGACGTAAAGACTTCAACATTGCATTTTTTACATCTTCTTCTAAATTATTAAAATATTAATAAATTATATTGATTTAATAAAACATTACCTCTCGTATATTTAAATGTTATTATTCCAATTTAATAACCTATATACACATCCTATTCGCTTAAATGGGAAACAAAACTGTTGATCATGTTTTCAATGGACTACCGCCTCCAGAACTAATGAGATTAATTTTCTGTCACCACCTCTCACAAATGGATATAATTATTTATTTAGTTTTTATATATATTATATTTATAATATTATTATACCCCTTTAATTATAACACTATATATACATTCTTACCTCCCAACCCATTGGAAGACTATAATGTCGCTCATGTGTATACCAGACAACCGCCTTGCGAAACGATGTGATGTATCTTTTAGTATTTTTTTTACTTTAATGGTAATATGGATATATTTAATAAATATATATGATATGTGTAAAATAATTATACTTATGTAATTATAATATCACATACACCTTCATACTTTATGTTTCATGTGGGATATGATGACATCTTTTGTGTGTAACGTAGATTATCGTCTCGCGAAGTGATTTTATTCATTTCTCACTAATTTTTTTAATGGAAAGTAATAATGTAATTTTTAATGAATTTATTTGATATATATGAAAAAAATTATTTTTTAATGTTAATTTATTATTTACCTTCTTTCATATCATCCTCCAAGATAATGGAATCGACATTTTCAAGAAAATGGAAACAACATTCTTGTGTATGTATGACCCACCATCTCCATGAATGGTGTATTTCATTCTCTATCTCTAAATTTTATGGATTAATTGAAATAAATATAAACTTAATAGATATTAATTTATATTATTTTTAAAATTATGGATATTTTGGAACCATGATCCCTTTAGGAAGACCAAAAATAACAAATCCAAAAATACACAGAAAAAATGTAGTTGTTACCTAAAATGGGATTTTTAATAAATAATTATTGATTAATGGGTGATAAAAATTCATACTTATATCATACATGTAATGATATATTTAATTATATTTATATAGTAATTTTATAGCAAACCCTTATTTATGATATTATAGGTTTAAATATTTAATAAGGAATTCAAAACATTAGGTAACATAGTTTTTTCTCGGTTTTATTTTCTCTGTGACACATTCCATATTCATCATGTGTTTTTTACTTGGAGTATATACTGAACATGATTTTTTTGTATTATTATCCTATAAATTATTGGTATTTATATATCCATTTTATGATATCTCTTTCATGGGGTTTATACTATATAATGTATCAAAGCGGTAGAGGATTTTGGAATCAATTTCTATTCTTTGGTACATATGTAATGTTATGAACCTTTCATCTTTTTTATGATTAATATAAAGAAAATTTGACTTGTAATATCATACATTTATTTTTCCTCAATATAATTTTTGTTTCATTTAATTTTATTCTTTCATGTTGCTAACAATTCAATGTTACTAGAGTGGTAATGGTTTTATGATATAATCTCATAATTTATTGGGATTGTTTATGTTCCTTCTTCTAATGATAAAATAATATGAAAAATCACTCAATAAACTCATGAATTTAATTATCCTGTGGTTATTTAATTAACATACTTATTTTCCCATAATTTAACTCTATTTATTTACTCATGATTCCAAAATTATGCTTTCAATGAAGAATTACATTTTTTATCTCATGGGTTGAAAACCCATTTTTCATCCAAATCCATATTTGTAAAAATGATTTAAATTTTCTTTAATGTTCCTATTGGATTTTTTAAATTCATTTTTACCATTATTTTATTTTTTACGAAATTTTTTAAAAGTAATTTTCATGTCATTTTCTAATTAAGGATCCTTCTTATTTTATAAAAAATGTGAAAGAATTTTTTTTAATGTGTAATATATTTTCCTCATTAAAGGGAACTATATGTTTTAAGGGTTCCATTATAATTTTAAATGTTTATTTTCAAAGAAAAGTACTTCCAAAATTTTTGTAAAATATTTTGTTTTAATTTTTTTTTTCAAGTAAAGTTAATTTCGCATAATAAATGTTCCTAGTGTGTTTTCTAAATCATTTACCATCTAATATGACATAATTTTATGTTAATTATGCTTACCAATGGATATGATCCAATTATACCATTATTAATATTTCTTAGATCGGTTTATGTTTATAAAGAAAAAAATCTATATGAAAACCTTTTCATTACAATGGGTTATGATAAGATGAAATTTTTATAAAACCCATTTCATTTCATGGGTTCTGATACGATGAATTTTTTATGATCTTATGGGACAAATAAAAGTATTATATTTCGTTTTAGACCAAAATATCCCTCCAATTCATTTATTAGTGATAAGTGTTATATAATATCAAAGGTTACATTAGAGGTTGTCCCAAGCCTGAAATAGGGTGCATAGGAGGTTATCCCATACCTAAAAGAGGGTACTCATGAGTATATCTAAAGCGAGAAGTATGTACACTAGTTGTTAGACCAAGCCTATCATGTTATGAATGTTTTAATGGATATCCATGAAATAATATTTTATATAATTATTTTTATGCCACCAATATATATCCTATCCCAGTTTTATTCTCTTATGGGTCATGTTCATTTATTTCAATATGATTCATGTCATACGAACTAATAATATTTATTCTCTGATCACATTTTGGGACAATAAAATGACGAATATGGTTTTAAATGTTATTCTCATGTTATCATTCACAAATTCTCATGTTATATTAATATATCCCCAGTTTACCCTTACTAAGAAGTTGATATCACCCTTTCTTATGTCTATTTTCCTTAGGCTATGATGATATTTATTACATGAAATATGTCTTAGAAGGGTGATAGTTATGAGAAAATAAGTGAGAAATTATTTAGAACTCTTATAAACCAATTTTTTACATTTCCACATTTCCAAATCCACAATACCATTATATCACCAGGAATGTGTTTGTGTAATGCAATGCATATTCCTCTTAAAAGATGAAATTTATATGTATTAGAATTTTGGGTCTTTATAGTTGGAATCAAGAGATATGTTTAGTTACCCATTGGAAAATAGGATTATTATACATTAGATAGATCCCTATGGATTTATCTAAGGACACTTCTAAGGATAATTCTATGTATAATAAAATATCCTGGAATATTGTTGAAGGATAGAGTTAGTGGATTCCAGTAAATTCAATATCCTTCCAGAAACTGGAAGATGATTTTTTTCTGTTACATATATATATATATATATATGGATAATAACTCCAAAAAGTTTCATTGATCTTCACATGAATGTTGCCTAGAAAATGAAAATGATCCTTAATTTAGACATAGTTTGACAATATTGAGGTATAAGCATTGAAAATTCAGAAACTCCTTACAAACCACCAGGAAGTATTTTAATAATTACTTAGAATTACATAGTTTAAGCCTATGTTGTCATATATTGAAAATAAGGTTTCATGATTTAGACATCCTATAATCGTTTCTTCATGATTTTTTGGTTTCCCACTATGATTATTGTTACAAAAGCTATGATTTTTTGTATTAGACAATTGTTGGAACCAAATTTAACCAAGATAACACTAATTGTGACATACAATGTTGTGGTTTTCCTCCTAATAAACCAAATGACATTGAATGTGGAATAAAAAATCTTATCAATGTACCAACACAGTTTGTTCAATTTATGATTCATGATGAATTTGAAATTGATCAAGGGAGGGAAAATTGTTTTTTATTCCTTCATGAGGGAAAATCATCCTTATTTAAGAGGTTTAACTGATCCACTAGTTTCTAATAAATGGATTATTACAACATGAAATTTATTTTATATTCTATCATTTTTGGCGCATGAAGTCCTCATTTTGGATATCTATCATTTGGAAGGTGAAGTAGATCAATGGTGTACTCTCATTAAGAATGTGAGGAAAAAAGATGAAATTGACTCCATGTAGTGGGACGAGTCTACAAGATTATTTTTTAATAAGTACTTCCCTATTACTCTTTGTGAAAAAAATAGAGAAGTAATTCCTTGGGTTAAATCATAAGGTTGATGAATCTAATGGTATGTATGAGGAATATTTTACAAGACTTGTAGGATACGCTTCAATTGTTATCATTAAACCTGAAAGTACAGTTAATTCATTCATTAATGGTTTAAAAGAAAATCTATGAAGGGATTTAATCCTAAGATACTTTTATAACTATTATAAAATCAATCATTGTTCTATCAGGGTGTAAATAGATACTTTAGTGACCCCTTAATCCAATGTTTTCGATAAGAAAAGAAATATTAAATTCAATGGAAAATCTAAAAACCCTTGAGAAATAAAGATGAAAATTTCTTTTGTGCATAATGTGTAGAAGGAAACCTGTAGGGAATTTTATTAGGCGAGCTACAAGATGTTCTAAATGTGGAATATATGGTCATCGAGTGACTGATTACCAATGTTATGGGAAGAAGTTAGATAATAATAAAAATAGAGAAAAAATCGACAGAATGACCACCCACACTCTAGTTCTTCAAGTGTCAAGAGTTTGTTCATTACGAGAGTCAATTCCCCAATAAATGGAAAACGAGGAAGATAATCCATAAAAAACTCTAAAGAAAAAATAGAAAAATGGAAATCATTTACAATCACAATGGATGGTGTTAATCATGATAATTAGGGAACACTTATCCTCTACTCCTCATCTAGGAATTTACAGTTATTTTTTTATGAAGGATCTCTATGAAAATATTATTGCTCATACCTTAATGTAATATGATGTGATTCTAAGTATTGATTATATAAATCTTTATAGGATCTTTAATAATTAAGATACAATTTATATTCTATCAGTGAAAGGTTAAAACCAAGCTTCTTATAGGATTTTTTTAATAAGATAAGAGAATACATAATAAATAAAGGGTAAATTGTATTTAGGAATATTATATGTTTTCATGTGATATCAACTTAATTATTATTGAAATCATTATCCGTTTTTGAGTTCAAGGTTGATAATAATTTAAATTTACTAGAATCACCTTATGAGGTTTTATGTGATAGGTGTTCATCACAATTAAGGATATTTTCGAAAACATTCATGGAGATAGAACCCATTGATTTAGTTTATGTTTTAGTAAAAATTTATTTATGGGAGAATGGATTTTCATTTTGTGGACATAAGATTAATGTTATTGGTAACCTATAGGGTTTATCTTGTAATTACACAGGAGCGTCAGCCTGGTTGGTGAGGAATCTATAAGCGCATCTAGGTAACCCAGGATCAAATCCAGGCGGAGGCTAATTTCCGATATTATAGCAGTACTATAGCAGGTATTTTGTAGTACTGTAGTAGGTACTGTAGCTGGAACTGTAGCTGGAACTATTTGGCACTGTGGCAGCTGTGAATATTCCCCCGTTTGGGCCTTCGGGCCACCGATTTGGTCCTCGGGTCCTTTAAGGCCTTCGGGCCACCCAGGCTTTCAGGTTAGTAAGGCTTTCGGGACACCTCAATGCCTTCGGGCCACCTTTAGTGTAGATGATAACCAAACAATCTACAAGGAACAAGCTTCAAGAAGGAAGATGAGCAAAGAGCTTTCAATATAGCAGAAGCTAAATATATTTCAAGAATGAGAGGGTATGGAACCACCCATTGGGAAAATCCTTTGCATGCACGGCAAAGCCAAGCCGGATGGCCATACGAAGGTGGAGAGATGATTTCATAATAAAGATGCTGGGTAGGAGTAGTTCCAAGTAGTTAAGTCTAAGTTACATTTAATGTTTGAATCCAATGGGCAATGATTTCCTCTAAGCCCTACGGGCCATGTAATCCTTACACCTAAGAGACTTGTAAGGGTTCTCCCTCACCCCACGTAAGTTGAATTTTCAAAAAATCAATTCAAAAATGAAGGCCTTCAGGCCATTTGAGGTTTAATATTGTAATTAATGTTGAGGTAAATATGAGTTACTAAGATTTTGGAATTATATTAATTTAGTTTTTCAAAAATTATAACCCGCATATTGGGTGAAAACATTTCACATCTAATAAGTTCATGGGGTTTGAATTTTTAATTAAAGGATGAAAAATTTTATTATTCCTACCATTGGTCTTTATGGAAGAGTATTTCGGGTGGGAAAACATAAATAGAGATATTTTTGAGTATGTATCTCAGTACATGGTATATCATTAAGTAAAGTATGATATATGAATTTTTAAGAGGATAAAAATCAATTATCCACAAGTGAATGGATATGGGAAAAAATTTACTATGGATGTTGTCATTGGACTCACCAAAAGAGCTAAATGGAATAATTATATAGGGGTTGTAGTTGGTCCCCTTACAAAGCCATCACACTTTATCATAATCAGAAAAGACATATCTCTTTACTAGATTTCTTGAGTATACATCAATGTTGTGGTAAGTTATTGTGGACTACCACATTCAATTGTATCTGATTGGGGTCTGTAGTTTACATCAATGTTATAGTGAAGTCTTTATCAAGCTCGTGATATATAGTTGAGTTTCATTATTGTGAATCATCATCATAAAAATGGTTAGTCTATAGAGAAATTCCTACCCTTGAGGATAGTATAAGATCTTATTATTCAATGGATTTACACTACTAGAATTACTCGCTTTCAAGGTGGGGGACTTTTAGCGGCCACCATTTGGCAGCCGCTAATACTATCAACAGCGGCAACCAAATGGAGGCCCCTGCACTTTAATACCGTAAAACCCTAATTTTCCCCACCCCCTATTATCCCCTCCTCGACCCCGCGACCCACCCCTCCCCAACCCCGCGACCCCCGACCCCCACCGACCCCGACCCCCAGCGACCCCTCCCCGACCCCCGACGACCCCGTCCCCCGACCCCCGACCTCATGGTGACCTCGGAAACCCCCGACGACCCCGACCCCCGATGACCCCGACCCCTGGTGACCCCCACCCCCTTGCCTTCGTGCAGCGCCACCCGCAACCCCAGCGACCCCCACTACCTTGCCTCCGTTCTGTGCCCCCATGACCCCGACACCCCCTTGACCCAGCAACCCCCACCCCCTGCCTCCGTGTTGCACCTTTGGACAGTCCTGCCACTGTCTTCTTCTCCCGGCCCCGTTGCATCCCTTCGACAACTCCTCTTGCCTCCATTGGACCCTCTTGGTCCGTTGTGCCCCGTCGTGTAGAACCCTCAACGCTTCATCCAACGGTTCCGCTCCTTTCGAGTCCAGCCATCAAACCCCTGTCGTCAAGTCACTGCGCCATCATGGATCCGCAATCAAGTCATACCCTATTACCCATGGTTGAGTCCTCCACAGGTAATGTTTTTTATCCATCAAATTTGGGTTTTAAATTTTAATGATATGTGTTTTTTTAGAATTTAAATAAGATATTTCACTTTTTATTTCAATTAAATACAGATATGGATAGGAGCTGGATTGATATGAAAGATAGATATTTATGAGTTATATGTGTATAAAAATTTCGTGATTTAACTATAATTTCTTTTAATGTAGGTATGTCATAGGGTGGTCACAGTGGTTCACCCGATGTTGTTGGTATGTATGTTTTCATTTTTCTAAATTAATTGATTGTAATTTTCTTTTTATATTTCCATAACTGTTACTAATTGTTAATTTATATTGTAATTGAATTATGAGTTTATATTTATCAGGATCTAGTGCTTCTTCCAGTAGACGCAGGGGTCCTGGTAGAGGGGTTCGATCCTGGAACTCTGGAGCCCGACTGGATGTGTTATTTGATGACACATTTCATCCAGTTGGAGATGGTGCTACTACATTATTCATTAGTTTGGCCATATGATATGGGACTCACACAGATTCCCTCGGATGACTCGTGACTAGAGTTCTTTCCCCCATGATACGATGGACAGATTATGGAGGGAGGTTCTGGTAAATTTAATGTTTAATTTTTCATGATATTGTTATTATTATTGTCCCATCTACTGACGATTTTTTTAAAAGGATAATTTGACATCCTGTCCAGATGAGTTTTGGGCTGTATATATGTCCAAATTCAAAAAATTATGGAAGGATTACATGTCAAGCATGAAGAGAGATCATTGGACACCATTTGTGGGTGTGCCAGACATTCTATAGCGAGTCCCTCCGGGCATTCTTCCTGCGCAGTGGTAGGATTTGGTTGCATTTTGGTCGAATGAGGAAGCGATGGTAAGATTTATTACTTTTAATCTATAAATTAATAAATTTTCAAATGTCTATTAAGTAAATACGTTGAATGTAGACCGAGTCTTCTCGTCAATCACATAATCGGGTGATGCAGGGCACGCCTTCCAGACTTGGCACTAGACATGTGTCACATCTCAGACATGATGTAAGTTTAGAATTCACTATTTCAATCATATTTTAAAAATATTGTAGTATAACATGGTGGACCCCTTTATTATAGTTACACCAATGCGGAGAGCCAATCAATCGGATGTCCATATGGATGAGGACTCGTAGGGCGAGTGATCCCGATGTTGCCGGTGTTATAGTAAGAAAATTATTTACCAATAATTGTATTTTTATTTTATATAAATTATTCATATTTGTTCATTCATTATATGGTGCAGGCTCAGTTTGATGCTCAGTTAGCAGAGTTTCTAGAGGAGAAACGTCACAGTACTGTGCGTAGAGATGAAATATTTCACCGTGTCGTGGGGCTTGATGGTTATGGTTATTCTTTGACATATGGTAGTGGTGTCCCATGACGTGCAGTTGTTAGAGAAGATGTGATGGGTGCATGCAGAGAGTCAGGGATGCGCACACAGGCTGAGATAGATTCTTCCATGCTGGATATGAAACGCAATTTTGATTCACAGTTTCAACATTTACGTGTAGTATATGAGGAGAGTTTGTCATCGATGTCATCATGTATCGATGAAATGACGACGTAACAAGTGGCGCCACAGGTAAACAATAAAACAAACCAAACTCATATTGACTTTTATTGATATGTTTAAGATACATAATATTGTTATATATTGTAGGCTCCGAATACAGCTAGTTGACATCGCAGTGATATTGGTGATCCAGATGAGAATGAACCCCATGCATCAGGTAATTTTTCTTTGTGTTGATGAATTCTCTAAAAGTTTTTATATTCTTGATGAATATATTTTTCCTTTTTTACCTAGACTAGTTTGTTTTAGTATTTGTGGATGACATCTTCATGCGCTCCAAGACTGATGATGATCATACCCAATATCTTGACATCAGATAGATTACACTAATAATGCATCGACTATATACCAAGCTATATACATGTCATTTTTGTATTGATTAAGTATAGTTATTGGCACTCGACATGTGTCACGGATCAATATGCATTTTTTAAGTGTTGTGTGTGCTTTATAAACCTGTGTGGGGGGGGGTCCAAATGGGCCGAACGAAGTTGGAATGGACTGAAATCAGACTAAATCAATGGGTGAGTGAATTTTGATGTGGCCAAGTAGACGACACGTCAATCGGACGTGTCGTGTGCCCACGGTGACCAAGAACGACGTTCTAGTGTCATAATCAGCCGAAACGGGAGTCTAACGATCAAATTCATAGAGGAAGACAGTTTATTGACCATAAATTATAGGGAAAAATATAATTATTATTCGGGACGTGTACGCGCAGACGACACGTCAATCAGACATGCGGTTTTCACGGTACAACTCAATATGCGTTTTTTAAGTGTTGTGTGCGCTTCATAATTGCTCGTGGGGGGGGGGGGGTCCAAGCGGGCCGAATGAAGTCAGAATGGCTAGAAATCAGACTAAATCAATGGGTGAGTGAATTGTGAAGTGTTCGAGCAGACGACATGTCAATCGGACGTGCTGTGTGCCCGCGGTGACTGAGAACGCCGTTCTGGAGTCATAAACGGCCAAAAGAGTCGTCTAATGGTCAAATTAATAGTGGCCAACATCAGATTGACCTTAAATCATAGGGAAAAATATAATTATTATTTGTGATGTGTAAGCGTAGACGACACGTCAATAGGATGTGCGGTTTGCACGGTACGACTCAATATGCGTTTTTTACGTATTGCGCGCTTCATAAACGTTCGTGGGGGGTCCAAACTGGCCGAACAAAGTCAGAATCGCATGAAATCAGACTACATCAATGGGTGAGTGTATTTTTATTTGGTCGAGCAAGCGGCACATCAATCGTACGTGTCATGTGCCCACGGTGACTGAGAACGCCGTTCTGGTGTCATAATCGGCCAAAATGGGCGTCTAACGGTCAAATTCATAGCGGACGACATCATATTGACTTGAAATAATAGGTAAACAATATAATTATTATTAGTGATGTGTACAAATAGACGGAATGTCAATAGGACATGCGGTTTTCACGGTACGACTCAATATGCATTTTTAGGTGTTACGTGCGCTTCAAAAACGCGTGTGGGGGTTCCAAATGGGCCACACGAAGTCGGAATGGCCTGAAATAAGATGACATCCACAGGTGAGTGAATTTTGATTTGGTCATGTAGACAGTAGGTCAATCGGACCTGTCATGTGCCCGCGGTGACTGAGAACGCCGTTCTGGTGTCACAAACAGCCAAAACGGGCATCTAATGGTCAAATTCATAGCAGACGACATCGGATTGACCTGAAATCACATGGAAAAAATATAATTATTATTCGTGATATGTACGTGTAGACAGAATGTCAATTAGACATGTTGTTCCTGCGGTACGGCTCAATATGCATTTTTTAAGTGTTGTGTGCGCTTCAAAAACGAGCTTGGGGGGGGGGGGGGGTCCAAATGGACCGAACGAAGTTGGAATGGCTTGAAATCAGAGGAAATAAACGGGTCAGTGAATTGTGATGTGGTAGAGTAGACGACACGTCAATTGGACATGCCGTGTGCCCGCGGTGACTGAGAACGCCGTTCTGGTGTCATAAACGGCCAAAACGGGCGTCTAATGGTCAAATTCATAGCAGACGACACCGGATTGGCCTAAAATCACACAGAAACAATCTAATTATTATTTTTGATGTGTACGTGTAGAAATAATTTCAATCAGATGTGCTATTTGCACTGTACAGATCAATATGTGTTTTTTAAGTGTTGTGCACGCTTCATAAACGCTCGTGGGGGGGGGGGGGGGGGGTCCAAACCGCCCGAACGAAGTCGGAATGGCCTGAAATCAGACTACATAAACAGATGAGGGAATTTTGATGTGTTTGAGTAGATGGAACATCAATCAGACATGACGTGTGCCAGCGGTGACCGAGAACGCCTTTCTGGTGTCATAAACGGCCAAAACGGGCATCTAACGGTCAAATTCATAGAGGACGACATCAGATTGACCTGAAATCACGGGGAAAAAATATAATTATTATACATGATGTGTAATCATAGACGTAACTTCAATAGAACTTGCGGTTTGCATGGTACGCCTCAATATGCATTTTTAAGTGTTGTGCGCGCATTATAAACGTGCGTGGGGGGGGGGGGGGGTCCAAATGGGCCGAACAAAGTCCGAATGGCCTGAAATCAGACAACATCAACGTGTTAGTGAGTTTTGATGTTTTTTAGCACACAACATGTTAATCGGACTTTCCGTGTGCCCGCGGTGACCGAGAACACCGTTCTGGTGTCATAATCAGCCAAAACGGGCGTCTAACGTTCAAATTCATAGCGAGTGACATCATATTGACCTGAAATCACAGGGAAAAAAATATAATTATTATTATTGACATGTACGTATAGAAGGAATGTCAATCGGACATGAGGTTTGTGCGTACGGCTCAATATGCGTTTTTTAAGTGTTGTGCGCGCTTCATAAACGTGCGTGGGGGGTCCAAACAGGTCGAACGAAGTTAGAATATCCTGAAATCAGACAACATCAACGGGTGAGTGAATTTTGATGTGGTCAAGCAGAAAACACATCAATTGGACATGTTGTGTGCCTGCGGTGACCGAGAATGCTGTTCTGGTGTCATAAACGGCCAAAACGGGCGTCTACCGGTCAAATTCATAGAGGGCGACATCGGATTGACCTGAAATCACAGGTCAACAATATAATTATTATTCGTGACATTTACGCACAGATGGAACGTCAATCGAACGTGTGGTTTGCGTGGTACGACTCAATATGTGTTTTTTAAGTGTTGTGTGCGCTTTATAAACGTGCGTAGGTGGTCCAAATGGGCCGAACGTAGTCGGAATGGCCTGAAATTATATGAAATCAATGGGTGAGTGAGTTGTGATGTGGTCGAGCAGACGACATGTCAATCGGATGTGCAGTGTGCCCACGGTGATCGAGAACGCCGTTCTGGTGTCATAAACGTCCAAAACGGGCATCTAACTATCGAATTCATAGCGAACGACATCGGATTGACCTGAAATCACATGGAAACAATCTAATTATTATTCGCGACCTGTACGTGTAGAAGGAACATCAATCAGATGTACGGTTTGTGCGGTACGACTCAATATGTGTTTTTAAGTGTTGTGCACGCTTCATAAATGCGCGTGGGGGATTCAAACGGGCCGAACAAAGTTGGAATGGCCTAAAATCAGACAAAATCAATGGGTGAGTGAATTTTGAAGTGGTTGAGCAGACTGCATGTCAATCGGACATGCCGTGTGCCCACGGTGATCGAGAACACCGTTCCGGTGTCACAATCGGCCAAAACGGGAGTCTAATGATCAAATTCATAGCGGACAACATCAGATTGACCTGAAATCATAGGTCAAAAATATAAATATTATTTGTGACGTGTACGCATAGACAAAACATTAATCGGACATGCTTTTTGCACGGTACCACTCAAAATGAGTTTTTTAAGTGTTGCACGTGCTTCATAAAAGCGCACGGGGGTCCAAACGGGCCGAACGAAGTCGGAATGGCCTGAAATCCGATGAAGTCAACGGGTGAGTGAATTGTGATGTGTTAGAGTAGACGACACATCAATCAGACGTGCCGTGTGCCCGCGGTAATCGAGAACGCAGTTCTGGTGTCAAAAAACGGCCAAAGCGGGGGTCTAACGGTCAAATTCATAGTGGATGACATCAGATTGACCTGAAATCACAGGGAAAAAATCTAATTATTATTTGTTACGTGTACGGGGAGACGACACACCAATTGGACGTGCGGTTTGCACGTTACGCCTCAATATGTGTTTTTTAAGTGTTGTGCACGCTTCATAAACGAGCGTGGGGGGTTCCAAATGGCCAGAACGAAGTCGGAATGGCCTATAATCGGACGAAATCAACAAGTGACAAAATTGTGAAGTGGTGGAGCAGACATCACATCAATCAGAGGTGCCGTGTGCCCGCAGTGACTGAGAATGCGGTTCTGGTTTCACAAACGGCCTAAAAGGCGTCTAATGGTCAAATTCCTAGAGGATGACATCAGATTGACCTGATATCATAGGGAAACAGTATAATTATTATTTGTGACATGTACGAATAGACATCACGTCAATCAGACGTGCAGTTTTCACGGTACGGCTCAATATGCATTTTTAAGTGTTGTGCGCGCTCCATAATCACGCATGGGGGGGGGGGGGGGGGGTCAAAATGGGACAAATGAAGTCGGAATGGCCTGAAATAAGAAGAAATCAGCAGTTTAGTGAATTGTAATGTTGTCGAGTAGACGGAACGTCAATCAGATGTGTCGTGTGCCCGCGGTGACCGAAAACAACGTTCTGGTGTCATGAACTGCCAAAACGGGCGTCTAACAGTCAAATTCATAGCAGACTGTATCAGATTGACCTGAAATCATAGGGAAACAATCTAATTATTATTCGTGACGTCTACGCGTAGATGGAACATCAATCCGACGTGCGGTTTGTGCGGTACGACTCAATATGCATTTTTTAAGAGTTGTGCGTGCTTCAAAAACGTGCGTGGGGGGGGGGGGGGGGTTGAAATGGGCTGAAAAAAATCTGAATGACCTGAAATCAGACGACATCATCGGGTGACTGAATTGTGATGTATTCGAGCAGACAGAACGTCAATCGGACGTCCTGTGTGCCCGCAGTGACCGAGAACGCAGTTCTGGTGTCACAAAAGGCGAAAATGGGCGTCTAACGGTCAAATTCATAGCTGAAGACATCAGATTGACCAGAAATCATAGGGAAACAATCTAATTATTATTCGTTACATGTACACGCAGACGACATGTCAATCAAACATGTGGTCTGCACGATACGCCACAATATGCGTTTTTTAAGTGTTGCGCGTGCTTCATAAACGAGCGTGGGGGGTCCAAACGGGACGAACAAAGTTGTAATGTCCCAAATCAGACTAAATCAATAGGTGAGTGAATTTTGAAGTGGGCGATCAGATGGCATGTCAATCGGATGTGCCGTGTGCCCGCGGTGACCGAGAACGCTGTTCTGGTGTCACAAACGGCCAAAACGGGAATCTAACGGTCAAATTCATAGAGGACGACATCAGATTGACCTGAAATCACAGGACAACCATCTAATTATTTTTCATAATGTGTAAGTGCAGACGACATGTCAATCGGATGTGCGGTTTCCTCGGTACGGCTCAATATGCGTTTTTAAGTGTTGCACGCGCTTCACAAACGCGTGTGGGGGGTCCAAAGAGGCCAAACGATGTCGAAATATCCTAAAATCAGACGACATAAATGGTTCAGTGAATTTTGATGAGGTCGAGCTGACGACATGTTAATCGGACATGCCGTGTGCCCGCGGTGACCGAAAACGCCGTTCTGTTGTAATAAACGGCCAAAACGGGCGTCTAATGGTCAAATTCATAGCAGACGACATCATATTGATCTGAAATCACAGGGAAACAATCTATTTATGATTATTGACGTGTACGTGTAGACTTCACATCAATCGGATGTGCGGTCTTCGCGGTACGACTCAATATATGTTTTTAAGTGCTGCGTGTGCTTCAAAAACGCGTGTGGGGGGTCCAAACAGGCCGAACGATGTCTGAATGGACTTAAATCAAACTAAATCAACGGGTGAGTGAATTTGGTTGTGTTAGAGTAGACGGAACGTCAATTGGACATGCTGTGTGCCCGCGGTGACCGAGAATGCCGTTCTGGTGTCATAAATGGCCAAAACAGGCGTCAAACGGTCAAATTCATAGCGGACGACAACAGATTGACCTGAAATCACAGGGCAACAATATAATTATTATTATTGATATGTACGTGTAGAAGGAATGTCAATCATACGTGTGGTTTGCACGGTACGCCTCAATATGTGTTTTTAAGTGTTGCACGCGCTTCATAAACGCGCGTGGGGGGGGGGGGGTCCAAATGGGCCGAACAATTTCTGAATGGCCTCAAATTAGACAACATCAACGGGTGAGTGAATTTTTATGTGGTCAAGTAGACGGAACATCAATTGAACACGTCGTATGGCCGTAGTGACCGAGAACGCCATTCTAGTGTCATAATAGGCCAAAACGGGCGTCTAACGGTTATTTTCATAGAGGAAGACATTTTATTGACCTAAAATCATAGGGCAACAATATAATTATTATTCGTGAATTGTATGTGCAGACGGAACATCAATCATCAATCAGATGTGCGGTTTGCGCAATACGTCTCAATATGCGTTTTGTAAGTGTTGTGTGTGGCTCATAAATCCACGTGGGGGGGGGGGGTCCAAACAGGACGAATGATGTCTGAATGGCCTAAAATCAGACAACATAAATAGGTGACTGAATTTTGATGTGGTCGAGCAGATGGCACATCAATCTGACGTTCCGTGTGCCCGCGGTGACCGAGAACGCTGTTCTGGTGTCATAAACAGCCAAAACGGGCATCTAATGGTCAAATTCATAGATTATGACATCCGATTGACCTGAAATCACAGGGAAACAATCTAATAATTATTCGTGACATGTACGCGCAGACGACACATCAATCGGACATGGGGTTTGCATGGTACGTCTCAATATGCATTTTTTAAGTGTTGCTCGCGCTTCACAAACGCGCGTGGGGGGTCCAAATTGGTCGAACGAAGTAGGAATGGCCTGAAATAAGATGAAATCAATGGGTCAGTAAATTTTGATGTGGTTGAGCAGACGGCACATCAATCGGACGTGCCGTGTGCCCGCAGTGACTGAGAACGCCGTTATGGTGTCATAAACGGCCAAAATGGGAGTCTAACAGTCAAATTCATAGCGGACGACATTGGATTGAATTGAAATCATAGGGAAACAATATAATTAGTATTTGTGATGTATACGCATAGACAACACATTAATTGGACATGCGTTTTTCTCGGGACGACTCAATATGCGTTTTTTAAGAGTTGTGCGCGCTTTATAAACGCGCGTGGGGGGTCCAAACGGGCCGAACGAGGTCGGAATGGCCTGAAATCAGACGACACCAACGGGTGAGTGAATTTTGAAGTGTTAGAGCTTACGGAATGTCAATCGAACGTGCCGTGTGCCCGCGGTGACCGAGAACGCCGTTCTGGTGTCATAAACGGCCAAAACGGGCGTCTAACAGTCAAATTCATAGAAGATGACATCGTATTGACCTAAAATCAACGGGAAACAATCAAATTATTATTCGTGATGTGTACGCGTAGACGGAACGTCCATCGGACATGCGGTTTGCGTAGTACGACTCAATAAGCGTTTTTTAAGTGTTGAGCGTGATTCATAAACGCGCGTGGGGGGGGGGGGGGGTCCAAATGGTCCGAACGAAGTCAGAATGGCCTGAAATCAGACGATATCAATGGGTGAGTAAATTTTGATGTGGTCGAGTAGACGACACATCAATCGGACGTGTCGTGTGCCCGCGGTGACCGAGAACGCCGCTCTGGTGTCATAAACGGCCAAAACGAGCGTCTAACTATCAAATTCATAGAAGACGACTTCGTATTGACCTGAAATGACAGGGAAACAATTGAATTTTTATTTTTGATGTGTACGCGCAAGCGACACATGAATAAGACGTTCATTTTGCGTGGTACAACTCAATATGTGTTTTTTAAGTGTTGTACGCACATCAAAAACATGCGTGGGGGGTCCAAACGGGCTGAAAGAAGTCAGAATGGCCTGAAATCCTACTACATCAACGGGTGAGTGAATTTTGAAGTGGTCGAGAAGACGACACGTGAATCGGACATGTCGTGTGCCCAAGGTGACCGAGAATGCAGTTTTGGTGTCATAAACGGCCAAACCGGGCGTCTAACTGTTAAATTCATAGAGGAAGACATCGGATTGACCTGAAATCATAGGGATACAATATAATTATTATTCGTGATGTGTACGCATAGATCATACGTCAATAGGAATTTCGGTTTGCGCGGTACGGCTCAATATAAGCTTTTAAGTGTTGTGCGCACTTCATAAAGGCGCGTGGGGGGTCCAAATGGGACAAACGAAGTCGGAATGGCCTGAAATCAGACGACATCAATGGGTGAGTGAATTCTGATGTGGTCGAGTAGATGACACGTGAATCGGACGTGTCGTGTTCCCACGGTGATCGAGAACACATTTCCGGTGTCATAAACGGCCAAAACAGGCGTCTAATGGTCAAATTCGTAGCGGACGACATTGGACTGACCTGAAATCATAGGGAAACAATCTAATTATTATTCGTGACATGTAAGCGAAGACGATACGTCAATTGGATGTGCGGTTTTCACATTACGCCTTAATATACATTTTTTAAGTGTTGTGCGCGCTTCAAAAATGCGCATGGGGAGGTCCAAACGGGCCGAAAAAAGTCATAATGGCCTAAAATAGGACGACATCACCATGTGAGTGAATTGGGAAGTGGTAGAGTAGACGGAACATCAATCGGACGTGTCGTGTGCCCGCGGTGGCCGAGAACGCCGTTCTGGTGTCAAAAACGGCCAAAACGGGCATCTAACGGTCAAATTCATAACGAATGACATCATATTTGCCTGATATCACAGAAAAAAAATCTAATTATTATTCGTGACATGTATGTGTAGACGGAACGTCAATCAGACGTGCAGTTTGTGCGGTACGACTCAATATGCGTTTTTAAGTGGCGCACGCGCTTCATAAACGCGCGTGGGGGGTCCAATCGGGCCGAACGAAGTCGGAATGTCCTGAAATCATATGAAATTTATGGGTGAGTGAAATTTAATGTGGTAGTGTAGAAGACACGTCAATTGGACGTACAGTGTGTCCGCGGTGACCAAGAACGCAGTTCTGGTGTCATAAACGGCCAAAACGAGCGCCTAACGACCAAATTCACAACGGACGACATCGGATTGACCTGAAATCACAGGGAAACAATCTAATTTTTATTTATGACATGTACGCGTAGACGACACATCAATCGGATGTACGGTTTGTGCAGTACGACTTAATATGCATTTTTTAAGTGTTGTGCGCACTTCATAAACGTGCATGGGGGGGGGGGGGGTCCAAATGGGCCAAACAAAGTCAGAATGACCTGAAATCAGACGACATCAATGGGTGAGTGAATTTTGATGTGGTTGAGAGGAAGTCGCGTCAATCGGACGTGTCGTGTGCCCGCGGTGACCAACAACGCCGTTCTGGTGTCATAAACGGCCAAAACAGGCGTCTAACGGTCAAATTCATAGCAGATGATATCAGATTGACCTGAAATCACATGGAAACAATTTTATTAAAACCATATAATTAATGATTTTAAATTTTCAAAACGGTAATCAAAATTATGAATATATTTTGAAAATCAAATACTTTAGATCTCTTACAGTAAGTTTGAATTGAAATATGTTAATTTGTTTCAATTATTTGTTTTCTAGGTTTTATTAGGTAAAAATTTTGTTATTAAGTTTTTTTATGCAGTTATATTTGATGATGGATGTGGAGCTGGTAAGATTACGGCTGAGATTTATTTGGGTATATATTATTGTGTCATTGAATATTTTTTTAAAAAATTAAAAATCTATAGCGGTCGCCATTTGGTGGCCGCTAAAGGTATAGGATATAGCAGCCGCCATTTGGAGGCCGCTAGAGGTGTTTCCATCGACACCTGTAGCAGCTGCCATTTGGAGGCCACTAAAGGTCTGCACTACAGCGGCTGCCAAATGGTGGCCGCTAAAGCCTATCCAGGCTTGCCTACAGCATCCGCCAAATGGCGGTCGCTGATAGCAACAGCGACGGGCCAAAAGCGGTCGCTGATTAGCCGACGCTAGGCGGCCACTATATACCTTTAGCAACGGCTTTTGGCAGCCGTTAAAGGTCATGATTGTACTGGTGTATGGTTTTTGGGATCAACACCTTCCTCTAGTTGAATTTTCTAAAAAAATAGATTTTAATAGATAATTTATGTGGCTACATATGAAGAACATAATAAAAAATTTTATAGATTTATAACATACTCAAATGAGGTTGTAGATAGAAAAATATTCAGACTAGTGTTGGATTAAGAAATTTTAGACAAGTTTAGATCCAAGAAGAAACACATATGGACAACACAAATTCAGAATAACATTTATGCACAAAATCGTCAAAGTAATATAGAATTATAATTTAGTTGGAATGTGTTTCAAAAAATTTATCTATGGATGAATGATGTGAAATTGGATCCCTGGTTTTATTTGTCCCTTTAAAATTATTGATCATATCCATATAGTTTCTTATCATTTGGTGCTTCCACCAACCCTCTCCCAAGACCATAATGGGTTCAATGTATCTCACCTAAGGGCGTACATAACAAATCTACACATGTACTGAACTCAAATTTCATACCACTAGAGCATGATCTTTCTTATGAGGGAAAACCAATGGAGATTATGGATCACATAGTAAATATTCTTCAAAATAAGTCCAGTAACCTGGTAAGAGTTTTTTGGTTAATCCACATGCTTAAAGAGTCTATGTGGGAACCTATGGATGTAATTTGAAAAATGAATACTTTATATTCTGAAAAAGTGATGAATTTTTTTGGTAGAAATTTATTTTTATGTAGTAGAATGTAACTACATGATATTTTATTAATTGTTTTCCAAATAAATTTAATATCTAGGATTACTTGTCTTACTTGAAACATCGAGTTTTAACAAAACAAGACATACTATTGAAATATTATTATATGATGTGATAGTTTTCACCAAGCCATTGAAATGGTTGGTTTAATTGGGATTAAGTATATTATTAAAATATATTTCTTAACACTGTATATAAAATTAATTATTCAGTTATAAATTAATTATAAATAAAAATAATAAACATATAAAAATAAATAAAATCTTTTTCAGAAAATCTATTTTTCCTATCACAAACTTATTATGCATCAATAAATTAAAAAAATCACTTTTAGTTAATTATTTTAATTATATTTAAAAATTATATATTTAATCAAATTTATAACATTCATCTTATGTATTTTCAAGATATGGGATAAGAATAAATCCAATTTCATTGTTAAAATAGGTATTTTTCTAAAAATAAGTTTTATTTATTTTTTTTATGAATTTTTTAAATTAATTTTTTCAATTTTCTAAAAATTATTTTAAAATTTCAAATTATTTGTTTAAACCATAATTTAAAAATTATCTTATGGCGAGTTTTTGAAAATATTTTGAGAAGATAATGTTTTTAACAAATAGGGAAAAATACTAGAATTTTTAAGAATTGTCAATTCTTTTAAAGTAATTAAAAACATCCAAATTATATTAATATGGTTTAAATGTTAAAATTAAATAATTTAAATATTTATTAATCCAATTTTCGTTATTTTATTTAATTTTATTTTGATTTTTGATATTATAATTTTCAAAAGTGTTGAACATTTTCTCTTTGGAAAACCACTTTCTTGTCACGTCTACGGGTTTAATTTTAAATTATAATTTTAAAATTTTGTGAATGGAATTTGGAAAAATTGATTAAATACATTTAATTATCATAATTTATACTTTATTATAAATTAAACTAATTTTTTTTCTAAATTAAAATTAAAAATATTAAAAATTAATTACTGAAGTGAAGGTTAAAACAGGTTTAATGGGAGTTAAACTAAAAGGATAAGGGGTTAAATGACCTAAAAAACTTCCAAAACACGTTTTATAGAAATATATAAATATTATGACCTATAATTTTATGTAATGTACCATTTTAGAGATTTTGGTATTGTGAAAAACATGTTTATGCTTTATTATTTTCAAAAGTTCCATGTGTTCCTTCTCCCCCGCTTATAAAAGGCCACACGCTCCTCTCTTATTCATACTTCCAAAAAAATTTAAAAAATAAATAAAAAAATCTTTATTAAATCCATCCCCACATATTATTTTCCTTATTTATATTATATATCCAATTTATTAAGGCTTTAGGTTAAACAAAAAGGGGTTTTCTGAAAAAGTTGAAGTCTTTTAAAAATTGAGTTTTTGTTTTACGCCTAATTATAACTCCTTAAAATATTCATGAATTATGTTCATATATTAAAAAAATTATATCTCATATACTTAAATTATATATTCTAATTATAATAACTCAAATCCATATCCTCTTCAATCAAATGGTAAACAGAACCATCAATTGTGTCTACGTCAAACTACTGGCCCGTGAACCAATTTTATTCGTTTCCCATCACTAAATCTCATAAATTAATATAATTATTTATTTTATGTTTATATATTATATTTATGATATTATTACACTTATTAAATTATAATAGCACATATACCTTCTTACCTCCAAACCCGTTGTAAAACAATAACAATACTTGTGTGTACGTCGGACTACCGCATCACAAACCTATATGATGTGTTTTAAATTTCTATTTTACATGGATGGTAATAAGGATATATTAAATGAATATAGATTATATTTTTACCATAATTATTAAAATTTAATTATGATATCACAAATACCTTCTTACATTACATTCTATGGGGGTACGATAATATCATTCATGTGTATGGAAGAATGTCGCCTTGCGAAGCATTGCGATTTATTTTTCACTAATTTTTTCATGGAAGGTAACAAGATAAATATTATGGATTATATCTGATATATTAGAAATAAAAAAATCAAGGAAATATATATTTTACCTTTCTTTCGTTTCATCCACTGAGAAAATGAGAAGAACATTCATGCCTACATATGGTATACTATCTCCTTGAATGGTGTATTTTATTTTTATCACTAACACTTATCGATTACTCTAGATAAATATACATATAATATATATTATATATAAATAATTATAAAAATTATATATATTATGGAACCATGATATATATAATAATACTACAAATAAAAACATACTTGAAAAACAAATCCATTTTTCACCTAAACAAAATTTTTAATAGGGAATTGTTAATAAACTAGTAACAAAAGGTAACAAGTAAATAATATATGGATTGATATATATATAATTATGTTTTTTTAATAAATTTATAAAATATCTATATTTATTATATAGTAGGTTCAAATTTTAATTATGTAATTCAAGACTTAGATTAAAGGACTTCCCCTCATTTTTATTTTCAAAAAGACACATTTAATATTCACCTTGTGTTTATTTTTAAAAATATATATACTACCTATGAATTTATTTTATCATTATTATACTCATATTTATGGATATTTACATATCCATTTGAGTATATATCATTCACGGGGTTTATGGTTCAAAAGATACAAAAGCGGTAAGGTATTTTTCTCTCAATTATTCTTCTTGTAGATATACGTGTTGTTATACATCCATCTTCTCTTGTGACATCTATTTACATCCCCTTTGGAATGAAATTCCATGAATTTATTTATTCTCATTATATTTTAATATTTATTTAATAATATTCCTTCATGGGTATTATAATTCTTAATTATTAATGTTGTAAGGGTTTTATGATACAATTTCATCGCATTTTAAGATTTTTTATGTGTATGTATTTGATGATTAAATATTGAAAAATATATCTCATGAAACCCAAGAATTTTATTCTTTTATGGTAATTTTTTGAGAATACATATTTTGGAATTATTTTACTCTCTTTAGGGTATCAAGATTCTAAAATAATTCTTTAAATAAAACTAACATTATTTCTCACTTCGGTCAAAAACCAATTTTTCTTCCATATAAGTGTTTAATAAAAATGTTGAAAAAAATGTTTTAATGTTATTAGAAGACTATTTAAAACCATTTTTACATTTTTTTATTTTAAAAAAATTGTAGAAGGAAACATCATTCCATATTCAAAATAAGGTTCCTTTTGATTTTAATGACAATTTTATAGAAATATTTATTTTAACATTTATGGTATTTTACTCCATCACAAACACTAAATATTTTCAGTATTCCATTATAAATTTCAATGTATATTTTCAAAGCTAATGTATTTAAATTTTTTTTTTATGTTTTTTTACTTTTTGAAAATTGGTTTTCATTTAATGTTTATTACCCTAAAGAACTGTTCGTTGTGTCTTTTGAAAATCATTTTACATCTAAGATGACATGCTTTGATGTAAATTATGATTTACTAGGTATACGATCTAATTATAACATTATTAGCCTTTTTCAGGATGGATTATTTGTATGATGATAAAATGATTATGGAAGTGGTTCCTTTTTATGGTTCCTAATATGATGAATTTTTTATGATCTTGGGGCACAAAACTGTATGGATTATGAAATGAGTGGGACCTATATATCCTTGGAATTTATTTGGTCATGATTAAAGTTATTTGAGATGAAAGGGTACATGGAAGGTTATACCAAGCCTAAAATAGGGTACATGAGATATTATCCCAAGCCTGAAAGAGGGTACATGGGAAGTAATCTCAAGCCTGAAGCTGGTACACTGTTGGTTAACCTAATCCTAACAAGTTATGAATTTCTTGGTAACTAGACTTGAAAAAATATTTTCAATTCATATGTGAATGCCAAAACACTATGTATTATTCTAATGTTATACTCTTATAGATCATGTTATTCGATTCCATTATCGTTCATGTCTTATGAACTACCAATATTTATTCCATGACTAATTTTGATGATCTTTGATATATAGATTATGGTTTTAAAATGGTATTCTAATGTTCAAATATATACATTCCCATGTGGTATTATTATATCCCTTATTTACCCACACTGAGCAACTGACCTCACCATTTCTTATTATTATTTTCACCTTGATATAATGATAGGTATTACATTTGATATGTATAATAAGGGTTATACTTATGTTGAACTAAGTGTGATATAATGTTGAACTCTTCTGAAATATTTTTTTATGTTTCCACATTACCAAAGGAATTATACCATTATGATCCTTAGGCATGTTTTATTAATATAATTAATATTCATATATAAGAAATTTAATATTCATTTTTGAGAAGTTCAGACCTTTATATATACCCCCGTTAATCATGGGATTAAATGGGGGAAATATGTCCTTATGTTGGATGATATATGTGGTACACATGAGATAGTACATATAGTGATGGGTGCATTCAGATAGCACTCTGATGCATTGGGTAATGTTTTAGTCTCATGATACTTCATGTATATGATTAGGTATTAAACCTAATCCATTATGGGACTCTTTCTACCATGTTATGTTTTCTTGGTAGTTATCCTTGACTTTGGTTTATGACATGATTTATGTTACCAACACATTCACATGTTTCCTTTTTTTTTCATGTTATATAATTCCTCATTAATATATATTATCATTCTCATACCTCTTATATTTTGTTGATATGCCTCTTGTATGATATTTATTTCATTGCCATAATCTTTTTTTATTCACTTATTGGGCTTTATAGATCACCCCTTTCTTATGTAATTCAATGGGTTATACTCTGTAGTTTTAAGAGAATGATTTAATTTTGGAGGTTATAAAGGAAGGTTTTAGTTAAATTTTAGTATCCATGTTTCTAGTGGATGTTCTATGTACCTAATTTTCCAAATTCCCTTGGTTTCACAATTTTATTGGATTTCTTTACGTGTAGATTTATGTAATAATTTTTTAAATAATTTTTATTAATGATATGGGTTTTCATAGTTGGTATCAAAGGAAATTCTTGTTATTTTTTGTATTATGAATTTAAAGCTATATGGAAATCATTAGAGATAATAATAGACATAAGAGAACATCCCTAAATTTTGGTAATGTGTATATTAAGTTCTTTCATAGAAAATACATCACTTTTTGGATTCTAAAAGAGAATATTTATATACCATATAGGTATATTGGGGTAATTTCCCCAAAATCGTGCATTGAGATGGACATTATCATTACCTAGTGCATGAAAATGTGTCGTGTTACAAACTTTTTATAACACTCCTGAGGATATGATTTGGTAGATTCACAATCTCATAAAGAACTATTATTAAGGTAACAAAAATGCTTATAGTATTTTATGTTAGGAAATATATCATGGATAACTGATATTTAATCCTAGATATTAATATGTTATGGAATATATGTCATTTACAATTTTTCAGTTTAATGTTCATAGTTTCCCATTTATGTGATTAATAGTTTAAAAATTATCATCCCAGATTAAATTTGGGATAAAGGAATTTATTATAAAATTAATAAAATAGTGAAAGGAATTATTATACTCTATTCATGAACATAAAATTTACTACGTGACTATGGTTTTATGCATTCATTTGTATCATGTATGTTTAGAATAACTATTAAAAAAACACCTCAAAACATGAAAGTAGTGTTATTGATTAAGATTCAGAATGGGTAAATTTTTCCATCCCCAGCATTTAACAAATCCCTAATAGATATGTGTGAGCTGAATTTCATAGTGAATATGGGGATAAATATATTAGAATAATTTGATGAAATTATAGGCATGGATTGGATTTCCTTATATAGAGTTGACATAAATTTCCAAGATTAGGAAATCAAAATACACTTTATGAGTTGTATACAAATTCTATACAAGTGTTAGGAAGAGAATAAATCGCATTTGGTATCATCATTTTAAGTATTGATATTATTTTTTTATTTGCTAGATTAATTTTCTCAAATGATTAATACTAATTAAAAGACAATCCTAGATGATGTTACCACTATATGGGAAATCATTGATGTGTTTCATGGATAATATCATGGCCTTCCTACCAAGTGAGATGTTGAGTTCTCAATCGGGAACATACCAAGAGCTTTTCAAATATCCAAGAATCCATATATAATGGCCATTGTTAAACTACAAGAGTTGATGTTTCACCTATAATAGAATTTGGATAAAGAGAATATGTGCATAAGTGTTTCACCATGGGGTGAAACATTAATCTTATTCATGAATAAGGATGAGTCAATGCACCTATGCATTGATAATATTGAGCTTAACAAGATCATCATAAAAACATGTGTCCTCCATCATAGATTGATGACATATTCAATAATCTATGTGTAGAACAATACTTATCTATAGGGGATTATTGGTTTAGATATTATCAAATAAATTTTAAGAAGGGTGATATCCCGAAGGAAGATTTTCGTACATTGAAAATGAACTATGAGTTCATAGTGAATCCATTTGGACTCACTAATTCTCTAGAAATCTTCATAGAATTTATCAATAAAGAATTTATAGATTACCTGTAAAATATTATTATATCCATTATAGATTATATTCTAATATATTCCAAAAGAAATGATGGACATGAGGAGAATATGAATAATATAATTAATCCCTTGTGGAAATAACAGATGTATGAAAAGTATTGAAAATGAATTTTTTTTGGAGAAAGTAATGTTATTGAGGTAGGCTATCACTAATAAAGGGATATATGTGGATACTTCGAAATAAGAAATTGAAAGACTGCACGGACCAAGACCTATTATGGATATATTTAGTTTCAATAGATTATTTGGGTACTATTATCAATTTGTGAGAAACACCTCATGATTGTCAAGCCCACTAACCAAGCTTTCTCGGAAGGGGGGAAAGTTGTTTCTAGAATTAATAATATGTGAAATGTTTTAAAGTGAAGAATTAGAGTCTTTTCACTATATATATGCTCACATTACCCACGAGTTGGGATTTATTTATGATCTAAATGAATTCATACAAAAAGTGATTAGATGGTGTAATCATGCAAGAGGAAAAACTAATAAACAATGATTCTCTCCAGTTAAATATCCTTGGGAAGAACTACCCAAAACGAGATATGCAATTAGATATTGTGATATTAACCCTAAAGATTGGTGACATTAAATGTTTGATATATTTACGTACCATAAAATCTTGAAGTATCTATTCACACCAAAGTAGATCAATATGTGACAACATAGATATTTAGAGATGATCATTTATTATGATTGTTCAATCCATTATCATACCATTAATGTAAATAAATGTAACACCCCGAGATTTTACGAAAAATATTATTTTTAATTTCATTAATATCTCGTGTTATATGCTACACCAAAAGGAGCTTTCACAACACACATCTCTGACCTGGCTTGAATTACACGCAATCGCGACCTTCCACGATAGCGTGTGTTGTACGCAACACCATGTTTCGCTAAACAACGATATGCTATTAAAATATTATTAAAACTAACCGTTATGAATAGTAATAACCACTTTTTGAAATTTTGTAAATTTTATTTTTCAAAATGGACTTCATTTTTGGATTCGGAGTATCGAATTTAGCCTAAGGTGAAATTTTGGTACTTTTCAGATAACTTTCATATTCTGATGAATAGTGAAAATTACTAAATTTTAATTAAAAACAACTTTTTTAATCAAAATAATTAATAGTGATAAATTATTAATTTGAGTGGTTTTAAAGTATATTTAGAATATGTTTTTACAATTTAATACAATGTTTGTCATTGGATGTAATTTCACATTTAAACCAGTTATAAACAAGTGTCAATCTTTTGATAGTTATTATCTCTTAAAAACACGCCATTTGTTTTGACGACGGGAATTAATTTTTAAATTAGATAATGTAACTGATATGTTTTCAATTTGGTAAAATAGACATCATTTTTGAGTCCATAATATCAAATATATCTTAGTCCTATTTTTTGGTATTTTTCTGAAAACTTTCAATTTTTGATGAATAGTGAAACCACTAAGTAGTTGTTAAAAAAACTGAATTTTTCATAAAACTTAATTTTACCGCTTCTGTGAGTGGAATTTTGAAAATCCAAGAGACAAGGTTGATGTTAGTAAGTAAAATGTGGTTCAATGAGATGAAAATAATTTTTGGTGAATAGTAACTTTTTAATATTTTTTACCACGGTTAAAAGTAAATAGGTTAATTAAGGGTTAAAATGATATTATTATTACCCTAAAACATGTCCTAATTCTATTGGATAAGTTTAATTAGACCAAAAAAAACCTTAGGAATAAAATATGACCATTTAGGCCCACTTGGATTAGATTAGGACATTTATTATTAATTTATTTAAAGAAGGGTTAAAATAGTTAAAATCAATGTTTAATAAGTAAATCATTTTTAATATAGGGTTATACACACGATAAATTCGACTATAAATATTCATTAGAAAGATAAAAAGATTTCCTACATAATGGTATTTTATTTGTAATTTTTAGACATTAAATAAGTTAATTTATTTATGACACAACGATGATGTAGTAATTATTTTATTAATGAAATATTGACATAATTGATGTTATAAATACCCAAATAAATATAATTTGAGACTTTTTATGAATTCCACTAATTTTCAAGGTTAATATGACATGTTAGTATGGATTTAATTAACTTTATTAGAACTTATCATTCTGTTATGAGTTTCACAAAAATCAATTACTAAATAGTGTCAAAATTGACATAAAATAATTTTTAAAACAAATATTATATTATTAATTTTTATTTTATTCCTAAAAATCTAAGGTTCGGCCAAATGACTTAGATAAGGTTATATATTTTAATAATAAACAACTTGGGGTTCTTTTGGCTTCTTATAGTAAGTTTATAAACTTATAGTATAAGAACACAAGAAGAAATGGTAAAAGTGAAATTAGTTTACTTAATGTTAAATCTAATTGATAAAGTTACAATAGGAACCTAAACTTGTCTAAATTATATTGGATGAGAGGATTTCGACCCATAACCACATTAGCCTAGAAATAAATCAATTTTTAGCTATTTAAAACCGAACATGACTTTATAATAAAATAATATTTTTAGTTTTTCCAAAGGAGCCCCTCTCCTCCCTTATAAAAGGGCACCTCCGCCCTCTCTTCCTCACAAAACTTTGAGCCTTCAAGATCGGCCAAACGCTGCCAAATTATCTTCTCCACTTCCATAGAAACATCCTAGAGGTTCTGGTCTTCCTCAAAGACCAATTTTAGTTCCCTAAGAGGATGTCTCAAAGAGGCGCTTCAAAGAAGAGGTAATTTTCGTTACCGATTCTTTCACATTTATTTCTTCTTCCATTTCTTCTTATTAGGTTGTTTCATTATGAAGTAATTACATCAGTATCACTAATATACTGATATGTTATTATAAGTATGAAACAACCCTATTTCACCATCTATCCATCCTACGGAAAATGAAATCACCGCGCGTGCGTACGTACGGAATACCGTCTCCACACCGTGGTGAAATCTATTTTCCACCACCACCTTACTTGGATGGGTATAATGGTGTAAATAATAACTATATATTATTATTCTAAAGTGATATTGATTCTGAAATAGTATACATACACTCCAATACAGTCCCACGATTATGAGAACGATATCATCGCTCGTGCGTACGTACGGACTACCGTCTCCACGACGCGATGAGATTCATTCTCCATGTTAACCATTTAAGAATGATTATAAAGTATATATAAGAAATAATAATGAAATATATGACATTATAAAGCTACTGGATTTATGTATATATGTATGTCATCTACTTACTTCCATTCAAGACAATAAGGAAAGGAAAACAGCGTTCATGCGTACGTACGGACTACCGTCTCCATGAACAGTGTGTTTCATTTCATTTATCTATCTATTATATATATATATATACTGAATATATATGATATATAAATAATGTTTTATATTCTGGAAGTAATTAAATCATGATATAAGTAATAATAATGTCAAGAACAACAAGTCCAAACACCTACGATAAATGAAACGATTTTACCCAAAACACTACTTAAACATGAATTTACAAAAGAACGGGTAATATAAAGTCATAAGTGAACCATATATGATATATTAACAATTAATATGTTTCTGTAATAAGTCAATGACATTATTTAAATCATTATACAAGAGGTTCGGACACTTACGAAGCAAATCGGACCTAAGGTAAGGGAAATATCACAATCTCATTTTTATCCGAGATTGTTTATACTTTGGTATTTACTGGGGTGTATTTTATCATCCACATCCATGTTTCCTCAATATGTAATATTATTTCCATCCACCTACAATTTTTTAAAACCTATTTTACCCTTTTCTATGTTTTTAGTAAAAGATATGAAAAGAATATTTTGTCGTTTTTCGTACGAGGTACTTTTTGACTTTTCCGACAAAAGTACGAGAAGAATGTTTTTTAACTTATACAGCATGAATGGATTTTTAAAACATTATTTCCAAGAATAATCCTTTACAAGTTTTCAAGTTTATTTTTAATAAACTTCTTTTAGTTTAGAATTGTATGACATGTTAAGAAAGGAAAAGTATTTTTGAAGTAGAAATGATCTTTTCCTCAGGAATGGAGTTCAAGTGTTTTATCTAAATTATTTTCCATCTAAGATAATAAAGGGTTCTGTTTTTATCCCTATTATTACATTGATTTGATTATGTTATGACGGAATTATTTTTATGAATTCCTTTATCATATATGAATTGTTTTATGATGTCACGATGTTTAAGATTCCCATTTTTTTATAAAATGGGTTATGCTATGATGTATGGTTTATGATTTTATGGCACACATAAGAATGGTATCATTATGAGATGGGTGGGACCTATATCTCCCTCCAATGCATTGGGTAAAGATTGTATATCTCATGAGATAGACATGGATGGAATGGTAGGTTAGACCGGTTCAGTGAAACAAGACTGAAACGAGGGTGACTCGGTTCAGAAATGGACTTTGTCCACTAAGATAGTCTTGGAAATGAGTCTTGACTAATAAGATATGATTTTCTATGATTATGTGAGTATTCCACAAAGTTTCATGTTTTAAGTTATGATTATTGGGATTTCATTTCACTACTATGATTTATCCCATGTTATGAAATTGTGCTCTCTTTTGCAGGTTAAGATTTCCAAAATGTTATGTTCTTATGAAAATGATGTGATTGATATTTCTTTTGTTTACCCTTACTGAGCATTTGAGCTCACCCTTTTATGTTTTCTTTTCCCCAGGATATAAAGAAAGGTTTTAGGTAAAAAAAAGGAAGATCTTTATGGGAGATGTTGAAGATCTTTCACCACGATTAGAAGATTATATTCCGAGTTTCCAAAGACACTAAACTATTACGATCCTTGTGTGTGTGTTTTTGTTATGTACTAAGTATTCTACAAAATTAATGTAATGTCCATGTACGTCAAGCTTCAGGTCTCTATAGTTGGTATCAGAGGAAAGGTTTAGTCAACCTTTGGAAACTAGGATGCAAGAACTTTAGTGAGATCCCTAGAGATATTTCTATGGTATGTCTAGGGATGTCTCTAAGGTTAAGTATACGTATTGGTTATAGTCCTAGAATTGCGCTAACGGTCTTAGAATTTAACCTAAGATGTTAGATATTGAGGGTACTTCCCCTTTACTATGTTGTTTTATCTAGCATGATTTTTGTCTCTCACAAGATTCTTTTTGTGTTTTAGTTAATGGAGGGAACCAGAAGGAATTCGGTTAACATTGAATCCAATGGAAAAATTGGTGACTATGAGCAACAAAATTGTGTAATTCCTAGAGAGAAAGATATTGAGATTATGCCGAATCAATCATCGCGATATATGATTAACAAGGTGAAATTTAGTGGTATGCCTAATTCATCAAAGAAGAGAAAGATAAACTATTATGTATGTTCGCATGTTGAGGAGAATAAAGAAAGGAATATTGAGATTTCTAAATAAGGGACGAAGAACCTTGATGAATACCTCAAATGGAGGGACAAATGTTATCTGTGTGGAGAAAAGGGACATAGAGTGACAGAATGTTATGGAGTTCAATGTCTTATTTGTGGAGAACATGGGCATTACTGTAATGCCCCAACCCCAGCTACCCAGAGTCGGTGCATTACTTCGTAACATTAGCATGATCACAAGAAAGATCAAATCTCGAAAGACCGATTGGTTTAGTAGCCTTGGAAACACTAGATATATTCATAAGTTTTACATTACATCATAAAATGAAAAACTACTACAACAACATAATGTTTCCACAATCCACACTATTAACCCCTCATAAAATCCCTGCAGGTCATTCATAACTTACTTCTTCACATCCTGGGAAAAATAAAACATAGAAAAGGGGTGAGCTCAAATGCCCAGTAAGGATAACAATATAGCGGAAACTTTCATAAATAAGAATAAACATTTAAGGCAATGTATAACTAAAACAAAAGCCTTTTAAATATGAACTTTCAACATGGTATGACATAAATAAAATGAAATAATGCCATTTACTTATTCACATGGATATTCTACTAATCGAATAATCACATGCAAAAATCAATAACCACTTTCATAATGTTGGAATGCATAATGCCAGACTATCATAACCACATAGTCAAGGCCTCGTGCCAAGACTACAAATAAGATTTTGTCAAGGCCTTGTGCCAAGACACTAGTTTGTCTCATGAGACCTACCGATGCATCGAGTAGCTATAGCGGGCTCCACCCGTCACTTATTAAGTCCAATGCATTCCCATATGAAAAGGTTTAAACATAACATAAACATTCGTATTAAAACTAGCATACGAAATGTCAATAATTTCACCATAAACTATGAATGGTATAAAAATAGCACATCCATAGTCAAACATATCACAAAACCTTCAATACAATATAGAAGTTTTTTATCATAATAAATCAACTTCAAATAATCTTAAAATCCATCAAAGGATGTTGACGTAGATGAAATCAAAATTCTTTTTAAAGAAATATCTCCTTTTATTTTGAAATCATTTAAGGTCCATATAAAATAAAACATTTTATTTGAAAATATTCTTATAAGCTTGTAAGGAAAGCTTTGAAGATTTTATAACGGCGGAAAATAGCCGCACCCGCCGTATAAGTTAAAAAAACATTCTTACCTTAATTCTGTCGAAAAGGTTAAAAAGGACCTTGTTTTGAAAACGACCGAAAGATTCCTTTATAAACCACTTATAAAAGTCAAAAAGGGTATAAATGAATTTAACTCATATTCTAGTAAATAGTAAAAATGTATTGAAATTCATTTTTAAGAAACATGGATGTGGATGATAAAGAGATCCCAGTAGATTATTACGTATAAACAACCTTGGATAATGAAGAGGTTGTAAAGTAAACCCTTACCTTGTACTTTTCCTGGGTTGGGGTAGGTTAACCTCCTGTATAATGGTGAAATAGTTGTTATTAAATTATACAAGAATCATATATATTAATATGATATCATAAATGATCTTTTAACATTGATTTGTTAATAATATCTTAGAATTATCGTCGTTTCGGGAGTTAACTTACTCATTTTCTTTTATATGTTTTGTTACATAAGACATGGTTGTTGTATCTTATTCATATCCAGAATGATATCCAGTCCTTAAACATCATTTTTAAATCATCAAATGATAATTATACTTGAATGGATACGATGGAGAATGAATCTCATCGCGTTCGTGGAGACGATAGTCCGTACGTACACACGAGTGACAATATCATTCTTTTGATATTAAAATAATATATAAATGGATGGTATATCATATATACAAAATCATTAACATGTTATATTTATTATTTACATGGGTTACACATCATTATTATACCCATCCAAATAATATTATATTGAATAACAATTACACCACGACGTGGAGACGGTAAGCCGTATGTACGCACGTATGGTGACATGTTATTCAAAGGGTGGATAGAATACTGAATATGGTTGTACCATATTTATAATAACATCACAGTATATTTAAGATACTGGAGTTATTATTTTAGAATGGTAAGAACAAAGAAAGAGGAAGTGGAAGAAGAAAGGAACTTAGAAAAGGGTGGTGAAATCATTACCTCTTCTTCGGGTTCTTCCTTTTGATTTGATCAAAAGGGCTCATTAGGTTGGATTTCTGATCAAACTAAGGCCTCTAGGTTGTAGTGAGGGATGTTGGTAGAGTATTTGGGTAGAGTTTGGCCAAACCAAAAGGCTTTGAAGGTGTGAAGAAATGAGAAGGAGGAGTGCCCTTTTATAAGAGGGGTGAGGGGCACCTTTGGAAAAGCTAGAAATATTAATTTATAATAAATTCATATTCGGTTTCTAATGGCTCCAAAGTTGATTATTCAAAGGTTAAGGTGGGGATAGGTCGAAAAACACTCAACCAATATAATTTAGACAGGTTTGGGTACTTATATTAACCTTATCTTTAAGTATTAACTCTAAGTTAATTAGTTTCACTTTTACAATGTCTCTTTGTATTTTTATATAATATGGTTAATAAACTTACTATATACATCAAAGATACCCCCAAGTGGTACACTAATGATGAACCTATCATGATATAAGTCTCTTGGGCGAACCTAAGATTTTTAGGAATTTAATATCAATTAATAATATAATATTTGTTTTAAGAACTCTTTTATGTCAATTTTGACATTATTCAATAGTTGATTTTTGTGAAACTCATAACAGACTGATTACTTCTCAAAAAGTCAATTACATCAATCCTAATATATCATATTATCCTAGAAAATTAGTTTAATTCATTAAAAGTTCCATATTATATTTATTTGGGTATTTATAATATCAATTATTTTAATTGTTCACTATTATAGTAATTACTGCATCATCATTGTGTCATAAATAAAATAAATTATTTAATGTCTAAAAATTATAAATAAAATATCATTATGTAGGAAAGCTTTTTATCTTTCTAATGAATATTTATAATCTAAAATCCAACATATATAACCCTATGTAACAATTGTTGTTCTAAAAGATATATGCTTGTGTCATTTTTGTATTTATTTTAACTAAATTAAAATAAAGTGTCATTATCACTTACAAGTGGATCCATGGGGTCCCAAAATAGACCCAAAGATTCCCATGGTCGACCATGTATCAACCAATAGGGTTAAGACACGTTTTAGGGTAATTTAGTATTATTATAATATTATTTTTTAACCCTTATTTACCGGATTTACCCTTAACCATGGTAAATAAAATATTTACCGCAGTAATTATTCAAAATGTCTAAAAATAAAAGTTACCTATTTACACAATTTGAACATCATGATTCCAAATATGGAATCCATTTTCCTAAATTCAAAACACAGAAGTGGTAGAAATTAATTTAAAATTAATTCCCGCTGTCAAAACAAAAAGCGTGTTTTTAAGAGATAATAACTATCAAAAGATTGACACTTGTTTATGTTCGGTTTAATTGTAAAATTATGTCCAATGACCAACATTATATTAAATGGTAAAAATATATTCTAAATATACTTTAAAACCACTCAAATTCACAATTTATCACTATTAATTATTTTGATTAAAAAAGTTGTTTTTAATTAAAATTTAGTAATTTTCACTATTCATCGAAATATGAAAGTTATCCGAAATGTACCAAAATTTCACCTTAGGATAAATTCGATATTCCGAATCCAAAAATGAAGTCCATTTTCAAATATAAAATATATATAATTTCAAAAAGTAGGTATTACTATTCATAGCGGCTAGTTTGATTGGTTACGGTGTGTTAGAACTCGGTGTTGCGTACAACACACGCTAGCATACCGTGGAAGCTTGGGATGTTTCATTTTAAATTTTTGATGTCCCCATTTAGTCAAAAAGTTTAAAATATAGTATCTAAAAAGGGTTCACTATTAAAATTTGGTAAAAGTGAAATACTGAAAATGAATTTGTTCTTACATTATGTCTAAGAAACTCATAATATGGATTCTAAAATTATAAGGATTATATAAAGTTTAAAATTTAGTTAACACTATTCATAACCTCTTTTGAACAGCTTGTTTGGTAAGTCATGGTGTGATTGAACTTGGTGTTGCATGTAGTGAAAGTTATTGAATTGTTTTGAAGAAATAACACACTATAAAATCTTGGGGTGTTACATTCTCCCCTCCTTCAATAAATTGCATCCTCGCAATTTGAAATTGTTCTTCGAAAATAAAAGGTTGAAAATAGAAAATATATTTGTGGGAAAACCCACATCGGAAATTGGGTTACTAAAATTTAGTCTTAATATGAGGAAAAGAGAAATCAAAGGGTCACCACCAAATTATGATCTCGATTAGGAGAACATTGGTGGCAATTAGAGACATATAATTGGAGGGAAAACGTAAATATTTATAGGTAGTGATTGAGGTCATCAATCACAAACAAGTATAAAATTGAGGTCCTTAAATTCATCAATCTATGATGATTTGAAATACCATCGGTTCAACAAAACATAGGGTATTAGGATAACACATTTTTGACGTTTCAAAAGATCTTAGTTGAAATCCCACATCGAAAAATGAATTAATGAGACCTCTATTTAAAATAAAGAGTCGAAAGTATGAAGATTACCGAAAATAACACATACTAGGGTTCCATGTAGGAAAATATGGATATGGAAGAAAAATCTAACCATCAATTATCTGATGGAGAGTGGTAGAGAACATGGCTATGAAAAGGCCAACAATCCCAAAGCCATAAATTAGTGATGATTTAAGGTACCATCTAGGACAAAATTTTTGTTCTAAGTTCCTTTTCTTAATGTTGAGGAATTTATTTATGAGATTGGATAAGATCATATGGAGATATACTTACTTTATAATTAGAGTTTTGTCCATTAATAAATTTCTACCACAAACTCATCTTTCACTCGTAAAAAAATTCTATTTATACTATTCGTACAGGGTTCCAAAATAAACGAATTTATAATTCATCTACATGATCCTTTAATAAAAACTACATTATTTAATCCAGGACATCTCATGGGCCAGTGGTAGGTGATACACCCTTGTCGCCCTTCGGTTGCGGGTTCAAGTCTCGCAGCCTTGCCGGACGCGACGGGTTGCCGCCCGACCTCCGGGTTGTCCTTTTATGGAAATCCAAAATAATCCAAACTAGAACTATCCAAAAATACTTCTGTCCAAACTCACAGTCCAACATTCATAAGGGAGGAAAACATAATATAGATCCTTTTTACCCTGTAATAGCATATGAATACCTTCATCATGTATTACCATATTCCTTATTGATTACATTCATGCTCCCTTATTCCATATAGAATGCTGGATATACTTCATTAATCCAAAAATGTTTTAAACCCCAACAATGATGGAATATACAAATCATTAATCAGTTCCAAGGTAGTCAAGAATATCCAATATAATTTATCCAAAATAATCACATATTATTCCAAAATCACTACCTCAGTATCAGAACTATATTATGATTTATCATTCTCTCAACCATATATTTTCCAAAAATTTAACCTTCGATTGAGTCACTTTTCTTTGTTCCACAAAATCTCAAGTCCTTATTGAAATAGTACTGCAGTACAATCCTTATATACTCCATAATTATTATAACAAGTACATTGTTGATACAACACTCAATTGACATAATCAACATAAGAACTCTAATCATTCCTCTTCATCTGTGGTAGTATCATAACTTGATTATTATCCAATAGCATCATTTGCGGCATAGTCTGATGACTGGGACATAGGTTCGCGTAGTGTCCAAACTCCTTGCAAATGAAGCATTGTACATTTAAAACCATTTTCTTACCCTTGAAGTCACGTACTTTGTGCCCTTTTCCTCCACACTTATAACAAACTCCCATTCCTTTCAGGAAAGTTCCGGGGTGTTTCTTTCCACAGTTACCACATATGGGAAAATTCTTCTTTTCCCTCTTACTTTTATCCATCTTTCTCTCTTCCATCCTTTTCTTCACTTGCTTCCCTTCAAAGCCATAGGACTCAGTAAACTCTTTACTTATCTTATCAACACATGATATTATTTCTTCAAATGATGATAATACATGGGAGACTATTTCTCTTATAAATTCTAGCTTAAGACCATGAAAGATATGATCCTTCCTTCTCTTTGGATCATGTTCATTTCTGGAGTTCTCATTCCTTCTACTGGGCGCCATTTCTAAACAATGGCATAAACTAGATCAGTTTATGAATCAAAATACATAATCCCATACTTATAAAACACTTAACATAAATTGAACTATTTATGGATATAATCCATAATCATAAAAATATTTTCTTTGAGGAATTATATACTCATAAACCCTTCATAATGATTTGTAAAGAAAATGAGAGTTATCCTAAGCATATCCCCCGGGAGTGTCGTAACCAAGAGTGCAGCAAGGCCCGTTGTCGTGCACCAGTTCCCGTTCGAGTCTAGCTCAAAGCGGTGTTTTCGGGTTTTACCCCTAGGTACATCTGTGCCAGAGCCGCCTCTACCTGCTCGTATCCAGACAGGGATGTATTGCTCGGAAAACTCACAAAATCTCTACAATACCAAAATTCTAGGAAGTTCTTCTATACTAATCCTCAAAGTTCATCTTAGGTATACGTGCTCTAATCAGAGTTTATCTAAATCTAGCTTCCAAGGTTTGTACTAAACTTCCTCGGATACCAACTGTAACGCCCCGACCCCAGCTACACAGAGTCGGTGCATTACTTCGTAACATTGGCATGATCACAAGAAAGATCAAATCTCGAAAGACCGATTGGTTTAGTAGCCTTGGAAACACTAGATATATTCATAAGTTCTACATTACATCATAAAATGAAAAACTACAACAACAACATAATGTTTCCACAATCCACACTATTAACCCCTCATAAAATCCCTGCAGGTCATTCATAACTTACTTCTTCACATCCTGGGAAAAATAAAACATAGAAAAGGGGTGAGCTCAAATGCCCAGTAAGGATAACAATATAGCGGAAACTTTCATAAATAAGAATAAACATTTAAGGCAATGTATAACTAAAACAAAAGCCTTTTAAATATGAACTTTCAACATGGTATGGCATAAATAAAATGAAATAATGCCATTTACTTATTCACATGGATATTATACTAATCGAATAATCACATGCAAAAATCAATAACCACTTTCATAATGTTGGAATGCATAATGCCAGACTATCATAACCACATAGTCAAGGCCTCGTGCCAAGACTACAAATAAGATTTTGTCAAGGCCTTGTGCCAAGAAACTAGTTTGTCTCATGAGACCTACCGATGCATCGAGGAGCTATAGCGGGCTCCACCCGTCACTTATTAAGTCCAATGCATTCCCATATGAAAAGGTTTAAAAATAACATAAACATTCGTATTAAAACTAGCATACGAAATGTCAATAATTTCACCATAAACTATGAATGGTATAAAAATAGCACATCTATAGTCAAACATATCACAAAACCTTCAATACAATATAGAAGTTTTGTATCATAATAAATCAACTTCAAATAATCTTAAAATCCATCAAAGGATGTTGACGTAGATGAAATCAAAATTCTTTTTAAAGAAATATCTCCTTTTATTTTGAAATCTTTTAAGGTCCATATAAAATAAAACATTTTCTTTGAAAATATTCTTATAATCTTGTAAGGAAATCTTTGAAGATTTTATAACGGCAGAAAATAGACGCACCCGCAGTATAAGTTAAAAAAAACATTCTTACCTTAATTCTGTCGAAAAGGTTAAAAAGGACCTTGTTTTGAAAACGACCGAAAGATTCCTTTATAAACCACTTATAAAAGTCAAAAAGGGTATAAATGAATTTAACTCATATTCTAGTAAATAGTAAAAATGTTTTGAAATGCATTTTTAAGAAACATGGATGTGGATGATAAAGAGATCCCAGTAGATTATTACGTATAAACAACCTTGGATAATGAAGAGGTTGTAAAGTAAACCCTTACCTTGTACTTTTCCTTGGTTGGGGTAGGTTAACCTCATGTATAATGGTGAAATAGTTGTTATTAAATTATACAAGAATCATATATATTAATATGATATCATATATGATCTTTTAACATTGATTTGTTAATAATATCTTAGAATTATCGTCGTTTCGGGAGTTAACTTACTCATTTTCTTTTATATGTTTTGTTACATAAGCCATGGTTGTTGTATCTTATTCATATCCAGAATGATATCCAGTCCTTAAACATCATTTTTAAATCATCAAATGATAATTATACTTGAATGGATACTATGGAGAATGAATCTCATCGCGTTCGTGGAGACGGTAGTCCGTACGTACGCACGAGCGACAATATCATTCTTTTGATATTAAAATAATATATAAATGGATGGTATATCATATATACAGAATCATTAACATGTTATATTTATTATTTACATGAGTTACACATCATTATTATACCCATCCAAATAATATTATATTGAATAACAATTACACCACGACGTGGAGACGGTAAGCCGTACGTACGCACGTATGGTGACATGTTATTCAAAGGGTGGATAGAATACTGAATATGGTTGTACCATATTTATAATAACATCACAGTATATTTATGTTACTGGAGTTATTATTTTATAATGGTAAGAACAAAGAAAGAGGAAGTGGAAGAAGAAAGGAACTTAGAAAAGGGTGGTGAAATCATTACCTCTTCTTCGGGTTCTTCCTTTTGATTTGATCAAAAGGGCTCCTTAGGTTGGCTTTCTGATCAAACTAAGGCCTCTAGGTTGTAGTGAAGGATGTTGGGAGAGTATTTGGTCAGAGTTTGGCCGAACCAAAAGGCTTTGAAGGTGTGAAGAAATGAGAAGGAGGAGTGCCCTTTTATAAGAGGGGTGAGGGGCACCTTTGAAAAACCTAGAAATATTAATTTATAATAAATTCATATTCGGTTTCTAATGGCTCCAAAGTTGATTATTCAAAGGTTAAGGTGGGGATAGGTCGAAAACCACTCAACCAATAGAATTTAGACAGGTTTGGGTACTTATATTAACCTTATCTTTAAGTATTAACTCTATGTTAATTAGTTTCACTTTTACAATGTCTCTTTGTATTTTTATATAATATGGTTAATAAACTTAATATATACATCCAAGAGACCCCCAAGTGGTACATTAATGATGAACCTATCATTATATAAGTCTCTTGGCCGAACCTTATATTTTTAGGAATTTAATATCAATTAATAATATAATATTTGTTTTAAGAACTCTTTTATGTCAATTTTGACACTATTCAATAGTTGATTTTTGTGAAACTCATAACAGATTGATTAATTCGAAAAAAGTCAAGTAAATCAATCCTAATATATCATATTATCCTAGAAAATTAGTTTAATTCATTAAAAGTTTCATATTATATTTATTTGGGTATTTATAATATCAATTATTTTAATTTTTCACTATTATAGTAATCACTGCATCATCATTGTGTCATAAATAAAATAAATTATTTAATGTATAAAAATTATAAATAAATTATCACTATGTAGGAAATCTTTTTAGCTTTCTAATGAATATTTATAATCTAAAATCCAACATATATAACCATATGTAACAATTGTTGTTCTAAAATATATATGCTTGTGTCATTTTTGTATTTATTTTAACTAAATTAAAATAAAGTGTCATTATCACTTACAAGTGGATCCATGGGGTCCCAAAATAGACCCAAAGATTCCCATGGTCGACCATGTATCAACCAATAGGGTTAAGACACTTTTTAGGGTAATTTAGTATTATTAAAATATTATTTTTTAACCCTTATTTACCAGATTTACCCTTAACCATGGTAAATAAAATATTTACCGCAGTAATTATTCAAAATGTCTAAAAATAAAAGTTACCTATTTACACAATTTTAACATCCTGATTCCAAATATGGAATCCATTTTCCTAAATTCAAAACACAGAAGTGGCAGAAATTAATTTAAAATTAATTCCCGCTGTCAAAACAAAAAGCGTGTTTTTAAGAGATAATAACTATCAAAAGATTGACACTTGTTTATGTTCGGTTTAATTGTAAAATTATGTCCAATGACCAACATTATATTAAATGGTAAAAATATATTCTAAATATACTTTAAAACCACTCAAATTCACAATTTATCACTATTAATTATTTTGATTAAAAAAGTTGTTTTTAATTAAAATTTAGTAATTTTCACTATTCATCGAAATATGAAAGTTATCCGAAATGTACCAAAATTTCACCTTAGGCTAAATTCGATATTCCGAATCCAAAAATGAAGTCCATTTTCAAATATAAAATATATATAATTTCAAAAAGTAGGTATTACTATTCATAGCGGCTAGTTTGATTGGTTACGGTGTGTTAGAACTCGGTGTTGCGTACAACACACGCCAGCGTACCATGGAAGCTTGGGATGTTTCATTTTAAATTTTTGATGTCCCCATTTAGTCAAAAAGTTTAAAATATAGTATCTAAAAAGGGTTCACTATTAAAATTTGGTAAAAGTGAAATACTGAAAATGAATTTGTTCTTACATTATGTCTAAGAAACTCATAATATGGATTCTAAAATTATAAGGATTATATAAAGTTTAAAATTTAGTTAACACTATTCATAACCTCTTTTGAACAGCTTGTTTGGTAAGTCATGGTGCGATTGAACTTGGTGTTGCGTGTAGTGAAAGTTATTGAATTGTTTTGAAGAAATAACACACTATAAAATCTTGGGGTGTTACAATTACCCAACTCAATGCCCTTACCTAAAAAGTTACTTCTAATTAAGGAAGGACTTATTCCAGGACAATCCTTGAAGATGATGGTTTGAAGTGTATATGTATTGGTATTCAAGAATAATGTTATTGAGGTACTTTTATGGTATATTGGAATATCTATGTATTGGTCCATTGTGGTTTTCTATAAGAATATGACATCAGTAACCATGGAATGTGATTGAGATATTTTTGGAATGTAGATGATATGCGCATAATGAAGGGATAAGGAGAAAATTAAAAGTTTGATAATATTCATGAGCTCATGATTGATATAAGGACTAAGTGATTTCATGGTTTGAGTATATAGAATTTTGAGGATTTTGGTATGTGGAAAGTGTTAACTTTTAACTGCATTCATGTTTTCACTATGGTTCAATGGGTATTCATTTTTTAAGAGAATACATGATTAAGGCCTTCGAATGTTTGGAATGTGCCCAACAAGACATATCTTATGATATATGGGGATCAACGATGGTATTAAATCTCTGGTAATCATTTTCACTATATTATGAGAGTGGACTGCAGTATTATGGATAATCCAAAAGACTAGAATGGATTATGTTGGACATAAGTTAGTATTGTTTTACGATAGAAGTTTTTTTCGATATTATTGATGGGATGTTATAGTAATATAGTTTTAGAAAAAGGACAACCTCCAGGACGGGCGACAGCCCATCGCGTCGGACAAGGCCGTGGGAATTGAACCCACAACGGAAGTGCGACTAGCCTTTATCGCCTACCACTAGCCTAAAGGAAGTCCCTGGTTAGTATAAACTAGTTTATTTTATTAAGCGGTATGATATATGAAGTATAAGTTCATTTTTGGAACCATATATGATTAATCTAACCATAAGATGGACTTATAACTTTTTCTAACCTTTTGTTTGAAAGAGATGGAATGACCCATCATTCTATCACATGATCTGCTAACACATCACGAATAAAAAATTCAACTTCATTTCTTTATGATATGAAGTGGAAATTGTTCAATTCACGAACAACAGTGAGATTGTACCAAAATCATGTAAGTATTTCTTTTAATTCATCAACTTTAGGGAAATGATCTTAAAAACCCAAAATGTTGTCCTAGTGCTCTTATATCTGATGAACCAGATGGTACCCTGGATCATCACAAATTTATGGCTTTGTGATTGTTGGCTTTTTCATAGCCATGTTCTCTACCACTCTCCATCAGAACATGATGGTTAGATTTGTCTTCCATATCCATATTTTCACCTATGTGGAAACCCAGTGATTAGTTTATTTGGGTAACCGTTACGTTTCATACTTTTGTTTTTAAAGATTGGTGTTGGTATTCCTTTTTACGATGTGGGTTTCTATTAAAGAAACTTTCGAGTAGTAAACAATTTATAACCCCGACGAATTTTGAGGGCGAAATTCATTTTAAGGGGGGTATACTGTAACACCCCGAGATTTTATGAAAAATATTCTTTTTAATTTAATTAATGTCTTGTGTTATACGCTACACCAAAAGGAGCTTTCAAAACACACATCTCTGACCTGGCTTGAATTACACGCAATCGCGACCTTCCACGATAGCGTGTGTTGTACGCAACACCAAGTTTCGCTAAACAACGATATGCTATTAAAATATTATTAAAACTAATCGTTATGAATAGTAATAACCACTTTTTGAAATTTTGTAAATTTTATTTTTCAAAATGGACTTCATTTTTGGATTCAGAGTATCGAATTTAGCCTAAGGTGAAATTTTGGTACTTTTCGGATAACTTTCATATTCTGATGAATAGTGAAAATTACTAAATTTTAATTAAAAACAACTTTTTTAATAAAAATAATTAATAGTGATAAATTATTAATTTGAGTGGTTTTAAAGTATATTTATAATATATTTTTACAATTTAATACAATGTTGGTCATTGGATGTAATTTCACATTTAAACCAGTTATAAACAAGTGTCAATCTTTTGATAGTTATTATCTCTTAAAAACACGCCATTTGTTTTGACGACGGGAATTAATTTTTAAATTAGTTAATGTAACTGATATGTTTTGAATTTGGTAAAATAGACATCATTTTTTAGTCCATAATATCAAATATAGCTTCAGCCTAATTTTTGGTATTTTTCTGAAAACTTTCAATTTTTGATGAATAGTGAAACCACTAAGTGGTAGTTAAAAAAACTGAATTTTTCATAAAAATTAATTTTACCGCTTCTATGAGTGGAATTTCGAAAATCCGAGAGACACTGTTGATGTTAGTAAGTAAAATGTGGTTTAATGAGATGAAAATAATTTTTGGTGAATAGTAACTTTTTACTTTTTTTACCACGATTAAAAGTAAATAGGGTAATTAAGGGTAACAATGATATTATTATTACCCTAACACATGTCCTAATTCTATTGGATAAGTGTAATTCGACCAAAAACAACCTTATGAATACAATATGACCATTTAGGCCCACTTGGATTAGATTAGGACATTTATTATTAATTTATTTAAAGAAGGGTTAAAATAGTTAAAATCAATGTTTAATAAGTAAATCATTTTTAATATAGGGTTATATATAAGATAAATTCGACTATAAATATTAATTAGAAAGAAAAAAACATTTCCTACATAATGGTATTTTATTTGTAATTTTTATACATTAAATAATTTAATTTATTTATGACACAACGATGATGCAATAATTATCTTATTAAGGAAATATTGACATAATTGATGTTATAAATACCAAAATAAATATAATTTGAGACTTTTTATGAATTAAACTAATTTTCTAGGTTAATATGACATGTTAGTATTGATTTAATTAACTTTATTAGAACTTATCATTCTGTTATGATTTTCACAAAAATCAATTACTAAATAGTGTCAAAATTGACATAAAAGAGTTTTTAAAGCAAATATTATATTATTAATTGTTATTTTATTCCTAAAAATCTAAGGTTAAGTAAAATGACTTATATAAGGTTATATAGTTTAATAATAAACAACTTGGGGTTCGTTTGGCTTTTTATAGTAAGTTTATTAACCTTATAGTATAAGAACACAAGAAGACACGGAAAAAGTGAAATTCTTTTACTTAATTTAAATCTAATTGATAAGGTTAAAATAGGAACCTAAACTTGTCTAAATTCTATTGGATGAGAGGATTTCGACCCATACCCACCGTAGCCTCGAAATAAATAAATTTGGAGCTATTTAAAACCGAACTTGAATTTATAATAAAATAATATTTTTAGTTTTTCCAAAGGAGCCCCTCTCCTCCCTTATAAAAGGGCACCTCCTCCCTCTCTTCCTCACACAACTTTGAGCCTTCAAGATCGGCCAACCCCTGCCAAAGTCTCTTCTACACTTCCCTAAAAACATCCTAGAGGTACTGGTCTTCCTCAAAGACCAATTTTAGTGCCCTAAGAGGAGGTCTCAAAGAGGCGCTTTAAAGAAGAGGTAATTTCCGTTAACGATTCTTTCACCTTTATTTCTTCTTCCACTTCTTCTTCTTAGGTTGTTTCATTATGAAGTAATAACATAAGTATCACTCATATACTGATATGTTATTATAAGTATGAAACAACCCTATTTCACCATCTATCCATCCTACGGAAAATGAAATCACTGCGTGTGCGTACGTACAGAATACCATCTCCACACCGTGGTGAAATCTATTTTCCACCACCACCTTACTTGGATGGGTATAATGGTGTAAATAATAACTATATATTATTATTTTAAAGTGATATTGATTCTGAAATAGTATACATACACTCCAATACATTCCCACGATCATGAGAATGATATCATCGCTCATGCGTACGTACGGACTACCGTCTCCACGACGCGATGAGATTCATTCTCCATGTTAACCATTTAAGAATGATTATAAAGTATATATAAGCAATAATAATGAAATATATGACATTATAAAGCTACTGGATTTATGTATATATGTATGTCATCTACTTACTTCCATTCAAGACAATAAGGAAAGGAAAACAACGTTCATGCGTACGTACGGACTACCGTCTCCATGAACGGTGTGTTTCATTTCATTTATCTATCTATTATATATATATATACTGAATATATATGATATATAAATCATGTTTTATATTCTGGATGTAATTAAATCATGATATAAGTAATAATAATGTCAAGAACAACAAGTCCAAACACCTACGATAAATGAAACGATTTTACCCAAAACGCTACTTTAACATGAATTTACAAAAGAACGGGTAATATAAAGTCATAAGTGAACCATATATGATATAATAACAATGAATATGATTCTATAATAAGTCAATGACATTATTTAAATCATTATACAGGAGGTTCGGACACTTACGAAGCAAATCAGACCTAAGGTAAGGGAAATATCACAATCTCATTTTTATCCGAGATTGTTTATACTTTGGTATTTACTGGGGTGTATTTTATCATCCACATCCATGTTTCCTCAATATGTAATATTATTTCCATCCAACTACAATTGTTTAAAAACAATTTTACCCTTTTTTGAGTTTTTAGTAAAAGATATGAAAAGAATCTTTTGTCGTTTTTCTTATGAGGTACTTTTTGACTTTTCCGACAAAAGTACGAGAAGAATGTTTTTTAACTTATATGGCATGAACGGATTTTTAAAACATTATTTCCAAGAAGCTTCCTTTACAAGTTTTCAAGTTTATTTTTAATCAACTTCTTTTAGTTTAGAATTGTATGACATGTTAAGAAAGGAAAAGTATTTTTGAAGTAGAAATGATCTTTTCCTCAGGAATGGAGTTCAAGTGTTTTATGAAAATTATTTTCCATCTAAGATAATAAAGGGTTCTGTTTTTATCCCTATTATTACATTGATTTTATTATGTTATGATGGAATTATTTTTATGAATTCCTCTATCTTATATGAATTGTTTTATGATGTCACGATGATTAAGATTCCCATTTTTTTATTACATGGGTTATGCTATGATGTATGGTTTATGATTTTGTGGCACACATAAGAATGGTATCATTATGAGATGGGTGGGGCCTATATCTCCCTCCAATGAATTGGGTAAAGATTGTATATCTCATGAGATATACATGGATGGAATGGTAGGTTATACCAGTTCAGTGAAACAGGACTGAAATGAGGGTGACTCGGTTTAGAAATGGACTTTGTCCACTAAGATAGTCTTGGCAATGAGTCTTGACTAATAAGATATGATTCTCTATGATTATGTGTGTATGCCACAAAGTTTCATGTTTTAATTTATGATTATTGAGATTTCATTTCACTACTATGATTTATCCCATGTTATGAAATTAAGCTCTCTTTTGCAGGTTATGATTTCCAAAATGTTATGTTCTTATGAAAATGATGTGATTGATATTTCTTTTGTTTACCCTTACTGAGCTTTTGAGCTCACCCTTTTATGTTTTCTTTTCCCCAGGATATAAAGAAAGGTTTTAGGTAAAAAAAAGGAAGATATTTTTGGGAGATTTTGAAGATCTTTCACCACGATTAGAAGATTATATTCTGAGTTTCCAAAGACACTAAACTATTACGATCCTTGTGTGTGTGTTTTTGTTATGTACTAAGTATTCCGCAAAAGTAATGTAATGTCCATGTACATCAAGCTTCGGGTCTCTACAATAAAGGATCTGATTCTCTGATTATAAAATATCCTTCAACCTTATCCATGATTTTAACACCCCAAGCATCCACGATACGCTTCTCTTTGAATAATACAGTAACATGTGTTGTACGAAACTTCAAGTTCTAACACACACCACAACCAATCATACAAGCCGTTATGAATAGTAATAACCAATTTTTGAAATTTTATAAATTTTATCTTTCAAAATGCACTTCATTTTTGGATTCGGATTATCGAAATTATCCTAGGGTGAAATTTTGGTTTTTTTTTCTGAAAACATTCAATTTTTGATGAATAGTGAAAAAACACTGAGTTATAGTTTAAAACCGAATTTTTATTTAAATAATTAATTATTTTATTTAAATTTAATTTAGGTCAAAATAGATACATAATACCTATATAAGTTCAATTTAATTCATTGGAGTTAGTTTAGAATAATTTTATATATATAAAACTTTTATTGAACTTTTCACCGTCTTTTACCCACATCCAAGGAGAATGTGGAAATTCACATATAACTTAATTTTACGACTTCTATGAGTGGAATTTTGAAAATCTGCGAGACATGGTAAATATAAAAGAGTAAAATGTGGATCAATGAGATGAAAATAATTTTTTGTGAATAATAACTTTTTACTTTTATTTACCATGGTTAAAAGTAAATAGGGAAATTAAGGGTAAAAATGATATTAATATTACCATAACACATGTCCTAATTTTATTGGACAAGTGTATCTCTAAAAAAAACAAACATAGGAATAAAATATTAACATTTAGGTCCACTTGTATTAGATTAGGACATAAATTATTACTTGATTCAAAGAATTATTAAAAGAGTTAAAATCAAAGTTTAATTACTAAAATATTTTTTATATAATGTTATACATAAGATAAATTCGATTATAAATATTCATTATAAATCTAAAAGGATTTCCAACATAATGGTATTTTATTTATAATTTTTAGACATTAAACAAGTTAATTTAGTTATTACACAATGGTGATTCATTAATTACCTAATAAATGAAATATTAAAATAATTGATATTATAAATATCCAAATAAATGTAATTTTAGACTATTTATGAGTTCCACTAATTTTATAGGTTAATAGGACATGTTGATATTGATTTAGTTATGTTTTCTCGATGTAGTCATGCTGTTATGATTTTCACAAAAATCAAATACCAAATAGTGTCAAAATTGACATAAAAGAGTTTTTAAAACAAATATTATATTATTAATTGATATTCTATTCCTAAAAATCTAGGGTTCAGCCAAAGGACTTATATAATTATAGGTGTATCATTAATGGACCACATGGGGGTATCTTGTATGTATATAGTATGTTTATTAACTATATAATATAAAAATACAAAGTGACATGGTTAATGTCAATCTAGTTAACTAAGAGTTAAAACTAAATGATAAGGTTAAAATAATGACCCAAACCTATCTAAAATCTATTAGTTTATAGGCTTTTGACCCATCCCCACACTAGACTTTGAATAATCCACTTTGAAGCAATTTGAAAACGAATATGAATTTATTATAAATTCATACTTTAAGTTTTTCCTAAAGAGACCCTCCTCCCCCTTATAAAAGGACACCACTTCTAACCAATTCATCACACCATCAAATCCTTTTGGTTCAGCCAAAACCTACCCAAATATTCTCTCAACATCCCTCACTTCTACCTAGAGGCTTTAATTTAGTCAGAAAACCAACCTAAGGAGCCCTTTTGATCAAATCAAAAGGAAGAACCCGGAGAAGAGGTAATGTTTTTCACCACCCTCTTTCAAGTTCCTTTCTTCTTCAACTTCTTCATTATTTGTTATTCCCATTATAAAATAATAACTCTAGTATCTTCAATATACTGTGATTTCATTATATATATGGTACAACAATATTCAGTATTCTACCCATCCATTGAATGACATGTCAGCATATGTGCGTTCGTACGACTTACCGTCTCCACGTCGTGGTGTAATTATTATTCAAAACATTATTATTTATATGGGAATAATCATAATGTGAAATTCATGAAAATAATAAATATAACATTATAATTATTATTTATATATTATATCCCATACAATTATATATTATTTTAATATCAAAATAATGATATTGTCGCTCGTGCGTACGTACGGACTACCGTCTCCACAAACGCGATGAGATTCATTCCCCATCGTATCCATTCAAGTATAATTATCATTTGATGATAAAAATAATGTTTATAGACTTGATATCATTCTGGATATGAATAATATACATCCCATCCATAACAAATATGGCTTACATAACAAAGAATACAAAGAAAGACGAATCCGTTAACACCTGAAATGATGATAATACTAAGATATTATTAACAAATAAATGTTAAAAGATCATATATGATATCATATTAATGCATATGATTCTTGTAAAATTTAGTAACAATTATTTCACCATTATAAAGTAGGTTAATCTACCATAAACCAAGGAAAATTACAAGGTAAGGGGTTTTCATCTCAGTCCTTATTCCTGTGAGATTCATACCATATTGCCACTATTACCTTTTGTGTGGTGTATGTACTGCCCATAATTTTATTATTTGTGTAATACACTTTAATTTAGGTGTATCTAAATATTCATTGTATGATAATTCTTTCATGGGGTTTATTTTTCATAATTTACCAAATTGGTAATGGTTTATTTCACAATATCTTCATTATCCGAGGCTGTTTATACGTAATTATCTACTAGGACCTCTTTATAATCCACATCCACGTTTCTTAAAAATGTATTTCAAACCATTCTTAATATTTTATAGAGTATGGGTTAATTTAATTTATATAATTTTTTGACTTTTTATAAGATTTTTATAATGGAATCTTTCCTCTGTTTTTCAAACAAGGTCCTTTTTAACCTTTTCGACAAAATTAATGTAAGAATGTATTTATTTAACTTATACGGCGGGTGCGGAAATTTTATACTATTAAAAACTCATTAAAGATTCCCTTAAAATCTTATAAGAATATTTTCAAAGTAAATTTTTTATTTTATAATTATGTGACTCTTAAATTATTTCAAAATAGAAGGAGATATTTCTCTAAAAAGAGTTTTGATTTAATCTATGTCAACATCCTTTGATGGATTTTAAGTTTATTTGGATTTGATTTATTATGAAACAAAAATTTGATATTGTATTGAAGGTTTTGTGATATGTTTGATAGTGGATGTACTATTTTTATACCATTCATGATTATGGTTAAAGTATTGAAATTTCGTATCCTAGTTTTAATACGAATGTTTATGATATGTTTAAACCTTTTCATATGAGGAATGTATTGGACTTAGTAAGTGATGGGTGGAGCCCGCTATAGCTCCTCGATGCATCAGCAGGTTTCATGAGACAACTAGACGTGGAATTGGCCGACACCCTTTCCCAATTTGATTTATGGTTTTCGCCGAGGCCTTAATCATTTTTAGAGGCCTTGGGAGAGGCCTTGAAAAAATGTTTCAGAATGTCTGGCATTATACATTCCCTCATTATGGAAATAATATTGATGGTTCATGTGGTCATTCGACTAGTAGAATACCCATGATTATGTTTTATTATGGAATTATTTACTCATCTCATATTCTTGCCATAAAAGTATTCATGTTTATTATTGGTAAAGGCATGTGGTTTCAATTATATATCATGATTAATATTTATGCCATTTTCCGCTATATTACTTACCCTTACTGAGCGTTGGAGCTCACCCCATTCTTATGTTCCGTTTTAGTAGGATATGAAGAAGTCAGTTATGAGTAACCTTCAGGCATAATCTAGGAGTCTTGGATATTCCTAATGAAATATATTTGTGTTGTATTTGTCTTTAAGCTGTAAAGTTGAACATATGTATGAATCTTGTTTCCAATAATACTAAACTGATCTGTCTTTCGAGACATGATTTCCTCATGATCATGACAATGTTATGTAATAAGGCACCGACTTTGGGTAACTAGGGTCAGGGCGTTATAGTTGGTATCAGAGGAAGTTTAGTACAAACCTTGGACACTAGATTTAGAAAAACTCTGATTAGAGCACATAGACCTAAGATGGACTTTGAGGATTAGTATTGAAGAACTTCCTAGAATTTTGGTATTGTAGAAATTTTGTGAGTTTTCTGAGCAATACATCCCTGTCTGGATACGAGCAGGTAGAGGTGGCTCTCGCACAGATGTACCTAGGGGTAAAACCTGAAAAAACGCTTTGAGCTAGACTCGAACGGGAACTAGTGCATGACAACAGGCCTTGCTGCACTCTTGGTTACAAAACTCCCAGGGGATACGCTTAGGATAATTTTCATATTCATTACAAACCATAATTAATGGTTTATGAGTATATAATTCCTCAAAGAAAACATTTTTATGATTATGGATTATATCTATAAATAGTTCAATTTATATTAAGTGTTTTACAAGTATGGAATTATGAATTTTGATTCATAAACTTATTTAGTTTCTTCCATTGTTTAGAAATGGAACCTAATGGAAGATATGGAAACTATATCAATGTACACACTCCATGTAGGGATTTCCCTCTTGATCAAGATAATTATAGTGGTTCTGGTAATGCAACTGGTGGTAATCAGCTAATCACCATACTAGGACAACTCACTCAGGTTATGAATAATAACCTTACCCGTATGTGTCACCCTGATCCATAGCGTGGGGGATCAATGTTAGATCGCTTCATGAGGAAAAAACCACCAACATTCAATGGGAGTACAAATCCATTAGTGGCTGAGCAATGGATAAACTCTTTATAGAAAATATTACAAGCTTTAGGGAGTAGCTAAAGGGAAAAAGTTGTCATGACATTTTACCGCCTCACTGGAGATGCTGATCAATGGTGGTCATTGATTCAAAACACGAAGGAAGATGATGAAGAATAAAATATTGAATGTAGGGAGTTCAAAGATATGTTTTTAGAAAAATACTTTCCTCGTGACCATCGAGCAGATATGGAAAGGAAATTTTTGTGTCTGAGACAAAAGGAGGATGAGAATGTCACAAAGTATGTGGCTAACTTTACTAGGTTAGCAAGGTATGCTGCAGTTTATATACATAACCCATGAAGTAAGATTGATGGTTTCTTTGATGGGTTTAAACTGTTTCTCCATCGAGCATTGGTATCACAATCTTTGTTGTCATACGAAGATATTGTCTCATGTGCTATCAAGATAGAAAAATAATTCTCTAAGTCTTATGAATTTAAATCAAAGAAAGAGAAGAAGAGATTTTATGAACACTCTAGGAAAGGAAATAAGGAAACATGGAAGAAGGGAAGAATTGAACTTCCACCTTGTGATAATTGCGGAAGGAAGCACCCTGGTGCCTGTCTAAAAGGAAAAGGAGTATGCTACAAGTGTGGATAGAAAGGCCATCTAGCTGGTGATTGTAAAGTAAAGAAAGACGCTACCAATGTTCAATGCTATAATTTCAGGGAGATGGGACATTATGCAAATGAATTTCCTAAGCGTCAGGGGAACTTACCTCAGAAAAGGACAAGGGATCAAGGTCAAGCTTATGATATTACTACTTCTGAGGTAGAAGCTCCAAAAGATGTGGTGGCAGGTAATTTAATGGTTTCCTCAAGTTTAAAAAATGCATTATTTTATTCTGGATCATCGCATTGTTTCATATCTTCCTAGTTTTCTATGAAGATTAGATATTTACAATTTTATTTTACAAGGGATTTGCCAGTTAAAACTCCTAAGGGAAGTATCATTGCAACAATGTTTTGTGAATCAGTCCCCATTAGAGCACATAAATGTTCTCTATCTATGGATCTCATCAGCATACCTATGATTGAATTTGATATAATCCACGGTATGGATTGGATTTCGGACCATGATGAAAAAATTTATCATAAGAATAAGGAGGTTAATATTTTTTATGGTGATGATAAGGAACACCTTATCGTTAGAGTGGAATCGTCACCCCCTAATTCTTACCTAGATCCACCCCCAGTAGCTCAACTAAATTCAATTATCGGGAAGGAAGAGAATGAAATAACTGTGGGTGAGGAAAGGAATGTTCAAATAGGGGATGTACCTATTGTGAGAGAATATGTTGATGTGTTTATAGAATATTTACCTGGACATCCTCTAGACTGATAAATTGAGTTTTCCATTGATTTAATTCCTTGTTCAAGGCCTATATCGAAGACCCCTTATAGAATGACCACTGTGGAATTAGTTTAACTAAAGAAACAACTAGATGAATTGAGTAATAAGGGATTTATTCACCCTAGTGTTTCTCCATGGGGAGCCCCTATCCTTTTTGTTAAGAAGAAATATGGATCTATGAGGTTATGTATCGACTATAGGGAGATCAATGCTATAACAATAAAGAACAAGTATCCCCTACCTCGCATTGATTATTTATTTGAACAACTGCATGGAACTCAATACTTTTCAAAGATTGACATTCTATAAGGATTTAATCAGTTTTGTGTGAAGAAGGAATATATTCCGAAGACAACATTTTCAACCTGGTACGGGCATTACGAGTTTAAAATAATGCCTTTTGGATTGATTAATGCACCCTCTATATTCATGGATCTAATGAATAGAGTTTTCAAGGAATATCTCGATGAATTTGTGGTGGTATTTATTGATGGTATCTTGGTATACTCTAAAATCTATGTGGATCATGAAAATAACTAGCGCTTTATCCCGAAGGCTCTGAGAATACATGAATTATATGGAAATTTTAGAATTTGTGAATTCTGGCTTCAGGAGATTTCTTTTCTGGGACATATTGTCTCTAAATATGGAATCATTGTTGATCCTTCTAAGACCAAGGCAATAAAATAATGTCCTTCACCGACAAGTATAACTAAGGTACGCAGTTTTATTGGTTTAGCAGGTTATTATTGACGTTTCATCCAGAATTTTTGCCTGGTTGGCTAACCCATTAACAAAGCTCACACGTAAAGAGGTTAAATTTGTTTGTACAAAAGAGTGTGAAGATTGTTTCGATGAATTGAAGAGAAGATTAGTAAATACTCCTATATTGACTCTACCATCAGGGAATGATGAGTTTTTTATTTATAGTGATGCATCAAAGAAAGGACTTGGTTGTTTCCTTATGCAGAATGATGGGGTTATTTCCTATGCATCATGAGAGTTGAAAATTCACGATAAAAACTATCCTACTCATGATCTCAAGTAAGCAGCTGTGATATTTTCTTTGAAGATATGGAGACACTACCTGTATGGTGAAAAATATGAGATTTATACTGATCACAAGAGTTTGAAGTATATTTTCTCGCAAAAAGAACTCAACATGAGGCAAAGGAGATGGCTTGAATTACTCAAGTTTTATGATTACATGATACACTACCACCTGGGGAAGACAAATAAGGTGGCAGATGCTTTGAGCAGAAAAGATCATGGAGTTTTGAACAATATGGGAATTGAAAGGGATCCAATTTTCTTGGATCTAGTGAAGATGGACATGGGAATAACCATTGAAGGTGAAACATCAATACTTTTTCAAATGGTTGTTGAGCCATCTCTACAAGAAAGGATAAAGAGTTCTCAGACCAGTAATGAAGATTATCAAAAGAAGATTAAAGATGTGAATGATTGGAGATTGAGTGAATTTGTGTATGAAGATGGAATTTTAAAATTTGAGAAGAGACTTTGTGTTCCTGATATACCTGATCTAAAAATGGAATTGTTAGATTATGCTCATAGCTCCAATTTCTCTATACACCCTGGGTGTACGAAAATGTATAGAGATTTTAAGGAAAACTTTTGGTGGGACAACATGAAGAGGGAGATTTAGGATTTTGTGTCAAGATGTATGGTTTGTTAACAAATGAAAGCTAGAAGGCAACATCCTGGAGGATCCATGAAACCTCTTCCCATACCTGAGTGGAAATGGGACAATATCACGATGGAATTTGTCATGGGACTACCAAAGACTCATAGAAGGAATGATACAATATGGGTTATTGTTGATCGTCTTACAAAGTCAACACATTTTCTTGCTATAAGAGAAGAGTTACCACTGGAACGTCTAGAAAGACTATATATTAATGATGTTATGAGACTTAATGGAGCACCCCTATCTATTGTTTCTGATCATGATACCTGTTTTACTTCAAGATTATTGAAGAGTCTTCAGAAGGCCTTGGATACTGAAATTTTTTTGAGCACTGCCTACCACCCTCAAACAGATGGACAATCAGAACAAACTATTCAAACCTTAGAAGACATGTTGAGATCATGATCACTAGACTTTCAGGGTATGTGGGATGAATATTTACCTCTGTTAGAATTTTCCTATGACAATAGCTTCCATTCGAGAATTCAGATGGAACCATATAAAGCATTCTACGGAAAGAGATGCCGCACACCAACCTGTTGGGATGACGTTGCTGAAAGAAAACTTGTAGGCCCAGAACTGGTTGAGGAAACAATGGAAAAGGTAAAGGTAATCCAGAACCACATCAATGTATCTCAAAGTAGGTAGAAGAAAAATGCCGATAACCGAAGGATGGATTTGGAATTTTAGGTAAGAGATCATGTTTTCTTAGAGGTATCTCTATGGGAGTTATATGTTTCGGTTAAAAGGGTAAATTGATTCCCAGGTACATCGGACCTTTTGAAATTCTAGAATGAATTGGGGCTGTAGCTTACCGTTTGGAAATTCCGCCAAGTCTCTCCAAAGTTCACGATGTGTTCCACGTATCACTATTGAGGAAATACATGCCTGTCCCAACGCATGTACTCACCTACGAGGAATTAGAACTGGAACCCGATCTATCTTATTGTGAAGATCCCATCAGGATTCTTGATACAAGAGAATAAGTGCTGAGAAACCGGACGACTCATCTGGTAAACGTTGTGTGGAAAAACCATAAGATGGAAGAGGCAACATGGGAACCTGAGGAACTTATGATGAAGAACCACCCGAGTCATTTCATGTGGTAGTATTCTAGAAATTTCAAGGACAAAATTATTTGAAGGAGGGGAGAATGTAACACCCCATGCTTCCATGGTATACTTCTCTTTGAATAATACAGTAGTGTGTGTTGTACGCAACTTCGAGTTCTAACACAAACCACAACTAATCAAACTAGCTGTTATGAATTGTAATATACACTTTTTGAAATTTTATATATTTTATCATTCAAAATGGACTTCATTTTTGTATTCGGAATATCAAAATTATCCTAGGGTGAAATTTTGGTATTTTTCGGAAAACATTCAATTTTTGATGAATAGTGAAGAAACACTGAGTTATAGTTTAAAACTGAATTTTTATTTAAATAATTTTTTATTTTATTTAAATTTAATTTAGGTAAAAATAGATACATAATACCTATATAAGTTCAATATAATTCATTTTATTTAGTTTAGAATAATTTTAGATATACAAAAATTTTATTGAACTTTTCACCGTCTTTTACTCACCTCCTAGGAGAATTTGGAAATTCACATATAACTTAATTTTACCGCTTCTATGAGTGGAATTTAAAAAATAAGAGAGACATGGTTAATATCAAGGAGTAAAATGTTGTTCAATGAGTTGAAAATAATTTTTTGTGAATAGTAACTTTTTACTTTTATTTACCATAGTTAAAAGTAAATAGGGAAATTAAGGGTAAAAATAATATTAATATTACCCTAACACATGTCCTAATTCAATTGGACAAGTGTATCTCAACAAAAACAACCTTATGAATAAAATATTATCATTTAGGTCCACTTGTATTAGATTAGGACATTAATTATTATTTAATTCAAAGAATAGTTAAAAGAGTTAAAATCAATGTTTAATTACTAAAACATTTTTAATATAGGGTTATACATAAGATAAATTCGATTATAAATATTCATTAGAAAAATATAAATATTTCCTACATAATGGTATTTTATTAATAATTTTTAGACATTAAATAATTTAATTTATTTATGAAACAATGGTGATGTATTAATTACCTAATTAATGAAATTTTAAAATAATTGATATTATAAATATCTAAATAAATGTAATTTGAGACTTTTTATGAATTAAAATAATTTTATAGGTTAATATAACATGTTAGTATTGATTTGACAATGTTTTTGCGAAGTAGTCATGCTGTTATGATTTTCAAAAAAATCAAATACCAAATAGTGTCAAAATTGACATAAAAGAGTTTTTAAAACAAATATTATATTGTTAATTTATATTCTATTCCTAAAAATCTAAGGTTAGGACTAAGGACTTATATCATGATAGGTGTATCATTAATGGACCATTTTGGGGTCTCTTGGATGTATATTGTATGTTTACTAACTATATATTATAAAAATACAATGTGACATGGTTAATGTCAATCTAATTATCTAAGAGTTAAAACTAAAAGATAATGTTAATATAATGACCCAAACCGTCTAAAATATATTGGTTGAAAGTATTTAGACCCATACCCACCTTATACTTTTAATAATCTTATTTGGAGCCATTAGTAACCGAATATTAATTTATTATAAATTAATACTTTATGTTTTTTCCTAAAGAGACCCTCCTCCCCCTTATAAAAGGACACCACTTCTAACCAATTCTTCACACCTTCAAAGCCTCTTGGTTCGGCCAAACCCAAACCAAATATTCTCTCAAATTACCTCACTTAGACCTATAGGCCTTCCATTAGTAATAAATCCAACCTAGGGAGCCCTTTTGATCAAATGAAAAGGAAGAACCTGAAGAAGAGGTAATGTTTTTCACCACCCTCTTTCAAGTTCCTTTCTTCTTCAACTTCTTATTTCTTTGTTATTACCATTATAAAATAATAAATCTAGTATCTTCTATATAATATGATGTTATTATAAATATGGTACAACAATATTTAGTATTCTATCCATCCTTTGAATGACATGTCACCATACGTGCGTACGTACGACTTACCGTCTCCACGTCGTGGTGTAATTGTTATTCAATACATTATTATTTGGATGGGTATAATAATAATGTGTAATTCATGTACATAATAAATATAACATGATAAGGATTCTGTATATAAGATATATCATCCAATTATATATTATTTTAATATCGAAATAATGATATTATTACTCGTGCGTACGTACGGACTACCGTCTCCACGAACGCGATGAGATTCATTCCCCATCGTATCCATTCAAGTATAATTCTCTTCTGATGATAAAAATAATGTTTAAGGACTTGATATAATTCTGGACATGAATAATATACATCCCATACATATCAAATATGGCTCACATAACAAATAATACAAAGAAAGACGAATCCGTTTACACCCGAAATGATGATAATACTAAAATATTATTAACAAATCAATGTTAAAAGATCATATATGATATCATATTAATGTATATGATTCTTGTATATTTTAGTAAAAATTATTTCACCATTATACATGAGGTTAATCTACCATCAACCAAGAAAATTTACAAGGTAAGGGTTTTTCATCTCACTCTTTATTCCCGTGAGATTCGTACCATATTGCCACTATTACCTTTTGTGTGGTGTATGTACTGCCCATAATTGTATTGTTTGTGTAATAAACATTAATTTAGGTGTATCTACATATTAATTGTATGATACCTCTTTTATGGGGTTTATGTTTCATAAGTTACCAAATTGGTAAGGTTTTATTTCACAATCTCTTCATTATCCGAGTTTGTTTATATGTAATTATCTACTGGGACCTCTTTATTATCCACATCCATGTTTCTTAAAAATGTATTTCAAAACATTCTTACTATTTTATAGACTATGGGTTAATGTCATTTATACCATTTTTTATTTTTTATAAGATTTTTATAAAGTAATCTTTCCGTCATTTTCCAAACAAGGTCCTTTTTATCCTTTTCAACAAAATTAAGGCAAGAATGTCTTTGTTTAACTTTTACGGTGGGTGCGGCTATTTTCTACCATTATAAACTCGTCAAAGCTTCCCTTAAAATCTTATAAGAATATTTTAAAATTAAATGTTTTATTTTATAATTATGTGACTCTTAAATTATTTCAAAATAGAAGGAGATATTTCTCTAAAAAGAGTTTTGATTTCATCTATGTCAACATCCTTTGATGGATTTTAAGGTTATTTGGAGTTGATTTATTATGATACAAAACATCCATATTGTATTGAAGGTTTTGTGATATGTTTTACTATGTATGTGATATTTTTATACCATTCATGATTATGGTTAAATTATTGACATTTCGTATGCTAGTTTTAATACAAATGTTTATGATATGTTTAAACCTTTTCATATAAGGAATGTATTGGAATTAGTATGTGACGGGTGGAGCCCGCTATAGCTCTTCGATGCATTGGTAGGTCTCATGAGACAACTAGATGTGGAATTTGCCAAGGCCCTTTCCCAATTTGATTTATGGTTTTGGACGAGACCTTAATCATTTTTAGACATCTTGGCCGAGGCCTTGACAAAATATTTCAGAATGTCCGGCATTATACATTCCCTCATTATGGAAAAAATATTGATGGTTCATGTGGTCATTCGACTAGTAGAATACCCATGATTATGTTTTATTATGGCATTATTTACTCAGCTCATATTATTTTCATAAATGTATTCTTGTTTTTTATTGGTAAAGCCATGTGGTTTCAATTATTTACCATGATTAATATTTATGCCATTTTCCGCAGTATTACTTACCCTTACTGAGCGTTTGAGCTCACCCCTTTCATATGTTTCATTTTCCCAGGATATGAAGAAGTTAGTTATGAGTGACCTGTAGGCATAATCTAGGAGGCTTGGATGTTCCTAATGAAATATATTTGTGTTATATTTGTCCTCAAGCTGTAAAGTTGAACATATGTATGAATCTTGTTTCCAATAATACTAAAATGATCGGTCATTCGAGACATTATTTCCTCATGATCATGCCAATGTTATGTAATAATGCACTGACTCTGGGTAACTAAGGTCGGGGCATTACAATGATGGGAATTGTGAGGGATTTAATCTTCTTGTACATATAAAGGATATATGTGGAAATCATAAAATTATCATTATCCTAACACGACAAAATAAAATTTCAAACATCTATTCTTGGGAGGATCAAGGAGGCCTTGAAAGATGATGAGTTCTTACAGAATAAGTTAATGATTATTATGATGTTCATATTTTATAAATATGGTGTTAAGAGTTTTGGAACCCAAACATGTGTTCCAAAAAAACAAGAACTGAAGAGAGAACTTCTAGATGATGCATATAACTCATCATTATCTATGTATACTTTAAGAAATAATATGTATATGGATTTGAAGAAAAACTTTTGGGGGGATAAAATAATGTGGGATATTCTAGAGTTTTTATCTATATTCATAGTATGCCAAAAATTAAAGGTAGAATGAAAATGTCTTAGTGTATGATATGACCATTACCCATACACATATGGAAATGGGAAAACATTACCATGTATTTCTCCACTAGACTCCCTAGGACACCTAAAGGCAATAAATTCATCCAGGTGGTAGTTGATAACCTTACCAAGTTAGTTAATTTCATTGATGAAATGGAAGAATTATATCTGGAAAAATTGACCATTAAATACTTAAGGGATTCATTAGAACTGCATAAATTTCCACTCTATTGTATCTGATCATGTCTCAAGTTTTTCCTAAAGGTTATGTAAATTCCTTTAGAAAGAATTGGATATTGAACTGAGGTTAAACACTAGTTATTACACTCAAATGGATTTTTAGCCTTAATGTACCATTTGAACTCTAGGGGACATGTTGAGATATTTTTCAATAGAATTCCATGGTTTTTGGGCTGAACACATTCCACTAGTGGGCTTCTCATATACCAATATTATCAATTATAGCAATAAAATGGATTCTTACAAGGCTTATTATGGGAGGATGTGTTTGAATCTGACATGATGGGATGATTTCTGAGTGAGGAAGAAGATGGGACCTATTCACGACCATGAGATGAAAAAGAAGGTTCAAACCATCAAGCGTCATATTAAATCGATGAAATATGATAGAAAATCTTAGTAGATAATCATCAATGACACCTGAATTTTATGGTTGGGGATATATTGTTCCATAATATATCTTTATAGAATAATGTAAAAAAATTTATAATAATGGAAGGCTTATTCGATGAAACATCAACCCCATTGAGATCCTATTTCCCATCGGAGCGATCACCTATCAACTGGAACTCTCACATAACCTGTCTCAAGTACATGATATGTTCTGTGAACCCCTCTTAAGAATGTACATACCATAACCCTCACATTTACATAATCTAGATGTGGTACCATTAGAGGATTATCATCTATATGAGGAGAAGTTGGGGAATATCATACACCATAGATGCAAAGTTCAGCAAAAAAAGATAACTCACCATGTCACTGTATGGTAGGGGAACCACTAGTCTATGGAAGTGACATGGGAACAAGAAGAAGTGATGAAAAAGAAGTACATTCATCTATTTAATTGTAGGAAATGATAAAATTGGGGGATAAATTTATAAAGTGGGAAATTTAATGACCTTACCTTTTATAAATTAAGTTACATTTTTGATTAAATAAAATACTCTATTATGTATTATAGTTATAGAAAATGCATGCACTACATCAGTTATTTTACGAAGTAATAAGTTATATCCTCTAAAATAAAAAATTACATTAATTATCATAACCATGGATTATATTGTTTTTGAATAATTCTCAAATTATTATTATATATTAAGGGTTTTGATAAAGTCTAATTGATATAGAAAAAATAAGTGCTGACCTCGTACAGTAGGATAATACCCTATGAAACCCATTTATTTGATATTACATTCGAAAGTTCATCACTACTATTTGTCTTGAAAAAACCCAATGATAAAATTAAACCCACTACATCAGGAAAAAACCCATGTACGAGACATCTTCAATCTCATCCAGATCATGTCTCAAACCATATATGCCAAACAACCCTATGAAAACGTCACTATCACACACCTTACACTAAGGGAAGTTTCCGGGTTGATGATGGGATATGTATCTCCACCCTAGTGGTTTTAATTTTTTTTTTAATTTTATAAAATAATGAATATATTTATCCTTTTATTATTAATTTATAATTATTAAATAATTAGTTTGAAAAAAAAGATTTGGATGTGTTGAAATAAAAATTGTATTTTTGGGAAATATATTATTCAATTAAAAAACAATTTTTTATGAATTTATGATTTTTTAAAATTATTTATATTATAAAAAAATATTATAACTAATTAATATTTATTACATTAAAATTATAATATAAATTTATGATGTCAAAAATATTTTTTATACGGTTTTAAAAACTATTATTCTCAAAAAACAATATTTTTCTATCAATGATGAATTTTTATTTAAAATTGTATATAATAATAATTAATAGTTTTATTGATAAAAAAATTATATTTTTTTTATTCTACACTTCAAAATTACCGAAAATATATTTTTTATAATATTCATAGGCAATTGAATTTTTAGGTCAAAATTATATACTGTGTAATTATAATTTATGTATTATGACATTATAATGACCCAAAATTAATCAAATATATTCCATTAAAGGTATCCAAGAGAAAATATATATTTCTCCACTAGGATAATGTATTGTTATGTTATTTTATTATTTTAATAAATAACTAATTAATCCTCCAAAACCAATGGTATATTTTAAAGTTTTGTAATAATTTATTTGAAAACATGACTCACTTCAACATCATCAATGGTATTATTTTAAGGATAAAAGTACTTAAACTTATAAAATAATTAAATAAACTCAACTTTGGAAGAAAATATTTGAAAAAACCATGTATGGTTTATGTTTTTGATTATATTTCTTATAGATTTCAAACCCAAATTTCAGAATTTAATAATGAATTCTCAAATATGTTTCTATAAAAACCCACCATAACTCCTATTTATCTTCATTGAAAACTCTTGGGAACATAATTATTCTAACCTTCCCTCTCTAGATACCTATAAAGGGTCCCATATGCTCTTAAGAATCCCCAATATTTTATATGTTCTGTTTCATGGTAATGGATCATCTCCTCTTATTTATTAATTAAAATACTTTAAATTATACCTTTTCTCTTCCAATTCATTAGGTTGTAATAAGAATTTATATATCCCTTTGATTTTTATTATTATTTACAAGTGATTAGAGACTCATTTCATTCCCATTAATACCTTTCATTAAACATTAAGTACCATCATTATGTTGTTGAAATTTCTGAGAGATTTTTCATGCCAAACAATTATGTAGTAAATACCCATGAAAATTTATACTCAAGGGTATTCAAATATATGTAAATATATATAATTGATTGGGTAATTCTATGGAAATAACCCCTAATCCTTAATATTTATATTAAATGTGATAAAATACTTCCTTATGTTGAATGATCTAGGTAGAACATATGAGAATGAACATATTATAAAGGGTGTTCCCAGATAGAACCCTAATGAATTTTGTAATGTTTTAGTCTCATGATACATCATGTGTGGGATTAGGTAGTAAAACGAATCCATTATAGTGATCTATCCACCATGTGACGTTTTCTTTCTAGTTATCCTTGACTTATGTTGATGACATGATTTGTGTTGTTACAACATTACCATTTTCATTCATTCTATCATGTTACATCATGCCTCATGGATCATGATTAGGAATCCCACACACCTTTGAATTACATTGATATTCTTATTGGGATACATGTACTGATTTAACATATTTTGTTATTTTTTATTCCCTTAACATGCTTTATTTCTCACCCTTTTATTATGGACATCCCTAGGTTGTCTTGTGCCGTTTTAAAGGATCAATGGAATTTTAAGACCATGTTAATGATGTTTACAATAATTTGATTGTATCCATGTGTGATGTTTATTTGATATGTACCTAATATCCCGAAGACTCCTGGATATATGATATTCTAGGGTTTTTAATGTGTAACTTCATTTATTAATTTATAAAATAATGTGTATTAAAGATATGAGTTGTCATAGTTTACATAAATGGGTTACCATTTTACTTGTCTACCCTATTAGGAACATGAATTCCCAGACCAACTAACTGAGAACCCATTCACTCATGTCCATAATCTAGAGTGGAATTCTTCCTCAGATACCTTCGCAATATCATTCCTAGTTTATCACCACTGATTCTTCACCCAATTCACCTGACTAGGTAACAAATTTCTCAGTCTATGTTATCAGAAGACCACATTCCTAGTTCACTTATCTGTATACCCTTTCACTTAGAATCCCTAATCTGGGTCATCCCTTGTTCATAATATTCTAACATTTTGATGATGATACATTTTTTCCTTTTTCCAATATCTCTTAATCAGGCTTTGAAAAGTCCCTAAAAGACATTTGGGACACTCTATTAGGAAACCCAACCCACAATAGAGTCCCATTTACTTTATTTACCTCCAAAGGCCCCCTATATCATGTAATATTTTATCATGGTCTAATTTATGACCTCATTTTTGGTCCCAATCAATTATCCATACATAAAAAGCTCTCCATCCTAGGTTTAATCTCAAAATATATTCTCTCCTACATAATTATCTATATAAATGATAAACCAATAATGAATATCATGTGTAAATCCCATGAAAACCATTTTTAAGAACATTGTACATACTGGTATATTCAACAAGACTTTAAATTATTTTAAATGGGTCTTGATCATATGTATTTAAATTATAATGCACCCATGTATTCATTGTATGAACTTAAACTACATGACATGATTGTCCTAGATGTAGAAACATAAAAGGAACATTATGGATCTTGGAAATACAACCTTAAAAGGAATATCATCAGTCCTATATTCATGAAAATTAAAGGAACATTGTTGGTCCAAGACCCAGAAACATAAAAAGAAGTTGACTAGATATATTATAATGGCCTTAACATTCACCATAATAGACCTTTTAATATGACTTTAAAAGATTTTTTTTTCTAATTATATGATGCCAAAATATTTTCCTTCTTATTATCTAGATAGGGATATGTATATATTCTCTTACATGAGTCCATTCCAAACATTGGAACACACACCAACTCCAAAAAATGGAGATAAACTCTAGAGTTTCGGATTGTGTAGATTTAAACCATAGTGTGACCAACCAGTGAGGGAGAAGATAAATAATACTTTATGTATAAATATGTTTGTACTGTTTCATGGCATATATCAATAATTATCATCTATATTATAACCATTATTTTTATTTGGATGGATTTAAGTAATATGTCTTAAATTTATAATAGATTCCAAAATTATGAAATAAAACCCTCATGGGATGAGTTGAACTCCCTTCTTCCTAACATTGACCCACAATGAAATTTTTTATTAGTATATCCCAATGAACTCTTACCTTTTTAAATTAGATCCATAGAAAAATATAAAACATGGTCGAGAGAATGTGGGAGAATGTGAATAGAGACCCCTGTGTGAAATCCATTTCTCAAAAAAGAGAATGATTGACCACATATGTTTTATTGTGATGTTTTATAAACATTTTCCTTATTTATAATTTTCCTCTTTATTATCTCACTTAAATATAAATGGAATTTACAATTGATGAAGAAACTAATTTATGATTCCGTATGTATTTTTGGAGAAAAGGAAAATCAACTAGGGTGCTCAAATATCATAAGTGGATGATACCCCAGAAAAACACCTCGACCATGATAACGATTGTATCCCCACATTCCAGATGAACACTTTCACTGTCCCACCCCCTGGTATATGGTTTTTGACACCCGTATGTCGGTATATAACCTCTATGGCTCCATTATAACCTTGGATGTAGATCATGAGAACCTCCAATAGATGAATCTTTATTATCCTATCTCTGAATGTATACTGTATGGAAACAAGTGGCCCCTATCACAGCGACCAATAACTTAGGGTGCCTATCCCTAGAGTTTATAAAACTACACCCCTTATCATCAAGAGATGGAAGACGAGATCGACTAATTCCATACTACTGTTTGGAATCTTCCTTGGTGGGATCCTTCACATCATCCATGTGGAATATGACTTCTTATAGACTCATAAAAATACTCTGACAGTTGTATAAGGATCATATTGAGTCACTAGATTACGAATTAAATGATATTTAAAATTTGTACATCATGGAAGGAATCCACTAATATCTCATCAATATAAGAAATAAATAATTATTTTTGCAGTCCTTCGTATGGTACTATAATAGAACGCTCTGGAGGCCCTCCCCAGATCATTTTTTGTGAAGGTACTACTCATGGATCTATAAAAAATGATTTTTTTGGGTCCTCATTAAAAGGCCCTCCATGTAGGCACTCCTCCCAAAATTGAACATAACAATCATGAAGGGCCTATTTATAGTAGTAAATATGAGAAAATTATCACTAAAGGCCCTCCTTCTACTTCGATTAAATCAAGAATCACTAAAGGCCCTCATTAGAGTAACATACCTAGAGGTCCTCCGCATATAAAAGTGATGATTTCTCATAATGTTCCTCTGCATGATTATATTCATGCAAGTACACTATGCAAACATAGTAATATCAGTCATTATGATTATCCTTATGACCCAAGTTGAAGAGGTGATACCCATAAAATAACAATTAACCAGTTAGGGGGTCCTCAACATGACATCTTTTCGAAAATTAATAATCTTCCAAGCCATCCCGATAAAAAAGTGAAAATAAATCTAATGGTCATGTATAGGTCATGTGTTACAGATTGCCTCCCTTTGAAAATAAAATCATCTAGATTTTTATTCCTCAAAAAAATGTGAGTCAATAATAAAATATAGTTGTATAACCCATGATTCATGTAATTAATTCCATCCTCATAATGATACATTTTCATAAAAAAAAGGTCTTACCCATGTAAATGTTACTCCAATGTTGACCACATTTAAATAGGAACATGAGAAACTAAGGCTACCCACACAAAAAATCTCATCGTTGATATATGGAGTCTCATACAATTGAATGTGAAATTTAAGTAAATTTCCATCATATATGCCTACCCCATACCATTATACACTAGATATAATTGAGTACATTCATAAAGCATCATTTGAACCCACACCTCAGGGAAAAATGGTTGTGAAATTTGAATTAAAGCTGGATCACTTTATATCTCACATTCTGAGGATGAACAAAACTATATAGTCATTTAGAAATAATTATCCAAATATGTAATAATGGATATGTTCTATACCATGGAAACTCCTCACAATGAAATTACCAAGATATTAAATAATGACTACATACCATAAGATTATCAAATCTTTTGGTCAACTCTCCATTTTTTCATGTCCATTAATCTTCTTTATGTGGAATATATAAATCATTTCTTGGTTATGGATGAGTTTTTCCACACTATCAACCTTCCCAAACATTCAATATCATAATTAAAAAATTAATAAAATAATTTGAGTGTCTCAAAAATATTTAACTTATACGATTAAAGGCACTCTATTGAATAGTCATAAATACCTCACCTGACATAATTATCATAGGTTAGGGATAATCACTATATTTTACCCCACACATAGGTCTTTAACGATCATTTTGGAATGACTATAGCAATCCTATTACGTCAAGATAATTCCCAAGTATTAGATTTTCATATTCTAGGTAGTTAGTACAAGAAATTTAAACCATTAAAAGTCATATAAAAATTATACTTGATAGGAGAAATACATTAATAGGAATTTGAATACACATTCCTTATCTCATAGGGTTAAAGAATTTTTACTTCCAAACCACTCCCAAAATCATCAAATCCATTGTGGAGTATGGAAGTAATGATAATAAATGAAATTCACCCATTCAATATGAATGTAGAGGCCATTTTCCCTTGTAAGTATTTGGATTATATCTAGTAATATTTTTGATCCAGATGTTGAGACAATGAAATTTTGAGGCTTTGTGGGTCGGGAATTAATTTTATTAAAATGTTAAATATATTTAATAACATGTGTCCATGGTTTCTTAAATAAAATGGGATAAATTTAAATAGATTATTTTATTGAAAATATAAGACAATAGTTGCATCTAGATCATTAGATTTACCCTAGGAATGACCTAAAATTTTCCTTCATGATAGTTTGAATAAAACTAATGTTGGAAATATATTCAGTATATTAATTAGTTAATTAATTCATTAATTAATTCATTAAACCCCTAAATACCTAGTTACATCTATTTAATCCATTTTATGGAGGATCTAAAGGGTTAGCCACATAACCATGGGATCATTGGGAGGAGATCTCTTTAACCCTCTTTTGGGGAATCATGATCAGGATTTGACGAGCCTACAAATATAGGAAAATTGAGGTAAAATGAATGCGACAACTACTATTGTCTATTGGGGAACCTATTCTTCATAAAATAATGTGATGAATTGAGGTGAGACTCATAAATCAGTTGACTTGTTTTCCACTTTTATTAGGTATATTGAGTATGTTCATACTTTTCCTTGGATATATGTTAATTTTAAGACATTACATGTCCCCAAATTCAGATTTTAATTTTTTTTCATTCAATATATGTTTCACCATGTTTATCACCGTGAGAATCCCAATCTATATCTGTTTTCCTTGAAATATTTTCCAATGATATTTTCATATCTGTTTCTCATCCCTTCATTTCTCCATCATTCTTGTTAGTCATCAATGGACCGTAGGTAGTGATTTGACATTTCAATGCTGGACAGAGTGTGATCTGACATCCGAATTCACAACTGATTAGTGTGAGATTAATGATTTAGAGAATTGGGGGTGTATTTAGAGTATTTTATTATTTATGATCATTTATTTATGCACCTGAGATATGAATCTGAATTTGGGATAACATGGATGATGAATGGGGTATATACGGCATTGAGCGGGTGAATATAAATCCAATTTTCAATAACCAAATGACTAGAAATGATAGCCTTAGGCGTTACCCACTAATTTTGTACTTCCTAGAGGTGGTATCCATGGTATAGATGTCATATCTAGAACATTGGATAAATTGTATAGTGTTATAAGAAAATAACGACTACACACTATATAGTCCATAAGAACACACAATGTGTAGGGCTCAAGTTTTGGTGGAAAGGGTTTTGGGTGAGAAATGTATCACATGACCCGTGGGATTATCACATGCTTCATGACATATGTGCTAGATACCCAACATGTACTCCAATAATACATGGTAATAGAAATAGGAAATAATCAAAACACATCTAGGGCACACTAACACCGCCTGATGGACACAAGCAGGTCCCCATGCAGGATGAAATGCTACATACCAATGTACGGAGACACTATAAATGATAAACAGAAATAGAAAAGAGAATAGAACAGAACATGGGTGGATGTTTCCTATCATGTAGTCTCTTTACATTCTATGAAGGGATACACAGGTAGTGATCCATGTATCAGCAGGTGCACTCTCATGCAATAAAGTGAGACCACATATCGTGGGCATCTCCTTACACACTGTGTACCCCTACATCATGGTTGAGGAACCTTATACCTCTCAAATATCCTTCATTAAACATATATTTTATTCCATGAGTAGCCAAAAATAAGTATTTTTTCATGTTAAATTAGATTGTATCCTTTATGGTGGCCTTTGAGATATGATGCGAGAAGATCGGTTTGTGACACTTCTTTGGATAGAACTCAATTAAAACAGTGATTAGGCAGGATCATTAGATTGGTACCTCTTGAAGAACTAGGGAATGGGTCTTCAATATACTAAGTGGTAACCCCAATGGTGTAAGTGTGGGGGTCCACTATCTACTGAGTGGTACCCCCCCTATGGCGTTTGAGTGCAAGTTCTTTATCTACTAAGTGGTACCCCTAATGGCATTAGGGTGTGAGTCCTCTATCTATTGAGCGGTACCCACTATGAAATTCAGGTGAGGGTACTCTATCTACTGAGTGGTACCCCCTACCGAATTAGGGTGTTGTTACTATATATATTGATTGTCACACCCATATAGATTTAGATAATGGGTCCTAAATCTACTGGTTTGTACCCCTATCAGGTAGGGCATGGGTCCTACTTACATGGAATGGTACCCCCTAAATGCACTAGGACATAGGTCCTATACATGTTGATTTATCCCCATTGACTATGCAGAATAGTGGTGAGATATAGTCCCTTCACACAATTACTTTAAGAAAAAACACCCGATATGGCAGGCATTATAGATGGACATTTGGAACTCATGGAACTCTTTCCTAGGATGTGATCTAAGATGGATATCCCCTTTCCCTCTCATTTGGGATTCTTTTGTCTTGAATATATATATATATATATCCATTTCTTAGGATTTTTTTACTCTCTATCTTTGGTACGAGTAGTCTTTTTCTATCGTGTCTCTTACATCTCCCACATCAGATTTTGGGGTGCCCTATTTAGTATGTATATACTCACCCATGAAAAGGCTTTTCCCACACGTGTCACATATTATGTAAATTAAGGACATGTCATTGAAGATTAAAAAGGTGTGTAGGGATACCTGGTGCATTGGACTGTAAATGGTGGTAGGATCTTGGAGAATCAGAGCGGGGTTCTCTCTGTATTTACTTTTCTAGTTTTGTTAGGTTGGGACCTCAATCTGGATGGGGTGTATTTTTTCATTTTTTACTTTTTAGTTTACATTTTCTTACTCTTGTACTCCATAGAGTTTTTTCATTTATATTTTATTCAATTTATTTTTCTTCTTTTATTATTATTCCTATGTACTTATATTTTAAAATGGTAGACTGTGTGTGTACATGTGCATTTGGAAAAGGCATCCCATATTAGTTTGACATTTCAACGCTTTTTGACAACCCTTGGACTATGGAGTTTGGTTTTCACTATTTGTGGATTGAGCCCTATAGGTTTGGGTTGTGAAAGATTGGTATTAGATATGTTCATTCCATGGGATGTTGTTTGGATCACTTCTCTTATTAAGATTTTTTTGAGACTTGGGGATACAATTTCAATGTGTCTCGAGTGTGGCTTTTTGGATAGAGAACCCAATTCTTGTATGGAGGCTAACTTAACCATTCACTAGTACCTTAAATACATACTTATCTACTTATCATATCAACACATTAGTTTCCAAGAAAAATGTTACATGCATCAAAATGGATTGACTTTTTTGAATTTCAAACTTGAGTCATCCTCTGATTAAATATATAAGTTCATCTTATTGTGGTGCATCTGGATAAAATTTTGTAGTTACATATGTTATGAAATCCTGCTATAATACAATACAGTATTTTGATGGTGATCTAATGGTTTTTTTGGCCTCAGTTCAAGGTCCATCAAATGAGATCAATCCTCCATGTGGACTGGTAGCAGCACCCACAAACGTTGAGTAGCAGATCATACCAGCATAGGAAGATTAGGATGCATGCATCCTTAGAACACACTGTGATTTCCAACACTAGAGGCCACTGAGGTTCCAGGTGATCCAGATCCCTAGGAATTGGAGGATTGGATGAAGTCAGTGTTCAATGTATTTAGGATTTTTGGGGCACTGACTAATCGTGTGGTTTCACTAGTAACTAGAATTTTCTTGGGAGTAGCTAGGAACTGGTCGAGTCTTGTTATGATGATGCATGATGAGTCGACAGTCTCATGGACTGACTTCTATCAGGTATTCTATGTGGAGAAACACCCATTCTGCTTACACATGGTTAAGATTATTGAGCTTCTAGAGTAATATTTGGGATGGATAACAATGGCTATGTATGTTGGGAGGTTCATAGACCATACAATTTACTCCCTCTTCATGATATGCAATGGATATTTCTGGGTGCATAAGTTTGACCAGGGTCTCCATAGAGATATTCATGGTATTTGAGTTCCCTTGGGAATTACCACCTATTCCATGGTTTTGGTGTGGGAATCAATGACAAATATCTTCATGTCAATGGGAATCCAGGTAGCTATAGTTGGCTGCATGCATTACAGAGCTATGTATTTTATAGCTACTAGTAGAAACCCATAGATAGGATATCAACACAAGAGTCCTCCCTATGACCAAAATCAAGCATGTGGTCGAGCAGAATAAGAACCATGTAGAAGAATATGGAATAAAAACGAGGGGTGTTTCTATGAATGTTATTGTAGGGGTCACATGGAGTGTGATTTCTTGACTAGACATGCTATGGAGGGTATGAATATAGTGGAAAGACCTCCACAAAAGATGCACCACCTTGGTCATGGATCTCCCACACAATGTAAGGGATGGACTTAGTGATGAAGAGCTAGCATAGGAGTATGTCGAGCTACAATAGGATGATATTTGGATAGTTAATGATGTTATGAGATACTTCAACCACCAACACCAGGCATCCCACATTAGGCTCAGGGACATAGAGGTCAAGGCTGTGGATAGTTGTGGGCAATAGAGGCATATGAACCTGAGACACAAGATATTATTAAAGATAAAATATATATTTATTATACTCATTAATTTGTATTATTTGACATATGTGCAACTATTCATTTATCCCTATACTCCTGAGCAATATCTGGAGATCCCAATAAAGGATTTTGCACGGTAACTTTATCATGAGGTTCCTACAAGGAAAACATACTATAAATATTTAACTTTTTAGTAGTTTGAGATATCTCTTAGTAAAGGTAGTTTCTCATGGGGAGTTTTGGTCATCACAATGGAACACTGAGACATCATCTTTGGTATGGACTGGTGGTCTATTGTACGATCCTAGATTGACTATTACCACCGATGAGTTAGATTCCATTATAATGATGGGACGATATTATCTTTTTTGGTTAAGAGAAATCTCAGGGTAGTATGATTGAGTTTTGCGAGAAGGAGGCTAAAGACTATTACCTATATGTTGGCGAGTATCTTCCTTAGTGCAACAAGCTCTTGAAGAATCTAGATTCCTTCAGTCATTGTGGATTTTATAGAAATCATCCCTAAGGACATTCTTGGACTACATCTATGACAAGAGATGGAGTGTTTCATTGACACGAAATTTGGGACCACTCTGATATATTTTTTGACATATCATATTTCCCCTACAATGCTCCGAGATATGTGGTTGTAATTGGAGGTCTTTTAAGAAAGGTGTTTTATCAGACTCATTGTGTCCCCATAGGTAGCTCTGTTGTTTTTCACAAAAAAATGACTATCGGATTTTTTAGATTTTTGTGGATTATCATCACCCAAAACAGCCCATGATAAAGAAAACTATCCCCTTACTGATGGTTGATAGCATCTTTAATCATTTACAAGGAGAAAGATGGTTCTTAAAGATTGATCCCATTTCTAGATACCACCAGTTGAGAGTTCATGAATAAGATATTCCATATTCACTATAGCCACTATGAGTTCTAGGTGACGGCATTCAGTGTGATGAATTCCCCCACCGTGTTTATGAATTTCATGAACCATATTTTCTAGTTGTACTTGGGCCATTTTTTTCTTCATCGATGAGATACTCATATACTCTATGTCAGAGGAGGAGCATGCAATTCACATAAGGATGGTCATACATTTTTTTCAGGAGAACTAGATTTATGGAATACTCCAAAACTTCCAAATCTTGATTCATAGGGTTCACTTCATAAGGAATTTAATTTCTTATCATGGATTAGATTTATACATAGTTAAGATCGATGCCGTTCTTGTTTCATATCCACTTAAGAGAATTTTACATGTATAGAGATTTCTTGTCTTGAAACAGTACTATAATATTTTTCTGGTAAACTTCTCTTGGATTGCATCCCCTCTGACTTCCATGAAAACGAATGGGTGATTGTTTACATAGAATGAGTAGTACCAAAGTGTCTTGAAGGGTTTGATGTCGATGATGAAGAGTTTTCGGATTTTATGACTACTGTAGGATGGTGTGGATTAAATAGTGTTTTATGATGCCTTGGGAGAGGGATCAGGCCTATGGATTCAGAGATATGTTGTTAGCACATATGGGTTAAGGATGTTGATACCCCCTCCCCCACTAAGAAAAACTACATAACGCATGAAATAGTGGTGGCAGTTGTTTTATTCAGACTAATGAGGTGAACCCACTATCTTCTGGGAAAGAACATTTTTTACTAAGACCATCATAATCTTAGGTATGTCTTCACACATAGTGAATTGAACCTAAGATAGAGGCGATGTTTAGAGTTCATGATGGTATATGACTTTGATATATTCTATTCTCCCAAAAGGAAAATGTGGTAGCAAATTACCTTAGCAAGAATTCAAAGGACTATTTGGTGGAGGAGGAATCTGAGTAGTTGGATTTCTTTATATCTGACCCCAGTTGAGTAGGAGGGTGAAAAGTGTCTTTAGTTGATGGTGTTGACTCTTCAACTCCTTCAACATGTGATAGATTCCAAAGTGAAATACGTCGATTGTGAGGACATTCATGAAAAGATATTATTAGGAGATTCACCATATGGATTTATTAAAGGAGTGAGCCATGTCATCTTTTTCATGGAATAAATGGTGGTCCAATTCATGATGTGGGAGGAGGTGATGAGAAAGTTCTACACATATCCTTTTGATGTACATGGTAGTGTGGTTAATATTTTCAGATACCACCATCGACACTTTTGGTTGGATGTTATGAGATTAAGGATGGATGATTTCATCTCCTAGTTCCTCAACTATCAGCGGATGAATTTTAAGCACATTATTCCAATAGGATTGTCACATCCCCTTGAGATACCATATTTGAAATGGGATGTCATATCCATGGAATTTTTGATTGGGATTCAATGAATAGGGAGAGTCCATGATTCTATTTGGATGATTGTTAAAAAACTGGAAATGTTATTGCATTCCCTTACAACTATAAGGTAGACTTTGATGGAGAGTGTGGGGTTGTGTTACATTTGAGAGATCTTCCACATTAATGGGGTTTCCTTGACTATTGTCTCCAACAATGATTCCTATAACACATTTCATTTTTGGATAGTTCTATTGGAGGCCTTAATTACCCATATAAGGATGATCACAACCTTCCACCATTGAAAAATGGGCAGGCAAGGCATAATATTAATATATTGGAGAATATGCTGAGGGGTTTCTGGTTAGAATTTTTCTAGGGCTAGGAGGATCACTTTTCATTGGTAGAATTTGGGTACAATTACAGCTGACACTCTACTACTGGTGTAGAACAATTCTTGGCTCTGTATGGGAGACCTTTCAGGTCAACCATATTTTAGATAGTGAATGGGGTGGTATATCTTTTAATGGAAAAAATGTGGTGTATGAGACTGTGGATTAGTTTCAAGTTATCCACAAGTGGAAGAAGAAAAAATTGGGCAGGAATAAATTTTTTGAAGATCGACATTGTAGACCCTTGGAGTTCAACAAGGGAGACCACATTTTCCTAAGATCATACACATGATTAGTGTTTCAGAGGATCATCTAGGAAAGAAATATTTCCTCGAGGTTCATCAAAACATTTGTGGTCTTATAGAGGGTTGGTGTGGTTGTATATTTCCTCACCCTACCCCCAAATTTATAGAGAGTGAATGAAGTCTTCCATGATTCATAAACGAGAAGATATGTTCATGACTCTATGTAAGCCATTAACTATTGAAAGCTAGATATAGATGATGGAGACACATTTCATACAACCTAGTGGGGATCTAGGATTGATAGGAGAAGAACAAAGGTGGATAGACCATTCCATTGGTTTTTATGATGTGGTAAAATGAGAGCATGTAGGAGAGCACCTATGAGTGGGAGATCCAGATGTAGGCTCAGTATCCTATGATTTTTGTTTATATTTTTATTTTAGGGAATAAAAATATTAAATGATGGAATAATTTAGAGACCGTGTGTTTTAATCATTATATAATTGAACATATCTAAAAATGTTGGTCGGAGTGGATACTCAAGAGGGGGGTGAATTGAGTTCCAATTAAAAATTTCTGTTTAAAATATTTGTATGAAATCCCCCAATTAAAATAATAAGCTAAAAATTAGTGAATTTGTAATACAGTAAGGGTTTAGTTAGGTTATCAATAGATTGATTAGTTCTTAGTTAATATAATATTAGGATTATATTAGCTTTTGACCTTAACCAATTGGTTTGAAATTAATAAAAACACTTTCTAGTTTAACTATCAGAGTTACTCTAAAATAGATTTATATTTAAATCACTTAGTAGCTGAATATTAAAAATAGTTTTAACAAAGGAAAAATGCATAACAATTTTTCAACAATAGGTTCAGTCTCAAGTAGAGACTTAGTCCTCTCAAATAATTTAATATAAAATATGATCCACACCCTGGATCGGGGTTTTACAACAGTGAACAGACTGTCCAGGTCCTCACACCTCTACCACAATTCTACATGGGAAAAACAAAACAACAACACACAGGCTGTTCATGTCACACTTGACCTCCACCACTGTCCATAGTGGGATACAAGATTTTAATGGAGAGATTCAGTGAGGATTTAGAAATCCTTCAATTCAACACAGGAGACAATGTGTGTCAAAACAGACAAAAGCACACACAGCTTGTAATTTATAGAAAAATATGATCACGATAAAGAACGAATATAGAGAAGAGTTTAGAATTATCTTGTGTGATTTCCATGTAGCTCTGGACTCCTTTGTATTGAAGTAGATGAAGCTTTGAGTCCTCTTCTGGAAGTTGTGTGGAAAACACAGTGTCGTGGTTTTGTTTTTTCACATCCAGTACAGGTGTTCAGCTTGAATGCGAGAGTATTCCAAGTGGCTCTTGAATCTTCCTTTTTAACTTTTGTTCTTGATGTGTATATGTGTTCTTTGAGTTCATTGCGTGTTCTTATCTTTTCGTGTTCTCACACTTGTGTTTTTCTCAGTGTGTACACCTCTTATCTCTATGTTGTATTTTTCGTAAAAGATGAGGTCCTTTTTTACTCCATGATCCTCTAGACATAACGATCTTCGCACGTGCATGTACCTCGTACTTGTCTATGGATTTTCCTATAGAAAACATTAAATTAATGTCAGAAACATTAATTTCACTACATATTACCGTTAGAAATAAATTTGAATTAATAAAATGGAAGCAGTTATTTATATAAATCGGTGAGTATTATTCGGTATGTTGTCTTCAGTTTGATAACATCAGTATGTCATCTTCAGTGTGTCGACTTCGGTCTGTCATACTGCGGTCTATCGTAATTCGGTTGCGGTTTATTATCTTTAGTTTTGGTGTGTTGACTTAGGTTTCGGTGTGTCATTATTCCATCTAAAAACATCTGTTTTTTGTACTTCGGTTTCGGTCTGTTGACTTCGGTTTCAGTCTGTCGACTTCGGTTTCAGTGTGTCGACTTCGGTTTCGGTCTGTCGACTTCGGTTTCAGTCTGTCGACTTCAGTTTTGGTCTTTTGACTTCAGTTTTAGTCTGTCGACTTCAGTTTTGGCATGTCGTCTTTGGTTTCGATCTGTCGACTTCAATTTCGGTCGGTTGGCTTCAGTCTAAGAAAGATTGTAAGGATTATCTCTTTTATATACCATTATAATATGAATTTATAATCAATGTATATGTAGAAATACATTTTTAAAAATATTTATTCATGACTTATAAGCAATTGACTTAGTAAATTATATGCTGTTTTTGACAAAATTGATTCACATATAGATATTAAAGTTGGCATGAAAGATTTGAATATATACATTGACATTATTTGTGATTTAGGAAAATAAAATATCATGAAGGTTCCATAAAAAAAATCGGTGATATGTTCTGAGACGTTTTGTGATTCAGATGCTTGTTGTGCCAGAAATAATTTTATAAAAATATTAATTTTATTTTATATCAGATGGGTAAAATTTTAAAAAGATAATGGTATAACTTAGAAAAACTATATAGGTTTGAAAATATAATACCACAATTGAATTTGGAATTCATGTTTTACCATATGAGTGATATAAATTTTTTCAACGTGAAAATTTCAGATAAAATGGATATTGGAGGTACATTCATTGGATTAGTTATTTAATTACATAATTATTTCACGAAACCTCTAAAATACTAATAAAATCTATTTATTCCATGTTATGGGGAATATTAAGGGTTATTTTCATAACCCTTAGACCATTGGGAGGATATAACTTACATACTACATTATAGATCCAAGACTATGCGATGAAGAGAATCTAAATCAAGGAAAATCAAGGTGGATCGAACAAAATAACTTCCCTTCTTCATTGGTGGGAACATTCATCATTGATGAATGAACTAAATTAGGGTAAGACTACATTATTTTTGGTTTCTTCCATATTCAATTAAAAATATTGACTATAACCATCATTTTACTTTGATCTAATTCAACTACAATCTTTTTCATGCACCAACATATTTCTTTTAAATTGATTATTCACACTTTATCTATTATGATGTGTTTGTCACCATGAGAATCCAAATCTAATTCTGCTGGAAAATAACTCTTGGAAAATGATCATCAAATTAATTTTTCTTCTTTCTATCTACATATGTTCTTCTCATTAGTCATCATTGGTCCATGAGGTTGTGATTCTTCATTGTCAGGAGAGATCATGCGCGATCAGACCCCCATATTTATAGTGGATTTACATACAACAAATGGTTTCTGGAATATGGTATTGATTGAGAGGATTTTTGGAATGAAAATTATTGATTCATGGATCTGGGATCCAATGTGGGATTTTTTACATCATGGGTGATTAACGGGGAGGGTACGACTTTGAGAGGGAGAATTAGTTTTTGATTCATGACCACCAGATAGCCAAAAATGATAACTAGAGGTATTACCGATCGATTTTAGAAGTCCTAAAGGTGAGTTACATGGAAGAGGAGTTGGAAATGGAATAATGGAAAATATATTTGTAGTTATTTTAAAATCCTAAATACATACCATTTAGTTTGGAAGATTTCATAGTCTGTAGGGCCCATGTATTGGTAGTGGGGGTTTCAGGTGATAAAAGTTTCCAACACTATGTGAGATCCCCACAAACCATGTGACCCATGTGCTCAATACCCAATATATAATCTTGGATCATACGATCATGGGCATGGCCATGGACCTTTTGTGTACCAATATATAACTAGGTAAGAAAAACACGACCTAAAGGATATAGGTTGGAACTCATGGGGGAGGACATGTTGTGTACAAAAATAAATGGACACGAACAAATTTACAATTAAATGTTTAGGAGAATAGGTAGGACCCTTAGAGGAAGAGTAACCACATGTATTCCCATTACACTTTGTGTAGAGTTACATGGAAAATAAGTCATGTACTGTCTAGGACATGGATATGGAGCGATGTTCAACCACACACTATGTGTGTCCCCTTACAAGTTTCATACCCTGCTTCCATTATGACGAACCTACTACCTACCATATCTTTTTTTGTTTGGACTCGGATTCTAACATGTGAGTAGCCTATCCTGAGTTTGTTTGATGTCGAATGCAATAGTAGCCTTCGTGGTAGCATTTTAGATATCATAATATATTTTTTTGAGTTTGATTCTTATTTAGGTGGTTCTTGACAATGACAGTAATCGGGTAGGATCATTAGAGTGGTACCCCCTAATGGACTAATTCATAAGTACCCTATCTATCGATTGGTACCCCTATATATAGATAATATGTGGTTCCTCTATATACTTAGTGGTACCCCCTATAGAATTAGGGTGTGGGTTATTCATCAACTGAGTGGTACCCCCTATGGAATTAGGTTTTCATTTGTTTACTGAGTGGTTCCCCCATATGGTATTAGGGTATGAGTCCTATATTTGTTGATTGGTTCCCCCTTATGGTGTTATAGTGTGGTTCCTCAACCGATTAAGTGGTACCCCAAGTGGAATTTGGGTTTGGTTCCACTATTTATTGAGTAGTACCCTCTATCAGGTAGGGCATGTGACCTATATTAACTGAGTTCCCCCTGACACAATTGGACATGATACTTATTCTTCGAGATTGTGCCCCCTCAACTAAGTGTCCAAGTGTCAAGGCACAATCCCTTCCCATTGTAACATCTATGGACAATCGCATGATGCATTGGACATCATTGATGAACATTCTGAAATGATGGTACTTTTTCCTGGATTGGGATTTGACATAGAGATCCCCTTTCTCTCTCGTATGGGATTCTTTTATTGAGAATATATTTTTTCTATATCTCAGTTATTTTATTTTTTTACCCTCTAGATTTGGGTTGAGGTGAATTTTCCTATCATGTCTCTTTATTCTAACCCGTCATCTGTCAAGACATCCCACTAAGTATGTATTTAGTCACCCCATCATTGGATTTTTTCACCTATATTATTTCTTATATAAATGGAAGTCAAGTTGGTAGCGATTTTAGGGGAGAATATCGATACATGGTGAATTGGTCCACCTATGGTGGTTGGATCTTGGATATTTGGATCTGGGGTCATGTAGAATTTACATTTCTTATTTTTTCATGTTCAAACATATATCTGGTTGGTTGTTTATTTTCCCCTTTTTACTTTTCAGTTTATAGTGTCATACTCACGTACTCAATATAGGTTTTACATTAATGGTATATTCTCTTGATGTTTCATCATTTATAATTAGTACTCTACAATTATTCATGGATATGGTTGGGTTTGTTCGAACAAGTACATTATGAAAAGACCTCCCATATTAGTTATAATTTTTGGTGCTTTTCTCTATCCCCTAGCACGTAGAGGAGGGTTTGCGGAAATTTAGGCTTGATCACAATTACTTCGGGTCGTGAAAATGGATGGGAATTTTTTTAACTCCCCTCCTCTAAGGAAGATAGTCACTTATAGACTAAGAGAATCAAAAAAAAAATCACACCATAGTTTCTATAATTTATATTTATCCATTCATAGTCTTTCATGAAATCACATTCATTTAACATCATTAGGGAATCCCTTGGGAATACTAATGACAAACAACTTATGGGGTAGAATCAATGATATATAGTGATTGAAAACTCATTTGGTACATAAATCAAAATATTCTTTCATGAAGATCAAAAACAAGGTTTATAATAATATATCCCTTGAAGGTTACTCAAGGGAAGAATAAATTGTTTACTACTCTAATATGTATGAGAATTTCACTCCAACAACATGACTCACATCTGTTAATGTAATTTATGTGAATCCTATAGATAAATTGTAGTGTCACAATAGTGAAGAAGAATGTAATGAGGATAATTCTATTTAAAATGGTGGCTTTGAAAAATCTTTGAAGAGGGCATGTGAACCATGAATTAGATGCAGAAAAATTATTTCTGAGATCCTTTGAAATGTAATATATCACTTCCTCAAAAATAATCAGTATAGAAAATTTCCAATGTGTACCTGTATCCACATCCCACCAACCATCCTAGTAAGTCGAGCCTCCTTGTATAGATGATAACATTTCCAAGTATGAAGTAGAGTTAGAGGTTCTTAGGTGAACCAATGTCTAATTCCTCAGAGTTAATATACCAATTAAGTGTAATTCCAGTCCAGGGATAATATCTATCCTTATTTGAATCCCCTTAAATAATAAGGAACTTCTCATACAAAAATAGAGTGTTGTAGTTCTTGGATAAACCATAGTCCTATAAAACCATTTCATATAACCTATTTGGTCATGGATTTTTAATAAATATCTACACGATGGAAACAACCAACCGCATTTAAATTTTGATTCCCTTGATTGACTTAATCCATTTATTAATAGTATGCATAGATGATCAAAACCTATTAGTTTCTTCCCACTGCCTTGACATATATGTTGGACTAGGGATTAGTTCCAAAATAACGTTTTGACTCTATTGAGTGCCTTTCTATTCTAATGGAATCCATATAGGGGAAATACACACTAGTGTATCCATTAGTAAACCATATCCTAGGATGGTGGAATTGAATTCCCCCACCCCCACAAAAAATTTATAATACAACATTCCCAACATTAAATGTTTTGGGAGATCCAAAACATTACCAAATAAATGTATCATCTTGATGCGACCAAATGATGGGATCATTAGAGCCCAGGGAGGTAGAAAAACAATTTGTGTTCATGAAAACTTTCTTATGGAAGAACATTTATTTTGTATAGTAATATACATGATGGGACTATCATGAAATGCAAAGATATATGATAATAATTACTTTAAAAATCATACTCCAAATTGAAATAACGTACTATCCTCAAACTCTCTAATTAAAGACAATGTGATAATGAGATTGTTTTGGACATTATATTCAGGTGGAAAGGATAAAACAAATACATAAATATAAAACATTTATAAGATAAATTTAGGGATATATATATAGAGATATTTGTGATGAGTTTTAGAAACAACTCCTTGTCTTGAAATACCATGGAGGATTTCAAGATTTTGAATTAGTAGCACAATGACTAGAATATTACATTGGGAATTCCTTTACAAAATCTCATCTAATTCCAACGACAAAGGGGAAGAAATTAATTAATGTGAAATGTACAAAGATCATGATAAAAACAGCTCTAATGTTATCCCCAACCCCTAATCCCACTCATTTTCATGGGGAACCACCACCTGAACAACAGTAGAAGAAGTAATACCCTCATCATGAGGAAATAAGTATAATAATCACTAGAACATTGAAAAGTTGAAGAACATGGATTGTTCCATTAAAAAATATAAGTATCTAGTATTTTCATTTCTTCCCTAGAGAATAATATATTTAAATTTCCAAATATAAAATGAAATAATGAATTTTTCGAATTATTGCCTCAATTACATCTCATTCCATTAAATTTTTGGGATCAATATACATGAAATTTTCATCTAAAGGACATGATCTATTAATGGATTGGCATTCCACATGTAACGTTGGGTAATCCCCTAGCTCAAATGAAATATGCTTCAGTGGTTCTATAAGAAGGAGGATGAGGGTATTAAGAAATCATGAACACATATGTGAAAAAATTGGATGACTGATTGACTAAATAATAATTGAACTGGGAACATGAAATTATCATCTTAGGAATGAATCAACCATCCATGACCCTATTTAAATTTGAGATACTAGAGGAGGAATATATATAATTATAGTATTATATGATTCAACATTACCAATGTTGGTAAAATAAGTAATACGTAGAAGATCCATAGAATTTTCCCAAGCCTATCTAGACTCTTCAAGATTTTATACCCTGCCACTAGTAGGATGGGGTCCATACCACTAAATGAAATTTACATCTTATGAGGAGTTTGGATATAACTCAGTCAATATCATCCCCATAAAAACCCCATTTGTTAATGAGTATGAATCATAATAACATGAATTTATCCTTAATAATTAGGAATCATATCATTGAGTTTGAGTAATATGATGTCATGGTTGACCTCAATAATCATATTCCATTTCCATTGAGTATATACATATAGGTGAGACTTGAATATATGTGATTTCAACATGATCAATGTGAATATTGGTTTGATCATGAATACACTGGGGAACATTCGAACCCAATCATACATATGGAATAGTTAGAATATGGAAAGTTAATATGTCAACACCAATCCATGGAAAATTCAGTGCAACCCAAACCATAAGTAGAAAAAACAATCCAATGACTTGTTAAGGGATGTAATTTTCAACATATTTAGATTCATCCCCCAATCCTCATACCTGGAATAAGTAACAATGCAGGAAACACAATCCCCTAGTTTGAAATAACAAAATTTTGAGGCTTGTCTAGATCATTATTGTCATACTACCAATTTTGGATCCCCTTAACCTTTCAAAACAACTTATGGAATTCCTTTTTTGTCTCTCTAAAGTCCCCAAGAGTTCAAGATTGTAGAAATGTTAGCTAAAAAATTCCATGGATAGATTGGTTCAATTTCGTGGTATATTGTAATTTATATCAATGAAAATTTCCATGAATGTACCATAAAATTGAACATCGAGACTTTTTATATATCTATAAAACTCAATGATATCACAGTTCATATAACCCTTTTGGATAATAGTTATAGAATAAACCAACCATTAATCCAAACCGTTTGATGTTTGGACCATAGTAAAGTTTCATTCTAACCCCCAAACTAAAAATTTTGGGGTAAAAAAATAGTGATATGAGACCTCATTGATGAATTAATCATAGTAAACTATTTGGATATCTCAATTCAGATTTAGTGTAATAGTGGTTCTCCAGTACACACCATTCAACGTCTTTCCAGGAAGACTGTGGAATTTTATGCATAGAGATGTACCCTCTAAATATAACCCATTTCTAAAATAGTATATTAATAGGAAATTATGGAATTAGTATGTTGATTACAACGCATTGGATTCCTTTAAATAGAAATACATAAAAAATGTGCTATAAAAGGTATGGGAAATAACCATTTATAAAAAAATAAATCACACATTATCGGCCATATTATCCCGAAAATCACCCTTATCATTTCATGGAGTGAACTCAAAATATAGGGTGTTGTTCCCAATTAATATTTTTGAGGAAAATAATCCAGATTTTGGTAGCCTCTATTGTTTATTAAACAATTACATGAATTCTCTGATCACCTTCTTTTCCAATTAAGGTCTGGTGAACATCTCTGTTGAGAACCCACTATTAATGAATCATGGGATTAACATGTAGATTAAAATTACCCCTGAGTGTCTCTATAACAATATAGATTTGAGAGATATTCTTTTATCATAACCAAGGATCTTTGATCAGGTTTGTATAAACCCTAGTAAATGAAAATATGTACTGGTTTACATTGCACACACACATACATATATATATATTTAAGGAGTTAACTCCAACAAATGAATCCAATCATTACATAAAAGGACGTGGTTATAATGGAAATTATGGTAACCCGATATATTTTCAAATTTATCAAGGTGTTTGTACCTTCTTGTCCTAATAATTTTGAATAATGAGAATAGAAATTAAGGATACTCCTGTAGTGTTCAAGGAAGGTATATCAACCACCATTGATGAAATCAAATAGGTGAATCTGTGTATGAAATAATATTTTTGACCTAGGTTGTTCAGTTACACCATGAATCCTGAAGGGAAATAGAGATACTTATCCTTTATTAAACTACATTGGGATTTATTACTATTTTATTTCTCTATATTCAAGGTTATATCCAAAATTAGCTACAAATCACTTGGGATTTCCACAAAATAACCATGAAAACAAACAAGCAACGATAATGATGTATATGATACATTCTATCAAAGTGGAAGCATAGTTTGATAATATGATCAAAGGTAACTTCATATGGGACATTAAATTCCTGAAATGGTTTTCTAATATCATCCCCATGAAGAAAAATAATGATAAAATTATAGTTTTCATTGATTTTATGGATTTGAACCATCATTGTAAAATATTGGATTTCCTTTTTTAATGGTTGAATCATTTTATCTGTGCATTAAGTATTTCTCATTACCTCTAAATGATGTATCATTATTTAATTTTTAACCAAATATGAATATATCTCATGTTTGAAGAGTCTATTTCCTTTAACATTCCCAATGGGTATACAATTAAAATGTAAATCTTTTTTGTTTGAATAATTATGGAACTACCTAACAATATTTCATTCACCACATTTTAAATTCCATTTTAAGGAAGGATATATAATTATACCTTTATACGAAGGTGGTAAAAGCTCAAAAATGTAGTGATCACCTTTCTAATATTGAGGTAATTTTAAAACAATTACATCAACATTGCTTGAAAAATAACCTAATGAAATTTTAATTCATAGAAACATCTTGAAAATTACATGGCTTATTAGTATACCAATGTATAATTAAGTTCAACCTAAAAAATAACATTATGATACATGATATTAAAACCCATAGAAACCATAATGAATTTATAGGAATCCATGGGAACCTCACATACATTAGATGATTTTTTTGTAAATTCTCTAGCAAGTTTTTTGTCTTTACAAAGATGAAGAATAATGTGGTAACTTATCACTTGATTAAGGATTGTTATATGTACTTCAATAAACTCAAATAGTAACTTTTTCACTGCTATTTCATAGCCTAGTTCACTGTCAACAATATCCAATATGGTTCACCACATGACTTAGGGTACACCTCCTAGAACAAAATAAGATTTCAACTAGTATAGGGCATGTAAGGAGGTACCATTGGAAGTCAACACCACCTTTATGAATGAGTAAAATAAAAATAATATAAAAAACCAAAAATCATCCAAAAATATTAAAATCCACTAAAACAGATAGAGTATAAAGAGGAAACGAGATAAATACGTTTTTTACAGCAGCATACATATATGTATACAGATCAAATCTGCCACCGAGATGATCACATTTAGAAAATGAAATAAAAAAAATAAAATAAAAGAGTCTCAACTACATCCCTAATCCATACCACATCCCATGTTCCATATACCATCCAAGATATACTAGGTTGATTTAATTTTAGGCCCCATACCAACCTATTCCTATAACAACCATGTGAGAAATACTTGGGTACCCATGTTTAATGGAAGCCAACATAGGGTGTGAGTATATAACTCAATTGGTAATCACCAAATGTTTCCATTAACAAAACTAGAATTGCTGGGATATGTATAGGAGCATTTCCAAAATGAATTAAATAACAAATCTTCTAGATTAAATAAATTAAACAAACCAAGAATACCTTCTTTGACCCGATGTTAGAATACCTTTGAGCACATCGCGAGGATTGAACCAACCCATATACCAAAATATATGTTTTTGAATCCTGAGATTCATGAACCTAATCATACACAACATATTTGGCATGTTTTGGCATGTCTCTGATATTATCATGATATAATACCAACCATATGTCATCTGGTCTCTAAATCCATGGAGCCCCCAATAATATCCCTCAGAATTCAATGACACATCGAATATAAGTCCAAATAGTATAACCCACGATTCAAATCTATCACCACCCTAATAAATATCCTCAAGAATCTAGGGGTGAGACCCATAACAGTCTGAATAGTATAATCTATCCTCTGAATCCACGGTAGCCCCAAATAATATCTTCACTACACTAGGGACACAACCTATGGTCGTAAAAATATTATAATATATGCTCTATATCCATGTACTCCCCTAACAATGTCGTCAATACTCTAGTGATTTAACCCGTGGTAGTCGAAAAATACAAGACCCAAATTCATGGAGCCTCCAACACCTTCTGAGGGAAAATATACCCATCCCGTATTATCTAGGGAGTGCAGGCCCAAGGGGACAATATACCCATCTCTGTGGCATAAGGGCTCATCCAACCAGTGGTAATATACCCATCCCTATGGAACATTTGTGAACCATAGAAATATAACCATCCATATGAAAAATAAATCAACTTCCAATGAAAACACCTACTAAGGGAATATACCATCATAGTGGTATCAAGTATGAGAAGGTAAGATGAAAAAGGGGATGGGCACAAGCTTGGCCTACCACCACCACCTCATCCTTTTTATATTACAATATAACATGGATCCAGGGTAAATGTAATGACCCAATGTTTTTCAATGGAAATTCCCTTCTTATAATTATGTCATAAAATAACATGAAAAAACAACATAAGGAACTACTAAGTGATAAGTGACCTTTAAACATAAGTATTTCACTTCTGTGTTGGGAATTTTGAAAATCTGACATACATGGTTGTGTTCAAGATGATTTTTGGAGTCTAATAAAACAAAAATAATTTTATGTGAATAGTAATCTACCCTTATGAATAGTAACATACCCTTATGAATTGTAATATGACCCTTATGAATAGTAAATCATCCAACATAATTTTAACCTTTCCCATGAATAATTAAATAATATTTAGACATCATCGAAAGTGACAATTTGACCTTAGTAAACATTTTGGTATTTTTTAAGTCATAATTAATTAATTATAATTAATTATTTAATTTAAAATAAAAATTATTTACTTAAAATATGTTCATTAATTATAAAATCACTTCCTTATAGTTTTTAGCTAATTTTATAAGACCTTACATAATATTTGAAAGAACTATAAAATCAGTTTTAATTTTAAAAACTGTTTTTTGTCAATTATGATTTTAATTAAATATTAAATTAATCATATATAGAAAAATATTTTTGAAAAATAGACTTAATTTTTATATTATACACGTCAAAAAATGGTTGGAGTAAAATTTTGGGATTTTTCTAAAATAATTGAATTTTTGGTCAATAGTAAAATACATTAATTTACAGTATAAATACATTATAATTAAAACCCACTAATCCTGACATCACAAGTGATGTAAGCACCAAAATCTAGAACTCACATTCCTTATTTACTATTATTGTTAATTCGAGACTCACTATTTCTTGTCTTATGGGAAATTAATAAACTAATTAATTTTATATTAAGGAAACCCCTCTCCCCTCCCCTATAAAAACCACCCTTCACCCCTTATTTTCTCACACCTCTCAGGCTCCAAGCCTTCTCTAAACTCTGCCCAAACTTCTTCCCTAGCCCCAATCCCACGTCCAAGATCTGCTGGTCTCATCAAAAGACCATGCGTAGGCCCTTAAGTAGGATCTCAAGAGGAGGATTTAAGAGGTAATTTCTCTCCCTCTTCTCCTTTAATTTCCTTTCAAGTTCAAGTTCATTTATTGATCTCTCCCCACCTATATTCATCTAAACTATATTGTAACTCCTTTATTATACATCTAATGGAACTTTATAATGCTTATGGGTTGTTATATCATCTATCCCCCTTTCCCTCTTCATTTTATTTTATTAAAGAGGACATTGTTTGTGAGGTGTTAATTTTCCACCTTCAAGAACGACACGCTTTCTTCTTCCGTTTCTACCTTTAGATCTGGTCATGAAACCATTTTTAGGGTTGAACCAGAATTTTTTATATGTATTATTTCATATTTAAAGTTCTTGAATTAACTTATGGCCATATTACTAAGTGATAAATTAAAAAATGTTCATTGTGATCGAAAAACCACCCAAATTAACCCAAATAATCATCATTTAATTCTTATCTAATGATACATCCACATGGATATAATATGATTAATTATAATATCATTAAATATAATGTAATATAATTTATACCATGTAATATCAGTTCTGGATGTTTACCCATGTTCTACCAAAACTTCAATTTAAGAATACAAGTAAACCACTCAAGAAAACCATAAAAACAAACATTCCTATATAATGTTTTAAATTCAATAAATCATCCAAAGGAACATAAAATCACTTAATTAAACCATAATTAACCATATTAATGTAAAAAAGGTTCTGGAATTCTAATTAATTTATATAATTTCATTTTACAGGACATTAAAGAGAATGAATCATTCAGATACAAGGTAAGGGGAAATACTCGAACCCAAATTCCATCCATCGGGTTCTCCCTCTTTCACTCCATTTTGATATGGTTACTCCTTAAAAATATTTTGTTCATCATTATCTTAACTTTTATGGGATATACATTTTATTCACTAGTATTTATGAAAAAAAATTGTTTTCCAAAATAACTCTTCTTTCAAGAACACATCTTTTTCAACATTGAAGGTTCTTGTAACATGTATGTTATTACCTCATTGTTTTGGGAACCCAATGTTTATGAATGTGTTATTATGAGATGAAACCCATTCCTTTTTATGGGTTCATTATGTTCATTTATGTTATTTTTTCATTGTGTCATGCCTGATAAATGATAATGTTATGATGTGATGAGTGTGCCCGGAATTATATAGCGCAATATGAATGTTTAAATGTGATGGGTGCGTCCGGAATTATACAGCTCTCCAATGCATTGGGTAATGTGATCAATATCATGAGTAAATTTGAAATTATGTTTTAACAAGATGATATCTTGGTTCAAAAGTATGTGTGGTAGTTAACCACTAAGACAAGATGTTTCATTTTTATGCATTTCCACATTTCAAGTCTTATATATGCTTCCTCTCATGTTCATGATCTTTTTCCCATGTTATGATTATGATCACCCCATGCTATATTGTTCTTATCTATCCTTTTACTGGGCTTCTAATTCACCCCTTTTGATGTATATCCTCAGGTGGAAACATGTACTAAGGAGTGGACAAGTGCTAATAAGAATCTAGAGAAGAAGAAATTAAATTAAAGTTTATTGTTGATGTTGTATTTTTTATGTATGGTCCAAGTTTTCCCAAGACACTAAAACTTTGGATCCTCTATGTGTAATACTATTATGTTGTTTATATTTATAATGGTGTAATAATATTGTAAGAAATGCCAGGGTCTCTATAGTTGGTATCAGAGGCACAGTTTAGTTAATTTGGGAATTAGGATTAGTGAACCCTAGAGAAAACCTCTAGCATGAGACTAAGTAAAAATAGGCACACAAGAGTATATACATAGGGATCACATATGTTATTCTTTTAGTATAAGTTGTTCAAATTAATAAGTTATGTATTCATGACTTGTTTAATTATGTTTTGTTCTAACCTTTTCTATTTTAGAAAATTGTGCGAACCAGGAGAAATCAGGCCAACAACTCATGCGAGGGCCAATGCAACGATTGCCCAAACGACATCCCACATGATTTGGGAGGTGGATTTCAAAACATCATGGAGATGCTTACCCAATTATCTTAGGTTATGAACAATAATCATAATAATGTGTAACGTCCTCCTTCACCAAAGAGGGAGCAATTGGTTATCGAATGTTTTATGCGGCAACGACCACCGACGGTTAGTGGATCTTCTGATCCACTAGTATCGGAACACTTGGTCAACTCATGGAGAAGATTTTTTTGTGCTTTAGTGTTCTGAGATGGAGAAGGTGACTCTATCCAATTATCATCTAGATGGAGAAGCCGATCAATGGTGGGATTTGATTAAGAACACCAAGCCAAAGGAGGAAATTGAAGAGATGGAATCGGAAGACATTAAGATAATGTTTCTTAATATGTATTTTCCACGAACTCTTCATAAAAATATGGAGAGAGAATTCCTAGAGCTCATGCAAAAAGAAGAAGAATCTATCACAACCTACGAAGCGAATTTCACAGGGCTTGCAAGGTACACTTTGGATTTTGTTATCAACAATGATAGAAATGTTGATAGATTCTTTAGTGGATAAAAACCACACCTTCTAAAGGCCTTTAAAATTCAAGACTTTGGGAGTTATGAAGAAGTTGTTCGGTGTGCTCTCAAAGTGGATATGGAGTTTGGAGAATGGTCCCATGGCTATGGTGATAAGAAACAAATGATGGAGTTTCAAGCTAGTGGAACTAATGATAAGGGTGGAAAGAAAACTCAATGACCCACATGCAAAAAATGTGGAAAGTTTCACCATGGAAACTGACTCAAAGGGATGGGGAAATGATTCTAGTGTGGGAAATAGGGACACCATGCTTAAGAGTTTTGAAAAGACATTAAAAGGACATAGAATGTAACCGAAAAAATAGAACCAGTCATGGTTCAGTGCTACAACTATAGGGATCTAGGGAACTATGCAAACCTGTGCACTAAACCTCGACCTCTCGAGGGTAATCAGCATCAATAGCCACCAAAGCCAAAGGAACAAGGGAAGGCTTATGACATCACTACAGTGTAAGTGGAGCAAGATAATGAAGTCATACAAGGTACACTTCCTATTCACTAAATAACGGAAAATGTATTATTTGATTCTAGTTCTATGCATTCCTATATATCTTGCAAGTTTTATTGAACTATAGAATCGAATCCCTGAAACCTTGAAGTAGAGATATCTATAAAAACAGTAAGTGGTGCAATCATTAAAACCCAAATGTTTGAATCTTCTCCTGTTTCCCTATGTGGGAAGATTCTTCTAGAAAATCTCATAATACATCCCTTGGTAGAATTCAATGCTATAATGGGAATGGATTGGCTCTCGTTATATAGAGAACATATTAACTATCGGAAAAAAGAAATATCTTTTCTTATTCAGAACAATCCCATGCTCCTCTACAAATTCCAGGAAGATCATGAATCTCCTTTGAAAAATCCTTCAATGGTGTGGGTGTTGATTCTCTATAAAGAAGCATACCTCACCCAAATGGTTGAGTTTAAGGAAAGTTCCAACTTTGAGGAAATTCCCATCGCGAGGGAATATAATGATCTATTTCCCGAAGAGTTACCTGGAATTCCCCCAGATCGTGAGGTAGAGTTCTCAATTGAACTCATACCTGGAGCTACTCCTATTTCAAAGTGACCCTATCAGATGACTCCTATCGAACTGGAGGAGTTAAAGATGCAGCTGCAAGAGCATCTGGACAAAGGATTCATATGCCCTAGTGCATCACCTTGGGGTGCACCAGTGCTCTTTGTGAAGAAGAATTATGGAACAATGCAGCTTTGTATCGATTATCAGGGACTCAACAAAATCACCATAAAGAACAAGTATCCTCTTCCAAGGACTGATGACATGTTCGATCAGTTAAGTGGTGCTTAATATTCAAAAATGTGGATCTTCGTTATGGATATCATCAGGTAAAGGTGAAGACAGAAGATATTCAGAATACTGCCTTCCGAACAAGGTATGGGCACTATGAGTTTTTGGTGATGCCCTTCGGACTTACTAATTCTCCAAAAATATTCATGGATTTGATGAATAGAGTCTTCAGAAATTACCTTGATTTTTTTTGTCGTGTTTATTAATGATATCCTCATCTAATCCAAGAGCAAGGCGGAACATGAAGAACATATAAGAATTGTTTTTGCGACATTGAGAAAGGATAAGTTCTACCCCAAGTTCAGAAAGTGTGACTTTTGGATGAAGCAAGTCGTGTTTGTGGGAGATGTGATCACAAGTGATGTAATTTCTATGGATCATTAAAAAAAAAAGGCGATTCAGGAATGGCCCAGACCCTCTAATGTTAGAAAAATCCGTAGTTTTGATGGATTAGCTGGGTACTACCGACGTTTTGTAAGAAACTTCTCACGATTGTCACACTCCCTAACTAAGTTAACAAAGATAGGGGTAAAGTATGTCTAGACGGAAGAATGTGAGGGAAGCTTCTAGGAGATAAAGAAAAGGTTGATCACTGCACCTATACTCACATTACCAAAAAGTGGAGAAAGTTTTGTGATATACTGTGATTCTTTAGAGAAAGGCTTGGGTTGTGTACCCATGCTAAATGATAATGTGATAGTCGACGCCTCACAACAGTTGAAGATCCATGAGCAGAACTACCCGACGCATGATCTAGAGCTGGAAGTCATGATTTTTTCCTTAAAAATATGTCGGTACTACCATTATGGTGAGAAGTGTGACATATACACCGACCATAAGAGCCTAAAGTATATGTTCACACAAAAGGATCTCAACATGCGTCAAAGGAGAAGGTTGGAGCTAATCAAGGATTACGATTGCTCTATTCAATATCATCCTAGAAAGGCGAACAAGGTAGCTGATGCTCTAAGTAGAAAAGAACATGTCACTATATTCATGATGCGGATTGAGAAAGACCCAATATTCATGGATATGCAATGAATGGATTTAGAAATCATAAGGGCAAAAGATACATCCTACCTTTCCCAAATGATCGCGCAATCATCCATCCAAGGTAAAATTAAAGAAGCATAAAGGGATGATGTGGGGATACAAAAGAGGGTGAATAAAGTAAAGGAATGGAATATGCAAGAGTTCCATATCGATGATGATGGTGTGATTCAGTTTGGAATGCGGCTTTGTGTGCCTTCATCACCCAGGATAAAGAAAGATCTATTGGAAAATTCCCATAGCTCAACATTCGATTTCCATCCGGGGAGTACCAAGATGTATCGTGATCTCCGAGAACACTTCTGGTGGGATAACATGAAGAAGGAGATTGCGGAATATATATCCAGGTGCATGGTATGTCAGTAAGTAAAAACTAAGTGACAAAAGTCCAACGATATGATGCAACCATTGCCTATACCCATGTGGAAATGGGAAAATGTTACTATGGAATTTGTCACAGGTATCTTAAAGACGTAGAAGGGAAATAAGGCAATATGTGTTGTGGTTTATCAACTCACCAAGACTACCCATTTTATCACTATTTGGGAATATATCTCACTTTAACAACTTGCAAAGATATATGTGAAGGAAGTGGTGAGACTGCACGATGTTCCACTCTCAATTGTCTCTGACCGTGATCTAAGGTTAAAATCTAAATTATGGAGGATCCTTTAACATTATTTGAGTACTGAATTATATTTCTACATGACCCATCACCCCCAAAATAATGGCCAATCTGACAGAACTATTCAGACTCTTGAAGATATGCTAAGACCCTGCTCTCTAGAATTAAAAGGTGGATGGGATCATCATCTCCCATTTTTTTAGTTCTCATACAACAATAGCTTCCACTCGAGTATTCATATGGCTCCATATGAAGCTCTGTATGAAAATCGACGTAAAACTCCCACATATTGGGATGAATTTGGGGAAAGAAAGCTACTTGGACCAAATCTTTTTCAAGAGATGATAGAGAAGGTTTAGGTCATCCAGAAACACATCAAAGTTGCTCAAAGACAACAAAATAGCTATGATGACAATCGTCGAAGGTACTTGGAGTTTGAAGTTGGAGATAAAGTCTTCCTTCGAATATCTCTATGGAAGAGAGTCATGCGATTTGGGAAAAAAGGGAAGCTAATCCCAAGGTATATTGGCCCCTTTGAGATCCTTGATCGCATAGGAGTCATGGACTATTTTGTTGCACTTCCACCAAATATGGCTCACATTCATGATGTGTTTCATTTATCATTACTGAGGAAGTACATACCAGACCCCTAACATGTACTAAACTCAGAGGTGGTGTAGATGGAAGATGATCTCACCTATTAGGAGTAGCCAGTAATGATTCTGGATCGGAGAGATAAGGTTCTACGCAACAAGACAACCCATCTGGTCAAAGTGTTGTAGAGGAACCATAAGTTTGAGGAAGAAACATGGGAACTAGAAGTGGCAATGAAGGAGAAGTACCCTCACATATTTGTGTAAAGTAAAATTTTAGGGGTGATATTTCTTAAGCGGGGAAGATTGTAACGACCCAAAGTTTTTCAATGGAAATTCCCTTCTTATAATTATGTCATAAAATAACTTGAAAACACAACATAATGAACTAATAAGTGGTAAGTTACCTTTAAACATAAGTTTGACAATTTTGTGTTGGGAATTTTGAAAATCTGACATACACAGTTGTGTTCAAGATGATTTTGGAGTCTAATAAAACAAAAAAAATTTCGGTGAATAGTAACAAACCCTTATGAATAGTAACATACCCTTATGAATAGTAATATGACCCTTATGAATATTAAATCATTAAACATAATAGTAACCTTTCCCATGAATAATTAAATAAAATTTAGACATCTAAGAAAGTGAACATTTGACCTTGGTAAACATTTTGGTATTTTGTAAGTCATTAATAATTAATTATAAATAATTAATTATTTTATAAGAAAAATTATTTTCTTAAAATGTGTTCATTAATTATCAAATCAATGTCTTATAGTTTTTTGATAATTTTATAAGACCATAAGTAATATTTGAAAGAACTAGAAAATTAGTTTTAATTTTAAAAACTGTTTTTTTTGTAAATTATGATTTTAAATAAATATTAAAATAATCATATTTAGAAAATTAGATTTGAAAAATTGACTTCCTTTTATGATTCTACACGTTTAAAAATGTTCAAGGTAAAATTTTGTGTTTTTATAAAATACTTGAATTTTTGGTGAATAGTAAAATACATTAATTTACCGTATAAATACATTATAATTAAAACCCAACATTCTTGACATCATAAGTGATGTAAGCACCCAAATCAAAAACTCACATGCATTATTTACTATTCTTGGTCATTAATGAATCACTATTTCGTGACTTAGGGGAAATTTATAAACTAATAAATTTTATATTAAGGAAACCCCTCTCCCCTCCATTATAAAAACCACCCTTCACACCCTCATTTACTGACACATATAAAGCTCCAAGACTTCTCTAAACTCTACCCAAAAATCTTCTCTATCCCCTTTCCCATGTCCTAGAGCATTTGGTCTCCTCAAAAGACCAATCTTAGGCCCTTAAGGAGGATCTCAAGAGGAGGATTTAAGATGTAATTTCTCTCCCTCTTCTCCTTTAATTTTCTTTCAAGTTCAAGTTCATTTCTTGATCTCTACCCACATATATACATCTAAATTGTATTGTAACTACAGTATTATAAATATAATGGAAATTTATTATGCTGATGGGTTATTATATCATCCAACCCCCTTTCCCTCTTCCTTTTATTTTATTAAAGAGAACGTTGTTCGTGAGGTGTTAATTTATCACCTTCAAGAACGACATGATTTCTTCTTCCATTTATACATTTAGATCTGGTCGGTAAACCATTTTTATGGATGAACCATAATTTTTTATATGTATTATTTCCTATTTAAAGTTCTTGAAATAACTTATGTTCATATTACTAAGTGATAAATTAAAACAAGTTTTTCATGATCGAAAAACCACCCAAATTAACCCAAATAATCACCATTTAATTCTTATATAATGATGCATCCACATGGATATAATATGATTAATTATAAGATCATTAAATATCCTGTAATATCCTTAATAACATGTAATATCAGTTCTGGATGTTTACCCATGTTCTACCCAAACATCAATTTAAGAATACAATTAAACCACTCAAGAAAACCATAAAAACAAACATTCCCTAATAATGTTTTAAATTATAGAACTCATCCAAAGGCACATAAAATCACATAATGAAACCATAATGAACCATATTAATGCAAAAAAGGTTCTGGATTTCTAATTAATGAATATAATGTCATTATAATCGACCTTAAAGAGAGGGAAGCATTTAGATACAAGGTGGGTGAAATTCTCGAACCCAACTTCCATCCTACAGGTTCTCCATCTTTCACTCCTTTTTGATATGGTTTGTAATGCCCCGACCCCAGTTACCTAGAGTCGGTGCATTATTACATAACATTTTCATGATCACAAGAAAGATCAAATCTCAAAACACAGATTGGTTTAGTAGCCTTGGAAACACTAGATATATTCATAAAGTTTTACATTACATCATAAAGTGAAAAACTACTACAACAACATAGTCTCCATATCCCACACTGATATCCCCGCATACTATCCCTGTAGGTCATTCATAAATTACTTCTTCACATCCTGGGAAAAATAAAACATAGAAAAGGGGTGAGCTCAAATGCCCAGTAAGGATAAAAATATAGCGGAAACTTTCATAAATAAGAATAAACATTTAAGGCAATGTATAACTTAAAACAAAAGCCTTTTAAACTTGAACTTCAACATAGTATGGAAAAAATAAAATGAAATAATGCCATTTACTTATTCACATTGATATTCTACTAATCGAATAATCACATGCAATATCAATTACCACTTTCATAATGATGGAATGCATAATGCCAGACTATCATAACCAGATATCCAAGGCCTTGTGCCAAGATTACAAATAAGATTTTGCCAAGGCCTTGTGCCAAGACACTAGTTTGTCTCATGAGACCTACCGATTCATCGAGGAGCTATAGCGGGCTCCACCCGTCACATATTAAGTCCAATGCATTCCCATATGAAAATGTTTAAACATAACATAAACATTCGTATTAAAACTAGCATACGAAATGCCAATTCCTTAACCACAAACCATGAATGGTATAAAAATAGCACATCCACAGTCAAACATAAATCATTTGATACTATATGGAAGATTTTATTGTATCACATTAACCTCAATCAAGAATAATGAAGGATTTTGACACAGATGAAAATAATCATCAAAAATATTTGAGAGAAATGTCCCCCTTTTTTCTTGAAATCATTTAAAAGTCACACTATTTGTCAAGAAGCCGTTTAAAAATTGATTTTTGAATAAAAGTGTCCCATACCACTTTGAAACTTTCAAATGCAGTTTTAATTTTAAGTCTTTAATGTCCATATAAATAAATCCTTAAAACCATTTTTTTAAAACATGGACATTAATGAGAAAGATTTAGAAGAATTGGTCTTTTAAACATTTTAAAATGGTATTTTAGTTCGAGTTTCTAACCAAAAGAGAGACACTTGAATACAAATAATTGAGGTATTAAAAACATTTTAATATCATGAGGATAAAGGTATTCATGATATACTATGTCAAAGTACATTATATACACCACATGAAAGTGATTTGGTGTATAACAACAAAGAAGTCTCAATGGAATTTAAATTGAGATGAAATCTCTCGTAAAGGACGTATCCTTAGGTTAAAGATAAATCAACGACATAGTTATGTGTGAAAAATATGAATACAATAAATATGATTGGATATTCAGTGTAAAACAATCAAAGGATATTCACACACAATCTTGTAAAAACAACAACAATGAATTGGATGTTTAACTCAACAAATGGAGAATGAGTTAAAATTACTCTTATCAAATTCATATCAATGACTTGAGAAATTATCAATGGCGTGATAATGTGTATCAAAAGTATATCCACAGGAAAGGGGAGTGGAAATTATGACATAAGAAAATGAATAGTGATTCCACACATAATTTCGGAGTAAAATAATCAATGAAGTTTGAGTAAAGATGAATAAATGGAAATTGAAATTCTAAATTCCCTTATTGATTTGGTAACATACAAAACATACACCCATGAAAGAAGGATCATACAATGATGATGTAAATATACATGAATTAAATTATATTACACAATTAATACAAACATGGGCAGTACACACACCACATGTAATAAATAAGTGGTGAACGATGGAATTCTCACTGAATTAAAAGTGAGATAAGAAAACCCTTACCACGTTGTAATCAACTGATTCGTATGACCAAAAGTTAATAACCACCAAATTATTTACAGAATAACATGAATATAAAGAGAATAATGATAATATATATCAAATGGAAGTACACAATATACCACTTTCAATAAATTAGTGGCGAACAATGGAAATCTCATGGAATTGAAAGTGAGATAAGAAAATCCCTTACCTTGTACTTTTCCTTGGTTGGGGGTAGGTTAACCTCCTGTATAATGTTGAAATAATTGTTATTAAATTATTCATGAATCATATACATTAATATGATATCGTATATGATCTTTTAACATTGCTTTGTTAATAATATCATAGAATTATCGTCGTTTCAGGTGTTAACTTACTCGTTTTCTTTTATAGGTTTTGTTATGTAAGCCATGTTTTTCATGGATAGGTTGTATCATATTCATATCCAGAATGATATAAAGTCCTTAAAAATTATTTTTAAATCATCAAATGATAATTATACTTGAATGGATACAATAGAGAATGAATCTCATCGTGTTCGTGGAGACGGTAGTCCATACGTACGCACGAGCGACAATATCATTCTTTTGATATTAAAATAATTTATAATTGGATGGTATATCATATATACAGAATAATTATCATGTTATATTTATTATTTTCTTGAGTTACACATCATTATTATACCCACCCAAATAATAATATATTGAATAACAATTACACCACGACGTGGAGACGGTAAGCCGTACGTACGCACGTATGGTGACATGTTATTCAAAGGGTGGATAGAATAATAAATATGTTTGTACCATAGTTATAATAACATCACAGTATATATAAGATACTAGAGTTATTATTTAATAATGGTAATAACAAAGAAAGAATAAGTGGAAGAAGAAAGGAACTTGAAAAGGGGTGGTGAAAACATTACCACTTCTTCGGGTTCTTCCATTTGATTTGATCAAAAGGGCTCCTTAGGTTGGCTTTCTGATCAAACTAAGGCCTCTAGGTTGTATTGAGGGAAGTTGAAAGAGTATTTGGGCCGGGTTTGGCCGAACCAAAAGGCTTTTAAGGTGTGAATAAATGAGAAGGAGGAGTGCCCTTTTATAAGAGGGGTGAGGGGCACCTTTGGAAAAGCTAGAAATATTAATTTGTAATAAATTCATATTCGGTTTATAATTGCTCCAAAGTTGATTATTTAAAGGTTAAGGTAGGGATAGGTCGAAAACCATTCAACCAATAGAATTTAGACATGTTTGGGTCACTATATTAACCATATATTTTAGTTTTAACTCTTAGTTAATTAGTTTGACATTTACCATGTCACTTTGTATTTTTATATTATATAGTTAATAAACTTACTATATACATCCAAGAGACCCCCAAGTGGTCCATTAATGATATACCTATCATGATATAAGTCTCTTGGATGAACCTTATATTTTTAGGAATTTAATATCAATTAATAATATAATATTTGTTTTAAAAACTCTTTTATGTCAATTTTGACACTATTCAATAGTTGATTTTTTTGAAACTCATTACAGGATTATTACTTCGAACAAAGTAAATTAAATCAATCCTAATATGTCATATTATCCTATAAAATTAGTGTAATTCATTAAAATCCTCAAATTATATTTATTTGCGTATTTATAATATCAATTATTTTAATTTTTCACTATTATGGTAATTAGTGCATCATCATTGTGTCATAAATAAATTAAATTATTTAATGTCTAAAAAATTATAAATAAAATATAATTATGTAGTAAATCTTATTAGATTTATAAGGAATATTTACAATATAATTTATCTTATGTATAACCCTATATTAAAAATGTTTTAGTAAATAAAATTTGATTTTAACTCTTTTAACTCTTCTTTGAATTAAATAATAATAAATGTCCTAATCTAATCCAAGTAGACCTAAATGATAATATTTTATTCCTAAGGTTGTTTTTGGTCGAGATACACTTGTCCAATAGAATTAGGACATGTGTTAGGGTAATATTAATATCATTTTTACCCTTAATTACCCTATTTACTTTTAACCGTGGTAAATAAAAGTAAAAAGTTACTATTCACCAAAAAATATTTTCATCTCATTGAACCACATTTTACTTCTTTATATTAACCGTGTCTCTCGGATTTTCTAAATTCCATTCACAAAAGCGGTAAAATTAAGTTTTATGACAAATTCAGTTTTTTAACTACCACTTAGTAGTTTCACTATTCATCAAAAAATGATGTTTTTCAGAACAATGCAAAAATTTCACCTAAAGCTATAATTGATATTACGAATTCAAAAATGATATCTATTTTAAAAAATTCCAAAAATATATGTTGCATTAATTAAGTTTATAATTAAATCCCACTGTCACAACAAATAGCGTGTTTTTAAGAAACAATATATATCAAAAGATTGACAAATGTTTAGGTCCAATTTCAATGTGAAATTAATTCTAATGAACACCATTGGATAAAATGGTAAAAATATATTATAATTATACTTTGAAACTACTAAATAATATAATTTATCACTATAAATTATTTTGATTAAAAAAGTTGTTTTTAAGTATTTTTCACTATTCATAAAAATTGGAAGTTCTCAGAAAAATACAAAAAATTCTTATTAGGATAATTTCGATATTCCGAAACCAAAAATAAAGTCCATTTTGAAATATAATATATATATAATTTCAAAAAGTAGGTATTAATATTCATAACGGCTAGTTTGATTGGTTGTGGTGTGTTAGAACTCGATGCTGCGTACAACACATGCTACCACATTATTCAAAGAGAAGCGTACCATAGAAGCTTGGGGTGTTAGATTCTCCCCTCCTTCAATAAATTGCATCCTCGAAATTTTTAAAATTGTGCTTGGGAATATAATGGAAACTCCCACCTCAGAAAAAGAGTCAATAAAACTATCACTTTAAAAGAAAGAAAGAGTGGTATAAAGGTCAACCAAGATAACCCATACTCAGATTCCATGTAGGAAAACATTGATATGGATGATAAACTAAGTGTCAAGTTATTATGGAGAGGGATAGAAATCATGATCAGGAGAAAGTTAACAATAAGAAAACCACAAGCTTGTGTTGGGAAAAACAGCCATTAGTCTCCTAGTAGGAAAGAAAACAGACAACATTTTTCTGTTTTAAGTTACATTACATAAGGATGAGGAATTCATTTATGAGATTGACTAAGAATATAAAGATATATACATACATTTTAATTAGAGTTTCATTCTTTAATAAATTTCCACCACTAACTCATTTTTTTTAAACGATGAGTATTCAAGAAGACTTGGTCACACTGGAAGAGCTAGAATAAACTTCTATAGAATCACATGATCCATGTAGGATGAACAATATATTTACATTGTATTTAGAGATTAATCAAAACCAAAATGGTTAGTACAAGATCAAATGATCCCCCAAAAGGATATTCCTTGAGAGAAATAAGCACTAATCTTAATTTCCAAAATTAAACCAACAATAACCCAAAGTTAAATAAATACCATTCAATAATCAATTGTCCTTAAAATCCTTCAATATAATCCAAACTAATATTGAAACCCAAAACTTATAAGAATGTAGTATTCCACGTTAAATTGTATCTCCAAATGACATCATCTACTCTTAAAGTCACAGACTTAAATGTAATTAACCTAATCACATATTCTTTATTATAGGTTAATCATTTCCATAAATAACCCAAATCACTATAAATCCACAATAAAAACATAGATAAAAATCCACCATTAATCCTCTAATGAAATCCCATAGTATTCTATTTTCCTTGGACATATAGTGTTCCCAAAAAAGTGAACATCTTCTAAAATAACATTTATCACTTAATCACCAAATAATTTTCCTATACTAAGGGTATTTATTTGATAAGACATAAGAACCCAAATCAACTTATTATTGATCAATAAAATCATTTAACTAAAAATAATAGTCACACTAACCAGGGATTCACGTAGTCCAGTGTTAGGCGATAAATCCCAATTGCACTTTGGTTGTGGGTTCGATTCCCACAGCTTTGTTCGACGCAACGGGTTGTCACACGGTCTACGTGTTGTCCTTTTTCAAAAACTATATTTTATAACATTACCAAAATGATATAAATTCCTCAAAATAACCATAGCATAATTTAACCACAAATTTTATCTCATACCTTGCATTTTCATCCCAAATTATTATAATTTGTAATTGCCTCAAACCCAATGATCATATAAAACCAAATGGTTATTTATAACTATATCCACAAGAGAAAAGATAATTCTTCCTCAAATATCATTCTCACATGGAAAATGTTAGGGTTAAAAATACAAGAGAAAATTATTCCAAAGTAAACCCTTCAACAAGGATCACTAATAATTTTTAAACATTTATCCAACCATTTATTTCCACATAGCTTCTTCTCTGACCAAGAAAATATCCTATCGAATAGGACATCCACTCGGGTAATGGCCAGGTCCCCTACATTTACGAAAAATGACTATAAATGGATTCTTGGGACCATTTTTATCTTCTTCCATAGTACTCTTCATTTTTCTTCGGCAATTATTCACTTTATGTCCTTCCTTACTGCACATAAAGCATTTCTTTGTCCCATTGAGACACTTTCCAGGGTGTCTCCTTCCACATTTCCTGCATGATGGAAGTTGAGGATTTCTTTCTCCATGGTCTCCACTACTGGAGCTCTTATCATTCATCACCTTTCTCTTCTTTGTTGAGTCTGGTAATGGGTTAATATATATATTGTTGATCATATTTTTGGAAAATTGATTTGGAATAAAGAGGATATCTTTTACGCCTATCAACATTCCATTTTGTTGCTCATTGCCACCACTGTTCCCACCTTGTACATCATTCTCAAAGTCACTATGACTTCCTTGGAATCCATCCATTGACTAAAACTAGAAAGAATTGTGTGAGTAATAGTAGTCATACAATCATTTAGAGATTAACATGTCACCATATTCTCAATTTGAAACACATTAGGATTAACCAAGGTTATTTACTCTCATCTTATATATATAATACTTTAAATCGGTTTGTAATGAAAATGTAAATTATCCTAAGCATATCCCCCGGGAGTGTCATAACCAAGAGTGAAGCAAGGCCCGTTGTCGTGCACCAGTTCCCATTCGAGTCTAGCTCAAAGCGGTGTTTTCGGGTTTTACCCCTAGGTACATCTGTGCCAGAGCCGCCTCTACCTACTCGTATCCAGACATGGATGTATTGCTCAGAAAATCCACAAAATCTCTACAATAACAAAATTCTAGGAAGTTCTTCTATACTTATCCTCAAAGTTCATCATAGGTCTACGTGTTCTAATCAGAGTTTATCTAAATCTAGCTTCCAAGGTTTGTACTAAACTTCCTCTGATACCAACGGTAACGCCCTGACCCCAGTTACCTATAGTGGGTGCATTATTACATAACATTGGCATGATCACAAGAAAGATCAAATCTTGAAAGACCGATTGGTTTAGTAGCCTTAGAAACACTAGATATATTCATAATGTTTTACATTACATCATAAAGTGAAAAACTACTACAACAACATAGTCTCCATATCGGACACTCATATCCCAACATACTATCCCTGCAGGTCATTCATAAATTACTTCTTCACATCCTGGGAAAAAGAAAACATAAAAAAGGGGTGAGCTCAAATGCCCAGTAAGGATAACAATATAGCGGAAACTTTCATAAATAAGAATAAACATTTAAGGCAATGTATAACTTAAAAAAAAAGCCTTTTAAACTTGAACTTCAACATAGTATGGAAAAAATAAAATGAAATAATGCCATTTACTTATTCACATTGATATTCTACTAATCGAATAATCACGTGCAATATCAATTACCACTTTCATAATGATGGAATGCATAACGCCAGACTATCATAACCACATAGCCAAGGCCTCGTGCCAAGACTACAAATAAGATTTTTCCAAGGCCTTGTGCCAAGACACTAGTTTGTCTCATTAGACCTACCGATGCATCGAGGAGATATAGCGGGCTCCACCCGTCACATATTAAGTCCAATGCATTCCCATATGAAAAGGTTTAAACATAACATAAACATTCGTATTAAAACTAGCATACGAAATGCCAATACTTTAACCACAGACCATTGAATGGTATAAAAATATCACATCCACAGTCTAACATAACTCATTTGACACAATATGGAAGATTGTATTATATCACATTTACCTCAATAAAGAATAATTAAGGATGTTTACATAGATGAAATTAATCATCAAAACTATTTGAGAGAAATATCCCCATTTTTATTGAAATCATTTAAAAGTCACACTATTTGTCAAGAAGCTGTTTAAAAATTGATTTTTGAATCAAAGTGTCCCATACCACTTGGAAAATTTCAAAAGGAGTTTTAATTTTATGACTTTAATGTCCATAAAAATAAATCATTAAAACCATTTTTTTAAAACATGGACATTAATGAGCAAGATTTAGAAGAATAGGTCTTTAAAACATTTAAAAATGGTATTTTAGTTAGAGTTTCTAACCAAAAGAGAGAAACTTGAATAAAAATAATTGAGGTAATCAAAACACTGTAATATCATGAGGATAAATGGATTCATGATATACTATTCCAAAGTACATTATATACACCACATAAAAGTGATTCGGTGTATAACAACAAAGAAGTCTCAATGGAATTTAAATTTAGATGAAATATCTCATAAAGTCCGTATCCTTAGGTTAAGGATAAATCAACGAAATAGTTATGTGTGACAAATATAAATACACTAAATATGATTGGATATTTAGTGTAAAACAATCAAAGGATATTCACACATAATTTTGTAAAAACAACACCAATGAATTGGATGTTTAACTCAACAAATGGAGAATGAGTTAAAATTACTCTTTTCAAATTCATATCAATGACTTGAGAAATTATCAATGGAGTGATTATTTGTATCAAAAGTATATCCACAGGAAAGGGGAGTGGAAATTATGACATAAGCAAATGAATAGTGATTCCACACATAATCTCGGAGTAAAATAATCAATGAAGTTTGCGTAAAGATGAATAAATGGAAATTGAAATTCCAAATTTCCTTATTAATTTGGTAACATACAAAACATACACCCATTAAAGAAGGATCATACAATTATGATGTAAATATACATGAATTAAAGTATATTACACAATGAATACAAACATGGGCAGTACACACACCACATGTAATAAATAAGTTGTGAACAATGGAATTCTCACAGAATTAAAAGTGAGATAAGAAACCCATTACGACATTGTAATCAACTGATTCGTTTGAACAGAAGTTAATAACCACCAAATTATTTATAGAATAACATGAATATAAAGAGAATAATGATAATATATATCAAATGGCAGTACACAATATACCACTTTCAAAAAATTAGTGGCGAACAATGGAAATCTCACGGAATTGAAAGTGAGATAAGAAAATCCATTACCTTGTACTTTTCCTTGGTTGGGGGTAGGTTAACCTCCTGTATAATGTTGAAATAATTGTTATTAAATTATTCATGAATCATATACATTAATATGATATCATATATGATCTTTTAACATTGCGTTGTTAATAATATCATAGAATTATCGTCGATTCAGGTGTTAACTTACTCGTTTTATTTTATATGTTTTGTTACGTAAGACATGTTTTTCATGGATAGGTTGTACAATATTCATATCAAGAATTATATCAAGTCATTAAAAATTATTTTTAAATCATCAAATGATAATTATACTTGAATGGATACGATAGATAATGAATCTCATCATGTTCGTGGAGACGGTAGTCCGTACGTACGCACGAGCGACAATATCATTCTTTTGATATTAAAATAATATATAATTGGATGGTATATCATATATACAGAATCATTATCATGTTATATTTATTATTTTCATCAGTTACACATCATTATTATACCCACCCAAATAATAATATATTGAATAACAATTATACCACGATGTGGAGACGGTAAGCCGTACGTACGTACGTATGGTGACTTGTTATTAAAAGGGTGGATAGAATACTGAATATGGTTGTACCATATTTATAATAACATCATAGTATATATAAGATACTGGAGTTATTATTTTATAATGGTAATAACAAAGAAAGAATAAGTGGAAGAAGAAAGGAACATGAAAAGGGGTGGTGAAAACATTACCTCTTCTTCGGGTTCTTCCTTCTGATTTGATCAAAATGGCTCCTTAGGCTGGATTTCTGATCACAATAAGGCCTCTAGGTTGTAGTGAGGGAAGTTGAGATAGTATTTGGGTAGGGGTTGGCCGAACCAAAAGGCTTTTAAGGTGTAAATAAATGAGAAGGAGGAGTGCCCTTTTATAAGAGGGGTGGGGGGCACCTTTGGAAAATCTAGAAATATTAATTTATAATAAATTCATATTCGGTTTCTAATGGCTCCAAAGTTGATTATTTAAAGGTTAAGGTGGGGATAGGTCTAAATACATTCAAAAAATAAAATTTATACAGGTTTGGGTTACTATATTAACCATATCTTTTAGTTTTAACTCTTAGTTAATTAGTTTGACATTTACCATGTCACTTTGTATTTTTATATTATATAGTTAATAAACTTACTATATACATCCAAGAGACCCCCATGTAGTCCATTAATGATATACCTATCATGATATAAGTCTCTTGGACGAATCTTAGATTTTTAGGAATTCAATATCAATTAATTATATAATATTTGTTCTAAAAACGCTTTTATGTCAATTTTGACACTATTCAATAGTTGATTTTTTTGAAACTCATAACAGAATTATTACTTTGAAAAAAGTCAATTAAATAAATCCTAATATGTCATATTATCCTATAAAATTAGTTTAATTCATTAAAAGGCTCAAATTATATTTATTTGGGTATTTATAATATCAATTATTTTAATTATCCACTATTATGGTAATTAGTGCATCATTATTGTGTCATAAATAAATTAAATTATTTAATGTCTAAAATATTATAAATAAAATATCATTATGTATTAAATCTTATTATCTTTATAAGTAATATTTACAATCAAATTTATCTTATGTATAACCCTATATTAAAAATGTTTTAGTAAATAAACATTGATTTTAACTCTTTTAACTCTTTTTTGAATTAAATAATAATAAATGTCCTAATCTAATCCAAGTATACCTAAATGATAGTATTTTATTCCTAAGGTTGGTTTTGGTCGAGATACACTTGTCCAATAGAATTAGGATATGTGTTAGGGTAATATTAATATCATTTTTACCCTTAATTACCCTATTTACTTTTAACCGTGGTAAACAAAAGTTAAAAGTTACTATTCACCAAAAATTATTTTCATCTCATTGAACCACATTTTACTTCTTGATATTAACCGTGTCTCTCAGATTTTCTAAATTCCATTCACAAAAGCAGTAAAATTAAGTTTTATGAAAAATTCAGTTTTTTAACTACCACTTAGTAGTTTCACTATTCATCAAAAATTGAAGTTTTTCAGAACAATGAAAAAATTTCACCATAAGCTATAATTGATATTCTGAATTCAAAAATGATATCTATTTTACAAAATTCCAAACATATATGTTGCATTAATTAATTTTATAATTAATTCCCGTTGTCACAACAAATAGCGTGTTTTTAAGAAACAATATATATCAAAAGATTGACAATTGTTTAGGTCCAATTTCAAAGTGAAATTAATTTTAATGAACACCATTGGATAAAATGTTAAAAATATATTCTAATTATACTTTGAAACTACTCAATAATATAATTTGTCACTATAAATTATTTTGATTAAAAATGTTGTTTTTAAGTATTTTTCACTATTTATAAAAATTGGAAGTTTTCAGAAAAATACCAAAAATTTATATTAGGATAATTTCGATATTCTGAAACCAAAAATGAAGTCCATTTTGAAATAGAATATATATATAATTTCAAAAAGAAGGTATTACTATTCATAACGGCTAGTTTGATTGGTTGTGGTGTGTTAGAACTCGATGTTGCGTACAACACATGCTATCACATTATCCAAAGAGAAGTGTACCGTAGAAGCTTGGGGTGTTACATGGTTACTCCTTAAAAATATTTTTTTCATCATTTTATTTACTTTTCTGGGATATAAATGTTTGTCACTGGTATTTATGGGAAAAAAATGTTTTCCAAAATACCTCTTCTTTCAAGAACAAACATTTTTCAAGATTGATAGTTCATGTAACATGTATGTTATCCCCCCAATATTTTGGGAAACCAATGTTTATGAATGTGTTATTATTAGATGAAACCCATTCCTTTTCATGGGTTCATTATGTTCATTTATGTTATATGTTAATTTTTTCAAGCATGATAAATTATATTGTTATGATTTGATGGGTGCGCCCGGAATTATATAGCGCAGTATGAATGTTTAAAAGTGACGGGTGCGCCCGAAATTATACAGTGCTCCAATGCATTGGGTAATGTGATGAATCTCATGATTAAATATGAAATGATGTGTGAACAAGATCCTATCTTGTTTCACTAGTATGTTAAGTAGTAAACCACTGAGACATGATGTTTCATTTTTATGCATTTCCACATTAGAAGTCTTATATATACTTCCTCTCATGTTCATGATCTTTTTCCCATGTTATGATTATGATCACCCCATGCTATATTGTTCTTATCTATCCTCTTACTGGGCTTCTAGATCACCCCTTTTGATGTATATCCTCAGCTGGCTACATGTACTAAGGATAGGACACCTGCCAATAAGAATCTAGAGAAGAAAAAATTAAATAAATGTTTATGCTTGATGTTTTATTTGTTATATATGGTCCTAGTTTTCCCAACACACTAAACCTTTGGATAATCTATGTGTAATACTATTATGTTCTATATCCTTAAAATGATGTAAAAATAATGTAAGAAAAGGCAGGGTCACTATAGTAAACCCTTTGGTTTCCTTTACCTATAGAAATACATCCCCCTAGGAGTTAGTTAGTCAATGGGGAACCCTTGAGATCCCCCTTGGTTAGTATATAAGAGGAACCCAAACATGGGTCCTCAGTCACAAACACTGTATCGGGTCCACACCTGATGCTCTAAGAACATCATGTCCCATGATATCGTCAAAATATTAGCACATCATCATATCATACAAGGCAGTTCTTCACATTGGAAAAATCAAAATGATATCCCACATAAAATATCTAATGTTTGAGTTTCCCAAGATGGAATCCTAACACAACCCAATCTCAGTTTTCCAATGGTCAAACCTCCAAGGCGTAGTAAAATTTCAAAGGAGTGTATTTCTCTGCCTCTATCATTTCAATTATACTAGATGATATTTTCCCTCAGAAGGCCCTGTCATGGATAATTTCAGCTATGGAAATCTTAGTCATCACACCCTCTTACTTAGGTGTAAAAGGATACAAAGGATTGGATGTTAATCCATACATAAGAAATTCATAAAAAGGAAACCCCTCATGAGGATCCAAATGTCTCAGGGATTTCTCAGTTCAATGACAAGACCATCGTGGATTCAAGTCAGTGCACTAGACCATCATTTCCAAGGTACATGTCTTGTTAGTTCAAGGAATTCCATTTCAAATATTCATTTCAATTAAAATATAAAATTTAATTTAATTTAAGAAATGGGATGTCTCCCCCAATGGACATCCCACATAAGCACATGAAACCTAAAAAAATAAATTCCATAGGTAAATTTCATGAGTCCACCTACCTTTTATCAAACACTTTAACTTTAAATTTTCAGGCCAAAAACTATTAAATATCTCATCCAATCCCAATGTCCATTATCCCATTACCTAAGTCCCCATATCATAATAAAAGAAAGTAATTAATTAGAATAAAATTATAATTTATCAAAATAATTTATAATTTAATTCTAGATTTTACTAAAGATATAATAAAAAAAAATTACTAATTGGGAACATACTTCTCAACGAAACCATGAGAAACCGCTCTTAAGAGATCCACAACCTTTTATTGATACCTCCAACCCACCAAGGAACCAATGAAACCTAATTATAATCATTTATAATTAATTATACCATTTTAACCAAAGTGAATAAGACCCAATTTCTCACTAAATATCATTTCCACATCAGAACCACATCCAAGGGCACCGGAAGAGATCATCTCACATCCCCAGTCCCGCACCAAATTAAAAACCCCAAAAATAAATGCCTACTAAGTTATATAAATAATTAATTCAAATGATAAACCATAGAAAATTCATATGGAAATGCAGCATTTCTGAATTAGTGAATTTCGGTTCCTAAATATCATTTGGGGATGTCTTATAACTAGAGTGAACAAAATGCCCGCAAAGAATCATGTGAATCCACCATGCTCTAGTGGAATTTCCCATGTTAACAAAAACTGGAGGAATGTAAATTAAAATAGAGAAAAGGATGTAAAAATGAAGGTAATACGAGGGTGAGATTAACTGAGAGTCATCGATAAAATGAATCCTAAACTCCCAATTTATGGGTTTGAAGGAGGAACCCCAATGACGAGGACTCCCCCAACCATGGGATAAAAAGAGAGAGGAGATAATCCATATTTTACAATCCAATAACCCCAATGACAAGTTATATTGATGTCACCATCTAGTAAGTGGTGAAAAAAACTAACAAGGATATTTTCCACAGCCTCCAGCTGACCCATTGATGCTACTAGTTGGGTGCTGTTTTACTATAGCCGTGGTGGTAGAAACCACCCCGTCCTCTCTCATGATACTCTAAAGACATTGAGATGTCCTTGAACCTCATTCATTTCTTATAAAAATCCTTTTTGGCATTTTAAATATTATAATTTGATTCCAAGTATCAGTTCCCAATTTAGCCCATCCACCTTATTAAAAATATCAAATTCCCTCATATATCTATTGCACATATGGGATTGAGGCATCAAAAACACCCCACCATAACAATTATTATCCCAATAAGTCTTATTTTTCATGATTTTATATATCCCATTCTATTTCATCTATCAAATTCAGCATCAACTGGTTGTATTCAACCATGATTTACCAAATGTTCTCACCAGACATAACCTCATAATTGAGACACATAAACCACAAAGTACCAAATAAATTGTTTTATGACAAATCAAATTACTAAGACAGAGTTATGTGGAAATTTTATTACAAAAATATGATCATGCAATTTTCCATTTAATCATTTGGCCAATGGTTCTCCCCACTATAAGACTAAACTGAAAGGGTCCAGTTCTGATGTATGATCTACTCCAATACTTTAATTTCCTCCCAAAAGGTCGATCATGATTACTCATGATGCACTCATTGATGTTCCTATCCAAACTCAAACAATAAAGTATAAAAACACCAATCAAACCTTACTACCAATCCTCATCTCAATTTCAGAAAATATGGACATTCACCTACCATCTGTGAATGATCTCATACATCCCTTCTCAAAATAACCATCTTGAATTTCATATCACAATCATCATATTCAACATTATATAGATATAGTGGTTTTTAATGTGCTATATCCAATGTCATGAAAAAGGTAGATCAAACATTCATGGGTTGACCCATCTCAATAAATGATTAGTAATACCCACTGATATGTTTCAAAGAAACCAAATACTCTATCCCTCATAAATGATTAAAATCTGAGATCATTCAAAATAATCTACAAAATTCCATACATGTATCTCATTGTGATTCCACTATCGAATCATCAGTCATTCAAAAAATCACTCTCATGATATATCATACCATCTGAACTAACATCACACCAATTGGATCACATTTGAATCACCTCAATTCATCTTGATCCTAAAGATAATTCTTAAAAACTATTCAACATCATATTTAAATTTATACCTAGCATTCACCATGTAATACAGATAAATTTGGACCTATTTTTTTACTAACATCAAAATTTCATAATTACCATCCAAATTATGGTTTTCTAAAAACATGACACCTATACTGTGAGGGTTGTATCACGAGTGAAAAACATGGTGCTCCCCTATATAGGGGGTCATTACCATCACATCCCCAGATAAAATCCCAATTACCTACAGTACATCATCATTCATCATCGAACCAATGGTTTTTTAGGGAAAAACCTTCTCAATTAAACCACCAACATGGATTTACACTTATTAATCCGTCCCGAAATCATGAAAATGATAACTAGAAAATTTATATAAATAAAATTCATAATGAGGTCCCCCACCTATGATTACTATAGGGACCAACCTCTTCATGTTGGATCAAAACTCGGGTGAGTTTCTCCTCTCAATCCATGGTCTCTAAATTACCAATGATACAAGCACTCACTACTCTAAAGTTTTTCCATAGATCAATTTATCACACATGACCACTTATTGAAATTAAATTCAATTGGGAATCATGAAAAAACAACATGTATCAAATAAATTTCCTTCCAATGTAGTGGGTGGACAATCATGTTCCACCCAATACATTGCCTCCATCATGATCTCAAGATTTATACACCATTCAACTACCTAAATAGAATAACTCCATGATCCATTAAAATATTAAAAGATCTCATTTCTGAATAACTAACCATGATCAGACATAAGCCGATATCTTATAACTAGAAGAACCCTCCAAAATTCTCTTTAACAAATAATCTCATCGATCCCATGTATAACCACATTATTAGATACAATATAGTACATTACTGAAACCAAAATCATTTACTCATTCCTACCCCATTCACATTAACACATAAAAATTCAATAGGTCTTGGAAACCTACCAACCCAACTCTTTAAATCCTTATTCTACACTAAAATAACCAATATTCAAGGTGTACGTTTCCCATTAAAATCGAAGGAATCCCCATCCCTATGTTTTATATTCGATGGAACCTATAGGAACTATTCATAATACAAATATTACACTCTACTAACGAACTCTGAAAACATAAAAATTTGTTATATACCCTGTCAAGGGGTTCTCTTTTATTAAAATAGACACCAAATCACTAGAACTTGGGTCATAATATACTATCTCTAGGTCCTCCATCCTAGAAAATTCACCATATCTGACATAAATCATAGATAATGAGACCACATATCTCTTACTGACTCAATCATATGGGGGCACCCAACATGACTGAACACCCAATCATGAGTCCCACATGAATAAGCATATGACATCACATGATAAACCATCCAACTACTAGGTAACCAGTTCTCATGGGCACTTGTATATGGGAATTCCCCTAGAGAATCACCATCACATTTTCCAACACCTCCACAACAAGTAATGTCACCCAATATGACCCATATGTAAGGAAGACCTCCTTGAGATAGGATAAGTATAATTTCATTCTATGATATATAGGAAAACACCATATAGGTTGTTACTAACATTTTAGGAAACTGAACCTACTTATCAGCCATCCACATGAGGTTCATTATTAAGTAATTAGATATGGAGATTGACCTTCTATGTTCATTATACATCCACATCAAGAGGTATTGTATATCCACCACCATCACCATCTATTGTCACATTGATGCATCCATAACACCTACCAAAAAATAAAACACATGCACCTAAGTCATCCTACCTAATTAGAGTTATGCCAAGTGATTATATCATAAAATGATTTAAGATACGTTTATAACAATTTAAATAGTTTATTCATAGTTTTTAAGGATGAAATCACACTAAAATGACATTATATCTTGTGAATAATACATATCTGACATGATTCTTGAGTTTACTCTTTCCTCTATCGGAATAGAGTCAAAATCAAATGACCAGCCTCCTTCCAATAGGCCAAGATTCAATGTCAACAATTTACCATAACTATTTAACTCCATGTGTGTGACCCTGGGTGAGAATAATACCATTTATAACATAAAACTCAAGAACATAAATCTTATCCCATGTAATAAAGATTTTTCTGAAGAAAGGTTATCAAAATGCACCACATTGAGTTCCATCACAGGTTCTGACACATTTTTAATCATATTATACAATCTCCCCAAATATTAAAACAAATTTATTTTTATTAAATCAGTGATATAACTCATATTATTAATATTATTATATACTACTTTGTAATATCTTATCCTAGGTCACTATGATCTATAACAAGTCTGATTTACCATGTGACCTCAGGTCAACGCCCCTAAATTCTTGAGGTTTCTGACTAGTAGTAGGGGTCCAAGAGGTGCAGTTGGAAGGCTATACCCCATGTATTAGAGTCTAAAATGAATAAAATAAATAACAATATTCCCCAATGATAAAAGTACATCAACAATATCTAGTGTGTGAAAAATAATTAGATAATAATATAAATAGAAAAAACATGTAAAAACATACATACAACTATACAATATCAATCTATCACCAAACTAATCACATATGAAAACTAAAATGCAAAAAATAAATTAAATGGGGATCAAATACATTCCTAATACATACCATTTCCCAAGATCCATATCCAATTTTAGATTTTAAAGATTGTTCTAATTTCCAAACCCAACCAAACATGTGCCTAAAATAACCATGTAAGATCTTCTTGTGTACCCATGTGCAATGGAGGCCTGAGTAGGGTGTGGGTATTGTAATAAACATTGAATCAACATGTTGGTACACTATGTAATAAGGAATTTTTTAATATGTGCATTTTACATGATCAGTTGAAATAAATAAATAAACTGCTGAAATAAATAAAATAAAAAAACAATTCCTTCTCCAACTCAATGTTGGAATGTATCCAAGATCAACACTTTGACAATGTCAACCAATATAAAAAACCATGTTGTGGTCGATTCATATTTATATGAAACTAATCATCCACACATTCTTTATATATTGTTTGGGTGTCCTAGATAATGTCCAAATACTATTCCAACCATATGTCATACGGGCTCTAAATCCATGGAAGTCCCAGAAAATATCATAATGAATTTAGAAATATAAACGGAAGTATTTCCAAACTATATAATAATTGATTTAAATTATTCTCATCCCCAAAAAAATATTATCACGACACTAAGGAAACATCCCATGATAATCTAAATATCCATGCTCCAAATCTACGATTTCCCCAAAAATATCCTCATGACTCTAGGGATGCTACACTTAGTAGTCCAAAAACTATAATTTAGGCTCCAAATCCAGGTATGTCCCAAACAAATATCATCATGAATCTTGGAAGGCAACACCCAACATTCCAAAGCTAATCTCCAAATCCCTATTTTCTAACACACCATTCAATGTAAAATATACCCTTTCCTAGATTATCTAGGTTGTAAATTTCTAAAATTGGTAATATACTCATCCATGTGGCTTGCATGCTCAAGAAACACGGTGTAATAAAACCATCCTTGTGGAATAGTTAGGAACTGTGAAAATATTACAATCCCAGAGCCAATAACACTAACCAAGAAATGAAAACACATTTCTGGGGCATCCATTATCCCCATACATTAATCTTGAGAAAGTGATAGAATAAGGGTTCAGTCATACACCAGACCCTCCATAGTGAACATATCATTTCCATTTTATAGCATAATTATAATCCAGGGTAACACCAAAGGTAACCTCAAACTATTGATAAAAACATTCATTTGGGGTCAATCCATCAATGGGTCACCCCAAAACTCCCTAGTTAGCATAGTAGAGACACCTTCACATAGGTCATTGATCATGAACTAAGTCTTTGGTCAACACCTAATTCTCCAAGTACATAATGTATTATTACATCATCAACAAGGTTGAAAGGCCTGACTGACTACATGGTTTCTCAACATCAGAAATGGCAAAAAAGATGTCCCACAAGGTATCTTAGACATCAGAATTTCACTAGGTCAGTCTGCTCACCCAACATAGTATTGGTCCACCAAAGGTCTAACCACCTTGGTCCGATGACATTGTAATGGATTAATTTCTCAGGATCAATTCAATGGGCCCAAAGTCTCATAGGTGTCATAGGGCCCTCACATGGCTTATTTAGGCCATGTATGTCTCAATCATCAGTCACCCCTACTTGGGTGTACACGGATACAAATAATGGGACACTAATCTAAGAATATGTAATTCATTAGGACACCCTCAATGGGGGAACAAATGTATCATGAAGGAATAAACTCAAATCCTCTCTCTTTCATGGTCATGGAATCAAGCCAGTATACTAGTCCACCAATTACTGGCACTTCTGCAGTCATTTCAAAGCATTCTAATTGAAGATAAAAAATTAATTAATATAAATGAGTTAATTTAATTCACAAATCAGGTCATATATCCCAATGGGGATCCCCCACATTCATATGCATCATAAAAAAATCATAAATGTTGTAAGGAAAGTAGATGAAGACCACCTAATTTTTACTAAAGTTTTTTTTCTAAAATTATGAGAATATAACCCATTATTAAAGTTGTGTATTCCAAAAAAAATCATGAAATTATGTGCATCCTTATCTCACATAAAATAAAAATAAATAAATTATAAATAAAATTATAAATAATTTAAATAATTTATAATTTAATTTAAAATATTACTTAAGATGAAATAATCTCTAAAATACTAACCAGGAAGGAGTCACACAATGAAATCTTGATCAACCACCATTGTGAGGTTTGAATCTGACTTCTAATGATTATATCCCATCGAGTTACCAAAAATAATTAATTATAATCATTTATAATTAATTATTCTACTTTTAACAAAAGGGAATAAAACACAATTTGTCACTAAATACTATCGATTCGTTGGAACCACATCCATTGGTACCCTATGTGCCCCTCTCACATCTTCAATCCCATTCAATGATAAAAGAAAAAAAAAACAATAAATAAATTGGGAAAAATCTAATTTAATGGAAAAAACCTTGAAAAATAATTCAATTATTCAAATTTGATGAAATTAAGAATGAAGACACGTGGGAAATATCTCAGGATGTTCTTTAGGTTGGCCAAACAAAATACCCAAGTGAATCGAGCGATTCCAACTTCATCTAGTGGATTATACAATGAAAACCTAAGATAGAGAAATAAAAAAATTATACCAGAGAGATGAATAGAAAAATTAAGGTTAGAAGAGGGTGATACATTCTTAGAATCACAGATATAAACCATCCAAAACCTACTATTGAAGAGTTTTTAGAAGGGAAACCAAGGGTGAGGAGATCCCATTTCATGAATATGAATATGTGGGGGAAGAATAGGCTGACCACTGTTAACAAGTTTGGGAGTGGGGGTAATGATTTTTCTACCAAAATACCCCCATTATCTAGACAATCCGATGCCATCTGTGAGATAGTGGAAAAAATATCCCACCATGTAGTTTTCTACTTCCATTGGCTGGTAGGGGTCTTCCTCCATCTAACCAGTGGATTTTACTGGTTCTCTAATTATATTTTTTTTAAAAGGTAATGATTTTGTCAAAGACCAAAGCACAATTTATTGAAGATCAAAAGATTACAACATGCGAAAAGAAGGGATTTTTTTACAGTCTCTATCAAACAAATACAATAAGTCAGGGGGCAAAGTGTCCATCCAATTCATGCTTTGATGAACACCTTTGTTGGCAAGAGCATCAGCCTCATCGTTCGCTTCACGGTAGGCATGAGTAGCAATGTAGTCAATCTCTTGAAGAGAGCTCAGACATCTCGACCAAAGAGCAGTAAGTGGCCAAGCAAGATGGATGATACCATTCCAGATGGCATGAATAATAGTAGTGGAGTCACTTTCAATCCAGAGCTTCCTCCAGCCCCTTTGGAGGGCAAAGTTAACCGCATGGATGACTCCCAACATTTCAGCCACAAGAGAGGAAGAGTTCCCACAACCAGCATAGAAGCAACCCTGGCACTGGCCATCTGAGTCTCTGAAGATAGCACCACAACTGGCGGGGCCAGGATTGCCTTTAGAAGCACCGTCAACGTTCACTTTGATTCATCCTGGCATGGGTGCTTTCCAGAATACTTCAAAGGGACGTTTAGTCTTTGGAAAAATGCCAGGCACACGGATGCGACAAAGAATCTCAAAGTCGCCAATCGAGTTGTTGCAACATTCTTTTTGAATTGAGGCAGCTTCGTGAATCGCAATCAGAATCCGAGATTTTCCTGCATTGAGACCAAAAGAGCGATTATTATGAATAAAATCATTTCTTGCGTACCAGATTTCATGATGGAGTTCCGCCACGGCCGCAAGGAAGAGATTTTTGATCTGCAAAGAAGCGTCATATCTAATGCAATTTTTGAGAAACAAGCAAATAGAATCAGTTAAAGGCCATCTGCACCTAAAAATATCAAGAACATAATTCCATAAAGCAGCAGCCGTCGCACACGACAAGAAAAGGTGGTCAGCATCCTCCCTATGCTGGTTACACAAGCAACATTTCGAACAGAGTTGAATATTAAAAGCTTGGAGACAGGCTTCCGTGGGTAATCTATTGTGAGCAATACGCCAAATGAGAGTGAGACGAGAAGGTTTAATCCACGGCTTATTAAATTGACAGACCCATTGGAGGTTCGAGTCATTTCCAGAAAAATTATGCCTGTAAAAGTTTTTGGAGTCAAGAATGCCATTTGGAGCCAGCTCCCAAAGCAGGAAATCCCCATTAGAGGAAAAGGGGTGATTATCAATGATCTGAGCGATGTTGGCAGGGAGGGCTTGTCTATGTGAATGGAGAACATCCTTAATGGAGAGGCTAGCATCTTCAGGAAAAGTGTTAGTCGGTAACAAAGTAATCAAGTGATTGCCACACCAATTTGCACACCAAAAATTGATGGAAGAGTCGACACTAACCATCCATCTAGAGTTTTCAATGATTTTGTGGTACGAGTCTCTAATCGAAGGCCAGATTGAAGAGTTGATGTAGTTGAAATTACCATTTAAGAGTTTAGCGCGGAATCTAGAATTCAAGAATTCAGAAGCTTTTGAAGAGCAATTAATAATACGCCAAGTAAGACGAGCTTGGAGATCATCGTTGAACAACTTAAGATTTTTAATGCCAATGCCACCTTTGTCTAGAGGTTGACAACAAGAATTCCAAGGGATAGTAACGAGTTTCCTCTCCATGATACTTCCCGTCCAAATGAAATTTTTTATATAGGTATTAATTTTCTTGAAAATGCCTATAGGCCATTTATAAATCATGAGGGAGTAGACCATTTTGGAGACAATGGTGAATTTAACCAAACATATCCTACCAGCCATGGATAGGGATTTCCCTTTCCAAGAAGCAAGCTGAGTTGTAATTTGATCAATGATATTAGCAAAATAGCTGGCCTTGGGGCGACCCCAGAATATAGGAACGCCCAAATAAGTAAAGGGGAAAGAGCCTTCTTTAATATCAAGGAAGTTAGTAATACTAGATTTTCTCTTAGCAGGAAATATTTTTCCAAAGAAAACAAACGATTTATTCCAGGAGATCGCTTGTCCGGAGACTTCTTCATAGTGTTGAAGAGTTTGTTTAAGGACATGCATGTTCTTTTGATCCCCTTTTAAAAACAGAATTATGTCATCAGCATAAAAGAGGTGGGTGGGGGTATTTAAGTTTCTAGAAGCTTGGATAGGCCTAAGTTTGCCTTGAGCGACCAGATTATTGAAAAGGCGACTTAAGTAATCTTCAGCAATGACAAAAAGGATGGCTGAGAGAGGATCTCCCTGCCTGACTCCTTTAGAACACTTAAAGTAACCTCTAGGGACACCATTAATCAAGATAGAAATGAAGGCAGAGCGAAATAAGGTTTTAATTCTTTCAATGAAAGACTCATGAAAACCAAAGTTTTTTAGGACTTTGAATATAAAATTCCAGTCCATGGTGTCAAAAGCCTTTCTGATATCAAGCTTAATGGCCACACATCCACCTCTAGCGTTTTTATTGAGACTATTCGTACATTCCGAAGCAAGACAGATACAGTCCTGGATGGACCGACCTTTAATAAAGCCAAATTGATTCCAGGAGACTATTCTATTGCAAATAGGTGCCAGTCTATTCGCAGTAATTTTGGTAATGATCTTATAAAGAGTGTTAATGAGAGCAATTGGCCTAAATTGTTGTATCTCCGCAGCATTTTCAACTTTAGGAATTAAGGTAAGAAATTGAGAATTGATACCATGAGGCAGGGTTCCATGAATAAAAAAAGACTTAACAAGGGAACAAACATCATTGTGGATAGTGTCCCAATGTTTTTGGTAAAAACCGTTATTGAACCCATCAGGACCAGGAGCACTATCCGGGTTGAGGCAAAAAACAGTATCTCTAATTTCATGATCAAGAGGGATGCATAAGAGAGATTCATTGTCGTTTTCATCCACAATTAAGGGGATAACATCAGATCTGAGGTTAATATTTATCTCCGGGCCATTGAAGATATTGTAAAAATACGAAGTGACATGATCATCAATAGCTTCCTCAGAATCAATGATCGAGTCATTATGAATCAGTTTAGACAGAGGACGATTGGCCTTTCTTATTCTTTGGAGAGAGTTATAGAATTTTGTATTACGGTCACCATCCGCAAGCCATTTAGTCTTAAACATTTGTTTACGAATATTATCCTTAAAAGTGAGCAAAGAATTAAGCTTGAGGGAGATATTGGTTTCCAATTGAGGATCCATATTAAAATCTACCATCGTGCTTTGAGTTTGAACTCGATTGAGTTCATTTTCAAGGGAGGAAATTTCAATGTCCATTTGAGTTTTAGAGGATTTGCACCAACCTTTGAGAGCATGTTTTAAAAGATTCAATTTAGACAAACAAACAAAAGAATCCGAGTGATGTTTCAAAGAATTCCAAGTGTTGTGTATAAAAGTAACACAGTCATGGTTCAGAGACCAAGCATTATTAAACTTGGAAGGAAGAGCAAGCTTACGGTTATTCATGAGGAAGCTAACGAGAATAGGGTGATGATCAGAATTGAGCCGAGGCAAAGTTATGTTAGTTATATTGTCCCAAGTATCAAGAGATTCCATGTTAACGAAGGCTCTGTCAAGCTTGCTGGCCACAGTTTTGTTTTAGTGCCTTCTATACCAAGTATATCTGGCACCAGAAAGATTGACTTCGATGAGGCTACATTCTTCAATGCACGACCTAAATTCCCTTGTGGAAATAGAAAGGGGCGAGGGACCAATTTTTTCACAGGGGCTAAGGATGGCATTGAAATCACCCATAACAATCCAAGGATCACAAATGACATTGGCCATATCAAGAAGCTCAAGCCATAAAGCCCTTCTATCCTGATATCTATTGTTGGCATAGATCATGGTGCAAAAGGTATGACGGCCATTAAGCATGAAATCACAGGTAAGATGTTGATCAGTGTTTTTAAAGATGTTGAGATTATGGAGGTTATTGTGGTAAAAGATCCACATGGAATCAGTTTGTGTGGCATTTTTACAAGAACCAAGAAAATTGTAATTAGCAGCACCAAATCTCATAAAGTTCATTTTGAAATTAACATTAGGTTCTGAGATGGCAAAGAGATGAGGCTTGTGTGTGTTTAAATACCTCCTAAGAGTGACGGAGGTATCATTGTTGGCTATACCTTGGCAATTCCAATATATAAAATTCATTTTCGTTTGTGTTTTGGGTTAGAACCCTTCTTTTTTTTTTTGATTTTCCAGATTCTGGTTTCTTATGGGAACGCGTCACCATAGGGGAGGGAGTAGAGTTTTGTTTATCCTGATGTTCCTGCAAGGATGTGGAGTCAACAGATTGTAGGAGAAGATTTGTGGAAGGTTCTGAAACCGCAGTACCAACAGTAGGAGCACTGTTGATGGGAGGAACAATCGCTGCTAAATGGGGAGGGTCTGCTGGTGGAATATTGTGATCTAGGTACTGGACAGAACTGCCACCAAGTGAGGCAGGAGTGTCAAGAGTAGAAGCGGATATAATAGAAGCAGAATGTGAGACAGGAGGAGGGAGAACCATACTCACAGCAGGAAAAGGATTGCATTTGTCAACAGGATTCAGAGACAAATCAGAATTCAGATTGGTAACAGGGGCAGCCGGTACCTCCGTGTTGTTAGGAATAGCAGCCAAAAGAGTGCCAGGATGTGAAACAACAACATTATTTGATATGTGGGCAGGGTTGGAGAACACAGTGACAGTAGAGCCAGATTCAACAGCAGAGGGAACCGGTGACTTGATTTCAGAATCAGAAATGCTACATTTAACATTCAAATCAGGTTGCACACAAATAGAATCAGGAATGCAAATATTTTTATCAGTAGTATTAGATTTAGAATTGGAAACATTCACAGCATGGGGGCCCAGGTCATTTATAGGAGGTATAGTAGTGGTAAAATTGTCATTTGGAGAGGGTGGCACCAAGTTACCTGGTACAGAGAATTTATCCAGAATAACTTGATCCTTGAGAGTTGGAATAGAGGGATCCTTCTGAACCAGTTGAGCCAAGGTATTCACATTGTCCAGCAGAGATAGAGAAACAGAGGAAGAAGCAACATGGGATGAGCTGTTATTATTAGAAGGGGGACTTCTGTCCAAATTTTTTCCATTAGCCTCAACCACAATTGCTTCTAAACCAGTGGGAGTATTGTCTTTAATATGAAGAGATTCCTCTTCTTCAACTAAATCACTCTAGGATTTGCCCTCAAGAGAGGTAAAGGCATTGGATTTTTTTATCCAAATGTCTTGTTTTTTCTTGTTAAGGATTTCAGATTTTTCTGTGTTGTTCCATCCTTTTTTACCATGCTTTACATCCTGCCAATCAGTATGGATTGGGGGATCCATTTGTTTCCGAACCACTCTACAGTTGGCAAGGTTGTGGCCAATCAATTTGCACACCTCACAAAATGGAGGCTTTTTTTCATATTCGATTCGAAGTTCAGTTTTATATTCAGGAGCATTAAAACCTATGCTAGAAGGCAGATCACTGGTTAGATTGACCTCGACCATAATTCTAGCATAAATGCCAAGATCTCCATTTAAAGTCCTATGATCAATTTTAATCGGAGTCCCAATACAGGAGGCAATGTCATTAAGGATCTTTGGGTGCCAATAAAACCAGTTAAGACCATGGATTCTGACCCAAATTTGAGCTAAGTAGTTCTTGTGTGTGTGCAGATTAAAAGAAGCATCCCAATTTAGAATTCTAAGAAAACTAGGTTTAAGCTGGAGGTTTCCAAGTTTCCATACCTGATCAAGTTCTACCTGAGATCTGAAGAGAATATGATAATAACCTTTGCCGATAGGAATCATTTTCCAAGTCGACGAACCCCAACAGTGGGCAATTCGAGCTTTGAGTTCAGATAGTGGCCATGGCCGATCACCAGAACTATAGGAGACTCGGCCAAGGACCGAGAATTTACAAAGATGTTCTCTTTGTTTCAGTGCTTCAGGATCGGCATCAACAATGAACGCACCATCTTCTGATTTCTTAAAAAAAGGTTGCTTGCCAGAGATCGCACTATTAAGTTCAGATTCTTGCAATGCATCTCGGAAAGACACCGGTAGAGTACGAAGGGGAACCACAAATATAAATAATCAATTTCCTTGTAATCTAGAATTCCCATATGGACAACCAGATTCACATGATCCCAACAATCATAATGCTATAGTAAGAAGAAAATGACCTCCTTAATTATATGGAAACCCTGGAATGATCTCTTAAAATGCTATTTATTCAATAGAATGGTTTTGGGAAGGAAAATATTCATTATTATCTTAGCAGAACATTTTTGGATATTGAGACCTACTATTTTTATATAGAGATCTTCCTTTTATTGGTTTTCACAATGAATAATTTTAGACACTATTTGTAGCACCATCAGGTGTAACTTATGTATCATGTTGATCTTCTAAAATATATTCTTAGATTTCTAATTCTAGATGTCAAATAGAATAATTGTAAGTTATTCTATAGTATCTTTTCCTCCAATTCATGTCTCAACATGTGATTAAGGGGAAAAATTAATATATTTTGTTATATTTGTCCTTATGCTTGAGATGTATCTATTATTCCAATAGTTCCCCAAAAAAGTGGCATTCTCTATCCATGAATCGTCACATGCATGGGATATGTACATTGATGGTGCCTCTGGGATCTGAATAGCTAGATTGATGGAAAACATAAAACTCAATAGTGTTACCTTATGGATATTATTTGTATCTCCTATTATGGTATTCATTATTTATTACTTATTAATATTATAGGGATTTACAAAAAATCAGGTGTATTATCATGACCTCATTTAAGGGTTGGAACTCTCCCTACTAATTTCATTTACCTTATTAAACATTATTTTTTATTCATAGTTGTTGTTCATGAAAATAAATATTTATTGTTCCATAAGAAGAAATAGTTTATTCCCTTGCATAATTATGTATGAGGATAGACGGGTTAATTCTAGTTTAATCCAACACTTCACACTTCATTCATATTAATATTACCCATGCACATTCATATTCTAAAGCAGCTATAAAAATGTAAGTTATATATCAAGATGACATAGAAACATATTGGTGGTATCATCTAATTGATAATATCCAAAATGTGACTCTCCTACTCCATTTCACCAAAAAGGAATATATTTTTGGGTGGGAAGTAAATTTTATCTTTTATGATGGTATAAATTACCAGAAAATCTAATAAGAATATGGCTTCATTGGGGAACTACTTAGGTTTGCTGAAGGAGGAGAGACCCCCACTATTATTTAGTAATTCCATGCTAATACCAATGACACCTGCCAATCATGTTCTAACATTTTCAAAAAGATTAATATATTTGGATACTTTTGGACCTCAATTATTTAGGACAATATGGAACTCATGAAGAAGTAACATGTGTATTAGATCAATGTAAATTTCATTCATAAACCCCCTATAATTACTTCACACTTCTTAATCATCTTGGATATTTTCTGTATAGGGGATATATGTCATATGATCACACACTCCAAAAATAGATAGTTATTATAACTTAATTAATAATTCCATTGATTTATTCTACAAATGGGTCAAATATAAATCATTAATTAATATCATAATGAGGGTTATAATAAACTTTTTAAATTCTATTTTCAAAATAAAATTTACAGTCCCAAACATAATATTTATAGAAAACAACCCCAATTTGTTTAGTTTATAAGTGAAAATGGAATATCTGGAGTATAATATTTAGTCTGACCATTCATCACAATATAATTTAGTAATAAATACATACATATAGTCCTCCAAAAACTAAATCCCATATAATTTATAATTTTTTGATTAAATAAAATAATAATTTAGTAGATAATCTCTCATATTCATTGTCGTCTTATCGCACAACAACTCCCACCACCACATAGGTAACCCCATAAATGATTATATATCTGCTAAAGGTAGTCATGCCCATTGAAATATGTATTCATTCACTTTACATCATCATATTCAATAAAATATTTTAGGATGATAAATATAAAATATGGATAGAGGAATTTGTGTGAATTAACAAGATAATGTTACACAGACTGCCCATCCTTGAGATTGAACGTAATGGTGGTTCGTGAGCATTCAATAATAAGGTCTCCCTATATGTTCATAAAATGATAAATAATAATTGATTTATGAACACTTATAATACTTGGGAAGAAATACTAAATGATTAACCATAAATTGGATGACCCATATGATATACAAAATTTCTTCTCTAGTGGACCTTACTCCCTTATTACAGTGGACAGAGTGTGTATCCCACATTCCACCAATGTAAGATTTCTGAAGACATACCTTGTAAAGATTCATGTTTGATTCATAAAGTCCACCCATTGTGAATATAAAATTATCGGGGATGGTCATGATCTTATGATCGTAAACTATAAGATAGAAATGTACTTATTGTATAACCCCAAACTCCATAGAACATGAGTCCTTATCACGTGATATTATACTACATGAAATATGATCCACCCCTCATGTTATTTAAACTATTAGAACTAGTATATTTTTTATGAACTGATTCAATTATATATGAGACTAATCTGGTTGAGAGTAACTAGTGTATGGGCATACAATTTTACATTAGGTCTTCTCCATGTACCATCTACCAGGAAGAAACCTCTTTATTTTCTCTTGTGCTTCAGCCATATCTATATAGATATCCCTAATAAGAACATTGTATGGATTAATTCCTATTATTTTAGAACATGTAGTTATGAATAGATATCATATGTTGGATCTATCCATGAATATCAATAACATTAATCCCTATTGGGAGGGTATTTTCTAATTGGTGTTAGGTTATCCACATTAACCATACAATGAGACACTATATAATGAAGCTAGCATATCCTATCCTAGTAACATCCAAATTATAACTTATATTTATAATCTACCACTAGAATGAAAAATTCCTCTCATAAATTTTTTGGATTTATTCTTATTTCATTCATGTATATGTAGTGACACATAGAGTTCTCATTATGGGTCCATCCAGAAATCATTCTAATTAAAATACTCATATTTTTTCATTGTATTTGATCACTCAACTCATTCATTTGGTGGTTTCTCCATCATTTCTACATTAGGACGGAGTTTTCCCTCATTTATCTTAATATAAAATCAATATCTGGTCATGTATTGTTTCTAATAACTATGTATGGATTGAATCCCACTATTAACATATATGTAGTGATGTTTCGATTATCCATATTAGAAAAAGCCATAAACATTCCCACCATAAAATACCATTACAACCTAGGGATTTTTCCATTACTTCATCCACCTTGAATCTTCCCATGGACATGTATTAGGATGGATCCATTTATTTTTTATCTGGGTTGTTAGATCACATTTAGATCATGTTTTCTGTACTCTCACACTAGGATAATCATCTATTTCCCATACATGTCCCCAACACATAAGTTAGATTTGTGCAGATACCTTTTAGAATTGTTTTTGTCTTGATTCCTCTAATTCGGGATATATATTGACATCTAGGTCTCCCACCCAGTACTTGGCTGAAAATTCTTTTTTTATCTTATTTTCCCTAAAACCCCAAAGCATGTTTCTCTCAATTAGGAACATGTTTTTGCTCATTAGAACTTGGTTTCAGTTAAAATTTCCCATACTAAATTATAGATCTACATGTGTCTTGATTCATGTAATATCAAGATACTTAGTGACACCCAGATCTTTTGACCTCATACTAGTCATAGATCCCATTTACTTTAATCGCCCACTATAATAGAGTTTTGAGGACCTCTCATTGACAATATATTATTATATGGACATTTATCAGGATAAATCTATTATAATTTCCCTTATATGTGAACCACATATATGAACATATGTTTTATATGTACTACATATGTCTTGATCCATATTTTTTACATGATTCATAGTGATGTCTGAACTATCTTTCTCTTTTCTAATCATAAATCTTCATTTATTTCAATTTTACCTCATTTCATAAGGTATGGTGTCTTTTATAGTTCCAAATGTGAGGGTTCCAACCACCATTTTAATATCATCTTCGATATTCTATATTTTTAACAAAAATATTTGAATCACTAAAAAACAGTCATGTATATTGGTAATGATTGTATCTGATTCCAAAAGGACCCCAATTCATTTTGATAGAAAATATAATGAATATAAAAACTTATTTTATCATCATAGAGACATGTTTACATCTGGATGATAAGATCATATAACCTCATGTTCCTTAACATTAATATAATTTAACACATCACTAGAATTTGTTTAGTGGAAATACTGAAAATTCATTTTTAATTTCATTATTTCCCAATTAAAATGATCTATGTTACAATTTACATTATTCCAATCCATATTTAAAAGGTTTTTAAAATCCCTTAATTCTTTAACACCTTCCATTTATTTTGGATATAATGATTATTCATTATTACTATCCAAATTAATTTAAATTACATTCAAATTTTCTTATGGTTTCCTATAATGATATGGGACCTTACTCATTAAGGATGAGTTTTTAAATTTTCTTTATTGATAAATAAACCACCTCATCCTTTTTGGTATGATCATTAAAACATTAAACTGAGTGCATATTTATCATTCAAGGGTCTTTTTGTAACCATGGGGTATATTAATTTAGGTTGTGTTAGTTTTGTCTCTATAGAAGACATGAAAACTAAAGCCTCCTTTGATAAAATCTATATGACATTAAGACCCAAAAACCTTCATTCAAAATCATATGAACTTAAACCTCAAGAATTTTTTTAAGAAAATATTACCATATACATTAGCTTCACTGTTTAATTTTTATAGACCTTAAACTTCAAAATTAATGACATATAGTACTCACTAGTTTGAAACCCTCCAAATGGTATCATATTAAAAAGATTAGTCTCTACTCTCTAAGACCTCAACTCACATAACCTACAAAAATATATAAAATATTAAAGGAAAAAAAATTAATAATTACTATGAAGATGAAAACAATCAATGGATAACATAATAAAAAAATCCATGTTCTTACTTTCTATGCCTATCCACTTTCACAAAATTAGAAAAAGTTAAGGCTAAAATGAAATAACCAAAATATTTTAGGGACTGACATTTGGCCCTGAAAAAAGTCAATACATGATCTCTAGTTTAATTGAACCCATAAAATATAAGATTAACCATCCTTAACTCACAGATATTAGATCATATGATATATGAAAAATATACAAAGACATAACTTCAAGGTATATATCCCCTCTTCAAAACAAAAATACTTATAAACAAAACCCCTTCATAATTTCAAATTTATCGATACATTGAATATATAAAATAAAAATGGACAAACTAAATCTTATGGTTATGATATATTTTTCACCTATCTATCTTTCCTATATTTTTATATGAGGAAATGTTTAGGAGGATATCATACATTATAATATTCTTTTATCAAAGGAAATCCCTAGATTATAGTGTTAGTATAATTTCAATATATCTAAAATTCATATATCTATCTAAGGGAACACGAATTGAAGATAATGGGTTGATTTATACTTTTCATCATCACATCAAGTTTTTAAAAATTATTATTTACTTTGATCCATTACCATATAATTTTTATGCGAATTATATTATTATGTTGTTTCTCTTTTTGAGTTTCATGGATTATAATTAGTTGATAGTCAAAATAATATATTATTTCCAAAAATTGATAGTAGCTTGAAAAAAGTAATTTTTTCATTCATTGAATAAAATAGGTTGGAATATCCACCATAGGGAGCCTTATCCTGACATGATATCAAGAAATAAGTAGAAATTTGTGGAGAGAAATAAGGAAGGATCGGGTTAGATGAATGTTAAAAATCAATTATAATTTAATTAAAATTAATAATTGATTAATGGGGATCCGGTAGCCAATGAGGTTAGACCTCATTGAAAATATTTACTTATTCAATTTTCATGGACATTTCTTGATTATTATACTCGATAGTCCCAATTCCATTGGGCAATTACCATAATTTTAATTTGATAATTTCCTTGTGAGAACTGTATTTCTCCATTTCTGTGGTTTGAGTCTCCAATAAGTCACAAATTTGTAATTCCTCAACAAGTTTCCCCCTCAACAAGTTTCCCCCTCAACATTGACATATAGCCTCTATTAAATCTTCCAAAATTTTAAATTTTTAACGAATGGTGATCATTTTACTGAAATGTTAGTTACTCATAGATAGCTATGATTTACTTGATGATAGATTAAAATTATCATTCGTTAAAGATACCAATTTCGACATCCATAAAGAGTCGAAAATCCTATCTTTTTTACCCCCATCTTAGTCAGGGGAGTCAATGTAATTAAATCATGGATAGTTTTATCTTATATTTCTGGTATTGTTCGATTAATATAGAAAAATCACCACCTAATTCTTATTCATCTTTTAAAACTGAAATGTACATTGAATTAAGGTTATATTTATGAAGATTAAATAAATTGGATAAAGATGTCATATATGATAAATCTAGGGATTCCATATTAAGAATGTTACGCACTGAAGAAGTTTGGTGGGAATTTTTTCCATGAACATCATGGGACTAAAAAAACATTAGTAATTTTTTTTGTGGGTTTCATATACTGGTTACTTATAAACTACAATAATGTGATCCATAAGGGAGTCTCTCCATAATCTATCATATAATCCAACTTGTTTAAATCAAACCCCAAAATTGGTTCCTCAAAGACTCCCCCATAGAAATGAAGGGTGTCCAAGGTGTTGATGGGGTGACTCCTCACTACACTGCACCTTGATAACATTATATGATTAAGAATACTCCATGTAAATTCACATTTAATCATTGGATGGTGGAACATTGATTCAATAATTAACTTCCTTGTGCATCAATGTAAACCTAAATGTATACAGGACCATAGGGTGTTGGTCATTATACACCCAATAACAGGGAGACATTATTTCCTAATATATTTCATTTTAATTGATATAGAATATAGGAAATTTAAATAGAGACCCCATAAACCCTATTTATGATAAACCATATTATAGTACGATTTTATATGATTTTTCATCTGTTATACTAGTAATACCATTTTTAGCTTCTCTAATAGGGGACTGGTAATGAGTGAGTGTAAACATTGAATGGATCCAAACAACATGGACCAAGAATTTCAAATCCATAATTATTGGTCATGCACCCATGATTTCAAATAATGTGGTTCTAAAAACAAATCAATGGGACCAAGAAAAGTTCATAGGAGTATAGAATTTTAGATATGCTACAATACAACCATGAAATAACTACATTAGGTTACAGGTCATATGGGAAGACTCAAACCATTAAACTTGACATGGCATGTAACACCCCGAGATTTTATGAAAAATATTCTTTTAATTTCATTAATGTCTTGTGTTGTATGCTATACCAAGATTACCTTGCACTATACGCAACACCGTATTAGCATGCAGTATACGCAACACTATTATTGGATCATGTTACACACAATTTTGATAATAGTTATTCTACGCAACATTGAGTATATATATATATATTCAATTTATAAATGAAATATGGTTGGATTATGATATACTAAACAACGAAGGATTCTTGCACAGCACACAACTCTGACTTGGCTTGCATTACACGCAATCACGACCTTCCTCGATAGCGTGTGTTTTACGCAATACCGAGTTTTACTAAACAACGATATATTATTATAATATTATTATGAACAATCCATTATGAATAGTATTAACTAAATTTTGAATCTTATAACATTATTTTTCGTCTTACACATTTTCTAAAACATGGTATAAGAACAAAATAAATTTTTCGGGTAAAATAAGTATTTAAAAAAAAATGCAGTTTTGCCACCTTTTGATGGTGCACCCACTTTTAATCTAGTTTTTGAAATTTTTATAAGTTCAATTTGACAAAATAAAATTCTTATTTTGAATCAGGATATAAAAATTTACATTAGATAAAGTTTTGATATTTTTCCGATAACTGTCATATTTTAATGAATAGTAAAAACACGCTATATTTTAATTAAAAACAACTTTTTTCATCGTAATATCTTATGTGGTTAAATTATAATATTGAATGGTTTTAAAGTATAAATAGAATATATTTTTACCATTTAATATAATGTATGTCATTATCATTGATTTTACCTTGAATTCGTAGGTTAAATCAATTCTATCTTTTGCAATGTTTTAAAGAAAAAACCGTTTTCTTTCGACAACGGGATTAATTTTAATTTAATTTCTGAAACTTTTGTGTATTGAATTTGGAAAAATGGATTCCTTATTTGGAATCAGTGGATCAAAATTATGTTAATAAGCTACTTTTTATTTTTGGGAATTATGAATAGTAACTACGGTAAATTTTATTTACAATAGTTAAAGGTAAATCGGGTAATTAAGGGTAAATATAATATTTTAAAATTACCCTAACAAATGTCAAAATCCTATTGGATGACTAAAAGTCGACCCATATCTCCTAAGGGTCGGATTATATTCATTTAATTAAATTTTGTCAAGGAAAATAATTTAATTATTATTAAAACCAAAGAATGTGACAACATGTCACTTTCTTAAATCTTATAAGTATAATAATTTTAATCTAGTGATAAACTTCATGAACCTTCGAACATGAATAGTCTCCAGAAAGCTAATACAATTATATACATCATAGGAATTTATTTATAATTTTTAGGGATTAAATAAGTATCATTTATTATGACACAAAGATGATGTAGTAATTGTCTTATTAAAGAAATATTGACATAATTGATGTTATAAATGCCCAAATAAATGCAATTTGAGACTTTTTATGAGTTAAACTAATTTTCTAGGTTAATATGACATGTTATTGTTGATTTAAGTAACTTGGTTAGAACTTATCATTCTGTTATGAATTTCATAAAAATCATGTACCAAATAGTGTCAAAATTGACATAAATTAGTTTTTAAAACAAATATTATATTATTAATTGTTATTTTATTCCTAAAAATCTAAGGTTCGGCCAAATGACTTAGATAAGATTATATATATTAATAATAAACAAATTGGGGTTCTTTTGGCTTTTTATAGTATGTTTATTAACCATATAGTGTAATAAATAAAAGACACGGTAAAAGTTAAATTATTTAACTTAGAGTTAAATCTAATTGATAAGGTTAAAATAATAACCTAAACTTGTATAAATCCTATTGGATGAGAGGATTGCGACCCATACCCACATTAGCTTCTAAATAAGACCCTTTTGAACCATTATAAACCGAATTTGACCTTAATATAAAATAATATTTTGAGATTTTCCTAAGGTGGCCCTCTCCTCCCTTATAAAAGGAAACCTCCTCCCCCTCTTCCTCACACCACTTTGAGCCTTCAAGCTCGGAAAAACCCTTCCAAAATCTTTTCTCCACTTCCCTATTATCATCCTATAGGTCCTGGTCTTCTTCAAAGACCATCCTTAGTTCTTTAAGTGGAGGTTAAGAAAAGGCGCGTCAAAAAGATGTAATATCCATTACCGGTCTTTTTCAATTTCTTTCTTCTTCAACTTCTTCTTATTTAGTTGTTTCATGATAAAGTAATAAAATCAGTATTTCTTATATACTGATATGTTATTATAAATATGAAACAACTCTAATTAACCTTCTATCCATCCTACGGAAAAAGGAAATCACCGCGCGTGCGTACATATGGAATACCGTCTCCACGCTGTGGTGTAATCTATTTTCCACCACCACCTTAATTGGATGGGTATAATGGTGTAATGAGTAACTATATATTATTATTATAAAGTGATATTGATACTGAAATTGTATACATACACTTCAACACAAGTTCACGATCATGAGAACGATATCATCGCTCGTGCGTACGTACGGACTACCGTCTCCACGGCGCGATGAGATTCATTCTCCACATTAACCATTCATGAATGATTATAAAGTATATATAATGAATAATAATGAAATATATGACATGTTAAATCTACTGGATTTATGTATATATATATATATGTATGTCATCTACTTACTTCCATTCAAGACAATAAGGAAAGGAAAACAGCGTTCATGCGTACGTACGGACTACCGTCTCCATGAACGGTGTGTTTCATTTCATTTATATATATATTATATATATATATATACTGAATATATATGATATATAAATCATGTTTTACATTCTGGAAGTAAGTAAATCATGATATAAGTAATAATAATGTCAAGAACAACAAGTCCAAACACCTACGATAAATGAAATGATTTTACCCAAAACGCTTCTTTAACATGGAATTTACTAAAGAACGGGTAATATAAAGTCATATATGATATAATAACAATGAATATGATTCTGTAATAAGTAAATGACATTATTTAAATCAATATACAGGAGGTTCAGACACTTACGAAGCAAATCGGACCTAAGGTAAGGGAAATATCACAATCTCATTTTTATCCGAGATTGTTTATACTTTGAAATTTACTGGGGTGTATTTTATCATCCACATACATGTTTTCTCAATATGTAATATAATTTCCATCCACCTACAATTGTTTAAATACAATATTACCCTTCGGTGTGTTTTTAGTAAAGGATATGAAAGGAATCTTTTGTCGTTTTTCGTACGAGGTACTTTTTGACTTTTCCGACAAAAGTCCGAAGAATGTTTTTTTAACTTATACGGAATGAATGGATTTTTAAAACATTATTTCCAAGAAGCTTCCTTTACAAGTTTTAATGTTTATTTTTATTCAATTTATTTTAGTTTAAAATTGTATGACATGTTAAGAAAGGAAAAATGTTTTTGAAGTAGAAATGATATTTTCCTCAAGAATGGAGTTCAAGTGTTTTATCAAAATTATTTTCCATCTAAGATAATATTGGGTTCTGTTTCTATCCCTATTATTACATTGATTTGATTATGTTGTGATGGAATTATTTTTATGAATTCCTTTATCTTATATAAATTGTTTTATGATGTCATGTTGTATAAGAATCCCATTTTTATTACATGGGTTATGCAATGATGTATGATTTATGATTTTGTGGCACACATAAGAATGTTATCATTATGAGATGGGTGGGACCTATATCTCCCTCCAATTCATTGGGTAAAGATTTTATATCTAATGAGATAGACATGTCTGGAATGGTAGGTTATACCGGTTCAGTGAAACAGGACTGAAACGAGGGTGACTCGGTTCAGAAATGGACTTTTTCCACTAAGATAGTCTTGGCAATGAGTCTTGACTAATAAGATATGATTATCTATGATTATGTGTGTATGCCACAAAGTTTCATGTTTTAAGTTATTATTATTGGGATTTCATTTCACTACTATGATTTATCCCATGTTATGAAATTATGCTCTCTTTTGCAGGTTAAGATTTCCAAAATGTTATGTTCTTATGAAAATGATGTGATTGATATTTCTTTTGTTTACCCTTACTGAGCATTTGAGCTCACCCTTTTATGTTTTATTTTCTATAGGATATAAAGAAAGGTTTTAGGAAAAAAAAGGAAGATCTTTATAGGAGATGTTGAAGATATTTCAACACGATTAGAAGATTATATTCCGAGTTTCCAAAGACACTAAACTATTATGATCCTTGTGTGTGTGTTTTTGTTATGTACTAAGTATTCCACAAAAGTAATGTAATGTCCATGTACGTCCGGATTCGGGTCTCTACAGTTGGTATCAGAGGAAAGGTTTAGTAAACCTTTGGAAACTAGGATGCGAAAACGTTAGTGAGATCCCTAGAGATATTTCTAAGGTATGTCTAGGGATGTCCCTAAGGATAAGTATTCATATATGATACAATCCTAGAACTACGGTAACGATCATAGAATTTAACCTAAGATGTTAGATATTGAGGATACTCCCCCTTTATTATGTTGTCTTCCCAAGCATGATTTTTTCCTCTCACACTATTATTTTTGGGTTTTAGACGATGGCTGGAACCCGATGGAACCGTGTTGATCAATGTAATGGAAAATGCAATGATTGTCCTCCTGAACAAACAAATGTTATGTGAGATGGAGTGCAAAATATTATTGCTATACTTACACAAGCTATGAATCATTCTGGACTTTCAAATGAGCAGAGAAGGGAACAATATTTTATTGAGTCCTTCATGAGGCAACGTCCACCTTCTTTCAGTGGGTCTTCCGATCCACTTGTTGCTGAACAATGGATCAGTACCACTGAAAAGATATTTTCAGTTCTTCAATGTTCTGAACATGACAAAGTCATCTTAGCAGTATATCTTTTGGAAGGTGAAGCTGATCCATGGTGGAATCTTATCAAGAATATGAGGCCAAGAGATGAAATTGAGTCCATGGAATGGGACGATTTCAAGAACTTATTTTTCAATAAGAACTTCCCTCGTATTTTTCGAACAAAGATTGAGAAGGAGTTTCTTGAACTAAAGCAAAAGGATGATGAATCTGTTGGTATATACGAAGAGAATTTTACAAGTCTTGCAAGGTATGCATCTAGATTTATCATCCAACCTGAATGTAAAGTTGATCGATTCTTCAGTGGATTAAAAGAAAGTCTTCGAAGGGCATTAGCTATAAGAGACTTCAGTAGCTGTGAAGAAATTGTGTGTTGTGCTATCAAGGTAGAAATGGATGTTGGTGTTACATGTCCATCTCATGGTTTTGACAAGAAACGAAATATGGAGTTCAAGGAGAAATCTCAGAATAATGGTGAAAAGAAGACGAATGTTTCCTTATGCACAAAGTGTGGAAAGAAGCATGGTGGAGATTGTCTTAATGGGACTAGAAAATGTTTTAAGTGTGGAAAATAAGGTCATCGAGCAGCTGAGTGTCGAAGTAATGGAAAAAGGGTTTCTAATGATGTGAATAAAGCGAACACTGCAGAGAACGCACCACCAACACTTCAATGCTTCAAGTGCAAGGAAATGGGTCATTATGCTAATAAATGCCATAATCCAAGGATTAGTGATGATCAACATGAGCAACCACTTAAGGCAAAGGACAAAGGGAAGTCACATGCGATCACCATTGGCGATGTTGAATATGACAACGATGTGGTGGAATGATTAAGTGTTTATGTAATGGGATTCCAGAATAATGTTGTATATAGTATCGTGGAATTTTGGAATATTTATGTTTTGGGCTATTGTGGTTTTCAATAATTTTATGGAATCGGTAACCATGAAAAGTGATTGAAATATTTTTGAAAAGTAGATGATATGCACATAATGAAGGGATAAAGAGAATCTAATATTTTTGATAGTATTCATGAGCTCATGATTGATATAAGGACTAAGTGATATCATGGTTTGAGGATATAGAATTTTGAGGATTTTGGTATGTGGAAAGTGTTAACTTTTAACTGCATTCATGTTTTCACTAAGATTCAATGGGTATTCATTTTTCAAGAGAATACATGATTAAGGCCTTTGAATGTTTGGAATGTGACCAACAAGACATATCCTATGATATATGGGGATCAACGATGGAAATAACATGCTTGTTATATGAAATCTATGGTAATCGTTTTCATTATAATATGAGAGTGGACTGTAGTATTATGGATAAGCCTAAAGATTGGAATGGATTATGTTGGACATAAGTTAGTTTAAGGATAAAAGTTTTTTTCGATATTATTTATGGGATGTTATAGTAATGTAGTTTTAGAAAAAGGACAACCTGTAGGAAGGGCGACAACCCATCGCGTCGGACAAGGCTGTGGGAATTGAACCCACAACCGAAGTGAAACTGGCCTTTATCGCCTACCACTGGCCTACATGAAGTCCCTGGTTAGTATAAACTAGTTTTATTTTTTTAAGCGGTATGATATATGAAGTATAAGTCCATTTTAGGAACCATATATGATTAATCTCACTATAGATCGACTTATGTATATTTAAAAACTTTTTCTAACCTTTTGTTTGAGACAGATTGAGTGACCCGTCATTCTAGCACATGACCTGCTAACACTTCACCAATAACAAATTCAACTTCATTTCTTTAAGAGATGAAGTGGAAATTGTTCAAGGCATGAACAACAGTGAGATTGTACCAAAATAAAGTAAGTATTTATTCTAATTAAAAATTTCAACTTTAGGGAAATGATCTTGAAAACCAAAAATGTTGTCCTAGTGCCCTTATATCCGTTGAATCAGATGGTACCCTAGATCGTCACAAATTTATGGCTTTGTGATTGCTGGATTTTCCATAGCCATGTTCTCTACCACTCTCCATCAGAACATGATGGTTAGATTTATCTTCCATATCCATATTTTCACCAATGTGGAAACCCAGTGATTAGTTTATTTGGGTAACCGTTACGTTTCATACTTTTGTTTTTAAAGATTGGTTTTGGTATTCCTTTTTATGATGTGGGTTTCTATTAAAGAAACTTTCGAATAGTAAACCATTTATAACCCCGACGAATTTCGAGGGCGAAATTCATTTTAAGGGGGGTAGAATGTAACACCCCGAGATTTTATGAAAAATATTCTTTTAATTTCATTAATGTCTTGTGTTGTATGCTACACCAAGATTACCTTGCGCTATATGCAACACCGTATTAGCTTGCATTATACGCAACACTATTCTTGGATCATGTTACACACAATTTTGATAATAGTTATTCTACGCAACATTGAGTATATATATATATATTCAATTTATAAATGAAATATGGTTGGATTATGATATACGAAACAACTAAGGATTCTTGCACAACACACAACTCTGACTTGGCTTGCATTACACACAATCACGACCTTCCTCGATAGCGTGTGTTGTACGCAATACCGAGTTTACTAAACAACAATATATTATTATAATATTATTATGAACTAGCCATTATGAATATTATTAACTAAATTTTGAATCTTATAACATTATTATTCGTCTTACACATTTTCTAAAACATGGTATAAGAACAAAATAATTTTTTCGGGTAAAATAAGTATTTTAAAAAAAATGCAGTTTTGCCGCCTTTTGATGGCACACCCACTTTAAATCTAGTTTTTGACATGTTTAAAAGTTAAATTTGACAAAATAAAATTCTTATTTTGAATCAGGATATAAAAATTTACATTAGATAAAGTTTTGATATTTTTTCGATAACTTTAATATTTTAATGAATAGTAAAAACACGCTATATTTTAATTAAAAACAACTTTTTTCATCGTAATATCTTATGTGGTTAAATTATAATATTGAATGGTTTTAAAGTATAAATAGAATATATTTTTACCATTTAATATAATGTATGTCATTAGCATTGATTTTACCTTGAATTCTTAGGTTAAATCAATTCAATCTTTTGCAATGTTTTAAAGAAAAACCCGTTTTCTTTCGACAACGGGATTAATTTTAATTTAATTTCTGCAACTTTTGTGTATTGAATTTGGAAAAATGGATTCCATATTTGGAATCAGTGGATCCAAATTATGTTAATAAGCTACTTTTTTATATTTGGGAATTATGAATAGTAACTACGGTAAATTTTATTTACCATAGTTAAAGGTAAATCGGGTAATTAAGGGTAAATATAATATTTTAAAATTACCCTAACAAATGTAAAAATCCTATTGGATGACTAAAAGTCTACCCATATCACCTAAGGGTTGGATTAGATTCATTTAGTTAAATTTTGTCAATGAAAATAATTTAATTATTATTAAAACCAAAGAATGTGACAACATGTCACTCTCTTAAATCTTATAAGTATAATAATTTTAATCTTGTGATAAACTTCATGAAACTTAAAACATGAATAGTATCCAGAAATATAATACAATTATCTACATAATAGGAATTTATTTAGAATTTTTAGGGATTAAATAAGTATCATTTATTATGACACAAATATGATGCAGTAATTGTCTTATTAATGAAATATTGACATAATTGATGTTATAAATGCCCAAATAAATGTAATTTGAGACTTTTTATGACTTAAAATAATTTTCTAGGTTAATATGACATGTTATTGTTGATTTAAGTAACTTTGTTCGAACGTATCATTCTGTTATGAATTTCATAAAAATCATGTACCAAATAGTGTCAAAATTGACATGAATTAGTTTTTAAAACAAATATTATATTATTAATTGTTCTTTTATTCCTAAAAATCTAAGGTTCGGCCAAATGACTTAGATAGGATTATATATATTAATAATAAACAACTTGGGATTCATTTGTCTTTTTATAGGAAGTTTATTAACCATATAGTTTAAGAAAAAAAAAGACACGGTAAAACTTAAATTATTTAACTTAGAGTTAAATCTAATTGATAAGGTTAAAATAATAACCTAAACTTGTATAAATCCTATTGCATGAGGGGATTTCGACCCATCCCCACTATAGCTTCGAAATAAGACCCTTTTAACCATTATAAAGTGAATTTGACCTTAATATAAAATAATATTTTGAGATTTTCCTAAGGTGACCCTCTCCTCCCTTATAAAAGGGCACCTCCTCCCCCTCTTCCTCACACCACTTTGAGCCTTCAAGCTCGGAGAAACCCTGAAAAAATCTCTTCTCCACTTCCCTAGTATCATCTTATAGGTCCTGGTCTTCTTCAAAGACCATCCTTAGTTCTTTAAGTGGAGGTTAAGAAAAGGCGCGTCAAAAAGAGGTAATATCCATTACCGATCTTTTTCAATTTATTTCTTCTTCAGCTTCTTATTCTTTAGTTGTTTCATGATAAAGTAATAACATAAGTATTTATTATATACTGATATGTTATTATAAATATTAAACAACTCTAATTAACCTTCTATCCATCCTACAGAAAAAGGAAATCACCGCGTGTGTGTACGTACGGAATACCATCTCCACGCCGTGGTGTAATCTATTTTCCGCCACCACCTTAATTTGATGGGTATAATGGTGTAATGAGTAACTATATATGATTATTATAAAGTGATATTGATACTGAAATAGTATACATACACTTCAACACAATTTCACGATCATGAGAACGATATCATCGCTCGTGTGTACGTACGGACTACCGTCTCCACGACGCGATGAGATTAATTCTCCACATTAACCATTCATGAATGATTATAAAGTATATATAATGAATAATAATGAAATATATGACATTTTAAATCTAATGTATTTATGTATATATATATATGTATGTCATCTACTTACTTCCATTCAAGACAATAAGGAAATGAAAACAGTGTCCATGCGTACGTACGGACTGCCGTCTCCATGAACGGTGTGTTTCATTTCGTTTATATATCTATTATATATATATATACTGAATATATATGATATATAAATCATGTTTTATATTCTGTAAGTAAGTAAATCATGATATAAGTAATAATAATGTCAAGAACAACAAGTCCAAACACCTACGATAAATGAAACGATTTTACCCAAAACGCTTCTTTAACATGGAATTTACTAATGAACGGGTAATATAAAGTCATATATGATATAATAACAATGAATAGGATTCTGTAATAAGTCAATGACATTATTTAAATCATTATACAGGAGGTTCGGACACTTACGAAGCAAATCAGACCTAATGTAAGGGAAATATCACAATCTCATTTTTATCCGAGATTGTTTATACTTTGAAATTTACTGGGGTGTATTTTATCATACACATCCATGTTTTATCAATATTTAATATTATTTCCATCCACCTACAATTTTTTAAATCCAATTTTACCCTTCGGTGGGATTTTAGTAAAGGATATGAAAGGAATCTTTTGTCGTTTTTCGTACGAGGTACTTTTTTACTTTTCCGACAAAAGTACGAAGAATGTTTTTTTTAACTTATACGGCATGGATGGATTTTTAAAACATTATTTCCAAGAAGCTTCCTTTAAAAGTTTTCAAGTTTATTTTTAATCAACTTATTTTAGTTTAAAAATTAATGACATGTTAAGAAAGGAAAAATGTTTTTGAAGTAGAAATGATATTTTCCTCAAGAATGGAGTTCAAGTATTTTATCAAAATTATTTTCCATCTAAGATAATATTGGGTTCTGTTTCTATCCCTATTATTACATTGATTTGATTATGTTGTGATGGAATTATTTTTATGAATTCCTTTATCTTATATAAATTGTTTTATGATGTCATGTTGTTTAAGAACCCCATTTTTATTACATGGGTTATGCAATGATGTATGATGTATGATTTTGTGGCACACATAAGAATGTTATCATTATGAGATGGGTGGGACCTACATCTCCCTCCAATGCATTGGGTAAAGATTTTATATCCAATGAGATAGACATGTATGGAATGGTAGGTTATACCGGTTCAGTGAAACAGGACTGAAACGAGGGTGACTCGGATCAGAAATGGACTTTGTCCACTAAGATAGTCTTGGCAATGAGTCTTGACTAATAAGATATGATTATCTATGATTATGTGTGTATGGCACAATGTTTCATGTTTTAAGTTATTATTATTGGGATTTCATTTCACTACTATGATTTATCCCATGTTATGAAATTATTCTCTCTTTTGCAGGTTAAGATTTCCAAAATGATATGTTCTTATGAAAATGATGTGATTGATATTTCTTTTGTTTACCCTTACTAAGCATTTGAGCTCACCCTTTTATGTTTTATTTTCCCCAGGATATAAAGATACGTTTTAGGTAAAAAAAGGAAGATCTTTATAGGAGATGTTGAAGATCTTTCAACAAGATTAGAAGATTATATTCCGAGTTTCCAAAGGCACTAAACTATTACGATCCTTGTGTGTGTGTTTTTGTTATGTACTAAGTATTCCACAAAAGTAATGTAATGTCCATGTACGTCAGGCTTCGGGTCTCTACATGGCACATGACAGAGTCTCCCTTAGGTCGATATAGAATGATCCACCTCTATTATAAATGATATATGTGTAACATCAATAAAATTTAGTATTTATAACCCATGTAATAGATTCTTGGGATAGTAAAAACCACATACTAAGAAACATTGAGAGATGGATAGAAAAATGAAGATCCATGTTTAAATATAATCTGATTCGATAACCCACAATGTATAGTAGCCATCATAAAGAATGGTTAAGTATGTATTATAATTCCCATAGGATTCTTTAGTCAGTGATGGAATGAGAACCTATGTTATTGGTTTTTTTTAAATTGGATTTAATTTATGAATTTTTAAGGATTATGATGTAAATATAGTAATAATGTAGCCTATGAATCCATAGATTTGAAAAAGTCCTGGAGAGACTCCACTGTGAATCAAAAGACTATTTTACTAAAGATAAGTTTTTTGGGAGACTTCATCACTTGATATGATTTACTGGAATCATTCCATAATAGTCCTTTTTTATAGTAGTTAGAGAAAATTAATATACTTGAGTTATATTAAAATCATATGGAGTTCCATAAGAATAATTTATGGTCTTATAAGAGTGTTCTGATGTTTTTCAAGGAACGTATAGATTTATGTTTGAGTCATTACCCTATTGTAAGGGTAATTAGAGAAGATCACAAGAGTAATTACCATTTCATAAGATCATTTCTATAATTGATTAAGGATTATTTAATGGAGATTGAAAATTTCAAAGGTTTTATTTTGGGCATACCATAAGGGTCATTTCACAAATTGTGAGAGTCAATTCCATTGTGATTTCTTATTAGTGACCTAGCTCCAAGATAGTGATAAACTCATCCACTTGAAAACAATAATTGAAATATTTAGGAGATAAAGGAGAGAATCATTCTAGGTATAAGTGTTTATTTCACCACTACAGTTTTTTAATTAAAATTATTTCTCTATAAAAGGTTTATGTATTTGAGTTCACACTATAAGTAAGATCATTGTGTCAAGAATGTCTACTTGAAAATAATGGAATTAAAAGAGGTTATATATATTTCAATAAGAATTATGAATCATAATATTTTTTTGATAAATCTATAAAATTTGATAGTGGAAGTTTCATATTTTCTGGTAGAATGATGAGTATGGTTTCTGAGAAATATTCAGAGGATTATAGAGCTTTATATTGAAGACTTACATGGATATGCTTTAAAGTAATTACTTTGTGCAACATAAGGGAATAATCATACATTTAATGTGAAATATAATATCATTGGGAATTTTGTATATTTTATTCAGAAAAAACATGATAAAAATTACAAATAGAAAATAGGGGGAATAAAAACTACTAAAATGAGATGGAAGGGGTCATCACAACTACTATTGAAGTCATTTGAGTGAAGTTAAGAAGTAATTATTATGATAGTATTGAAAATAACTCACATAAATATATAATGAAAAATAAGGGTAATTAAGGAAAACAATAACACCCTTTTAGATTGGTACCTTTATTATATTTTTAAACATACTATAATAAACCCATGTATTTCTTATTTAATTTTCAATCCTTAACATGAAGTAGTGCATAATTAGTAAATAAAAGGAAGTGTTTCTTAGATTATCAATTCATCCATTCCAATAATTTTCTAATATGTATAGTTAATTGTGTTACCACATAGTATATTAACTCATTTTTCAACTTATAATCCTTAGACTAACCAGATATGAAGAACCAAGTTCAACACATGTACACTTACAATTAATCTCCTTATCTTGAATTTATGTGTGTGTTTTTAAATAATTAGGGAGTCAGAATATTATTAATAACATGAGGGAAATATCATATTTACTAGAGAAAAAATTCAACACTCGAATCCACCCTCTCCTATTTGGGTTTATTTTTCATTTAGTTTAAACTAGTGGAATTAAATGCACTTTTTTAGAGTGCCGAGTTTGTTATATTTATCTTGGATCTATAGAGAATAAATTGAGCACAAATGGTGTTCCATTATTTAATACATAAAATTTTCAAGTATACTAGAATGTTATGAGATCCCACCTATGGTCTCTTGGTCTTAAATTTTTCACTATTGTTGTCCATGGAATACATGATTTTGATACTTCTAAATTATCCATAATCTAAGGTGACATAAATTTTATTATTACTAATGAGAAAGAAATGAATACTATCTATAGTGATTTATAAAATCATATTTACATTAAGGTGATCAGTATCAACATTAAAATACCATGTTAGTTAACATAGAAAATACATATAAAAGGTTAAATATGGATAAATTAGTAAAACTTCATATTTTACATAATAATATTAATGATATGAAGATGTATCTAGATAAAAATATTGACTGGTTATTCAATCATATTATTTTAGAGGAAAGAAATATATGAGTACATGGTGAATAAATAAAGTATTTTAATGTTGAAAAAAATATCTTAATGAGGTCTCCAAGTCCATACAATCCAAAATTATTTTCACGTGAATAGAGTGACCCGACTGAGTTACACATGTTTAATTGCACATTATTTTTGTGGCCTATGAAATGTGATTAAATCCATAAGGAACATAAAATCATAAAAATAAGTAAATTGATCTTAAATATATATTGAATTTTTATATCTATAAATATGGTGATGATGTGGAAGTTTTATATTGAGATTTTATCAATGGTGGTCAAAATATTCAAAAGAGGAAAGGGAATATTTTAAGGTAGGTTAACCCTGGAACGTTTTCAATATGAGAATGTTAGAAAAATTATAATTAGGTTAATAAGGAAATTTTTTTGATGACAATGATGCGGAAACTATTTTAAACCCATGCTGAAATTTTCCTCCAAAAATAGATTCCAATTCGAGATACACCTTCACAAAGATTCTTTATAGAATGGGCCTTGTGAGAAAGGAAGATAACGCTACTGTACCACACATAGTGTAAGAATATACTAATTTTAAATATGATACAAAATATTTCATGATTTAAAATATAGAAAAATAAAATATAGAAAGGGAAAATGAACATCAATCTGAGGGAATTGTGGACCTCATGGTGGTGTTGGAAGGCTCCCATGATGATAATTATATTCAAAGGAATAAAAAATTTTAAATTGATTATTTGTTGAAATATTCATAAAAATATGAATAATAGATTGATCATGATATATAAAAATATATTAGGAGGTAAATGATCAATATACTAGTCATGAAATATTATAAGAAGTGATATGGTTCATTGTGAAAATTCAATAAAAATATATGGTGATCATGGATTTTCAAGATCTTATAGAAGAAAGAGAAAAGGGAGATGAAGATATTGAAAAAACAATTGGGTTATTTGAGAAGTAAACTTGAAACTAAAATAATGATAGTAGATCCAAATAAGAAGATATTATTTCAAAAGTTCTTAGATGTTGAACTATTAGAGTGATCCATGCGAGGATCTGGTAGAGTTGAAAATTTGTTATGAGAGAAATACATAATAATATTGGTAAAATGGGATTTTATTTTGACACTAGGAAATAACATGTAGAATCATCGTCGACTCAAAATAATGGGAATCATAAGATTGGGGATATACGTTAATATTTAAAAAGAAATCAGTAATAGAAGATTTTTTGAAAGGAACAAGACATGTGATGAAGTGGGAATGAGAATATATACCCATTAATAAAATTATAATTTTGTTTCTAACATTTCAATACAAAGATGTTTTGGATAGTGGTGTAAATATATTTTAGGATTGAATCACTAGGATGTTATTAGAGAAGAATTTTTCCATATCATTCATCAAAAAAAGAAAACTTCTTTGATGGATACTATTTTCACTATTTTATCGTAGAGGATAAAGTCATTGATTGTTGGAAAAAAATAATATTGAAATATATAATATTTAAATTAAATATGAATTAATTCATGTTAATCCAATTTAATTATAATTAATAATAGATAATATCCATTAGAATAGGATGGTATATATGAAATTTTTTACATTACAAAGAAAGGAGGGAGATGTCTTGTAATATGTCAACATAATTGGGTCTCTCTAGAAAGGAAATGAAGATGAGAGAGAAGGGAAAATAAGATGATGTTGAACAAAATTAAATAAATAGAAATAAAAATTAGATATTTTCCAATACAAGTCAATCTAACATGATTGGAAATGAATTTCACATTAAAAACATGATGGTAGGAGTTGAAGATAATTTCCATTTTGGAAATGATACAGTCTTAAAAATTAATGTATGTGGTAAGAAATTAATGGGATGATATGAAATCAATATCATATATGTTATCCTTGAGGTGACCTCGACAGAACATAAATAATTTTTAAAATATTTAATACATACTAATATTACATATCACATTAACACATTCCCTTTAACTATAATGGTTTAATGTGTTTGGATAGTAGATATATAAATAAATTTTCTAAAAGATCTTAAACATATCAAAAAAATTTCATATATCATTGTGTCATTATTATACATACAAAAATTACTAAATTTTATCACAACCTAGAGAAAATGGAAACTTATAAATGTACAGGATCTGATGCTAAATAATTTTAAATATAAGAGATAACAATCAATGATTATATATGAGAATAAAATAAGATTAAGAGTGTGATATTATGATCATAAAATACAAATTTAATTCCAAATATAATGTAAATAATAAATCTTGAGTCATAAGTGTGAGGAGTCATCATCAATTAATGATGATCCATGAGATAATATCATAACAATTGAAACATTTTTTTATAAATTATCTAGAAAAACGATATGCATAAAAAATAATTACATTAGATAAGGCCCACTACAATGAATATAATATTTGAATGGTTTCACTCCCCTTTACATAAATTCCTTAGTCAAGGTTCACTCCCAGGACTATTTTAGTGGATTGGGTTCACTCAAAATTCCAATATTTCTATAGTCATGGATCACTCCTAAAGCTATCATTGTTGAAGAAGTCCCTTACTGAACTCGGTTCACTCCCCATTATAATACATATTATCTAATTATATATCCATATTTACCCAATTAATAGGAGTGATATTTAATTCAAGTCCAACCTATCAAATAATGAAATCCAAATATATGTATGCCACATGATCATAAAGCATTGATCATATCATTGTAGAAAAATCCATGAAAAACGAAATTGGATTCTTAAATATCTCATCCTCACTTAATTGTAATACATTCTATGAAATTAATTTGATGGTTTCATAAGATATTATCCCCAATTAACATTAAAATCATTAACAGATATTGGCATAGAGGGAAATTATTTTTTATAGAATCACTTATAATATTCTTTAAAAACAATGAGTAGGCATCTCTCTTCTTTTAGTAAATTTTTTTTTAAAAAACTACATAAAATATTGTAGAAATTATATTATTTAAAAATATCCATGTAAATTTAATGTCCTTGAAATAAAGGTGTGGCCATTATGGTGGGAAATTTCCTTTTAGCGATAAATTTTAAAACAATGATTTTTTTTTCACATTTTCAATAAAAAAGTTTTAACTATCTCATTTAGAAAATATAATGTATATTCAATTTAATTTTTTATAAAATATAAAAAATATATAGATTTGACTATAAAAAATCATTGGATAATATAAAAATAATATTTTAAATTATTTTTGAAAATATGGATATGGAAGAAAAAGTTTTCGTACCTAATAAAGAAATGAATTCACTTTTCCTTAAAATTTTTTTTTTTAAAATTGTGAGTACATAAAGAGAAAGATAAATAGAGGTAAAACATGTATTATTTATAAATAACCATTTTAGAATAAAATATAAGGGTTTATGAGATAATTATCAAGAAATATAACTCAATTTAAATTCAAGCATAAATAATCCAGATTAAAATGGGATTTAATCAGAAATATATTACCTAAAGTCTAAATTTCATTGAATGAAATCTAACCACCAATAAAATAAATTTATATTTATTATTATTCTATAACATAACATTATAAATTACTATTATATAATATATTATCCAAAAATAACATTTTATCACCTATTCATTAACGATTCTTCATTAACATCATTATTTCAGATTTAGTTGTCCCATTTTTCATGTATGTTTTAGTTTCAAAGATAAATCCTTGAATAATAATTATGGTTTAATAATATATAGAATCATATTGATGATATAAATATAATATAAGTATATATACATAAAAATATGTATATTCGTTATATATATATTTATAACCATCGTGAAAAGGTTTATATTGAAAATAAAATATATTATTCATGAAGATAGTACTCCCTATGTATGCATGAACGATACTTTCATTTTCTAAAAATAAATATAAAAAGAGTGAAGATAAAATTTTATATTTATAAAATTATAATTAGATCATAGATATTATATATATTTATTAAATCTATCAATATTTTTATCTATGATAGGTAGTGATGGAAAATAAATCATATCAGTATGGGGAGTTGGTAGTCCACACATACGCATGACTGATAATTTTCAATTATCATATGATAGTTGCAGAAGAAGTTATATTGTATATTATTATTCCAAAATCCTAAATATTTTTTTAAATATCATATATAAACATTAAAACCCTCATAATAACCATCAATGAAATGTAGTGATGAACAATGATAGAAATATTATCCTAAGGCTATAGTCTGTACGTACTCATGAATGGTAATTTTGTATCAAATTTTTTGGGGAAATAGATGAATAAATGTTATGAAAATGAAATAATTAAATATAAATATATATAGATACTTATTTTATTATATCTTTAATGTTATCACACAATATAATGAGGTATAATAAGAATTAGTATAAAAACATCGGTTAAAACCTATACATCTTTTTTGGGAAAGCTCTTTTGGATTACACCTTAGTCCTTATAAGGTTGGTGTTTTGATTAAAATAGGACCAATATATCATTTTTATTTATGTTATGGATGGATTTGTTTTTTATTTTTTTGAACTATAAATATCATTAAGTGGGAGGAAGATACGATATGTGTTGTCCTTTTATGAGGGGAGGACATACATGGAATTTTTCAAAAGATTAAAATATATTAATTCCATACCTAATCCATGACGATCAAAATTATATAGTATTATATGGATGTCATATAGAGTGTTTAAATATATAGACACAATAGGATTTATAAACTTTTTATGTCATTTTAACCCTTATCATTTTATTTTAACTCCCAGTTAATTAATTTTATCTTTAACTATATTAATGGATTTTTACCTTGGTTACTATTCATAATGACTAAAAAAGAATGTATTATTATTTCCAAATAATTAAAATATGGTTCCAAATATGGATTAAATTTTAATAAATTATATTTTTTTGTCTAAAAATTTTAATTTAAAAATAAACATGAAAAATGTTATATAATATTGTTTTGTAGAAAAATGTGTTTTTATGCCTAAAAGTGAAATTATACAAAAATAAAGAACAATTTTTATGCCTATTTAATTAATTAGATTATATATAATTAAATGAAACATATATTAAAATACTTTTAAAAAATAATCAAACTTTTAAATTACCTTTTTAATGAAATGAAATTGAAGTTCAATAAAAATTAGTATTTTCACTATAGACTAAAAAATAAATATTTTTTGAAAAATACCAAAACCTCACCTAATATAATATTAAAATGTATATATAAAAAATAGATCAATATTTAAAATATAATATATATAACTTGTAGAAATTAAATGTAATATTATTACTAAAAGTGCAGAAAAAACCATACTTAAAGAAAATGTATTTTGGACAATAAAACAACTTTACAGAAAATTGCGTATATATTTATTAGGAATTAATAAATATATTATAATTATATAAAAACTTATATATAATTTGTATATTTTTTATTATTATTTTTAATTCCAATTTAATATCTTGGTTATAATGGTTTCATTTAAATAATAATATTCCTATAGTATATCATAGTTACTTTAAAGATTAGTTTGGTGTATTAAGCAAGTTATCGAGTCTCGAAAATTTATTAAAGGTATATCATAAATCACAGGGTGTTACATTCTACCCCCCATGAAATGAAATTCACCATTTAAATTTCATTACTTGGATACAAACAACTGAGGATACTTTTTCCTTATCACATCATCGGGTTCTCATGTAGCTTCCTCTAACTAATGGTTTTTTCAAAAAAACACTTACCTTGTTAGTGGAATAATTTCACAAGAAATGATCTATATGATATAGAATATCCACCATTATTTCCTCATCACAAATATCATAATTTGGGGAAAGAACCATTGAGTTTTTTACAAGAAAAGAGTCCAGTTTATACTTACTCTAGAGCAATTGATGGAACACATTATTAACTTGAGAGAGGTTCAAATCTATTGTTCCCAACTAACTTTAAAATATATATAACATCATCACATCATTCGTTATAGGTTTTTAATGGTCATATCAACATTACTATTAGTCTGAGGTTGATATGCAGTATAAAAATAAAATTCTGCGTCCAAACACTAATGAAGACTTCACCAAAACATTGAGGTAAACCTATGATCTCGGTCTAAAACAATAGAGAATAGTACTATATTTAATCTTACCAATTAATTATTGTATATCCTATAAATTTGATCAAGATAGAAATATTATCTAATTTAAAAAAAATTAATTGATTTGATAAGTTGATCAATTATAACCCAAATATCATTTTACCCTTTATATGTCTTAGGGAGTCCTATGATGAAATACATGGTGACATTTTCTCAATTAATTTATGGTACGGTTAATGGTTGTAACATAAACTTATACTTATATTTATTATCATAAATTTATTATCATACCAAGCACTCAGATATATATATTTTTAATTTATCTGTTCATGTTTCCCCACCAAATGTACTCTTTCATATCCTTATATATCTTAGTAATTACATGATTAATTGTGAATGATGTGATTTGAGATTCTTAAAATAGTTCCTTCATAATATCTATAATTGATGAGACATATATTCAGTTTCGAGACCTTATCATTCCATCCCAATCAAGGTTCAACTTAGGAAGATTCCACATCTTCTTCTACAGATCCACATCCTCTTTTGGAAACATTTTAATCCTCGCATAGATGGATGATTTATAATTTATTTGTGAAATATATTATATATCCCCATTCATAATGATTTCAATTTCGGTATTCTAAAAATAAAGAAATATTAAATATCTTTCAATCCTGATCATTGATATTATAGCATTATATTTCTAACTTAGAGAAACTGCAACGTTGTTTACCATTCCCGGGTGTTAGTGTATTGATTTTTCATAATCTCTAATTAACACCAACCATCTCCCTTGGTGTGTATTCAACATTCTTGACATGAATATATACTTTAATATTTTTTATCAGTTTATATATCACACCATTCACAATAAAGATAATTTTCCATAATTTTCAATGCAGAAAATATAACTTCAATCTCCAAATCATGATTCAGGTAATTGTTTTAAAGAATTTTCAATTACCATGAGGCATAATAAATCACCATATCATTTTTCCAATTAACTCATCATCTTAACTTATTTATTCATCAATATAAATCACTAATCCATTTCCACTACAAGTTAGTGTGAGTAAAAATTCAAAGACCAATATTCTCTTAGATTTATTGAAATCTTCATCACATTTATATATTCAAAAGAACATGTATCCATACCTTGTAAACTTGGTTATTGGTTTATATAGTTATGATAAATCTCCCAAAATTTGTCAGTAGTATCCAACCAACCCAGTTAAAATTCATATTTCTATAAATGTGGTTATTTATGGCTATTATTCAATAATATACACCTATGAAGGATCCACTTATATTCCTTCACATGGGATTATATGAACAAAGAATGTGGATATATGTATAAAAAATTTGAACATTGTAAATTTAGCATATATATTCTCCTTCTACATAGTCTTCATCACTATCCTCAAATGTCCATAATGATCATCCATTATCATTGAATGTATAAGAATATCATCTATGAAGAACACAAAAATAGATCAAGGTAATATCTAAGGACTCTATTTATTTAATTCATGAATATTGAGGGATAACTGGTATGTTAAAATGGCATTTCTATAAATTTATAATGAACAAAACTCATATAGATGGATGTATTGGGTATATCCTACTTCATAATCCTTAGATGTTGATATAAAAAAAAGATCAATCTTGAAAAAATATTGATATCCTAATAATTGACCAAAACATTCATCAATATGGATTAAATGATACATTCTCTTAATAGTGATCTTGTTAAGTTCTCAGTAATCAATGAAAATATGCATTCACCCATCATTGTTCATAACAAATAGAATAGTTACACCCTATGTTGAATCACTTGGATGAAGAAATATCTTATCTAGATTCTCAAGGAGGTTTATCTTCAGTTCAAAAAACCTAATTGGGGTTATTCTATAAAGAGAATGTTAAATAAGAATATCACTTGGTATGATTTTTATTGAAAACATAGCTTTATGGCTCTAGGGAAGGCAAGGAAATGAATTAGGAAATTTATCATGATATTCTTGAAAAATAGTAACATCCAAAATATTATGTTTCTCAAAAACTATTTGAGATAAATATCCCTTAAGAATATGTATTAATACCATTAAAAGGGATGAAATATCTACTATAATTCCATATTCCTCCTATCACTAATGGAAAATCATAGGTTTATTTAGAAAATAAAATTACACTTACCTTAATTAGAAATAGATATGGGTATTATATAATGAAATTTAATCTTTTCCCTAAATAATAGTAAATTCAACTAGAGAGAATGATAATATTTTGAGGGAGTGCATTCCTGCAACCTTCTATTCGAGAGGAACTGTAAACATGAGATGTGATCATTATATCATTATATTTTTTTTACTTACAAATAAATATAAAATCATTGATGTTTTTATGTGACCCCACTATAAAATTCATTAGATATAAAATGGTGGGTATATTTAGAATAAAAAAATACGTTATTCATCTAAAAATGGATGGTAAGTGTACCTTTAACCACTTTATTCATGTGACCCACATCTACAGGTGCACTATAATGATTATTCCCTTCGTCTCATAGATAAAGTGGTTATTGAAAATCATTTCCATCATCATCTAATACATTTTTCACTAATTGGGATAACGTCTGAACTCCTTGTAATTATTGAATTATAATGTGTGTGGAACATCTAGTTGATATTTCTCTCTATTCTTTTCATTTACTGGTCAATTCACATAATTTTGGACTTATCTTACATAATGGACATCTTTTCCAATATTAAAACATTCACTATAATAGATAAGCTGGTTTTTGTAATCTTTATTCCATACTTCTAACGTAAATGAAAATCCATTTTCTTCCCTCCAAGGGTTTTTGTTATTTTAATTTCCACAAATTTAATCTTTCTCTTCTTAATCCAAAAAAGTTCAGAATAAGGAGAGTCTCACATCCCTACTTCTATTTTTATATCACATAAAATTATTTCTTCATTAATATAATAGTCTATTATATCAAAAATATTTTGTCATAATACACAAAAGATTCAGTCAATATTAATTTCATGATTGTTGATAAAACCTAAATCATACCATGAAATTATATGAAAATTCACTCATAGGAAAAAATAAATTATCCTTATAATTCATTTATAGGAATTACCTCCCAATTTTATTTTGAAGAGATTGAGTAAAATACTTTCAAAGAATTACCTTCAAAAAATCTTCATAGGTCAAGAATTCAATTTCCTCCTCTTGCTTCATATTATTTATTGGAGTGCACTATTTATATACTTCTCCATTCATAAAATATACCAGTAGGATAACATTTTCATGTTCTAATAATTAGAGAAAAAAGAATATATTTTCATTTGTACTATTCAATTTCTCAGCTGCTAATTGATTAGACAAACTAAAAAAATAATCTGGATGTTACCTCATCAATGGCTCGACTAGGTTTTAGTCCCTTATGTTAAAATATTGAATCTCACCATGATTAATGTATTAATGGAGTATTTTCATCATAAAAAAATATTTTTTATTCCATCTCCCATTTAATTTGGCTACTCAATTTATTGTTCATCACATTATTTATTCACATGATTCTTCCTGGTTCTATCCATCAACTAAAACCAAAAAACATAGTGTAACCATAATACTATAATAATTAGATTGGGAAATTATATAACCATGGAAACCATTCTTGAGATATCCAAAATTATGACCCATCTTTATCAAAATATGACTATATATGTTCATTTAATATTCTTATGGATTACCATAGTTTTTCATATATTATATCCTCATTACTCATCATAATGTTTCTTAATGATAATTTAAATTAACCAAACAATATCCCCTAGGAGTTTGTAGTAAGGGTTTTAGTTTTAGGCCCACTCATTGTGAATTTGTGATGATTGATTTAATACTCAATTAATCCCTTTTAGAGTAGTTACCCCTAGTTGTATCTATGACATAGCTACATCCACTTTCTAGTTTGAATATTTGGATCTCATTGTTAGGATACAAAAAATACCTACTGTACTAGAACATTAGGATATTATCCTTATCATTAAATATCCATAGGGATTTCAACAACTTTTCAATCCCAAATATAAAAATCATAACAATAATCTACTCTAATAACAAATTATTGTGACTTATAAAAGCATTTATTCATTTTAAATAATTTTGATGTAAAATTTTATCATATCACATTAACACACACCCTAGAATAGTAAATTTTTATCATGTTTGGAGACTAGATACAAAAAAATAAATTTAAAGAATAATCTTAAACATAACCCAAAAATTTATGTTATCATTGTAACCTTCGTAGAAATACCCTACTTATAACCATTCTTCATTACCTGTGGAAAATTTAAATATAAAAAAGGGTTAGCTCACATTCTCAATTAGGGTAACCAAGGGACATATAAATTTATGATCATATAAAAGTGTAAGATAGGAATAAGGGTATGAGATAATGATCATGACTTACAAAGTTCAAACCCAAACTATCATATATCATACTACATGTGTAATTAGATCGAGGATTCATCATAAATTAATCATGAGCTATGATAACATATGATAAGAATTATAACATTTCATAAGAATTGTGTTGTAGAATCAAAATCATAGAAAATATTTTCATTATTCAAAGAGAACATAAATGAATATCATAGTGTATTGGATCATCTATCTATTATATCATTCTCATATTCAAGGTTCACTCCCATGACTATCATATTTTATTAGGTTCACTCCACATTATGTCATTTCATTAGTAAAGGTTCTCTCTAAAGACCGTCATAGTGGACAAAGTCCCTTACTATACTAGGTTCAATCCCAATTCCTTTGTATATTATCTCGTTGGATATCCATATTTTACAAATGCATTAATGGGATGTATAAATTTATCCCCACCCATAAAAAAATTAAAAATATACATATATGTTCTATAAGATCGTAAAACATTCATCATAGTATCATTGCATAAATAATGGAAGAGAAATTGGTTTTGTAGACATTTCATAATCATATAATCCTAATCCACCCAAAGAATGGATGTGTATGGTGTCATAATATTATATCCCCATGGAAACATAAAAACTATTTAAGGATACTAGCATATATTAAAAATATCTTTTATAAATTCATTTAAAATAATTATTGAAAACCAAGAGAAAACATATCTTTTATCTACGTAATTTAATTTAAAACTAAAATTCCAATAATATTAAGAAATATATATTCTTTAAAAATTATCATAGAAAATATTAAATTAATATTCATAGTAATTAGTGTTCATGAAAGTGGGAAAATTCATATATACGATAAATGCTAAAAAAAATATTGCTTTCACAATTTCGAAATATGTCAAAAGTACGTCATTAAAAAATTCCCAAAACGATTAATTATATATATATATATTTTTAAATATCAAAAAGGATACAAATTAATTAAAACAATAATTAGATTATAGGGAAAATATCCTGGGAATAATTTTAGAAAATGTGGATGTGGAATAAAATGTTTCCTGATTGAATGGAAATATAATGCCAGTTGTCCTTAAAAACATTATTTCAGAATTTTGAGAACTTTAAGAGAGAAAAATGAATGGAAAAATGTAATCTCTATAATTAACCAAAGGATAATAATATATTTTTGTTATAAAATAACAATTATATAATTTATCTGATTATAAATATAAACATAAGCAATCCTGATTAAAATGTGATTAAATCTTCAATCATATACCTCATGTTAAACATGTTTTGTAAATTTGGTAACCTATTTTATAATAATTTAAATATTTTATTTGATGTGGGTATTATTTATTTAAAATTTTCTCACCATTTATTGTAATATATTGTTTTTTCAGTTCAAAATTATGATTTTACATAAATTATTTATAATTATAGATATTTTTCATTTTTATATTGAAACATTAATTTCAAGGTTAAAATATTAATTTAATTGTTTATTTTTGTATTTTCATGAATTTTTAGTTAAATAACTAATTTGATCAATCAAAAAAATTTATTTCTTTATTTTATTTCATTTAATTCATTAAATCATTAATTTAATTATTTTTGAAATAAAAATTTTAAGTAGTGTATGTTATTCTATTATTTGGTTAATTATTTATTCAGATGTATTTAAAATTAATAAATTTTTATATTTTAACTTATACCTATTTTTCATAAGAGATTTATTATTTCTTGTAATTTATATATTTAAATGTGTAATTATTTCATTTTAATTTAATATTTTTACTCAATTTCTCAATTCTATCTTTTTTTGGTTGTTTATGCAATTAATTAATTATCTTTATTTTAAATATAATTTCATTCTCTGTTTTTATTGTTTTTCAAATATAATTTTTTTAAGTTCAACTACTTCTCTAGTCATCTACCACCAAACTCCAACCGTTCCCACTGCCATTGGTTCTATCCATTTACCATCACATTCATCTACCACTGACCCATTGTTTTATATCACTATTTATAAAAATGCCACCAACAATGACCTACCACCACATAACTATATGTGATTTCAGTTATGTGTCTAAAGAAAATCATACCCTCCATGTTGTGGAAGATTTGGATGTGATTTTGGTCTTTCAAAATTCCAAACCTGGGGCTTGATATTACCTAACTTATTTTTGTAAAAATTAATTCCTCCAAATTGAAATCGTATATGAGTATTACTTTCTTCTGCTAGATGTAAAAAATATTTTTACTCCCCAGTATACTATGATTTCCATACATGATACTTCTGATAAGTAGATTATTTCCTTGGAACCCAATATGGATCTTGATTCAAAACATTTTAATGATCTGTTTGAACTTTTTTGTAATAGTTTCTATTCTGAAATTGAATTCTTTAATATTCCTTTAGTTGGGTAGAGTTCTAGGTTGAATCCTACTAAAAGCTAAATGATTTACAATATATAAATGTATATTTCATATAGAGTCGCTCACTTTGTATGATTAATTATGTTCTTGAAGATCCTCAACCAATTTATGAAAAATAATTTTTTTTCAATCGAGCATTGTGTTTAAAAGGTACATAATAGAAGCTGATTTTGATTCTATAAATTGGTGATCCTCAAATATTTTTCTGTTACTAGATATTTTAGGACACTTTTCATGAAATGTTGGGGAGGTCATTATTGGTTTTTTTCAAATTTTGAAAAACCTAAATGTGTTGTATAAGCTATGAGAGGGTTTTTTTTTTCAAATAGCTAATTTTATTGGGTATTGATAAACATTTTAGTTCTTGTATTAATGTTATGAGTGGTCATGTTGAGGTGGAGAGAACGATGTGTAATGCTAGTTTAGAAGATATTTGGACAATGTTTCTTAATGGTGATGTTGGAAACCTATTAAGAGGGATTTTTTATGATTTATTATACAACAATGAAGTGAATATCAAAAATTAATCATAAAAATTGAATGATCTCAAATAGAAACTTTTAGGGGCTTGAGTTTGTTTGATGAAATTAATGTTAGTGCAGCATGGGAAGAAACCTATGACTTTCTTGTTTTTATCCTTCAATTTTTGTTTGAATAAATCCTTCTTTCTTGGTTCAATATCTATATAGATTGCAGAACCATGGCAGTTTGAATTCTCGCTGACATATTCTTTCCATTGATTGATTTCTTGTAGTTTTCAAGTGTTAGGGACAAGACACCAGAAGGTGTAAATGGTGTGTGGTATGTGAAAATTACATTGAAATGTGGCCGTGCAATAGGTTGAGTAACTGTGATAAGTGTACATTGTTAATTATGAGAATATTTTACCAGTGGAAGAAACATTTTGAATTTCAATATATAAGGAGATATAATTGATGGTGAAAAATTGACAAAATAACATCCAACTTTTTTCGTTCTCTCTATTTGTCTTCTTTTTGAGCATTACATTCTAGAATCTCACATTGATTTGTTCATTCTATTGGTAATTGATATTGAAACTAGATAACTTTTTTAATTTCTTTTATGGAGGATACATGTGTTTTAAGACAAATAGATTAGATTATTTTCATCTAGGCAGTAGTTGTTTAAAATATTAAATATTTTTTTTAAAATACTATTTTCTGTATGTAATTAACAATAAAAAATTTACTACAAATGTTATTTCTTGCATTTTTCATTCTTGAAATTGTATTATATTCACTATATTAATTTAAGTTATCTCTTCTTCTCTTCATTCAACTACATGCTCAAGTAATTTTCTCTCATAAAAATCATTTATGTAAATTATTTTTAGTATTTAACCTCTTGAGAATATTTTTTAATGATTGAATGTCTAGTAGTGAAAAGTAATGATCCTTTATCTATGATTTGTTTTGTATTTTTATTATGTGGGAAAATTATTTTTTAACTCCCCTATCACGAATTATAAAAAATTCCTCTCTTTTTTGAAAATGTAATTTTTTAATCAAAATGATTAATTGTGTCTCCCATAATAAAGTTAATCAATGGGGAAAAATTTTAGTTTTATGTGTGCGGGGTATTAATTGTGGTAGATTTTCCATAAATAAAACCTATCAAAAATCCGATTTTTTTTTTAAAATTTCTCCCTTTAATGCATCAAATTCAGTTGTTTATTAATAGAATAAGTGATGAAACACATATAAAATTTCATCATTAAATACCTCCAAGGTAATAATTTTTACTTGATTGAGGATTTTCACTAATTTAGAAATTTATTGAATCCTGTGATTTTTGAGTGATTTTATATTGTATTTATGGTTATTCTGGTCAAAAATTAATAAAGGGGGTCTGATAAGAGATATTTTATTAGAATTTGGATTATAACTTGAGAAAACATTCAATTTTTACTTGAAATTAGGGGAATCACCATTTTGAGCAGACCCAAAAGTGAACCTACTAAAAATAGGGTAATATAAGACCTTAAAATGTGGAGTAAAATCCAAAATTTGGGAACCCATGGTGAGTATCAAAGATATGGGAACTGGGTGTATTGTGTAAAAAAATAAATTTCAAACATAATAAGTTTGTTGCACAGTGATATGAACAAACCTTTTGCTACGAAATTGTAAAATAATAGGGCCTTGGAAACAATGAACACAATATGTTGAGAGTAATTTTGAATCCAAATGAAAAATTGGCAAACCAATAATATTAAAATCATTTTATTTGTATCAATTAGGTGAACAAAATGAACATTTTATTTTTGGAACCCATATGAGGGTGACAACTGTATGTGTATCTTGTTAAAGTTCGAATTCCTCTTCTATTTAACAAATTTTACTCCTTGAATGGGAACATGAATTATAATATAAATGATACTATTTATTAAATACACATAAGAGAAATAATAATTTATAGATTTAGAGGTATTTTATATTTCCTTTTATTTTTGAGTGATTTATATATTAGTTAGGAAAATCATTTACTTTTAAGATCAATTTTTTATAAATAAAATGAATTGAATTATCACGGAGTGCAATTGATTAAGTGTGGGGAAATTTTACATGGATTATATATAATTATATTTTATCACATCATTTATTGTGATATTGTTTACGTAAAAATAATTGTTTTTACTGGAATTAGTTGTAATTATTTATTATTTATTGTTTATTTATTAACACTTTTAATTTTATGTTAAAATAATAGTTTCAATTCTTATTATAGTTTTTTGTTAATATAAATGTAAATAAATTATTTATTCAATCCTTAATTATCTTATTCCTTTTATTTCATTAATTAATTAATTTTAGGATTATCAAAATACTAATTTTAATTAGTGTTCGCCATTATTTTATTAGTTTAATGATTTATTGAATTTTATTTCAAATTAATAAATTTTCATCTTTTAATTTTTTTTATCTAAAAAAATTAATTGTTTCTTTTCACTAAATAATTTTATTGTCTTGTTTTTTTATTTTCACATAATTTTTGTACTCAATTAATTAATTCTTACTTTTTGTTTTTGTTTAGGATATTAATTAATTTATCTCTACTTTTATTTTTATTTTGTTTTTTCTTTAAATTTTTTAGAATCTAATTTCATTATTTATTTTTTTTAGTATCAATAACTACTCTACTTATCCACCACTAGACTAGCATCACTCCTACCGCCACTAGTTACACCCATCTACCATCACTCCCATCTATCATAATCCCCTTATTTTAGACCGTTATTTTAAAAAAACATACCACCACAGTCCTACAACCACAATCTACCACCACATCCCAAAATCATATATTTACTAACACCATATTATACAAACTCATTCTAACATCAATTCATTGTACCACTAATTACAAATCATTACTTCCTACTTCTATATTATCTACTGCTAGTTTCCCATGTTACCATAGCTCTCCAACCACACACCTTCATCTTTCTCTATTGTTTCTGCCTCCATCATCTACCACCCCATTAAATCCAAATATTACGGAGGAAGGATTTTGCTGAGCCAAACTGGTATTCACCATTATAGATTAATTGCCTTAGACTTGAGTCCCACCGATAAATAGGATCACCATAGTATAATATTCTTTCTTCAAAATTCAAAAAAATCAGGCGTCGTCAAGATTGAAGCTCCACATTGAACTAACTGAGGAACACCGGGCACCACATGTCGATGAATACAAGCATCTCATGAAATATGGTATTTTGATCAAGTGTTTTTAAAATTAAGACATGGAAATCCGATGAATCATGATACCGAAGATGACCTATATATTAGATGAATTTGAATAATGATAATGATGAAAACATAGAATTAGATTAATCAAGACCAAGTGAAGAAGAATTGAGGCTAAGAATTTTGAAGGTGATGTATTCGATTCTCAAGGATCTTACACATGAATATGGATTGAAATTTTTTGGATTCTCAAGATGAGGTGATAAAGTCCACATTTGAGGATGTGGGATGATATCAACACTTTTTATAAATAGATCTATACTGAGTTGATGGATTTAACATCAATGAACTTATGAGAAGATATGGTCCATGGTCTCAATGTGGATGGGTGAGGAAAATTTTTCACTACTAAGTTTTCTTGTAGGTTTAAACTAAATGCAATATGGAAATTATGATTCTCTAATGATGCATCTGATAATTAGAAAATAAAAACAGATCGTCCATTAAATATTAATCTTCATGAAAGATCAACCAAATTTACACTTGATCGCTACAGGTCCTATGTTGTAGGATTTAGTGCATGGTTCATTCCAAATTTTATATAAGGTAGTTTTTTAATTTGAGATATCTTTTATCAAATCATTCAGTTAAGGATACATGTGTGTCTTATGTTGGAATATATGTTTTATATCTATTTATATGAGATAAGAGTTTTATTTTTAACATGGTAGATACTAGTGATTTGTAAATTTAAGATATAAAATTTTATATCAAATGTGTATTTGAAAAAGGAAATGGTGAATACTTTAAAATGGGATGCAACTGGTAAAGAATGTATAGAAAGAGTGTTTCTCAAGATTTAATCCATCGAAATCAAGAGTAATATGGCCCCCACGTTTTTGGTTTCCTATGTGGGTCATTATTAATAGAAAAAGAGGAATTTCTAGTGGATATACAATGGGAAGGGATAATGAATTTCCAATACCATGTGAAATTCATCAACAATGAGAAGGTGAAAAGTAGAAGTTAAGTGATCAATAATTTGTCTCACATATCGAGAGACTTCTTAATTGTAGTTATATCGAGGCATGTCCAGATTGATGATCAACGGCCCATCATGATGACAAGATCAAGAGAGAGAGGGAGAGAGAAATCCTCTGGGTTCATCAAGATGATGTGAGTCTGATGCATGATTGATTTGATTTACAATGTAGTGGTGTTTCATCGATAAAAGGGTGAAGTTATGTCACATATCAATCTTTAATGCATGGAGTTGATAAGATGTTTTTCCTAGAGAAGGCGGAGGCATATCAGTGTGTGTGTTTCGTAACATCCCACGTAAATGAAGAATAAGACATATTTCATATTTAATAATATTTGTGAATTAAATATTAATTTTACTTTAAATGGGTCTCTATGTTCAATAGCGTACCTGATACGAAACAACGAGTTTCTTTGAAATATTACGTAGCACACTAATAATATAATATTTTTATTTTAAATGGTAGTTAACTCCTACCCCTTTTACAGGAGGGAATGAACAAAACTAACTACAATATGAATATACATGATTTCTAAATGTATTTATACTATCCAATAAAAAGTTATAGGCTTAAAATGTGAATGAATCTAATTTTAAGCATAATTTACATTAAAAGGCCGATTTATTGCCTTCTAATGGAAAACCCTTTTTTAATCTAGTTTTGGTCACTTTAATACATTCTATATGACCAAATAAATTCCTTCTTTATAATGGGGACATCAAAATTTACTTTGTGTAAATTTTTGGAATTTTTCCGATAAAGTTCATTTTTAAAGAATAGTGAAAAATATTGTATTTTAATTCAAATGTGCCTTTTCATATAATTTATTTATATGGTTAGATTATATTTTTAATTTGTTTTAAAGTGAAATTAAAATATATTTTTACCATTTAATCCAATTTTGGTCGTTGGAATTAATTTCACTTTGAAATTGGACATAAACAAGTATCAATCTTTTGATAGTTATTATTTCTTAAAAACACACTATTTGTTTTGATAACGGGAATTTGTTTTAAAATTAATTAATTCCACTTATATGTTTTTAATTTGGAAAAATAGACATCATTTTTGAGTTCAGAATATCAAATATAGCTTAGGCTGAATTTTTGGTATTTTTCTGAAAAACTTAATTTTTTAATGAATAGTGAAACCACTTAGTGGTAGTTAAAAAACAGAATTTTTCATTTAAATGAAATTTTACCACTTATGTGAATTTAATTTAAAAAATCAGACATAAATGGTTGTTATCAAGAATTAAAATGTGGTTCATTAAGATGAAAATAATTTTTTGTGAATAGTAACTTTTGACTTTTATTTACCGCGGTTAAAGGTATATAGGGTAATTCAAGGTAAAAAGAAAATTATAATTACCTTAAAACTTGTCCAAACCTTATTGTTTGAGTCATTAATGACCATGAGCATCATTGGGTCGATTTTTGGACCCCATTGAGCCTCTTTGGAGTGATAATGACAATATAGATTAATTAATTTAATGTAAAGGCAAAATAGACATAAACAAAAATCATTTAGTAATTAATTTTTATATGGTGACTATAAATATTCATTGGAAAGATAAAAATATTTCCTACATCATGGTATATTTTTTATAATTTTTGGAAATCAAATATATTAAATTATTTATGACACAATAATGATGTAGTATTTACCTCATTAATAAATGATTTAAATAAATAATATTATAATGATTAAAATATTATCCAAAACATGTCCAATTCTAATTGGATGATTTTATTTTTAATATTAGTCATCTTATATTTGACTATAATCATTTTTGGACCGTTAAAAACCGAATATCATTATATAATAAAATAATATTTTCACACTTTCCTAAGATCCCCTCGTCTCCCTTATAAAAAGAGACCATTTCTATCCAATTACTCATACCTATCAAGCCATTTGGATTGTCCAAAATCTTCCCAATTGAGCTCCCTACATCCATCTCCTCCACCTAGAATCCTTACCTTAGGCAGAAGTCACTTCAAGAAGTCCTTTGGTTCAAACCAATGGGCGTTAGCCAAATTAAAGGTAACCGTTTCTCCTAAATTGTTTTCTTTTATTTTACTTCTCCAACCCATAAACACTTTTTATTAGTTTCTTTTGTAACAACACCGGAATCCTAAATATACTAGGATTTTTTTATGATAATTATTCAAACTAAAATTACACACACCTTTATCTATTGGGTTAAGAACATAATGTTTCTGTGGATGGAAAACTAACGCCTCACGAGACGATGATTGTTCAATGACCTCTTACCGCCTTTCATGGTGGCCATTATGATGGAACAGTATTTATATATGATATATATATATATATATATTTATTTCATTATTGTTCTATACTTCCCAATTATAGCACTCCTTTTGGTTTCCATAGTGGTTAAATACGATTATCTCATTTGAGGATGTGCGGACTACCACCCCCTCAAAGTGATGTGACTCGTTAATGCCTTATGGGGGATGTATAAAGGATGTATTTAATGATATTATATATGATTTTATAATGTAATAATAATATACCTATGTGTCATTATGTTTTAATTCCATTAAAATATGAAATAGAAATGAAATTAGCATTCATGCGTACGTATGGCTTACCGTCTCCATGAACGTTGCATTTCATTTCTTACCTTCAAATATTATGTACTATTATAAATACATGTATATAATGAATATATATGATATATATGATATCCAAATCATGAATATAATTATGGATATAATGAACCATTTACCACATGAACAACATGTGATTATAAGAAGTCCATTTTTTTGACTCAAGTACCAAATATCGACCAAATGGACGTTATTAAATTAAACGATTACATAATGTTTATAACATGGTGATAAGTGATATAAAAAAATAAACTTGAGAAAGTTTCTTAAGCAAGTATAAATTAAATTTAGTATATTATTCAGGATATTAAAGAATGACCGAGTCAAGTCAGACACAAGGTAAGGGATTTCTTATCTCACTTTTAATTCCGTGAGATTTCCATTGGTCGCCAATGATTTATTGCATGTGGTGTATTGTGTACTAAAATTGGATATATATTATCATTATTATTTTTATATTCATGGTATTTGGTGATTAATTTAATGGATAATAACTTTTGGTCATACGACTCGATTGATTACGCCGTGGTAAGGAGTTTTCATCTCACTTTTTATTCTCATGAGATTCATGCTATATTGCAACTATTTTCCTTGTGTGGTGCATGTAATACCCCTGATTGTACTCTTTATGTAATATAATTTCATTTATGAGTATTTACATCTTCATTGTATGATCCTTCTTTCATGTGGCATATGTTTTGTATGCTTCCAAATTGGTAAGGGAACCTTTCACCCCCCTCTTTTTAAACGACTTCCTTTTGTTATGTCTTCTAATTTACATCTTCTTTTGTTGGGGTATGTTCTTCTATATCCTTTTTGCTATAAATTTTATTTTCAAGTGATGATATATCCTTTTTCTCTCATCAAATCATTTTCTAAATTTTAAAGTGGTGTAGTTAGGCTATTGAATTTCTATAAAGGAACTTCTTAACCAAATTTCAATTATTTGGGTTAATCTTATACTTGTTGATTATGTATTTCTAAAAATATGTGTGAATGAACTATGATTGTTTTACACTTAACATTCAATTATATTGGGTGTATTTATATTCATCACACATAATTATGTAATTTATTTATCCTTAATCTAAGGATACAATCTTTATAAGGGATTTTATCCCAATCTACATTTCCACTAAGACTTCATTGTTTTTGTGCACCAATTCACTCTTATATGGTGTATATGCTGTACTTTGACATATTATATCATGAATCACGTTATTCTAATGATATTATAAAGTTTTTATTAAAAGTTATTCTTCAATTTTTGTATTCAAGCGTCTTTCTTTTTTTTAAAAAACACTTTATCTAAAATATCGTTTTAAATGTTTTAAAGATTTATTCTTCTAAATATTTCCTATTAATGTCCATGTTTTCAGAATGGGTTTTAAGATTTTTTATAGGGACATTAATGTTTTCAAATGATAATTTATTTAAAAGCCTCAATGTGGTATGGGACACATTGATTGAAAAATCTCTTTATTAAATGTTTTAAATGGTTTTGAAAATGATTTGATAAAGCATTGTCTATTTCAATATCTTGATTTGATATATTGTGATTGGAATGTGGAAATGTTATATTTCTTTTGTGCTTGTGTTATGTGTTATGAATATGTTATGGTTATTGTGAATTATTTACCTATACGGGTGGTTCCATGATAAACCTAGGGCGGGTGAGCCCGAGATAGCTCTCCTATGCATTGGGTAACGTGACGGAGGTGAACGTGATGTTTCTCCTAAGAGATTTAGGGAATATACAGTGATGGTTATTTCAAGAGTAACTCCCTATGTAGCTGTGATAGCTACAATGTAAGTTTGATATGGATTCCATAAGTAACCTTTATGATTTATGATTTGTGTGTGTTATTCATAAATCTTATGACTTCATTAGGTATGTTACGATTTAAAATTGTTTTTTCATTGATTTTTATTTATTGATGGGATAAAGTTTTCCTTCCTTATTTTATAACCATTACGGATCTATTCATGCTCATCCATAGTTTTTGAAATTTTTTTAACAGGACATAAAGATTAATAGGGTCAAGGATGAGATCAACAAAAAGTCATGCTATCTAAAACATGTAAATAGACATGTTTATTTTTAAGAGATTTTATTTTATGGAAAAAATAGTTACTGAGTAGTAGTGTCTACTTGTAATATTGAAGTTGTAAAGTAATAGTTATGGCCTAGTTCTCTAAAACACTAAACCTGAAAATATCCTCATTGTTAATTATTCATTTAATTTAATATTATATAATGTTTAAGGTCGAGTCCTTATAGTTGGTATCAGAGGTCGGTTTTGACAACATTAGGGATTATGAATTTTCGTTAGACATATGGTTAGTCCCTATCTATTACTTTAGTTAAATCCTTGTATTATTTTCAGATTAAGGAAAGTTAGTTACAAATGGAATGAGAATGATCTCAAACGGCATTCCTATCTCTTCCTGATGACATGGTTGCAATAATTATTGAAAAGTCATGTTCGGATGATTGTGAAAATTTCTCTAGCATACAACTCACATTAAAGAAGTTGTTTGAGATATCAAACACCTCCAATATACCTCGTTATCATCATAGATCATGGATTGTATTTAGAAAAAAATCCTATTCTCACAATATTCTCATATTTTCAAGATAGGTAAATATTATCAAGGCATTTTCAAATATTTTACCTTATCACAAGATTTTGAAGAATATTATGATTTTAGAAAAGGTTACAAAGAAAGAGACCCTTGCTCTACCTATTTATATTTTATTTTAAAATATATTCTCTCAGCCCATACTTATGGTATTTTAAAAGGACCGTTAATTGAATTTTTCACCTAATATTCGGTTTGACTGTTTTATAGAAATTAGTTTTTATCAGATGTTTTGAAATTATATGTCATACAGGATTATTTTCCAAAACTGTTTTTTCTATGAACACCCTTATGACCCATGTTTACAAGGTGTATTTGGATGGAGGAAGCAAATGATTTTGAAGGATATCTAAATAATTTTTTCAATGCATGGATCTTTTACCTATGTGAAAAAGATTACAATAAAACCAAATGGACAACATGATCAAGGTATGATGTTCTTCATTTCGGGTGTTGTTTTATTTTATTATATGGTGTTGAAATAATACTTCAAGAATTAAGATGTTGAGATCATAATGAATTTGGATGAAAATGAGAGGTATAAGAAAACCTTTGAGGTTAAAACATGTAGGGTTATTTTTGAGTTTTATAAAAAGGGAAACCTGTAGGATGGGTGACAACCTGTCGCATTCGGAAAGGCTGCAAGAATCAAACCCACAACCAAAGGGTGACAAGAGCGCATCTCCTACCATTAGACTAATTGATGTCCCTGGTTAGTATGACTTATTATTTTAGTAAAATGATTTTATAGAATAAGATTAAGTTGATTTTTGGAACTTAAGTTTTATCAAATGCAAATACTTTGTATAGAAAAATGATTTAATGATTAAGTGATAAAGGTTGTGGAGGGAGACGTTCTCTCTTTTGAGGAAACACTATATGCCTAAGGAAGATAGAATACAATGGGATTTCAATTGTGGAATACTGGTTGAAATTTTAGTTTGGAAGAATACATTTTTTTATTATGGACACATGATGATTTGATTTATTTATGAAAATGATTAACCTATCATGGAGAATATGTGATTAGGTTAATTAATTTTCAATATGATACATTATGAGTAACTGGTGTTACTTGGAGATAAATGGTAAGATGTGTATTGGAAGTCTATGTAATTAAATCCTCATGGGATTTGGGTTACAATCACAGTTTTTATTACTTTTGAATAATTTTAGGGAGAATTGTTTATTGAATGGTCTTTGTTGATCTTTGGGTTTTGTTAGAAAAATTTTGGAGATTAAGAGTAGATTTTATTTATGTAAAAGTTTATCCTTTTGGGGGATTATCTAATATTATACTAAACTTTTTGGTTTTAGTTAATATCTAAAGACATTGGAAATATATAGTTTATCTTTTATGGATTATGTGATTATCTCGAAGTTGATTATATCACTCTTATTGTGAAAATAAGTCATCCTGAATACTCATCGATTAGAGAAAATATGAGTTTGCGTTAGAAATTTAGTAAAGATGAATGAATAAATGAAAAGTAACTATATTTACTTATGTTTTTGGTTATGCTAATAAATAAATTCCTCAACGAAAATTAAATTTAAACAATAACCTTGTCCGTTAACGTTTCATACTGGGGAATCAAATACAATTTAACTCATCACAAGTTTGGGATTTTCTAGTGGTTAACACTCTCCTAAACATGTTTTCAATCACTCTCCATCAGAAAATGATGGTTTTTTTCTCCTCCATATCCATGTTTTCATTTAATCCTAGTATCTATTTTCCCGAGTAACCTTTGTAATTCTCTTCAATTATTTTAAAGTGATTGTTTTATTGACACTTTTTTAGGTGTGGGGATTTCAATTAAGTTTCTGAGCACAATTTTAAAATTGCGAGGACGCAATTCCCCAAAGGGGGGAATGATGTAACATCCCAGGTAAATGAAGAATAAGACATATTTCATATTTATTAATATTTGTGATATAAATATTAATTTTTCTTTAAAATTGTTCTGATGTTCGATAGTGTACCCGATATGCAACAACAAGTTTCTTTGAAATCTTACGTAACACACTAATAATATAATATTATTATTTTAAATGGTAGTTAACTCCAATCTATTGTATTGGAGGGAATGAACAAAACTAACTACAATATGATTATACATGATTGTTAAATGTATTTACATTATCCAATAAAAAGATAGAGGCTTAAAATGTGAATGAATCTAATTTAAAGCATAATTTACATTAAAAGGCCGATTTATCGCCTTTTAATGGAGAACCCTTTTTAAATCTAGTTTTGGTCACTTTAATAAATTATATATGACCAAATAAAATCATTCTTTAGAATTGGGATATCAAAATTTACTTTTTGTACATTTTTGTAATTTTTCCGATAAAGTTCCTTTTTAATGAATAGTAAAAAATATTGTATTTTAATTCATAAGTTCCTTTTAATATAATTTATTTATATGGTTAGATTATATTTTTAATTGTTTTTAAAGTGAAATTAATGTATATTTTTACCATTTAATCCAATATTGGTCATTAGAATTAATTTCACTTTGAAATTTAAAATAAATAATTATCAATCTTTTGATAGTTATTATTTCTTAAAACCACGCTATTTGTTTTGATAATGGGAAATAATTTTAAAATTAATTAATTCCACTTATATGTTTTTAATTTGGAAAAATAGACATCATTTTTGAATTCCAAATAAAAAATATAACTTAGGCTGAATTTTTGGTATTTTTCTGAAAAACTACAATTTTTGATGAATAGTGAAACCACTTTGTGGTAGTTAAAAAACAGATTTTTTCATTTAAATTTTTTTGACCACTTCTGTGAATTGAATTTCAAAAAAATGACATAAATGGTTGTTATCAAGAGGTAAAATGTGGTTCATTAAGATTAAAATAATTTTTGGTGAATAGTAACTTTTAACTTTTATTTACCGCAGTTAAAGGTAAATAGGGTAATTTAAGGTAAAAAGAAAATTATAATTACCTTAACACATGTAAAAACCTTATTAGTTGAGTCATTAACGACCATAGGCATCAATGGGTCGATTTTGGGAACCCATTGAGCCACTTGGGAGTGATAATGACAATATAGATTAATTAATTTAATGTAAAGGCAAAATAGACATAAACAAAAATCTTTTAGTAATTCATTTTTATATGGTGACAATAAATATTCATTGTAAAGATAATAAGATTTACTACATCATGGTATCTTTTTTATAATTTTTAGACATCATATAAATTAATTTATTTATGACACAATAATGATGCAGTATTTACCTCATTAATAAATGATTTAAATAAATAAGATTATAATGATTAAAATATTATTCAAAACATGTCCAATTCTGATTGGATGATTTTATTTCGAATATTAGTCATCTTATCTTAGACTATAAAGATTTTTGGACCTTTAGAAACCAAATTTCATTATATAATAAAATAATATTTTTCACACTTTCCTAAAGAGCCCCTCCTCTCCATTATAAAAGGAGACCATATCTATCCAATTACTCACACCTCTCATGTCATTTGGCTCTTACAAAATCTGCCCAATTAAGCTCCATACATACCTATACTCCACCTATAAGCCTTACCTTATCCATAATGCACTTCAATAAGTCCTTTGGTTCAAACCAATGGGTGTTACCCAAATTAAAGGTAACCGTTTCTCTCAAATTATTTTCTTTTATTTTACTTCTCCAACCCCTAAACTCTTTTTATTCCATTTTTTTAACAAAAACTGTATCCTCAATATACTAGGAATTTTATTATTAGAATTATGTGAACTACATTTACACACACCTCCTTCTAATTGATGAAGAACATAATGTTTCTGTGGATGGAAAACTAACGCCTCTTGAGACGATGATTGTTCAATCACCTCTTACCACCTCTCACGGAGGCCATTATGATGGAAATATATTTATATATGATATATATATTATTTTTATTATTTCCTTATGCTATTTTACTACCCATTTATAACACACCTTTTGGTTTCCATAGTGGGTAAATACGATAATCTCATTTGAGGAAGTGTGACTACCGCCCCCTCAAAGTGATGTGACTCGTTAATGCCTTATGTGGGATGTATAAATGATGGATTTAATGATATAATATATGATATTATACAGTAATTATAATATACATATGTATCATTATGTTTTAATTCCATTTAAATAAGAAATAGAAATGAAAGTAGTGTTCATGCGTACGTACGACTTACCGTCTCCATGAACGGTGCATTTCATTTCTTACCTCCAAATGTTATGTACTATTATAAATACATGTATATAATGGATATATATGATATTTATGATATCCAAATAATGAATATCACTCTGGATATAATGAACCATTGACCACATGAACAACATGTGATTATAAGAAGTCCATTTTTGACTCAAGTACCAAATATCGACAAAATGGACATTATTAACATTAATGTATACATAATGTTTATATCATGGTAGTAAGTGATATAAAAGAAATAATAAACTTGAAAATGGTTCTTATGCAAGTAAAAATTAACTTTAGTTTATTATTCAGGATATTAAAGAACGATCGAGTCAAGTCGGACAGAAGGTAAGGGATTTCTTATCTCACTTTTAATTCCGTGAGATTTCCATGGTTCGCCACTAATTTATTGCATGTGGTGTATTGTGTACTACCATTTGATAAATATTATCATGATTATTTTTATATTTATGGTATTTTGTGATTAATTTAATGGATATTAACTTTTGTTCATACGACTCGATTGATTACTCTATGGTAAGGAGTTTTCATCTCACTTTTTATTCTCGTGAGATTCATGTTATATTGCCACTATTTTCCTTGTGTGATGTATGTACTACCCATGATTTTACGCTTTTTGTAATATACATTCATTTATGAGTATTTAAATCGTCATTTTATGATCCTTCTTTAATGTGGCATATGTTTTGTATGCTACAAAATCGGTAAGGGAACCTTTCACCCTCCTCTTTTTAAAAAACATCTTTTTGTTATGTATTTTAATTTACATATTCTTTTGTTGGGATATGTTATTCTATATCTTTATTGCTATAAATTTTATGTCCATGTGATGAGATACCCTTTTTCTCTCATCAACTCATTTTCTGAATTTTAAAGTTGTGTGTTAGGCTATTGAATTTCTGTATAGGAACTTCTTAACCCAATTTCAATTCATTGGGTTAATCATATACTTGTTGATTATGCCTTTCTACAAATATGTGTGAATGAATTAAGATTGTTTTAAACATAATATTCAATTATATTGGGTGTATTTATATTCATCACACATAATTATGTAATTGATTTTTCGTTATTCTAAGGATACCATCTTTATAAGGGATTTCATCCCAATCTACATTTACACCGAGACTTCATTGTTGTTATGCACCAATTCACTCTTATATGGTGTATATATTGTCATTTGACATATTATATCATGAATTATTTTATTATCATGATATTATAATGTTCTTATTAAAAGTTATTCTTCAATTATTGTATTCAATCTTATCTCTTTTTGTTAAAAAAATCTTTAACTAAAATATCGTTTTAAATGTTATAAGATTTATTCTTCTAAATATTTCCCATTAATGTCTATGTTTTCAAAATGGGTTTTAGGATTTATTTATATGGACATGAATGTTTTCAAATGAAAATTTATTTATATGCTTCAATGTGTTATGGGACACTTTGATTCAAAAAGCTCTTTATTAAATGTTTTAAATGGTTTTGAAAATGATTTGATAAATCCTTGTTTACTTCAATATCTTGATTTGATATATTGTGACTGGAATGTGGAAATTTTATATTTATTTTATTCTTGTGTTATGTCCTATGAATATGTTACGGTTATTGGGAAATGTTTAACTATATGGGTGGTTCCATGATAAACCTAGGGCAGTTGAGCCCGAGATAGCTCTCCAATGCATTGGGTAATGTGACGGAGGTGAATGTGATGTTTCTCATAAGAGATTTAGGGAATATACCGTGATGGGTATTCCAAGTGTAACTCCCTATGTAGCTGTGATAACTACAATGTAAGGTTGAAATGGATGCCATAAGTAACATTTATGATTTATTATTTGTGTGTGTTATTCACAAATAATATGATTTCATAAGGTATGTTGTGATTGAAAAGTATGGTTTCATTGATTTTTATTTATTGATGGGATAATGTTTTCCTTCTTTATTTTATAAACCTTACTGATCTTCTTATGATCATCCCATGTATTTGAAATGGTTTTCACAGGACATAAATATGAACATTGTCAAGGATAGGATCATGGAAAGTAATGCTATCTAAAACATGGAACTAGACATGTTTCTTTTTAAGAGTTTTTATTTTCTAAAAAAAATGGATACTGAGTAGTAGTGTCTACTTGTAATATTCAAGTTATAATGTAATAGTTATGGCCTAAATCTCTAAATAACTAAACCTGAAAAGATCCACAATGTGAATTATTCATTTAATTCAATATTATGTATTTTTAAAGGCTCGGTCCTTATATGTTTTACATAGGTTTTTTCTATTCTCAAATTTTTAACTCATGTTCATGCATTATATGGATTTCTTACTCTCTGATTCATAATAGATATTTTTGACTTTCTCAATAGTTTTTTATTCCTCTACATCAGATTGATTTTCCCTCATTAAGAATCCTATGTTCTTATTTATCTATTATGATTTATATCACTTCCTTATTTCATTGTATTTACCAATGATTGTTTCGCATGAGATTTATTCTTGAGATCATAAATATATCTTAACAAGTTATATCAGAGGTGATTGTTCAGGCACACAATTTGAAGTGAGATTTATTGAATTATTTCAATATAATTGATAACTCATGTGGCCTGAGAGGTTTTGGAAAAAAAATTTGGTTGAGAGAGGTGTTCATGATCATACACCTAATTGTTTTCATCAGAATGTACAATTAGTGATGAAAGAATTAAAATTGATGATTATGGTCATTGCTCAAACTGCCCAGGATTTTGAGAAGCATGGGGGGGGGATTTTCTTATAGATTCTGTAGATTATGTGGGGATAACAATAATGGGGGAGCTAGATATTTGTTATATCACTATTATTTGATAGGGAAGTGGAGATTGATATATGAAAAGACTTTGATATTTGTATTTTTTATAGGGGATGTCAGGTTTCTATCATCATTGCAAGTGTGCGTCATCATTTTTCCATGGAGGATGATGGTTGGTGTTATGTTATTGAGTTTTTTTGTCTTCCTAAGTAAGTTAAATGATATATATATATTGATAGTATGAAGGGTGATATTTATAGGATTCAAACTGGGGGTGTTTACAAATTTGAGATTAGAGAGTCTTTGAATTTAAAATATCTTTTATCCTACCACACATATAAGTCTACATGTGTTTCTCAAGGGGAGGTATATCTTTTATATTTATTTAGATGAGATAAGTTTCTGAATCTTATCATGGTATATACATTGTGATTTTTAAATTTATGATATATTATTTTATATCTTATTTATATTTGAAAAAGTAAATAGTGAAGCTTTTTAAATTGGAAGTAGCTGGTAGAGAAAAAATAAAGAGAGTTTCACATGATGAACTTCACTAATATCAAGAGGAATGCAGTCTCCATTTTTATAGTATATTGTGTGGTTAATAATCATTGGATAATGATACATTGATAATGGATCTAAAATGGGAAGGTATACCATGTCTTTGGTACCATGTATAGCGCATTGACCTTGGGCACGTGCAAACCAGCATTGATGTGATCATTGATCAGGGCCATGTATCGAGAGTATTATTTATTGAAGGGAATGAGCATTAAGCCCCAATTTATGATCATAAGTAAATCAAGGTGTCTAGATCATGTGAGAGATATAAATCAATATTTTGTCACAATATGGTGCAAGAATAATGCATGTTATGATTTGATCTCCACAATAGTGTTATTTCATCAAGAAAATGGTGACTTTTTCTCATAGATGATTCTTTAAAGCATGTCATTGGTGAGATGGTTTTTAGAGAGAAGTATAAGGTTTATCGATGAGTTATTTTCACACATCTGTTTTATACACTATCATTTTCAATTCATGTTCCGAAAATACTTTGATTTTTTACCCTCTAATACCTAGTGGATATTTCATAATTTCTCTATGGGTTTTTAATCCTCTGTATCAAAAGTTTTTCCACATTAAAAATATTAAGTATGGATTAATTTATTCATATTTATATTTATCCCATATTTCATTGGAATTCTAAAAAAAAAATTCAAAATGATTTTTTCTCTCAAGATCATGAATCCCCCCCCCCAAAACTAAGCACTTATGATGTTGTTCAAGTCTACTTATCCATTACCAAACATAATTTAAGCCAATTGGTTCTCTAGATTCATAAAACGTGTGACATCCATGAGAAAAAGTTTGATAAAAGAAGAATTTGGGTTCATGCCTCATGTAATCAATGATTCCAAAATTCAATGATCATGTTTAGATCATATGATTATTAAATTATCACTTCATTTTCATACTGAGTTCAAAACTATGAATTTAACTCGAACCATATAGAGTTCACTGGAATTTTTCAACATTATTTTTTTCCAAGGAAGAGAGAAAACATATTCCTATTACAGTTTGTGGTGGGATTATCTCAAATCACATACAAGGAAGTTGTATTGTGACATACATACCATGTAAAAGTTATAGAAGATTTTCCAAGAGATAACTAGTAATTTGTATTAGAGATGCATGAATAATTGTTTTGTTTAAAATAATAGGTTAATAGTGTAAATAGTAGTGGATATCAACACCATCACCCCAGTTGGACGGGACCTACTTCCATAAACTATTTTAAAATTATTATATAGGTAATATAGGGTGGTGAATGATCAAGGATTAAAACTGGATCCAATAATGGATCTTTAGGACTGATGTATTCCCACTGGATATGTTTCTACTTCACTATCTTCTTAAATTTTTGAATTAACATTTCAATAGATGAATAGATAAATTTAGTAGTGGTTTCATAATTAGATGATATGAAACACTTTCGACCATTCTATTTTTCAAAATATAGTATTTAGTGAAATTTTACTTCATTATTATTTTTTATTCAACTATGAGCACCATTTACCAATTCTCAAGAATCGATCTATGATGTTAGTGAGACAATTCACTATAAATCATTTATGGATGAACTATTTGTATGAAAAGGTAAATGTATCCATTCTCCAAAATGAATGGATTAATTCTAAGGCTAATGTTGAGAGATTGAGACTCATGAAATTTCACCAATCATTGAATGTTCACTAAAGCAATAGATCCATGAACCTCTAATTTTTCTCAAATCACATAATGATGATATTAATTTGATTAATATAGTATAATATCATTTTTATATTTTTCCAAGTTGTAAAATAACCCTAATTCCATCCACTACCAGTCCGTTAATCAATTTTTACTCTCCTTACACCACTTCCATTTCACAGTTTTTTGTCATACATTCTATTTCATCAATCCATCATTTCAACTATTTTTTTTTGTGGTTTATTAGTTTTTTATTTTTTATTCACTCACATACAACCATCATTTTATGATCATTCAGTACAATTATTCAACCCTTCACTAGTAGTTTGTAGGATTTAAAAAATTAATCTGAAATATTCTGACCAACAATGTGGTAATGATACGTTTATAATAGAACTATTTTAGTGCTTATAATAACATATATGATCCAATTATAAAATTTTAATGTCTATTAATTAAAAATTATTCATTTAAAACATTATTTCAATTTTAACTGTCCCAATTTCAATGAATGCTTCAATTTGGAAGTTTCAATCCTTACATCATACACATGGTTTCATTATCTGAAAAATCATAATTTTGAAATAAATTTCATATATATATATATATTCATGATATACATATTTAAAATTTTATGTAGAATGATGAAATTGAAAATGAAATATATCGATCATGGGTACAATATCACGTACGTAGGCATGAATGATACTTTCATTTTCTAACGAGTAAAATAAAAAGAGTGTAGATAGTATGTTATCATTAAAAAATAATTATTAATTCAGAAACATCATATATATTTATCTAATATATCATTATTTATTCGAGATAGGTTGTGATGAAAAATAAGCCAACCACTATAAGGATTCGGTAGTCCGCACATGCGCACGAGTGATACATTTAATTTCCCCTTTAATGGAAGTATAAATTGGTATATTATATGTTATCATTACATAATCATAATTATTTTTTAAATCTTATTAAAAATCATTATATATATCATAATAACCGTACATTAATTTTTGTGATGAAAAGAAAAATACAACACTTTGTGAGGTGGTAGTCTTTATGTATACCCAAATGATACTTTTCTTTTTCCATTTGATGAAACAATTAATGAATAATGGTTGATACATAAACATAATAATATGTTAGTGTATGATATATTCTTATTTTATTACGTAAACAGTGTTAGAGAAAATTTAATGAGGTTTAAGAAGAAATAGAATGAAATCATTTTGTTACAAACTATACTTCTTCATTGGACAACATCATTTTTATTACACCATATGCCTTAAATGGATAATGTTTTTATCCAAAACAAGACCTCTAAATCATGTATAGGGATGTAATGAATGTATTTAGAATTTTGTTGGATGAAATAGAAGGTTCATGAAGTGTGAGGAAGATTTTAGATATGATTTCTTTTATTGGGGGTAAGACGACACACATGTAATGTTTCAAAAGATTAAAATATATTAATGCCTTACTCACGACTTGTGGCTGATAAATAAACTATTTTATAAGTAATAAATATTTATTGACTAAATACAGAGATAAATTGTGATTTAGAAATGTTTTTAAGTAATTTTAATCTTTATTTTTATAGTTTAACCCCCAGTTAATCCAATTTAACATTTACTATATTATTGAATTTTTACCTTGGTTATTATTCATAATTACCAATAAATGAAAGTATAATATTTAAAAAAATTCGAAAAAATGATTCCAAATTTTTAATCAATTTTATCAAATTTAATTTCCAAAAAATTCATATTTTAATTTAAAAATAAACCACAAAATCAGAAAAAAATAGTTTTTAGGAAGAATTCATTTTTATGCATAAATATGAAGTAATACAAAAACCAAGTACAATATTAAGAAATATGTAATTAATTAGATTATATCTAATTAAATGAGACTTTTTTTAATTTAATATAAAATGAAAAACATAATTGAAATTTACAATTACTAGATTTAATGGAAATAAATTAGAGGTTTATAACCATTGTTATTTTTCACTGTTTAATGAAAACTAATTTTTTTTAGAAAATTATTATAAATTCACCCTTAGATAATATTGAAATAATTATTTCAAAAAATGGAGTTCATTTTTTTAATAAAATTATGTAATTTAAATTAATTAATAAAAATATTTTTGAAAAAATTCAATAAACCTATTTTTGAATAATTGTTTTTTGAAGCATAAAATGAAATTTGCAAAAATTTGGTACATATTTATTATGAATTAATCAATTCATTTTCACTATATAAAACTTGTATAAATATTTTCCATAATGCCTTTATTCCTTTCTATATATTCAATTTAACTGGTATGTTATATTAGTCACATTTATATTATAATATTTTTATAGTATATCTTCTATTATATCACACTATTTTTTGTTAAGAGAGTTATACATAACAAAAAATATATTTAAGAGACATATATCATAAGATATTATGGTGTAAAAATACATGTGGACTTATTTAGGAACAACCATATAATGTGAAATTTCTATATGACTATGGTCTTAGGGTCACATTGAATTAGAAAAAATGTTTAACTGGAATTTAAGAATGAAATTCCCCCAGGAAATGATGGAAAACAAGGGGTAACCCTTACTAGGAAGACAGTATGAGGAAAATGTGTTTCCACATCATTGTGAAAGAGAATAATTTTTCTCAAAAATGGTTAGGACATATTCACATGTAAATTATATAAAATCTATCTAAAATACATTCCACAATGTACATTCCTAACTTAATGAACGATTGAGAATGCATATGTGATGTATGTATATAGGGGAAGATGCCACATAAGCCCAACTAGAAAATTAATAACATGGAAACTGGTTTACTTGATCTAGTTTATACCAACATCAACAGACTAATAAATCTATCAGTAACACATGGATAAAGGTAATTAATTTTTTTGTTGATGATTATTTTATAATGTCTTATATTATTCTCATGAAGTGAAATAAGAAGGTTATGAAGTGCATTACGAGGTACTAAAGGAGAGTGAAAAATAAAACATTTCATACTATCATATTTTTTTGACTCAATATTATAATAGAGTAAATATCTATTGTAGTGTATAAAATCTATAAAAATATAACATTTAACATGAGGAATATTTTATATAGACTCTTTAAAAAAATAGAGTTATTTTATAAAAAAATCAAATGTGGAATAAAATGGAATAAACATATCAAAAGTTGTTTATTTGAAAACTATTAGAAGTATGTAGTCCAGGATGAAATATATAGTCAAAAAAGATCTTTTCTAATCCCTTTAAAAGATATAAAACCATAAAAAATTTTTCATAGAAGAAATTTTTCATTAAAGAAATATCTTGTTATTCAAAGAATTTATTATATGAAAAATTAAATAAGATAATCAAGGCATGTATAGTGATTCTATAAGTGCTTTTATTTTCCCAAGATACTCTATGATGGGTAAATCATCAATGTTCTATAAAAAATTGTTGATAACAATTGGAGAGAGAAATTCATTCAATGTTATTAAAGAGAAATATGCAGAGAGTTCTAAAAATTCAATATTTGATGATTTCCATAAACAAGATGATAAAGCAAGTGAAAATAAAAATATTTTGAAAATTTCATATAAAGATGAAGAGGATGAGGAAATATTAGTGAATGAGTTAGTCCATAACTGAAAGATTAAGTACGAAGATGGGAAATAAGAAATAAAATATAATTGGAGATAAGGTTGTACTAACTCATACATTAAGGATGATGATAGAAGTACATTCTTCTTTCTGTCAATTGTGAATACAAAATTATTTTAAGAGGCTAGAAAGGATGTTTCATGGTTAAAATACATAAATGAAGATTTGGAATAGATTGAAAAAATCTAAACATGACTATAGATACTTGAACACCACATCATAATTAGAATAATATTGTTCTTACAAAGGAATTTTGATGAACATAAAAATGTTTTCGAAATAAGGAATATTTGGTTTATAAAGGGTGATTTTTTAAGAAAACATTTCACCAATAGCTCAACTGGATTCATTTAGGATCTTTTTAATAGTGTAAATTCCAAGAGGATTTTTAATATTTTAAATAATTTTAAAAAAAAGTTTTCTTGAAGGGAGTATTCAAGACAAAATAATATACTAAAGTAACCTTCATATTCCTTATAGGTAATGATGAAAACAAGATTTTTAGGTTGAATAATCCCTTTAATGGTATAAAAAATGAATGGTGTACATGGTTTTCTTAACTTGAATCAAATATTAAGAAACTATAATTCAAATGATATGGTTTTGAATTTAATATTTATTTAAAGACATCCAATGAAGAATAGTTTATAGTACTTATTTATGTGGATAATATATTTTTTGGTGGAAGTATATGAAAATTTGATTAGAAGTTTATATGTATGATGATTTCAGAATTTAAAATTTCAATGATTTATGATATCACATATTTTGTTGGACTATAAGTGATTCATAAATATATATACTTCATTATTCCGTAGAATAAATATGAAAAATAGATTCTTAGAAAGATCAATGGGTATCAATCCAAATCGATTTCAATGATCATTGCAGTTGGAAATAAACTGGGGATAAAATAAAAATGGGAAGCCAACAGAACAAACCTTATATTGAAGGATCATTGGAAGTTTATTTTACATGATAGAAAATTGTCCAAACATTTCCTATGCTACTATCCTAGTGGCCTAGTTTTAAATTAATATCATGGAGGAACACCTCATGGTAGTGAAAATAATAATGAGGTACATCCAAGGATCCCTTCTTTATGTATTAAACATAACTGTAGAGAAGGAATATGAGTTATCAAATTTTTTAGATGACAATTGACCGAGTGGAGTGGGGGATAGTAATTCCACAGTAGAACAAACTTTTTATATTGGGACTATGTGAGTAAAGTAGTAAATTAGGTAATATAAGATTAAATATATTATTAAAAGGATAAAAAATAAATATATAATTTAAATAGTAAACAAAAATTCAATGAATGAAATATTAGTTATAAGATTTAGGTGATGATGTGAAATAGGAAATTGTGATATTGTTTTCAACAAGAGTGATCTTGAGCTCACAAATATTCTAGTACATCACTTCTAAACCGAACACATTGAGATCAAATATAATTTTATTTTATAAAAATTGGTGAAAGGAGTTTTCAATATAGGTTTTTTGGGATTAATAAAAATGAAGTAGTTTCCATGGTTACGTATTTCACTACACTACCATTTAAGAGACACTGGTTGCACCTTGGATTTAAACCACTTCATTAAACCTGAGTATGTTGGGATTTTTTCCCAATCCCCATTGAATAATTCAAAACAAATTGGGAGATATTATCTATATGGAATTATAGATGAAGAGGGAAGGTATTATTTGAGTTATATAGAAAATATTATTACCATTAACTACTATTTATTGTATTTTTTCAAATAAAATTTACTATTGTAGGCATAAAATCATAGATGATCTCTTGGTTATTATTTTCAAAGTGTATGGATTTTCTGGTAGATGTTTTGGAAGCATGGTTGATTGTTAATCTAAAGATATAAAACCCAATTTAATTTTATTTTAAATGGGTGAGTATGTAAGTAGTGTGATAATACATATGTTTTGGAATAAAAAATAAAATAATGTGAATGTAGAGGAATTGAGAAATAAATTCAATAGAAGAGATTATTAGAACCATATCTTATTTTGTTTTATGTTTTTAAATAATAATCAATTAAGGAGGTTTGGATGATTCTTGTTTTATTCTATTATGAATTTGGCATGTGAATCAATAGATTTGGAAAATTCATGGAGGGAATCATCTTTGGTTTGAAAGAGTCATTTATTAATAATATATTATTGAATGATTCGTCCACACTTCATAAGCGTCATTGGCCTCATTTAAAAATATTCATTTATTTTATAATATTGACACATCATAATGGATTGTAATCCTTAAGAATAATTTTTATTATGATAAATATCATTTGGAGTTTTGAATTATTTATATATAGTATTGTAGGGATTGATTATAATTCTATTGGAGTCATTCTCGTTCCTTAAGGGTAATCAATAAAGATCATCAAACTGATTCACATTCCATAAGATTCATTTTAGGAAATCTCTAAGGGTCATTATATAGTAAAATAATATTTCAAGAGATTTATTTTAGAAATACTATATGGGTAATTTCATAAATCATAGGAGTTATTTTAACTGTGATTTTTTTAAAAGACCGAACTCAAATAAAATCTTAACCTTAGAGAATGTCAAATAATAGTTTTAATATCCATGAGATAATTTAGAAGGCCATTAAAAGTATAAATTAGTATTGTGATTTTATAGTACTAGTGATTTATATTCATCTTCTATATATATATTTTATGTATCTAAATTAACAATGTAATTAAGATGGTTGTGTCATAAATATCTACAAGAATGAAATTTAATTACATCAATACAAATGGATTTCATTATAAATTTTGAATCAGTACATATGATTAGTAAATCAGTAAAATTACAAAGCATAAGCTGTATATTTTTTTGAAAAATTAATAACCTGATTTAAGTGGAAGATGGTGAGGACTATATAGTATTATAAAGAAAGATTTCCTAGTTTAGATTCCATATAATTTATATGTTAAAAATTTGGTAATTATCATTCACATAATATGAAATTTTATATGACATAAAATTTTATGAATTTTAAAAATAAAAAATAAGGGGAATGTTATAGAGAGATAATTGGTGGAATAAAAATAGATGAAATAAGAGAGAAATATATCATCATTGCTATTATAAAAATTATCATAGTGAAAATTGTATGTTTTCACTATGAATAGGGAAAAGATAACTCACTTGAATATCTAAATTAGAATAAAGATAAAGAATGGGAATGAAATCACCCTTTTTGGATTGGTTTTTATATTATTTTCTTAAATATAATTTAAGAAACCTATGTATTGTATCATTATTTTGTAATCCATGAACTAGTGAAATGCACAACTGTCCAAGAAGAGAATTTTTTCCTAGAAATGGAATTGTGTCCTACCTAAATTTCATTATTACATATAGAGGATTTATTACCACTTTGTACAATGATTCCCTGTTGACGTATCCCCATAAGATATCCCTTTGGGGGAATTAGGTAAACAATTGTGTTCTTTTATTTTCTATAGTTATTAGGAATATGTGATTGTTTTTTAAGAATGAAATATGATATATGTTCTTGATTTGATAAGGAAATGATCCTATGAAAAAATAATAAAAATTCAATACCTTAGTTCATAGCTCCCCTTAAAAGTTGTATGAAGAATCCAATTATAATGGTAGGGAATTCCTTAGTCTTTTCACATTCAGTTTTGACCTATGGGCATGTAAAAATATCTTAATCAAGTTTTCAACAAGGTTATTGAGAAACATAATAATTCATATATTTAATTTACTTTTAACTAGATTAAGTATATCCCTCTCTAATAGAGTATTCTCTCCAACATTGTTCTAATCATTGATAATATTAACTATTTATAAATATTGATAAGTATGGGGAATCCCCTAATTTTGATAAACTTATGAGAGGGTTTTCCAAAATTCCTTATATGGTTGGTGAAAAGTAGAAGTTCTGAAACACCATCAAATATCAAATATAAGAATAAGGTTAGGATGATGGTAAGATATGAACATTGAATTATAAATGGCCTCATATATTATAACAGCACTGAGACCACCCATGAACTCAACACAACACTAATTCACCAAGTATGCACTTAAAATTTCATTAAAAAAATTTACCCCTAGGTTAAGGTCTCATTGAAGAATCAATACTTTATATTAACCATTAAAATAGAATCAATTGATATTTGGGTGTTAAATAGTTATTTTATCATGAATGTATGGTCTATTATCCACATACATTTTGGAGTATGGTATATAGTATAAATCATCATTTTCATATTCAAAAATAATTTTTCTTTCAAAGGAAATGTTATTCGAGTGAAAAATCAATGTAATGATTTCCGCGTGAAATAAATAGTTTCATTCAATTTTGGAATTTGTGTGTTAGATAAGATAAAATATTCATGTTGATTAATCCAAGTTGATAAGGGTAATCACGTAGATTTTATAAAAATATACTTGAAATTTTCTTATGATGTTGTGTGATAGGGTGTTATAAAATGAGTTCGTTATCATCAAATAATCAATCAATGTGAGGATACAATATCTCATCACGAGCAGTATTAAATGATCCATCCATTTATTTATGGGGAATTTGATTGAGTCTTTATCACTACAATATTGAAATAAAATCATATAATGGAGTCAAATGATTATATAAATAGATAAGGAATAAGGATAAGTGAGTGAAACTTTTACTAAGTATAATATTTCACTAAGCTCATTGCACCCAAGTCACATCACCCAAATCATGGTTCCCCATATACTCATGCCTAAATGTTCTAAGCTAGGTCAACACTCCCAATGTATTGTGCCTAGTTTTATTGTAGAAGCCACCCATAACCAGTTTGTTATGCCATGTCGCTTGTGACCAATATTCATGATATGTCCCTCGCATCCACTATTGAAAGAATGTTCCACCCAAATTTTTTGATAACACAATTCATGACATGGGAAAAATGATGATACATGAATAAAGTATTATCCCACGTCATTTTTTCACAAAAATTAGGTGTTCCCATCTTATTTTTTAATGATGAATATATCCCATGTTGAATGCCAGACGTTGAAAAATTACTGAATTCAAAACCCAAACAGAGCATGAATTGAACATATATTTGATCATGTGTCTGATTTCCAAAAATGAGTGAATATACTAATACCAATTCACAACCATGTATTATTTACCTCAAAATTAAATCATATTTAATTCGATCAGATTTGATTCTAAGGGTGATAGTTTTGGTTTGTGAATTTTCTAAAATGAATATTTCAACCAATTATTTTAGGATTGTGAAAAAAAATTAATGTGATGTTTAAAATTTTACTTTCCTCATGCAGTGAGTAGTTTTATAAGAACATTAAACACTATAATCGGCTACAACATCACACACCCAATCCTTTGTTCACTACACACTCTATATTTCCCATGCTTTGTACCTTATTTCCATGTTCTTTTTTTATGATTCTTTTAGAAAATTGGTGGATAAATTTATTTCTGATGGTTATTTAGGTTCCCATATCTCATTACCTATATAAGGACCCACCACCCTTCCAATTGGGGAGGAGAAATATTAGCCACATTTTGGCGCATGAAGCACACACCAAGACCTTCCAAACATCCAATTAATGTAATTTTCCAACAAAAACTAAAGGGAAATGGATATAAATGAATGGAATATATGTCCTTAAATGGTTACAATAACTATAATATACTAATTCCCCCCAAGTTAGCTCTATTCCCAGAGTGAAATCCCTTTTATGAGAGGCACTCCCAAACAATCAGGATGCGACACCCTGGTTCCCAGTTCTATATAAAGAGTCTTTGTGACCAATTATTTCCTAAAGGGACAATTATTAGTTATTAATAGAGAACCTATTCCTAGTTAAAATGGAAAACTATGCTAAGCACCCATTCTCTCAGGATATTAATACATACATATATTCTACCTTTGAGAAATTTCCATTATATCACAAAGGTTTTCATCACTAATATTCAACCCAATTTAGCAAACTAGGTTACCATTTTCTTAGTCTACCCTATTATGAGAATATACTCCTAAGTTTCCTTAATGAGTGACCATTCATTTAGTCACTCGATATCAATTGAAAATCAACCTCTTAGAACTTAAAAATACAACACCTAGGTTTTCACCACTTATATCATTCCTAGTTCACCTAACTTGGAACCCATCCTCCCAATATAAACTCTTTTAAGTATGTGTGACAAGTTCAACTAATTGATATGTAATTTTATTAGGACCCCCAATCATAATTGATTTTAAACCCCTGATCCATTTTCCATATCAAACACATAATTTCAACACTAATTTCATACGTCATTCACCAAAATGGGTGCCCATTTTCCCAATATACCATGTCATGAGTGTGTATTCCAAGTTAACCTAATTGAGAACCTATTCCCATAAGAAGCCCCTCTTGGTTATTCATAGTTCCCATTATTCACTCATTATTAAGCTTCTAAAGATTCAAAATTCAAATATGTCTCCTAATTATGATAATAAAATTATCCAAGAGACATTTCTGATACTGTATTGTCCAAACAATCCTTCTACAGAGTCCCATCCAATTTTTCCTCCTCCATAGTCCTCCTATTATGTGTAATCCAATACAATATTATCATTAATGGCCTCATTTATGTTACTAATAAATGATTCACATATATAATGGGACCCCTACTAGGTGTAATCATAAAGTAATTATCTCCTACCAAGTTATCAATAGAGAGTATAAACTACAAATGTAACTCATGTGTAAATTCTATGAAAACCACTTCCAGGTAACATCCACCGAATATTCCATTCCAAATAAATTTAAACTAATCTATATGGGTTTTATCCATATTATATTAAACTAAAAGGAAAATATATACATGTCATATGGCCTTAAACTATATGATATTTTTGTCCTAAACCCAGAACCTTTAAAGACACATCATCAGTATTAGTGCTTCACCTTAAAAAAAACATCATTTCCCTTGGATTCACAACCTTAAAAGTAATATTTTTCATCCTACATATATGACCTAAAATTAAACATCATTATAATGCTTGAACAACCCTTAACAAGAACCACAATGTCCCATTATACATGAAATCAAAAGGTATGCTGTGTCCAATAAAGTAGTAACTAACTAAATTCAATCTGATTCTCCAAACAAGGATATTTTGGATATCAAAATCTTAGGACCGATCATAAATTCACAACAACAAACACCTCCATGGATAATGTTAAATTCCATAGTGACTAGATGTGTGGATTTAAACAATTTTATAACTAACATTTAAGGGATAAGATAAATAAACACTGATATATTCATAAGTTCAAATAAATGCATGTTATCCATCAATAATTATAATAAAAAGGTTTCCCCATGTTTTTAATGGGAATAATTTTAGAAATATGTCTTAGATCGGTAAGTGATTTCTAAATTTATAAATCAAACTCTCTTGGTTTGATATGAATTCTCATCCTCTTGACCGTAGTGGATAATACAATGTGGTTCTAGAACATTCTAATGACTACCTTCTTTCGGAATGTAGTTCTGCATCAAAATAAAATTTTCATGTGATAACATACATGGGATCAATGACTCAACATAGGTGATTTATTATAGTTCATGAAAGAAGTACTGAAATAATTTAATATAATGGAACTTTTTAGTTTGCTTATCAATATAGTTTGTAATGTTGTGGTGATAATCAACATAGTATTCAAAAATAAATAATGTTTAATGATAGAGTTAGAATCACAACTTATGATGAGTGTTAGTATCATTATTATGGCCATCGTAATTTGTGATAGCCAAAAAATATGATGACTTAGTAAGGTCATTAATACAATAATTATGATGATAAAATTTAATTGAACAAGGATTGTTGTCAAATAATTGTCAAAGAATAACCTTTTTGTTTGATGAAGTTAGTGAACATTAATATTTGTTTGACACTGTATTCATTTAGTAATGAATGGTATGTGGTTTAAATTTCCAATCCTAATTATGAGAATGTGAGAATAATTTTTTTCCCTTGTGGAAATGATTTTATATGTGGTATATGATTCATGGTGCAACATCCCGACCCAGGTGCCACACATCGGTTCCCCATGCTGGTCAGTCACATGAACTCAGTTGTGCCTCCCCATATGCCTAAGGATACCGACTATAACTATGGGTATAATGTCAATAATGGAGATACTATACCCTCTTTATTGGAGTAATAAACCAGTGAAAAATAAAAAATAAATAAACAAATGATATACCCAATAACCATAACAGAACCAATATCACATGATGAGAAAAGAAGGGTATAAAATATCCAACTAAAATAGTAAATATTCAATTCCAAGTACATGACAAGTGTTTATATAAAATCCAAAAATAAATAAAGACACTGAAATCTCCCAAGAGGGTCCTGAACCATGGTGGGTTTCCACATTCATGATCTGTCCCATATCATCCACCTAACAAAGGGCCCTTGCACTTAACCTATCCTACAACCATGAAATCTATTCGGGTACCGATCATGCAGCCCAAGTAGTGTGTGTGTAGAACTCAGTAATCCACCACCAATGCTATCTATAACAATATTCTGTCAATAATTTTATATCAAATTCTATAAGAAAAAAATAGAATCAAAAAAATTAAACAATTTACTTTTATTCAACGACAATTTCTTTAACTACACAACACCCCAAGGTTCCTAAGGACAGCTGAACTAACAATACCTACTCCAGCCCAAGCTAGAGTCTAATAAATCCCCATGGGCTATCATATGTATGGATTATATTGTTACCATTTACTATCTCAATTCACAAATGAATTTTATAATTTCCATTCATTATTTTAAATCACATATGAATGTCATTATTAACATTAATTATTTAAATTCATATATGAATTCCATTGTTACCATTCATTATTTCAATTCATATTTGAATTAGATTATAAACATTTATCATTACAAGTCACATATGAATGAAATTTTTAGCAATCGTTATTTTAAGTCACATATGAATTTCATTTATAACATTCATCATTTAAATTACATATATCATAATATCCTAATATAACATTAATTAATTCAATGATTAATTAATAAAAGTTAAAATTTTAATAGTCACTTAATTTCATTAAATTATCAATAATTAAATAACCTCATCAATTTCAATAATTATTCAAGAATTAGTTATCACATTAATCCCCTTAATTAATTCTCCAATTAATTAAGGACATCAATACCACTAATTAATTCAACAATCAAGTAAGCATCTCAATTTAAGGAATTAACTCAAAAATTAATTAATCATATCAATAATTTCTATATAACATTATATATTAATTAATACAATAATTTATTAAATCAGATTCAAAAATTTCAATATAATAATAATTAATTTAATAATTAATTATTCCAATTCATCATTCCCAATATTCCCATAATTAATTCAACAATTAATTTTTCTATTTGAAGAATCTCAATATCACTATAATTAATTTATCAATTAATTATTTCAAATTAATAAATTTCATAATACCAATAATTCCAATTAATTAATTAATTTATTGATTAATAATTTTCAACAATCTCAATATCCCCAATTTCAAAATACTTTAAATAATTAGTTAAAAACATTAATTAATATAATTAAAGAAATAAATTAATAATTATCCAATGGAAATTATACAATTATGTACAAAAAATTGAAATCCAAACTTTTGGAATTGAATAATAGAACTCCTACCTCAAGTTTGACGATGAATAATAACCAAATGATATACCCAATTTGAGTGTTATAACCCTAATCACAAAGAATAATAAGATCTTGAATCAAATCCAAGAAACCAGAAGAAATAATTCAAGTTACCACGGTCCAATATCTAGATCTAAAACCCAAAGTTTATAGATAACCCCATTTATCCCATAAGGGGAGTGGGAGAGAGGGAGAGGCCTAATAAGAAAAAAACACATACCTAGTGATGAACATATCATCAATCTCCCCTTATATTATCAATTAATGGAGGTTGGGAGGGATTGGAATCCATCTAGGAGGATCCAAAATGGGGAAAAACAATTGTTCCATATTAATATCAAATTGGTTGAGTTTCAAGGGTTTCAATAATATTATATCTAATTTACCTGTAAATTAAAAACCCATACAAGGTTTTATAAACTGTGGGGATATTTTATTGGGTGGATCATTGTTTCTCTTAATAGGGAACATAGTTTGTAAAATCATGAACCAATCGTATGAATCCCCTCTATTTGGGTTCGAATGGGTTTCTAGGCTAGGGAACATAGTTTTGGAAAACTATGTTCCAATCGTACACTTCCCTTATTTTATCCAAAGTTCACAGTATCACACAAACAAATTGCAATGTGATACCCAAACAAAAAGTACCCAAAACAAGTCAAAAGATTACTTATAAAAATTTCTGATACATCTACATAAAAGGTCAGGATCCTGAAATCTCCCCAAATTATAACACCTCATCCTCAGGATGTCCTCCCAAACATCTATAAGATTTCGAGTCAAAACGATTGGGCCACCAAGCCCACTACATCTCCCATAAATGATTCCTAATGAACACCTCAATGTTACATCAATAAATGAACTATTGTCATAATATTTCCCCACTAAAACTTCTCACTATGATCTAACACACAAATCAGATGCTCCTCAAAGGACACATCAATTTCTAGCTCAACATCATCCGCATAGTCTACATGATAAGGGCTGGGGTGGTACTGTTGAAGTTATAACACATGGAAAATGGCTTGTATAACACAATATCTCTATAGAATAGCTAATTTTTATGCCACTAGAATGATTATATACACATCCACAAAAATCACAAGAATCTTTGGTTCCACTATGATATGCCTTCATATCTTATGGTGAATAAATCTAGGTGAAACCCAAAGGAATACATGATCACTATTTGTAAACTCTTTGGGTCTCCTTCATCTATCAGCACAAGAAAAGTTTCACCACTCTATGTTTTAGTAATAATCTACTAATTCAACAAATCATACTTCATCATCTCCTGAAAAGGACTCGATCCCAATAACTCTGACTCACCACCTTCCGTCCAACATAGAGGTGATCTACATGGCCATCCATAAGGAGCCTCGTATGGTTCCATCATTAGAGTTTTTTATAACTGTTTGTATAGAAGAACTCCACAAAATCTATGTGCTTTTACTAATACCCTCATAATTCTAGGAAACACACCCAAATCATGTCCTCAAGAACCTATATAGTATGTTTGGAATTACTATTCATTTGTGGGTGAAAATCTATACTCAACTGATCCTATGAATGTAGTTCCTCCTATAAGCCCTGATAGATGTATAATGTAAATTGTAATTTAACGTTTGAAAAAAGGCTCCATAGTACCCTATGAAGATGGAATATCTCCCAAATATACAATCTACCCATTACCCAACTATGAACCTCTCTCGTACCTGTTATAAATTTGCTACCTTTGTTAAAAAGTCCAGAAAAAACAAGATAAGGTCATCCTTCTATGGAATCCTCAGGAGACCCACCATGGAATCCATTATAAAGTCATCCCACTACCATTCTATAATGAGTAACTATTGTAACTAACAAACAGGTTGTTCATGATTGGAATTCACCTACTAACAGGTGTTGCAATGTGTTGCGAAACCAACAATGTGATTTTTAATTACTGAACAAAAAAATTGTCGACATAGGTCACAGTACATTTGGGTCATAGCTGGATGCACTTCCCACTTCCACGAAAGAAATCCATACATCTGATCAACCTACATGATCATAGAAACAAAAAAAAAATCATGACATAGATTATATCATCCTCATCTATTTCTCATTCTGAAGGTGACTCCCCACCTTCAAGGAATTCCCTCAAGGTTAAGAATTCTTGATCCTCATACTAAATTTCCTTTAACCATCTGAAAAGTTTAGACTCCACTGAAACTGATATAATATTTATCTACTCCTGACTCTCCTAAACCACCACATGTATATTTGTTAGAAAGGATTTCATTTTCCACTCAACAATAAACTCTGGAATATCCTGAGTCTAAGTTTTCTTCCTTAGAGAATCAGAAATATGGTTTCCCTTCATGAGAATATAAGATAGATCAATGTCAAATGAAATCATATAGTAAACCCATATCTATTTAGGAATATTCAATTATCACTGTGAAAATATATACTTCAAACTCTTTTGATTCGTATACACATTAAACTTCTTTCCTAATAGATAATGGCACCGACACATGAAATCCTAAACCACTACTACTAACATGGGGTCATCTATATGGTAGTTTCATTCATGTGGCCACAAATATTGAGACCCATATAGAAGAAACTCAATCTACATTCATCAACACTACTCAAATCCCTATCCCATAAGCATAAAAATAAACCATATACTCCTCACCTGAATGAGGTGGGATCAAGATTGTTGCCGATGTCAACCGCTTCTTTAACTCCTAATAGGAAATATATAATTTTCATATATTTTAAACATTACTCCATTTTTGTTCAATCCCAATTGTGGTGCTCCTATTAATAAAAATTCTTGGATGAACCTCCAATAATATGCTACTAACCCTAGAAATCTACAGATATTAAAAACATTCTTGGGTGGATCCCAAGATACAACTACCTTAACCATCGTTGGATCCACTAACGAATCTTCTGATGTGATGATATGACCCAAGAAGTATACATGGTCAATCTAAATATTATATGCTGATAGCTTGGATGATATCTGATGATCTATTAGTGTACTCAGGATGGTGTTAAGATATTGGTCATGACTGTTATGAGTCTTAGAGTACACCCAGATTTCATTCACAAACACAACCACAAAATGATCTATGTATATATGGAAGATTTTTTTCATCAAGGCTCTAAAGACTTATCCTGTGTTTGTGAAACCAAAAAACATTAAAAAAAATGAATAGAGTCCATACCTCTTTCTAAAAGTAATTTATGGTAATTTAGATATTCAAACTCTCATATGATGATACCTTGATCTCAATTATATCATGGAAAAATCAGAAGATCCCCTCAAATAGTCAAAATGATCATCAATATATAGATGCAGATATTAGTTCATCACATTCATATAGTTAAACATTCGATATTAAACACATAAGAACTGAGTATTTTCATCCTTCATTCCAAAAACAATTAGAGAACCCCTAGGCGATATAATTATATGGATAAATCCCTTATACCCAAAATCCTCCAGTTGAGTCCATAGATCATGAAGCACTGTTGGTTCCAATCTGTATGATTGAATATAAAATAGATCATCCCTTGACATGAGATAAAATGTAAACTTCGTGTGCATCTCAGGTGGTATCCCTAAGAAGTCTTTAGAAAACACATCCTGAATCTAATCCACTACAAGTGGAAAGAAATACTATTTTACACTTCTGTCTTCATGAAAAATACTAAAACTTTGGGTGGTAAGTTCCCCAAATTGCTAATGAATTGGACATGCATGGCCCACCTGGATAACCAATCCCCCACGGTGAATATATTTTTCACCCTCTTGTAATGTAAAATCTACTCTCATTTGGTAAAAATCAACGTAATCCCAGTACTCTAATAAGTAGTACATACCCATATTTAGGTAAAAACCTAAAATATCACGGTTGTACAAATCCAAATGAAAATGGCACTCCCCAACATTGTCAGAACACCCCTTACACAAATATATTCGTCTTGAACATAATCTCGAAGGTGTATCTATAATCAACACCCCGCTCAGGAACAAGATCGTAGGGATAAAACCATTCAAAAGATGAGAAGATATAAAAGAACTAGATAAACCTGAATCAAATGAGGAACTAGCTAATATAGAAGCTACAAAAATTGTACCCCTCCGCACGGATGGTCCAAAATTATTATACAATAGTGTAGGATGAACTGAATGTAACTTCCCTACCCCTCTTCCTTGTAATGTATTCTGAGATCCCTGAGCTACACGACTCTGCTGATATGTGTGTTCTTTTCCAGAATCACCTCTTCCACTGCATCTACCACCACAACCATCATAAATTTGGCTTCTAGACAGATATCGTCCGAAATATCCCCTTCCCACACTCTAGTTCTATCATACTCCCCCATCACTACCCATATATTGTGGTATCCTACCAAACTTTTGTATATTTCCCATATTACTAAAATATTTGTACTCTAATAATTGTTTGGGATAGTGTCTACTGTAGTGGATCTTCCTACCATCATGGTGATATAAGATCATGGTAAGGGCCTGAGTAAAATATCTTTCCCCCTTTCCACCCATGTTTTTATGACCTAGTTATCACCGTCATAGTGAAGATTCCTACTCTTGAAATAAATACCTCATAATCATCTAGAAACAACCACCTACCCTCCACTAGAAGCTTCCCTTAGGTTCCCCTCAGCTATGAGAGCCTGATCCAAAACCTCAGCAAACTTATTTTTTCAGAAGATTATATTCTAGGACTTAATTTCACATTTCAGTCCGTCATGGAAATGTCTTATCATAGCTACCTCATACCTATAAAATACTATATAAAAGTGTTGTTGGTCTGTAAATCATCCAAAAATGTACATATAAGATATAATACCCTTATTAAACCTCACTAACTCATATTGTCTCTCCTAATAGAGATTATTTAGATAAAAGTGATCCAGAAACTTCTCTAAAAAGTCTTTCCATAACATACCATCAGCCTATCCAGTCCGATACTGAACATCCCACTGGAACTTCACTGATCCAAATAGCATATAAGCAGTCAACATGACCCTCTTATTCGTAGGATTCTCTGAATGGTCAAGTATAATATAGAGAGACTTAATATAAAATGCTTATACCTCAGGTACACCCTCTCCAATAAAGGTCGAAGAGTGTTGTAACTGAAAATATTGTGTAAGATCTGACATTCTCTTCAAAATCACTCTGGTTCCCTTTCCATGAACTGGATGAAGTGAGAAATGTTCTCCCAAAACTTCTCTCATTCTTCTTCACCCAACACTATCGGTGGCATAGGTTCCACTACTAGTGGAGCATCTACATCTATAAACTCATTTCTTCCTCTAAACAAGCATCGTCATGGAGGCATATATATACTATTCTAAAAACCCAACTAAGGGCACATAACTCCACATTAACATACTTACAGGAATTCACTTAAATCCAAAACAAGTTATTCCTGAAACCAATCTACGTGGTCAAAACCAAGGCTCTATCATTACATTTAACCATCGTAAATCTAGGTCATGGTTAACAAATTGTAAAACCATTTTCATTATTATACTTTCTCCTTAAAAAATCAATTATTCACATTTTTCATCATTATTCAATTTCAATTCCACAGAAGGAACTATTTTCAGTTCAATTTCTAAATAAAGAAAAACATTTAATGTTAAACAACATAACCAAAAACTATTTCCCTGTGCTTGTCTATAATGATTCATATTAAAAAATAATCTAGAGCTCCTAGAATGATGCATTCATACTCAACTTTAATGGCCTATGGAGACATGAGTCAAATATTAGTAAATCATAAAAAAATTAATCACATCCCTTAACAGGTTCATCATCCAAGGTGAACTAACATCCAACTGTAACAACACAGATCAATAGAAACAATCCCACCCTACACACAAGGGTTTCCCCCATATATTGGTCACTTATTTACATTAACAAGATCATAAACAAGGATCAACTCTTTCTAGCCTTTTTTATACCATTACCATATTGTAAGGAAAACGGAAATGAAAAGGAATCAGAACTCTGATACCACTTTGTAACATCCCAAACCAGGTGTTACACATCGGTGTCCTGATCTAGTTGGTCATGTAACCTCAGGTGTGCCTCCTCATATACTAGAGGCTATCTACTAGCATTGAGGTTCTACTATCAACTATGGTTAGACTATACCAACATTATAAAAGTAACACATCAGAGGAAACAAAATAAGGAATAACCAAATTTTATACCCAATAACTAGAATAGTACAAATATTACATTATGAGAAATGTAGGAAATACAATATCTAAATAAACAGAAGGTATTACATTCCAAGTTTGTTCCATGTGTCAATATGAAAAATCCAGAATAATTAAAGACAATGAAAACACCCAAATAGGTCCCAAACCACATCTTGTACCCACATCCATGCTCCATCCCATATCATCCATCTAATATAGGTCCCTTTCCCTTAACATATAATGTAACCACATAATAAATCAGGTAATGATCATGAAGACTAATTGTGGTGTGAGTACAACTCAGTATTCCACCACTAATAGTGTCTAAAAGAATATCTAATCTGCAACATTATATAAAGTCGTATAAAAATAAAAAACAATAAATAATTTAAATAGTTTACATTTATTAAATTACTATTTATTTAAGACCACAACCCCATGGGTTCTCGAGGACTCCCAAACTCACAATACTTTCTTTAAAAAATACAAAAATCTAATATATCCCGAAGGGATATCATATATCTAAATTCCATTATTACCATTCATCCTCTCAATTCTGACTTGGATTCCATTGTTTCAACTCATCATATCAGTTCACAAATTAATTTCATTATTACCACTAATCATTTCAATTGACATATGGATTCCATGTTACCATTCATCATTTCAATTAACAAAATAATTCCATTATTACCATTCATCATTTCATGTCACATGGGAATTCCATTGTTACCATTAATACTTTTAGGTCAAATATGAATTCCATTATTACCATTAATCATTTAAAGTCACATATATCAAAATATCACAATATATCATTTACTAATTCACCAATTAATTTATCAAATTAAAGAGTTTATTAATCACATAATTTCATTAATTAATAAAAAAATTAATTAACCATAAAAATTTCATTTATAATTCGAAAATTAATTATCACATCAATCCCCAGAATTAAATAACCAATTAATTAATCACATCAATCCCACTAATTAATTTAATAATCAATTAATAATTTCAAATCCATTAATTATCTCAATAATTAATTAATCTTCTCAAAAATATCAATATTAAAATATCCATTAATTAATTCAACAATTAATTAAATACGATTCAATAGTTTCATTATAACAATAATTAATTCAATAATTAATTATTTCAATTAAATAATCCCAATATCTTCATAATTAATTCAATAATTAATTTTTCAATTTCATGATTCTCAGAATCACCATAAATAATTACACAATTAATTATTATAAATCAATCAATTTTATATAACCAACTATTAACATTAATTAATTAACAATTAGTTAATCAGGCTCAATAATTGAATATCCCTAATTTCACAATCCCTTAATTAATTAATTGACAAAATTAATTAATCCAAACCATGAAATAATTTTATAATCTTAAAATAGAAATAAAAAAATTACATACACCTAAGTGAAATCATATCTTTGATATTTGAGTAATAGAACACCTACCTCATGTTTGACAATGAAGAGTCACCCACAGATATAACCAATTTGAGTTGAATAACTCTAATCATGATAAAGAATGAAATCTTGAATAAAATCCTAGAAACAAGACCAAATGAATCAGGATGTCTCATATAATGATCTACATCAAAAATAAACAATGGATTGAAATATATATTTTATCTTAGAAGGGGAATGGGATATATATATATATATATTTGGGAAGACACATATACCTTAAGAGGTGTAGACCTTCAATCATCACTTCGATTCGCCAAGAATGGAGGTTAGGAGGGATTGGAATCCATATAGATAGCTCTAAAAATGAGGTAAAAATACTTATTCCAAGTAATGGTTGATTTTAGTGAGTTTTTGTGTTTCAGGTAATTTTATATCTAATTTTTTAGGTTAATTAAAACCCAAACACAATTTTCTTGAAAGGGGTGCATAGTTTTCAAAATCATTCACCTAATCCTTGCACCTAAACTATGTGCCTATTAACGTGGGGTACATGTTTTTTCTTATGAGGGTGAATTGTATTACAAAATGCGCACCACTATGCGAATACCCTATATTTGGGTTCAGATTGTTTGATGGGGTAGTGTTCACGATTTGGGAAACTTTTCACCAAATATGCCCTGCCCCTCTTTCTCCCAAAGATCTGAATTTTAACCCAAACACACCCCAAGGTAAAACCCAGACAAAATTTTCCCAAAACTAGTCTAAAGAGAACCTGTAAACAAGCATGAGACGTCTCCAAAAAAGTTTGGGATCTTATAGATGGAACAGTTGTAACATGTGAACATTTTGTAACTTGTAAGGGAAATTTTGATTAATTAAACATGATAATAGTAGATTTCATACATTATAAAAATCGATATAATTCAAACAAAGAAATTTATATTTAGATCTTACATGATCATATATTCTCAATCATGCTCCATAGATAAATTTATAAAGGTATGGGGTGTGTCACAGTCTTCTAGAGTTTTGTGGTTGAATTAGTTGACATATGGACGCAAGTATAGAGTGTAATCCATATTTTATATAGGGTTATAAAAAATAGTATAGAATGGAAGTGGAATGAAATACAGGGAACTAGTATACATATTTTCACAATGATTATAGTTTAATGTTATACATATTTTCATGTAGATGCCAGTTGTGTAATTTATAAGGAAAGTAATTCTTCCCTTAATGTATATTGTAATGATTGTAAAATGATATTTTAATGATTTTTGTGACCAATTATATATTTTTATAAAAGGTTGTGACAATTATTTAATGATCATATACTAGTAACCTTGGTAATTCCCGTATTGACAATTTAAGGAGTGGTTTTTTACTTGGTATAAAAATTATGAGTATAAATGTTTAAGGTTTCTTATCACATGTGATTATATTGATGATTATTTCTGATTGGGATATTTATTGAAGATATATTCTATAGAGGATATGTGTTATATTTTGATGAATCAAATATATTCAAGTAGGATGTCCTACCCTCCAAAAAATTAAAAAATAGACCATAGTAATTAGGTGGTCATGGATGTGTTATGAACTTATGTATTTTATATTGCATGAAATTTGGGCTAACCTAGTTGAATTATTTTTATGTGGATTAACATGCTATGATTTGTATTAAAAACTCATTACATAGTCGGCTGCATGATCCTCAGTCAATATAAGAAATGTGTTTTGAATTTCCATCCATTATCATCACCATATGTAGATGAACACATGAATTGTTCTTTGACTCATAGATTTGGGTTCATAAATTTTTATACACATTCATTATATGATATGATACTGATTTGAAAATTTTATTTTTTATATACCATGTGATAGATATGTGCTAAAATAGGATAAATATTATTGTATAGTTAATCCTTATAATAGACTATGATATATATGTTATACATATCATTGAAAAAATTGATATATCAAGTAAATTATTCCATTACTATATCATATTGTATGATATATGATATATCCTATGATATATAAAATTATGTTCATTTGTGTTTCCATTTTTTACAAATTATTTACCTTGAGTTAAAATTCATCGAGAAAGATTTTATATGGCTATAAAAATATGTAATGACCATTGAAACATTCAAATATTTTAATAAACTAATGTTAATATATTGTGAGTAATTTATAATGGATTCCAAACATTAGTATATGACACCTGATACCATTTATTAAAAAACAAAGTATATATAAAGAATGTGATAATTCTTGTGGGTGTGTGTGCTGTCTTTTCAAGCCAATATAAAGCTATATTCATACATGATCTCCATTTTATTCTCTGAGAAGACTCTAGAATATCTTTGGAGATTGAGGGGTCCACATATAGTTTATATGGATTCTAGTGTATGGTGTAGTTCTTATGATGGAGAAACTAGATCAATTTTATATAGAGATCTTCCTCAAAAAAATTCTATTTATATAGATCACACTAAACATGAGGTATGAATTTTATATTTATGTTATCCATTTTAAAACTTAATTCATGGATGATATATCTGGATAATTAATGGGTTTATTCAACTTTTATAATCATATTATGTTATTAAAAACTGATTTGTAGTATCAATTCCACCATAATCATGGAACTCACATTATTTCATTCTCAGTTTTTATAGAATATTTATATTTTAATATTCTTAATAAGATATAAAATGTTTTAATATAACAGGGATTTGTGTTAGTCATTGGATCATTAACCAATTTTTTTTGATATGGGATATCACGAGGTGAGATTCTTGGTTTTTAATAGCAACAGGGTATGGATGGATGAATGGTAATGTACTATTAATTGAATCCACTGATTTTAAACTAAGCTATATGTTATGTTAAGATTTATCATATGATATGAATGATATAATGGGTTTCCAAAAAAATAGAGTGTTGTATCATAAAAATGATATACGTTATATCACCAATTAAGATACAAATTCATTTATTGTATGAGATAATATATCATCAAAAATGATAGGCTACTAGCGATAGTGCGAAATTTATATTCCAACAAAATCAAGACATATAAAATATATCATCTATCATAATATACGATATAGTATAGTAAAGTAAAATTTTAATATTATATGTTAATTAATATTGTTTATAATTTTTTATCAAAGATAAATTTTTGGTATTATATATGGAATATGTGTATACCTAGATGGAATGTGATATCTTTTTATTAATATATCATTGTTGGAAAATAAAAAATATTCCTATTTTATTAATTTATTCCAATATAAATATTCATATGTATAAAATGTTTATTTAATGTAAATATTGTATATGATTTGTTACAGGTGAGAAGTTTTTTCTTATTAAATTTTCATATAATGAATAGTTGGCTAGGTATTGTATCATAAGATTCAGTTTCCATTTACAATGGATATTGTTTTTTATGTAGATATTAGACTGAAATTTTATGGTTGAGTATAGTTCATATGTATTACAGTTCAGAGTTATGAGGGATTTATATCTCCCCTGATTAATTAATTGTGGATAGTGGGAATTTAGGTTTGATTGATCACTGTCTTAAAGGCTTATGCCTTGTTTAGAAAAGTTGGGTTGGCTATTTGTCACTTCATTCTTACTCTTGTAGAGATTTTTTGTTTCAAATTTTTCGAATCCTTTAAAAGAAAGAGTTTCATGTACATTACTCCTGAGATACATTTTGATATGTGTAAATATATGTTTCTTGTATTTTTTAGTGATTAATAAAAAATGGACTGTTTAAATTATTGCACTTTTATATGGTCTAAAATATTAATCTTAGTGCATGTAATGGGGATTCCAAAACTAAATTGTAAGAATATTGCATAAATATGGTAATAAAGCATGAGATAATAATTATTTTCAATGATATTCATTAGTTATTCATTTAATATGTATGTGATGTATGTTAAATTGGTGAGTCCAAGAAAACACTCTAAGTACTATGTGTGAGAAATTTTATTAAGTAAATAGATGTTGTGGCCGCAATAATTCAAACAGGTATATCATGATAAATTTTAGTTCCCACAAATTATATTTTTTATGAAATAACAGGTGTAAGGAGACCTAATGAAATTAAGTTACCATATTCAAAAATGAGCATTACGATATATTTATCTAGGTGACCCTAATATGATTATGTGCATATGGGAATAGATTTAAGATAATTCATATGATTAATTGGGAAAGTGTTTTTATAGATAATTATCCATGAATAATAAATGATATGATTGACATGATGGCCTAGATAAATATATATGTAATGGGTGATATTATAAATAACGACAATGATTAGTGAAATGTGGATCTTAACCCACTATAGGTAATGGTGTATGAGGTCACCATTTTAGTGGGCATGATTTCATTAAAATTATGGATGAAAAGATATAAATCGGGATTTTGACCCATAAATGTATCATTTTTATAGACTGTTGTATGAATCTGGATTATATGTCTGATATATCTTATTGTTATGACATATAATGCTTTTCTATAATGGTATTTATGGTTAATAAATTTTCCCGTTGAGAATAATTTTGAGCATATTGATGTTAATGGTATATAAATAATGTTATGAAATTATAAATCAATTGTATTGGATTTCAGGTGTGTATAGTAGATTTATTTTAGTAAAACAAACTCAGAAATATGATAAAATTAAAGAAAGGTGATGTATATTGATATGTTAGAAATGGAGTAAGAGTTTCTATATTGTAGGTCAATACTTGTGATCTAAACCTACATGGTGGGTTAATTAAAATATTTGAAACTATTATTATAATACTTTAATAGAATGAAACATGATTTATATATCTTGTTTGGATGTGTAGGGATTATTATTCATTATTAATAACAAGATTTTTTATTTATATATGAAATAAAGGTTCCATGTAATTTGTAATATATAGAATGTTGTAAACACTACAGATATAGATAATTAAATCTATAAAATTCATGATAAGAAGGTCAAGGTTGATTGTAACACCATTTATCTTCTTCACTATTTCCTTAGGAGTATAAAAAATAAATGAATCCAAATACTCCATTGGGATGGATTATTGGACTCATTCGATAATGAGTCATTTGTTAATTATGAATCTTGTCTGTTAGAAAAAGAAAACAAATCACCTTTTAGTGGAAATAATTATAGGGCTAGGGGATTATTGAACATATACATAGTAATGTGTGTGGCATAATGAAATATCAAGAAATTGGTGGGTAAATTTAAATCAAAACATTTATTGATTATTTTATTTGGTACGGTAATATCTTCCTTATTAGACATAAGATCAAAATCGTTGAAAAATAAAATGAATTTAAAATAAAATTATTAAATAAACTATACAAAATTATTAAGATTCTCTAATAATTTGGAGGTCGTGAATACATGAGCTAGGAATTTATTAATGACATAACAGATTGTGAACCTGTTTCATAACACAATCATTCTATAACTATATGTATTAATTTATAATATATTCTGAGAAATCATACCTTATGGGATAAGTCTTGATGAATGATGAGTCAATGTAACCTTCTTGTAAAATTCTAGGGATAGTTTTTATTAACTAAGTCATTTTAACTCAATGTCTATCAATATTATGAATTTTTAATGACACCATATGATATATAGACCTTGAGGAATCCAAAATTTTCTGAGGATTTGGGATGCGAGGAATATATAACACAATTGGTTTCTAACAAAAATTATAAAAAATTGAAATTTTTTTATATATTGGTTATCCCAAGGAGAGTGATATGTTATGTTTATAATCCTATTAAAAAAATTAGTTGTGTGTCAGACTGGAATATTATTTTAGAATAAATATATAAATTGAGTTGTCAGTGTGAGAAATGTGGAAACTAGATAAATCTGACACCAAAACATGGGTGTGTTCCTAAGGATTATGTTGAGTTGGTTCCACAAATTATTGGGTAAGTAGAACTAACCATTGTTATACAAGAAACCTGAAATAATGGTCGGACTCATTAGGATCCTGAGTGGTTAATATTTCTTATGGTAAATTTTTATTATGAAATTTTCATATATAATGATTATTCTTCTAATCAAGAGGCTATCTAGTGTTTATATTCTAAGAAATAGTTGAATGTCCTGGAATCTATGATATAGTCATTCTACAAAAACTAATTTAGGAATATGGGGTCTATTCTTAAAGGGGTTATACCCAGAGTAGAGGATATATTTTTAATATATCCCAATGGTTTTTAAGTACCTAATTTTTATTTTATGGGTTGAATGTTACAATAGTCCGTTTAAAGATTAATGAAATCTTCTTAGAGTCTAAATATCAGGTTTGTTCATTCAATAAAATAGTTATGTTTCAAAATGAATGTGGATGATTAATATATATATATATATATATATATAATGTTTAGTGGGAGTGTGGTGACATATCTGGTATTTTATGTTGATGGAATACTACTAATCATAAATGATATCCCAAATGTTCACTTTATAATGAAATTATTGGGAAAATTATTCCAGATGAAAGAAATAGGTGAATATACCCATATATTGTGTATAAATATCTATAGAGACATATCAGATAGGTTTCTTGGACTACTTCAAAATACATATATTGTTACATGGTTAATGAGTTTTAACATGAATAACTATAAGAATGGGTATTTTCTAGTGTGCCATGGCATGCATCTAAGAAAAATTTAAAATACTTATAAATTGTTAGATAAGATTAATATGATTACATAATCATATAAAATAGTATCTATCATATATGGAATATTATGCACTCGGTCCAACATCAATTATGTTGTGAACAAAATATGTAGTTACTTATATAATATTGGTGAATGTCATTGGGTTTTTGTTAACAATATCCTTAGGTATTTAAGAACATGTAAGGCTATGTTCTCAATATTTAAAGGTGACAATGATCTCATCATAAAGAGTAAAACTCCTACTAGTATCCAATTTTAAAAAAATATATGATATCTCAATATGGTTTCCTTTTTGTAATCATTAGTGAATTTATAAGTTGGAATATTTAAAAATAATCTACCATAATGGACTTGTAAGTAAGGTCATATAATATCCGTACATAAGTTTTTATAGAATAAATGACTTTTATAAATAATATCATTACTATATTTTGGATGGATACATGAATTGTGTGAGTAATTTAGATTTTCTATGACAATAATAGTGTTATTCTGAAGTTAAACAAACCACATTCTAACAAAAGGACCAAACACATCTTTTATAAATACTATTTCCACAGATCGATCATTGATAGGGTGTATATAAATATTTTTTGTGTAGCTACATAGGGGAATGCAATGGATACTTTAATGAGACCATTATCATAAAAAACATGAGGGTCATGTTAAATCATTGTGTTTTAGATACATGAGAGATTGTGTATAATGGTTGAAAAATGTTTCATGATTTCATAATAAAGGAAGTGTCCATTTATCATTCATTCATGTGTGATAAAATAGTGAAACATGAGTGGTGGAATGATAAAACACCATCAAAGTATAATAATGAGTTGTGCATAATCAGTGATAAGCATAGAGTATGGTGGGTTGTGACAATATGAAAAGATGAGCATGAGTAGAATCCTGTATCCTATATAAGCCATGAAAGTATATCCAATGAAATGTCATATTTTTATTGAAATACATTGGGGAGTATTATTATTATTCAATACTAGTTACATGGGGTTTAACAATAAAAAACATGAAAATATTCATAATTTTATAGATTTCTTACATCGGCCTTATGGTAGAGCTAATTAGGTTATTGTTGGGAATGTTTTTGATCATGTCATTAGTTGAGTTCCACAAATATAGGTTTTTTCAAACTTAATAAAAAATATATATAGTCATTCAATTGATTTATTGATGAAATATTTTCATGTTCTTCAATATGTGAAAGGTTATGTTCATATATATTAGATTTATTTCCATATGGTATAATAGTTTTGTATGATCAATATGCATGGAGAATAAAAAATGAATGTCTTGGATTATAATAAATTTACAAGTTCCGTGTATAGTGGTCACTCAATGACATGGATATATGGATTAGATAACAATATATATGATGTATGTGATACATATCATAAAGGATATTTTTTTATTGAGTTTTGAGTATGTTTGATTGAGATAATTCTAAAACCCTTAAAAGAATGACTAATAATGATGTTGTTCTTGAGTCCATTGTTTACAATAAATTATGAATAGGGGAATTCATATTTTTTTATCAATCCTGTAATGGTTCATAGGGACACAAATTAAGGCCTTAGAATAAGGATTATATCTTTGAAAAAGTTTTTGATTCAAAATAATGAGAGTTTGATAAATTATATGTGACGGATTTTGAATGGATTCAAAATGAGTTGTGATGTTTTAAATAATGTTATTGTATGATTATACTGCAAGTGGTAAATTGATAGATATACATTAAAATATAATAAATCGTATTATACAATTAAACTTTATGATAACCCATGATATATGTGTAATACATATTTTAGGAAACTACTAGTATATATCACATAAGGAATTAGATTCCAATATTTTATTACATGATATATGATATAACCTATGATATGTGGTATTTGGTACAGGAGTGTTTCTATGTTCCCTCAATACTTTAAATTTTGTTATAATTCATTGAGATGGATTATTTAGGGATTGAATTTTTTTTATGATTTTTGAATTGTTAAATGATCATCATAACCTAATAGTGATATGTTACATGTAATATATCGAAGCAACAAAACATTGTTATCTGATACCCAATATCCTTTATTGAATTAAGTGAGTCTATATAGAGGATTCAATCCTTTCTGTTGCGATGTATGGTGATTCATCATGCCAAGAAAAAGCACTATTACTTATATATATATATTTATCTACAACGATAAGGTGTTTTAAATCCTCTATAAACAAAGGTATTCTCACTTAGAATACATGGTTTGAAATGGATAGTTTACAACCTATAGATGAATGATCCTGAGATTTGTTGTTTACTAATATTACACATGAATACTCTATTGATATTTATTATCCCATACATGAGGTATGAATTTTTTTATTAACGTTCTTAATTTTACATATTGATTATATGATGATAGATCTAATTAATTAATGTGTTTATTCTATTGTAATGATCATAATATGTTCTTTCAAAACCCATCACTATGAATAATTTATAATGTCTGAGTGACAACATTTGAAGGACCAATTTTATGTGTATTATGTTTCTTTATTGATGTTCAAGGAATTATAATAATGTTATGTTGGCACATGTGAATAAAAATGAGGATACATTCTCAAAAAGAACCCACATGATTATAATTTTACACTTTTATGATGAATAAATTAAAAGTGGTGAGAATTTATTGTCCCATAATTTATCTTGAGAATGTTTTATCTATTGCTCATAAATTTAAACCCATTTCATTTCCATTTGTTTTATTTATCATAATATTTAATGAATGTTACTTTTATATTGTTGACTTATATACCTTCAAATGTTTGGAGAAAAGGGGGAAAATAAATTTTTTCTTGTACAATTCCCATGTATGAAAAATAATAAAATCTTACAGTTATGGGTGTAATTAGTTTTTATGGGATTCAAGACCATAAAAATCCAATTTTTATATAAATATAAAATCACAACCTATAAGAAAAACATTTTCATGAAATTCCTGGAGTTTATCGATCGCAATGTGTCAAGTGAGTGTTGGCGGTCCCTATCCTGGATATATTATTGAACACGTTTTCCAATATCATTTTTCTATCATGAAAATTATTATTTGTGAGATTTTTAATTTATATAAATCTTGATTTGGAATTATAGTAGTATTATTATTTAATAAATAATATCATTTCTGTTCAATTATAATTATATATAACTCATCACTGACTTACATCCTTTTCGCGAAATGTATATTCAAATCCAGATATGGAAATAATAGTTCTCTAATTACATAGCCCAAAAATATGTCAAGACGCAATGTATTGACATTATCTCCACCATACTCTAGAATTGATTAGTCAAATAGACTATGATGGGGAGATTGGTAAGACTTTCCCACCTCAATTTTGATGAACTGAATCAATACATTAAAATATTTCACTCTAAATTGAGCCATTTTTCCAAGTTTGGAAAGGCCATAGGTTTTTATCTTACCGAAGTTAGAGCGATCAGATTGAGGGAGTGATTGAGTGAACTAGGATATCAAAGGTGTTATATAAATATGAATAAGAAAAATATACTTATTTATTATGAAAATTAAAATTTTAATTAATTCAAAAAATTAAATTTTAAATTAATACACACACACATATATTTAAAATACTTAAAATCTATTCCCTTAAAAAAAGTGGACTTATTTTTGTCATACCCGTGAGTTTTCAGCATCTTAGGAGTATATACCCATTCTTTTAACCCATAAATATAATATATTATAATATATTTGTAAATTTTTTGATTTAATACATTTTAATGAAAGTGTTTGATCAGTTCATGGGGTGCGGTAGGAAACATGGTACATGAATGTGTAAATACCATATACAATTCAATAGATGTGGGAACCATGAAAATGAAACCTTTCCATACATCACATGCAGTGGATCCCTTTCCCACCACATGGACTATCATTTTTTCAAATTATTGTGAAAAATAAAAAAATGGAATCCATTTGAAACTTATTTATAGTTTAATTTATTTACCTAAATTGTAATTATAAAGATATTAAATCTTCTTAAGAACATTAAAATGGGGGTTTCCATTTTAATTTTTTGAACATTGTAATTTGTGATGGCTCATCCTAAAAAAATTGATAACACAGATGGTTTCATTTTATTGTGAATAAAATTTCATTGTTTTTTCTATCACATTTGGATCTCCCATGAAAAGGTTTTAGTTAATAGATGATTTTTAATACGGATGTATAAGAGGATTGTCTGATAACTATTATGATGATAATGATTCATAATGCTCTCTTGGAGGGACCTAAGATTTTAAGTAAGACAATGATAACTCAACAAGGTCAATAATTAATCATTATATGTGGATTTTATGTTCTTTTAATGATGGAGGAAAATGATGAACCCTTATTTGGTTTTGGAATAACCTGGTTCAGAACACAAGGGTCCAACAAATTCTATATAAGGCCTCATGTGCAATTCTCTATCACCAAAGGATGGTGTAAACACCAAGGGATAAATATAATGATTTGGAAAGTTGTTTTCGTTTGTTATAGTTAAATTTATAAATTTATGGATTATAAATAAATTACCTCGACACATTTATAAGTTGTATGTTTAAAAAATAATAGAAATCCTTTAAGATAGAGAGTATGTGGTGTACCTATTTAGTAACATAAAAACAGAATATATAATGATGATCCAAAAAATAATATCCCTAACATATTTTATACTCTAGAATGACACACAAAGAGCAAAACCCATATATATATTCACATGATGCAAAAAGGATACAAAACAACTTTTAAAAAAGTAAAGTTCATAAAAAAAACAATATTGAAAAAAATCATTCACTTAATTATTCATCCATCACTAATTTCAAAGAGTTAATTACAGTTCTATAAATAAGTGAAATTTTAGGGCCATTCTAGGAATGGCTCTCTCGCAAGCTCAAGCGACTCTTACATGACCTTGGTGGCGATGTGCCCTACTCCGGTACCTCCCCCCTAAGAGGGGGAGGTACCGTTGCTGCATATTCTTCATGTTCGGTATACTCCATTCATACCCTTTTCAAAACCTGATTGTATTTCATCATTCTCTTAGATTTCCATCATCCCAAAAGTCCATTAACGCTTTGAAGGGATTATGCTTCTTTCGATCACAAACCTAGAAATCACGGAGGCATCTTCCCTGCTCGACCTAACCCTGGTCGCGTGATTCAAGAAACCTAGGCCTTCGATGGTTGATTTTGCAAACTTCATATTTGAAAAATTGGGTCTGAAAGAGCATTCTAATTATGGCATCCTCAACTCGAGGATCTTCATGATTCAAATCACCTCTGAAGATGTCCTGATTCTCTCTTGGTCGAGTGCACCGTGCTCCTTGGATGGTTCTTGATTACTCTTCTTTAAATGGTCATACAATATTCACATGAAACATGAACCTACAAACATGGCTGTTTGGGTATGTTTTATGAAACTTCCTCTTCCTTTTTAAAATTCCATTATTCTTCATTTTCTCCAAAATCTGGTTAGGTGATTCCTCTCCACCTACAATCGGACTCGTGTGTTGTGTCATCCTGTTTCTCCGAGAGTGTTTTTTGAGGTTGACGTATAGAAGCCTTCGGTTTGAGCCTTCTAGATATCTGTGGGAGAGGAATATATGTATAAGAAGACTATTATTTTCGAATCGTGGTTTGATTATAGTTTTATGTGCAATAATATAGGGAGATAATTAGGAGGTCTAGGAAGGATGGGTCAAGGGTTGTCCTCTAGGTGATGTCAGTTTACTCAATTCTAGATATAGAGCAGGGTCAAGAGATGGTATTAAAAGTTCTGGGAAGGGGACCGACAAGGTTGAATTTCCCACGTGGTCGAATGGAGCAATAACTCAAAAACCTATAAGGCACTCTCATCTCGAGCCCGGTGCAGCAGAGATCTTTAATAGGATGTGGTGAGATTTGGAGAGCCCTACTTGCATCAAGTCATTTTTAGGGGGTGCCCAAGCTAGTGTGATGTTCGAGGCATCTCTGGATGAGAACATTACTCATTTCCTGGATTCAGGAGGCTCTATAAGAGCTATTGATCCAACATCCAAGGGTGTGGCTAGTCTGAAACCATGAAATTATGTGATGGTTTTACTTGATGGTGCTAGAAATAATAATGAAAGGGGGATAAAATTATATATCAAGGTAAAATTCAAGGATGGACAGGAGTGGGAGAAACCTGCACATGAGGTTAGAAGGTCGTTGATCGCCAGTTAGGGAACCAACTCGGGGAGGATTTTTTGCCTCCCTCATCCCAAACAACAGATTCAAATGTCTATGTTATGAGGGAGAATTTTCAAGAAAGTATAATTGTTCCTATGATGCTAAATATGATTGACATCCCTCATATGATAGTTGTTTGGAAGGGTTGGTAAAGTTATACACAACCAAAAAAAGGAAGGAAGGGAATAAGAAAAACAATGACTCAAGGAGTTGTATTGTTTCCATGAAGCCAAAATCTAAGGGTTGTAAATACTAATATTAACATCCTAAATCGATGGAGACGCGTCGACAAAAAAAGAGGGTAAACTAAAAGAACATTAGATCCAACAAGAGTCAAGATATGAGGCTCAATAAGATGATGTGATCATTTCCGAAGTGTAACTATAAGGAGACTCAAAGGTAAATGACCAGCATTAGGTGAGGCATATGCTCTATAATGAAATGATACTAGAAAGGGAGGATACTCTTCCACACAAATAGAAATGTGTAGCAAGAATCCCTGAATGATTTCTGGGCAAAAAGGATGTGGATTTGGATATTCTGATGGAACAACTCATGAACTATGGAGAATAAATGAAAGAGGATGTTCAGGTGGTCAAGGCAGCGAGGGAATACATTGATGAGATGATGGAAATACTGATCCATGTGGTAGTTACTAGTGAGAAAGATAAATGGATTTACAAGAAAGACTTTATATTGATCATAGGATTCAATATGTGGAAGATTAGAAAAGCAGAATACATGAATCCTTGGGAGTATCTATAAAGGAACTATGAAGATACCATAGGGGATGATTCAGTCTTCCTAGTAAATTCCCGACCCAGGAAACTATTTATAGAAGGATATTTTAATCATCTTAGACTTATGTCTAATAAGACAATTATAAGCTTTGATTTTTGATCTGGTTTTTATGTTGGGTTCTCACTCCCCCCTTAAAAGTGTTAGAAAATAAATAGTAAATTTGGAAGGAACTTATATTATAGTTATCATCCCAATATCTATGGAACACACATGTACTATTTTCATTCACATACCTAGATAATGAATAATGATATATACAAGAATCTCTAGGAGAAATGTTTTGGGTCTGAGTATATAATACCCAGTTGGCCATCACTACTAGATCCATACATGTCTTTCATAATTACAAGTTCATATAGTATCAACATAAATTAGGAAATTATAGAAATTATAACATCAAATTTTTTTTCAATTATGTTCATCAATTAAATAATTTAATTTATATTGTGTGTCCATTTCCCTGACTAGAAAAACTATTATTGAAACTTATGATAAATGATTTAAACCATGCTCATAACCTAAGCTGATGAAAAACCTTGAAAAACAAATAATGTTCTAGAGACACATGTATATAGGGAAATGTTAAACCCTTTTTCCATATGAGTTAATAATTTTAGAAGGAATAAAAATTTGTAATTACATAATGGGTTGAATTTAGATAGAAGAATAAAAATTGGATTTTGAGAGTTGGAAAATTTTAAAATGATGTATTTAGATATGGGATGAGGCTTGGAAGGTATATTGTGTTACAATGTGATCCTTAGGAGCATTGGGATTTTTTTAGATAATTTTGGACAAGGATCATGCGTTACCACACACAATTCTAGGAAAACATTGTGGAACCCATATTCTCAATAGAACTTCTGTTTAGTTTTTAAGGAGCATAATTATCCTACATAGATGGTGTTGGGTTAAGATTAAACTATAAAATATTTAAAATGAATTCATGCAATTATGAATAGGGTTTTCAGTGTTTGTTTCATGATTGGCATATGTTTTGGAAAACCATACAGACTATCCTTATGAGGTGTGTGGTCTTGGTTAATGGAGAGTACGTGGATATCCATGGTTTGGACAACATTACGGAAAAACTGTGTTGCTTCCCAAATTTCCAATAATTGTTTTAACCATTTCTCCCCCTCAATATTTATTATTCCCATCCTTTTAACTACCCCTTATATATAGAAACCATATGAGGAACCCTAAACATTATCTACTTCTTCCCACTATATTTGGGTTGTTTTATAGACCTATTCATTCAAAACTAGTTGAATATTTCCATCTCTAGTAGCCTCCCCTACTATTTCCCCCACCATTATTCAATTTTAGTTTCTTCAGGCCTAGGTTTTGGTTCTGATTCCTTCAAATCAAGTGGAATCGGCCAAATGAATTGGGGTTATAAGACTACCTAGGAAGAGGGAAACTCAAGATTCCATCGGTATGTGTTTTCTTGTAGTTTCAATTGAGGTACATTGCGTGATACTTACATTTCTAGCATATATTTTTGAAAGTAAAATACTAAACATTTTTTATATAAATTATTAATTATTTTTAAGATTTTTAATGATATGTTATCTATGGAATGGTTCATTGATCAATGTAAAATGAGTAAAATGATTGAAATCAATTAATATTTTCATCATACTGAGAAATTTAATGATTTAGGATGTCCATGGGTTACTTTTTGTGATTTGATTTAATGAATCAAGTAGAAAAGGTTCTTACAGTGCTAGAAATTAGTAATTCCCAACATGTATTTCGAAATTCAAAAAGTCAAAATGGATGTAATTCATGATGTAAATACAAGGAATAAATAAATGGTGCCTAATATAATTAATCACAAATTCATTTCTTGAAACATTGGTCATGCCATGAAACATTACCAAGTGACCTAGTAGACATCATTTATATCGGAACATTGATAGAGATGTGTAATTGATGACCCATAATAGATGTATGTCCTCATGAATGATATGTGATTATATTAATGTTAATATTAACAATTGTTCAAAATCCAACCAAATAACTCTTAAGATCAATAAATAGAGTGGAGGGTTGCTGATACTGATGATTCATTTATCCTTAGATCTAGTCTTGGGGAATGGTGCCCCACTACTAAGTCCTCCACATTTTCATTCTCTACATTAGCATTTTTCCATTTTATTTTTTATCCATCCCTCTTAATCCATCATAAATTAAATGAGGTCTTAACTAAAAATTGTTTAGGTACATATAGATAAAGGGGGATGGTTTTTCTGATTTTTAACTTTATTTTTTTCATGTTTTGGGTTTCCATATTATTAAATTTATATTTCTATTTCATTTAATTTTCCCTATAATAACCATTTCCTTCAACAAATGGACAAATTTTTTAAAACTTAAAAAACTAATTACCCTAAATTAGGAACAACAATTGAAAGGATTAGGGTAATTATGTTTAATACTGATATCAGAACAAACGTAATTCATCGATTACCTAAAGTACATATCCTTGGAAAAATCGGTATTTTTGTGTCAAGAAGGGGATACCCAGACCAAGGATATCTCTCATCTGGACTCTAACCAAAAATAAAAATAACCCAATATAATTTTAAAATTTATCAACACATGAAACTTAAATCTAGAAAATAGGTAAATTCTTTTCCAACATGATTTTAAAAAACCCAATTGTTCATCCTTCATTTCCTCACTCTAAAATAAATTTAATCATTTTTTTTAAATTCATAAAAAATATTCCCCATATATTTGGTTGAATTCAAAATCAATTCTTATATTAATTAATAATATAGGATTAATTTTTTTATTTCATATAGTTTTTTAAATGTGTTTTCTCATAGGAATCTAAAGACACACTATGAAAATTCAAACTTTAGGTGTTAGAACCAAGGATGGTTACATATTTTTTTCGGATTTTTTCAATTTTTATTTTATTTTATTGTATTTTAATTTAATTTTCTTATTTACCTAGGGTAATTCATGGTAATAGTTTAGGATTTTAACAATTAATCCATGAAACCCATACAAAAAAAAAGAAAAACTGATGTTTTAATTTGACCACAAATGCATGTAAATCCTCATAAATAACATAGAAATGTTTTCCCATGTTGGTGCATATCACCCACATGTATCCAATGTAAAACTAACATAATGATACCCAGGGATACATACACTGGTATAATATGGGAGGTCATTTAACATAGGACTGTAACCAAGAATCCCTATGCCATCCGTTGTATCCAACCAGTTTGAGATAAAACTAACCATCATCTAGATGACCATGAACACTGTTCAATTATCAAAATTTCCATACAATGATCTGAATGCTCTCTTAGAAATATTTCTCAAAATATTCAAAAACATTTAATTTCATAATGTTTAAAGTGATTTGGTAATACTTAAAAGTTTTATATTTCATTTAAAAACGAGTAATAGAATAGATTCAGAGCCTAAGGTCCCATTCCATCACTAAATGGTATGAGTTAGAAAGAAAATTCATAACACGTTTCTTCCCACGCTAAAAATAAATAGATATCCCAATAAAATTTTTAAATTTTAATTAATTTTTAGAATAATCACTTTACACTTCTTGGGGATTATTCATGGATTTAATTTGTAAATTCTCATCACATGGAATAGCGAAGTGGTTCATAATCAAAACATTTTACAAGAGTTTATCTCAATAGTGCAGGTTTGTCGTTAATGTTCCAAATGTTGGATCATTGATTTAAAAATCACCATAAGAGTGGCACTGTGTATTGGACAAGATGGTGATAAAAAAAATCCAATGAAAAACTAAAGTAATGCATTGAAGATGCATCTATATGGTAAAAAATAAAAAATAATGATAGTGAAAATGGATGCTCTAAATAATATGAATTCCATGATGGTCTAGTACTAAAAACCCCATGGTATAAATGTTTGATAAGCTAATTATGCTGACTACAATTGGGATCATAATTTGTAGAGTTAGTGGACGAGACAATAAAAATGAATGGTTAACAGTAGAGGGTTCCAGGTTTTCAAGCATAGAAAGAACCTCCACAGCACGTCCATGTTTGCACACTTGAATAGATAATACCCACATTTATGACTACCACCAGATTTTTCCATCAGGTAAATTAATTCCTACTCTAAGGACCAAGGGGATATGATCAAAGAGATTAAGTAAAAATCAATAAAATAAAAGCACACATTCAATTATATAGAGTTTTATTTTTGAAGAATTGAGGATAGTCATATAGGGAGACTAAGATGAGTTGTAGAAGGAAACCCTAAAGTGCACCCATGGGGATATTTGAATGGTCTCTTGATTGAAAGTCGAAAAAAAGGACAATACTAAATAAAGTAATTTAAAACAATAAAAACACTAAAATATGAATAATATTAAGGAGAAAGAAGTTAAACAACAAGAAATAGAGGAACCACCACATTATAAATAGAGGTTACCTTTTCTAGGGTGACTAGTGTGTGTGAGAATTGATGCACAAAAAATTAAATTTCATGAACATTTTTAAAAAAGGCATATTAAATCCATTTTATAGGGGATCCCACCAACATTCTGTATTATTCTAAATTCATAGATGTGATGGTGACCAAAAGAAAAATTATGGAGGAAATTTGCACCATACCTCTCTCAAAATAGTGTTCAACTATTGTTTCAAATTAGTTACGTAAAATATATAAAGACCCTAGGTATATTATTATCTCCTACAAATATTGGGTAAAAAATGTGGAAAAAATATGCAATTAAGGGACCAGCATCAATATCATGTCCTAAAACAAGTTAAAGAGACTTTGGTTAGAAAAGAAGTCGAAAACAAGAGTCTCACCTTAACTGGTAGATTCCCCGATGAAACACCCTTGAGGGTTCATTGAAGATATCATATTTATATTCTAAAAATTAAACATACTAGTGGATTTCATAGTATTTGACCTAGAATAAGAGAAGCGTCCCGCCATTATTTTAAGACCAATATTGGAAACATTAAGAGAATTAATTGACATTAAAATTATTTATATTTTCTTAGGAGTTGTTAGGGAAAAAGAATGTTTCAATATTCAATGAGCGATGAAGAATGGGGATGTAAAAGATGAGGATGAGTAGAAGGAGGATAAAAACCCAAAATTGATGATTATTTTAGTAAAAGAAAAGGTTAATGTTTTTTTCATATAAGATATCATTCAAAGAGGTGCTTCTAAAAAGTGGAGAGAAAAAATTGAAGATAACAACTGTGAAAGTGATTCCTCCATGTTTGAAAAAGACAAAAACGTTTGGTTGGTTCAAATAATTCCATTTAGTTCATCAAGAATAAATAAACAATATTGGATTGGGTTAATGGATGTCGAGTTAGTGCTACCAATGGCATGTTTGAATCTATTTTTAGAGGAAGGACATATGATAAACATTGTGGGCAAGCCATAGTTGAGACCATTTATCAACCCTAACCTTGTTTAGTATTTTAAATCATCCATAAACTTATATAGAAGCCGTAAATATTATCAAAATATATTTAAAAAATACAGTTCTAGGAGGAAATCAATGTTTTCATTGATTTTTTAATATTCTGTTTTTAGGTGCTGCATACCCCCATCAAAATCATTGTAAATTTCATTAAAAAAGGGATACAATTTTTTTGTCCATATTTCACGTCCATTGAGACATTTTAAGGATGCAAGACAAGAGGATACTAGAAAAATTCACATCATAAATTGATTATTCACAATGTAAACCAGGTAGAGATAGAACCTACACAGACCATATTTGAATAATCATTGAAAAGGGGGGTATGTTTTTCCATTTTTTATTTTTCAATTATATTATACACATTTATTTTCTTTTAAGTCTTTTAAATACCTATATCATACCTATACTTGAATTTTTTATTTAATAAACTTATATAGGAGAGATACAATACTTATGATATTACCATGAAATGTTATTAAATTTATTTTTCAAAAACATTGAATGAACAAAATAGGGGAACTAGTTAGTATATAAAACAAGGGGATTTAAATTTAAAAAATTCATATTTAGGGGGGCCAGATAATTTTTTTAAATTAAATATTTCTACAATTTTTCCTACATAGGATTTATAATATTTTCATTGATTTATATTTTTATTCAGATGAATTTACATGATTAATCTTCCAACCCATTTTTTTTCTAATTCCTAAGATGTCTTCTAAAATTATTATTTATCACCCTTTATTGACTGTATTTCTTGAGTGAAACTTGTGTATCTTTCCATATAACATTCCATTCAATGTTTTCAGAGCTATAATTTCAGAAATTTAAATTTTGATACAATTTAGGCATCTTTTTTATTAACCCATATCATGATACATATATGATCATTAATATTTCATATTCCCATAGAATCAATAATTATTTTTTAGGGGAGACCTATTTGACGTGACTATTTTTATAATTTCTTACCCTATAGTAAATATATTTCATGATTATAAAAAATGACTATGGGGTACATAGTTTTATAGTGGAATGTATTTTCATTCTAAAATGAATAAGTATGTAGGGGGTCATGGGTTTTTTGGAAAGGATGCTAATTGTATTACTTTTCATCCCTTTTCAACCCTCTAAAAAGTGTTAATATTAAAAAATAACAAAAAATTGTTCATGTTTTAGGAAATTCAAAATCAAAATTACTAGACAGATGATCTTGTTATAAATATTAAAACTAGTTTTGTGAGGAGATCATCTGTAGTTGGGTGGTTGATGTGATATTTGTAATACGCATGAATCTTTAAAAAAATTACAAGAGGGTGTTTAATTCATTATACTTCATTAATTCTTGTGCCTTCTTTGAGAAATTGGGGAAGGGATAAAATCACATTCCTAAGGATGTTTCCATTGAGTTATTTTTTTTATTATCATGAAAAGTACCTTATATAATACCTCATTATTAAGATTTACTATTTTTAAATATATTACCTATATAATTGGAATATATAGAGTCATTTGAAAATAATGATGAATAAATTAGGATTATTTGAGATTTTTCTATATAGTGGGGGTAAAGTAGATACATCCTAAATATATGGTATGTATCCAGATTCGTTGTATTGGAAGAAAATATATTACATTTTTTACTTTGATGATGAGGGGAAAAATTAAACAAAGGTAAATTAGAAGAGTAAAAAGTGAGGTTATTTTCTTTTTTGATGATCAAAAAATTATAGACACATTTTTTTAATTTATTTTATTGAAATTAAATTTAAAAGAATTGTAAGGTGATCTTCCTTCGTAGTATATTGATATTTTATCCCTATGGAAAAATATGAAATATAGTGTGGGGGAACCTATACTTACATTTTATTCATAAAATTTTTAATATAAAATACAATAATTTTGTAATTTAAATTGTTAATTTTTTCTTATATGTTTAATGATTTTTTTCTTTTATGGTTGGAATAAAAAATCAATAGAAAATGAGAAAAAAAGACTAACAGATCGACATTTGTAATATAAGGTGGATTTCATTGGTGAAAGATGTCCACGATATGTTTTCAAAGCTGGGATTTATTGAAACTAACACAAACAGATCTTATAGTGCTATATATTTTCCATTCACAATGTGAATGTAATATTATTGATATGAAAATTGATGAAAATCATGATTTGAATACATGTAATGAAGAATCTAATCCAATAATAATATGATTAAAATTCAAAGCATGATACATATGTTATACCATGAAACACGCCCCAGTGACTTGTAAATGATATTGATGTGATAACATCAAGGGAAATAAGAAATTTATAAATTGGAATGGCTATATATCAATGATATTTAACTAGGATGATTTTATTAGTGAAAGAAATTAATATTTAAGTCCAATATAGCCACTCTTTAAAACTATAAATATAGACGTAAGCTGCCGAGAACACGGATTCATTCATCTAGAGAAGAAATCCTAGAGATTGTGGTTACACTGTTGGGTCCTCAACCCGTTCTTTCACGCTTTTTTCTTTTTTGAAATGTTTTATTTTCACCATCCATCTTAATACCATATAAATAGTATAATGGGTAACTCCTATGTGTGTTGGGTGATGTTGATAAATGGGGAATTTTTCAATAATTCTCATATTTATTTTTATTCATGTTTTTTAATGTAATATTCAATTTCTATTTCGATTTTATTCATTTTTTATTTTTTGAATGATCATTGACCTAAGAATCTAGAAGAAACCATTTTAATTTTCTCATATAATTTATTTAAATTCAGCATGACCATTGAATTATTTAGGTGATTATTTTTGAAAATATTATTGGGATAATCTTAATTAATTATTTCTGAAATGTACATGACCATGGGAAAATAGGTATTTCTATATTATGGAGGAGATACTAAGACCAAGGACCTCTCATATATCAAATATAAAACAAACTGAAAAATTGATTTAATTTCTAAATTTATCATCACCTAAACCATAAAACTACAAATCCCGGGAATTCCTATCAAACATCATTTTAAAAGAATCATATTATTTTTGAATAATTATATTTTTCAAAAAACAATTTAATTACTTTAGTTTTAAATTCATAAAAAAATCACAAACTCTTTATTCCGACATTGAACTTTAGGTATTATACAATTAATTATATTATTTTCATTTTTTGAGTTGTTATAAATTATAAAATTTGTTTAGCCATAGGAAACTAACAACACCAGGTGTGATGTCATTGTGCCATTGGATTTTATTAGTTTTTATGTTTTTAATTAGATTTAAATTCATTTTTTATTCTTTTTGGTGCTTATTATTCCCAGTTTGTGTTCGGGGGTATGACATAGGTTTTTAATGTGTTTTTTGATGTGGTTGTCCAATGATGAGATTGAAATATGAGAATTTAGGCACTATAAAAATTTAAATTAAGTTATATTATTGGATATAATTTTTTTTATTAATTATTTAATTACAATGTGATTACAGATAATTAATTATAGCATTCTTATTGTGAGATAAAGACTCAGATGGCTTAGATAATGCTGAACAACTTAGAAGGTCCTTTTAAAGTAAGGTCGGCCATTTGAGATTAAATTGGAAAACATATTAAAGGTAGGTTGTCATGTTTTATAGACCAAGGGATTATATTTTAGTTTATGTTTCACATGGATGATCAAGCATGCTACTGATAAGTATTACCCTAGGTAATATAATTAAAAATAGTTTTTTAATTAAATGGAATTGATTGATTGAAATGGATGAGCTCCAATGGTAATTGACATCCCATGTATGATAACATAGAACCTTGAACACTAATGGATTAGGGTTGAAGTGTTGAGATACCATGTGGCCTCTATACCTCATAGGAGATGAGTTCATACCAACTATGACCTTCTACCAAAATATTGGGTGGTGACACCTCTAAGATGGGGTCGTGGACACACTTGGAGATGGTAGGTTGTATAGTCCTTGAGAGGACTCTTTGGGGATTGAGCTAATTGGGATAATCAAGATGAGTGAATGATGAGAGAGTCTCTCAATTATGATGTGACCTGACTTGGGTGGAAATACCTTAGGTACACCATGATCGGGTTAGTTGAGTGAACCGACCGAGAGTGACCTTGAGAACAAATATTGGTCATGAGATATCTCCAAACTATGAAAATTGTGGTGAGAACTCATCTGTCTAAAAAAGCCCATGTTACCCTATTAATGATTTTATAGGATTAAACATCCTTATAAATTGGCTGTTGAAATGAGACTATGATTGAGACAGAGGACCCATATGTGATTTCCATTATATCACCAATACTGAGGGGACCCTAGTGAGTGCCCTGTAACTTGTGACCCTAGTGACAGGGTTGTTATGGACATGGGTAGATATGATTTTGGTTGTTTCCATATAACATGAATCAATGTTTAATCTATTTTTGGATAGGATGACCTAGGTTACACATTGAGGAGTATTACCATTGGTTACCTATAATTTTGGGAATATGTGCACCTATATTTAGAATTTTATTTTGATTTTTGATATGGTAAACATTATAGTGAGTTGTTATCATTGGATAGAAACTCACATAGGGTCGGATGATAAAATGATTTCAGGGTGTATTATTGGATGTGGGAACTCTTTTATCAACCTAATATTTTATTGAATATGTTTTTTTTATTGAATTTAATTTCATTTATGAATCTTTCTACATGAAATAATATGTTTTAATGAAAAATGACATAATATAAATTATTAATACATAATATGATATCTATCACCTAGATGTTGTAATGGAGGTTATGAAAAGGATTAACCAAATTATGAAAATATTTGTTTTACACATCTATATAAAATTAATTACATGGGGTCCAATTAATTAGAAATTAAAATAAAATGAATTTGAGGAGAAAAGAAATTATTTTTTTGAAAAAACGTTTTTCTATCCCTAAACACATTGTGGATCAATAATTGTAAAAAATAATCAATTTTTTGGAATTATTTTAACAAAATTTATATATATTATATATTAAAATTTTTTATCATTCATATTATTTTTTTCTAAACATGAGATATAAATTGATCCAGTTTTATGCTTAAAACAATATTTTTCTAAAATTTAGTTTTATTGAAAATTTCCCAATTTTTTTGAAATTTATTTTTATCAGTTTTGTAAAAAAATGGAAAAATTTAATTCAATTTTTAAATCAACATGTCAAAATAATCTCTGGTTTAGTTTTTGATAATTTTATGAGAGGATAAATATTTCTATAAATAGTGTAAAATACTGCTTTTTATTGAGAATTTCATTTAAATTAAAAAATTTAAAACTGTAAAAAACAGAAATGGGTTTTATAAATAAAATTATTTCAATTATATATTTGTTAATCCAATTTATTATATTTTATTGCATTTCATATTTTATTTTGACATAAAAACTTTTAAACTTTTAAACATTTTCTCTTTGAAAAACCTCTCTCTTGTCACGTCTATGGGTTTAATTTTAAGTTATATACTTTCACTTCTATGAATGTAATTTGGAAAGAATATATTCTATAATTTTAATCTAATTAATTTATATTATACAATGGGGTCAAATTAATTTTTTTGTTAAATTAATATTATAAATAGTAAAAATCAATTATCATGACTAATGTTAAAACAAGTTTACTACGGGTTAAACTAAAAATATAAGTGGTAAAATATCCTCTAAAAATTTCAAGAACCCATTTTATGGAAATATTTTGAAATTATCAGATCTAATTTTATTTAATATCCTATTTTGTATCTTTGCATCATGTGAAAATTGTTGGTACCCAACATTCTATTCAACAATTTCATCTGTGTCCTCCCCCCACTTAAAAAAGGTTTCCCCCTATCCTCTCCTATTCACATTTGAAAAATAATTTAATTCTTACAATACCAACATAATTATCTTCATTAATTCACTAACAACATCTAATAGTCAATTTTGGATCTAAAATTCAATCTAGGAAGGCTTTATGGTAAACCTAAAATGGTTGTTTAAAGAATAGGTGATGTTTTAAACAATACATTTTTTCATCTTCTTCTAGCTCCATAAAATATTATTCAATCATGTTGATACAACTAAAAAATAATATAACATATATATGATTTTATTATTTTAATTTCAATTCTTTTATTTGTCTCCTATTTCATCAAATATGAAACAAAACAACCGATCATGTGTACGGTGGACCACCGCCTCAGGACCGACATTATCTATTATCCATACCCAACTATCATGACTGGATATAATTATGTATTTAATAATTATATATGATGTTTTGGATATTATTATACCACTATAATTATAATACCACAAATACCTTATTACCTATGAATCCATTATAAAACAATAATGTTGCTCCAGTGTACGGTGGACTACCGCCTCACAAACTGAAGTGATGGGTTTTTCATTTCTATTTTACTTGGATGGTAATATGGATATATTAAATGAATATATATAATATTTTTAACACATATATACTTATTGAATTATGATATGAAAAATACCTTATAACATTACATTTGGAGGAGTTTACGATAACATAGTTCATGTGTACGGTGGATTATTGCCTCACGAGACGTTGTGATTCATCTTTCTCTAATGCTTTGAAAGGAAAGATGTAATGGTAATTTTAAATAATATATGTCATAGATATGACATATAATTATTCTGAAATGGTAATCAATTTGTTTCCTATCTTAAATTTAATTCTTCTAGAAAATGGAAACAATGTTCATGTGTACGAACAACCCACTATCCCCATGAATAGTGTATTTCATTTTCTATCTCTATATAATATAGATCAATATAAATAATATATACATACTATCTATAATATTTATATCCTGGTTATAATTTTAGAGATTATGTAACCATGATAAATTTAATAATAGAAAAAATCCAAAATCAAAATAGACCTGAAAAACAAAGTGGTTATTAAACGGAATATGAATTTTACAAGGAATTGTAACAAAATAATAATAGAAAGTAATAAATTAATAATATATGATCATATATATAATTATTTTTATTTAATATAATTTAAATAAATCTATATTTATTATATAGGTGGTAAAAACATGTATTAAGGATGTCATGACTTAAGTTAAAGGATTTCCATCTCACTTTTATTTGATATAAGGCCTTCCATATTTTTCATGTGTTTCATTTATGTCGTTTATATATTTCTTATGAATGTTTATTTATTTTTATCCTTAATATTAATGTTATTTAAATATAAATTTTAGGATCTCTATTTTATGTGGTTTATGGTAAAAAAGTTACCAAATATGAAATAGATATTTTTCACCATTTTTCAACTTTGGGACATTTGTAATGTTATGCATCGATATTATTTTAAGAGGTGTATATAATTCTTAATTACAATGAAATATCAATACTTTCTACATTATAATGATATATTATTATTCATTTAATTTTATTCTTTCATTGAGCTTACATTTAAAAGTTTCCAAAGTGGTAATGGTTTTATGATACAATATCATATTTTATCGGGATTCATTATGTTTATGATTCCAATTATGAAAGTATTATGAAATATATCTGAAGATACTGATTAATTTTATTATAATATCATTATTTCTTTTTAATAAGTGTTTTTCTTCATTCCCCTCTCTTTATGTAATCATTATTATGATAGAATATTTCTAATAAAAACTGAAAATATTTCTCTCTTTAATCGAAAACCCTTTTCTCATTCATATCCATCTATCCTAGAAATGTTTTATATTTGTTATCATTCCCCTATGATTATTTAAATTCATTCTCACCCTCATTTTTTTTATAAAAATTAAAAGGGATCTTCAATTTTTTCAAAACACACATCTTGATTTTACTATAAATGTAGTGGAATATTTATCTTAATGTGTATTTCAAATCATTATGACTAGTTAATGTTTTGAAGATAACTTTATATTTTTAAAAGATTATTTTTAAAGTAAATGATTTCCAAATTTTTATGAATTTTTAGTTTTAAAAAGATATTTTAAAATAATGGTTAGTTTCCTTAATAAATCATTCTATTTTCTTTTCAAAATCATTCTCCACCCAATATGTCATATTATTTATGATAATTAGTATTTTCTAGAGATATTATCCAATGATAAAAATCAATGTCATTCTCTACATGGATTTTTTTACGATGAAAAAGTCTATATGAAACCTATTTATTTACCATGATTTATGATATTATGAAATGTGTATGAAACATAATTTTTTTGGGTGATTATATAATTGAGGCTTTAGGATCTTGGAGCACAAAAATATATAGATTGTGTAATTGGTGGGACTTAAATATCCTTCTAATGAAAGGGGTAATTATTAATAGTATATAAGGTCAATGGTTACATGGAAGCTTATCCCATGCTTGAAATAGGGTATATGGGGGGTTATCCCATTCCCAAAGGAGGGTACATGTGTGGTTATCGTAGACACGAAGTTGGTACATTGGTGGTTATCCCATGCCGAGAATGTCATGAATGTCTTTGTTGATATCCTTGACATGAGATTTTGTATGCTTATGGGTGTTCCAAAAAACTATGTCTTATTCCAATGTTATTCTCTCATTAATCATGTTCTTTGATTCCATTATAATCCATGTCTCATGAACTACCAAGATTTATTCCATAACTCCAATTTATGATCTATGATATGAGAAGTATGTTTTTTAAATTTTATTATGTTATTATTATATACATATGATCATGTTATATTAATAACTCACTTTTTTACCCTTATAGAGTTTTCTAGATCACATTTCATCTATTTATTTTCCCTAGTTTATGATGGTATGAATTGTATTTGATATGTCTAAGAAGTGTGCTAGTTTTTAAGATCTAACTAGGAGATTATGTAGAAATATTATTAAAATATTATTTTTGTTTCCAAGTCTGCAAAGGGAATATATCCTTAAATTCATTGGAATGTGTTTTTTGAATGTAATTAATCTTCATCTAAAAAAATGTAATATCATTGTAAGATATTTCTGGGTCATCGTATTTGGTATCAAATGATGTTTTCAGTTGAACTTTTGAATGTATGATGAGAAAACTCTAGTTAGATCCCTATGATACATATAAGGATATTTATAAGGAAAATTTTAATTACAAGATTATATCCTAGATTATTTTTGAAGGATAGAGAGGGTGGTTTCCTAGAAAATTACATATCTATCTGTATAATACAAGAATATGTGGTTTGGGCCTAGATGTACCTAGGGGTAACATCTCTAAAACATTAACATCATTCTTGACTCAAACATAAACCGTTGCTATTAAAAAACCCTTAATATGAAACTAGTTTGACACACCAAGTGGATTTGATTTGGAAATTTAAAAACACTTTACATTCCATCATTAAGGATTTGAATAATGACTGTTAATGACCTAGGTTGAGCCTAATGTGCCATTTTTTTTAAAATAAGTGTTCATGATTTTGACATATTATTGGAGATTTTTAATTATTATGTGTTTAACCACTATGATTTTTCTTCCTACACTATGTTTTTTGGTTTTAGTTAATTGATAGAACCCTAAGGAACATTATCAATGATAAGTGTAATAGGAAATCTAATTATTGTTCTCTTGAGAAACAAAATATTATGGGTTATGGAATAAAAAATCTATTTTCTACGATCAAACAACTTTCACAATATATGAATAATTTAGAAAAAAAATGATCAAGGGAGGGAATAACATTTTTTATTCCTCCATGTGGCAACATCCACCTTTTTTGTGGTTCAGTTGATCCAATAGTTTTTGATCAATTTATTAATACCACTGAATCAAATATTTTCTGTTCTATAGTGTTTAGAACATGAAAAAATCATTGTAGAGTTCTATAGTTTGGAAGAATTAGTGAATCAAGGGTGGTCCCTCATCAATAATTAGAGACAACAAGATTAAATTAACTCCAAGGAGTGGGATGAGTTTAACAAATTGTTTGTTAATTAGCACCTCCCTCATATTCTTCATTCAAAAAATGAGAAAAAATTCTTTCATATAATGTAGAATGATGATGAATCTATTGGTAACTATAAGGAAAATTTTACATGATTTCAAGATATTATTTTGGTATTATTATACAACTTAGATATAAGGTTTATCGATCCATCAGGGGTTTAAAAGAAAGTCTCCTAAGGGAGTTATCCATACGATACATCAGTAGCTATGAATAAGTAATTTTTTATGCTATCAAGAAGGATATTGTTATTTTAGTGACCCATAAATTTTATGGTATTGATAATAAATGAATTATGGAATTAAATGGAAACTTCATAAATCAAGGAGAAAGAAGAATACCATTCCTCAATTCTCCATGTATGGAATGAAACAAAGATGAAATTTTATTAAGGGTTCTACTAAATGTTTTTTATGTGGAAAGAAATATCATCAAGTTGTTGAATTTCAATGAGGTGGGAATAAGTTAAATGATTGTTCAATTAAAGATAAATATATATAGAATGTTCCACCTACCCTCCAATGATTAAAGTGTAAGGTATTTGGGAATTATGAAAATCAATGCCCCGATCCAAGGTCTAATGAGAATTAAAAGACCCAAAAACCTCTAAAGACAATGGGGAAAGGGAAATATTATGAAATCAAAATGGATGAAGTGAATCATGATAATTAGTTTATGCTTATCCTCATCTCCTTTGTTGAGAATTTCATGTTTTATTTTGTATGGATAATGCATATGAAAATGGTATTTTTAAAACCTTAGTGAAACATTATGTTATCCTAAGCATTAATTATATTCATCAATATGGATTCAGGAATAATTAAATCACATTTAATATTCTATCAGTTCATGTATGAATAGAATCATCCAATTGGAATGTTTTTATATAAGATAAGAACTTATTTATGTTATAAAGGGTTAATTATATCTTTAAAGCCTATATGTCTCTAGGTAAGATTAACTTAATATTCATGGACACCATCATGGGATTATTAGTTTAAGTTTTATCACAAGTTTAAATTCATAGAAACCCATTTTGAGGGTTTATTTCATGGGTTCATATCATGATTACGAATGTTTTGGGATATATTTATGGCAATGCAACCCTACGGTTTTGTTTATGTTTTTGTGAAAAGTTATTTTAGGATGAATGCCTTTATATTTTTAGGACATAATATTAAAGGTATTGATAAAATTTGGGGTTTATCTTATCATTAAAGTAAAGGTTAATATGGATTACTCCAATTTTGTAATTATAATAATACTTGTTTGTAAAAATTATGACCCAGATGCTGGGAGACAACCTGTCACATATGGCAAGGTCGTGGGGCATGAACCCAAAACTGAAGGATAATAAGGGTAAATTGCCTACCCGTATCCTACATGGAAGAGCAATTCTATTTGGAAAACCAGACGAGAGTTATTGCTAAGTATGTATCTTAGAACATGGAATGTCATCATATTAAAAATATGTTATGAATGTTTAATAGGATTCAACAACCATTATCCAAATAATAATAGAAATGGGAAAAACATCACCATTGATTTTTCTATTGGACTCACCAAAACAAATAAATGGTATAATGTTTTATGGCTAATAGTCGATCACCATAAAAATTAAGCACACTTCATCATAATCATTTAAGTCTTCTATATTGATAATTTTTTAGAGTTAATATTAAGGATGTTTTATGGTTTCATGGTGTACCACACTCCATTTTATCTAATAGGGATTCTAGGTTTTCTTCAAGGTTCTAGTGAGAAGTCTTAATAAAGCATTTGAGGATGAGTTGAGTTTTAGAATAGTGTATCATCCTCGGATGATTGTTTATTCTATGATAAAAATTCAAAACCTTGACGATATTATATCATATTATTCTATGAATTTCAATGGTCGTTGGGATCTTAGATTACCCACCCAAGATTTAATTATCAGTGAGAGAAGCAAGGACTAATCTGGGAAATATTATTCTTTTATGTTTATGTTGTTATGAAAAAATCATTTCCTCCTATTAAATTTTTATTTCTATGCTGAAAATAAATAATAACATATCCATAAGAAAAAATAATTTACAAGGATCACTACACCACAATAGTAGTTGGTCCTTGGTATGATTCCGAAATAATCTTGTACCACACAATCTACTAGAAAACAACTCCTTTTGGTGGAATACATTGATTAAGATATGACCTTACACTCATGTAGAAATATGTAAAATACCCAAATTCATGTTATATATGTAGAGAGAAATAATGTAATAAAATTTACATAATAACCATGTTATGGTGGTTCTTGATCAACATTCAGAAATGTGATCTTTCAAAACAATTCTTCCCTTTCCTACCCAACTACTGGTAAGAACATCTTGAACATTGTGATCCCAGTCATCATATTTTCCTATTTCGATTCCCTAGTGTAATTTTTCAAAACGAAAAATGTATCTTTGATAGAATACAAATTTAAAAAATCTAAAGTTACTTCTTCTTTAGTCTAGAAATACCAATTCAGTTTCTTAATATGGAAACTCTGATTACTATCCACTCTCTTCTATTTTACTTCTGCTTTATAGAAAACAACTTTATGAAAACAAAAACTGAAAACATATTCTTGATGAAATTACATAAACCCTCTCACCACTTTCACATATTATGAAAATCGTAGAATAAAAAAAGTATTCTCCTCCTTTTATAGAAATTATGGAATTGATAAAATTGTATTCTAAAAAGGTTTACCCTCTTCACCAAATTTCAAATGCATTTAAACTTCATCAAATATCAGATAAAAATTTAACATCCTCGAAAACTTTTTGAATCATCAAATCACCTTCATATTGTGATCTCTCTTTGAATTTATAAATGGTTAATACTTTCTTAAAATTATTCAGTCTGATTTAGATTCTGATTCCGATTATTGAATTAGATTTTTTTCATTATGATAAACGTATTTGGTTACTCTGGTTTTCATGACCCACTTACAAAAAAATAAGAATGGAAGATATTTCATTAAATATATCTACAACACATGAAATAATATCTACCCAATATGATTTTCTCATTAAGATGTAAGAATATGTTCAATAATAAATTCATTAATATGATTCTCTGAAGAAAATATAAAAAATAAAACATATGTCCTATCATTATGATTCATAGAAAAACTCCCATTCTGATTTATCCATTATTATATATACAATAGATTCTATCAAAAATCTTCAACCACTTATAAAACATATTTTATAAACAAGATATCAAATATATTTTAGCAGTCTACATCTTTCTATTTTATGACTACGATACTTATCAACTTCATTCTCCAACATCTTAATTATTTTTGCTTTTGGCCTGACAAAAAATGGGCACTTTTTGTTTCTCTCATTACGATCAAGAAAACTTTACCAACCATTAAAAAAATATGAATATGATGATCTGAAACTAGAAATATTTTACTTCAACAACTTCCTTTTTACAAAAACAATTCTTATTAGAATGAATTCCTTCGTGACATTGATTACATTGAAGATCATATTTAGCATAGTCTTACTTACTAATGAAATTACTATAAAATAATAGTCTTATAGGTATACCATTCCTTCAAATAAAACCTGAATATGATTATCATGAATAATATTGTCCTAAATAGTATTTGCATCACCTTTTCTCCCCCCTTACATTCATAATTATTGCATCACCAATTATCAATGGAACATATTATATTTGTAAAATAAAAAAAATAAAAACGTCATCAAATTAATTTTAGATCAAGGTATTCACTAGAGTGGCACATCATTATGAGATTCCATTCACTCTGAACATAAGGTAATTATGATGACCATTTTCGTATAAAAACCATTTTTTCAATAACATGTATTTTTTCTGAATAGTGAGTGTGATTTCCAAAATATGATTTTTGAGTATGATCACGAGTTTTAAAAAGTGAGGTGATTTTTTCTTTCTTGGTTCATACCCTAACAAAAAAAATAAATGCAAGGATATGATAATTTTTTTATCAATGTCGTCCTAAAAATTATCAGTCTTTGGATTTTGTTGTCATCCAATATTCATAAATCACTATACTTTGAAACCATAAGATTTGAATTAATTATCAAAAATTCTAAGCCTATGTGAGATAAATCATTTTAAGAATCATGAATTTTTTACACAAAAACCACGTTATCCAAATGTATTGACTATGAAAAACTTCATCATCTCTATTACTCAGATTTCATCCTTATCATTCTGCCACATCTTTGTTCCTTATATTTATTGATTATTTTTTATGCTCATCCATCTTCCTTATCATGTATCTACTTATTCATCTTCTATATAATAATAATATATTTTTTCCTATAACCACTAAAATAAAAACATTGAAACGTTCACACACATAGATGTTGAAATCACACCTTTCCCAAAACTCCCCCTTTATGCATGCTTCCATAAAGATGTTTTTATAAAATAATTTTTCCCCTAAAAACACTATCCAAATGACTGATGAGAGAGGGGATAGAAAAAAATACCGCATAATTGATGAGAAATAGGACATATTACCATGTCCAACGTCAATTTATAAAATGGTTCCTTTGGTAAAGGTTTTGTGATTATGTCAGCAAATATTTCAGATATTGAACCATACTTGAACATCAATCAATTCTTCTCCACATTCCCTTTGTATAAGTGATACTTTATATCAATATGTTTTGAAAGATAATTTTGTTCCAGGTTCATTATAAGGTTGATTTCATTTTGATTATCACATCCAAATAGCAAGGGTAACATTACTTCAACAACTAAGACATTCAATTGAGTTTTCATCCACATAAATTGGGTCAAAGATTGAGCGGTAGAAACATACTTTGTTTAAAACATTCTAATAGTTACTGAATTTTGTTTGTTTTATGCCAACTAACACAACTTTTCCCAAGAATGAAAACTCAACCATATGTGAATCTTCTATCATCAACGTTTCCTACCCAATTAGTTTCTAAATACTAAAACAAGTCAATACTTTTTGATCCATCAAAGATGATTTCTAAATTTGTTGTTCCTTTGAGTTATCTATGAATTGTTTTTCCAGTAATTCATTTTGATTTGTTATGGTCACTCTTAAATCATTCACACAATGTAACAACATAAACAATGTCGATCCATGGTGTATAAAAACATAACAAACACCCAATTAGCTTCCATAACACATTATTATCAACTTATTATCCTTATCAATATTTATAGAACTTGGTTCCTACTAAAATAGGTGTGCAAACTAGTTTTTAATTTTCCATGTCAAAAATTATAATAATTTCTTTAGAAAACATTTATTGGAATAGAAAAATGTGTTTCTTACTTTTTACGATTTACAACAGAAGTAATTATTTCATTTCTCTAATATGGACATCTCAAAAAAAATCATCTCTTCATCCAATATTTCACATGTTCTTTCAGAATTCCCAAAAAATATAATATTATCAACATAGAAAATTACGATAAGGTAAAATTCTTGACTCTCATTAATGTAAATATTTTTATCAACTCTTCCTTTCATTAAACTCATCTTCCATAAGAATGTATCCTATTTGGAATACCATTCTCCCATATCATGTTTTATCATGTACAATGATTTATTTATTTTACATTCATAACTTTCATCATTCCAAATAAAAAATTCCTCATGTTTTGTCAAAATAAACATCCTCATCAAGATCCCCATTAAAAATGGGGACTTCACATCTATTTAAAAAAAAATTAAATCCATTGTCCAGCAATGTAAAAAATAATTTAGATTGTTTCAAGCCTTTCCACAAGAGAAAAATTAATATAAAAATCAACATACTCTATTTGTGAGTAACCTTTGAATACTTTTCTAGATTTGTTCTTTATCACTTTGCCTTCTTCATTCTGTTTGTTTTGAAAAAACCACTTTGTACCAATAATATTTTTGTTATATGGATTGTGTATGAGTTCTCAGGTATCATTCTTTACCAACTAATGATGTTATTAATTCATATTCAAAACCCATTACAAATGGTAAAAATATTCCATCACATATTTCAGCTTAACTTTTGAATTTTGATGTGTATGTTTAATAATTTTAGAAGTTCTTATTCTTTTTAACTTCTGATGTGGATCACCCATAATTTTTTGAGCCTCCACTTGTGTCATTACCCTAGGATGAGTTATTTGAGTATCATACTCATCAAATGAATTAGATTATTCAGATTCTTCTTCATTAGTGAGATTACCAAAGTCAAAATCCTTATCATAATTGTGGAAGAAGATTTCCTTATCCTGCTCAACGTTTTTATGAGCATAAGTCTGTTTATCTTCCTCAAAATTTTCAATAACTTTTACAAGAAAAAAATCAAATATTCTCCCTATTTCATTTTTTAAGAATTTATTTCCTCTTTCTTCTGGAGAATATACATGAAAAATTACAACTTTACTTCTCTACTCAATCATTCCAGGGTTTCCACCATTTTACTCTATAATTTAGGGACTCCCAAAAACTCTTACGTGTTTTAAACATGTAGTTTTTACATAAAAAATTTCACATGGGTTCATATCTAAACATGTCCTATCGAAACATTGTTTTTGAAAATACAAATAAATACTCATTGATTTCCTTAAAATGTAACCCCATTTTAGCAACCAAATTTTTGTTGAGGAGTTTAAAGTGAACTTAACTCAAATTAAATTCCATGATAGATGTGAAAAAATTGAAATTATTCATTTTTATACTCACCACCATTATCTATTCTCAACTTCTTCATTGAATACTCACATTCTTTTGGAGCTTTCCTCCTAAAACATTAAAACATTTTCAAAACATATGACTCATGTTTCATATATATAACATATATTATGTGAGTAAATTCAAATATAAAATTAATTAATTACATATATACATTGTTTTATTGTTTTATCAATGGCCCATAAATATCAGAATTCATATGTTCTATGGGTTTTTTGAAAAAATCTTAACATTCTTATGTACTTAGTTCATGATTTTTCCTTTCTGAAAAATACTGAAACACTAATATTATAAGGCCCTGACCTTAAACCATACTTAATATTGAATTAAATGAATAATTCAAATTTAGGATCTTTTCATGTTTAATGTTTTAGAGAATTAGGACATAACTATTACATCTCAAAAGATTACAAAGTAGACACTTCTACTAAGTTTCCATAAAAAATAAAAAAAACTCTTAAAAGAAACATGTATAGTTCAATGTTTTAGATAGCATGTCTTTCCTTGATACTATCCTTGACCCTATTAATCTTTAAGTCTTGTGTAAAAAATTTCAAAAAACATGGGATGAGCATAAAAAGATCAGTAAGGGATATAAAAATATGTAAAGGAAACATGGGTACATGTATACATAAGAATCAATGAAATCATACTTTACTCATAAAACATAAGCACTGTAACATACCTCATCAAATCATGAATAAAACATAGAAATCATAAGACATAAAGGTAACTTGAGGCATTCATAACATTCTTACGTAGGGAGTAACCGTCTTGGTTACGTTTGGAATACCCATCACAGTATATCCCCTAAATCTCTTCGGAGAAACCTTAACGTTTAACTCCTTCGCGTTACCCAATGCATTGGAGAGCTATATCGGGATCAGCCTCCCTTAGTTTATAATGGAGCCACCCGTCTTCATAATGATTCCAAAGAACCATAACATAATCGTATCACATAAAACATGCATAAAGGAAACATAACATTTCCACTTTTTAATCGAAAGATATAGATACAACACATTGATATTAAAACATTATGAAAACCATTTTCAATACCAAAATAAAATAAAAGTAAAACATGGTATTTATTTTTCATTAAAAAAAGGTATGGCTTGTAGAGGAATCCGGAACTCAAATAATGGTCACGACGGTGGAGAAGTCGTTGTCGCCGGATACGTATGACAAAAACATTCCCTTTTGTCGTTTAGAAAAACTCTTCGTATAAAAATATTCCTTTTCGATAAATGTAAAATTCAAAGGGGTTTATACACCATATAAAAGTAGGTTGTGTATAAAACAAAATATGCCTCAATGAAAGGAGATTGAGATGAAGTCCCATACAAAGACGGTATCCTTGGATTAAGGATAAATCAATTACATAATTATGTGTGACAAACTAATACACCAAATATAAGTGGATATTAAGTGTAAAACAATCAGAGGTTATTCACACATATTCATAGAACGACATATTGAAGGAGTACAAGCTTATCCCAAAGAATCAAAATTGGGTTAAGAAGTTCCCTTGCAAAAATTCGATAGCCTAACGGCGTCACTTAAAAATTCAGAAAAAGAGTTGATGAGAGATAAAAGGGTATCTCATCAATTGTACATAAAATTTACATCAATAAGGATATAGAAGAACATATCCCAACATAATAGTATGTGAATTAAAAGACATAACAAAAGAAGTCTTTTAAAAGAGGAGAGTGAAAGGTTCCCTTACCGAGTTGGGTAACTTTCGAAACATACACCCCATTGAAGAAGGGGCATTCAATGAATATATAAATACCCATAAATGAAATTATATTACATAAAGAGTATAATAATGGGGATTACATACAACACTCAAATGAAATGGTGGAAAATGTAGAATAAATCTCACGGGACTAAAAGTGAGATGAAAAATCCCTTACGAAAACTCGACAGCCTAACGGCGCCACTTAAAACTTCCAAAAATGGATTGATGAGATCAAATAGGGTCTCTCATCATATTTCAATAAAAATTATAGAAATAGGAATATAAAAGAACATAACCCATCATAAAAAATAGGAGCTTAACAGAAGTGACATAAAGGAGAGTACTTAAAAACAAAGAGAGAGGTTGGATCTCTTACAAAAATTCGGCAGCCTAACGACACCACTCAAAACTTCTAAAATGGATTGATGAAAGAAAATAGGGTCTCTCATCATATGAACATAAAAATTACAGTAGTATTAATATAAAATAACATCCCAATCATAATAAAGATGATCTTAAAAGGAATTACATAAAAGAGTGTACTTAAAAAAAATTGAGGGGTAGGATCCCTTACCTTGGGTCTGACTTGACTCAATCGTTATTTAACATCCTGAATAATAAACTTGAGTTAATTTATACTTGCTTAAGAACCTTTTTCAAGTTAATTATTCCTTTTATATCACATATTTCCATGTTATAAACATTATGTAATCATTTAAGTTAATAATGCTTATTTTTTCGATATTTGGTTCTTAAGTCGAAAGTGGACTTCTTACAATTACATGTTGTTCGTGTGGTCAAAGGTTCATTATATACAGAATGATATTCATGATTTGGATATCATATATATAATATATATCCATAATATACATGTATTTATAATATTACATAATCTTTTAGAGGTATGAAATGAAACGCACCGTTCATGGAGACGGTAAGCCGTACGTACGCATGAACGCTACTTTCATTTCTATGTCATATTAATGGAATTAAAACTAAATGAGAGGTATGTATATTTTAATTCCATAATTATATTCATCATTTATATGTAACATACATCATATATAATAACTTTAAATCCATCCTTTATACATATCACATATGGCATTAACGAATCAAATCACTTTGAGGGGGCGGTAGTCCGCAGTCCTAAAATGAAATTATCATGTTTACCCACAATGGAAACCATAAAGGTATGCCACAAAAGAAAAATACATAAGCTTATGTAAAACATAAACATATTATATATCATATATAAATATAGTGACATCTTAATGGCCACCTTTGAAGGTGTTATATGAGTGTTGAACAGTCATCGTTTCGTGAGGCAGAAATTCGCCATCCACAAAAACAGTATGTTCTTTAACCATTAGATGTAGGTGTGTGTAGGTGTAGCTCGAAAGCTTATTATAACAACATACTAGTATATTGAAGATACTGTAGTTGTTACAAAAGAAATGAATAAAAAGAGTTTAGGGGTTTGGAGATGAAAAATAAAACAAAATAACACAAGTGAAGACATTACCTTAAAATCGGGTAACTCTCTTTGATTTGAGCTCAAATGCTTCCTTGGGAAGACTTCTGCCCAAAGTTAGGCCTCTAGGAGTAAGATAGGTATGTGGAGAGGCCAAATGAGTAGGGTTTGGCCGAGACAAAGGCTTGTGAGGTGTGGGTAAAGTGGTAGAGGTGGGGGCCTTTTATAAGAGGAGAGGAGGGGAACTCTTGGAAAGTTACGAAATGTTACTATATTTTCAAATGATTTTCGGATTTTGAAGGTCCCAAATTAATGTACATCGAGAATAAGGTGGTAGGGGTTCTAAATATACTCATTCAATAGGTTTTTTACATGTGTAAGTTATAGTTTTAACATTATCTTTTCATTTTATTTAATTCCTTTATTAATGAGGTAATCGCTGCATCATCATGATGTCATAAATAATTTAATTTATTTAATGTCTAAAAATTATAAAACAAATATCATGATGTAGGAAATCGTTTGAGATTTATAATGAATATTTATAGTATGAATGATTTCTTGTATAACCCCATTTAGAAATTGTTTTAGTGAAACATCTCATGCTTGTGACGTTTTTATTTTAACTTTAAATAAAAAGTTATTTATGTCATTTTCCAACCAAAGTGGCTCCATGGGGTCCCAAAGTTGACCCATGTATTTTCTTGGTCATCCATGACACATCCAATGAGGGTAGGACGTGTTTCTAGGTCATTTCACATTATTAAAACATTAATTTTACCTTAAATTACACTAATTACCTCTAATCGCGATTAAGAAGATAAAAGTTACTATTCACAAAAATATTATTTTAATCCCATTGAACCACATTTTACTTCCTAATGACAACAATGTATGTTGGATTTTTGAAATTCAAAACACAGAGGTGGAAAAGTTTCATTTAAACGAAAAATCAGTTTCTTTAACTACCACTTAGTGGTTTCACTATTCATCAAAAATTGAAGTTTTTCAGAAAAATACCAAAAATTCACACTAAGATATATTTGATATTACAAACTCAAAAATGATGTCTATTTTACAAAATTAAAAACATATAAGTTTCATTAATTAATTTAATAATTAATTCCCGCTGTCAGAACAAATAGAGTATTTTTAAAAAACAATATCTATTAAAATATTGACACTAGTTTAAGTCCAATTTCAAAGTGAAATTAATTTAAATGACCACTATTGGATTAAATGGTAAAAATATATTCTAATTTTAATTTAAAAACAATTCAAAAGATAATCTAATCATATAAATAAATTAGACTAAAAAGTGGTTTTGAATTAAAATACAACATTTTTCACTATTCATTAAAAAATGAACTTTATCGGAAAGATACCAAAAATTTACACAAAGTAAATTTTGATGTCTCGATTCTAAAAAAAAAATTTATTTTTTCAAATATAACTCATAAAATTTTAAAAAATTGGATTTAAAATACGTTCACCATCAAAAGGCGGTTAATCGACCGTCTAAAGAATAATAGAATATTTACGCTTAAAATTGAATTCATTCACATTTTTAATCCTCTAAAATTTATTGTAAAAAGTAAAAATATTTGAAAAACATATATAATTATTTTTTAGTTAGTTCTGTTCATTCCCTCCATTACAACGGCTAGGCGTTAACTACCATTTAAAATAATATTATTCTATTATTATAGTGCAACGTAAGATTCCCAAGAAACTCATTGTTGCGTATTGGGTACGCCATTGAGCACAGCGTCCCCTTTAACGTAATATTAATATTTTATTCTCAAATATTGATAAATATGAAAATGTCATATTCTTTATTTACCTGGGGTGTTACATCCTTCCCCCCTTTTGGGAATTGCGTCCTCGTAATTTTTAAAATTGGGCTTGGAAACTTCATTGAAAATCCCACATCGGAAACAGAGTCAGTAAAACTATCACTTTAAAATAAAGAAAGAGAATTACAATGGTCACCAGAGTTAATCCATACTAGGATTCCATATAGGAAAACATGGACATGGAAGAAAAAACAAAGGGTCATGTTCTGAGGGAGAGTGACAGTAAACATGTCTAGGAGAAAGTTAACCATAAGAAAATCACAAACTTGTGGTGGGTTAAACGGTATTCGATTCCCCAGTAGGAAAAGTTAATAGGCAAAATTTTTGTTTTAAGTTACTTTTAATTGAGGAATTCATTTTTGATCTTAAGGAAACATACTTACTTGTCGTGTAGACTCTCATCTCCTATTAGATTTCTTACACAAACTCATATTTTCTCCAGAAGACGAGTATTTAGGATGACTTGCTAATATTAAGAGAGCTATAATCAACTTCTATAGAATCACCTAAACCACACAAGAGAACTATATACTTCCTATGTCTTTAGACTTTAACCAAAACCAAAACCAAAAAGGTTAGTACAAGATCAGATAATCCAGAAAAGGATAACCCTTTATAAAAAGAAAATCTATTCTTAATCTCCAAAATTTGTCCAACAAAACCCAAAGTTCAACGAAGACCATTCGATAAACAATTGTCCATAAAATTATTCAATGTAAACCAAACTAAGATTGAAACCCAAATATTTGAAGGATTTAATCACATAGTCTTCCAAGGTACAAATTAACTTTTATCTCCAAATAACATTAGATGCTCTTAAATTCTCACATTGAAAAGTAATTAACCTAATCACATATCCTCCATGATAGGCTAATAATTTCCATAGATAACCCAAAATAAACATACTCTTGATTCCTAAAATCATATAACTAGAAAGAATTAGTCAAAATAACCAGGGACTTCACGTAGTCCAGTGGTAGGCGATAAATATCAGTCGCACTTTGGTTGTGGGTTTGATTCCGGCAGCTTTGTGCGATGAGACGGGTTGTCACACGGTCTGCGTGTTGTCCTTTTTACAAAACCATATAATTCTTAAAACATTCCCCAAAACGAGATAAAATCTTCAAAAAGAATCATAACATATTTTAACATCAATTTTATCTCAAGTCATTCATATTCCATCATAACATATAGTATCCCATAATTACTTTAAAAGTAAGGATCATATAAAACCTAATGGTTAACTTTTTAATTATTACATGAACTTCCACATTGATTGGTCATCTTGTACATGATGTGTTACAGAACATACCAAGGTCCAAGTGGTTGATCATGACTCCTTGATAGTTGGTTTAGAACAACCACGAGTTTCCTCATTGAATCCCCCATTTCATCCAGTCTCTTAATCAGAGAACCACCACAGTTTCCTTCAAACCTATTGACACTTTGGTGCCTGCTAGATCCATCCATTCACTAAAAATAGAAATATCAGTGTGAGTATATCAACAAAACCATGATGTACTAATGAGGAAGGTAAACACTAATATATACTTACTCATTCACTTTATCTAAAACTAGGACTCTTTCAGAAATCCTAACCATTATGGTTAAGTCACTTATGCTTAGAGAATACCCTAACCTCTAAAGTTATCTAAACTGACCTCTCATACCAACTATAGGGCCCCATCCTTAAAACTTACTTAATATTGAATTAAATGAATAATTCAAATTGAGGATCTTTTCAGGTTTAGAGTTTTAGAGAATTAGGACATAACTATTACATCTCAAAAGATTACAAAGTAGAAACTTCTACTAAGTTTCCATAAATAATAAAAAAACTCTTAAAAGAAACATTTCTAGTTCCATGATTTAGATAACATGTCTTTCCTTGATCCCATTCCTGACCCTATTCATCTTTAAGTACTATGTAAAGCATTTCAAAAACTTGGGATGAGCATAAAAAGCTCAGTAAGGGATATAGAAATATGGAATGAAAACATGAGTACATGTATACATAAGAATCAATGAAATAATACTTTACTCATAAAACAAAATAACATTAACATACCTCACCAAATCATGAATAAAACATAGAAATCATAATACATAAAGGTAACCTGATGCATTCCTAACATTCTTACGTATGGAGTAACCCTCTTGGTTACGTTTGGAATACCCATCATAGTATATCCCCTAAATCTCTTCGGAGAAACCTTAACATTTAACTCCATCACATTACCCAATGAATTGGAGAGCTAAATCGGGCTCAACTGCCCTTAATTTATCACAGAACCACCCGTCTTCATAATAATTCCCAAGAACCATAACATAATCGTATCACATAAAACATGCATAAAGGAAACATAACATTTCCAATTTTCAATCACAAGATATCAATACAACACATTGATATAAAAAAATTATGAAAACCATTTTCAATACCAAAATAAAATAAAAGTAAAACATGGTATTTATTTTTCATTAAAAAATGGTATGGCTTGTAGAGGAAGTTGAAACTCAAATAATGGTCACGGCAGCGGAGAAGTCGTTGTCGTCGCATACGTACGAAAAAAACATTCCCTTTTGTCGTTAGTAAAACTCTTCATATAAAAAGATTACTTTTAGATAAACGTAAAAGTAAAAGGGGTTTATAAACTGTATAAAAGTAGTTTGTTTATAAAACAAAATATTCCCCAAAGAAAGGAGATTGAGACGAAGTCCCATACAAAGACGGTATCCTTAGATTAAGGATAAATCAATTACATAATTATGTGTGAAAAACCAGTACAGAAAATATAAGTGGATATTTATTGTAAAACAATCAGAGGTTATTCAAACATATTCATAGAACTACATATTCAAGGAGTACAAGCTTATCCCAAAGAATCAAAATTGGGTTAAGAAGTTCCCTTGCAAAAATTCGACTGCCTAACGGCATCACTTAAAAATTCAGAAAAAGAGTTGATGAGAGATAAAAAGGGTATCTCACCACTTGGAAATAAACTTTACATAAATAAGGATATAGAAGAACATATACCAACATAATAGTATGTGAATTACAAGACATACCAAAATAAGTCTTAAAAGAGGAGAGTGAAAGGTTCCCTTACCGATTTGGGTAACTTTCGAAACATACACCCCATTGAAGAAGGGGCATACAAGGAATATGTAAATACCCATAAATGAAATTATATTACAAAAAGAGTATAATAATGGGGATTACATACACCACTCAAAGGAAATGGTGGCAAATGTAGCATAAATCTCACGGGACTAAAAGTGAGATGAAAAACCCCTTACGAAAACTCGGCAGCATAGCGGCGCCACTTAAAACTTCCAAAAATGGATTGATGAGATCAAATAGGGTCACTCATCATATTAAAATAAAATGTACTGAAAGAGGAATATAAAATAACATACCCCATCATAAAAAAGAGGATCTTAAAAGAAGTGACATAAATGAGATTACTTAAAAAGAAAGAGAGAGGTTAGATCTCTTACGAAAATTCGCCAGCCTAACGACACCACTCAAAACATACAAAATGGATTGATGAGAGAAAATAGGGTCTCTAATCATATGAAAATAAAAATTACAGTAGGGGTAATATAAAATAACATCCCAATCATAAGAAATATCATCTTAAAAGGAATGACATAAATGAGTGTACTTAAAAAGAAAGAGAGGGGTAGGATCCCTTACGTCGGGTCCGACTTGACTCGATCGTTCTTTAAAGTCCTGAATAATAAACTTGAGTTAATTTCTACTTGATTAAGAAACTTTTTCAAGTTCATTATTCCTTTTATATCACATATTTCCATTTTATAAACATTATGTAATCATTTAAGTTAATAATGTTTGTTTTGTTGATATTTGGTTCTTAAGTCGAAAGTGGACTTCTTACAATTACATGTTGTTCGTGTGGTCAAAGGTTCATTATATCCAGAATGATATTAATGATTTAGATATCATATATATAATATATATCCATAATATACATGTATTTATAATATTACATAATCGTTTAGAGGTAAGAAATGAAATGCACCGTTCATGGAGACGGTAAGTCGTACGTACGCATGAACACTACTTTCATTTCTATGTCATATTAATGGAATTAAAACTAAATGAGAGGTATGTATATTTTAATTCTAGAATTATATTCATCATTTATATGTAACATACATCATATATAATAACTTTAAATCCATCCTTTATATATCCCACATATGGCATTAACGAATCAAGTCACTTTAAGGGGGCGGTAGTCCGCACTTCCTAAAATGAAATTATCGTGTTTACCCACAATGGAAACCATAAAGGTATGACACAAAAGAAAAATACATAAGGTTAAGTAAAACATATACATATTATATATCATATATAAATATAGTGGCATTTTAATGGCCACCTTTGAAGGTGTTATATGAGTGTTCAACAATCATTGTTTCGTGAGGAAGAAATTTGCGATCCACAGAATCAGTATGTTCTTTAACCATTAGAAGTAGGTGTGTGTAGGTGTAGCTCGAAAGATCCTTATAACAACATCTTAGTATATTGAAGATACTGGATTTGTTACAAAATATATTAATAAAAAGAGTTTAGGGGGTTGGAGAAGCAAAATAATACAAAAGAACACAAGTGAGGACATTGCCTTAAAATCGGGTAACTCTCTTTTATTTGAGCTCAAAGGCTTCCTTGGGAAGTCTTCTGCCCAAAGTGAGGCTTCTAGGAGTAATAGAGGGATCGGGAGAGGCAAAATGAGAAGGGTTTGGCCGAGCCAAAGTCTTGAGAGGTGTGGGTAAGGTGGTAGAGGTGGGGGGCTTTTATAAGAGGAGAGGAGGGGCACTCTTGGAAAGTTACAAAATGTTACTTTATTTTCAAATGAGTTTCGGATTTTAAAGGTCCCAAATTGATGTATTTTGAGGAAAAGGTGGTAAGGGTTCTAAATATAGTCATACAATAGGTTTTTTACTAGTTTAAGTTATAGTTTTAACATTATCATTTCATTTTATTTAAATCCTTTATTAATGAGGTAATCACTGCATCATCATGATGACATAAATAATTTACTTTATATAATGTCTAAAAATTATAAAAAAATTATCATGATGTAGGAAATATTTTTCTATTTATAATTAATATTTATAGTAAAAAATATGACTTGTATAACCCCATTTAAAAATTGTTTTAGTGAAACATCTCATGCTTGTGACATTTTTATTTTAACTTTAAATAAAAAGTTATTTATGTCATTTTCCAACCAAAGTGGCTCCATGGGGTCTCCAAGTTGACCCATGGATTGTATTGGTCGGCCATGACACATCCAAGGAGGGTAGTACATGTGTCTAGGTCATTTCACATTATTAAAACATTATTTTTTACCTTAAATTACACTAATTACCACTAATCGCGATTAAGAACATAAAAGTTACTATTCACCAAAAAAATATTTTAATCCCATTAAACCACATTTTACTTCCTAATGACAACCTTGTATTTAGGATTTTTGAAATTAAAAACACAGAGGTGGAAATGTTTCGTTTAAACGAAAAATCAGTTTCTTTAACTACCACTTAGTGTTTTCACTATTCATCAAAAATTGAAGTTTTTCAGAAAAATACCAACAATTCACCCTAAGATATATTTGATATTCCGAACTCAAAAATGTTGTCTATTTTAAAAAATTCAAAACATATAAGTTGAATTAATTAATTTAATAATTAATTACCACTGTCGAAACAAATAGTGTGTTTTTAAGAAACAATATCTATTAAAAGATTGACACTAGTTTAAGTCCAATTTCAAAGTGAAATTAATTTCGATGACCACTATTGGATTAAATGGTAAAAATATATTCTAATTTTACTTTAAAAACAATTCAAAAGATAATCTAATCATATAAATAAATTAGATTAAAAAGAGGTTTTGAATTAAAATACAACATTTTCACTATTCATTAAAAAAATGAACTTTATCGGAAAGATACAAAAAATTTACAAAAAGTAAATTTTGATGTCTCGATTCTAAAGAAGAATTTTATTTTGTCAAGTATAACACATAAAATTTTCAAAAAGTGGTTTTAAAAGAGGTTCTCCATCAAAAGGCGGTTAATCGACCCTCTAAAGAATATTAGAATGTTTACACTTAAAATTGAATTCATTCACATTTTTAATCCTCTTAAATTTATTGTAAAAAGTAAAAATATTTGACAAACATATATAATCATTTTTTATTTAGTTCTGTTCATTCCCTCCATTACAACGGCTAGGCGTTAACTACCATTTAAAATAATATTATTTTATTATTATAGTGCAATGTAAGATTCCCAAGAAACTCATTGTTGCATATTGGGTATGCCATCGAGCATAGCGTACCCTTTAAAGTAATATTAGTATTTTATTCTCAATTATAGATAAATATGAAAATGTCATATTCTTTATTTACCTGGGGTGTTACAAATATCTTCTACATCGTAGATCAAAAATGTCATAGACACTGTCTCTCTTTGATAACATACTCATGTTTCCTTGATGCATGTTTCCTATCATTTTATTCCACAAATTATTTTATTCAACTATACCAAAGTAACAATCGTTTTTTATTTCAACTACATGGAACAACTTTCTTTATTTACATTGGCCTCTTGTAATTATTTTTCCATATTCCTCAATTTTCACAATAATCCCATATTTATTTAATATAACATTGCTACACTTGTCAAAATGTTTTCATACACTCAATAGGTTCTTAGCCCATCAAAATATAAATAAATCTTTGATTTCATCTTTTCATTCACAATGATAGCTGATACAACTCCTTTGATTCTCAGAGATTCATGATTCCCAAATGTTTTTATTCCTTATTTGAGGTCTTTCAAATTTTTCAAAAACATTAATTCTCCTATATTGTTATAAGAACATCCAGTATCATTAATCAAACATCATTCTTCTTCTTATATATTTCTAAATAGATTCAACAATAAGTGACTTTTATTTTCGTTTTTCTTTCTTCACCTCTGACTTATGTGAATTTTTCTAAAACAAAATTGCAATAGTTGAAATACAAGGAAACCCTTATCAAGATATATAGGATGTTCACATATTTCAAAAATTATTCCCATGGGTTGGAACCCATTATCAACATCCACAAAAACCTTCTTAGTTTTCCTCAGAACATTGTTTTCATACTTCTTCTTTTGAGAGGATTGACTACCACTCAACCCATTACATCCATAACTAATAGAATAGTAGTAATGTTGTTTGTTGAACCAAAAATAATGTTCCATATGCCTGAATCCACCATAGTACTCGAAATACCCATTTAAAGATAACATTCCTCAAAAAAAAATTATAGACATGTGTTGGGAGTTTACTTCTCATCAACCTTCTTAACAGAACATCATCGAACACCACCATATCTATTTGAAAACCTTATTTTCTACTTTATATTAGATTTTATTTCAATCATTTTCGATCTAGAAGTAATAGAAACTTTAACGGACTCTTGATTTTTATAAACTTATAAATTCTAAAAATTTTTAATCTTGGCCATATACAGAACTTTATAAACATTATTAATCTTGGAAAAAATTTAGGAATTCTTAGAAACCATTGTGGTTTAATTTTGTTAAAACTTATCAGTTTTATCCATCCCAGATATTTCATTAACATGAGATGTATAATTATTGAAACTAATAGCCTTTCGATCATTATTAGAATCTTTTTGTAGATAAAGATCCAATTATTCTTATTTTCCTTCCAACTTAACTCCTACATGTTCATTATGATTCTTTTCATTCTCAATAAATTTCTTCAAATCATTAACATATTTCAGAAAAATATGTTTTGCAACAAGAGATTCTTTTAGCAACAATAATTTATCAAACATTTGTATTATATCTCAATCCTTCTAATCTTTCTGAGACATTCTTTCAGCACTTATTTCAAATGAAATTGAAATTGAGATCATTATAATTAAAAACTAATTCTTCTAAAATCATCATTATTCACTATATTAATAAAATTATTTATCCTTCTTTCTCAAAAAAATATTTTTTGGATTTAGATTTACTATCTACTTCATCTTTATGTTTAGACAAACGTAGTTTTCTTTTAGATTTGAAGAACATTTTATTATTCTATTTTCAAAAAAAATTATCCTAGTCACCCTATTTATTCAATGACTTTTGGCCTTATTTCTTCTTCATCACTATACTCATCATTCTTTATTTAAGGAAAACTAGCTCAAATATTCCCAACACCTCCACATTCAAAACACTTCAAATGAATTTTCCCTTTATATTTAGTTGTAAATCTTATTATATTTTATGAAACCAATGATAAAAATTCATCAAGGTTTTTAAATACCTCATTTTTAGAATCAGAGTCCGCACTATAATCATCCCCACGAATCTTCATAAAATATTCTTTCTTGGAATTGTTGAATGAAATTTATCTTTCATCTTTTTTTACTTCTTAAATTTTTCCTACTCATTTATTATGTAATGAGAGTACTATAATGATTATTTAATGATAGATTTTCATGATCTATATCTTCCAATAATGAAACATTATCATAAAAATTGTGAGGAAGGATTATTAAGATCTTTTCAAAAACTATTGATTCTTATAATGTTTCACCAAGACATATGATATTGTTAACTTTTTCATTTACCATGGTATAGATTTCACCAAAATATTTTTATTCACCCATTTCATATATTTTTATACTTCATACTCCAATTTATCTATTTTTTTATATACTTTTCTATTTTCTTAATTAATAATTTATAACTTATCCCAGATACCTTTGGTAGTGGAAACAGATTTCATTATCAAAAAATCACTTTCATAAAGTGGTGAGAGTAACAATTTTTTTTGATATTCTTTAATTATCATGATTCTTATTATCAAACGGTTTTAGAGGAAAATTTTTATAAATAGAAGGAAATCCATCTAGTGTAGCTTTATGAACATAATACCCAAGAGACATAAGATACGGAATAATTTTATATTTCATGAGATGATAGTTATTTCAATTGAATATTGGAATTCCATTACTATTTTCACAATTCAGAATGGATATCACAAATTATTTTCAAAACATCAGTAAACAATTATCAAAGGGAACTCGGCTCTGATCCCAATTGAGATTTGTTGACTGGTGTTCAAGTATCACTGAGAGGGGAAGGGTTTAATGAGTGATATATATTTTTCATATGTTTCCTTTAATAAGAAAAACCATCTCCTCCTGTTAATGATTACTTTATCATCTAAAAACAAATCCAAAAAATAACCACAAGAACATAAGAATATACAAGGTTCACTACTCAAAAAGAGAATCTAGTCTTAGTATGGTTTTGAAATAATCCAATACCACAAAATTCAATATAAAATTGTCCTTATGTGTGAAATAAAATGAGTTGGATATTCCCTTACACTCCTGTAGCATCCTGTTCAATAAAATAGTGTATGTACTTTTATTCACCTGAAATGATGTGATACAATTTTTGTAACTAACATGTCAAGTTGTGTCCTCATCAATTATCACAAATGTGACCTTTCAAAACAATTCTTCACATTCTTACCAAGAAGTTGGTAATAACTTCCTGGACTTTGTGATAATACTTAGTCTAATTTCCCAGTCCAATTATATAGTCTAATTATTCACAAGGGAAAATGGAACATTTACATAATATTTATTGAAACAAATATGAATATATTTCTTATTCAAAATTAAAATCAAAGTCCATCTTCCAAATATAGAAATTCTGATTATGATATTCCCTATTATAATTTATTTCTTCTTTTTAGAAAAATCATTAAGAAAACAAAAACTAGAAACTTCTTCGTGATTAAATTACAGATCTCATCTCTCCTCTTTCACAAATAATTCAAATCATAAAATACCATAAGTATTCTCATCCTTTTTTACATATGCCAAAATAGTTTAATCCGGATTTTGAAAAGGTTTTTTACATCACCAAATTTATGAAATTATTATTATTACTTAAATATATGACCTCTCTTCAAACTTTTCTAGACCTTTTGAAATCTTTAAAACAACTAGTTTTTCAGATCTCTCATTGAATTATTCAATGATTCATACTTTCTATCAAAAAACATTTATGATTCCAATTCTAATTTTTGTTTTTGAATACAATTTCTTCTTTATGATAATGGAATTTGGCCATTCTAGTTTTTTTAATCCACTTTCAATAATATTAAAAATTAATATATTTTATTATGTTTCTCCACACCACTAAAATGACTATCTTCTCAATCTGATTTCTTACTTACAATGGAATGATATGTTCAAAAATAGTTTATTCATTACATTTTAATGTTCCAAATGTAAAAATGTAAAAAATATTTCATCTCATTTTGATTCCTATAACCTTATCTCATTTTAATTTTATTATTACGATGGAGATAGTATATTCATTCAATCTTATTCAACCAATTTATCTCCATGTTTATGAATATGTTAACAAATATATTTTAGAACTCTACTTATTTCACTTTTTGATTATGATACATATCATCTTAATTAATCTACGAAATAAAACATTTTGCTTTTGGTATGACTAAATACTATAGCCTTCAGTTTCTATCATTACGATCAATAAAACATTCCTATCATTTAATCAAATATGAATTAGTTGATCTAACAAAGAAAAATTTTTTACTTTAGAAACATCCTTTTTCTGAAAACATTTTATTGTATGTGTGACTTCTTTCACGACTTTGATTATGTCAATGATTATTTTTAGCATCGTTTGACATTCCAAGGATTATATTGAAACCTACCAATATTACAGCAATATCGTTCTTTCCAATCAAACTTTAATATGATTATCATAAATATGATTGTCTAGAATAATATTTAAAGAAACTTTTCTCCCCCTTTTGTTCATAAGTATTTCATCAAACGTTCTCCAAAAGACTTGTGATATTTGTGAAATATAAACCAAAAGAGAATCATCAAATTCATATTAAAGATAGATGGGATCCGAAGGAGAACCTCATTATGATTTTCCATTCACATCATACATAAGTTGTTTTCTATGAACATTTTATTATAGAAACAATATTTTCAATACGATGGACATTTTATGAATTGTGAGTCTAACTTCTTGAATTTGATTTTGGAGTCTGATCACCAGTTATACAATGTGAGGTTATTTTTATTTCATTTTTAATTCCTTAATTCAAATTGAAATTACTGAGTAAGATAATATTTATTATTATCTTGGTTGTAACATGACCAACACCTTCTTATAGTCGACTTTTCTAATAATAATATCTATTACTCAAGAAATCAGATGGATCCTTATGATGCCCTTCATGGAAAAAAGTATATAACTCAAATGTAATATGATAAAGTTGGAGAAAAAAATCTATTATTACATGTGTATGATGAAGAATTGGTAATGAAGTTTAGAGCCACTCAATAACACATATGGATAACATAATGTAGGAATAAATGTTATAATAAAAATAACCAATATAATATGAAATTCGAATCTAGCAAGAAGGTGTTTCAATAAATTTATGAGCTGATGAAATAAGTTCAAAATAAAACATAGTTATATCGGCCCATATGAATTTCTTAATCATATCGTAATATTGTTTTATTATTTTTCACATCCACTAAAACTCCCTCTGGCCCATGGTGAGTTTCATTTATCTATCCCAAGAAAGTATATACCTAATCAATCACCTTTACTGGACTAATAGCCAATACCGATGGATCATGATCTTTCTTATGAGGAATAAACATATATGATTTTGGATCATACATAGAAGTTTCTATGAAATAATACCACTTTCCACATCAAATATCTGTACTGAAGACACTAGATTGAGGAAGCTCTATGATATCCAGTGGATGTAATGATAAAAAATTTCACAAAATTAGTTGTACAAAAGTGATGAATTTTGAAGGAGAAATTCATTTTAAATTTTTTGGAATATAACAACTTTATATTTTATGAAACTTTTTTGATTAAATTAAATTTATTATTTGTCTTCTCTACACACAACATCAAGTTTTAATAAAATGTGACATACTATAATAATATTTATATTTATTATGATAGTTATCATCAAGTAATTGGAAAGGTGGGTTTGACTTGTATTAACTAATTTATTAAAATATATGGATTGCACATGTATATAAGATTAATTATTTGGGGACCATATAATAATAAATGAAAATAAAAACCATTTAAAAATAATGGAAAACTTTTTTCTAAAAAATAATATTTTTGGGAACCAATGATTTGTACCTCCATAAATTTATCCAATACGTATTGGCAAACTATTTTAATGAAAATTATATATTATAAATTTATTAAAAAGATTATAATTCCTCTTATGTGTTTCTAGACATGAGATAAGAATAAATCAAATTATCTTCTTAAAAACAGTATTTTTCTAAAAATCAGTTTTTTTGAGTATTGTGAAATAATTTTAAAATTAATATTTATCACTTATAAATATTTTATTTGAAGAAATGAAATTTATTTTTTAAAAAATAATTTCAAAATTATCATAGGTTTTTTGAAGAAAATAGACGGTAAATTTATTGATGATTAGTGAGAAAAACTTGTTTTATTAAGAATTGTTATTTCATTCAAGGTATTTAAATACTTTCAAAAAAATTATGATGGTTTTTAAAATAATAGTTCCTTTTAGAATGTATTAATTAATGCAATTGAGGTAATTTTAATCAATTTTATATTAAATTTTAATACAGAATCCTTTTATAATTTTGAACACTTTCTCTTTAGAAAACCTTTTTCTTATCACTTCTTAGAGATTAAATTTATATTAAAATTTTGAAAATATATGAATAAAACTTGAAAAAAACATTAAATATTTTTAATAATAATAATTTATATAATTTAATATGTTTATCTTAATTTTTAGAGTAAATAACTGTAAAACATTAAAAAATTATTACTCTTGTTAAGGTTAAACATGTTTATCGGTGGGTTAAACTACTAAAAAATAGGTAAAATGATAAAGAAACTAGTATATAGCCAATTGGATGTCCATAGTTCAACCTTATTACCTCTAAGGATCTATAATGGACCATTTTATAAGGTACTTTTCATGTGAATAATATTGGTACACTTTATTATTTTCAAAAATTTCGTTTGTGTCCTCTCCCCCACTTATAAAGGGCCACCCCATATCCAATCTTCTTAAAGATTTAAAAAAACATTTGATTGATAAAATTCCTTCCTTATATATATCCTCACAACCTAGAGGATATTTTGGGTCATAAATACAATCTATAAATCATTTAGGTTAAACCTAAAGTGGTTTTCTAAAGAGATGTAATGTTTTAAACAATGTGTCTTTGTTTTAATTCTTATAAATCATTCAAATATTTTCAAATTAATCTTATATAATAAAATATTTTAATAAAATATTTTATTTCTTTAATGAAATAACTTATATCCATATCCTCCTCTATCAAATGGAAAACACAATTATCAATCATGTGTACAGGGGACTACCACCTCGCGAAATGATGTGATTTTTTTTCCATCACCACCGCTCACAACTGGATATAATGATGAATTTAATGTTATATGTTATATTTATGATATTATAATTCCTATCTAATTATAATAATGCACAATATATCTTAACACCAAATCTTTTAGAAAATAATAATGTCACTCTTGTGTACTGAGGAATACCATCTCACTAACTGATGTGATGTATTTTTCATTTCTCTTTCAGATGGATGGTAATAAGAAAAGAATAAATTAATATGTATATATATTTATATATTTATATATGATATTTTTAATTTAATAATTCATTTTAAATTATTATATCATAAATACCTTTTTACATTCCATTCTGTGGGGGATACAGTAATGTTGTTCATGCGTACGGTGGACTACAACCTCATGAAGTGATGTAATTCATTTTTCACTAACACTTTCCATTGAACTTAATAAGGATAATATTAATTATTATATATGATATATATTACATAAAAATTATTTTTTAATGTTAATATATTATTTACCTGTCTTTCATTTTATCCGTCAAGAAAACGAAAACATTGTTTATGCGTACAACCGACCTACCATCTCCATAAATAGTATATTTAATTTTCTATCTCTATCAATTATTTTTTACTATAAACAAATATATACAAAATATATGAGGTATTTCTATCCTAGATAAAATTATTGAAATAATTTAACCTTGATCAAACTAATAATACTGATAATAAAAAATCAAAACATACACGAAAAAAGAAAGAAGTTATTACCAGAAATGTGATTTTGAAGAAAGAATTATTAATTAAAATGCCATAAAAGGTAATAAGTAAATAATATATCGTATTATATATATTATTATTGTTCAATAATATATTTATAATAAACTAATATTCACTGTAACGTATATTCAGATATTTATGAAGGATTTCAAGACATAATGTAAGGGATTTCCATCTCACTTTTACTTTCTATAAGACACATGCCATATTCACTATGTGTCTCTTTTTTTCATATAATTCCCAAAAATTTATTTTATGATTCATACATTTAAAAATATAGGTATTTAAATATCCATTCTACGATCTCCCCTTCATGTGTTATTTGGTTCAAAAGTTTCCAAAGGAATAAGGTATATCAATATCATATTATTCTCATTGGGACATAAATTATGTTATAAACCAATCATATTTTAGGAGGTGTATTCAAATAAAAATTTATATACAATATCATGAACTTATTTTTTATAATTATAATTTAAGTTTCATTTTATCTTATTCCTTCATTGTGATTATGATTCTTAGCTACAAATATGGTAACAAGTTTATGATATAATATAATCATTTATCAGGATTGTTTATGTTTATGCTTACGATGATGAAATATTAATATATATATAAAAAAACTAATTAATTTAATTATCCTCTTGTTATTTCATAATAATAATGTATTCCATTCATTTTACTCTCTTTATGTGTTCCTGATTCCAAAAGTATTATTTTAATGAAAACCAACATAATTTCTCCCTTAGGTCAAAACCCCTTTTCTCTTCCATATCCATGTTTTTTAGAAAATATTCTAAAATGATTTTAATTTTTCTCTTGGATTTATTATAGTCATTTTGACCCTTGTATTACATTTTTAAAAATTTTAAAATGAATCTTCATGTCATTTCAAAGCAGGTCATGTTTTGATTTTATTGAATATGTGAAAGGAATCTTTGTTTAAATGTGTACATAATTTCTCGCCATCATGACCACTCAATTTTATAAATATTTATATAATTTTTCAAGGCTAATTTTTATATGAAATTATTTTCCGAAAATTGAATTTTTAGATATGAAAAGTGATTTTAAAATGATTTTAATTTTCCCTAATTAATGTTCCTAGTAATTTTTCAAAATCATTTTCCATATAAGATGAAATACTTTTATGTTAATTAATTTTTACCAGGGTTATGATCCGATGATACTATTTTCATTCTTTTCTAGATGGTTTATTTTTATAAAGAAATGGTTTTTATAAAACTCTTTTCTTTACCACATATTATTATATGATGAAATTTTTATGAAACCCATTTCATTTAATGGGTTCTAATATTATGATGGTTTTATAATCAATTGGAATAAAAATTTATGGATTAATTGATTGGTGTGAGGCATATCTCTCTTCAATTAATTGAGCAATGAGTAATGTTATATGAGCTCAAAGGATACATTAGAGGTTATCCCAATCCATAAAGATGGTATATGAGAGGTTATCCCAATCTTGGAAGAGGGTATATGGGATTTTAGCCCAATACTAAATTAGGTACATGGATAGTAGGCCCAAGATGGAAATGTTATGAATTTCTTGGTTGATATCCTTTAAATATGATTTTAAATGCATTTCTGTATGCCACAAGACCATGTATTATATCAATGTTATACTATTATATCTCATATTATTTGATTCCATTATGATTCATGTCTTATAAACATCGTTGAATTATTACATGAATCAATTTTATTATCTATGATATGTACAATATTTTTTCAAAATGTTATTCCCAAGTTATCATACTAATACAATCATGTTATATTAATATCTTTTTTTTAACCTTACTATGAATCAGATCTCACCCTTTCTTTTGTTTCCTTTACCCAAGATATGTTGATAGGTATTTTTATGAAATCTTTATGAAGTATTACATTTATTAGAAACTAAGTCGAAGGTAATGTAGAACTATTAGGAACAATTTGTTTATGTTTCTATGCTTTCAAAAGAAATTATTCTATTATGATCCTTAGCCATGTTCTTGTGTATTTTATTTAATATTCAAATAAAATGATCTAATTTATATGCATTAGATGTTTGGGTATTTATATCTCTTATTACATTGAGGTTTCTATGATATATTATACCAAGGTGATCTTGGTTTTGGGTAAGTGATGACTATTTTGAACTCCCATGGTGGAATTCTGTTATGACTATTGCATAATTCCATATGGGAGGCCAGTGATAACAATTTTATAATCCCATATAAGAGATAAGTGATGAATAAGAAAACACTCTTAAGGTGAGGCATTTGATAATATGGTTGTGGATACCATGGGGAATGATCCTGTATTATTTTATGGATTCCATGATTTTGATATGTTTTCAAAGACACTCTGGTACCAGGTTGAATCTGATGACATTGAGGTCATTTATTTCTTATTCTTCTAATCATTTCATTTGAACATATCACTGCATTTTTGGTTAGTATGAGATATATTGGTAGGGAAATACAATGTTTTGTACTCACACCCTACCTATGTCTCTATTGCACTTGGGTACCCAAGAAGTTATTCATGTGATTACAAGCATATGATTGGGATGAAGACACAGTATAATCTAACAGAATGGCTTGAGTGATTACATGGAGCTATAGATGAGGTATAAATCAGGGATGTTTTAGATATACTATTTCTTTTTATTTGTTTATTTCTGTATGTATTTTTAACCATACCAATATAAGATTAGTTGTATATATGGAATAACAGTGTGGGCCTTAATTTTTTTATATTATTATTCAATCATATTGTATTTATTGCTTCTTATATTAGATTATCTATTTTTATGGATGATGTTTTATTATTTTTTATTATTCCAATCACTGATATGGGGGTATAGTCTCCTAATGGTATAACCTTATAACCTCACAATTATTCATAAATCTTTTGCCTATGGGGAGGTCGGTCTGAGGTATAGTGTCCAGTGTTGTTATGGGTACCATGTTGTGGTCCAGGGTTCCATGTTGTTACAAAGTAGTTTCAATGATTTTTTTTTCAATCTATTTGGGATGTTATATCTATAACACATAGGAATGTGTCGGAGCCAATGATGGATTTTGGGTAGTGAATTATAAACCCCTTTCCTAATAGTATGTCCATATTTCTAAGGAATGGATTTATGTTATAAATTTTTGATGTTATGATTGACATGATTTTCACCTTAGTTAATGCACATTAATTTATTTTTATTTTTGAGCTATTATATTATTAGATATTTACCTATTGGAATGAAACCAATTATGGATAAGACTCATTTAATGAAGATGAAAGAGGAAGATCATGCATCAAGAGTTATTATGTAGGATTCACATGATATGTCAGGGCATTATTTTGTGATTTTTATCACTGATGATTGAGGTTTAGTTGATTAATATGTCAGCAACATTTCAAATGTAATTTTAGTTTATAAGAAAATGGAGGAATTATACAAACCTAGGATGATGTGTATTCATTTTTATTTTCTTTTATTTTCATGTGGATCTATAGTGAGACACTTGACAATAATGATAATGATGCATCCCTTATATTGAGAAGGTTAAGTGAACTCCATGGGTTCAGATAGACACATAGTGCCTAAGATTTGAACCCCTTAAGAATTTTGTGTATTTAGGTGTGATTATTTAATGTGACCTCTAAAAACACTATATGGTGTTTCACTCTTTATATTGATATGGAACTCTATTTAAATGAGATGTGTGATGTGTTTTATTAATCATTAGTTTTCTTTGATGTTTTCATTCTGCATATAACTTTATATCGGTGATATGTGATCCTTGAGGGATAAATTTCATAGGTGGATTCTCATGAGGATAGGTTCCCTAGTTTTGGGTATGGTTGGTGTGGGAATATTTTTTATATTAGATCATTTGAGTTTGTACTTGGCATGTTGATGTAAGGAGACCTTCAGGGTGCGAACATATCTTCAATCATGTGCGATAAGACCTTCAATGAGATTGAGAAGTTTCACTAAGGGAAGACCTAATGACACATTGTGAGAAATTATAGGTAGGGCTAGGTTAGAGAACGAGATTCACTTAGTTTGGTATTGGACATAGTGGGCCAGTCTATGGTTTAAACGAGGGAACCACATGAGATGGGTTGGCCAGGTTTTTTAGTTCCTTTATGTTTAGTGAGAATGTATTTACCATTATGATGTTATCGATACCCATTATGTGTTACATAGTATGATACCTATTCCTTATGATTCATTTGTTTTATGAGGAATAACATATAGTGATTGGTTATTGGTATTTTAATTGACAGGCAGGACCATTCGGGTTCTTGATTCAATTAAACTGCTTAGATGATTCAAATAGTCTGGTCAGAGCATAGGTGGACTCTCATGACTCAAATGGTGCCTAGTGGAGGCTATGCATGTGGATTATTCTCACATTCTATATATCTAGTATGTGAACCTATATTTCATGGATGATTTCACGAGTAAGATAGTTGTGTGAGTATACATGGAATGGGTGAGGTCTTCATTTTGACGAGGAGTCCCAAAAAGTGTTGATGAGTTGAGACTATCATTCCATGGATCTCGGTCATCCTAGTCTAAAGAAAGTATGAATTATGGTAGCATGAGTCATTAAATGGATCGGGTGTGGTGATAAAACTTACATGAGGTTTTTGTGAAGTCAATGCCTGGGGAGAAACAAGTGTGGCTTGGGAGGAGGAGCATATGTTTTTGGAGATGCATCATGTTGGAAATGCTAAATGCTATATTTGGTAACGAATGGAGCATTTACCATGGAAATCATGAAATGATTCAGGGATGTGATGACAAGGATTATCTCTATGGTGGGGTGAATAAATTGATCATGAGCATGTGACCCTTGCATAAAAATGGTCATGGGAGTATGATCCTATCATTGGATGGTAATTTTGGAAATATCTTATTACTAAATAATTGTAATTGAGTATTTTTATATATCCTCATTTAATATCATGTACGAATTCAGAAGTTATTTTGGGAGGAGCCTAATTGTGGGCATCAGGATTAGGATGGTCTTCGTGATCTGAGTGTGTCAGATCGAAGGTTTATTAATGATCATGGTGTGGAAAAATGATGGAAAAGTAAGTTGTATTGTTTGGATAGAGAATGGATTTGTATGTCAATTACAATATTTAGTTCATATTTAGATGATTTTGGAATTCCTTTGGGGATGAACAAATATTTATCAATGTTTGGAAACACATCAACATCTATTCTTGAGTTTTTTTTAGAGGTTTCGAACAACGGTGGTTTGAATTTTATTCCCTCATGTAATTGGATACAGCTTGTTTGGAAACGTATGATGCACATAATATGGTATTTTATAAAAATTTTATAAAGATCACTCAAGGATTTTCATGGAAAATTCATCTTGATTCGTTCTTGAGCATGGAATGTTTGAGTTTTACCATTTCATATCAAAATTTAGAATTGGTAGTAGTATTATCATATTTTTTTTGGGGAACCATATTGGGATAATAAATCATTTTTTGAGGGAATTTTTTGGAAGGAAGTAAAAATGAAGTAATTACCAAAGAATTGGAATTGGCAGTTGCGACCAAGGTCCAATGGTGGGGGGAAGCATAGGGAAAGTGATATTTTTGACGGATACATGATCATGGATCATTTTAGATTGGACTGGTGCATAATTTTATTAGTGATTAGGTGGTCATTCTAGGTGTTCAAACAAACTATGGTGGACTACATTCCCTAGTTGTAAAATATAACTTTAAAATCATTTGGGAACTCAACAATCGAACATTAAAATTTGATTGATAATTCATCACTGAGGTAGGTTGAGATGTTTTTTTATATTTCCACTTAGGATTATCTAGGAAGAAAATTGTGAAGGTTGGGTGTTTTGAAATCCTCATGTCTGTATGTGTTGAAACCTTTACGAGTAATTTTAATTTTTAATTACTTGATGGGCCAGATTTGGATTAGAGGTTTAAAATTGTATTATTACTGGTTAAACATATTAAAATGATGTTTTTAGATGTGGAATGAGGATAAAAAATCTATATCGGGATGTTTAATGAGCCTGAAAAATTTTGAGGTAGGTTTTCGGAGGTTTAGAGAATTATATCCGCGGAGAATATTTAAGAGTGCATGATTTAGGGGAAATCATGTGGTACCCTAATGCCCGGTGGACTTTTAGTTCATTTTGAACGGATCATAGTTATCTCACATGGTTGGTTCATGATTAAGGTAAAATCATTGTACATTTATGTGTATGTTGTGTGTGTGTGAATATGGGTTTCCACGGTGTTTATATAGAGGGAATATGATTTAGAATACCATGTGGACCAACCATGTATGGTAGGATTCCATGGTTAGTGGAAGTAGCACGGTTGGTTCATGGTTTGGAAAACCATGTGGTTTTATAGATATTTATTAAAATAGTATTTTTCTATTTCCCCCATAGGCTTTATCCACCCCTCCCTTTCTCCTACCCTCATGCGCATAGTCCAGAGGATGTACCCTCACCCAATTTATCCTTATTCCCCTTAATTTAGGGTGGTTTCCAACACATTTCTTTGATTATTTGATGTATTTTACATCCCTATAAGCCTCCATTTTTATTTTCATCCCGCTTATTTAATTATTTATTCACTTATCTTAGGCTTTGGTTATAGTTCCATTAAAGCATGGTGAAATCTACCAAATGAGGGGGGGTTTCACACTTTTGGGGAAGTGGGTGACCCATGATTCCATCTTTAGGTGGTATATCCTCATTTTAGTTGAGATACATTGTATCAAAAAGTTTCATATGGATTTTGTTTCAAATTAAATTTAAATTCCTTTTTGATTTCATTAGTTAATTATTTTTCCTAGTTTGAGGTCGGGGTATGCTAAAAGTTGTAAGTGACAACTTGGACACAGTTTTGGCAGCACATGATCAATTAGTGATAATTTTGGCATTATTCCAATTGGATTAAATAGTTTAATTGATTATAATTATTTATAATTGATTAATAAATTATAATTTTATTATAGTTAAATAATTTTGGTTTTTTGGTAGTGAGAAAGATAATTGGATGTCTTGGACGACGCTGGATCACTTAGACAGATCATTACAACTGCTTTCTTCCATTAGAAATAAAATTATAAATATTCATAAACGCAGTTGGTCTTGTGTTCTATCACATTGGACTATGTTCCTATTTATTCTTCATATAGATCCTCGATAATCCCAGTAAAATATTCACTAATGGGTAACTTAATTAAGTTTTTTTAAAAAAATTAACTGACTTGTTTGATTAAAATGGATGACCACCAGTGGTGACTAACAACCCTTGTCTGCTAGCTTGTTGCCTTTATCCTTGATGTTCATGGTCGAGATTGTTGATACATTGAGTGGAATCTATAACTCTTGAGATATGAGGTTGGACTAACTAAGTCTTTCATCCCATATGTGTGATTTTGGCACATATAAGCTGTCGGTGGGGATGTACTTAGATATGATAAATCTGTTAGTCCCTTGGATGACCCCTTTGAGTGATTAATTCATTCTTATCATCAATATGAGTAAATTATGAGTGATTCCCTCCCTTATGACGCGAGAAAGCCTATTTGGATAGATATTAGGTAGACCGAGACATAGTTAGGTTAGTGGAATGACATAGTTTTACCATCAAAATTGCTTTGGGTCATGGGAAATATCTCCACATATTCCATCATGATGAGAAAATGTATGGTTGGAAATCTAATGATACCATTTTTATGATGTTGTGGGACATGATATCCTTATAGTATTAGGTGATTACTTGAGACATTGAATGATAATAAGGATCCATACAGCGGTTCCTTTGTTGTACTGAGACCTTGGAGACCCTAGTAGGTGACATATGGCTTGTGACTTTTGTTAAAAGGGGATTATTGAAATATTTAGAGACAATCAAGGGTGTTTATTTAGAACTCGTACAGTCATTAGTGTTTTTTTAGGCCATGATGAGCTTCATCCAACTCAAGGGAGTACATCCACAGGTTACCTGATAGGTTGGGTATATTGACACCCTTGTTAATAATTCTTATATAGTTTTTTGATATGGAAAATTTCTCTGGGTTTCATGATGATTAGGTGGAAAATCCAATAGTGTAGGTTACTAAAATTACTATATGGTTTATGCTCTGATATGGTAACTCCATTTAGGAGGTTTATTGAGACTTCGATTGGAATTATTAATAATTGGTAAAATTCCCATAATGGAATACAATGATACTGGTTATGACTCCATGGATACAGATCTAGGATGATTTGGTAAATTATCAAATGTTATCCATGAAAGACTCCTTCAGTGGGGCCTCGTGGACTATGATCAACTAGAGGGATGCTATCTACTAAGGCATGTGGGGTCTTTCAAACTATGGTGATCTCTGCTCTAGATTTTTATGAAAATTGTATACTCCCAAAGGGGAGGTATATGATGACTATTATATACCCCTGAGGGGTTGGACCATGATGAATATTGTATACTCTCATAAGGGATTTCATTGATGACTAAGAAAACTCTCATAGGGAGAGTTTTGTGATACTATACTTTTGGATTTCATGGAGGTGGTTCTCTAGTTATTTTGTCAATTTCATGATTTATTGACCTTCTCAGAGACACTCTAGGATCAAGCCAAATCATGTAGTGTGGTGGTTATTTATTTTCATATGTTATATTATTATTATGATGAGAATGTGATGGGAACATAGCACCACATTTTTAATTAGTACGAGATCATGATGGTAGTTCCCTATGGTGTTTTTTACTTACACCCTTCTTGGGCCTCCATTTCTCTTGCGTACCCATGAAAACATTCACTTGACATCAGGAAGAGGTTTGGGATATGTCTTAGGTTTGATCAATAAGGATTTTTTGGGAAGGTACATGGATAATAGGATGAGGTATTTCATTGGGATGTCATTGATCCATCATTTTTATTCTTTTAATTATTTCATTTTGTATATGTAAACATTTATGTGGGTGGTTTATTATATGTATTCCATTATTTTTTAGAACATAGTGCAGTTGAGTAATTATTTAGTGATGTTTTTTTAATTTACTCCTCATTTAGAATATTTAGTGATGTTGATGATGTACGGTTACTGACTATTATTGTTCACTCATATATTGTATTATATTCTCCCCATAATACAACTATATACCCCCATTAGTATACTGAATACATTGGGGTACTGTGAGTCATGCCTAAGTTATATTTGTGACCGTCAGTACAGGAACCAAACGGTAGTTCGAGTAACCGAGAAATTACATGAAAGTAAAAACATATTCATGTTCGAAGATATGAAACCATATAAGAAAAGGGGGGAATATATCATGTGACATAATAAATAATATATAAATCTATAGTTTCCATTATCAATGTTGTGAGGTACCTATAATAAATTTGTAAAAATCTATAACTACATTCCCCATTACATGTTTATGTAGATACAATGACAAGAACTATAATCACATGTTTTAATATTCCATACCAAACAATATATGACTACTAGACCAACCAACGTACATATATTGTCTTGATTAAGAATCAAAATAACATGCATCTTGTGAATAAACAACACAAAAAATCATAATCATGTTGAAACTGTGTTTATGAATACATTTATCTAAAATAAATTTCATTTTAGGTTTAAGAACACTATTCCCCCATTTCATTGATTACAATTATACTTCAATAATATGTGTGGGAGGAGAGGTAGCTTAAAAATAACCACATATGTCCTATTTTATAAGTTTATGGATGAATAGATTATAACACTTAACATATTTCAAAGACCTATATGAATGAGATTTAGAAATATAATCCCTTACAAAAGAAATACATGTAAAACACTGAATAAAATAGTTTCATTACATTAGACTAATCGAAAGATTAATCATGAAGTATATTGATGTTTCATATAAGAATCCTTGATATAAGATATTCTATAAAGGAAGGGAATATGTTGGAGAGAGAAAATGAAAGGTTCTATTTAGGGGTGCCGAAAAAAAATCCTATAGGTATCATAAAAATGAAAATGATATTTTTTTAAAAATAACCAAATTTATAAGATTTTATCAAAAAATATATCTAGAACCTATCTGTTACCCAATGAGGGACTACTGACCGATTGATGACAACTTAATACATATTGATATACTATTGGGTACATGTTAGCTAAACTAGATGGTTTTTAGAAACCACTCCATATAGTCTCATGTACTTGTGATGAACCCATCGGTACCCAGTGCCACTTATGTATAAGGAATTAAATTTAATTTCCTCTTTTATTCTTTTATTTCCACAACCTTTCATTATGTTAATAGAAAACAAATTGATCAGTAATAAAAATTCTAAACTGGATGTCATAGTTCATTACAGACTCCCCACTATTGATTTTATCATCCCCAAGAAACAACTAAAATCTTTTGGATAGAATAGTAATACTAATTGATATTTAACCTCAACCTATAATTCTCAAGCCACATAATGAACTATTTCCTGCTCCCATGACACATTTACTAGAGGAATGACTTCCCCTCATAAAAATTTCTCACTCTACTAGATGAAACTTTTTGGATTTTCAATATGGTAACCCTTAAATTTATATTATATATTTTAATGCCCCACCCCTCCCAGTTGGATTGAGAAGTTACTCCTATGTTACAAGGACATAAATGAAATCCCAAATACATTGAAGGTTTGAAAAAAATTCAAATGGTTTAATAAGAAATTGGGGGATGATTTTCCATTGGAAAATGAAATAAAAATACCAAAATAACCATAACCAAAAAATCCACTATATAATGCAGGAGTGAAAAATAAAAATCAAATAAAATAATTCCAAACCAAGATACATAGGAGGATGATGCAGAAACCAAGACCAACACAACTAAATGGCATAGTAGATATCAACTTAGCAACTCCCAAACTAATCCAAGTTCCAACTCCACATGCCATTCCTATTTTATCATGATGCATAAATAAATAAATTAGATATCATACCATTAACTGCGTCTTGATATACAATATCTAAAAACACACCAAAGTGCCCAAGCTGGGGGTGAGTATAAAACTCATTAGTATTCCCCCAAGGACATCCCAACTCATGCCACTAAGATATAAAATGTTATCACATTTATATAAAATATATTAAAATAATTTATTGTATTTTTTATCATAGAAAAAAACATTGTTCCGTGCCAAAAGTTTTTCCAATGAGAGAAAAAAAATATTTAATAATTTCAACTTTGTCATTTGGAATACCTAATACATAAATCCAATAGACCAAACATGAATTCCCAAGTGAAATTTATATACTCATGATTGGGTACTCATCAATAAACCCAATATTTATAAGGAAACAATTACTAGGTTCTCTAATAAAACACACCCCATCCATTGGGCCACGTTAATGAAAATGAACTCACACCAACCATGTATGCCAAAAAACCATGAAAAATCCTTGTAATTCATTTCAATAAAATAGTAAATTTATTCAAAATAGTTCTAAAACATATTTAATGAATCAAAACAATACCATCATTTTAAAACCATCATTTTAAAATAATGAACCAAATGAAGTTTCCACAAAACAAACCAATTTCTACCATTTCAAAAAACAGTCACTAAAGAGGTTATCTATCAAGAATAAAAAATAAATTTCACAATTCAAATCAATAAATTCAATAGATTCGAAACAAAACCTTCAATTTAAAAACAATAGGAGTTGATATTGAATCCACCTACTTCTCAATTTAAGTGAAAACAAATAACAACAACATAAATTCAAACACATGTCTTGAATCTACTAAAACTATACTTATATCTTGTTCCCTACCATAAAAATAATCATATATAATAATTATTTAGATAAAGCAGTGTGGATTCATCCTAAAAAGGAATAAATCACTTATTCTAAGAGAGGGATGAAGAATAAATATAATGAAAATAATGAATAACGGTCACTTACCAAAAAATATAGCCTCTAACTCACGTTGATTTTCCTAGGAGTCTCTCATGGATTAAAAGGAAGGATGTCTACCAAGGGAGAAGTATTTTAGAAATTACATTCATAGGGTAAAATGAGAGGTTTAGGGGGTAAAACGAATCATATACCTTAATTTAGGATCCAATTTTTTACATTGTATGGATATGGTGCACATTTAAGAAAACATTGTGCTAATTGTTCACAAGCCACTACCTTTAAACCCACCTTGTAGAGTTGGATGAAACTATTTGAATAACTGTGATCCAACCATGACAAACCCCACTTTATATATTTTCACAATTTCTCATGGGTAGTTTATCTATTTTGAAAATCCTTGTTCCTAGCCGGGTGACTACCCAGTGCCCACTATTTCAGTTGCACATTTTCTTGGGAGGTGTTTCATGGTTTTACTAACTATCCACAATTATAAAAACATAAAAACAATCCAAATATCCTATAAACCCCTCTAAACGTAACCCATACACTTTATACAAATAAAATACATCAATAAATTTCATGTAACTAAAACAAAGTGGTTCTACATTCTACCGACTATTGGTTTTTATGTCCCTAGAAAGTAGATTACCAGTATTGTTCTAATAGATCTTAGTCCATTACTCCACTATTTCATCATCTTGATCCCACATTTCTTTATAAATTTTACTATGTTGACAGTAAACCTACACTAGAGGAATGCATCCAACTCACAATACATTCTCTTGCTTATCCATAATATATAGTAACAAATGAACCAATGTTTCATCTAGATCTTGGGGAATGTGATCCCATTTAATCACATGGTCATAATCAGGTTAATAATTCTTTAATTGATATTCATGAAACACATTATGCAGAAAACTAAAAAATGGTGAAAAATTCATCTAATATTCCACCTCACTGACCTATCAAGTATCTCATAAGGTCTTATGTGTTGTGGATATAATTTTCCATGATTCAAAATATAATGAAGCCCAAGCCAGGGTGAGACTCTAAAGAACACATGACCAATCAACTAAAAAAAACCCTCTATGAAGATCTTCTTATGATTTCTGATGACTATGAGCCTTCTCCATCCTATTTATGATAAATTTAAAATTTTCTATTCTCTTTTCCAAAATTCTTAGTCCAACCAATGAAGTATCACTTGTCTCTACCCTAAAAGGTGGATAATTACAAGGACTCCCTTATAATGATTCCTAAAGATCCATATATATTGAGTGCTAATAAATGTTTTTAAATGAAAACTTCAATATTGATATTTGCTACTCCCATGGGCCACAAAAATCTATTACACAATCCCTAAGAATGTCCTCCAATGTTTGGATCATCCTCATAGATTCTACATCCTTTTGAGGATGATACGTTATATTCATAGTCAATTGAGTCCCAAGAGATTTCTTAATGGATTTCAAAAACCAAAACATAAACCTCATATCATGGTCTAATATTATTGAAATTGGTATTCCATGCCTATTTACCACATCATTGGTCTATATTTTTGAAAATTTATCATCCTTATTAGATTCACAAATAGGAATGGAATGGTCTACTTTTTGAGATGATCCACTATCACCCATATGGCATCATTTTTTCAAACCTTCCTTGGTAGACCAATTACAAATTCTATATCCATATGCTCCCCTTTTCAAATGGGAATTGTTAAAGACCAAAACATACCTACTGGCCTCTGGATCTCCACCTTAACCAGCTAATAGGTGACACATCTCATAACAAAATCGGCCACATTTTCTTCATTCTAGCCAACTAAAATACTTATTTCATTTTCGTAATCGAATTATTTATTCATGGATGAATAACTCATCTCAAATTGTGGTAATCATGAAGAATGTTTTTTAGAAAACCCATAGGTATGACTATCCGATCTCAAAAAATAGCATTGGTCTTCTTTTAAGATCCATCTCTCAATGGTCTCACCACCATTGAGTTTTGAACATATATGAAGAAATTCATAATTTGATTTTTTTAACTATTTAACAAATTCAACCAAATTTTTTAAAAAATATACATAAAATAAAAACACTACCTCATTCATCATAGTCAAATTATATTTTGGCTAACACCGACAACAACTGCCATTGATCTAAATCATCTTTTCCCAACTGACTATATTGATTTCTGATTAATGATTCTTTCCCCAAATTACATTTACACAGTGTATACATCAATTAAAATTAAATCATTTTACAACACTCCATCCTTATTATTTGTCTCAGATTAAAAATTCTATGTGATAAAATGTTTTCAATCTCTTATTATCTACACATAATGTAAATTTCTCACCAAAGAGGTAATGATGCCTAGTCTTCAAATGATAGACCACAATAGCTATTTAAAAACTGTATGTTTGGTAGTTCATATCATGTAATAATAAATTATATGATTCATAGGTAACAAAATCATCTCCCTCCTTGAGAACACACCCTATCCCAGATCCCAAAGCATCAAAATATACCACATAACCAAATCTAGATTTAGAAATATTTGGATCGATAATGATGCAAGGATAGCATTAAGTAATTGAAATGAACTCTAATATTACTTATTCAGTTATAATGGAACATTTTTTCTTTTAAATGATTTTTAGGTGAAGCTAATCATGAAAATAGAAGAATAACTATTTTGTAATAATCAACAAATCCAAGGAAATAGCGTATCTAAAAGACATTCTTTGGTGATTCCCAAGATAACACAACCTCTATCTTTTCTGGATCCACATAAACTCATTTTTCAGAGATAAAATTTCCATATAAAAGTACCTCTTATTTCTAAAAATCATACATTTAATGTTTGGAATGTGGGTAATGGTTCCAAAAGATACCCCACACTATCACCAAGTTTTCTCTTCCCCAACTGTTTCCCTAGAATACACCAGTATGTCATCCACAAACTGTAACATCCCAAGTATATAAAGAAAAATAAATTTTAATATTTATTAATATTTGTGAATTAAATGTTAATTTTACTTCAAAAGGGTTTCTATCTTCGATAGCGTACCCGATACGCAACAACATGTTTCCTTGAAATCTTACGTTGCATACAAATAATATAATAATATTATTTTAAATGGTAGTTAAAACATAGTCTTTGTATTGGAGGGAATGAATATAAATAACTAAAATATGATTATATATGTTTTATAAATGTTTCTACATTTATCCAATAAAAGATAAAGGCTTAAAATAAGAAAATAATTCAATTTTAAGCATAAATACTCTAATATTTACCAAAAGGTCGATTTATCGCCTTTTGATGGTGAACCCTATTTAAAAATAGTATTGGTCACTCTTATATATTATATTGGACCAAATAAAATCTTTCTTTTGAATTTGGAAATCATAATTTACTTTGTGTATGTTTTTGTTATTTTTCTGGTAAAGTTCATTTTTAATGAATAACTGAAAAATGTTGTATTTTAATTCAAAACCTCATTTTAATATGATTTATTTATATGATTAGATTATCTTTTGAATTGGTTTTAAAGTTAAATTATAATATATTTTTACCATTTAATCCAATGGTGGTCATTCGAATTAATTTCACTTTGAAATTGGACATAAACAAGTGTCAATCATTTGAAAGATATTGTTTCTTAAAAACACGTTATTTGTTTTGAAAGCGGGAATTATATATAAAATTAATTCATTCAACCTATATATTTTTAATTTGGTAAAATTTACATCATTTTTTAATTTGGAAAATAATGTATATATTAGGGTCAATGTTTGGTATTTTTCTGAAAAACTTTAATTTTTGATGAATAGTGAAACCACTAAGTGGTAGTTAAAAAACTGATTTTCATTTAAATTAAAATTTACCACTTCTGTGAATTGAATTTAAAAAATCAAACAAACATGGTTGTAATTATTAAGTAAAATGGTGTTCAATGGGGTGAAAATAATTTTTTGGTGAATAATAACTTTTATGTTTTATTAATCGCGATTAAAGGTAATTAGTTTAATTTAAGGTAAAAATATTGTTATAATAATACGAAATTACACTGAAACTCATCCTACCATTATTGGATAAGTCATGGCCAACCAAAAAAATCCATAGGTCAACTTTGGGACACCATGGAGCCACTTGGGTATGAAAATGACATTAATAACTTTTTATTGAAAGTTTAAATAAAAATGTCACAAACATGTATTCTTTTACTAAAACAATTTTTACATGGGGTTATACAAGTCATATTTTTGACTATAAATATTCATTAGAAAGATAAAAATATTTCCTACATCATGATATTTTTTTTATAATTTTTAAAAATTAAATAAATTAATTAATTTATGACACCATGATGATGCAACGATTACCACTTTAATGAACGATTTCAATAAAAGGAAAACATAAGGTATAATCTAATACTTACACTTGTACAAAACCTATTTTATGGGTGGATTTCGAAACTTTATCACCTTATCCAAGAAATATATAACTGTGGCATCTTTAATATCCAAAAATAATTTTATAATAAAGTAACTTTTCCAGACTTTCCAAGAGTTCCCCTCCTCCATCTTAAAAAAGGCCCCCACCTATACCCCCTTACCCACACCTCTAAAGCCCTTGATCGTCCAAAATCTGGTCATATTTTCTCTAAACATCCCATTATTACTCCTATAAGACTAACATTGGGAAGAAGTCTTTCCAAGGAAGCCTTTGGGCTCAAATCAAAAAGAGTTATCCGATTTGAAGGTAATGTCTTCTCTTATGTTCTTTTGTTTTATTTTGCTTCTCCAACCCCCTAAACACTATTTATTACGTTATTTTGTAAAAAAATAGTATATTAAATATAATAGGATGTTTTTATGGGAAGGATTCGAGATACACTCATACACACCTCCATCTATGGTTAAAGAACACACTGTTTCTGGGGGTGGCGAATTACTGCCTCACGAAACGATGATTGTTCAATCTTCTTTTAACACCTCTCATGGTTTCCATTAAGATGTCACTGTATTTATAAATGATATATATATTATGTTTATGTATTCATTATGATTCTATATTTTTCATTTATTCCATGCCTTTATGGTTTCCATAAAGGGTAAATGTGATAATTTCATTTTAGGATGTGTGGACTACCGCCCCCTCAAAGTGATTTGAACCGTTAATGCCATATGTGGGATGTATAAAGGATAAATTTAATGATTTTATATATTATATTATAATTTAATTATAATATACCTATGTATCATTATGTTTTCATTTCCATTAATGTATTAAATACAAATGAATGTAGCGTTCATGCGTACGTACGGCTTACCGTCTCCATGAACGGTGCATTTCATTTCTTATCTCCAAATGTTATGTACTATTATAAGTATATATATATAATGGATATATATAATATATATTAAATCTAAATAAATAATATAATTCTTTAATTAGAATATATATATATCTCTCATTTAGTTTTAATTCCATTAATATGACAAAGAAATTAATGTAGCGTTCATGCGTACGTACGACCTACCGTCTCCATGAACGGTGCATTTCATTTTTTTTATCTCCAAATGTTATGGAATTGTAGAAAATGAATATATACTGTATATATATGATATTTAAATCATTAATTATATTCTTCATATGATATACTTATAACTAAAAAGACAATTCTTTTCAAATAAGTTCATTTTTTAACTCTTGTATCGAACATCGACAAAAACGTCTGATATGAACTGTCATAATTAACTAATTATTATAACATTATAACATGTGATATGAATTGAATAATAAACTTTAATGGAGGTCCTTATGAAATTATTAATTGACCAAAGTTTATTATTCAGGAATATAAATAAACGAACAAGACAAGTCGGACTTGAGGTAAGGGATCGTACCTCTCTCTTTCTTTTTAAGTACTCTCTTTTATGTCAATTCATTTAAGATAATATTTCTTATGTTGGGGATGTTTTCATATATTAATCTTACTGTAATTTTTATTTTAATGTGATGAGTCTCCCAATTGTTTCTCATCAATCCATTTTTTGGACGTTTTAAGTGGCGTCGTTAGGCTGCCGAATTTTCGTAACGGATTTCTTAGCTCACATTTAATTTCGTGAGATTTAAACTATTCCCCACTTATTTATTTCATGTGGTGTATTGTGTACTTCCATTTGATATATATTATCATGATTCTATTTATATTCGTGGTATTATGTGATTCAATTGGTGTATATTATCTTTTGGTCATATGACTCGATTGATTACTACGAGGTAAGGGGTTTTTATCTCACTTTTTATTCCCGTGAGATTCATGCTACATTTTCCACTATTTCCTTTTTTTTTGGTGTATGTACTGAACATTATTATACTAGTTTTGTAATATAATCTCATTTATGGATATTTATATCTTTATTTTATGACTCTTCTTTCATGGGGTGTACATTTCGAAAGTTACCCAAATCGGTAAGGAAACCTTTCACCCTCCTCTTTTTAAAAAACTTATTTTTGTTAGGTATTTTAATTTACATCTTGTTATGTTGGGATATGTTCTTATATATATTTATTTATATAAATATTATTTCCAAGTGATGAGATACAATTTTCTCTCTCATCAACTTTTTTTCTGAAATTTTAAGAGACGTCGTTAGGCTGTCGAATTCTTGCAAGGGAACTTCTTAACCCAATTTCGATTATTTGGGTTAAAATTGTACTCCTTTAATATATAGTTCTATGAATATGTGTTAATGACCTCTTATTGTTTTACAAAAAATATCCATGTATATTTGTTGTATTATTTTGTCACACATAATTATGTAATTGATTTATCCTTAATCAAAGGATACCGTTTTTGTAAGGGACTTTGTCTCAATATCCTTTCATTGAGGCATATTTTGTTCTAATACAAGACTTTATTTTATATGTTATATAAACACATTTTACTTTTCATTTCATTCAAAGAGAATATTTTTCTATGAAGTGTTTTAATAAAGGACAAAAAGGCATGTTTCTTTTAACATACGTGGTGACAATGACCTTTTCCGCCGCTCGAGTACTATTTTTCCTTTGACTTTCTTAACAAGACATAATGTTTTTAAAAGAAAATAAATAACATATACTATGTTATGTATTTTTGTATTGAAAATGGTTTTGATAATGGATTTTTTATGTCAATTTATTTAAGCGATATATTGTGATTGAAATGTGGAAATTTTTTCTTTCCAATATATTTGTTTTATGTCTTATGTTTTTTTAATGGTACTCAGACATTTGACGGGTGGTTACATGATAAACCAAATGACGGGTGGTGTCGTGAATACTAGGATGGGTGTTTACATTATAACCTCCAATGCATTTGGTGTGGAAGTTGTTCGTATGGCTATTCCATTTAGTGATATGTGTGGAAGTTGACCGTATTGTTATTCCATTTAAGTATGTTTATGTCCCAAGTTACCTTTTTATATTATGTGTTCTTTATATGGGTTTTATTTTAATCTTGTGGTTACAAAATGGTAAGTATTGATTTTTTTCAGTAAAGAGTATTTACTACTTCATAAAAATGAAAAGTATTACTTTGATATTGTATTCATGGTTTACTTGTTATTTTGAAAAACTAACAGTTTTCCTTCTTTGTGTATACTTTACTGGGATTTTTATGCTCATCCCAAGTTTTTGAAATGTTTTCCATAGGACTTAAAGATGAATAGGGTCAAGGATGGGATCAAGGAATGACATGCTATCTAAAACATGGAATTAGAAATGTTTCTTTTTAAGAGTTTTTATTTTATAAAAACTTAGTAGAAGTTTCTATATTGTAATATTTTGAGATGTAATTGTTATGTCCTAATTCTCTAAAACTCTAAACCTGAAAAGATCCCCTATGTGAATTATTCAATTAATTTATGATTATGTAATGTTTTAAGGTCGGGTCCTTATACAAACACCATCACAAAATTATCTATATATCTTTGAAAAATGTGATTCATCAATACCATAAAAATATATGGATCTTTTATAAGACCCAAAGGCATATAAATGGCCTTATAATGGCCATATCTTCTTCTGAAATCTATCTTTGGAATATCCTCATTTTGATCCCATAGATGGTGATACCCTAAATAAAAGTTAATTATAGATAACCACTTGGATCCCCTAAATTTATCAAACAGGTCATCAATGCATGGAATAGGGTACCGATTATTTATCATAACATGGTTATGTTTAGGATAATATGAAAAAATCAAAATATTTTCATAGACAGTATAAAAAAATAAAGATGATGTCCATGAAGAAATAGTTGACTCAAAGAACCCATTTTCTTTTATAAATCTTCCAAATAGAATTTAAATTAATTTACTTGTTTTTGTTCCATCTAATAATATTGAAGTGAGATATAGAATTTCCCTAGTAAGATATCAGTCATAAAATACACTAGTATTATGGGTGGAATACCTAAGAAATTATTAGGAAAAACATTATGAAACTGATTAATAATTGTTGGAAACCCACTATTTTTGATCTCATCTTTATATTACAAGTTAAAATATACCAACCGGTACCAAATAGTTCTAACCATTAGTTCCAAAAATCCTACTACATATGCCTTTACATTATGGTCTCCTCTAAAGAGGTGGTTGACACCATCATCTGTTTTAAAACTAACCCTTAATGTATAAAGGTTGATATCATCTTAGAACATTGTCAATCAATCTATAAGAAGGAATAATTCATAGACATCCATCTCAAGAATAATGAAATCCCAAATCTATTCTTCCCCATAAATAATTATAGATCATTTTTTCACATAATGGATCTATATTTTTTTCAAATAGTAGTTTCATGTTTCAAAATATAATCAATAATTCATTATAAAAACTCATAAGATCAAAAACACAATAAGAAATAAAATAATGTGATTCAACCATATCAAGAACAACTTTCATAAGAGAATAATTCAAAATAATTTCGCATCCCACCATTGAAGATCATAAGTTATCAACCATGATCACTTCCTCAATCCATAAAATTCCTTACATTCTGCACTTTGATCTTTATTACCTTGTTGATATTTTACTAGTTGAGGAGTCAGTGTTTTCCTCAAATCACCATGGTTTCTTCTGTTTTTATAATGTGATCTATTCTACTACACTCATCCCATAGAAGCATATGATTCCTAAGAAACATGAGATGCATACCTACCACCTGACCATGGAGCATTATAAAAGGATCACTTAAGATACCCCATTATGTTGAAATTTTGACATTCCTTAGGTGGTGATGTGTAATCCATCTTCCTATGCTCAAAATAACACCATTAAAAAAAATCTCATCTTGTTATTTGGCTTTGGAGGAAGATTCATTGATCCCTGCAATCTGTTTCTAGGTTATACCACCACTATGGAAAACATTATCCCTCTTTGAATTATTCCAAACATTAGTGTTCCCTCTAGTTCTCATAGGTATTAACATGATTTCTAGAAATTTGTTTCCTAGTATTTCTAGTTTCTTCCACCATCACTCTATTAAACATCCATGTGTAATCTATTATACAATGAATGGGAATATTTGAGAAAGTTGTCAACTGTAGCCTTACTCAAAAAATGAAAGCCTTAAGGATTCATTTCTAACAAATTATATTGAATATAAAAATATCTTCCTAAATTTAGCTTCATTCTCTTTTACCAATAAATTAAACAATTTTAATCTAAAAAATTATTTTTTTTAGAAATTATAAATGTCGGAGGATATAATGATCTATTGTAAAAAACATAAAAATCCTCCAATAAATTACATTTGTCCAATTTAGCCTAAACATATAAATGACAACACATGAATGAAATATCCTCTGTAATATAAGTTAAAAAATTTACATTAAGATCAGCTAGTATTCCTGGGAAGTCAAATATATAATTCATCTCATTCATCCACACTTCTTTTTATATAGATCTAAATCACCATGAAAGATGAGTGGATTCTTCCTCTCAAAATGAATGGAATGATTCACATCCCTTGGTTCATCCTTTTTCCCTTTATCAACAACCTAAATATCAAATAAAATACTCTAAACCATCTATTTGTTCACATGGGGCTTATGTGAAACCACATTCTCAGTAGCCAATTCTAGTTGTTTCACATGGTTCCTACCAGTTTATTTTTTCAATAACAAAAATAAATATCCATTCAGTATCCCTCCCAAGAAACTAAAGTCTCAGCAATTTCAATTTTATATCATCACACATATCATGGAATGGATTTTGGAAATTCAATGATTTCTATTTTCCATATTTTGGAAAAATCTACTCTGATTTTTGAAAACAAAAGCATTTTCAACTATTTTAAAAAATCAATAATTTTCATGACTTCAAAAATCAGTAATCAAAATGAATTGTTCACTCCTAGTGGGATTTCATTTATATTAATTCATTTTATTCTCTTTTAATTGGAATTACCATTGAAATTGAGGTTATAACTCCTAAAATTGTCTCAATATAATCATGTAACCTAAATTAATATTAACATGAAGTTCATCATAAATTGGTTAGCTATAGCTTTTTATGTTCTACATTTGAATATCTGAAAAATGATATGCCTTTCTACACACCCAAATCAAAGATAAATTTAATTATTTTCATACTAAAGTACTAAAAAAACTGATACCATTTCCATGTCAAGGATCGAAGAACCTAATACCATTTTTAACATAATTCTCATAAGTATTAAATTGAGAAGTGATGGGTGTGTCACTAGGTCTTAGGTGACATACCCAAGACACCAAAGGTTGTAAATAAATACCATGGTATTAATAAACAATTGGGGAATGATATCCCATTGAAAATGAAACAACAAGATAGAAATATTCATAACCAATCATCCTCTAAATTATTCTTGGGTAAAAAATAAAACTCAAAGAAAAAGAATCCAAACCAAACTATATCAGAGTTCAATGTAGAAACCAAGACCAAAAAACACAAATACATGAAATATATCAACTCAAAAACTCCCAACCTAATCAAATATCCAACTCCCCATTCCATTACCATAATATGATGATTTAATAACAATAATATAAGATACTTTTTCATTACCTATGTCTTGATATAAAATATCTTCAAACACACTAAAGTGAGCATGAAGGGGTGAGTATAAAATTGAATATGGTTTCCCCATAGACTATCCTACTCATTCCATCATGATAAAAAATTTTAACACATTTATTTAAAATATTTTAAAAAAGTTTAAACTAGTTTCAATCAAACCATAATATAGTTTTCGAAACCGAATAGTTTTCTAAGAAGAAAACCAAATAAGTCTTTAAAACATTTTATATTTTAATTTGGAATACTAAATACATAACTCCAAAAATCTACACATGCATGTATATGCGATAGTTTCATACTCAATTGTGCTCTATCCTAGATCTACTAAACCATCACAAGGTACAATTACTAGGTTCCCCAATGGCACACACTCCTTCCATGGGGTCATGTAAATGAAAATGAACTCATGCCAAATATTTATGCCAAAAATCATTCCAAAACATGAAAAAAATTTCTATAAAACATTTATATTATTAAAAACATTTCCATAATTATTTTCCACTCAGCCAAACAAAACCAATATTTCAAAATGATCACTTTAAAATCATTAACCAAAATATTTTTCTACAAAAAAACCAATATCCAACATTTCACCAAACCATCACTAAAGAGGGATTCTATTCAGAATCAAACAAAAATTTCAAAATTCAATTAAAGTAAATAAATCAATTTTAAACCAATAAATAAATGTTTAATAAAGGGGAATTGAGTGTGAATCCACCTACTTCTCTATTTAGGTTAAAATAATGAACAAAAAATCGAAAAACTTTTGGCCAGAATCTCTTAAAACTATCCTTAGATCTTTTTCCCTAATATCAAAACAATATTATCTCATCATGATTGAAATTACAACATGTGGATTTATCCTCAATAAACAAAATTAATGGTTCTATGACAGCAAATAAGAATAAATATAAATAAAAAATGAATAACGATCAATTACAAAAAAATATAGCCTCTTGAACCCTTGGATTCCCATAGGAATCACTCATGGTTTAAAAGGAATGATATTTACAGAATTCAGAGGGATATAAATAAGTAAAATTACATGTTTAAGGATAAAACAAGAGTTTAAGGTTATAAAATGTATTTCATCCGTAAATTTCAGATTTAAATTTTCATGGTGCATGGTTAGAGGACCTAGTGAGGTAAACCATGCACTAACCTTGAAATAGAAACCACATCCATACCCATATCTCATGGTTGGATCACACGATTTGACGAATCATACCCCAACTCTACTAAACACTACTATATAACATTCATGGAATCTCTTCTGTAGCCTTATGGTTTATCCAAACCATATTCCTGACCGTGCACCTACCTAGTGCCCACTATTTTAGTTTCACAATTTCCTAGGATATTTTCCATGGTTTCTTTTAACCATTCTGAAATCATGAATCCCCATAAAAAACAAAAAACAATCCAAGGATCCTTTAAATCACCCAAAACATAACAAAAACTCTTTATATAATTAAAATTCATAAATAATGTTTCAATTACTTCTAATTGGGGGGGATATATTCTCAAACTGTGAAACTCCATAAAAACCTAAAAAAATATTAAATATCTACTTTGAACATCTTGTAAAATTACCCAAACAGTTTATATACATAAAATACATTAATATTTTTGTTATTTTCATGGAATCAAGGGTTCTACATCTATTATATTAGGATCATGTATATATCTTCTTAAGAAAAATGGAATACATTTTGAGTAAAACTAAAATGATGAGGTCAGGCTAATATCTAGATAATTTCCCATATATGCCCTAATAATTCAAATGGAACAACAAATTATAGTTTGAGATTCCTCAAGATTATCATCCTTTAGTGATCTTATCATTTATAAACTATGATAAATCTATCATCATTTTCCAATTATATTATCGACACATAACTTATAATGGTTCTGAGCTGTAATCATACAATTTAAAATTATTTTTACCATTCCGGGTGTCTCTTATGCTAAGATTGAACTAATCAGGGATAATTCACCAATATTTATCCTATGGATAATAGAACAACATGTTATACCATAAAGGGTATCAAATAGAGATACATAAATGGATCATTGATTGTTTTGGTTATTATAAATCTATATTAAAAGTATATGATCATTCTATGAGACACTGAAATCAATGATAAACAGTCAAAACATATCCTAAAGAATATAAATGGTAAATTATAACTAGTTATTAGCCTAAGGGTGATATGTTTTTTCTATTTTACTTGAGTACCAATAACTGATTTAAACCCAAGAATAAACATATAAGTAAACTAATTCCATGATCCTAAATGATTCTCATTAGCATACTCTAAATCCTCTATATCTCCTAGAGAAATAAATTACAAAGCTCATCTACTGGAGAATATTACCTAATAGGTAAGAAGTGATTTTTCTTCATCTATTTGTCTATGGTCACCTAAAATATATCCATATATCTTGGGGATCTCGATAATCTATTCCAAAAATATGTCATTATTTTATCCAATTATCATAATTTAAAATGGAGTTGTTATAATTTACATATTGTTTTATTTTTTTATTCTTTCACCCTTTAGTTAGTAAGACACCTGGAAGTGAACCTTGTTATCTCTCATTTCATACATGGACATACAAATTAGTTACAAATGTCTTGAAATATATTTGATAAACTAGGGTTCATATCCCACCTTGAATAATGATATTCCTTCATGAATTATTCACATTAATCATCAGAACCACGATTTATCCATCGACAAAGAGTAAAAATTTAGAGTCTTGGGATAATCCTTCATAGATCTCCCCACAATCATGTATTTCTTAAAATTTCATATTATCATAAATAATGATTTGTGGATCTATGAAACACTTAGTTATGAGTTATAAAAGATCAATATGTAATAAAAACATCTCATTTTCATCATCAATGTCATCAAAGAAAATATCTTCGATCAATGACATCATCCACTATTCCTTATTTGACTATTGTACATTATGTGTTTGATCTCTTGTACTGAATGAATTTTGAACCATGTTTAATTTCCTAAGTGTGTGAAGGTGGTAGAATTTAAATTATTTTAGTTTTTTATTCCACAATAACCACCTTAGAGTCAAATTCTATTAGTAAAATATATACATGAGGTTCTTGTGATTGATGTATGCTATAAACTACTCTCTAAAAAGGTAGTGCCCCTATAAATTTATGGAATTAAATATATTGGTACAATATGGATCATGAAATTGACAGTTATTTTCATTTTTCAAGAGTTTTCAAGAACAATATACTACAACATGATTATATTGGATAACCACATAGTTAAGACCCACAAAAGAGGAATTATAATAAACCTCAAACCCTATACATTTTAAAGGTTGAATAAAAAAGATGTTGGGGTAAACCACTTATTCTATTCCTAAATATATTTTTCATATTAGTCAGACATAAATTATTTCACTGCCATCATTTTCATAGTAATCATTAGTTTACATATCTTGGAAATTTCCTAAATAATGTGATAATGAAATCCATCATGCTCTGGAAAACTTTTAATATTATAGATGTTCATGGGTTCTTTAGAATAGATGAACTCATCTACCCTTTCAAGATCTAAAAATATTCTAGCCTCTAATGATACATGTATAAGGTATTTTCATTTTTAAATCCGTAAGGAATATTTATAAATATTAGTGTAAATTCGATGATATCAAAATAACTTCAATATGATCCAAATATACACGCCATGATCTTCCTATGATATCGAATATACAAGGATTTAATATATAAAGGCCGCCACAATGGAGTCTTAGAATAAATTGAGGATCTAATTATTTATTTATGAATAAAATGGCTATATTTATCAACCAAAATGGTATAAAAAAATAATAAATGTAACCAAACCATAAAATAAAAGAGAAATTTGGTATATCCATCTCGTAATTAAGATAAGTGTGGCTAGAGTTAATTTAAATATTTCCAAAACAATTAAATAATTTTAGTTGAACAAATAAATATCTAATCCAAAAATGGATATTTATTCTTGATAGTTATCTATTTAAATTTTTGGTATTCCATTCATAAACATAAACTAATACCTTCTTTCATAATGAAATGAACTAGGGTACCCTATAAGGATGTTCTAGGTATACTAAATCCTTTAGTCATAGGATTATCTAGAATAATTTAGAATTACCTCAACTCAATTTGGGTAATATGATAATGTGAAATAAAATTGGTTTTATTACAGGAAATAAATCGATATAAAATTCCACCTATCATTTGGCAGTAAACCCTAATAATTATATAGAAAAACATCAGTGAATAGGTATACCTCAGGTTGTAATACCCTCATCTATTAAACTTCAAATATTGTATGTGTTAAAAGATACATTTCATCCAAGGTTTTTCCAAACTATAACTAGTATTTCCATTCTCAACCTGCATGATATTATCACTCTCCAATATGTTTATATTGACAGTAGGTCAAAGAGGAGAAAGATGCATATCTTTGATAATAATAAATATGGGTAAAAAATAGGTTAACCATCCCATACATAGAATAATACCAAATGTATTCATTCAAAAGGAAACAAATTCCAAAAGATACCTATATTTTCCCACTCTAATATCCTAAGATGGATACATATTAATCCACGTTACTGACATACCCAAAAGAGTATTTGTGCACATCATCATAAAAGACACTCCTACATTAAATACCAAAATAGATACCAGTTTCTATAAAATAAATGTTTAAGAATCATATATATCAAATAAATATCATGTAAGAGTATATTGTATAAAAATAATATCACTTATAGTATAAGGTAATTTTCCTTCATCATCTATAGACTAATCTATTATTTGGACCCTCTTTATTCTCTCTAGATAAACCTTTGAATGAAATTCATACTCATAATCCTATGCCTCTAATTGCTGAGTCTAACGAACTCATATTATTTTTAGACAATTGTACTTACCAATGATCAACTTACCCAATAAAATACACTTTATACTAGGAATGAGATAATTTAGTCTACAATGTTTAATGTCCCTTTCTCTGATAATGGTTTATCCTATAAAATCCCTAATTATTCCTATTTTGTCCACGGAGAAGAAATTTTTTCCCTCACAGGTCTAATTATGTTTTTCCTATCTTACCCATCTATATAGATGACACTAAACTAGAGGTATCCAAGATAGAGGAGTGGGGAAGCTCTCCCAGCTTGACTAGCCTAGAATGATTCCCCTGAAATCATTTATTCGTGATGCTTCTTCTTCCCACTAAAAGATCCCTCATCAATTCTTCATCGAATAAGTTAACCAAAAATCATTGGAATTACATTATAACATGTATTCACCAAAATATATTTCCTTCTAAACACGAAAAAAGGTAGACCAATTGAATAACATTATTTGTTTCAAAAAGGCTTCTTACAAGACCATCTCAAACCATTGGGTTTTTATACTTTATACCCACTCATGTTTGGTGTGAAATATAGAAATTTTGTAAAATAGGTAGAAAAACCCATCTTTATCATTTCCCAATTATCAAGATAAATTAATTAATGAGACTTAAAATCATAGAGAGTGTAAGAGTATAATATTTCAAATAATATCATCTATAATTCATTCCATGTCAACCCCATGGTGTTTTTATCACATCCATTTAACTTCCCACTATCAATGGGTAACCCCTTCGAGAATTATTTTTTTCAATCATACCTTGTGCTACTCTATGTTTTGATATTATCCTATAGATACTGAATATATTTATAGAATTTTTTCTTCTTAAGGTGTATCGTTACATAAAATGGTTGGGTTGATTAAATTAACGACATTTTATAACAATGATTATACTACATTCCCATTATGGGTACCCATTCTTTGTAGCCTATAATATCTAAAAAGGCCCCATTAGTATATGTGTATTAATAGTGGGCATATAGGGTGTATAATTTTAATCTTCTCCTTCTTGTATGTTTGTAAGTGGTAATCATGGGATTATACTCTACATTTAATTGGAAAATCATAATAAATCCTCTATCCCAGAATGGAAATCTATATTTAAATAAGAATAGCATCCTAATAGTTTAGAGAAACCCTTATCCCTATCTCATTTATTTTCCTCAATCAAATCATTTAACAAATTAAATTTTAATTCAAAAGATTTTAAAAAAAATTACATTTGATAAAAGCATGAAAAACTGTTATAAATTATAGTAAAAGGGATTTATTAATCAAATGAATCACATAATTATTTTTATTTATCTATTCATCACTTATAAATATGTAAGAAAACATTAATTATGAAATTGTGATGTTTCAATTAATATAAATCTTTAAATGATTCTTTAAATTAATTAAAAATAATTCACAAACATACAATATCATATTGTCCTAACAAGACTATACAAAAGGCCTTTAATAATGCTATAATAGGGTATTGTCAGTGCAAAAAAGTGTTATCAATTAGATATCCCATAAAATGCCAATGCATTTGTTATTAATAAATAAATGCTCTGATAAAGGTGTCCTTTTATCAGTGCTTTCATTTAGTATGAAAAAAGTCCCATTATTTTTTTTTCATATCCTAGGGTTGATAAATAATTCCTTTATCAATTATTTTTTCAAGAATTAATTAAGGTTCCCTTTAGGAGTGATATTACTCGTGCTGATAATGGGGAATATTTATACTATTTTCTATTAAAATTATATAACACTATAGTAGAAATTATAGGGAAAAATAGTGGGAGAAAATATTGAGTATAAATGAAATAAAATTTAGAATAAGAATACAAGAAAAAAAATACATTATAAACATTTCAATCATTGGTTTGTAATATTACATGTATAAGTGAAATTTTTTGTAGACATTCAAAAACCTCAATGTTCCGCTTTGTTTCACCCTCTACCCCTCATCATGCTATTAGTTTCCAAAAAAAAAACCACCCCAACTCATGAAAAATAATTAACCTATATAAAACAATTCTTTTTTCCGTAACAATATAATGAAATAAATTAAACACAAAGTTTGAATTTTAAACTAAAAACAAATACATTAATTCATACCAAGAATATCGTGTATGAGATTGAGTTGTGGTTGATTTTCACACATTACAACAATTATTTTTTTACTCAAAAGAAGTTTTTATTGAATTGTCTCACTTATGTGGTGATAGAAATATCACTACAGATGTGAGACAATTCAAGAGAACATTCTTTTTGGGAATAATCCTCTAATTGTAACAACATTTATTGTTCATATTCATGCATTATCTCTATGAAAAAATAAATAAATATTTAGTAGTTATAAATAATATGTGAAAAAATTAAGTAATAGAAGATAGAATGATGATAAAAGAGTATGATCTTGTTATTCTCAATTTTCCATGTGTGGCGTTCATTTTAAACTAAATTGACAGTTATATATTGTAAATAAAAACATTAAGTCATACCTAACACATCGTGTTCCAAATTTATCTGTGGTAAATTCCTACACATGATGAATGAGTTATGTATCATTTTCTTAATGATTGAATATAATATGGGCCGTTTTCTCATATTTTTCTACTAATTTATGTTTTAAACTAAAAATACATGTTTATATTGAGAACACACACTTTGAGTCATATAGGTCAAATCATGTGTTTGATTTATTCGTGGTTGATACATACAGATCACAAATAAATTATGGACCATTTTTATAATGTTCGAAATTTAATAAAAGTTCTTTTACATAGTATTTTCTATTTTATGTAGGTTTTAAACTCAAAATTTCACTTTTTTATTGGAAACATGCCCTTTAAGTTATATCGATCACATAATGTTTCTATTTATAAGTGGTAAATACCTACAAATAAAAAAGGAATTATGGATCATTTTACTAATGTTTGAAAACAATATCAGCTCCTTTTTTCAGTTATGGTATTGGGATATGTTTTTGAATCTAAAAAGGAAATTTTTTTATTGAAAACATGTACTTCAAGTCATACCATCAACATAGGGTGCAATATTGACCATCGGTCAATTCTTATATACCAAAAAAATAAATTATTAAACATTTTACTAATGTTTGGAAACAACCCGAGAATAGTTTCTTAATTTACAATATTTGACAATTGTTTTAAACTAAAATGACACTTTTTCATAGAAAACAAGAACTTGAAGTCATTCATACTACATCAAGTCTTGGATTGATGTGTGGTAAATTCCTACATGTACCAAATAAATTAAAAATCAATTTCAAAATGTGTGAAAAAAATCCATGCTCATTTTCTCTATTTTTTCTATGTGATGCAATTTATACTAAAATGACACTTTCATATTGAAAACACATTCTATGACTTATAATAACTACATAATTTGTAAAATAGGTGTGATGTCAAATACTATATGTGATAAATGAATAATGGATAGTTTTGGTAATGGCTAAAAAATATCAGATCTCATTTTCTTTGTTTTGCAGATGTTACATGTGTTTTAAACTAAAATGGAGGTTTTATAATCAATACACTCACTTAGAATAATATTGACCATGTAAGGTGTCAGATTGATATGACATCAATTTCTACACATCAAAAATGAATTATATATCATTTTATTATATATTTAAAACAACATAAATTTGTTTTCATAGTTTTTGATATTTTATATGTGTTCAAAACTAAAATGGAACTTTTTAATTTAAAATAAATCACAATATTAAGTCAATACATTCCCTTATGACTTTTCCATTCGTTTATGTTTGAAAATCACAAACACATTTTCATAAGGGAATTTATTTTCTCTATGAAAAAGTTTTATCCCTGCCACTAGTTTCAAATGTATTATTTAATGTCTTCTTAAACCAAGTCTAACGTTTTTTTCTTAAACTAAAAATTATGATCCTTATCTAAAACCTTCGATTCTTACAGTTATGTAGATATTGTGTCTTAGTACATTCAAACTCTAAATTCTTGGAAATTCAGACTCTGAATTTTTTGAAGTTTAGACGTCAAATTCCTCAGAATTCATACTTCCAATTCCTCAAAATTTTGACTCCGAATTCCTCAGAATTCAGACACTGAATATCTATTTTTCCGTAATCATATTTTTTATATTTTCATACTCTAATTTCTAATTTTTCGAAGATTCTGATTATTCATATTTTTTAAAGTTACTTTACATTCCTAACAAGTTTTTCAGGTTTATCTAATCCTATTTTCTTTGAAATGATATTTTTTCATTACATATTATTGTTTCTTAAGCATGATAATGTTTTATAAATTTTTCCTACATGAAAAAATGTTGAACAATGTGTTTTTAGCTAAAAGTTGGTCAAGTTACACGTTTATATGTCCCTCAAAAATTCAAGGGAATATATGACCATTGGAGGATGTTGGTGACCAGTGATTTTTTTACTATAAATAGTAGCTCATTTAAATAAGATCAATACACATCAATCAAGATATTACATGATGTGATGTTGTGATGTGATTTATGGAGATAGAAACACTCATGCATTGTGAAATAATTTAACATCTTGTTCAAATGTGAACATCTTCTTTAGCCTAGTGTGACTATGATTGTTGCTGAGTAAAATTGAGGGCTTCTGAGGATTGGAAGATAGTGGTTTCGAGTACCATAAATATTGAGGACATCCATGTATAGGAAGACATAGGTTTCGAATACCTTAAAGTTTGAGGACTTCCGATGAAAAGAATACAGAGGTGCCAACTAAATTTATGTTCAAGGCCTTGTGGGGATGGAAAGATAGATTCCATATATTTTTATCAAGGGATTACCATGGTGTGGGTAAGAAAAAATTCTCGAATGTATAAATCAAGGGACCATTATCCTAGGTTGTTGGATACCATTCTCTTTGGGCTAAATTATTTCCTACGGGTTTATTTTCTTTATTACATGTTTTTCCACTGTATTTTGATAAAGAACAAAATTAAAAAAATTTATACCTTATTTTTCTTATACTTACTCTGACAAATGAGATTCTATACACTTTAGGGTAGAGTATTTCTCTAATATAATATTACACATGTTTTCTTATGTTGATCTCTTTTTAGGTTAGGATTCTTCAATTAGGCCTGGGCCATTCCAATTATCTCATTGTGTTTGTGCCATATAAGGTTTGCGAATTCACCATGTTTGACATTTTGGAACATATAATTCCGTGTAGGCTAAAAAAGGGAATGTGTTTTAAGCCCAAATTTCACCCCACCTGTAATTTAGCATCTACATATATATTTATATCGTAGAATTAGTATCAGATCAGGTCTCTGAAATAATTATGCTTACATAAAAGTTTTCAAGGTCAAGATTTACTTTCTCATCTTTACTAGTTCTCATTTTTCTTATGATTTCCCTTATAAAAATTTTCTTTATAAAATTTCACTACTAACATATTTCTTGGAAGAGATATTTTGGTATTGAATGACAGGAATTAATGTTGGCTCTATCGATAACTCAAATCCTACCATACCACCAATTTTTGATGGTAATGATTATATGTACTGGAGAGATAGGCTGAAGACTTTTGTTTCTAATTTTGGACAGGATAATTTTTTCATGCTTACTAGGGACTACAAGATTCCTGATAATGAAATCATAACATTCACACATTTAGAATAATAAGAATATCAACTAAACTACAAGGTACACAATACTATTTTATCTTCCCTAACCAGAAATATCTATAGTTATATATCTTTTTGTGAAGCTACCAATATCATCTGTAAGAAACATGATGTTACACATTTTAGAACTTCTAAAGTAATAGAAACTAGAAGATCTATGTTAAGAGCGGAATGTCCAGGATTTATATTTCCTTATGGAGAACTAGTTTGCAAAGAGAAAAATATATTTATAACCATTTTCAATAGTCTCCAATCTATGTGAGAGAATGTTCTAGATGATGAAGTTCTTGTAGACAAGATAATTGATTTTATCCCAAATGAGTGGGAATTGAAAAGGACAATTATTGATGAAAATAGGAAAGTATCGAATATAAATCTTGAAGGTTAATTTGTAACTACTATTAAAAATGAAAAAATAATGATGATAGATACTTAATTCAAAATGAACAATAATGTTAATGGAAGTGTTGATTTCACTACTACATCAAAATCCAAGACATCAAAAAGGGTAACAATATGTAAAGTTAAGAATTGTGTTTTTATATCTGAATGAAGTGAAAATGAACATTATAAAAATGAATTAGACATTATTTATTGAAGGATAAAAAATAGTATTGGAAAGAAATATTTTCAGTACAGATATAATAAGGAAGATAAAAATGAAAAGAAAGATCCTGATGTAACTTCTTATGAATGCAAAAGGTCTTAACATATCATACCTTATTGTCCTACACATAAGAGAAAAGATTGAAAGGAAAATAATTATAAAAGGAACAACAAGAAATACTACAAATATATGTCTAGGAAAGTATTTAAGGCTAATAAAACATGGAGTGGTAGTGGCGGTGACTCTTCAGATGAGTCATTGGAATATGAATCTTAAGGTCATGAAGAATATTTGTCTTATAGCAGGTGTACCAATGGAAAACCACAGTCTTATGGATAAGGTACACAATGATCAATAATTATCCAATATTTATTTAAATTATAATTTTCCTAATGAAGAATATTATGAATCTTGGGATGATTATTATTACTTATCAGAAGATAATTCATTTCATTCATTTGAATATGTTTCTTGATTTACTAAATTACTTGAAAATGAGAACTGTAATATGAAACAGAAGCTAGAGAATGAAAATTATATAATTTACATTTTAACAAAATAAGTATTTGATATTTCTAAGGATTTTAATCAGATAAATATTGATTTTGAAAATGTTTCTAAAAATAATAATATAGTTAATTCTCATAATGATAAAATTTTTAAGGATCTTGAAAATGTTATTTCTAAGAAAAATGTTTTACAGCCTAACTAAAAATCTAGGACTAATGACTTTGAGGATTATAATTTAGACATCATACGAAAATATGAAATTTTTTCCTTAATGAAACATTAATCAAATTTTACTTTGGGGAAGAAAGAATTTGCAAAAATGTATTCACAACTTCTCCCTCTTAAGAATAATTCTTGATTTTGTTATACTCCCTCAAAAATGATTTTTAGTAATAATTATATATTCCTCCAAAGGTATCCTTTTAGCAACAACTATCAATGTGGTCAAAATTTGGAGAAAATTTCTTCTTTAAATAAAAACCAATCCTTATATTTTCATAACGATTATTTTTCTAAGAGAATGTGCATACCTATGATTTTACTTTCTGAAATTTCCAAATGCAATATTTTTTGGATTCTGAAAGTCTAGCATTTTAATTTTCAAGATAATAAAGTATGTACTGATAAAAATACATGATAAGTGGATAGTGGATGTTCCAAGAACACGACTAGTAATAAAAACTTCAATAAAAATATTATCAAGATGAAATGATAAAATGTAACTTCAGATATAATGCTCAGGGAGAAATTGTTGGTATATGTAAAACTATTATTCTAAAAAAATCATTAATTTGAAATGTTTTATTTGTAAAAGGATCAAAGAAAAAACTTATAATCATAATCCAATTATGTGATGATGGATTCCTTATGAATTTTGGGAATCGTAAATTCTTAGTACACAATTCCAAGGAAGAGTTTAGTCTCTCTACCCAAAGGCATGATAATGTTTATACACTAAACTTAGAAGACCATAAGAGCTGAGATATACCATTAGTGCAATTTAAGAACTATCTTGGTTATGACATATAATACTAGGAAACTATGACATTAGGAACCTATGAAATATCATAATGAAAAGACCTTCTAAAGATCTACCAGATCTTAGATTTGACTCTTCAAAAGATTTTGATCCTTGTCAATATGGAATGAAACATAAGTGAATCTTTAAATAAACCAGTGAAGTCCCAGCTTCTGATGCATATATATCTTTTCAGTCCAACACACACTGTAAGTATTGGAGGTAAATACTATGTATTTGATCTAGTTGATAATTACATTAGATTTACCTAGGTTTATTTTCTAGTAATGATATCTGAAGACTTTTCCAATTTTAAATATTTTTCATCTAATGTTAAAAATGAGAAAACCCTTCAATTGATAACTATTAAGAGCGATCATGGGGGAGAATTTGTAAATTCATTTTTTCAAAATTATTGTAGAAATAATGGAATTACTCATAACTTCTTAACCTCAAGAACTACTCAACAAAATGGTGTTATTGAATGAGGAAATTGAATTCTACAAGAGATAACTACAACCATGTTGAGTGGATATTCTTTTGTTAAACACGTTTAGGATGAAGCTATTAGTAATTCTTGTTATACTATAAATTGTGTTTTAATTATACCTCTTTTTAACAAAACACCTTATGAATTGTAGATTGTTGAAGTCCTAAAGTTTCTTACTCGGATGTATTTGGATAAAAATTATCCATTTTAATACTATATATAATTTACATAAATTTTCACCCCAATCCGATGAAGGAATTTCCTTAGGGTTTTCCATTACTTCTAAGGCTTATAGTGTTTTTTAAGAAAATTCTTTTTACTGTTGAAGAAATAATACATATTAAATTTGATGAAACTAATCCCTTTATTTTTAAACAACCCCAACCTACACCATTGAATGTGTTTTCAAAAAATGATTATCAAACTTTGATGGAAAATTAATCTAATGAAGAAAATACTCAAGAAATTGTTTCTAAATTGTTTACCCTAGTTGATTTTCTACCTTATATTGATGAACAAGCTTTACAAAACACAAATCAGATGTTTCTTAAGTATCATACCATTAATAGTATCATTGGTGATGAAAATGAACCTGTAAGGGATTGAGGTCCATTATGAAATGAAGTAGAACACCTATAATTTCTTTCCAAATTGGAACAAAAAATCACTGATGAAGATTCAGGTGGTAATGATTAGATTAATGCTATACATGTTGAACTAAATGAATTTGAACCAAATAAATTCTAGACATTGGTTGAAAGACATATGGAATAATCTATAATTGGAGTAAAATGGGTCTTCAAAATTAACTATGATGAATATTGAATAAATTTAAAAAATAAATAAAGATTATTTGCAAAAGGCTATAATAAACAAGAAGGAATAGACATTGATGAAACATACGCTCTATAATCTTGACCTTAATCTATTCATATTCTACATTCCTTTTCAAAATTATTTAATTTAAAACATTTTTAAATGGATGTGATGTGTTATTTTATTAATAGATATGTTCAATAAGAAGTTTATGTAGAAACAAATCCTTGTTTTTAGACAGAAAACATTCTAAACAAGATTTAATATTATCAAAGCTTTATATAGACTTAAACAAACCCCTAGAGACTAGTATGATAGGATTATAAGATTTTTGTCACAAAAAAATTATGTTAAGGAGACTGCTGATCAAAATTTTTTTATAAATAAAGATAAGATAAATGTATTGATTGTCCAAATTTATGTTGATTGCAATATATTTTGATCAACTCAATAATCATTAAATGATTCATTTGTGAATCTCATTAAATCTGAGTTTGAAATGAGTTTCATGGGTGATTCAATATTTTTTCGTGGTTTTCAAATTTCACAAAAACCAAAAAGAACATACATATCTCAAAATAATTATTTTAAATATATTCTTAAGAATAATGGATATTAAAACACTATAAGTATAAGTACTCCAATATGTACCTCAAAATCTCTTTATCTTGATGAAGTTGGGAAACCTATAGATCAAAAGTATTTTAGAGGCACGATTGGAGGTTTATTATACACAACATCTAGTCATCTAGACATAATTTTTTCAGAATGATTATGTAAATTATATAAATCAAATACATAGGAATCTCATTTACAAGCATTGAAAATAATTTTTCACTCTTTAAAGGGAACCATGGTCTTGAAACTTTTTTATTTAATAGAAATGATTTTATTTTAAAAAAAATTGGATACTGATTTTGGTAGTTGTAGAATGGATAGAAAATGTACTTCCAGAACAACTCATTTGTCAGGAGATTAAATAGTTTCTTGGTCATGCATGAAGCAATACATAGTGGAAATTTCTACTATAGAAGCTAAATATATAGAACCTGGTAGTTGTTGTGAATAATTATTGTGGACGTGACACACACTCACAGACTATGGAATTAGTTTTACCAAAACACAGATATTGTGGGATAATACTAGCGCCATTTACCTATGAAAAAATCATGACCATCACTCTTGTGAAACAAACAAAGACATTAGGCATCACTTTCGTAGGGATCACACACTTAAAGGAGATATCATTCTTCAATTTATCAGAAACAAAGATCAACATGCTGACATTTTTACAAAATATTTACTCTTTGATAAATTTGAAAACATTAAACAAAATTTAGGAATGATAACATTAAGGAAATATTCCACATTATCTTTTTTTAACATATCTCCTTACATTAAGAAAATAATTTTGGTAGTGGGAGTATATTTTTTACTTCCAAAATGTTTTAAATAAAATCCTCCAGAACATAAATTTTTTTTCTTAAAAAATATTTCCAGAACATAAATTCTTTCTCCATAATAAAATAATCCAAAATCATATAAAAACTTTATCAATATTGAAAATTATTTCTACGAAATATGGAAGGTATGTTTTCTTACTTAAATCATTATAATTTTATTTTTTTACTTGTTTGTATTTCTATCTAATTTTATGAAGAAATCCATCGAATTCCCTTTCCTAAAATCCTATTTTTCCTTAAAACTGCAAAATATCGAAACATTAAAATCCTTAGTAGGCATTGATGTCATATTTTAGATCATATCAAGCCTATATCAACCATTGGATTGGTTTAGAAATTCAAACTATCACCGCAAATCCGATATAAAATCCCTCCATATTAATGTCCCACATTAGTTTTTTAAGTGATGTGGCACCAAAGATGTGATGGAATTAAAATTAGTTGTTCACTTTTTCTATTTCCTTTAATTAAGAATATCTCCTATAGTTTCATCTACAAATTACATGGCCCCAAACAATGAAATCAATGATTGTAAATTTTAGAGATAAAGGTTGGTAGATTAAAATTTCTTTCTAAAAAATGATTTCCTGATTTCGAGAGTAATAAAGAAGAATAGTTGAGAAAGACTATGTGTTTCCAAAATGAATAATTAGGATCCAGTTTATCCTGAAATTCTTATATAGTATTATGATACAATCGGTTTTTATTAAGGGGGAAGGGAAAATGTTTCCTTTTTGAGCTATGAGAAGACCTATTCATTATTCTTTAACATGGTTATAAACATTCTTGGTATTCCTTATAAAGGTGAGGACCTTTTTTTCTCTCACAAGATACAATAAAATGAAGGATATTTTGAGAATGAAAATGCAATTTAGTGCCTTAGACACAAGGGAGACAATTCACTGAAGATAAATCATCATAAAACCAACATTATATTGTTATCGTTGTGGATTCATGGATTCATTATTCTGAAAAAATGGAGATAAGGATTCCCTAAAAAAGTGTCATATTTTCATGATGGACTTTATTTTGAATCTAAGAAAGGTAAATCTTATCATGTATATCATCATGAACATCAGTAATATCAAGAATGAAAACCTCAAGTCTTAGATAATTATGTATCTAATACTCTTGTCAAAGAAAATTGTTCTCTATTTAGAGTCCTTTAAAATTCATTATAGTTCAAAATAAATAAATTTCAAGATTATTTTCTTGAGTTATGAATCTATTAGGATGATGTAAATATATTTCAATATCAGGTCAAGAGAGTTCTATGATCTTCCAAAAAGTGAGGTTCATGGACTTAGTATGAAATGGGGAATAGGTGAAACATCCAAGAAAACTTTGAAGAAGAGAAAACAGAAAGAACCAGATTCAAAATAAAAAGAACCCATTCTAGAAAACCAGTCAGATCCACCCAAGCATAAAAGGAAAAAGTCTTTTTCTAATGAAGTGGTAGAAATGTGGGGAGACTAGAAGAATAAGAAGATGAAGAAGATGAATGTTTTGGATTAGACCCTGCTGAGGCTAAGGCATTTAAGGTTTAGGAAGCATAAGATATTGAAAAACAAGCTATAGAAATTAAGATGATTAAGAGGATGACAGCAGCTGAACTTGTACACGAATTGATTAATGATACTAAGAAATAATATGATCAAATCTAGATACCGTAATACTTCCATGGAGAGTCAGTTCCAATAATAACTCCAAGAAAGAATTTTTAGATACTGTGACCCATTTTGGAAGAAGAAATAGATCATAAAGAAAAAAAAGTATAGGAAGAGGAGGAAGAAGAAGAGAGTGAAGATGTAATAAAAATGGTGGAAGAATATAATGAGAAGGAATGCCTTTCAGAAATGTTATTGATCTGAACATACTAGGTTGAATCAAAAAATAATAATCATATACTGGAATGATGATGATGCGCAGGATGGGGTTGATAAACCAAATGATGATGAAAGAACCATTCATGATTTCATTCATTCTGAATATGTAAAGGATAGTGCTGAGAAAAATGATGTTGAAAGTGATAAGATAATCCAAGTCTCTCATAGTGATCATGATTCTCTCAGAGATGAGAAATTTATTTCTAGAGTTGGGAAAGAGAAATAATTGGATTTTGATTTTCCTAAAAAGGATGAAGTAGTGAAATATAAGAAACATATAGGTGGAATATCCAAGAGGAAAGATAAATATCTAGATAAATTTTCCTCACCTGTAAAGGAATCTACTCCCGAATATTCATCTTCCTTGGGACAATATTTTTTTGTCCATCCATTGAAGAAGCAAGTGAATACCATACCCTTATTTATGTGTATTTATTTATGATGTCTGTTTCTTTATAATTCCATCCATTAGATGTCAGGTTCAATAATTATGCTCATGGAAAAGTTTATCAAGCTTGAAGCATAGTTCAAGACTTTTCATATTGGCTATGTTTCTCATAAGAGATCATGAAAGGAAAGAACCAAATGGTCAAAGACAATGATTGATGATATGAAAATACTGAATAGTTTCCAAGAGTTAGTAAAGGATTATTTTGAAAAATCAAATAAAAAGATAAAAAATATTTCAACAGGTTTTTCAGATAAGCTGAATCTCCAAAAAGTTTCCTGGATTCAAGAAGATAGAGATCTAAATGGAAATATCAATTCAGTTTCTCTAAATTTGAAAAGGGAAAGATAACGCAGGGAAGATTTGATAGAAAATTTTAAACAGTAAGAAGAGGTTTTTAAAGTATGGAGATGAAATTCATAAATCACAAGAAGAAATAATCATATTTCTTGAGAAGAAAAATTGGGATTAGGATTAGTAGCTAATGATATTTTAAGATGATCATAAAGAGATGAAGAAGTTTAAAGATATCCTGAAAAAGCTGATGCTGATAGAAACTAAGGATGAATGATTTTACTTGAAATCTTATCTTTTGTTGTATTCTTCTTGTAATTTTTTCCAATCATAATTAAATTTTGTTTTTCTTTCATTGTATTTCATGTATATTTTTAACCATTCTGGTTAATTTTTTTCCCATTCCTTCCATTCCTTTTTGAAAATTACAATGGGGGAGAAAATAATGTTCAAAAAAATATTTGGAAGATAATTCCATAAGCAAGGTAGAGTTTACATAAATAATATTTTTTAAAACAAGAAAAAGTAACTTCTCTATGATAGACAAGAATACAATCCTTGGGTATTTCAAAACCTATGGGGGCTTAGTCGTATTCATTATGAGTTAAATTTAAATAGAGATAAGTATTTCATTTGAAGATCAAAAAAAAATCTTACTCTTATATTATTTTTTGAAAAGTATGATTATGCCTTCCAAAAAGGGCGATATTATTAAGTCATCAAGTTCCCTTATGAAATTTTCATTACTTTATGTTTTAAAAATAACAAACACATTTTCTTGAAGAAACATTTCTTTCTCTAAGAAAAGTTGATCCTTACCCTTGGTTTTCATTGTCTTATTTAATTTCTTGTCCAACCAAGTCTAACAATTTTTTTCTTAAACCAAAACTTGGGATCCTTATCTAAAATATCATATTTATATAGTTCCTTAGATGTCGAGTCTTACTATTTTCAGACTTCAAATTATTTGAAATTATGACTCAAAATTCTCAGAAATTCACTCTCTGAATTATTTGAAATTCAGACTCAAAATTCTCTGAAATTTATACTTAGAATTCACTAAAATGCAGACTTCGAATTCTCAGAAATTCAGAATCCAAATTCTTAAAAATTCAATTTCGGAATTCCTTAGAATTCTAACTCAAAATTCTTCAATATTCCGGCTCGGAATTCATCAGAATTCAGATTCCAAATTCATCAAAATTATGACATAGATTTCCTCAAAATTCAGACTTTGAATATCCATTTTTCCAGAATCCCAAAGTTTATATTTTTATACTTTGATTTCTAATTTTTCTGAGATTTTGATTATTCTTATATATTAAAGTTACATTACATTCCAAATTTATTGTATCAAGTTTATCAGATCCTAGTTTCTCAAAACAATTATATTTTTTCCTTATATATTATTATTTCTTAAGCTTGATAATGTTTATGATGTTTTTCATACATGAAATGATGTCATATAATCTATTTTTAATTAACTTTTGGTTGAGTGACACATGTATTGGTCCCTCCAAAAATCAATGAAAAATATTACTGTTGGAGGAGGGAGCCAACTATTGAATTTTTTGCCTATAAATAAAAGCTCATATGAGATATATCAACACACATCAATTAAGAGATTGTATGTTGTGATGTTGTAAAGTGATTTCTAGAGAGAGAAACTCTAATGCCTTGTGTGATCTATGAACATCTTGTTCAAATGTGAACAACTTTTTCAGCCTAGTGTGACTCCGATTGTTGTTGAGTACAATCGAGGGATTCTGAGGATATGAATATATAGGTGGAAACTACTTTAAAGGTAGAGTAATTATAGGGATAGGAAAGCATAGGTTCTGACTACCTTAATGTTTGAGGACATCAATGTATAGAAATAAATAGGTTCCCACTACAATAAATATAGAGGTCTTATGAGGATATCAAGATAGATTTAGGATATTCTTATCAAGGGCTTACCCTGGTGTGGGTAAGTCAAAATTTCTTGACTGTATAAATCAAGGGAGCTTTATCCAATATTGTTGAGTACCCTTCTATTTGGGTTAAAATATTTCCTACTTGTTTACTTTCTTTTATACAAGTTTTATTTCCACTGTATTTTGTTAATGAAATAAAGTATAACTTTCTTATACATTCTTGTACTTATAATTACTCTGATAAATATGTTTATATATGTTTTAAGGTGGAATATTTATCTAATATAATCTTTCTTAAGTTTTATTATGTTTAACTTTTTTAAGAATAGTTTCCATCAATTGGACCTGGGCACTTGAAAGTATCCCCTTGTGTTGGAACCAAAGAGGGTGTGTGAATTAACCCTATTTAACTTTATTACACATATATTTCCTTTTAGGATTAAAAAGGGAATTTTTTTAAAACCTATAATTCACCACCCAACCCTATTATAATTGATCATAAACATCGATATTTTGATCCTTCACACACTGTGATTCATACGAACAACATCTTGTTTTATTGTTTTTCTATGTCATGAATTTCAAACTAAAATGATTTTTTTGTATAAAAAACAAATAAATTGAGTCATACTGACCACATCATGTGTCATATTGGTGTGCAGTTAGTTACTATAGAGGAAAACTAAATTATGGATCATTTTAATAATGTTTGAAAACAATATAAGATTATTTTCTCAATTTTTATGATATGCCACTAGCTTTAAACAAAAACGACACTTTTATATCCAAAAAATGTACTTCTAGTCATACACAACACATTTTTTGTCAAATAAATGTTTGTTCAAATCCTACACAATGAAAATAAATTATAGAAAATTTTAATAAATTTTAAAAATAATCAATGCTAAATTTATATTATTGGATATTTTATCCATTATTCAAACAAAAATGACACTTTTTTGTTGAAAACACACACTTTGACTCATACTGACCCAATAGGGTGTCAGATTTCCCTACGACTCATTCATACATGTCACCAATAAATTGTAGATCATTTTAGTAATGTTTGAAAGTAATCCTGTATCCTTTTATAGGATTTGGCTTTGTGATTTGTTTCAATTTAACATGTCACTTTAATATTGAAAATATGTACTTCGAGTCATGTTGACCACATCAGGTATCAGGTTGGAATGAGGTCAATTTCTATAGCTGAAAAATTAATTACGGATCATTAATATAGTTTTTTTAAAACAATAAAATCTCAATTTTCATTTTTTGGACATGTGACATGCACTTGAAACTAAAAAAGAACTTTTATTTTGAAATCACGCACATCAAGTTATATCAAAAAAATTGCATGTCATATTGACTTGCAGTTAATTCCTACACTTAATAAATGCATTATGGAACATTATCCTAAACATTGAAAACATTTATTTCTAGTTAGTTTTTTGGCTGTTTGACACATGTTTTAAACTAAAATTTCACTTTTATATTGAAATATGTTTTATTAGTCATACCAACCTTATTGTATGTCATGTTGGGGTGTAGCCAATTTCTACACATGAAAAATGAAATGTGGATTTTTTTGTCAAATTTTTGAAAACAATTTAAGCCCATTTTATAAGTTTTAACTTTGTGAAGTGCTATTAATAGTAAAATTAAACTTTTATATAGAAAACACTTGCTTAGATTTAAAGAGACAACAATTTGGGTCTGATTCCCATGAGGTCAATTCCTACAAGTCACAAATGTATTATGGATCATTTTTCAATATATTGAAATCAATATGAGGTAATTTTCAATTTTTTTGATATGTGATAAGTTTTTCAAAATAAAATAACACTTTTTAATTGAAAACACTCAATTTTAGTGATATTGACCACATAAGTTTTCAGGTTTATGTGAGGTCAGTTCATACAAATCAGAAATGAATTATGGATTATTGGCATAAAGTGACAAAATTATCTGAATTTTTTTTCTTGTGCTTGAGAATTTGGAATGTGTTTTAAATGAATATGTAAATTTTTATAAAAATTATTCTATAAAAAGGATTGGTAAATTATAAAAACATAGATACAATTATTATAAAATTAGCTAAATATGTAGTAATATGTAATATCTTCATGATGACTTTATCTATTCTAAAACCATCAATTCTTCACATTCACTTCTCAACAAATTGATTTCCACCATTTTACCACTTAAAAAAAATTCAAAAATAATATAAAATTATTTTGATACAAATGATTCACATAAAAATTTTATATTTAAATTCATATCCCAAACTAGATCAGAATTATAATAGTTAATAACCTAAATTTGATTTCAGTAAACATTCTTACACTGTGTATTCCACCCACAAGACTCTAATGAAATTTAATTCCTTTTTTATGTACATAGAATTTTGGAAATCATGGTAGCACTAATAAAATATTGAAAAAAATAATTATGAAATATTATTTATGAAATTGTAACTAACATAAAAAATTTATTGTTTAAGGATGGTAGAGTTTTTATGGTATATGATATCTTTTATAAATTTGGATGTTTAATATCTAAAATGGTTTTTGTTATCTTACATTTGACACTACATAAACATAGATGAAAATGAGTAATTTGTTTTGAAATATGATTTTATTGTTAAATATCTCAATATATACCTTAATGTTTTCCATTTAGAGAACTACATAGTCTTATTATATTCTATCATTGACCTCTTACCATGATTTTTCCAATATTTATAAATATACCTGTTGTAACAAAAATAAATTAATCCAAAAAAATGTAACATGTTATATAAATTGTATCTATTTTATAATGATAAAAATGCTTTAATAATTAAAAATACACATAATTTAGGGTTGGTTTGATGGAAATCCAAGCATTAAATCCAAAAAATAAACATTTGGGTTATCCAAATTGATTTTCATTAGCATCAAATCTATCAGAAAAATAAATAAGTAATAAAAAAAATAAAAATAAAAATATATGATTATATTTTTAGGTTTTAAACTTTTATCATAAGAATCAAAATGATTCTAACATCTACTATTTCCTTCTCAATCTCCTTGGTCAGATTTTATTTTTTAATATCAATTTCTTCCAACACCAATTAAATTTCATCCATAGAAATGATACGAGGATTAATGAATCCAAATCATGTCATGTAGGGTTTTCAGTTTTATATTGTAGTAACATAAAAAATATATAAAATATGAAAATTTATTAACATTAACGAATAAATTAGATCATTTTTATATAGATGGATTCAAAAAAATTTCCTCATGTATGTAGTCTCAATTGAGTCTCCCACCCATTAAAATATGATAATGTCATTTATACTATCAAGGCCAACTGCATCTATAATGATAGTCCCAAAAATTTATTATTCATATTGAATATAGGAAACGTATCTATATTTTAATGTGGTGTATTCATGAGGTTTTTATTTTAATATATGATCTTGTGTAATTGAAACGGAGAAGGTTCTTCTTGAAGATTATTTTGTTTTCTTGGTCGATTCACTAGATTTTCATAATCTGACCTTCCATTTCCCCATTTTTTTAATATATTTGTAATAACATACCTCACTTTAGACATTTTCCTATCATCTTTTATAGTATTTTAATTTTAAAAAACATGTTTTGAAAATTACTCATGCATATTTATAAAATTCGATGTCCTTACAATGAAAGTTCCCATAGAATCATGTCCATTGTAATATCTAGATCATCAAGTGAAATATGAAACACTTCTCTCAGATCTTGATATACTTTAATCATCAATTTCATGTTATATTTTTGTATTTCGTTATTTTGTAGAATGTACCCTATGATATTATACATTTTACCCCTCACAAAATGGTGGTGCATGGGTGTTTATATAAAGTAATCACATACAACATTATCCTTTAAAATTTTAAGAATATAAAGTTATCTAAAGTTTTTTAATTCACATTCAGGAGTAAGATAAATGGAAAAATTTATTACATTGGGTAAGGTAAATGGTTGAGGGGAATGAATATTCTCAAATCTAGTGGGGTCATTTGATTGTTCATGTGATGATAATTGTTCCACTGTTGGATCACATTGATCCATTTTCATATATTGAACTACAAAACCCTATTAGAAATTAATATCTAAAAAATCATCCATTTTTTCTACAATAATTTCAACAAAAGATATATATATTCTTCTGGTTTTTTCTTCTTGAAATATTTTCTAGGTGAACATCAAAACCTAAACCTTTAACTCACCCACATAGTATCCTTCAATTTGATTATACTGGATGTAGTTTTTATTCAAGTACAATAATGTCTGATTCTTATATCTAAACCATATATAAAACATATGAAAATTAACGGATATTTTAATATTATAGTGTTACAAATAGTATTGAGTTTCTATTATTTAATGCTTACATATGTTTTCCAAACTGCTTTTCTATTTTCATTATCCATATTACAATATTTATTTTCATGGACCTCCTTCTACATAACATGACATATGATGGGGATGCTTTGGATTTTTTCTCCTTAATATGTATAAAAAAGGATAATATTTTTTTCGTATCACATAAAAAATTCACTAATGATTTAAAATACATAATATTTTCTTCTTTACTAGAAACTACCCTATCCTTGATTTATGATTGGAGTTTTTTGGTTCTTATTTACATTGTTTATTTTCCTCAAATATTTATTGTTTTGTAAATTAGAAATGATTAAATAAAATTGTAAAAAATAAATAATCTCAAATAATTTATAATCAACTTCAATGAACCTAAAATTATTTATCCTCATGACAAATGATTATATAATTCCATATTTTATACATTATATTGTGTTCATAACTATCTGGTGAGTATGTAATTACCTTCCCTTCAGCATCCCTAATACGAATCATGGTATGATGTGTTTGGAAGCCTTTGTGGCATTTTCCAGTGGCCATTAAGACATATTTATTATTGAAATCATATAAATTAAATAAACTCTCCAAGGTATAATTGAAATTAAATCAACATTATAACATATAAGTTTCTGGTAAATAGAAAAAGCATATCATAAAATTAATTTAGTATCCTCACAGAGGGGTTCTTTTATTATAGGTTGTGCATGGCACCATAAATCACTATTAATTGGAACATTTAGTCTCATTGTTCCCCCAACATAACTAATGAACATTGATTTTTTTTGGATCAACAGGTTTCATATATTTTTTCCATCAAACCTCTAATTCGATTCCACTGATTATTTCATTTAAAATTTTAGCCAACACAATTATAATTCACCATTATTTCTTTTTTTTTTTCATTAACATTTTACCAATCATATAATAATTATTTAGTTTCACCGTTATCCATATTTTCATCCCCAAGATTGGTAACATCATCAAGTGTAGACGTTAAGTTATGCATGAGTAGTCAACCATTTAATATAGATTGTGTTAATATAGTAGAGAAAACATAATATTATAAGGAAAATAAATTATCTTAAAAAATTATTTATCCTAGTCATTGAATTCAATTTATTTTCTATAAAGGATTAAGGGATTTTGATCCTCTTACAGGAATCCAAATTCCCTCTATATAGTCCCCTCTAACATAAAATACATTATCTATATTGGTACCACCATAAAATATTTTTATCTCCTAATGGAAGGGTCATCATGGATTGAATTTTCATCTAAACCTATTATTGTTTTAGTCACCAGTAGGGTAATTAACCCATTCTTGTTTATTGAATATAAGATTAAACAATACAAGTACTGAATGTGATTCCACTATGAATAGATCATCATTATGCCCGAACAAACTGAAATTCACATTCACAACACCCATTTATTCACCTTTCATTGCACTCCTATCATAAACCCATTTGAAATAGAAAATTAAAACATGAAATGTTGTATAATCCCACTCATATATTTGTTCAATGATGCCAAAATTTTAAATATTCACATAAATTAGATTTTTGCCTTTGGAAATAGATATGTGGATAACTTCTACTAAAATCATAACTCTAATTTCATTGATCATACTATAGTTATCACATTATTTTTTATAGAATGTATATTTGTTAATTACAAAACTAAGGTAAGATATAACATTTTCATTTTGTCCCTAGACCAACCATCAAAGTTATTCTTCAATTCAATTCAAATTTTTAAATAACTCAATATTACTATGATTTCAGAACCAACTTATAAAATATTTATTATTTGTATTCGATATCCACACTTTATCCCTTGATGGATTTAAATTCCAAGGAATTGATTTATAGGATTAAATGTTTATACAAAAATATTCACTATTATGTAAAATAAAATGGTGAACTTTCTTCTTCTTTATGATTCTAAAAATAAAATAAAACCTTCTATAAATCATTTTCCCATAAGGCATCCACTGTGATGTGTCTTTGGGAGGCTTATGATATTAACATATGATAGGTAATCAGTATATAATTCAATATATTCTTAAAAAATACATCATTATGAAATAAAACCTTATGGTTCAATTCGATTCGTGAAACACATTAAAAATCATAATATACCATTCAATGGAGTACATCCATCTATAATATATAGGAGGATATATTTGAACCTCTCTAACCAATTGAATCATTGGTTGGTGTCAGAACCCACCCGGGTCAACCTTGAATTGGTCACTCGAGTCGGCCCATGACAAGGCCTGAAGAACGTTCCTAATCCACACAGGTTGAAACTAGTGTCGATCATCAAAATTAAATAGTTAAAAATTATATTTTCCATAAAAAAATGAAAAATAAGTAAACAAATGTAAAAAAGAATAAAACAAATAAAACACTAGCATCATGAATAAAAATAGAAATAGGCACGTAAACATACCTCCAAGTGACCTCATGGGGAACCACCAAACACAGAAGCATTCTCACTACAAGAGTGATCCAAAACTAAAACCTAAAACTGAAATGATAAAGCAGACTTGAGCATCGAGATTATCAATAGAAATTTCATGATATGAAAATACCCTATTCCCTTTCCCTTTATAAGAAATCCAAAACATGATAGTTTGAAAATAAGACATAATAAAATAATTTTTCCTTCATTCCAAATTCCAGTCACATGTTTAATTTTTTTTAAGGAAATCACTTCTATTACACTATATTATTAAAAATAGTTTCCAAACATGAATTAACATTTCAATGTGAATGGGAAACATATAAAATAAAAAACATAGACTTTTCTAAAAAGCAAACTAAATTGAAGCAAAAAAATGAAAAATCATTTCATAAAAACCATATCATAAATGAGAACCATGGGAAATCACAATGTAGCTAATATTTTTTTTGGGACAAAGGATCCTTGTACCTTAGTGAAATGTGGAATAGGAACCATGATGATCTAATTTCTCATGCCCAAGCCACTACTAGGGAACACACCAATTAATTAGTGGTCTCCAATCATCACAAATATTTAGTTGGTGTTTTAGCATCAATCCTACAAGATGAAACCAGCATGAACCACTTCTATATCATCTAGCATACTGATCCTAGTCCTCCAACCATGATACTCAGGTTTCCCATTGTGATCCATTTCATGTAGTCATGAGTTTTTATCTTGAAAACATATTTACAGTTATCATTTTATTTATATAAAAACACTTCTAACCTCATACCACCCATCTCCCTCGTTGAGTACATCCACCCATTTTTCGATCACCTAATAATGCACATGACACTTTACTAGGAAAATATCACAAATCACACATTCAACGCACACATTGTTTGTTAAAACAATGGAGAATCCCTCAATATAAGTTTTTCATTTCATAAACCATTCTTAAGGTTCCATGCAAAGTTAATTATAGACGAGGAAGACTTTTTATAAATAAATTTCCAAAATGCCAAATGCCTTTAGACATATTCATAACCAATTCAAAACCACTTAGGAAATCACTTTCAAAAGAAAATTCACTTAAGATCGATGGGCGTTAGAAATAAATTTCAATTTCCAAAACAAAGGCATAATCATTTCTAGAAACCACAACTAGAATTCATAGCATGTGTATATTGCATAAATTTAAAACATATTTTTAAAACAAGAAATAAATTATGGAATTAAAATAAAAGGAATAGGCATAGGGGACCTTCCTCATGGTGGAACCAAACAGAACATTCGGCTTTTGGAACATTCGAACTAGAAGCTATTGCTCCGCCATAGGGAATATGCACTTTCACATACATATAAGGATACTTATCCCCTATTCACACAAATAAATGGAAATAAAGAAGTGTTAGGGGATCCTTACACAAATTCTTTTATGCATATACTAGTCTCCACTCACCTATATATGGATTTTCATATATATATATATATATACATTGGCACACCTATCCCCGTACATGTATATTCACTTCCATTGATGACTATACATGTAACGGGGAACCCATATATATATATTCTTTCCTATGCACATGCAGGTGAGTTTCATTAGACCCAGAGACTCCAAACCAAAAAGTAGGGACAACACACTACCTAATTAAACCATTAAATATGATTAAGAAAAACAAAAAAATCCATCCCAAATCACCAAATATACCAAAGTCACCACAAATATTACACTTGATCTGGAAGCGTCAAATGGTTCTTTAACCATCACATCTCCCAAACACACTTTCAAAGAACATTTTCATTTCCCATTTTCCAAAAAACAAGTAACTGGTAAATCCCACCAAATGGGCCTTTAATCATTACTACATTCCTGCATTTACCAAAAACAGTTTGAAAACATTTCCAAAATGACAAAAAATACCACTTTTATATAAACATGGCCAAACGAGCTATTACACCATGGTTTTCTAAAAAGTTCCCAATTTCCTTTTAAATCCATGTTAAAACACAGAAATCATATAAAATTTACAAAACGGACTTCGAATTACTTATAATCCAATTCATTATAATAATATCCTAATGAGACCTAGCATCCAATCATACACCCAAGTACGTATTGGGGCCAACCAATCCCAACCATGAGGAACACCTTTTGAACAACTCTTTAACGACTACAGAAACACCAATTTCCTTAAAATCACCATCACATTATTTAAGTGAAGCACAATAAATATTCCCACCAAATACACACTTGAAATCCTTTTTGGGAAATAAAACGCACACAGAGGCCCTTCTATTATATGTTTTGAAACTCCCACACAATTTAATAAACCACTTGCACAATTTTTGAACAACTACTAAAAGACTCAACATGTTTACCAAAACATTTCCAAGAGAATGTACCATACCAATAACATGATTTCAATATTTTAATTGTTAAACTGAAATTTAATCAAAAACATTAAAAATACCAATACAAAATCATGATTTAATAAATAATTATGACAAATTTCACCAATAAGAATACACTACCAAAAAAACTAGTACTAAAAACAAATAAGGTGAAAATAGATATAAAATATTATTGAATTAAAGCATGTATTAATGGAATGGTTCAAAATGATAAATATGCGAATTCACTTTCCTTGGTGTAGATAAACTTCATGGACTTGGTGTGCAACTCTAATTCTTCACCAAATGCACCACAATAAACCCATATTGAATTCTAAAACCAAGACATCTATCCAAAGAAATCAAACCCCAGCCAAATTCCACTCTAAATCCTAACTAGATTACCTACCAATATAAGAAATAAACCATACAAGGAGGAACACACCTACAGTTAGATTTTTGGGAGGCTGGTCGAGCATGAAAAGGGGTATTTGAAATGCTTCATGCATGAAATGGGGAAGGTAAGAGGGCCAAGTGTGAGCATGGTTGCAGGGATAAGGTCGGGTTGCTGGGCTAGTCAAACAGACTGATGTTGTCGGACTGGGGGGCTTATGCCGGTGAGCAGGAGGGAGCAGGGAGGTCGGACTGCCGATAGGGCAGTGCGTATGGAGGAGGTGCACAAGAATATGGCTGACTCAAGGGAGGGACGAATATTTTATTAGGATGCAGGTAGGGTTATGGGGGGACATGCACAACATAAATGAGTGGAAAGTGGGGATGCAGTGCAGGATATATTTAGGGTTAATAAAATTAATAAAAATAATGAAAATCAAAAATGTTAATAATAACAAGAATAATAATAATAATAATAATAATGATAACAATAATAATAGTAATGTCCAAACAATAATAATATGAATTTTGACTCAATTAAATATTAACCATAATGATAATCTCAATGATATTGATATTAATGACTTAATTATAACAATACAATAGTAATAATAATTAATTTTTACATTTCATTTTAAAACATGATAATATTAATAAGAATTAAATAATAATTATATTAATATTGATTTTACTGAAAATTTTATTAAATTTTAAAAATAATAATATTATTATCTACAAAATTTTATTAAAGTTATTATGGTTTAAATATTGGACACATTTAATTCTAAGAAAATATTATTTCAAATAGTGGGAAACCGTAAGGGAACTCGGGCCGACCGCACGATCAATGCCAATTGTGCTGTTCCTAGGCACGCATTCAGAACTGATCAATATAATTAAACATCAAAAATATCAAACAAGGACCCCAAACCCATCTTGTTCAACTATTTGAGACCTTGAGAAGAAATAAATACAAGAGCGTATGAGGATGGGTTGTGAAAATTATCCTCACCACAGACACTTTCTGCCCCGAAAAAGTCACCAAGCCAATAGTTAACATAACTCAATTCCATTCCCAAACAAAACAAAAGGAAACTGATAGGCTCAGGGTGACCATTCTCAATACACATCACACTCAACCAATTCTAGTAGAAACAAAATTAGAGGAACAAGGGGAGAAAATGAGAGGGTTCTCCCCACCATAAGACTTCACTAACATGGAAACCTTGAAACCTGAACACACAACCCCTGGGGGGGAAACACAGGAACTCCCAAACTGAACTCGTTCAATGTCACCACATGGAATGAAAAACATGACATATATTTAAACATAAATGTTTCTATAAAATGACCCAACAACCTAAGGTTGAGAAATTAAATCCACACCTCTGACACATACCAAATATAAATCCACACCACAATCGAATACTTGGGAATTCCGGGACCGAACTCAATACACATTCTCAAAAATAATGAAACAACTCCACCACTAGGATAAAAACCATTATGGGGAAAACTGGAACATCGGGACAGTAAGGCGGAGCAATCCCCTACAAAACATAAATATACCATATGAAAACCCATAGAGAGGTGCCTGGAATAAGAAAGGTCCCAGAAACATCGTCTATTAAATTCATGAAACCAAATATCCCCCTAGAGAGCACAAGTAAGAGCAATCACAAAATCAAAATGGGTGAATTTATTTACACTCCCAACCCCCTTCATGGAATCCAAACGATTTAGAAACCACAAAAAATAGCAGATAAGGCCGCTTGAATTGTATTTTAACAAGCACATCACACCACCACATCATGGATGAGCCAAAAATGGTGAAAATAATAGAAGTAACTTTGGATATTTCCTTAAAAAATCTATGAACAAGATCTGGGATGAGGTTCCACCAACCCTATGAAACTCCTGACTATGCGCGAGCTTCACCTCAAGACATGTGGCGGGGGCCCTAATGGCTGAAGCATCTCCTGCCTCAGAGTCAGGAACTAACATCCCATGTTGGCCCGGATAACCATAAAAATTGAAAAATGTTAGAGGGATGTGACATGATGTCTTAGAATTTTTGAACCAGTCGTACAGATGGTAGATTAGAAGATGGCCTAATCAACTAGATGTCAGAGCCAACTATGATAGCTTTTTGTAGACAGGTTCCTTTTTCATGCACTCCCTATCATATAGAGAACCTTCATGATAGTCATCTACTATTAAGCACACCCCAAACATAAACTATTTTGTGACATACAATATTTACTAGTCTAGAACTAGAACCACAAATAAACATGAGATGGTAGGAACCTTAACACCAAAGTCACACTCTATTCCCACAAACCACACAACTACCTCTAACAGACATCATTTACATCGATAAACATGATACACATGAAAAGAACCGGGAATTGGGAATATCTCATTAACAAATTTTAGAGACTTTCTAGGTGAAATATTCAAAAGAATAGAACAAGAACACACAATTAAAATTGCATCATGTCAAAACTCAATAAAAAGGAAACACCATGAGTCCAAAACAACCAAATCAGAAGCCAAATAAACTCAAACAATGCCAAAAATTCCTTTTAAAAAATCGAATTTCAAATTAATTTTAAAATTCTACAAATTTTAATACCTATTTAATAATACTGGATCCCTTATTTTAAACTAAATCTAGTTCCTAAAAATAATTAACTTACCCTTTTCAAAACCACCATCCCCATTTAAATTTTAAAACTCACCTATGGTATCTTATGCAACATCACATGTGAATTCCTTAAATCCATATTAAATTATCCTTGGACAAGTGCACCCATGCACTCTTTGTACATACCCACACACATCTGACCCTCCATAAGAAGTTCCAAGGTTGAAACATTTATTTTCCTTATCGAATCCAACCACACACCAAATTTTCCAAATCAGAACATTTCCTCTTTAAAAAACCCACATTTCCTTTTTAAAACCATTGAGTAAGGCACTACAATTAAAAAACCACTTTCACTTTAAAATTACACATTCAACATCAACAAACACTCACATCAACTGAAATTAATAGAAAAAACTGCATACAACTGACTATCCGAATGAGGAAATATTGTGTATACCTGACCACGCAACATGGTGGTGAGCCATGCCCCATGTAAGGCATGAAACTAAGAGGACCATGAACTAAGAACTTGGAACCCACATGGGTCACCCCCCCATGTGACACAGAAACATAACCATATTCTCCTCAATTATCATCCCTCAACCTAAAATAATCCATGACAGAAGACTCAATTCCTGAACTACAGCTGGTGCCTCGAGGATCAGTGTGAGAAAGAGTTTGTGACACTATTTTTGTACCTACATCCTGAGTCCTGACAGTCCTAATCTCATTCTAAACTGACTCGTCCCAAATAATACCATAACCCAAGGATCTTAACCTTCCTATGATACCATTTTAACTTGAACCAACAAGGTCGACCCAGAATCGGTCACCCAAGTTGACCCAAAACAGGGTCTGAAGGGCATTCTCAATCCCCCCAGGCTAGAAACTACTGTCGGGGAACAAAATTAAATAGTTCGAAATGATTTTCCAAAAAATGATAAATAAAAAACATGTAAACAAAATGAAAAAAAACACTAGTGGCTGAAATAAAGATAGAATTGGGTTTCTAAACATACCTCCAAGTCACCTCAAGGGTCACTACTAAACCGAAAATCACGCTCGTTGCAAGAGCGGTCCAATACTAAAAACTGAAACTGAAATATAAAGTAGGAAAGACCATCGAGATACCCAAAAAGAATTTAAAGATGCAACAGTTCCTTATACCCTTTCCTTTTGTAATAAATCCAAAACATCAGGTTTGAAAATTATATATAATAAAATAATTTTTTTCTTTATTTGCAAATTCATGTCACAAGATTACATTTTTAGGGAAAGTGCTTCTATTCCACTATATATTTCAATATAGTTTCCAAACATGCATTAACATTTCAAAATGAAAGTCACATACTTAAAATAAAAAATATGGAATTTTTAATGATAGAAACAATATTGAAGTAGTAAATATGAAAAATCATTTCACAAAAATCATGTCATAAACGAGCACCATGGTAATTTCCTAATAATCTAGTGTTAATTGGGGACCAAGGATCCTTACACCTTAGTAAAACATGACAGAGAAAACACAACAATATACATTCTCGTGCATGAGAAACTAGTGGGGAACAAAACTATAACCTAGTGGTCTCAAATCATCACAAATGTTTAGTTAATGTTTTAGGGTAAATAATTCTTGATGAAACTAGGAGAAACCACTTCTATATCATATGAGAAACTATTCCCGGTCTTTCCACCTAGATACACAGGTTTCTTATTGTTCTCACTTTCAAGTGGTGGTGAGTTTTTATCATGAAAACATATATATACTTATCATATTCTTTATATAAAATCACATCTAACCTCTCACCACAAATCTCCCTCCTTAAGCACATCCCCCATTTTTTCACACAATAATTCACAAGCCTCTTTACAAGGCACATATCACAAATCATACATTCAATGCACACTGCATTTTCTAAAACAAGGGGCATGCCTCGAGAGAGGATTTTATTTTTCAAAAACCATTCATAGGGTTCCAAATGAGCTTAATTACAAAAAAGGAACACTTTTTTAACTAAACGGCCGAAAGGCCAAATGAATTTGGAAATATTCATTACCAATTCCAACCCACATTGGAATTTTTTTTCAAGAAAAGTCACTTAATACCAATGGGAATTAGAAATAAATTTCAACTTCCTAATCAAAGGCATAATAATTTTTTAGAAACTGCAACCATATTTCATAGAATGTGTATATACAAAAAATATAAAACATATATTTAAAACAGAAAGTAATTATGGAATTTAAATTAAATGTATACACATTGTGGACCTACCTTAGGGGGGGAAACAAACTAAACATTCATATCTTAGAACATTATAACTAGAATATAGTGCTCCCCAAGTAATAATTTTCACTTTAACATACATATAAAGACACATATCCCCTACACACACACACTCATGGAAATGAATATGTTCAAGTGGATCCTTACATATACGCTTATCTGAATATACTAGTCACCACTCACCTACGTATGCATTTTCATATATATAAATGAGCACACCTAGCCCCATACTTGTATATCATCTACCGTGGATGACTATACATAAAACTAGGGAGCCCACATATATATATATATCTATTTATGCTCATGTAGGTGAGTCGCCTTAGACCTAGCGACTCTAAACCACAAATCAGGGACTACACACTACATAATTAAACCATAAAACTTGTTTAAGTGCAAAAACAATCCAAACCAAATCACCACACATGCCAAAGTCAACAAAAATATTACACTAGAGTTGGAAGTATCATATGGGCCTTTAAGCTTCACATCTCCCAAATACAATTACCAATAACATTTTCAGTTCCCATTTTTCGAAAAAATAAGCAACTAGTAAAACCCTCCAAATGGGCCTTTACTCATTACAACATTCCAACATTTACCAAGAAAACATTGAAACCATTTCCAAAACACCAAAAAATATGACTTTAATATAAACATAGACAAATGGGCCTTCAAACAAATAATTTTCCAAAAAGTTCCCAAGTTCCTTTTTAATCCACGTTAAAACACAAAAATCATATGAAAGTCCCAAATGGGCCTTCTAATTGGATATAAGTCCATTCTCTTTATTCAACACCAAATTAGCCTTATCTTCCAATCACACACCCAAGAACGTTTAAATCCCAACTAGGCCCAACCATGAAGAACACATTACAAACCATGATTTAACAAATCAATATACACCTATTTCCTTAAAATTACCACTCACATTATTTATACAAATACCAAAACATATTACCACCAAATACAAACATGAAATCCTACTATAAAATGAAACACTCACCAAGCCGTTTCTGACATAAGTTTCACAAATCCACCACAATTAAATAAACCTCTTGCATAATTTATGAATTGCTATCGAATGACATAACCATTTCACCAAAAAAATCAAAGAGAAAGTACTATACCAGTCACTCGATTTCTATCTTTCAAATTCTATACAAAAATTTAAGCAACAAATTTAAAAATACCAAAACACAAGAATGATTTAAATATAATTCTAAAATATTTTACCAAAAATAATACACTAGCCAAAAACTAGTTATATGCACAATTAAGGTGAGAAAAATATTTCAAAATCAATTAAAAGAATTAAAGTATTAATGGAATGATTCGAAAAAAAACACATGAATTTACCTACATCAGTGTAGATAATATTTTAGAACACGGTGAAAAACTGCATTTTCTCACCAGACCCACCAAAATAAACTCAGATTGAATTCTACAACCCGGAAATCAAACAAAAAACATCAAAACCGAACCAAACGTCACTCTAAATCCTAACCTGATAACCTACCAACAGAATAAATCAGCCAAAAGAGGTGGAAGGCACCTGCGAAAAGAGATAAAAAGGTTAGTTGAGCATGAAAAGTGGTGCCAGTGGTGCGTCGCACTAGAAAGGTGGAAGGGTGGAGGGATGAGTATGTGTAAGGTTTCACGGAGAATGTCAGGACTTCGTACTATTCGAATGGAGAGATGTTTCCGGACCGGGGGGGGGGGGGGCTTCCACCTGCAAGTAGGAGTAATCATAGATGTCAAATAGCTCGTATGGCAGAGCCCAGGGTGGAGGTGAACCAGAATCGAGTTAGCCAAAGGTAGGGAGGGGAGTTTCAATGGGGTGCGGGTAGGGTTAAGGGAAGGGTCTACATGACAGAAATGAGGGGAAAGGGTGGGGGATATAGTGTAGGATATATTTATGGTTTAAAAATCATAATAAAAAAACAAAATCTATTATGTTAACAATAATAATAATAATAATAATAATAAATTCTCAACAACAATAATAATAACTATGAGTCCAAAAATTATTAACTGTAACGATAATATCAATGATATTGAAATTAATGACTTAATTCAAACATTACAATAATAATAATAACTAATTTGTTCATATAATTTTAAAACATGACAATATTAATTACAATTTAATAGTAATTATTTTAATAAAAAATTTAGTGATAATTATATTATTTTTTACAAATAATATAATTATTATCTATATATTATTATTCTTATTATTATCATTATTATTATGTTTTAAATATTTTCTTCATTTTATTCTCATAAAAGTTTTATGATTTTAAATATTGAGCAACCACATGGGCGTCCAGGCTGACTACATAGTTACTTCTAACTGTTTGGTTCCCGGGAACCCATCCAAAACCCATCAATATTATTAAACTGCCAAAATATCAAACTGGGACCACAAACCCATCTTTTCCAGCGATGTAACACAATAATAAGAATAAAATATAAGACATTCTAAGGTTAGGGTGTAAGATTTGGACCATTATATCAAAGTATTATGGTGGGAAGAACATCTATAATTCACATAATATGAATTCAAACTCCTTATTCATGATTGGAAACTTGATAGGGTATATAACCTTACTGCATATAGATTTGAAGATGAAGTAATGTCTAGTTAATTTATGTCTTAATTATTTAGTCAGAATTCAATGAAAAGAGACACGAATAAAATAATTCATAAAAACATGAAAGTCATTGTTTTTTGTCCTAGTAACTTCAAATTAGTCATTCACAATAGATTATTTATATTTTATGAATACCCCTCTTGAACCTTTACGCCACTAATGAAAATAATTTTTTTAATTTTTTTGTATGCATAGAGTGTAAGTTACTTTTGATAGAAAAGTTTACCTTTTACCTTTCACAGATGAAAACTCTTCACTTATCCCAATGTCAATCAGGTCCAACCAAGCCTTAATAACATATTTTGTTTTTTTCAAGAACATTAACTAATGTGAAAATAACACTATCAAATACATTTTTATATGTATTACATCCAGAAAATGTATAACATTCAAACATTTTTAGTAATGTAATTTAATGAAATTTATCTCATTTTCCAATCTAATTTACTATGGGTTTTCAACAATAGTTTTCTAAAAATAGTTTCAATATCATTTACATTATTGAGGAGATAATAACCCCTTAGTAGATATGGTGTTGTACCTTTTTTGGGATTCTAATCAAATGTTGTCTTCTTGGATCAATGTTTATATCATCATGTTAAAAATATTAAATTTCCTAAAAACAGAGACTTTGAGAAATATTTCAACATAACAGAGTGTGTGAATTATTCAGAAATGGTAGACCCCAACATTCTGATAATTCTATAGCCTAAAAAAATTCTACAAAAAGGAAACACATTTATCTTCCCATAAAAAATAGCCCTAAATGTGAATTCATCACTTCTATGAACATCATACATTGTAACACCAGTATCACTCATTAATTTCAGATCTTCAATAAATGGTTCTAGATAAACATCAATGTTATTACCATGTTTTTTTGTTCTAGATATAAGCAGAGAAAACATAATGTATTTATTCTTCACAAACAAACACAGAGGCAAGTTTTAATTTATGAAAATTACACATCATATACTATGAGTATGACTCAATACAGAAAAAGAATTTATTCTACCAATATATAAGACAATATTATCGTTTCTCCAATAATTTTTAAATTTAGTATACTCCTAATAAATTTTTTTCCTACTAAGGAGAGTTTATTTAATGATATAGATTACCATTATAATTAATATATTCACATTCCATGTCAATTATATTGAGATTTATTAACATCTATGTAGTAATTTAAACCCTGTATCGATTGGAAAGTACAATAAAACTATTAAAATACGTGATTCATATTTCTTATATTGATAAACACTTCACATAGGGAATTTTATGAGTGATTTAAGGTCCATGTAAAACAATATACATTTATTTAGATAGGCATATTCTATTATTGATCAATCCCATTAAATTTATAATTCATTTAATGTCATATGTTCTTAAAGGGAGTACAATTGTTTATGGCTGGATATAATTTATTATACCAACTAGTTCTGTAAATTTGATATCACTCTATCCATTACTAGGTTTCAAATTTTATAACTTTAATACAACTGAAGATATTTTGTATTTAGTAAAATTGGTATTCAATGGCCACTTAGGAAATATATTTAAATTTTAAAAAAACATTATAAAATCATGAGGGTCATATTTAATATCCATTTTTATTTCTTCCATATGATCTCCATCATCATTTACAAAAGTATTCAAATCAAATGATCCATCAACCGTAGTATCTTCCCAATCAGTGTGCATCTTCAGTTTTCCCCATATTTGTTGCAACATTAATATCTTTAATATATTCAATAACAAATCATATTTTGACCCAACCCTTCTAGACTAATTTTCTTTTATGAGAACAATATAAACATAGATAATATTTTTTAAAAAGGGTTTTATGAATTCTCTATTGAAATAATTATGAAATCATTTACTTCATATCAATTTTATTTTGTCATATGATTATAATTAATCCATTTTAGATTTTTTTCCTTCTTATTAGGTTTATAAAATATTAAATTTGTACAAAAAATAAATTTATACGCATATGATATTCATAATCAAAGTGGAAATTTGTAAATAATTATAATAAGGGTAACCCGTCATTTGAATTTTATTTGTTATGTTTCTAAAAAGTTATCGTTTTTGAAAGTTCATATAAGTGTTGCCTATCAACCGTTCAAGGTTATGGTCCTCTGCTAATGTGTATAGCAGCACTTGGGAAAAATCCTTGATGATGATATTTTTTTAATAGTTGATTGTATTTCATTTGGGAGGTTTTTTTTCCGAGCTTAATTGAAATTAATTAATGGAAGATGTTTGATTTAAAAATTTTATAAATATTGGGTTTAGTTCATCGTTAGTTAGGTAAGATTGTTATATCATTGATCCTTGCTTTATATTTCATTAAATTAACACCAATGTCACAAGATGACATTGATTTGAATTCCCCAGTGTTAAGGCTTTGATCCAAGCCTTAACATAACATAAGACTCTAATATTAATCAAATATTGTTTATAGATGTGTATTTATGGTTCCAAAAGTCCATGTAAACCATTCATTAAACAAAATAATTCATTAATCCCTGACATGTTAAGTCTAACATACACAATGCCGATTCAATGAATATTCATCGAGAAAAAGTTCTCAATCACTTAACATACATAAATTATAACTCAACCAAATGAGAGATTTACTCAACCATTTAGGTGGTTAATAATCTATTTTTAAGTTTATTATGATGAATTAATATGCAAAGAAAATGAAATGGATAAGAAAAGATTTGAGCATTGAAAATACAGACACAAATAGTGAAGGAATTAAATACTTACTTTAGATTGAATGAAAAATTAAAATAAGGGAAGGTGATTAAACTCTATTTAAACAAATTTAAGAAAACTATTATTATATAACATAAGGTGGATGTGAATAATAGATGAATAAAAAGAAACATGCATTAAAATAGAAGTACAAAAACAAACACAACACGATTACCAACTAAGAACAACACAAAAGTAAATGAAAACAAAGAGAGAAGTAAAAGGTCTATCACGTGAATGAATGAGTGTAGAAGGTCCTCCCAAGCCTTTATAAATCCTTTATTCGTGCCAATATATGCTTCTATCTTCCTAAATATGAACTCTTTTGAACGGAGAGAAGGTAATGTATTTATAGCCAAAGGTGCTGGACTATTTTCATTCCAAAACTACAGCTCCACTTTCATCGCCAATTTGGCCATTCAGACAACCGAATATTGAGATATATTCTTTTCCAAAGTTTTAGATATTAATGTTTTTAGTCCTATATCACAATGTAGAGACATTTGTACTTATGGATCTAATGTTATTGTGGATTTAATAAACTATTATAAACTCTCCATTTCAATCTATGCTTTTTTGATGGAAAAAATATGAATGTATTTTTGAATTGGAGGATGCCTTAAAATCTGAATGATTTATTCAACAATATTGGAAGAAAATTTCTCTTTTTTCACACTACAAAATCGCAACTCAAATGGATTTCTTTTATTTTATAAATATAAAATTTTGTTTGGTGATCTCAATTCCCGAACAGAAATGTGGGCTAGACTTCAAAGCTTCATTTGGGATTGTTTTATTGGAGTTGGGCCATGAAATATTTATACACCACTCCTTACATTCTACCCCAAATATTTGAGGATAACAAATAAATTTGGACATCTATATTGAGCCCTGTAATACAATCTTCATGGATGGTCTAGTTTCTTCACAGATTTAGTAGGCCTTTTGTATGGTCTATGTGACCCTTCAAATGGCAGAATTGGCCAATAATTCCTTCTAATGAAATTTGGAAAATTTAATAAAGAATCCTAAAAAATAATAACCACACAATTTTTATTATTAGGGTGATAGTTATTATTAAAACATTAAACAAATGTGAATCTGGATGAAGTTAAATAGTTCTATAAAATTATATTTAATATTTAAACAATAATATTTCACAAAAATTATGAACTATTGATATGAAATCAATAAAGAGAGTACATAATAAGTTATGAATAATATAATAACATCATCTCCCCCACACATAGGCATATTCATGTCTTCATGTGAAATAAATATAAAAACATAACAAAATAATTTTTAATCACCAAAAAGTATAAAAGTTTTTTCCCCACTCAGGGGAATTTTATACTATTTCACTCATCTATATTGAATTCCACCTCAAATTGTTACAGAAACATTGTTAATAAACAACCATTTTTTCATGCTCAAATTTAGAAATGGAAAATCTGGGTACTCAAAGCTCACTCGTCTCTATATGATAAAAATTTATTTACGAAGGTTCACTCTTTCACCAACAAAAAGTGAAAATTTTATAGTTTTTAAGAGATCTCAACTTTCACTACCTATCAAAAAGGGCTAAAAAATCAAGAGTTTTTTCCAGGGGGTTTCGGTGACTATGGGACTTTAGTAAGATGATATCCAAAAGATAATAAAATGGGGGTATAAAACCTACATGGAAAAACCAATGCACATTTTGTTTTGAAATGAGACATGAAAGGAAATGGAAAAAAATATTTAAAAAGGAATTATTGTGTGAAGAAAGAAACAATAGAGGAAGGAAATTTTAAGGTGGCGAGAAGATTAAATATTTAAAAAACACAAAACATTTCCCTATGACATAAGTGTTCTATTTATTTTTCTTTTCTTCTTTTTTTATTTCTCGAATGTTTCTCACACTCATATCCAAACCCATGATTGATCTCCTCACGATAGTAATTGTCAAAGTTATAAAATGAATAATGGTTGAGGAAGAGTGATTCTTGACTAACCTAAGAGACAACAAATTCTTATTTTCATTTTTTTATTTTTTTTATTTTTTGAGCACTTTTCAATATCATTTGTTTAAGATAAACTTATATACATTCCAAAACCCCACTAAAGGAAACACTGTCCCCCATTGTTAAATTGATGCTTTCCCTCAGTCATAGGAAAACATGTTAAAATCAACAAAAGGGTTCCCAAAATGATATCCATTCCCCCCACACGTAAATTTCAAAAAAAATATTCTATGAGAATCCATGTTGATATTAGGTGGGATAAGGTATTGGTCTTGTAATGTGGATATCAAAGAAAAGGTTTTCATAGGATCGACCGAGCTTTCAAAAGGATGATTAATCTATGTTTAATGGGAGGTTATTTGGATATTCTAATTCCCTTATGGTTGGGAAAATGCCTCTATCATATTAATGCACACTAAAGTAAGAAATATAGCTCAAAGGTCCACAAAATCAAGATTCACAAATGGTGGTGAAAACACACATTTTGAATAGATGGTCGTAGGTGGCCTTGGCATGAAATCAAATTTTGTTCCACATGGGGTGGAAAATCATTTTCCAAATCAAAAATTTGTCCATTCAAAAACTATTGGTTTTGACAGAATATTCTTTATCCAAATTTATGAAGAAACCACAAAATATTTGAGATGAAACCATGTCTTATGAATCCCCAAAATGGTTGGACAAAATTTTAAAATTGGAAGGTGGGTAAGTATGACTCTTAATTTTTCATATATTTTTTAAATGAATTTTTTAGTTTTTTTCAGTTTTTTTTTTAATTTTTATAAGGACACACCCACACAAAAGAAAAAGAGTAAATAAAAAAGTGTAATTATGAAAGTGGTAAAAACAAAATAAAAATAAAAGAGGAATAAAAAAGAAAGATATATATATATATTGAGAAGTCAAATGGAAACTATTGCCCCTGTTTTGGATTTGGTGGGTTTCAATCTCCATCCAGTGTTGGGTCAATTGTAAAAGATGGTGATCTGATGGAAGTTGATGTGGTTCCATGATTTTTTTTCTTCTCATGGTGATGTTGTAACCGATTTCCATTAATTATGAATATCCTTTTTGAAGAGGGGTCTTGGACATGCACTGAACCAAATGGGTAAACATTATTAATAACAGAAGGATCATCCCACTAAAAATTAAGCATACTAGGGTGAAGTTGAAATCGAGAATTGAAGAGCATTACCTTTTCACCAGCATGAAATACCTTTCGTAGGATATTTTTTCATGGAGTTCCTTGGATTTTTTTTAGATATTATAATTCTTGTAAGAATCAGGTCGAAGTACATCAAATTCAGTCAACTGGAACAATATTTCTTCACCATATTTTTCACAATCAAAATTACTAGTATTCACAGCCCAAAATGACTTATGTTTGATTTAAAATGGTATGTGACATGCTTTACCAAAAACAAGCCTAAAATTAGACATCCCAGTGGGTGTTTTATAGGCAGTTCGATAAGCCCAAAGTGCTTCACCAAGTCCTTCAAGCCAGTATTTTATAGTGGGTTTTAGAATTCTCTCAAAAACTCTTGTCACTACTCTATTATAAAGTTCAGTCATTCCATTTTTTTGGGGTGATATGCAGTTGATGTTTTATGTACAAACCCATTCTTTTTCAAAAGAGATTCCATGGATCAATTACAAAAATGGCCACCTAGGTCAATTATCAAGGCATGCGGTGTGCCAAATCGGTGGAATATGCGTGTCTTTAGGAACTCACAATAGTGTGTGAATCATCCTTTCTAGTGGGTTTGGCCTCAAACAACCTATAAATATAATCTACCATAATAATAATGTATGATAATCCATTGGAAGGGGGAATTGTCCCATGAAATCAATGCCCGAAACATCGAAGATTTCACAGAAAATTAAAGGCTTTTGTGGCATTTCATTTCTCTTTGAAATTGTGCCAATCATTAGGCCTGTGGGACATTATTGAAAAAATTCATGTGAGTTATTGAAGATTTAAGGCTAGAATAATCCATAGACAATGACCTTTCAAGAGGTCCTTTGTGATCCAAAGTGTCCACCTCTAGGAAGTGAGTGACTGAATTCTAATATGGAAGATTGTTCATCTTCATCAACACATCTCCTAATTACCATGTCTACACCAATTTTCCAATGATTATTATCTTCCCAAAAATAATATTTTGAATCACTTCTCAACATCAATTTTTTTTTGTTTGAAAAAATTTCAGGAATACCACCGGAAACCAAGTAATTTTCAATTGGTGCACACCATGGTATTATTGGAGTGAGAGACGAATGGAGCTTAGTGGGGAAATCGGGATCAATGATTTCTGAATGAGAATAATTAGAACTTATACTCTAGTGATCATCCACAGTTTTTTCTTTTCCTGGTCTATATTTTATTTCATGTTCCAACTCTTAGAGCATTAGGATCCATCTTATTAGCCTCGGTTTTGAATCACTTTTCCTGATTAAGAACGTTATTGCAGAATGGTCTATGATGATGATGATTTTGATACCTAAGAGATAGGGTCCAAATTCATCTTAGGCAAAAACCACTGAAAAATGTATCTTTTCAGTAATAGTGTAGTGAAATTGAGTTTCATCCAATGTTTTTTAGGAATAATAGACAACATGAGGAATGTTTTCTCTACTTTGACCAAGATCAGCCCCAACGGCTCTATCAGATGTATCACACATAAACATCAAGGGTAATGACCAATCTGGGGGATGGATTATCGAGGCAGGTGTAAGAGCAGTTCTAAGTTCAATGATGGATCTCTTGAAAACCTCATTGAAATAGAAAGTGACATCATTTTGGATCAATAAAGTGAGTGCGAGGTTAATACAACTAAAGTTATGGACGAATCTTCAATACAAACCAGAATGACCAAGGAATGAATGGATGTATCAAATAGAAGTGGGTTTAGGAAGTGATTTTATCACTTCAATTTTGGTAGGATCAATTTCAATACCATCTTGTGAAACTACATTCAGTAGAAAAATCCCATTTTTAACCATAAAGTGATATATTTCAAAATTTGACACAAAGATACACTTGAGACACATTTGGAGGACTAGAGAGAGTGAATTAAAGAAATTTTCAAATGACTCGACATAAATGGTAAAGTCATCCCAGAAGAGTTAAATGAAAAGCTCACTGAATTCAGAAAATATACTAATCGTACACCTTTGGAATGTTGTAGGATCATTGACAAGGATAAAAGGCATTCTCCTATATGAATATGATCCAAAGGGGAATGTGAAAGTGGTATTTTATTGGTCTTAAGGTGCGGTTAGGATTTGTAAGTAGCTGGTGTATCAATCAAGAAAGAAATATTGTGACTTTCCTACTAATAATTCTAGCATTTGATCCAGGAATGGAAGAGGGTGGTTATCTATTCATTTTTAAACATTAAATGTTTGATATTCAATGCACAGACACCATTTTTTCTTCACTCGAGTTGTGACTACCTCTCCATGTTCATTTGTGACAATAGTTACCCCACCCTTATTAGGTAAAAATTCAATTTGACTAACCCATTCACTATCAGTAATTGGGTAGATAATTCCAGCTTGAAGAAGCTTGGTGATATCTTCCCTAACTACATCAAGTATGAGTGGATTGAGTCTTCCTTGTGGTTGTCTAATTGGTTTGGATGATTCCTAAAGATAGATGTGATGCTTGAAAAGGGCTCGGTTGATTCCTGGTATATCATATAGGGTCCACCCTAAGGACTTTATTTCTTTTAACACTTGAATAATTTTAGACTCCTTAGTTTCAGTAAGTGAAGCGGTGATAAAGATATGATAATATTGATAATGGAAAAGGAATGAAAATTTCAGGTATTTAGTAAGAGGTTTCAGAGTAGTCTCACAATTAATTTGTGGTTTAGACAACTCAGGAATGGAGTAATAGACTACAGTTGTTTCATATTAATTTTCCTTAATACTATCCAAGGTGCCGTAGTAGAGATCAGAGATGATGTGGTATTCATGTGAGTTTTCAAGAGTTTCTAGATTTATGGAGTTTATGAATGATAGGTAAACGTCAACTTCACCATTTTTAACTTTGTTAATCATGGTGCATATTTCACATGATAATTTATTATTAGAACATGAAGAACATGATGGATTGGGGTTCAATTGACTCTCAGAAGTGTCCTCGAATGTGTGGATTGAGAATGCAGAGTGATCCTTAGATGGGTATCAGATGGCTTGGAAAATGTTGAACATGAACAGTTGGTAACGAAATTCAACTGATAAGATGCCTGAATGGATATCAATATAAGTTTTTTATGTCATTAGGAATGGTATTCCTAGAATTAAGGGAGATCGAGAAGAGTTAATCTCACCTTTAATGTCAATGAAAAAGAACTCAACTGGGAAGATAAGATCATAAACACAAACAAGGACATCCTTGATTATACCCTCAAGACTACCAGTGGTTCGGTTGTCCAATTAAATGACAACACCCATTAGAAGTAAGGGAGCTAGACCATGTTTGGAGAAGATGGATTTGGGAAAGACATTAATTGGGTCTCCTAGTTCTTTGATTTCATATTCAAAGTTGGAACATCAAATTTGGAATGGAACTGTAAAGGTCCCCAGATCTTTTCACTTTATTTGAATAGACTTTTGGGTGGAATCATTTTCGAAGGTCCTAAGTTGCGTCTTATGGGTGCATTATTTGTTAAGAAACATGGCATACTTTGGTATTTTTTTTAGGGAATCTAAGAGGGGAATGTTGACTTCAACATGTTTAAACATGTCAAGCATTTTATGATCGGGATCAAATGACTTCATTGGAATAAAAATGGCTTGAGGAAAAGGAATTGGGTTCCTAAGTGGAATGGAAGAAGGTGAGGGAATGGCTTGAAATTCAATTTCATGTTTCTTATTTCATTTAATTTTCATGGTCTACATTTAAAGGGGGGTTGGAGGACTTATCTTGAGGCATGGTAATTTTCATCCCCAATGTAAGTGAAATTGCACTTAAATTACATTTGGGGTTGGGTAATGATTGAACAAGGAGTTGGGTAGAATTTAATTGTTATTGATGGATCAGATGGGATTCTAGTTGTCCAATTTGGATTTCAAGGTTTTTTAGTCAGGAACTAGTGAAGGAGGCAAGATCTTCTATTTCTCTTCCCATGGATGCTTGCAAGAAGAGGCTTGTCGAGAATTGGGATTTTCTTGATTTTTGTTCTTGGGAAATCATTGTATTTATTTTGGAATTGTGAAGGCTCACTTGGATAGTGGAATCTAAGAGGAGGAAGAGGAGGGTTGATCATTTGAGTTTGAGGACAAAAGGGTAAGGTTATTTAAAGTTACCAACACCTTGACCATATTGTAATTGGTTTGGGATTTGATAAGGGTATTGAGGGATATGAGAAATGGGATTCCCATATCTCGTGTTAGGGTTATATATGAAAGATAGGGACTCATAATGGGGTTGGTTGAAGTTTCTAATGAAATGAATTGATTGTTGAGGGTTGGGGATCCACTGAGCATATAATTAATTGAGATCTATTAGTCTGGATGAATCAGATTGATACTCTTGATTTTGTGGACATGTGTCAGTTGGATGAGATGAGGAGCTGGAGATTCCACAGTTCCCGATTGGTCCTAGGAATAGGGATTTTAGAGAAGATGAGGTTGGGGATTTGGTTGCCACAGATAGTTATCGCACAAGACCTATAAGTTCACTCATCCAATTAGTCATCTTGTTGGGCTCTATGGATTAATATTCTTGGATTTTTTTTACATGAGAATGTGCTCAAGTATGTAATTGTTGTGTATTTTCATCCATTTTTCTTATGAGATCTCTTGTAGCTACAGGTGTTTTATCAACTTGAGCACCGCCACATGCAGCATCAATAAGACTTATCACCATATCCAATAACACCTAATAGAAGTATTAGATCATGAGTTGGTTAGGGATTTGGTGGTTTGGGAAGGTTTCCACAAGAATTCTGAACCTCTCCCAGTATTGATGGAGTGAGTCATTATGAAATTGACAGATACTAGTTATTTCTATTTGTATAGAAGTAGTACAAGAAGTAGGGAAAAAATTTCTAAAAAGAGTTACTTCATGTCATTACATGTTGTTATGGAACTATGAGGGAGGTAGTAAATCCATGACTTGTTAGTGTTATCTAGGTATAAGGGGATTGCTCAGAGTTTATTGTGTTCCTTAGAAACCCCTTAAGGCTTCATGGAAGAGCACACCACTAGGAACTCTTTAAGATAAAGATGTGGATCCTCACTGGCTAGACCATGGAAATGAGGAAGAAGAGGAATCAAAACCAATTTGAGTTTGAAGTTAGAATCTATGTTTGGATATTCAATACCAATGGGTTGGTAATTAAAATCACAGGAAATGAGTTCATTAAGTGCTTGTTCCCTAGGATTGGCCATTTCCAATTCAACTAGTTTGACTCAGATTGGTTCTTGAATTATTTGATTATTGCAAATTTTACTCCAATGTTGGGGAAGTGTTCACTCAATTTCATGGTCAAAAAAATCCAAGGGATAGTTTGGGAGGATATGGGGCATTCAGATAGAATTTGGATAAAAGAAGATGATGAGTTTTTATTTGTGTTTTTCTTTTAATTTTTTTAATTTTGTGTTTTCCTTTTAAAATTACCAGAAACTAATGACTACTTAATTGCACCATCCCCGATAAAGGTGCCATTCGAAAACATGAATAATTTTAGGTGCTTTGCTAATGTGTATAGCAGCACTCGGGTCGAATCCTTGGTTACTATATTTTTTAATAGTCAATTTTTTTAGTTGATAGTATTTTGATTGGAGGGGTTTTTTTGCAGATCATAATTGAAATTGATTAATGAATGTTGTTGGATTTAACAAATTGATAATTATTGGGTGGATTTATTCATTAGGAAGCTAATCTTGTGATATCATTTGAGGATTTATTTATATTTCATTAAATTAACATCCTTGTCACAAGTTGACATTGATTGGAATTACCAAGTGTTATGGATTGAATCTAAGACATAAAATAAAATTGGGTTCTAATCATTATAATATATTGTTTATGGAAGTGTATTTATGGTTCCAATAATCCATGAAAACCACTTGTTAAAAAAAGTCATTAATCTGTGACATGTTATGTCCAATATACACAATTTTAATTTAAAGAATATTCACTCAACAAAAGTTCTCAATCACTTAGCATACCTAAATTATAACTCACCCAATTGAGAGATTTACTCATCCATTTGGGTGGTTAATAATATGGATATAATTTTATGATGATTAATTATTATGTGAATAAAAATAAAGTAATATGAAAAGAGTGGTGCATTGAACACACCCACACAAACATTAAAGGGAGTTAAGTACGGACATTAGATTGAATGAGAAAGAACAATAGAGGAAGGGGATTAAACTATAATTAAACTATTTTAAGACCAATAATATGTTTTAACATAAGGTGCATGAGAATAATAGATGGAGAATAAGAGACATGCATTAGAATAGAATTATAAAAACAAACACTTAAACGATTACAAATGAAGAAAAACACAAAAGTAAATGAAACCAAAGAGAGGCGGAAAGGTATCTCAAGTGAAAACACGAGTATTGAAGTTCCTCATAATCATTTTGAAAGGCATTGGTCGTTTCAATATATCCTCCTCTCTTCAAAAATTCCAACGCTTTTGATTGGAGAGGAGGGAGTGTATTTATAGCCCAAGGTGGTCGACTGTTTTCATTCCAAAAATATTCCTCCATTTTCATCGCCAATTTGGCCACTCAGACACCCAAATATCAATCTATCTTCTTATTAATAGTTATAGATATTAATGTTTTATGTAGGCTATCAAAATTAGGCACCATTTGGACTTATTGATCCAATTTTATGTTGTTTTTAATAAATAATTATATACTGTCAATTTCTATCCGTGATTTTTTGAAAGCCCAAATGTGAATGGATTTTTGAATCGGAATATTCCTTCAAATCCGATTGATTTCATCCAAAAAGTTGGCCACCTATATCTAATCTCTCACAATGAAAAATTCCAACTCAAATGGGTTTCCTTTTCAGTAAAAATATCAAATTTTACGTTCTAATATCAATTCTTAGACAGATATGTCAGCTAGACTTAAAAGCTTTATTTGGGCCCCTTGTTTTTAGAGTTGGGCCCTGAACATTTTATCCATGACTCCTTAAATTGTCTCCAGAACATTGTAGGATAATAAAGAAATTTATACTTCTGGATTGATTCCATTAATTCAATCTTCATGGATGGTCCTGTTCCTTCACAGATTCTATGGGCCTTTTTGGGTGGTCTATATAACCCTTGAAATGGCAGAATTGGCCAATAATTCCTTGTAATGATATTTGTGAATTTGAATAAGGAATCCTAAAAAACAATAAACACACAATTTGTTTCTATAGGGTGATAGTTATTAAGAAAATATTAATTTGACTTGTATTTAGATGAATTAAAATAGTGCGTAAAAATTTTATTTAATATTTAAACATTAATATTTCCCACAAATTTTGAAATTTTTATATAAAATAATTAAAGGCTGTATATAATATGTTCTGAATAAGTGAATAACATAAATTTTATGAAGGGTTTGTAAGAAAAGAAACAAGTTGGGGTAAACATGTGTTTGTTGGTCTTGGTCCTCAATTTGATATTGTGTGGGACAAAATGTTGGTGATTAATATATTGGAAAATAAAATTTATTTATTATTGGAGATAATACTTCCCTTGTATATTCTAATTATTTATTATTATTTAATTTCAAACTAGATTTCTAAATTTGTGTAAATATATCCTTCTTTAAAACATACAAGGTCATGTTAACATAGAATTTTAACTGAGGATCATGAAGCTTGGAATTTGATGAAATGAATGTATGAAACTGTTATTGATCACATAAGTGAATTTTGATTCCATGTTACTCTCTTTTAATGTAGATTATTCTAGACCATGTATTATAGGAATACTGAAAAACAAAATTCTACTAAAACTCAATGACAAACCCTTATTTGAAGAATAGTGGGGTTATAAATCTTATGTAATTTAACATATCCTCTAATATCCAAAACAACTATTAAATTTCATGGAAAACACCTCAAATAATTTTCATTAATAATAATTAAAAAAATCAGTTAGCATGGATTTCACATCATTTTGAACCAGAACCATCTAATTCCATCTTTAACAAGGGCATAATGAACTATAAGATATCTCCCAAATCTAGTAGTCAAAAATATCAATGGTATATCCCAAAGAGTATAATCATTCTTAATAAAATCCATGCCACATGTCTGGTTAAAAGAAATTATAATAAAAATTATAAATTTATTCCACAGTCTTCTAATATTGTATGTGTCTATGATAAATGTGTTTTAAATTCTATCTTCTTATGGGTGACATTAAATCCTTTCCTAATGATATGTAATAGAAAAAAATAATAAAAATATTACATATATGGATTAATCAATAAAAATAATGTTATAAATAATAACATGAAAATTATACATACCCACACACCTCAAACTATGACGAAATTATTTCTTTTCTACCAATGATATTTAAGGTAACTAGATAATAAAATTAATGTGAAAAATCATTTCTTCAACATCTATATTAACTAAGGAAAACTCATAGATCCATCAATCCTAGGAGTCCAATTCTAGTATAAAAAAATAGAACACTCTAAAACACCTTGAAACCTCGCTAGGAATTGGCATATCCATTACATAACTATTTAATATAATGTAATGTGAAAACATGTTGAATAAAAAAAATATTTTGTGTCCTAACATAATGGGGAATCCCCCTACCCATTTAACTCTATCTGAACATGATGTAAACCATATAGTGTAATATCATAAATCATATACCTCAGACCATTTATTTTAACATGATCATATCCTAAATAACTAAAATAGAACACATTCTAAACCCCTATGAGAAACTCATTTAGTAAGTCTCTCAAATCATAGAAAATATTTACAAGACCATGTTTTTAAATTTAAAACCACATATTATTATTTCTAACTCCTGAAAAATTTAAATCAATGATTATTTTCACTAACCAATGACCATTCATCCATTTAATAAACTAATACCTTTATAAATCAATTTTATAACATCTTTGACTATTCACATTCATTTTCATAACCAATTTAATAAATAAACTACCAAAAAATTTCAAAACATAGTATAAAACAGTAAAATTTACATACCAATCTATATTTTTATTTCAAAACCCAAAAAATCATTTCGTCCTTTTAAATAATTTTTAATATCAACAGTAAAAAACTATATTGTGTTTTGAACCAAAACAAAAAATAAATAAATATTTTATAAAAGTAAAAAATATTTCTTCAAATAATACATATAATAACAGAACACCCTAAAAAGAAAAAAAACAAAGTCATTCAATAAATTAAAATAACATTAATTTTCATTTAGTTTTTGGAACAACAGAATAATAAACACATCACTAGAATAGAAATTATAAGTTTCATTATGTTATGATATATTTAATATAATTACACAATTTCAATTTAATTCACGAGTCTCTAATATCTAAATAATTAAAATAAGTTAAAATAAAATAGCAATTAAATCAATATAATTTCTATTTCTCACAAAATTATCCCAAATAATTAATAAGAGTAATGGAAAAACATTACATTTCACATTTATAAATTTATTTACTTATATTTTTCTATTAAAATATTTACCTAACATTACCCTTATAAAAAACAAAAATCTATGAATAAAATTTTTTATAAAATAAAATATTGAATGTTAAAAACATAAATCCAATGACTAATGTGAAATTGTAAAATCTTCAAGCTAATATCCCATTAGAATGGCTTACAAAACAATTCATTCAATAGAAATTTGATATTGAAATAGTGGTAAGATGATTAGAAAGGAGTATGAGGAATGATTGATGCATCAGTTGGTTGAGGGGGGGATATGGGTAAATGGTAGTCATTAGTGGGAAACTTATTGTTGGTGGTTTATTGTACCAGGGTAAAGACAAGGATCACGGGGAGATAGTCAATAGAAAGCATGAAATAATAGACAAAAAAATATAATTTTGTTAGGAACAGGTATGCGTGAGAATGTTGATGAATGATACTGATAAATTAGAGAGGAGGAGAAATTATAACGTACCTTATATTTGAGATAGTTGATTCACTCTAAAGAAGTTTGAGGGGGAGTAGTGACAAATTTGAACTTCCACGATAGCTTGAGTTTCTAAAGAGAAATCAGTTTGATCAGGGTTCTTTTTAAAATATTATAAAGGTATTTACCAGCCCTTACCAAAAATCACAAATAAATAGAGTTTGTATCCATGAAAAATTAATAAGTTTTGATAGAAAACCTCTTTATTATTATTTTTCCACTAATAAAGATATATCATTATTGATGCTAAAAAATAAATGATAAAAGATATATTTCTTAGCACTGATGATTTAGTAATGACAAAGATATGTAATACCATAGATATTTCCTTTAATAGTGCAGAAAAAGGATTATAAGAGTGATAAAAGGCATTATTAATATTAGAACTGTTCAAGGGAGGGTTCCCTTTTCAGTGATAAGAAAGAGATGAAAGGCCATCCTTTATTAGTTCTATTTCTATCACTAATAAAGGTCCCACTTTATCAGTGCCTCCAATAGTGATGATAAAGGCCCCATCTATTACAGTGTGGTGTTTGTATAATAGCACACTCTAGAAACCTCTTGTAAATGGAACAGAAAATATATTTTTTAATTGAAATAAATTTTACATCATGAATGTAAAAAATAATACAATATACATTTCAGATAATGTTTATTATAATAACTTTCAAAATTACAATCCACAAACATTTTAAATCATTAATGTTTGTCTTTGGCACCTGTGATCCCCTCTCAAATTGTTCCACCCATGGTATCAATTTACAGAAAAATCACCTCAACCTGAGAAAAATAATCCACCTATATAAAAAACAAATCTTATATTTGTAATATTATAAAGAAATAAATCTTTCATTAATATGAAAAAATACATTAAAATATAAATTTTAAATAAAAATAAACACTTGGTGTTATATCGGTCACACCATGTGTTTTATTGAGCTATTGTTGATTCCAACATATCATAAATGAGTTATGGATCATTTTTGTAAAGTATAAAAATAGTTCGAATTTAATTTTGTGGTTTTGAGTATGTAAGTTGTTAATTTTAATGAAATTAATGTCAATTGTAAATAATGACATATTTGAAGTCATATCGATCACACCATGTATGGTATTGATGTGTAGATGATTCCTATTCCTCCAAAATTGATTACGGATCATTTTAATTAATTATCAAACCAGTCTGAATGTGATATATCGATTTTCAATATGCCAATTCTATTTTCTACTAAAATGTCATTTCAAACTGGAAACAGATACTTTGTGTTATACTGTTCACATAGTTTTTTGTTTTGATGTGATATTTTTTCCAAAATGTAAGAAATGACTTAAGAAGTTCATCCCTAAATTAACAAGACCATATGAGTGCATTTTCATGGATTTTAGTGAGTGATACATGTTTTGAATAAAAATTTCAATTTTAAACTAATAAAAATATTTTTCTTTAATAATGCTCCTGTGATGAATCCTATTGAGGTGAAGGTGATTACATAAAAAAGACTCATATTCTTTTTCCCTAAATTATCAAAACAATATGAATGTGTTGGCTCTATTTTCAGTACATCACTTGTTCATTTTGTTATAATTAATGTCAATTTAAAAGTAAAAGATGTGAATGTAGTCATATAGATAACATCGTGAATTAGATTGAGGTTATTATTATTTATGAATTTCACAAATGACTTATGGATATTTTTCATAATTTATGAAAATAATCTGAATTCAAATTCTTATTTTTGAGTAGGTCAATTGGTCATTTTACTAAAATTGATGTCAATTTTAAATAAAAAATGCACATTGAGTCATACATGTCACACCATGCATCAGATTGAGGTTATCTAGATTCATAAATCAATCAAATTATTGTTGGATCATTTTACTAGGGTATCAAAATAATCCAAAGATTTTCTGTTAGTTTTGAGTGTGTGTGTTGTCCTTTTTACGAAAATTGATGTCAATTTTAAATAAAAAGTTGTTGGTGAAGTCATACCAGTCACACTATGTGCCATATTACGGTGATTATTATTTATCCACATCACAAATGACTCATGGATTTTTTTAATAACTTAGAAAACAATATGAATGTATTTTCTTGGTTTTCATTGTGGTACTTGTTCCTTTTGGTAAAATTAATGTAAATTTTAAATAAAAAGAGAGGCATTGATCCATATCTGTCACATCGTGAATCATATTGAGGTGAGGATGATTACTACACATAATAATAACATATATGTAATTTTTATAATGTATTGAAACAATTTGAAAGGATTTTTTTCAGTTTTGAGTAGGTCAGTTTTTCTTTTTAACAAAATTGATGAAAATTTTAAATGAAAACACACACGTGGAGTCATACCAGTCAAACCGTGAATCTAATTATGGTGACGCTGATTCTTATACATCCAAAATTTCCGATGGATTATTTTAATAATGTATAAAATGAATATGAATGTGTTTGATTAGTTTTGAGTAGGTCATTTTTCCTTTTTACTAAAATTTATGTAAATTTTAAATAAAAAAGATGCACTTTGAGTAATACCAATAACATCGTGCCTCATATTGAGGTTTGGATTATTCATACACATCCTAAATGACACATATATCCTTGAAATAAAGTATTAGAATAATAAAAATGTGTTTTATTGGTTTTTAGTATGTCACTACTCCTTTTTGACAAAATTGATGTCTATTATAAATAAAAAGATTCACTTGGAGTCAAACTATCACCCTGTGTTTCAAATTGAGGTGCGGATTATCTCTAAAAATTAGAAATGAATTTTGAATCGTTTTCTTAATATATCAAAATAATATGAATTAATTTTCTTGGTCATGAGTAGGCCAATATTCTTTTTTACTAAAATTGAGGTCAATTTTAAATAAAAATGACGCACTTCGAGTTACACTGGTCACATCATGCCTCAGATTCATGTGTGTTTTATTCCTACAGATCCCAAATGAGACATGGATCATTTACCTAATGTTTAAATAGAATAATTTTTTTTTGTTATCATATGTCACATGTTCCTTTTTACAAAATTTGAAGTAAAATTTTAATATAATGATGTACATAGAGTCATAAGAGTCACACAATGCATCATATTGAGGTGATAATGATTCCAACATGACTCAAATGAGTCATGGATAATTATCCTATTCTATCGAAAAAATATGAGTGTGTTTTCTCAGTTTTTAGTACATCAGTTGTCTTTATTACAAAAATATCATTTTTACTAGAAACACGCACCATGACTCATACTGGTCACATTGTGTGTTGGTTTGACAAGAGACAGATTATTACACATCAAAAATGATTTATTAATATATTTCCTAAATTATCAAGGCAATACGAGATAGTGAATTTTCATGGGGTGACTTCTCTAGGGGGACCATGAATTGCACGAGATATGAAAATGAATAATTAAATTATTTGAAAATACCTTGTAATAGATCAAAGCCTTTATAAGTCATATCCCAATCCTCTTAATAGGGAATCTGAATTTTCAGGTGGTCAAGTATTCTTGAAACTCTCCCCTTGATTAGTTCACTAACAACTGTGGAAATCGTGGAATTTAATCATGAGGAATGTAATAACTTTTGAAATTATTAAATTAAAGGGAAATTTCACATATAAATTGACACTACTTATTCATATTATATTGATTTAAAATTTACTCAATTGCTCTCAATTAGTAAATTATCACCCCAATTCCTCCCACATTTTTAGATAGGAAGAGTTATAATTAGAATCAAAAACTTTATTGGGTGAGAAACCAATCTGAATTCTAAGTTATTGGAATAAAATACTATAGGGTAAATCTATTTCATTAGATTGTATCATGTGGAAATAGATGAATCATTCCCATGGTACATTAGAGAGGGATTCATATGTTATGAATAATTAGACTTATAAATTCTTAGGTTGATGAAATTCATTTGGAATTTCAAGAGGAATAAAGTGAAATTATATGATGAATTCAAATACCCATAAATTAATTTTCAGGAAAATAATTTTAAATTAAAATAATTTATCATTTAGTTTGACTTTTGGGTAAATAAAGGATAGTTTTTTAGTAATATTCCAACATACATTGGTATGGTTAATGTCCATAAAGGAGGCTATGAAAATTGAAAGTGAAACGTGGTGTTCTAACATTTTAAGAAGAGAGTTTCATGTACTCTATGAATATAAATCTTGGATATTTATAGATCCCATGAAGTATTTTAAATTCTGAAAATTTTTAATTCATAAAATATTAATTTAATTGGAGGAATCTCATTTTATTCTCCTACTTCTCTATAATCCTTAGAAAATCTCTTCATTCCGACCACCCATTACAACCAGCCATATTAACTTTAATCTTGGTGATTCTAAATTAAAACTCATGGTATATATTAACTAAGTGGTCCTTGTCCCTTATTTTCACCTTATTTATCCTTCTCCCTCAATTATATTTATCTCTTATGATCATGGTTTCCGTATGGACAAAATTTTATGGAATTTTCATGGGGATTATTTTATCTAGGGAATATTGGAGATTGAAAGGAACCCTTTCTCCTATTTTTGTGTATTTCAACAACCATTGATAATGAATTCAATAATTACTAGTATTCACCCCTATTTTATCCTTTAACCATATTAAACATATGAGGATGATTTATTTAATTTGTGTTATGAGTAGTATTAAAGTTCTGTTTATAAATTTGTATGGTCTTTATTAACTATATTATTGTCCCTCTAATATTTTAAAAATAATTTGGAAAGTACAAAATTGGATATTAAATAATTACTTGATTTACAATGATTTTGATGAGTTGTTTCTAAGAATTAATAGCCTAGTTTTCATTGGATTTAACGAAATTGTTTCGAAGAATTCTTAGATATGAATTATAATGATTTGACAATGTGTTTCTTTTCTAGGATTCATGTTTTTAAAATTATTATCTGATTCCATTAACATAGATGTTTCATGAACTCCCTTTTCCCTTAGTGTTCCCTTTTCAGATTCATGAAAGTATCATATTGATAAGAATAAAGGATAATAATAGGAATGAATTCCTGAATTATAGTTGGATAACTAAAAAACCTGAACTATAATGAAATAATTCAAAATAAAATGAATTGGGTACTGGGATGGGTTCGTAGGACAAGTTATAATCGAGGTTGCAATGAAAATCCCCTAACCTTGTGTCCTATTAATAATGATACGACTATGGATTGAGTGTATTTTCATTATGAGAATATGAATAATTCCATTATAGTATTCCCTCTATATAAGGATGAATATCTAGATTGCGTTATACACACAATTGGATATAGATTGCATTGAAATTATGTATATTATTATGGTTTGGATATTAGTTATTGAATTATTTATGATAATTATCTTATATTTTCCCTGTTTTCACCCCTCAGTACCTACCCACGATTTTTTTAAAAAGATATTTATATCCCTCATAACATTATTTATCCAAATGTATTTTACCAAACCTATTACATTATTTCAAACATAATAAATGATAACTCTGGTGATATGTTTTCTTAAAGATCAAATGTACCACATTCATATATATTTTAAACATGGGTGAATTGGAATAATCTATAAAGTTATTATATTGGGAATGTGGTGGAATCCTACTGGTCATGTCTTTATCAGTACTTACATACACCATTTGGGTGTATATATACAACCTTTTTTGACATGGGTGAAGTAAAGGCACTACCTAGAGGTAGAAGACTCATGGTACCTTTTTGGTGGGGCATAGAGGAGGTGAAAACATGTGGTAAGGGGAGTGGAGATGGTGGAAACAGAGGTGTCAGGGGAAGTAGAGGTGGTGGTAGAGTTCTAGTTCGGCGAAAGCATGAGGCTAGTAGCAATGAACAAAAATGGTGGTGAAGGCGGGCGTCAACAAAGGCGATTGTGAAAGAGAAGGTAATAGATAAAGCCAACAATGTGGTTCCATGAATGTAATAAAACAAATCTTCTTCAGTAGTTCCATTGTGAAATTCTTGCGTTTTTGGTGTTTTGGGAGGCAATGGTAGCTCATTCTGAGAGTTTTCTTATATAAATCTTTGAACCATCGGCATGGGCATGTTAGTGAGTCGGCATGTCAGTGCGTCAGCATGTTAGTGTGTCGTCATGTTTGTGTGTTGGCATGTCAGTGCATCAGTGAGTTAGGGACTTTGGTATCAGCGAGTCAGGGGCGTCAGTGTTGGTGAGTCGAGGGCTTCAGTAATAGTGAGTGAAGGGCGTCCGTGTCGATGAGTCGAGGTCGTCATTTTATGTGAGTCGAGGGCATCAGTAGGTCGAGGTGTCATTAAGTCTAGGCGTTGGTAGGTCGAGACGTCATATGTTCATTGCATCGGAAGCTTAGCTTCAATAGGTTGTCTCAGTAGCTCACCTATCGATGTATTAGCATTGGTAACTCACCCATCTGAGACTCATTTACAATTTTTCTGGTTTTTTGCAGTTTTTCAGTTTCACCCATCTTATGTTTTATTTGATGTTAACCAATATAAAGAATTCTCGGGGTGTTTTTAATAGTGTTTCAAATGATATTTAGTATATCATTAAAATCCTAACATCCAAGGGGATTTGAGATATTCAAACCGTATAATCTTGACCATGATCCCTTGACTAATGGATTTTAAAAAGTTTCTTCCTTTAAAAAAGGATTTGGCTCTTCAAAGATAAGAACTTACCTTCCCATTTTTTTCCATTCACTCTTGGTGCACCGAGAGTCTTCCTCTATGGATAAGTTGCACACCTATGCTAGATCCCCTCATGTCCAGTTCTCTTGGAGTACTTCCCTACTGCTCGCATGATCCCCTGTTCTTGGCTTATAGGGAGTTTTGGTCACCTGTTGTTTCAAGTAAGAATTTATTCTGCCGATATTTAATTTTTAATCAAGTGGGGTGGGTTTACTAAGGATTCCTTTTGAATAAAAATTCAATACTTCTCATAAAATAATAAATATATAATAAAATAATTCTATCAAGAGATAACGAAGTAAATGAAATAATGAGATGGGAGTGGATTGATATTGATCGCCTATTTTATTTTTTCTCTTTAATTATGTTATGGTTTTTACAGATGTATTCCTTCTGAAAATCATGGTTGTTGGTGTTCTTTTCTTGGTAACTAGTGGTGGTCTGTTTGTTTGGTTATGATGTTTGATAATCATTCGTAACATGAAATCTACATAAACACATACACTTGGTTAATTAAAATGGATACCCCGGGTTGAAAACCCATGTAAGATCACCCCTGTTTATCTAGTGGATCAAAGAACATTGCTTACCAAATCTAAATATATATATATATACCCAATTTATAGGAGTGGCTGAGTGTTGTGTTCTTATGGGTTTTGTGTGATTTGTGTGGTGCTGCTATTGGGAGAACAGTTATGGGTACTAGGGTGGGAAAGGGAGTTGGTTCTATGAGAAGGGAGTGGTATGGGTGTTAAGTAGAGTTGTGGATAAAATGGTACTTAGTATGGTATTTTTTTGTGGGAGGAATGAAGGTAAAATTAGAATCCATGTTTTAGAGACTAATTTGTTTCAGAATGGATGGACTTGTCGGCCGTGGGACTACCATTGTTAGTGTTGTGGCCGTCGAACCATGTTGGGAAATGGAACTGTGGGGTAGTTATAAACTTGTATGAAGTGGGACTACATCTAGAAAATTTTTGGGCAGTTGGGTTATGGGATATGGTTGTGAGAAGAGGGTTTTATAAAATAACATTGAATAATGGTAGTGGGAAATGGCTGAACAGGTGTCTAGGTAGAACATGGTTTGTGTAGTGGCACTTCAGGTTGGTTGATGTGTGCTGGTTATTAGTTTCTTCTCCTTATGAATAGTAGTATATTTTTTCTTGGTAGTTTTCCAATACTATTGGAATAAATTAAGGATAATCCCCCTAAATAAATAGATGTAAAGTGGTTGAATGAAAAGGGTTTGGTCATATTCTTGGCAGTGGGAGTTGTGTGGTAGTTCATATAGGGGTAGTATAAAAAGTGGTACTTGTGGGCTCATTTTTTTGGTTGTATGAAAACCATAATTCGTGACGAGTTCTTGATTACATATATATATAAAAATTAAGTTCTTTTTTATTTTTATACACACCTCACCCCTGTTGAGAACCAAGTGTCAAATACCTCTATTCCATGGTGGAGGGTGTATTTCCCTACATCCCGATGGGAGGATAGATGCTTGGTTAGTGACTTTCTTCCTCACACCATCTTATGGGTTCATATCGCTCAAGCATATCTGGGAAGGTTGTAATGGATTGTGTCTTACCATAGTCCTATATACCTTGGGTTGGATTGTTGTGGCTAATAGGCCTAGGTGTTTTTGTTCTAGGATTGTTTTCTCGAGTGTCTTCGAGATGAGGCCCATGTGTCTTCGGGCTAGAGGCGTGGTTGGTGTGGCCCATGTGGCTGTGGGTGGGATTGTGTGAGGTGTGATGCCTAGCTGTGTGCGGTATGGTTGTGGTAGTGGGACTGTGTATGTATATAGTGGGAGCATCAAGATTTTACTTGTTTGGGATGTTTAGTTAACTAGTGGAAAAGTTGTGCGGGCTACTTAAATATTGATGTGCTTATATTACTACGTTACTTGACTTTCGTTATTTGGTGAGCATGCCTTTATGTGGATGGTCTGGTTAGTATCCCTTGATAGGCTCTTTAAGGATCTATTGTTTTCTCAAAGAGACATTAGTATTTTCCCCCTCCTATTCATGGGTATCTCTAGTTTCCCTACTAAGTATACTCTTATGATCACCCCACGCAAATAAAACATCTTTTCGGTTTACCGGATGACATTGGGGACCATGTTGGGCATTAGTAGCTCTGGAATCAGGATTAGTTGCTATTACTGCTTCGTATCTTTTCTTTTGGAACTTTTCATTCGATTTGTGTAGTACCATGTATCAACATAACTTTTGAACATGCATGTAGGAATGGATTTATGATTTACTTTTACTTTTAGTATTTGGGAATGCATGGGATTTACTATCATATCTCTCGATATTATTCTACAAAAGGGTAATTTTTTCCATATTATTTTAGATTCTATTCCCTTGGTGATAGTCACTACTCTGGGGAAAATTGAAGGTGGGACTTTGTGGTCATTATCGCTCCTTCATCTTGGGAAAAGATGGGTGTGGCACTTTTATGTCCCTTATTTATTCTTGATGAATCCAGTTCATGAAAAAATAGAATCAAAAGAAGTTTGAGATATAGGATGGTGTATGGAGTTACTAATAGTGAGGGTTTAATGTAATGGTAGGTAAATGGTGTTAGGAAATCTTGTTATGTAAAATAGGGGAAGGAAGACTAGCTAGTAAAAAAGATTTTAGGCCCCCCTATGATCTGATGCAATAACATTGGACCAACTAAATGTTCAACTGAGCATACACTAATATCATGGTAGAGACCCTAGGAAAGGTACATACATCATAATAACTTGTGTTCTTTTGTTTCATGAGACTTTTAGGAATTTAATGTAAAGGAAGAGTTAATGTGAATTTAAAAGAAAATTTCCACACTAAATAGAAATTGGATTTCCTTGTTTACCTTTTTTGAAATGGCACTCAGGCGTTGTCCACATCTAGTATGAGATGTTGAGGCCTAGCAGGTTGACATGTTTGATTAGTGCATGGCCGATAAAGAGGAGGAAGATGAAAAGTGGAAGAAACACTTTGTGTCTTCTAGTGATAGACTCTGGGAAAGTACAACAGTGGAATCTCATACATAGATATAGAGAGTTGTTTTGTGGAGCTGGTTATCACTTTCAATTTTATACAAGCTCCGATTGAGTACTGGGTTCTTGTAGTGGTGAGAAAGATTAGGGAAGTAGCGCATCAGTGGTGGACACTTTACCTCAAGGAGAGAAAGGAAACTGATGTTTCTTGGGTAGACATTGAGAAGGTTTTTTGGGAATAATTTATTTCTTCCATGATGAAGGCCGAGAAGAGGAAGGAGCTAATCTCCCTCCAGCAAGGGAGTATGTCAGTAAGGGAATTGGGGATCAATTTCAAGGATCTCTTATGCTTCTCACAAGATCACCTTCAAGATGAGGAGTCCAAAAAAGATGCAAAGAGGTGGCACTCCAACCATCTATTTAGTATGTTGTTACTCCCTTCACTCTACCGAATTACTTTGAGGTTCAGAAGAATGTCGAGGGAGTGGAAAGGATGAACTCGCTGTGAGGCGCAAAATGAGATGGGAGCCAGCTGAGTTCATTGACAAGGAAGGATGTCAGCATCAGGTCTCTTACATCAACACCTCCCAGGTTTCAGCCTACACCGAGTAGGCCTCATTAGATCCAATTATAATCTCCGGGTCTACATACTTTACCCAGGGTTCAAGGACCAAGTTTTTTATTTATGGAGGCCTTTGACATCTTCAGAACATGTGTCGAGTTCGAGCACATTATGGTGGGTGTGGAAAGGTTTATCACCAACTTTAGGAGCATTAGTTCTCAGTCTGGCCTTTCTAGAAGCAGGGGAAGTAGCTTCCAACTCCACTGAGGGTAGATAGTTCTAGAGGATGCCTACCTTAGGGTTCTCATTTAGGACCTCAACCAGGGAAAGCTTGGGCAGGTGGTCAATATAAGATGGGCATATGACCCTAGTGTGGGAAGTTTCATGCCATAATGGCAGTAGTTACAGTAGGATTTTATGTTTTTAGAGGAACAATCAATCTTTTTTTTACACATGTGTGTGATTTGTTTTATTTAGGAGCTTCTTAATCCTTTGTTTCACCCATTCTAGCCCATGCATTGGGACTGGACATGGAGAGAATTTCCATTCCCCTAGTGTTGAACATTCCATTTAGAGTTCAGACTAATTTTTTTGTGGTGTTCTTATGATGTAGACTAATGATGGGACCAAATCAATCCTATGGGGATATTTTATTTATCAAAACGCATCCATGTGACATAATCCTAAGAATCGACTGATTTTTTTCAATTCATTCCATTATCAACTGCTTCTAGAGAAGAGTCGTGTTCTCAGATGTGGATGACCAGCATGTAGATTTTATTAGTTGGTTGGGCTGTCAGCTATGCAGTCACTTAATAGAGCCTCTTCATTCCTCTATGGCTGAGCTATTAGTGGAATCAGCATATGCATATATGATAGGGGTGCCATGTTTGTTCAGAGATTTTCTATACAACTTTCTATAGGAGGTTGGGACTCTTACCCATTGATGTGATGTTGTGTTAGAGATAGACTTGCAACCTAATGCCCGTTTGATATTGATGGCTCCCTATAGAATGTCTCCTTTAGAGTTATTGGATTTGAGAATTCAGTTTGATGAAATAATGAAGGATTCTATTTGGATGAGTGAGTCATCATGGGCGTGCTCCATTCTTGTTCGTGAAGAAGAACATAGTGTTCTAAGGCTATGCAGAGACTACTGAAGACTAAATAAGGTGGCGGTCAGGACCACTACCCTCTCCTTAGGATCGACGATCTTTTCGACCAGTTAAATTGAGTAGTTTAGTTCTCTAAGATTTATCTTCTGTTGGGATATCACCTGTTGATGGCGAAGGAGGCTAACTTCCCAAGGACTACTTCCAGGTGCAGGTATGAGCACATTAAGTTAATCATCATTCCCTTAGGTGTTATAAATGCACCATCCATTTTCCTGGTAGTCATGAAATCTATCTTTCATAGGTTCTTAGACTAGTTACTCATCATGTTCATCGATGCCATCCTTATCCACTCAAGTTCATAAGAGGAGCACACCGAGAATCTGAAGAATATCTTGTAAGTCCTCCGATAGCACCAGCTCTATGGGATGTTGTCTAAATGAATGGTTTGGATGATAGAGGTGCAATTCCTTAGAAATTTGGTGTCTTAGAAAGTGATAGTAGTAGACCCATCAATGGTTGAGGTGGTTTTTTCTTGGGAAGCACCCAAGAACGTGGTAGAGGTTCACAACATCCTAGGTCTAGTAGGGTATTACCAGAGGTTCGTTCCCAACTTCTCTCGAGTTACAAATCTATTGGAATATTGGACTAGAAAATACAAGGCCATTGTGTGGAGAGAGTACTGTTATGTAGCTTCCAGATACCTAAAGGGGATGCAGGTCACAACACCAATGCTTAGGCATCCTGAGGAAGGGGTGATGTTCGAGGTGTTTAGTGACACTTATAACTTATGTTTGGGGTGTGAGTTGATGTAGAAACGAGGAGTGATCTCTTATGGGTCTAGGAATTTGCATCTTCATGAATATAACTATGCCACCCATGATCTGGATCTTGGATTGGTTGTGTTAGAACTGAATTTTTGGTAGCATTACCTCATCAAAGAGCACGTTGTGGTCTTCACAGATCACAGGAGCCTAAGGTATATCTTCTTAAAATGGGACATGAACTTGTGATAGTAGAGGTGGATAAAGTTTCTCTATTATTATAACATAAATACCTCTTACAAACTCATAAAATGGAATGTGGTGGATGATTACTTGAGCAAGAATTTTGAGAAGGAGGTAGTTATGGAATACACATATTCTTGGATAGAAATGAAGGAGGTTTCCGCCTTGCACTTGGATGCAAGAGTGGATGGTGGAAAAAGATTTTTATTTCAGATAATAGTTTTGTATTTTATAGAATGGAAGGGGGAGTATTTTCAGTGGGGAGACTCATAAACTGAGGTGATTTGTGGTCGTACTGTCCAGGGTGATGCTCTAGAGGGTTGGTTGGAGGATAGTCAGAATTAGATGTTGTTCTGTGGGAAGATGTTTTTCCTATTGTAAATGCATGAGGGAGTTCTCCTTGATTTCCATAGATCACCCTTGGCAGTGCATATTTGGAGTATATAAGATTTTTTGAGGCTTTAGGGAATTGTTTTGGTTTCCCTAAGTGAATCGGGCAATGGAAGAGTATTTGGAAAGGTGCCTAGTGTGTCACCAGGTGATGGCTAAGAATTGTGTTTTAATGGTCTCTTTCATCCCTTACACATTCCAAATTGATAGTGGGATGAAATACTTAAGGATTTAATCACAAGATTACCTAGTTCTGAAGGAAGATGTGATTCTCATTGGGTAGTACTAGAAGAATTGACGAAGTTGGCTCACATCCTAGAAATCAAGGAGCCGAGCACAATAGATGTCTTGGCAAGGAGGTATGTAGAAAAGGTGGTGCGACTGCATGGAGTTCCAAGAACCATTGTCTCATATCCAAACACACATTTTAAATCATGAGTTTGGAGGAGATTTACGCATGCCTTTAGAACCCATTTATGCCTTAGCACTTCTTGCCACCCATAGATGGATGGGAAGACAGAGTGGACCATCCAGACATTAGAGGATATATTGCGAGAATGTGTCTTAGACCTCATAGGATTGTGGGTACAACACATTACCCTAGTAGATATTCTTTATAATAATAGATATCAATCAACCATTATCATGTCACCATTCTACGATTTGTAATGAACTCCATTTCAATCACCAATATACTGGACAGAGGTTGGGGAATCATCCCATCTGGGAATAGAGATAGAGTAGAGCACGACAGAGGTGATCCAGCTTGTGCGTGAGATGATGAAGGAGACTCGGGACTAGTATAAGTTGTATGACGATCATAGGATGTGGCCCTTGGATTTAGAGGATGTGTACCACATGTTCTTAAAGGTTTCCCCTCAGTGTGGATAGTGGAGGTTCATTAAATGAATCAAGATTTCTCCTAGGTTCATCGAAACATTTGAGGTGTTGGAAAGAGATGGAGAGGGTGAATATCAACTGGAAATGCCACCGTAGTTGGAGAGGATCCATGACGTTGTTAGGACCAAGCTAAAAATGAGATGGTTTACAAGGTTTTTATTTTGTTGGTATTAAGGAAGTTTTCATAAAGGAAAGAAACCTTTAATTTCAATGAATTTGGAACCTGGAAGTTTGAAGATTCGGAACCTAGAAGTTTCAATTCTCGAAACCTGGTGTTCAGAGAACTCAGAATCTAGAAATTGAGAAATTCAGAACCGGGAAGTTGCAAATTCTCGGAACCTGGAAGCGGTTTCATTTTGAAGTTGGCTAATAGGAGATGTAAAGTCTCTAAGACTTCATTACACATTGTAATAATGATTTGCTGTTTTATTACTCTAAATTTGTGAGTATATGCAAGTACTCATGATGCAAGAAAAAGTTGATCGGATAAGTCGTACCAAGAATTGGAGAAGTCGTACCGAGAATTTATGAAGTCATACCGAGTTCAAGAGGAGTCATACCAAGAATTAAAATTCTTAGGTATCAATGAATAAAGTGGATTCCTACCAAGAATGAAGAATTTGTCATACCGAGAAGTAATGAAGAGTCATACTGATAATTGAAATGGTGTGATGCTGAAGACACAAGAAGAGTGGATCCGAGAAAGTGATGCTGAAGAATCAAGAAGGGTGGATCCGAGAATATGATATCGAGAAGACAGAAGAGTGGATCCGAGAAAGTGATTTCGAAGAATCAAGATGTCTTGATCCGAGAATATGATTCCGAGAAGACAGATGAGTGGATCCGAGAATGTGATACCGAGAAACTTCTGTAACAAGGTCAGTTCTGAAAAAGGCCAAAGTTCTAAATCAAGATAAGTGGAAGAGGATTCGAGAAGATTCTAGAAGTGTTGGAAAAGTCTTAATTACTACTAGATTTGAGGAGAAATTAATAATTGGATGAATCTAAGTGAGTGGGAAAATATTTTGGTTTCATGCCTAAGCACACTATGGAGCACCTATAAAATGAGATCAAAGTAAAAAGTAAAAGTGTGATGATTAATTAGTGAGAGAAGATCTGATAATCTAGAGAGAGAAAGAAGTGTTTGGCCGATAGAGTTTCATTAGATTTTCAATTGTAATGTGAATTTGAAACTGGTTGACATCGTATTTAGTTTCTCGGATTGAGAAAATTTGGAATGGAGATTCAGAATGGGAAGTTCAGAATCAACTAATCGGAATGGGGAATCAGTATTGGTTGACACCGTATTGAGTTTCTCGGACTGAGGAATTTTTGGATTGAAGAATCGGATTTGTAAAATTTGGAATGGAGATTTAGAATGGGGAATCAGTATTGGTTGACACCGTATTGAGTTTCTCAGACTGGGGATGATTTGGATTTAAGAATCATTTTGAAGGAAAGAATTCGGATTGAAGAATCAGATTGGGAAAATTCTAAATGGATATTTTGAATGGGTTGTTCAAATTGTAATTGATCTATCTCAAGTCCAAGAATTCCTTGCCTTTCTTCTAGGTAGGGAAGTGAATATTTTTGCTGAACATTCTTACACTTGTGTATTTGAAAGGAAGTGCAGGTAACATAATTTGTTACAAGATAATAGACATTTCCCAATTGTCCTAAGGGGGTGTACATGCACTGAAGTGATTGTTTCACAGTGCTTCATGAGTGTAATGGTATATCCTACTCGCTGTAATCTTAGGATTGTTTTCTTAGTGGATTGTATGGTGTTGGATTTCTTCCAACCATTCCAAGGACATAGATATTTTTATTGAATAGTGATCCTTGTTAATTGTTGGGTTCTTTTGATGTGTGCTTGTTGGTTTTATCATTAGGGAATTATATCTTTAATAGGAGAAAAAGTTTGTTCTCAATATTTAGGGAAATTAAAAAGGGGGAAAGGGGTACCACTGATTCACCCCCCCCCCCTCTCAGTGGTTCATTTCTCCAACTGGGACCTTAAAAGTGGTATTAGATCAAGGTTCCTTTGTTTTCCTTGCTGATGGAAAATCTAAATTCTGTGAACAGTAAGGGTATTTTGGTATTAGATGGGAATAACTATCACATCTGGAAGGATATAATGCTACCGTATCTCATTTCTATTAGTTATGAAGTTCTTGAAGCTACAACATTTGGGTTTTCCTTCCATTGATGATAATATTCCACTTACACCTATTGACAAGAAGTTTCTTGTGAATGATGGAAGAGCCAAGAATGCTATATTGTCTTCACTTTATGAAAGTGAGTTTCTGAGATTTAAAGGAGTGGCCACAACCAAAGGTATATGGGACAAACTGAAAAACATATATGAAGGCAACACAAAAATCACGAAGGCAAAACTTCAAATCTGGATATTGAGGTATGAAGACTTGAAGATGGTAGAGCATGAATCTGTTGGGGATCTCTTCACCAGGACGAACGATATTGTTAGTACCATCACATGTCTAGGTGAAGAGCTAAAATACTCTACTGTGGTGGAGAAAATCTTGAGGATTCTTCCTGATAAATGTTATGTGAAGGTATCTTCATTATAAGATAGAGACCCAGAGACTCTATCTCTTGACGATATGCATAGCACACTCATTACTTATGAGATGAGAATGGAAAAGTATTTGAAGACCAAGACAAAGGTTGATAGAGAATTATATTTCAAAGACATGAAGAAGGAGAAGTCTAAGAAGATCTTGATTAAAGAAGATGGTGGTGACTCTGACTCTGAAAGTGAGCTATATAAAAATCTTAACGATATTTTATCATCGTTTTCAAAAAAATATTAAATGATTCACAGGTAATTACAAGGGAAAACATCCCTTGAAGTGTTTTAAATGTGGAGGCATTGGACACTTTGTGGAAAACTGTCCTCGAAGGGAATATGAAGAAGACAGTGATGAAGAAGAAAGAAATCCATGAAAGTTATGGACGAAGCATGGTGGTAAAGGAAAGTCAGGGAATGAAAAGAAGTTCTTCAAATCCAAGAGAAAGTGTTTTCTATATATAAATAAAGAAGATGAATAAAGTGATGCTGAATCTGAAAAATCAGTTGAGCATGGTGTTCAGAATACTTTCATTGCAACAGTGAATGATGAATATTTCAGAAGCAGAAGCTCAGAAGAAGAAGAAACTCAGCTTGAGATGCATCTGAAAGAATATTTGAAGGAATGTTTACAGAAGATCAGAAGGTTAGAGAAACTTAACAAAAAGTTGGGAGATGAATGTTCCTCATCAGGCAATCATGCTAATGTTAAAGAATAACTTGGTAAAGAACTTGATGATTTGATTAAGTCTCTTGAAGATGAGGAAAACCAAAATGAGCATATGATAGTTAATCTGAAAGCAAAAGAGGAAGAATTAGAGATCGTTCAAAAGAAGCTCTCATAAGATGAATTAAGAAACATATGTTTCAAAACTAAACTACTAATTTAGGTGAAATATCTCAACAAGAAAATCCTTAGAAAATTCAACAGAAGAATAAAGTGGTTACTATGATGAAGAAAGATGAGAAAGCAATTTATGGGGCCAAGAACGTTGTTGCTGGGAACTTAAATGTTTCAAGGAAACATAAGTATAACACTGGTGAAAAACAAGTAAAATCAGAGAAGGCAGAATTCCAGCAGAACAATCTTGCTAACAAAAGAATAGATGGTGGATCTGAAGAAAGAGTAACAAAGAAATATCAGTACAAAGGATTTTGAGGAAGGTACTCCATCTATGGGTACTATTGGTTTTTCGGTGGATTTAGGAATACATCGAATATGTGTTGGATCAATCAACATTATTACCTACACCCCAAAATTTTTGAAAAGAAGAGATTGAGTGGGAGTCAATCTCCTCAAATAAAGAAGAGTGAGAAAGTTTTCTTGAAGAAAGTTGAGAAGAATGAAGTCAAGACAGGAAATAGGTTCCAGCCTCTAGAGACTATTTGTGAAAGGTGTGAACAATCTTTAAATCTATCAAACAGATGTCTTTTTCTATTACCAGCTCAAAACAAGTTCTTAATTCTCATGAAGCTGAAGGTGAAAAAAGAAGTGAAAGAAGAAAAATCTCTTGTTGTTGAAACTCCTCTAAATGTTACAAAGGAAGAACGACCTTGGATAATTGATAGTGGGTGTTATTCACATATGACAAGAGACATGAAGTTGCTATAGAATGTGAAGAAGTTTAAAGAAGGCACTGTGACATTTGGCAATGATGAATCTTTAAAAATCAAAGGTGTTGGATCAGCCATCACTGGGAGGGAAAAATTGAAGTCCATGAAAACTATATATGTTGATGGTCTGAAGCATAACATGCTGAGTGTATCTCAATTGTGTGATGAGGGTAACAAAGATATCTTGAAGAAAGATGGATTTGTTGTGAAAAGTGAAGAAGATGGGGAGATTGTTACAAGAGGACAATGAACCAAAGGGAATCTGGTTCAGGTTGGAAATTCACAAAACTCATGTTACATGAGCTTAGTGGAAGAAAATAAGTTATGACACAATAGACTTGGACACATGTGTCGGATAAATATGAGCAAGTTATCTAAAAGGGACAGTGTTCAATACATTCCAGATTTTCTAAGAAGAAGAGATTGGTGTTTCACCACTTGTTAGAAAGGAAAGATTACAAGTGTTGTTCATAAGAAGGTTTACATTTATTCTAAAAAACCCCTTGAACTAATACATTCTGATATATGTGGGCTGATGAGAAAACAATCAACAAATGAAGACTAGTACTTCATCACCTTAATTGATGATTTTACTTGAATTACATGTGTTATTTTTATGAAGCACAAGTGAGACGCCCTGAAAATGTTTAAAAGCTTCAGAAGAAAAGTTGAGAAAGAATTTGAGTACTCTGTGAAGAAGTTGAGAACAGATAATGGGTGTGAGTATAAAAGTAATTAATTCAAAGACTATCATGAGAAGCATGGAATTCAGCATGAATATAGTGCTCCATATACACCTCAAAAAAATGGGGTTGCTGAAAGGAAGAACAGAAGCTTGGTAGAAATGGGAAGAACCATGTTTCTTGAACATGGCCTTACTCATTACATTTGGAGGCAAGCTACAATTACAACAGTTTATATTCAAAATGCATGTTTCTAAATGCACCAATCCAAAAAGACTCCATATGAACTTTTATATGGAATTACTCCAAGGATGAAGCATGGTAATATTTTTGGGAGCCCATGCATCATAAAGAAGAAAGGGGAAAATATTAGAAAATTCGAGCAGAAAGGAGAAGATGGAATTTTTCTTGGGTATGCACCAGAAGGAAGAGGTTATAGAGGTCTTAACAAAGAAATAGGAAGAATGGTAGACGTAGTTGATGTAAAAGTCATTGAAAATCTAGGGAAGGATAAACATGTCCAGACAGACAAGGAAGATGAGGAAGATGAAGTTAAAGATTCTGATAAGGATGCAATGAATTGTAATCCTAATCAAGATGATGAATCAGATTCATTCATATCAAGTGATGAGGAAGGCACAGGAAAAACATATCCAAGGTTGATGAAACATGTGAAATCTCAGAACATAATTGGTGATCAACGTCATAGGGTTCAAATAATAAGAACAAGTAATTCTATATCACATACTTCCTTGTATTCCAAAGTGGAACCAAATGATGTTAAAGAATCCTTGGAGCATCTGGAATGGGTTCAATCCATGAATGAAGAATTGGATCATATTGAAAAGAATGATACATAAGAACTCCTACCCATGCCTGAAAATAAGAACACTATTGGCCCAAAGTGGGTCTTCTAGAACAAGATAAATGAAGAAGGTGATGTTATCAGAAATAAAGAAAGATTGTCTTGCAAAGGCTACTCTCAGATTGAAGGAATTGACTTTGAAGAAACTTTTTCTCCGGTGGAAAGATTAGAAACTATATGAATCTTTCATTCTATTGCTTCACAATGAGGATACAAAATCTTTCAAATGGATGTCAAATCGGAATTTCATAATGGTGATCTTAAAGAAGATGTTTATATTGAACAACCATGTGGCTTTGTTGTTGGTAAGGAAGAATGTTATGTGTGTTGGTTGAAGAAAGCCTTGTATGGTCTAAAGCAAGATCCAAGAGCATGGTATTCTAAACTGGATACTTTCTTAAATGAGATGAACTTCAAGAAAGGAAGAGTTGATAGCAATCAGTATATCAAGAAAAGAAAACATATTTCTCTCATTGTGATTGTCGATGTTGGCGACATTATTTTTGCTGTGAATGATGAATGAATCTATGAAAGGATTGGTGACGAAATGAAGAATGTCTTTGAGATGACCATGTTGGGTGAAATAAGATACTTTCTTGGGTTACAAATCTTGCAACAGAAAAAATTCATTTTTCTCTCCCACGAAAAGTATGCTAAGGAACTTATCAAGAAGTTTGGTATGGAAAACTCAAAACCTGTATCAACTTATATCTCAGTGGGAACAAAGATATGAAAAAATGATGGAGGAATTGAAGTTGACTAGAAAAAATATCAAATGATGATTGGAAGTTTGTTGTACCTAACTGCGTCAAGACCTGATATTGTTTTTGATGTTACCTTATGTGCAAGATTCCAGAGTGCTCCTAAAGAATCACATATTGTTACAGGAAAAATAATTCTCATATACATAAAAGGCGCAGTAGAATTTGGAATCAAGTATAGTTGTTCAAATAACATTGCTTTGTTTGGCTATTTGGATGTAGATTGGCAAGAAATGTTGATGATAGAAGATCCACATCTGGTGGAGTGTTCTTTATGGGAAAAAGTTGTGTTGGCCGGCACTCAAAGAATCAGAATTATGTGACACTCAATACAACTAAATCTGAATTTGTTGTTGCCACCATGGATGCTACTCAACTTATCTGGATGAAAACACAGTTGGATGATTTTTTATTTGAAGTGAAGTTGCCCTTGCTCTTGGGCTGTGATAATCAAAGCACAATTAATCTTACCAAAAATCCAGTCCAATGTTCTCAATCGAAGCGTATTGACATCAAATATCATTTCATTAAAGAGCATGTGGAAAATAATGAACTTAAACTTGAATATGTTTCATCTGCTGAACAAGTTGCTAATATTTTCACGAAACCCTTACCTAAGGAATCATTCTCAAGATTGACTATGAACATGGGTGTCCAACCTCTTTATCTTCAAGGCTAAGGTATGTTGTTCTATCCCCTCTCTTCTTACCTTTGGATTGTTTTGTCAAGGGGGAGAAGTTTTTTTGTATCATAAATATATTGTTTAAAGAGAGAGTTGTGGGTAAGCTGTAAAATCAGCAATTTTTGTGTTTGTGAACTTTTCTAGCTATTTGATTGGAGTGGTTGTAGGAAAGAACTTGATTTTGTTTACAGGAAGAATGAAGGTGTTAGAAATTGAAGATGAAGATGTCATATCCACTCCCTTATGGACAACATGGTTTTTCTGTCAATGATTCTTGTTTCCTACATCGACTTTTCTCACGTAGGCTTAGAATTATTGATAAGTACTCCATTTCTTGAGGTTTCAAAGTTTGGTGAATTACGAAAACTTGGTTGACAACAAAATCCAAATGGGGATATTGTTAGGACAGAGCTAAAAGAAGATATGGTTTGTATTTTTTGGATTTTATTGGTCTTAAATAAGTTCTTATAAAGGAAAGACACGTTTCATTTCAAAGAATTTGGAACCTGGAAGTTTGAATATTCAGAACCTAGAAGTTACAATTCATGGAACATGGTGTTCAGAAAACTCGGAATCTGGAAATTGAGAAATTCGGAACTAGGAAGTTGCAAATTCTCGGAACCTAGAAGCGGTTGAAATTTGAAGCTATCTAATATGAGATGTGAAGTCTCTAAGACTTCATTACAAATTGTGACGATGCTTTTCTGTTTAGTAACTCTAAATTTGTGAGTATATGAAAGTACTCACGATGCAAGCAAAAGTTTATCGGAGAAGTCATACCAAGAATTGGAGAAGTCGTACCGAGAACTGAGGAAGTCATACCAAGATCCAGAGGAGTCATACCAAGAATTAAAAATCTTTAGTATCGATGAATAAAGATGAGTCTTACCGAGAATGAAGAATTTTCCATACCGAGAAGTAATAATGAGTCATACCGAGAATTGAAGTGGTGTGATGCCGAAGAATCATGAAGAGTGGATCAGAGAAAGTGATGCCGAAGAATCAAGAAGGGTGGATCCGAGAATATGATTCCGAGAAGACATAAGAGTGAATCTGAGAAAGTGATGCCGAAGAATCAAGAAGGTTTGATCCGAGAAGATGATGTCGAGAAGAGAGATGAGTGAATCTGAGAAAGTGATGTCGAGAAGACAGATGAGTAGATCCAAGAATGTGATACTGAGAAACCTGTGTAACAAGGTCGGTTCCAGAAAAGTCCAAAGATATAAATCAAGAGAAGTGGAAGAAGATTATAGAAGATTCTAGAAACGTTAACAAAGTCTTAATTACTCCGATATTTCAGGATAATTTATGATTTGGGTTAATCTAAGTGAGCGGGAAAATATTTTGGTTTCCCGCCCAAGCACACTTTGGAGAACCTATAAAAGGAGATCAGAATACAAAGTAAAAGTGTGATGATTATGTAGTTAGAGAATCTATGATAATCTAGAGAGAGAAAGAAGTGTTTGGCCAGCAGAGTTTCATTACGGTTTCAATTGTAACAATAATTTGATACTGGTTGACATCGTATTGAGTTTCTTGGATTGAGAAAATTCGGAATGGAGATTTAGAATGGGAAGTTCCGACTGAACTAATCGGAATGGGGAATCAGTATTGGTTGACACCGTATTGAGTTTCTCGGACTGATGAAGATTTGGATTGATGATTCGGAGTGGGAGAATTTGGAATGGAGATTCGGAATGGGGAATCAGTATTGGTTGACACGATATTGAATTTCTCGGACTAAGGAAGATTTGTATTTAAGATTCACATTGAAAAATAGAATTTGGATTGAAGAATCAGATTGGGAAAATTCAGAATAGAGATTCGGAATGGGAAGTTCAAACTGTAATTGATATATCCAAAGTCCAAGGACTTCTTGCCTTTATTCTGGGTAAGAAAGTGAATATTTTTGCTGAACTTGCTTAGACTTGTGTATTTGAAAGGAATTGTAGGTAACATAAGTTGTTACACGAAAAGAGACATTGCCCTATTGTGCTAAGAGGGTGCACATGCACTGAAGTGATTGTTTCACTGTGCTTCATTAGTGTAAGGGTATATCCTACTCATTGTAATCCAAGGATTGTTTTCTTAGTGGATTGTATAGTTCTGGATTGCTTCCAACCATACCATGGATGTTGATATTCATATTGAATAGTGAACCTTATAAACTGATGTGTTCCTTTGATGTGTGATTGTTTGTTTTCTCAGTAGGGAATTATATCTTTAACAGGAGACAAAGGTTGTTCTCAATATTAAGGGAAATTAAAATGGGGAAAGGGGGTACCACTGATTAACCCCCCCCCCTCTCAGTGGTTCATTGATCCAACTGGGTCCTTATAGACGTCTTCCATGTCTCTCATCTCTATCAGTATCTACACAACAACACCCATGTCATTGACTAGGGAGAGTTAGATGTTGAGGATGACATGATGTTTGTGGAATGATAATTAAGAATCAAGGTTCGTTAGGAGAAGGCGCTTCATGGATATACCATTACTTCGGTTGATGTGTTATAGAGGCATGACGTCCTTGAGGTTAGTAATTAGGATAGGGAGGCATATATGTATTCCCAGTACCCAGGGCTATTCTATTTTTTGTTTTAGTGTTGTAATTTTTGGCATCGTTCTATGATATAATGCATGACCTTGTTCATAATCAAATGAGTTATTTCCCTGTTCCATGAATGTGGGTGAAAATAACTAACTATGGGTTGGGGAGGACCTGGTCCCAAATCATGATGTATTAATGTGTATTCTATTAAACAGATGCGAGTGAGTCAGTGCTTCCCAAATCGGATAATATTTGACATGGAGAAAGGAGATCCATATTCAATGTGTCTGGATAGTGTTTCCTTTTATGTTTTTGTGGATTTATGGGGTAGTTATTCCTTAGTGTTTGTACAATTTTTCAAGAGAAATATGTCAAGGAGGTGTCCTTGGGTGTCATGGTTTTCACACTAGCATTCGAAAAACACTAGGTGGTTCATCCTTGAGAGGTATCATACGGGGTGGTTTTACAAACCTCTCCTTTCGTGGGTTTGGATTTAAATTCATGTGGAAAATAATAGGTTGAGAGGTATCTGATTTAATAACTCATATTTCCCCTAGACTTCCCACTGTGAAAATCCAGTGTTTATGGTGTTCAAGGAGGCAACAGTAGCTTATTCTATGAGTTTTCCAAAATCTAGATTTGAACCATCTGTGTTGGCATGTTAGTGTGTCGGCATGTCATTGCATCAGTATTTTTTTGCATCAGTGAGTCTGAGGTGTCATTATATGTGAGTCAGGGGAATTGGTATCAGTGAGTCGAGGGTGTGGGTATCGATGATTCTGGGGAAATGGTGTTGGTGAGTTGAGGGCATCATTGTCAGCAGATCGAGGGTGTTGGTAGGATGAGGCATCGGTAGGTAGAGGCATCGGTAGGTCAAGGCTTTGGTAGGTCAATGAATTGGTAGGTCAACTCCAGTGGATCATCATCTTTAGCTCATGTCTGTATCTCACCCATCGATGGCACAGCGTCGGTGACTCACCCATCGGTGACTCATTTAAAGTCTTTCGAGTTTTCCCAGTTTTCCAATTTTTCCTCTCTTACATTTTATTTGATGTGAACAGAGTTTAAATCCTTCCATGGGAGTTTTAAGTGTAATTTCAAAGGATATTGAGTATATATTTAATATCACAATTTCCTGGGGGACTTGATATATTCAAAACATGTAATCTTGACCACGATCCTATGATTAATGGCTTTTGAAACCATTCTTCCTTTAATATAGGATCTTGCTCTTTAAAGCTATGATATTAACTTCCCATTATGTTTTATATTCCATATTGATGCGTCTAGAGTCCTCCTCCCTAGATGAGTCATGAACCTATGATAGTGCCCCCCCACTCAGTTTTCTTGGAGTTTTTCCACAATGCTTGCATGATCCCTTATTCTTGGCGCACAGAGAGTTTCTGTTGACTATTGTTTCATGTAGGGATTTCCATTGCCTCCATTTAATTTTTCATCATGAAAGGTGGGTGTACTAATTATTTCTTGTGAAGAAAGAGTGAATAAGTTTCTTAAAACAAGAAATAAATAAGAAGGGAGTACAATCAAAAGATGATGGAGTTAATGAAATAACTGGCTGGGAGTGGTTTGATGTTGATCACCTGTTTTATTTTTTTCATTGATTATATTATGATTGTATTGGTTGTATGCATTATGAATATCATTGATGTTGGTTGTCTTTTCTTGTGCATTGGTGTTGTTCTATTTATGTGGTTATGATGTTTGATAACCATCCAGAACATGAAATCCTCATAAACACATGAACTTGGTTAATTGAAATGAATACCTAAGCATGCAGACAGTTGTATACTCACCCATGTTTATCATGTTTGTTAAAGAATAATTTTTACAATATCCAAATATATAGATATCTATTTGATATTTGTGGTTGAGTGCTATGTTCTGATGGGTTTTGTGATATTTGTGTGGTGTGGCTATTAGGAGCACTGTTAAGGGTACATCGGTGGGCATGGTAGTTGGTTCTGTGAGAGGGGAGTGTTATGGGTGTGGATTGGGGTAGTGGTAAAAATGGTAGTTGCTGTGGAATTTTTGTTTGGTGTGGAATAGGGGGCATGTTGGTATCCTAGTTTGAGAAACTAAAGGATTTAAAAATGGATGGACTTATAGGGTATGACATTGCCTTTGGTTGTGTCATGGCCATTGAATGACGTTTTGCAGTGGGACTGTGGGCTGGCGTTGAACTTGAAAGCAGTGGGACTATATCTGGAACATGTTTGGGTGGTGGTGATATGGTACAGGGTTGTGAGAGGAGGATTTTGTAGTATAACATTGAAGAAATATAGTTATCAATGGATAAACGAGTGTCTAGGAGGAACATGGTGTTTGTAGTGGGATAGCAGGTTGGTTGTTGTGTGCTGGTTATCAGGCTCTTAGCCTTATAAACTATTACAAATGTTGTGATTAGTAGTTTCCTAGTAGTGCTAGAATAATTTAGGGTGAGTCTCATTAAATAAATAAATGGAAAGTTGTTAAATGTAAATGGATTGGGGTAATGCTTGGAAATGGGCGTTGAGTGATTGTGCATATCGGGGTTGCAAAAAAAAGTGGTACTGGTGGGCATGTTTTTTTGGTTATATGAAACCCATAGGTTATACTAAGTGTTTGATTTCTTATATCTATAAATTTTTGTTCATTGGGATTTCTTTATACACCCCACCATTTTGGAGAACCTTGTTCCGAACACCTCCATTTCATGGGGGCAGATTGTTTCCCAACATATTGGTCGAATGATGGATTTCTCGTTACTAGCGTTCTTCCTCGTACTCTCTTTCGAGTTGTTACTGCTCAAGTGTATACAGGCAGGCTATAATGGATTGAGTCTTACCATAGTCCTAGACCCTTCATCGAGGTTTGTTGTGGAAGATATGCCTAGGTGATTACAGGAAATGATTTTTTTACCAAGTGTCTTAATGATGAGGCCTAGGTGTCTTCATGCGAGAGGCGTGGTTGTTGTGGCCCAGGTGTCTGTGGGAATGATTGTGTGTCGTTTAAGGCCTAGTTGTTGGTGGGAAGGTGGTGGAAGTAGGATTTTGTATGGAAAGAGTGATAGCATCAACACATTATCTGTTAGGGATGAGTAGTTAACAAGTGGGAATGTGGTGCAGGGTACCCAAATGCTGATGTGATTAAACTACTACATTACTTGACTTGCATTTTTTGGTGAGCACGCCATGGCGAGGTTTAGACGATTCTTATTCCATGGTAGTTGCTTTGATGTTATACTATCTTATATCATGAACATCAGTATGATCCTCCACTTGTGCATGGGTACCTTTAGTTTCCCTATTGAGTATGAATGTATGCTCACCCTATGTATATAAAATTATTTTTAGGTTTCCAGGACGTTGAGGAACTTGCAATACTTTACTTGAATGGGCATCATGATTAGTTACTATTTCAACCTAGTCTCTTTTATTTTTGTACTTTACATTGGAGTTTTGTTGTACCTTGTATCAACTTTACTTTTGAACATGCATGTGGGAATGTATTTTGGCATTACTTTCAGTTTTAGTATTTGGATTTTCTTTAGATTTACCATCTTATCTCTCAATCTTGTTCTATAATTATAGAGCTCATAAATAATAGAATTATCAGGGATTTTTTGGCACTGATAAAGACTAATGTTATTAAATTATTTATAGTAATATATATATTTAAAAAATTATAAATATAATGTATAATTTTATTATAATATTATAATTATTTAAATAAATATATATTTATTAATAATTATAAAATTAAACTAAATATATTTATCATATTTATAATTATAAATATAAATAAATAAATATTTATAAATAATTATAAAATTATATTAAATACATTTATTATCTACAATTATTATAATTTCATAATTATTTAAATATTTTTTGTTATTTATTTAAAACTATAACTGAATATATATTTGAATAATTATAAAATAATAATAATAATATTTATTATATTTATAATTTTATAATTATATATGATAAATATACTAATTATATATAATTATAAATATAATAAATATCATTATTATAATTTTTTAATTATTTTTATATATATTCATATATATATATTTATAATTATTCCCATATAATTATAAATAAATATTCATTTTTTTAATAGATAAATATATAAAATTATAAAATTATTATGAATGTATTTATTATATCTTTACAATTTTTTAAATATATATATAGTTATAATAATAATCATAAATAAATATAGTTAAAAGGTCTTAAAATTTTATAAAAATTTTATAAAAATAAATATAAAAAATATATTTATTTTTTAAGTATATTAATTTTAATTTTATAAATATTTTAGAGAACATAATATGTTCTTAGGTATAACATGAATGAATCATACGAGTGAATATTTATAAATGAACATTCATAATGATGAATACATAACATATGCATACGCATCATCATAATATAGGTAATCTTAACATTTGGAACATAACTCACAATCACGTTGAAAAATTGACAATATGATCATATGCCATCAATTATACCCACACATAAATATATAAACAAAAATAATGGAAATCATATCCATGGATATCATCATTATCTAATGATATTAATATAAATATATATATATATCAAATTCATTTGAGACATATATATATAAATATTTATTTAAATTATAATTATAAATAAATATATTTCAACAGTATTTATATATAATTTTAAAAATTTAATTTTAAATATCATAGATACATTTATTATTTTAAAAAAATTGTTATGATTTTATAATTATATATATATATATATATATTTATTTAGAATCTTATAAATACTTTTTTAAAACATTATATATATATATATATCAATTATTAAAAAATATATATTATTTTTGTTAATTATAAGCATATTGTTTAATTAAAGTATATAAATAAACATCAGAGTGGGAGTTCGCTGATAATGCTGAGTAGTCTGGTCATGATTATGGTGATTCTTGATTTGTTTTTTCTTCATTTATGATGGGGGCATGCCTTTTTTGACTCCATCATTCTTTCACGTATTGTTTATTTTACATTCATTTTAATAATAGGGGGATTTCCCTGGATCTTCTTGGTATGTATATAAAAATTATTTTTGGATATAAATATAATAATTTTATATATATTAAGAATATTTTATGTTAAAAACTTTTATCAGCGCTAAGGGTTTCATAGATAAATCTATCATTTATCACTACCTTTTTTAGAATTGATAAAGGTGTTCTTTATAATAACTTTTAAACCATTGGGAGCATCAACTAGAATAAATATATTTTCCATTATATTCCTTCCAGACCTTTTATATGACTCAATGTTAATGTATTGAGATTCATGGGACATAAAGTGTGGGAAATCACTATTTAGTACCCTAAATTTACCATTAATAAAGTAATTCAGTAACTGATGATACAATGATGAAATTTCTATGTGCATGTGGAGCCATGGTCCTCCTAATAAGACATTTAATATCATTTCCTGATGAACCGCCATGAATTCATAGTAATAGGTGATACTACTAAATTTTATTTTTAGCTAAATCTTTCTATTGGAAATTTTATCACAATATTCATACCCCTGGATCATTAAGTTGGGGGAGAGAAGTTAAAATCATTATAGACAACGAACCTGAGGTTTTATATCTATATGAGATTGATCTAAGAAACATTATAGACTAGGGATCTTTAGACATCAATATCATGTATATTTATGGATATGTACATAAAATGTTGTGTTGGAATAACAATGACAAAGACACACAAGGGGATGAATTATATCCCTTAAAAAATTACAAATGTAAACATCCCTCAGGAAATAATGAAATCATTTCCTTATATTATAAATGTGATTGAGTAGCAGGAATAAATAATGGAAAATAACAAAATGAGGTAAAATGATTCTAGGAAAAGAAATAACTTTTTCAAGTCCACCAACGCTCAAATTTATGAGCATGGTGATTTTCACTTGAAGGTTCTCTTATCAGAAAACCCACACAACTTATTGTAGGGAGTGAACACCTTATAAGGTTTTTATGGGGCCTTAAGGTTCTTTTAAAAGGAACCCATAATCCACATCTTAGTTCAAGAAGATCCCACTCCACCATGATTGAGTCCATGAAGCCAATAATCCATAAAAAATACATGAGATAAAGTTTGTTGTGAAAGAGGATTAACTAACTGTTGCTGCAACAACTAACCTATGACTATGATAAAAAATAATGCACAACAACATCAAAATAAATTTCAATGTTGTGGATGATTTTTTATATTTAAAAAAAAATAGATTATAAATTGATTCACATGCTTCCTAATTCATTACACAATGAGAGAATAAGGATTTACAAAGAATATTTCTCTCTTCTTCAAAATGATGATCAGAATAAAGAAAATATTTCAGCACTTCATTTTCATCAGATTTTACACATCACTATGCTTCTTTTTATATTTTTTTAATAGAGAAATATTTATAGAATAAATATACAAGTTATAGTGCTTTTATTCTTTCAAAAAATTAAATTAAACATAGTTAATATACTACATAAAAATATATAGAATAGCTTAGCTCAGTTGGCTTCTTCCTATAGAATAAATAACTAAAAAAATCATTCAAAATAATTTTAAAAGTTATTCTAGTAAAATTTAATGAATTATAGTATCATTGAATGATTTAAAACCGAAATTTAAATCCATTCAACCCTATTTTAACAAAGCTATAATTGTTCCATAAAACTGTTAGTACAATTCAAATGTACGTTCAATTTTTATAATTTGAATAAACTTGTGTCTTATGACTTCAGTGAAAGAAATTGAATTAGAATAAACTATACATTTTTCTCTATAAATATTTGACCAAAGACATTGAAATAAATTCAACCATAATACTTTGGATTTATTATAATTTATCTAGTTGATAAATCACTAAAATTTATCTGGATAAAAATGTAGAAAATAGGAATAAAAATAAACATATAAAATAGAGTATCATAACCTAATCAAAATACATTCTCTTCTTTCAGTGGAATAAATTTTTTATATTGTATTTATACAATCCAAACATTTAGTTAATACATGAATTTATCCATATAGAAACCATCTCATGTTATGGTAGTAAATGGATGGTAGATCTGCATGATTAAACTCGGTGAGATGCGTTAAGGAAATGATATTATACAGCTTGATTGAGCTTCGGTAACAAACCAATGTCTTGTTCTATTGTGGTATCACATGAAAAAAGTAGATAGAAACACCTACTATATTAAACAAGTTGTTTGGAATCTAGTATATAGTTTTTCAATAGATCTTCTTCTTAGGTAATGACAATGTTTATAGAGAATTAATTTCAGCGTCTTCATCCTTCGGTTTCCAGTGATGTACTTGTGGTATACCATGACCATCAAGTTATTATTATGAAACATGACTTCCAGGCTTGAAGAACACTTATCTTATATTTTATATTCATTTTAGAAAAATATAGAAGGTTTAATAATGCTTCCACAAGAGAATCCTATTATTATACCATCTTTAGTAGATCAAAATACTTTCTATTTTTTTATAAATATCAGTGTGAAACACCATGCTTGATGAAAATCAACCTATAATTTTTATATATTTATCTGGATCATGTTTATTTGGAATCAGAGTTGCAAGTGTAGTGAGCATAAGATCCACTTTCTCAGAAGTAAAATATAGGTTTCATTTGAAATTAGGGATCATAAAAGCAAGGTTCATGAAAGTTGGATTTATTTCATTCACATGTATAGTACATGAACAATACTTTTTATCAAAAGGAGGGTTGTTGAAAAGTGTGTTTCAAAAGTAGGGTTGAATATTATGGTCAAAAGGTAGTTTTTTTTTCAGAAATTTAGGATATATGAACCATACGTTTGTATAAAAAGTACGGTTTCACTTTTTTGAATGTATGGTTTAACTAAACCTATAATAAAATCAAACAAATTACATTTAATGAATTAAAATTTTCATTAGACCCCATTAATGTTGGATTCATCCTTTGGCCAAGAAGACTTATATTTATGAAATATCAATATCTTTCTAATTGATAAAGATTTTAATCAATCTGATATCTATATCTCCTGATTTATTAGAAAAAATGAATGAATATAATCTAAAAATATAGTAGTTTCAAAAAATATTTCCATAACATTAGATAATTTATTGGCAATCCAAATGAAATTTTTAGCCTTCAATGTATACTAATGAATATAGATAAACATATTGGATCTCCATCACTCCATGTTTTAAGATATTTTGATATATTTAGAATATATAGTAAATCAAATACTATAGCATTCGAAATCTGTAAACTCAAGGGTCTCCAAACTATTCCAAAAATATTTGGATTTTTTAGAGTACCAAAAAATCATTTTCATACATCTACATAAAATATCTTAGTTTAGATAAATCTATTTTTTATTGATTAGAAAATGGAATATGAATATCCATTTATAATAGATTGAGATATAATAAATATTCACATGTAACTTTGAGTCGAAAACTACAATGTCATTTGCACAAATTATAATAGATTCAGTGATTATTTTTTCACCGTCGAAACAACTGAATTGGATTTAGAAATTAATATATGGAATGAAGATAATATAATTATCCTTAAAATGAATCAATTTTTTAAGGGTGAAATCAATATTTAATTAGATATAAAATAAATATGGTGACAAACTAAATCTTATACACTTAACAAATTTACTAGAAAAAAAATAATGATGGGTTTGATCTAATAATCCAGACCAAACTAATATGACAATGTAAAAGAGAAACTAAAAATTTCCCCCCTTTTGATAATTACAAAACCCAAATTCTTTATGAAATTTTTATCCCCATTTTTTTAAGGATGAAAAAGACTATTTTATTGAGCATATTAAATAATATAATTTTTACCCATTTGAAAAGAATTGAAATTTCCAATTTATGAAGTATTATTAAATAAGGATAAAATCATGAAATACAAAATTTTGTTCCCCCTTTTTAAAAATATCAAAAAAATGAGTTATTTTAAAATATTTTCTTAATAGATGTATCAATATAAACTCCCCAAAATTCATGCTTCCTTCAAAAATATAAATAGATATAATCAACGATCCTAGAAATCATATAAAACATTATACAATGAATAATAACGTTTTGAAATGAACTAAGAAATATATTAAATCATTTAATTCATGCCATAATAATAAAAAACATAATATCATGGTAAATATTTAAAATAAATCACCCTATGACATAAAATTATTATAAAAAAATTAAATAATTTCATATAATTCTTTAGTAATGATTAAAAAATAATTTGAAATAATTTATTTTAAAGAATATAAAATAATTTTTTTCACAATTCATAATTATCCAAAATATTTTAATTTAATATTTTATCACACAGAATAATAGATGAATTTGGCACATGAAATTAATTAAATAGTCAAAAATAAAACACATTCTTACACTGAAAATTACTATTTATAAAAAAACATATGAGAACATTTGATGGTCATTGGTTTATAATATAAATCAATGAATTGATTCATCAAATTAAAAAATAGAGTGTGAACAAGTTTTAATAGTTTAAATATAATGATAATTTAAATTATAGTAATAAAATATAAAACAAATTCGAGTTTTTCTCCACCTATATAAAATATTTTGTATATTTAAATCAAATATTAAAATGAAAAATTAAATACTTCCTAGATTTAATAGTTTCTACTCTATTAAATTATTCAAATAACAAACATCTTCATAGATGCTGGAACTTTATAAAACAATTAAAATAAATCATAGTGTATTTTTAAAGAAACCAATTTATGATATAACAATGAAGTCTGTTTTTGTATACATAAAAAATATCTAAAACAAGTTCCTTTTGGTACCCATATTCCTTTGGGACCAAATGTGTTCAAAATTAAATTTTAATGTAACTAAATCTATTTATTTTAATTATAAATTTTAAGCATAGATAATTTTTTTGAATAATTAATATTCTTAACCCAAAAAAATTGATTCTTAATAAGATAATAGTGAATTTAAAATTTCCATTAATACAATAAAAAAATTATTTAATAGTGTACATGATTTTCTTGTTCAAACCAGTAAGAAATTAATTCATGAATAATTTATTATTTTCTCCATTACTTGAAATACTAGGTTTTCCTTTGTGAATATTATTATTAGCAATAATTTGATTTAAATAATTCTATTCCTTAATAAAAATACAAAAATTTTGTTTTAAACTGACATCGTCATCCAATAAATCATTAATTTTTATTTCATGCAAATAATAATTATTTTTTTAGAAAATTTTCTTAAATGTGAAAATTTCTTTAAAAAACGATCATCATAAATTTAAATAGAATCAAATTATATTTTATAAGTTATATATTCAATTTTTTAAAGGATTATAATTTTTCTTAAAGTATAAAACAATATTTATGACTTTCAGCATGAGAAAAAGTTTCTGAATCAATACATTCAGAGTAATATGATTGTACCTCATTAGCATGAGCCACAATACATAGATTTAATTTTTTATTTTCATTATTATCTTAAATGTTTGAAGTAGATTCATCACTTGAATGAAATTGAATTCAATCTAAAAATTCATCCATAGAAACAATGATTACATCATTTTCTTTTTTTGATAGAAATGTGATTTTCAGTTTCTAATTGCATCTCATCTTTTCACATCTCAATCTACTACAATAATGCATAATCGAATTGTGAAATATGAGTTCCCAAGGAAGAATCATCAGTAAAAACTTCTGTCAATTGATCAATTCTATTATAATTGACTTTTATTTTCATCTGCATCTCATAAGTAGAAGCACATTTTGAAATAATATTAAATTCATTAGGACAATGAATTCATATAAATGCATTTAGGGATTTATAATTTACATCATATTCAGCTTCCTTCGCATCATCAAAAATTTCTAGGTCTCTAGAAATTACAGAAGTTTTTATGATATTCATGTAAAAATTGAAACCAATATTCTTCAAAGAGATAGTCATGTGAAAATTCCATCTTCCATAATTATTACCATTAAAATAAGGAGCATGATTCATCAGTATTTCATCTTTATAATCAGTTATTAAGAAATGTCTTCATCTGAATTTTTAACTCATGATTTTTAGATCCAATGTAAATGTTCAATATTCTAGGAGATGACAACCTTTGATAATAATTTTTAGGTATCATATAGAAAAATAATAATTTTCAAGGAATTCCCAAAGTGGAAATATATCAATAGATCACTTACATTGATATCACTAATGTCTAAATGGCTATGACGAAGGCATATTAAGGGGTCAATTGTTTCCTTTTAAAAATATTGAAAAAAAGTAAAATTTCACTTTTAAAATGAAGTGATCCTTTCATTCACTTTTAAGGATTATAGTGCATTGGAAATAAATAATGGTAAGGAACCCATTGATGTATATTGGTTCAGGGTATTGAAATCACCCATTCCACTCCACCAAGTCACTACTCCATGAGTTTGAGGATTTTCACTACTAGGTCCTTTTATCTAGAGGACTCTACAACTGTGTGTGGTTAGCTGACACCTTACAAGGATTTTACAGGGCCTTCTGGTTCTTTTATAGGGAACTAAAAATCCCTATTTTAGTTTGAGAAGCTGACACTCCATCATGAATGAGTTCATATAGCCGATAATCAAATGAAAATACATGACATGAAGTTTTTTGTGAAATGGTTTTTATGTCATAGTTGCAAAAAAAATTGTCATCTGTAGATGATCATAATTAGTGGAAAACAACATCAAAATAATCATCAATGTCATGGAAGATTATTCTTTATTAAACAACAACAAATATATTATAAAATGTTGTGTATGGTTAATTATTCTTTACATGATTAATAAAATAGTATTTACACAGAATATTTCTCTCTTATTCAAACGTATGAGTAGCAGAATGAGAATATTTCAACAATTTATTTTCCTTATAGTTTTCATGTATACACAATTCATTGAATATTATTTTTTCTTCCAAATATACATATAAAGAGAGAGAATAAAAATCCAACAGTTATAGACATCTACTTCTTTCAGATACCAAAAATAAATTGATTGAATTTATTGTATAAATATCCCAAGAATGTCGTATCCCCATTAGATTTTTGTGAAATAAATCTCTAATAAAATCATTCAAAATAATTTGAAATAACTCTTGTTATAAAATATCTAGAATAATAGAATTGTTATATAATTTAAAACTAACATTAAATATATTCAAATGTGTTAAAACATAGTCAAAATAGTTCATCAAAAATATTAGCGTAATCCCAATTTAAATTCCAATCCTTAATTTGAATAAAATTGTGTCTTCTGAAATCTCATGAAAATATGATGTTAGAATAAACTGGTCATTTATCTCTATAAATACTAGAACAAATTATTTTAAATTATTTAAACATAATACTGTTGATTTATTATAATTTACTCAGCTAATAACCAACTTCAATTCATTCAGATAAAAATGTTGTCGGTATAAATATCAAGAAACATATAAAACAGAGTATCGTAACCTACTCAAACTGCAAGCTCTTCTTTCAGTGGACTACAATTTAGAGTTTCTATTTATTCTATCTAATCATATAGTAGATGTATGAGTTGATCCTTGTAGAAACCATATCCAATTATGGTTGTGAATTCAAGGTAGTTCAACATGATGAACGTCATGGATATGCGGCGGGGTAAGGATATTGTCAAGCATGATCAAGCTGTTGTAACACACCCATGTCTTGTTCTAGTGTGACCACACATGGAACAATTAGATTAAAAAACCTAATATATTCATCATGTAGTTCAACACCCATTATGTAGGTGTAAAGTATATATTCTTCTCAAGTAATGATAAGCTGTATAAAAAATCATATTTCAGCATCTTCATCCTCCAGTTACTTATGATATACATCTGGAAAACCATGGTCTGGTACTTTTTATCAAGAAACACGACTTTAAAACATGGAAAAAATATCTCTTATATTTTTTTGATCATTTAATAAAAATAAATAAAGTTTAACCATGATTTCACAGAAGTAGAAAATGTGTATACCGTCTTTTTAAGATCACAACACACTCTCTTTTTATCTTGGAGGTTAGCGTGAAGAACCATTCAGGACGCAACAACATGATTTTTGTATATTTATCCAACTCAGGTTTACTATGAATAATCATAGAAATTTCAGAGGGTATAATCCCCATATTCACGTCAGGAAAACATAATGTTCATTTAGAATTAGTGTTTATGAAAGTAGGGTTCATGAATGTAGAGTTCAATTGATTCAAACATGTGGTACATGAACCATTCTTTTTTATAAATATTATGGGTTCAAAAAGGTAGGGTTTAAAAATAGGGTTAAAAGTAGGTTTTTTTCCAAATTTATGACATATGAACCATACTATTGTAAAACAATTATGGTTTCACTTTTCAGAATGTACAGTTCTGCAAAACCTATATAAAAAATAAAGAACTTACATTAGGAGACTTCAAATATTTTTAGATCCTTTTAATATCATATTCAACCTTAGGTATAGAAGAATTATATTTAGTGAATAAAAAAATATTAATAATTTAACAATAATTTAATCAAAAAAACATCCACATCTCTCAAAATAATGAAAAAATAGATTCTATATGATATGAAAAAACTAGAATTCCGAAAAATCATCATAGATATTGCGATAATTTATTAACCAAACAAATTTTTTTTTAATAATTTTATTTAAACTATTGAAATAAATATAATATTCTAGTATTTTAATATCTATAGGTTTTGAGTGATTATTATATCATAAAAACATGAAATATCAAATATAGCATCTTTTTAAATATGAATACTATAGATTTGAAAAACTGTTGCAATATGTTTGGTGAATTTTTAGAGTACCAAAATATACTTTTCATACTTCCTCACTAAATTATTATTTTAAGATAAATTTCTTATATATCAAAATTCATATTTATAATTAAATCCATTCAGTCAATCTTTATATATAAATAAAATTCATTGGTGACTTTTAGATGATAACTATAATGCGACTTGAATGGATTTTAATAGCTTTAGTGCATATTTTTCACCATCGAAACAATTGAAATGGATTTTTACAAAACATATGAAACGAATATAATATACTTATATTTTTAATGGAAAAATCCCCAAGAATATGAAAAATATTTAATCAAATATGAAATAAATAATGTGACATATTATATCTGAATCAAATAACAATTTTTTTAGAAAAAAATGATGGGCTAAAGTAATTCTCAAAAATAATCTAATATGAGAATTCCCAGAAGACACTTAAAATAATAGACCCTAATGATTTAGAGGAAATCTTGTGGGGGTGAATAAACAATTATAATTTCTTTATAATTTCTTTATTGAAAGAATATCCTCCATATATTAAAGGTATTAGTTGATCATTATGACACACATGAACACACAAACAGAGGTAACAATAGATTTTTACTATTTCCACCTCTCAAAAAAAAGAATACTAAATGTTGGAGTGATTTAGATTCACCTAAGATGATAATATCCACAAGTATCAACATGCATACTTTTTTAATCATGTTTTACCCTAGAAATAATTCTATAATAAAGACTCATGACTATATAATTTATTACCAATTCATAGATACAATGATATAAATTATTTTTATAATAGGATAGTCTTCTAAAAAAGTAAAAAAAATAATTTATTCTCCACTTGGTGGTTCCTTTTTTCTTGTTCTTCTTCTTCTTCAAATGGCATAGTAGAAATAAAACTTTTCTTCCTCATCCATTCTATCACTCTGATAATCTATGAATTTTTTAACTTCAACAATTATAACGCACTTCAATATAATATTTTCATATCACACAACATATTATATTCTCCAGTATAAATGATTTTTATCATCAAAATTGATATTTTAAATTCAATATAAAGAACTATGAACATTTTTAACTACAATAAAATTCTTCTACTTATTTTTCACACATCATCCCTTTTATTTCAAATTTTTTATAGGTAATAATGGAACAAAAATATGTAATGTGATACAGTCAAATATTAGTTTGTATGTCATAACTTTCTTCTTCTTCATTCACGGCACAACTACATTCTTCGGGGCACGAGTTATTCCCTTTATCTATCCTAAATCGAAAAATCCCACTATGATATTTAATCCATTCATACACATCTTCTACAAGAAAAAAATCAAATTTCCTTAGATTATTTAATATAGAAATAATATATATTATATTTTCTAAAAATCTATCACTTTTTACAAACTGTAGGCTTAATATGACCATTTCATTGATGTAAAATGACTATTATTATGTATTTTGTGAATCTATGACTTTTTAATTTTTCAAATCATTGGATCATTTTTATAACAATAAAATGTATCTTATGATGTACTTTTTATTTTCCAAATTTGTATAAATTATCAACAAGCCTTATAATAACTATTATGGTGTTTGAAATTTCTCTTTATGAAGTCATAAATTTACTCATATGAAGTCATGATATCATCCTTATGAACTCTTGAAGTAACATTTATGAAGCCCAAATGGATCTTATGAACTCAAAAATGACTCTAAAAAAGTCATCAATGATCCGTAGGAATAAATTGAATAATCATTATTATGTCAGAAAGAATCCTTATAAAGCTCACATTCTTCCTTAAAATGTTAGTAATAATCCTTATAGAGTCACAAATACCCATGAAAATTTATGGAATCATTTTTAAAAACTCATATAATTACTCTTACGAAGTCTAAATGACTCTTAAAGAGTGTTTTGTGTCACATATAAAGTCATTATTCAGACACATTTTTAGTATGAGTTGCATTGGATGACTCATATGAAGTCATGGATTTCTATAATGAAGTATTCATTCATTTTTCAATTTTTTATTATATATCTAAATTGACTCTTACATTTTTGAAGGATATCAAAAGACTCCAAAAAAACTGATCCACATTAAAAACAATTACAAACATTACTAAAAATCTCCAAAGAACATATAATCACCTTCAAATACTCCAATACCATGGATTATCCTTTAACTGGAATAGAATACTAAAAAAAATGAGTTTGAATATGGTTATTCTTTAAATTAAAATCTCACACATCTATCATAAACACTCTTTCTTTATCAAAAACATCTTCCCTAGAAAAACATACTAATTCTAGGGGATCATTGTTCAATTATTGATCTTAGAAAATACTTCTTTTTTTAATCATCTCCCAAGAATAAAAAAACATCAAAACAATCTTATAACCAATAATCCCCATGTTGGAATTTTTTGGAAACCATTTACCATAAATCACATTAAAAAATTTCAAACATAGTAATGAATCATCAATGATAAATTATAAGAATACATTAGTGAACTCAGTGTGGGAATCAAGAACATTGTAAAATAAAATAATGTTTTTTAATAAAACAGTGACATAATTCTGTCTAATCATTCCACTTAATCCCTATGGTATCAATTGAAATTATTACTTTTTAGGATTTTTATACAACTTGAGATACTACTTGACAAGTAAATATTCTTCTATATTTCAAATCTATTCTTATAACATGTTAATTATAAATTTTATTATTCATACTAACTTAAACTATTATAATTGTTATTAAAAAACAAAAATTACAATACCAATCGATGAATAAATAGATTTTCACTTTTAATAACTCTTCCTAAAAGACACTCCACCTAAATAATTTATTTTTTCCCTATTTGTTAAAACAAATATCCATGGATACTCTCTAAAATTATTTTCACCCCCATTGTATTAAATGTTTATATAAATAATGGAATAAACATAATGATATTTATGTTTTCTTTTCTCCCCCTTTCTGAAAAATAATGAAAAGAAAAAATGATAGAGGGTACATATGTAATATATTTTATCCCAAATTGGAATAGAGTTTAACTCACTTACGAATCCTCAATATTAAAAAATAATTCTTTTGTAATGATATATTTAACATGTTAGAAATTTTATCATTTATTCGAAAAAATATAACATCAAAAAATATATTCTTCAAAATATCTATGATAAAGTGTTTATTGATATTAATTTCCTTTGATCTTGAATATTGTCCATGATTTCTTGATAAATTTATAATACCTTGATTATCAAATATCATAAGAAATTTAATATTCACTTTCACCATGATATATTCCAATTTAGCCCCTATTCACATCAATTGTTTTATGGATTGAGTTACAAAAAAATATTTTTCTTCAGAACAACTCAGAATCATGGATCTTTATTTCATTATGTGGTATCATACCAATCTTTTACTCAAAAATAAAATTCCACCGAATATGGACCTTCGGTCATCATTATTTCTTATCTTGTCTTTATTTTTATAGGGAAAAAATTATATTTCTATTAAAATGAAAAATTGGCTATATTTTTTTTGTTATTTTTATATACCTAAGAATTAGTTTTTAAAAAATGAAATGATATTATTTTATTTCATTTTAATACCTTTCACAAATGTAACAATATATAAGTTTTATACACATGAAACTATATATATTAACAAACATTAAAATTTTCATAGTTCAAGTTATTTTTCTTTCTCATACTTTGAATATTTGGTTCATATATATATATATTGGAAATATACTTTTAATCCACCATGGAAAACTTATTTTTATGTTCTCAAGCACACCTCTCTCTAGAAATACATATGTTATATTTCACTTGAAATGTTTTTAAACAAAAAAATATATTATTTCTCCAAGTATATACATTTCAAACTACTTCTTTATATCTAAAGAAAACACTTATACAAAGTCATCATTTCTAGAAAAAATAATATCATCAAGATAAATAATAACAGTGAGGGAAAACTTAAGGTCATCCTTGATACTGAAATTATTATATTATCTTAATATTTTGACCATTAACTATTTCCAATTGGACTTTAACTTGGAATACAATGTTATTTTGGGTTTCATTAATCCATATAGATCCTTCTCCAACCAATAAATATAAATTTCATCTTCTCCATGACTAAAACCACTGGTTTTCTAAATATATATATCATCTTCAAGATTTACATTAATGAAGTTATACTTTGCATCAATTTGGAATATCTTATACTGCATTTGTCATGAAATGATAAGAAACATCATAATGTTCTATAGTCTCTAAAATTGTGTGAATGTCTCATCAAAATAAATTTCTTCAAACTGTGATTACCCTTTTCATAAAATTTATTCTTTTTTTCCAACTACTTATCCTCTTTTATTCATCATGATTCTAAACTCCATATTTTTATGATAACAATATTTATTTCAGTCTTCGATGATAACACAAAATTTACATTCATCAAAATATGATCAAATTTTTTTTCATAGTATCTACCCAAATTGATTCATTAATTCTTCATTAACTCCACTTGTTTCAACATGAAAAATAATGAGGTATGTCTATTTTTTAAAATGGATGTCAAGTATACCTTCGTTAAACTTGTAATAAAGTACTAGAGGTAATTAGGGGGATTCAAAGAGTCATACATGAAGGATGGGTGGTTGGGGATATAAAACTGTAGAAACCGGTCAGCCAAGGGCATATCCTATGTCCCTTTTACCCACTAGGGGCTATTATATAGCATGTGAATTTAAAAACGGGGGAAAAATTTCCACCATCAATGTTTTATAGGGGTAAGACCTTATTCTCTTAATTTTTTAGTGTTTTATATGGGAGTGCTCTCCCCCTTGTCAATCTTTTCACTCTTATTGTAGGTGGGGTTAATGGGTATTCTTGTGTGATTCATGGGATTCGATGCACATTCAACTGAAGCACGGTGGAATCAACCATGTATCATGGTGATTTTACTGGGTTTCCATAAATAAAATATAGTGATGAAGTATTTCCATTATTTTAAATCATTTAAATTAAGGGGAAATCCCAAGATAATGACTTCTTATAGTCTCACATCATCTCGATGGCATATTTTTTATAGAATGAGGTTGGTGGAATGTTTTGGGTCATTAGAGATATTTTTATCATGGTAATAATGAAACAATGTACACTACGCATTGGTGTTTTTTTAAGATGACTTGATATGCTTGGAAATAAATAACGAGAGATCTCAGGATACATTAAAAAAGAGGATTCTATTGGGATTGAAATAGGGGTTCTTGTATACAAATCTTGTGGTATTTAGCTTGTGTTTATGATCCATTTCATATGTGGCATCACCCTTATAGGATATTTTACTTTTTAAATAAATTATATTTTCTAATTAAACTAATTCACAGTCTAAAATGAAATTTATTAGAATAAGTAAAATTTTAAGGCAACTGAGGACCTTGGCATGGTCCTCATGCCTCGAACATTAAGGTTCATGCCTTTAGATGTAATATATGACTTGTGTTGTGAGGACCCCATTGAGTGTACTATTTAAACTTTATTAAACCCCGGATAGAATCATCCATTGGGTAGGATGCCCTAGGGACCTCTAGGTGGAGGTGAGTAATGACTTGAGAATGAGTGGACCTAGTTGGAATTAGGGAAATATCAACATGCCTTTAATCAGTTTGGATTGTGTAAGGATCATGGTTTGAGTGTTCCTCCATCATACAAAGGTGGGTATACCCTGATAAGACTAATGAATAAGTCAGGTGTTCATATAAAACATGGATGACTTATGGGGGTAATGGGATTAAGGCCATATCAGAAGTGAGACATTCATATGATGCTCGGGAGACCACGTTGAGACTTAGGGGACTCTATTGGGATCTTTAATTACATGTTGATCCTAAAGAGATTGATTTTATGGAAAATAGGTAGTGATGATTGTGGGTGTCACCATATATATTTGATCGATTATTTGAGCATGTTGAGGATGAGATGAGCTAGGTCAAGCTCCTAGGAGTCTGACCAAGGATTATAATAAGAGTTAATCTTATGGTCTCACCTTTTGGTAATACATCAATATATATATATATATATATATATATATTATATGTAATATTCCCTTTGGTTATTTCGATAATAAAAATGCAAAATAGGTGTGGTAAAAACCCTCAAGGTGGTCATTACATAAAATTGGAAAAGGGAACGGGTTATTATGACATAATTATAGATGCCCCAATGTGATACATGGGAACTGGTTTTTGATCCTGTATACTATAAAATTATGATCATATCTATGATGATTCTAGGATGCTATTATGATGATCTATATATTGATTCACATGATAGAATGGGTAGGATTTCAAAATTTTCCTCTTGTCTATATGGGATGCCCTGAATGCTAAGGGTCCCTAGTATTCCTTGAATGACTAAGATCCAGTCATTCAGCATAGGCTTTATCATTATTATTTTATTATAGGTTTCCTAGGTCACACCTTGGATCCATCCATTTGAGCCTGATTACATTACATGTATTTTATTAGGAGACGCATGATTCCTAAGATCTAGTAAGTGTGCTTGGTGTTGTGGAGGATCATTTTAATTTGAGATTTTCTAGGATGCATGGGAATTTGATTTGTACACCTAAATGTGGAGTTTGGATTGATACATTGGATTCCTAGGATCGGGGTATTGAGCCCTCAGTGATGCGACTCATAGTATTTGTGCCTAATATTATAAGGATTTCTAGGATACTTCGTAATATTTTTTTTTATCACTTTAGTGGGGAACCGATTATATGATTTTCTCAAACACTCTTTAGTATTAGTCGAAGAAGGTATATTTGATCAACGTCATAGATCAGAATATTGACTATGGACTAAATAATTATTTTTATAATGTTTATTTATTCATTTATTTTGAACATAATACATGAAAAAACACTAAATTTACTCTCTTTTTTATGGTACTGTGTTGGTGGTTCCCTACTAAGTTATGTATTCAAACCCTACTTAGGTAGCCAAGGAACATTGGTACCTATGACTTCCTCAATATTTTTAGGCACGGGTTTGGAATAGGGCCAATATGATATTGAATGTTGGATTAGATAAACTCATGTGGGGTTATAGATATAGATATGGTGAGGATAGAGAATTTTGTAAAACCACATATACATTTGTTTAATTTGGTATTTATTTTTATATGTGATTAATCTAGTGACCAAACATCCTTGTATGACAATATAACTTTCACATCATTTATTCATTATTTTGGTTAATTTATAGGCTTCTATAAACTCCAATGTTTTCTGTTAATGTATGAAAATTTGAATTTTTTGTTATTATGAAAATTAATTAATGTGTATAGTTTCACCATGATACTAAACTAGAATTTTGCAGAAAGTTATTAGCCTCTTGTGTATGGAGAGGCATGCCTTAGGTCTTGTGGTGATCACCAATTTGGGCATAAATTAGTAGTTAGGGCGGTGGGAAATTACAAAATGGTATGAAGTACTTTATGTGTCTAATATCAAGGAACTAATAAGTGTTTTATTTTTACTAATATTTTTGAAGATGGTAGAAATGTGACATAGCACTATGTCAGAGCCTATGATGGATATCAGGCTAGTTCCTTGAGAACACCTATTATGATTGGAATTCCATGTTAATAAGGATATAATATAGTCATTTTGGATTATGATGTTATAGTTGTATGATTTTCACCAAGTGTAATGCACATGTAGTTTGGATAATATGATTTATTATTTATTATTGGTTTTGGATCATAACTCATTTTAAGGGACCTATGCTCATGAATTATGATGGAACATTGGATTCACATGGAATTTTCATTCCTTTGTGTGTTTTTAGAACAGAATAGAGGGTTCAAATCTTCAATATAATACTAATAACTTATATAGTGTTTCCCCATATAACATGGAATGAAATTATACTTATCTAAATCATATTATATTGTTTATTCTAATGATAGATCATGTGGATCTACAGTGAGATGCTCAATGATGATGACTGGGCAGTCCCTTGATATACAAGATTTATTGTGACCCTAGTGGGTTAGTATAATAATATAATTAATTATATATAATACCTAAAAGGAATCTATAATATAGGTTATGAAAATTAAAATACATTCAGTTATTTAAATTTTTAACAATAACCTATATTGTATTTTTTCATATATTTTCTTAGTGTAATTATAATTAATTGGACCTATGACTACAATTACATGGAAGGGATCACGATAGGGTTATTATATTATACATGTCTAAGAGGATAATCTAGATTTTTTGATTCTGGAGGTGGTAGTCCCATATTATAGTGCTCGGTGAGATTCAAGGCTGGGAGTAGCTAGATTAGTATTCATGTGATTCTTGATATGTTTATGTAAAACCATTGAGTGGTTAGTTTGTCTAGGAGTTTACATGTGATTTTTAAGATGAGAATAATGAAATTTTCCACCTGAATTATGAACAAATTGGGAGGTGACCTATTTTTTAAGAAAAATATACATGAGCTTTGAGATACAAATTAGGGTGTTATCGATCGTATAATTATGAAGGAAATGAACTGAGATTTACAAGGTTAACCCACAAGAGTGGATAGCCCATGCTTATGGATTCATTAGAAACAATAAGTTTGGGTAAATAATTCTAGTTGAGTGTAGTGAAAATGATGATCTACTAGGGATATGTTATTGGAATAATCTTTCTTCATTTTTTTATTTGGGAAGGAACCTTGAATGATAGTACCTTGGTATGAAGGATTATTTTTAAGTGTAGGATAAGTGTGATTCCTCACATGGTGTATTATTTGAAGGTTCTTTAGATATAATCATAGAGCATGGGTATATGTTTCTCACATTGGAATTTTTCTTATTAGTGAATGGTTATATGATAGAAAATGGAACTCATGTTGTTTCAGATTTTATTGAGGAGTGAAGAGGGTACTTCTTCTATGTAAATGCAATTATAAAGAGTTACATAGTTAATGTAATAGGTTCATGATCTATATATTGGTGATATAATACTTGGGTTATTCTTTGTTGGAAAATATGATAGGATTTCACCATAGTGTTCACCTTTTGGGGTTTGATTTATCAGGAGTAATGGGGGTTTTCGTCCACCATTTCATTAAGTGACTTGTGTGGTAGCATGAGGTGTGTGTGGATGATTTCACAAAGTATTTTAATTGGAATTAATCATGGACTTGTTCCCTTTAGAGAATTAAATTGTGTTAAAATCATCAGAGAAATATTAAAGATATGGATAATTTGGTATGGAAGTTTACACCAACTACATTGTGTGGGATATGAATGGTACATACAGGTTGTGCATGGTACCTATTTAAATGTTTAATTCAATGAGAATATGAGTTTGAGATAAGGACCAATGGAATTAATGATATAGTTATTGTATATGTATCTGAGGGTGTTGATGGAATCAATAATCTCTTTCTATGGTAGTGGATACCACAGAATTGAATCAGCTGTGGTTTCATAGATGATTCTGTGAATCCAGTGATGTATTGATGGGATGAGATGAACGTGGGTTGAGATAAGAAATGAATATGTGCTAATGAAATAATATAGGGTTGTTAAATAGGATATATATATATTGTAATTCTTATTCTAGGGTGTGAACCATTAGAGTTTGAGGGTTTAACCCTCATTATGATTGGTATTTTATTGGATTCTAGGGATAACATTTTCATGAGTAGGCAATGTGTATTAATTAGAGAAAGTATAATTGGATTGTTAATTGGATGATAATTACAACCTTTTCATGTCAGTGAGAAAATGGATTTAGATTCATCACATTTCTATACAGAATTATTGATTGAAATTAATGTGTGGGTTAGATAGAGTTTGTGTTTTAGATTAACGACTCTGGTGAATTGAGGTTATCCAAGCTTGATCGGATTTGTGGCGTCAATAATAGTAGTTCGATAGAGCAAGAGGGTGTTATTTGAACATGTATAGGGTTTCTCCAAAGGAACACACCATAATATAAAGGTGAAATTAATTGGGTGTGTTCTTACAATATTGGGTTTATTTTTGGATTAAAGTTATCATGATTTGGTTTTTGCATAGCACATTGGTTGTACGACCAATAGTTTTTGACAAAAGTCATCCAGAGGATGATCAGTCGGTGTTTTCATGTATAATTAAATGTATTGGGGTGAAAACGTCATCAATCATAAAATATTAGATATGATAGGTAGGTTTCACATGTTGTTTCTTGATTTTCAAGGAAAATTCCATATATCTGAGTCTGTTTCATGGATAGTGAGTCTACATCTATTTTATTTTTTGTTTTGGAAAATATAGAGATTACTAAAATTTGCATCATGTTTTCAATCAAAATTGGATGAAGTAAATTTCAAATAACTCTGGGAACATTAATGGATCTCAATAGTGGGGTTTAGATAGTAAATTATATCGGTGGAAGGCATTATGCATCATAATTTTGGTTCATGTGCTAATCCATATATTGAAGAGCATTATAAGTAAGGTGATTGACTGAATTAACACACCTTGGGTTTTGTAGGACATATAAATATGTGGCCTCAAATATAATATCAAGGCACACTAATCCTATTTAGTAACACATTTAATTATAATTAAACCATCACTTTCAATGGTATAAAAACCTTTCATACACTACTAAAAATCATTTAAAATATTTAAATCTCAATCATTTGTGAATAATATCCAGTATACATAATCCATGGACATTGCCCTTTTGATTATTTAATTGAAACTTAAACCACAAAAAGATCTTTCTTTTCCCTTTTATTTATTCTTATGAAAAAATTTATTATTAAAAGTGATAATTAATGAGGTTGGGAGGATAGTAACGCGATATTCATTAATCTAAAATATCTACTCACATATACAAAAACATCTTCCAATGATTGAAATTTATTTTCAAAAAATTTTCCACATATTTTAGGTTACATCTAAATTTTTTTTTCTAAGAGGGATAAATCCCCTAAAATTCTATCTCATAGAAATTCTAGAATCTTATTAAGGTTTTTAATTAAACCAAAAAATTATTTAATGTTTTAAAAATCCACCACAGTTCCAAAAATATATTTACAAAGTGTATTACCTTTGTATAATGTTTTATAACTAGATATTGACACATTCATTACTTTATTATTTTAAAAATCATTCTTAAATAATTTTTTAAAAATAAATTTTTTTAGGCTCTCAAAACATTCATCTTTGACCTATAATTCATTTTATTCTTTTTAAAATCATAATTTTATGAGTTTTTTCCTTCAATTCCGGGTTGTAGGAATTTATCTATTTTTAAGATAAACATTTTCCAAACAACCTGGTCATATTCACATTTGAATTAAACCAATACCTTCCACCAGATTTTTAAGGTCATTCTCACCCTTTTGTGTCATATATGTTTAGTCTAATTGAGCCTCGTAATTTAATGAATCTTAAACACCTTTCACAAACCTTTTATTGGATCTTACACTATACTCTTAAAGAGAATTCTAAATGTGACATATGTATTTTTACAATTCCATTTACACATAGATGAAATTATGTAGGCAAATATCAATATCTATTACATTATTTTTAACATTCTACTCGACCTCAATGTTTCCTCTCTACTCTCCTGTAGACAGTTCTATCTGGTCATCAATCTATTTTATCATTATTAATTTCTATTAAATATAAATTTATTCATTCGTGTTAAATTATTTATTTTATTTATTCAAATTGTTATCTATTTTTTCCACTTTGAAATCCTTGAAAAATATTACTTGATTTATTTCTTTAGCACAAACTCTATTTCAGTTAATTCATTACTCATATTTCTACTACAATAATCACTAGTGGAGTATACCTCATTAACATTAGTAATAATTATTTTTTATAAACTTTACTAGAAGTATAAACTTCCTCATCTCCATCACCTATAAAACATCTTCAATATTATATAAAAAATTTATATTTTTTTTATTTAGAGAAATTCTTAACCATCACTTTTAATAAAATATTTAATTATTCAAATTTTATATATTCCTTCTTATATAATCTCCTTTTTCTTTAATCTTCATCCTCTCTATCTTCTCCTTCTTTTGAATTTGGAATGTTTAATATGAAATTTCCAATGACTGCACACTTCAAAATTTTCAATTGAATATTTTCCTTTAAACCTCACTATCTTCTAATCAAATATCTAGAGATAAGATACAAGGATATTTCAAAAATTTCATTATCATATTCATTTAATTATTAATCTTATTCTTTAATATGTGTTTCCTTCATCTATTTTTCCTATTTTGTTTCTTTGAAGGAAATTTCATTTTTTTCCTGGGATTCTTCCTAAACATAATTAACGTAAAAAATTTATGTAAAATAATAATTTTGTGTATTTCATCCAATGTAATTATACCTAAATCACAATATTCATATGTGGAGATATTAGAATAAAACTTATCTAGAACAATACATATTATCTTATCTATAATTGTAGTATCATAAATCTTTTACCCAAATTGAATAACTATACTTAAATTTTATTTTTTTTAGTGAAGATTTCATCCAAATTTTAGTCTTCCATCACAATGAGGTATTCAGACATCATCCTCCAAATTTATATTCTAGATTTATTCTCCTATTTATTACATTGAAATATATTTTATAGGTAACCCATATTCCTTTAGCTTTACTGATTCGTTTAACATTCATAAACACTTTTTAAGAATTAGATGACATAATGGAATTATAACCACGACCATCATTATCTAGGTGTGTAATTTAAGTTTTTATCATATTAACACCTTAATCTAGTGGAAATAATCCATTAATTTAGAGCTCCAAAATATCTTAACAGATTGATAAAATACAAGTCAATATATGATATTTCCAAATGTAATAATGTTTCCGATTGAAAGTGGGAATCCCCTTGTTGTTAAATAATTTATGTTTATCCATATTTATGGTATAAATTCAATACTGACATATCACACCACAAAATAATACATTCTCTCAAAACATAATATATCTAATCAAATTTAAAAGTAACTAATGCATTGATTATACTTTAAAGAACCTCATGGATAGTAGTAAATCATTGAGTGGTAGGTAATCAATTATCACAATTTCAATTTATTTTTATTCTTTAAAAAACTTCATTGTTTGTTTAAGTGATTAATTAATCATTTATTCACACAAAACACAAAAATATGTGGCATAGTGAATTTTACATGGTTCACCACTTTAAATATGAAGAGTATTTCTTTGAATGATTTAGAATGAACCAAGATTATATTGTCCACTAGTATCAATAAGTGGATTTAAATGAGAAAGGATTATCCTATAAATTATGTGCCCATAATGTCTCACAATAATCTAAAATGTGATTCCCATATAGGCACAGTGATATAATATATTTTGACAACATCAGAGTCCTCCACAAAATAAGACTTACCTAGAATTTTCATTATGTTGTTCTTCATTCTTAGTCTATTTAGTCAATATATATATGGTAGTAAGTCTATTATTCTTCCTCTTCCTTTCTCTATATTCAATAATATGTTTATTTTTTCTATTCATTTAAAATAAATTACTTATATAATATTTTAATATCACTAAAAATATTTCATTCTTCATCATGACTAATTTTCATCATTGAAATTTGAATTAGAAATTCAAAAATATAGATAGATAACCATTTGAAAGTTAAATTAACTTGTTATTTTTGTTATATTTATTTCCACTTCTGTCAAATATATTTGCAGCCATCACAGTGAAATATTATGCATTGTGATGACATGTGATAGTTATTTATAAAATAAATTCCTTCTTCTAACTTCATCAAAAAACTATTTTTGTTATGGAATGAGAACTTATATTTATTTTTATTGAATCATAAATAATATTTCAGGTATTTAATTGTATCTAACAAAACCAAGACAACTAATTAATCCACCCATGATTTCCCATCACGCTGGTGTGTTTCACAAGAAAACAGAAACAAGTATAGTATAAAGAATAACAAGGCAAACAATAATAGTACAATGTGGAAGAAAAATTTATTATAAAGATACATAAAATCAAAGGCAACCATGTAAAACCCAAATATATAAAGAGGATAGATTAAAAAATCTCCATGAGATAAATAATCACCTCAAAATACATCTGTAATGAACCAACCTCAGACATCTAGATAAGATACCTTAGTTGGCCCATCGCAGTGGTGAGGTGCACAAGATAATTGAAACAAGTATCTTATAAAAAACAATACATACAACCATATAATATGTAAAAGAAAAATATACATCCAAGATCCATATAATAAAATAAAAAATATTCAAACATGAATTCATGAAAAAACTATATCAATAAGTATCCTTGTTACCAACCTTCAACTTCAATCCATCTCACTATGAATGGAATGATGAATATGGATTTCAATATGCTACAACATTTCATTCCCTTAACAATTGTCCTAAAAACAATTTCTACAACCACCCAAATGAAACAATGGTTGTAAACACAAATCCTGATAGAATTCAACCACAAAATCTCTAAAAATTCTAATATCATAAATCTAGTAGTTCAAGAGTTAAAACAAATATAGTTTTTAGAATAAATTTTATAAGTCAAAAGAATTTTTAAATCATCCTTTTGTTCAAAATATCCATTAAAATTTTCAAATCAAGGAACATTAAAATTATAAATATTGAAATAATAATCCATTCAATCAATTAATACTCCCTAATGAAAACTTGTAGGAAAATAACTGGGACCAAATCCATTATCTGAAATAAGGTTATAAAATAACCATGTCCAGTCCATCATGTGAAAGAAAGTGGGTAAATAACCATGACCAATCCATTATCTAAATTTAAAATAATTAATGAAAAATAACCCCTAAATAGTATCTATACAATGAGTACACATACTAGTCATAAAAATAATTCCCCAATACATTCCAACAGTGGATTCAACTAGTATAAAAACTGGTGGAATTCCACACACTAAGAATAAAATGACTCTTATGAAGTTCTCTATATTTTCCTAACTTTTTCTAATTTTCCTTAAATATTAAATTGAATCATATTAATTTCAATAATAATACACACATATTAAAAAAATACTCTTTTGAAATAATGGAAGCATCCCTAAAAACTCATGTATTCATCCTTATGAAGTCTGAATGACTATTAAAAACTTATCACTGACTTATATGATGTCATTTATTGTCATTATGATGTTATTGAATAATTTATATAATTTTATAAATCATACATAAAAATTTTATAGACATCCTTACATAAATTTATTGATCCATAAAAATCAAAACAAATATTTATGATGTTATATAACCGTCCTTACCAACTCAAAGAATCATTCATATTAATTATAAATGACTCAAATGAAGTGTATCATAAATCTTATGAAGTTATTACTTTGTCAAATTTTTTGTATCAACCACACTAGATCATTCTTATAAATTCATGGATTAATATTACAAAGCAGTCATACCCTTTAAAATTCTCCATTCAAGAGTTAATATGACCCTTACAAATTATTCAACACTAATTCATATTTTAGTCCAAAACATATTCACTTCAAAAACATTTACGAATATTAAAAACCCTTAAAGAAATTCCAGTAATAATCAAATACTCAAAAACCATGGCATAACATTTACCCAAAAAAACAAAAATCACATTGTTTTGAAAATAATTTATATATTGAAATCAAAAGACACCACATTATGCTTATTCACTCATTCTTTCTCCAGAACATATTCCCTAAATAAATACAAAAAAACAAGGGGATTTTTCTACTATTATAGATCTCTATAAATAATTATCAGGTTTCGAAAATCACCTAATAACTCATTGTATTAAAAAATATTGGTATTATCATGTACATGGGTCTGATGTGACCATGTATGGAAGCTTCCTAGTCTTGTTTCTTGAAGGAAATGATAGTATGGAATATAGTAGAGAAATATATTGTATTATATGTCTTAAAAAAACCACACTATTAAAAACACTTTAATACTTGATTTGTTATATAAGAATGCACTTAATAAAACCCAAAATATTAATAAGTCTTGTATCTTTGAAAATTAGGTACATTACAAAATCATCATATTACATGGGATACAAAAAATTATTTAAAACATCCTTATCATGATAATAATGTTCCAATTAACATAAAACTACATAGGATATCATGGGGAGAATCCAAATAAAGGGGAGAGCTATAATGAACAGTAATAGAATAAAAAAGGCATAACACGAAGAAGATAATACATCTTATACAATAGGCATATCAATTGGGAAATATGTAATATGAATAATAAGGCATTATATATTTTGATAATCATAACATGGGAAATGCGGAAACAACATAAAACACTACCTCATAGACACAAATCAGGGCTAAAACTGCCAAGAAGTCATGGTGGAAAGACTCTCATAAAGTAATAAAGAACACCCATATCCCAATATGATGTAACACGATGCTATGAATTACCCAATGATGTGGAGTGCTATGTGGGTGCACCCATCGTAATCATTTTAATTTCTAGCTTAAGTGTTCCAGATAGATCGTACAACCTGGATTCATTTAACAAAAAAATTATTCACTAAAAAATAATTTGGAATACATAGATTTAATTCCACAATCAATTAGTATATGTAAACTAATTTGATTACCCTTGATTGAAAAATGGGTATGGTATTCAGTCCAAAATTATTTTGGTATGGAACATCACGGTTAAAATTCGGCGGCATAATTTCATTACATAAAAATTCATAAAAATGGTTTATATGAGAAAAAGGGGTCTGTCATTATTTGGACATGAAATGGGCAGTAATAGGTACATTTAAAATTATATCCCAACATTAAAATTTTGTAAATAAAAGGCATAAGGTAGTGAAGGAACATGAATAGCTAAAAGAATCCTTGCAAAAAAATTTCATTGTAATGGGTTTACATAAATGATCATGGGAACATTAATGAGCGTGAAATGAAGATCTCATAATTTATAAATCAAATGGAATATAAGGGGAATATTTAATATAATATCACATCATAAGAAAATTAAAAGAAAAATACTGAACATGAAAGGAGTGATAGATAAAAGAGGACAATGAAAGATGAGAATATCATACTTGAATGGGTGACTCCAAAGGGTAAGAAAAGACTTATTGGCAACATGGGGGAAACATGGGGGGAATCTAGGGGTGAAGGTATGATTTTTTATGAGATTAATATATTTTAAGTCAAGATAAATGGGAGATTCTGTGGGTTTATATAGGAAATGAGAGGGATTTCATTATTATTAAGGTTTTGGACTCTATATAAGAAAATATCCAGAACCGAAAACCAACCTTCAGTTTTTTTTATATGGTTTCTACAAAATGGGAGTGGTTTAAATTATTTTTTAAATAAATTCCCTAAAATTATTAAAATATAACCATTGATGATGTAGTGTAGAGTCACATTCTTAAAGAAAAGTCTTCAAAAAAATAAAATATATTATAAATCTTGAAGGACTCATAATAGATTTGAAAAATATATTAAATAAACTTATCATAAAATTATTTTAAAGTTAAAACTTATATTTGGTCGTGGATCTAATTTATTTTACTTATTACATCACTTTTGGTTAATGTTTCTCCCATAAAACACAAAATATATTTATATGGTATTTAATTTTTACCTGAAAATTTTATTTTCTCAAAAAATTATTAATAATTCACCATTGGAAAATTTAAACATCCTAATTCCAAAAATATATTCATTTTAACAAAATATTTTTCTAACTGTGTAAACTTTCAATTTTAATATAAAAACAGACCTCTATTGAGAATGGCGGTTTTGGACATTAAGATTTTTTGAACCCTTATGAAAATTACTTCATAAATAATATATGATCATTTAAATTTGAAAAAAAATATATATTAATAATATTTTATTAAAATATTATTTATTTCAAAAATCTATAAATTAATTAATTAATTGATTGAAATTGAATATTAATAAAAAAAATAGTTTGTGCTGTATTGTACCAAACAAAATAACATTTACAAATTAATAATAATAGGTTAAAAATATATTAATTATTCTTTAGAAAATAATATACATATTAATATTGAAAATGCATTGTTACATAGCCCTTTAATACACCAACATGTTCCTTAAGACTATGGTGCAAGATAGTGGGACTTTGATGGAGTGGTTCTGAGAAAATGGTTTGGTACATGATCATGATAAGCTTCAACACCTCTCATAAATGGTTTCACTCAAGTATAAGTTTTTGGATCTAATATTGGGATTGGTCTAGGGAAATGATCAGAAATGATATCACCCATGAAGACACTAATAAATGGGATTCATAGGGTATTATCTTACTAGTTGGTGTCATCACTTCCTTTTTCTATGTCAAATGGATTTGTTAAAATATGATATTTCTACTAATCATGTGAATAGTTATCAACAGATATATTATCAATGGTGATGATACTTAACAGTGTTTTAAATCTAATGGATTTAATATTACAAATGAAGTTAATGTGTTTTCTATAAATATATTACTTAATAACAATATTAAAATAATAGTAGGGGAAATTTTATTTATAAAATATTGGGTCGATACGATCATCCCCCCTTAAGAAATTTCTTCCTTGAACTTTTTATTTTCCAACACTATAACATATGAGGGTATTCCTGCTTGATTATCTCTTCTAGTTCACACATTGATTCTTCAAACATAAGGTTTCTCCCCAACAATTTGACGAGGGAATTGTATAATTTGGTAGAACTTTTTCACTATGATCTGTGATCTTCACTGGTAGTTCTTCATTGGAAATAACGTTTTTAAATGGTACACCTCTATATTGAGTACATTGGAGGGGTCTGGTATGTAATTTCTCAATAGGGATACATGGAATACATCATGTACTTGAGATAAGTTTAGTGGGAGTGCTGGTCGATATGCCACTGATCTAATGCGATCAGGGATCTCAAAAGGGTCGATGTACCTTGGACTATGAATTAACTTTTTCCCAAATCCCATAACATTATTCCATAGAGCTAGGTAGAGGAATAACATGTCTCAAACATCAAGCTCTAGTTCTTATCAATGACTATCAATATTTCTCTTTTTTCAATTCTGAGTAGCCTTGATTTGTTGCCGAATAGTCTAATCCTTCTCCACCATTTCCTCAACCATTTCAGGACCTTGAAATTTGGGTACCCAGACATTATCCCAAAATGTTAGAGTTTTTCACCACTTCCAATAAAGGGATACGTAGTGATCCATTTGGATTAGTTATTAAAAAAATTTGTTGTAAGAGAACTCAACAAAAATAAGATGTTTCTCTAATTTGACTTTAATTTCCAAATAACATGCTCGCAATATGTATTCTAGTGATGTAATAGACCACTCATTTTGGACATCAGCTTAAGGATGATAGGCCATACTGAAATTCATATCAGTTTTTACATAATGATAGATACATTTCAAAAACATGGAGGTGAATCTTGTATCTCAATCAAATACAATCAATAGTGTAACTCCATAAAACCTTTCCACGTCACTAATACATATCTATTAGAGTTGATCAAGGGAGAAATCCTCTCAAATCACATTTATGTGTGTAGTATTTATAAGATGGTCCAAATAAACTCCTAGATCATTGTTTCCTTTGAATGTCTTTAGAATACCTGTGACAAATTCCATAGTGATTTTTCCCATTTCCATGTTAGTATGGGTAATTTTTTCATCATCTCGTTATAAATATTCCCTTCAGCCTTCACTTACTGACATACCATGCCCAGTTATATATATATTTCGAAATCCTTCTTCACATTTTCCCAACAATAGTGATCTCAAATAACTAAATACATATTTTTTTCTTCCTTGCTGAATGGGGAAATTCATACTATGTGTGTCATCCAATAATTCTTTCTTTAACTAGGGATTCGAGAGAAAAAATATTCTTGACAAAAATATCACAATTCTTTATTCATTGTTATTGGGCATCGAGGATTTCCATTTCATTATAGTTTCCACTATATTCTTAATTCCCACATCATTTATTTGAGTATCCTTTAACCTTTCCAAAAGATAAGGTTGACCAATAATTTGAAAAAGGATTGATGATGTTACATTATTTTTTCTTCCCATGTCCATACTCTTAAAATTAAAGAAGAAAAGATCCTATCTAATTCTCATTAATGCTATAATTTTTGGGCACTTTATGCTTAGAATGTCCTCTAATTATTTCTAATTCCCATGATGGTAAGGAATTGAGAAGTTTTAGAATTTAATTATATCTAACCATATTTGTTGGTGCATATTCGTCTCTTTTTGTGTGGATATATATTTGATACTTTTTATCTAAATATATTTCACACTTCTCCCCAAAGACTTTATACCACCATATTTTAAAACAGAATATTCCTTAAACCAACTCCAGATCATACGTTGGATATTTAAATTGATGAATATTTATCTGACTTGATTCATAGGCTATGCATTTATCATTATATATCATCACACATCCCAATCCCTTCATTAAATAATCTCTGAATACTACGAAATTTTCTGTAATTATTGGTTGTGTGATCACACGAGATATGATAAGCCTCCTTTTTCTATCCTTGATTATTTCCCTGAATTCATCATTCCATGTAATCTTTATTCTCTTTTGAGTTATCTTGGTATGATTGATTGATAATATTGGGAAATTTCGCACAAAACAGTGATAATACCCATATAATCCAAGGAAACTATAGATATGTTTTATAAATATTCACTTCATCTATCCTTCAATTACATTTGTATTTAAATGATCCATATATATCCCATTTCTTGTGATGATATTCACCAAGAATGAGAGTACCTTAAACCAAAAATCACACATTCTATACTTTTTATAAATTTCTCCCATTTCAAGGTCTTTATCACAGTGCTCAGATTCTCCTCGTGCTCCTCCTTGGTCTTGGAGTATATTAAAATATCATCTATAAGGACTCCCACATATTTTCAAGGTAATCTCTAAAGACTATATTCATCATTGTAATGAATATTTCTAGAGCATTAGTGAGTCTTAATGGTATCACTATGAACTCATAGTCCTCATACCTTGTACAAAAAGTATTATTGGGGATATATTCCTTCTTACCCTTACTTGATAATATCCTGACTGAATATCCACCTTGGAGAAGTATTTTGAAAAATATAGTTGATTGAAAAATTCATAAATTCATGGTAAATAAGACTTATTATTTAACATGATCTTATTGAGCTCACGTTAATCAATGCAAAGTCACGTTGACCCATCCTTCTTCTTGATGAAGAGGAATGGGGTACCCCATGGCGAAGCAATTGGGCATATGAACCCTTTATCACGATTCTACTATAGTGGTATCTTCATCTCTACCAGTTCCACAACATCTATCCTATACAGATTCTTGGATATTGGAAACACCCCATGAATAATATTTATTGAAAATACAACCTCTCGGCTAAGAAGAAGATCAAGAAATTCCTCAGGAAACAAATCATCATATTCCCTCACAATAGTAATGTCTTTGTGGATGATCATTTCCTTACAATCAATCATTTGAGAAAGATAATATTACTCCAATAGAAATAATATCCATTTCATAGGTGGTGGTTCTAATGATTATTCATTATCCTACTTATACTTGTATAGAATTGGGGGGTCGATTCAAAATACCTAGAGTGATTGTATTCACAACAATTTATGTTGGCTCTATATAGGGAGAGCCAATCCATGACCAAAATTGATTCAAATTCTACCAAAGTTAGTATGACAATGTTCATCGAGAAGTTCATACAAAAAATCTTTATAAGGGTTATGTTATATACTTATGATCCTATAATTTCCCCCTTTTTTCCATTTTCACTGATAGGTGATATTTTATACTTTGTGGTGGTGTTTGAATAGTTCAACTAAATTTTATGGATATAAATGAATGCATAGAACTATGGCTGATAAGCCTACCTTTTCTTTTAGATTATAGTTCTTCACATTTACATAATCTATAACAGACATCTTGAAGATATTTTTTAAAAACTATTAAACATATAAATGGGAATTAAATTTCATTAAAGGGATAACAAATAAATTACCTTTACTTCCTTAAAATATGAATTTCTTGGCTTTTATATATGTTATCCAAAATCTATTTCCTTATATATATTCTTATGGTAATTTTACCCCAAAATATAGTTCGTAATTATCTTTTGAATTTAGCAATGCATATCCATCAGGAGTGTCAAACCACGTGCATAGTAAGGCTTGTTGTTGTGCACCAGGTAACACCAAGTCAAGCTCGGAACACCTAATCGGCATTGTCACATCTTGGTACATATATTCTACAATCACATCAACTTATTGAATATAAATAGGGATGGACATTCTTGATAAAACATTTACTATATACTTACCAAAATTTCGGTATCTTTTCCTTATATATAGTCTTATACCTAAGGCTTATCTCTAAAGTTTTCTAATCAAAATCTAAAAAAAATATTATTTTATACAATCTATAACAACCCCAGTTTGTATTACACATTAATACATGATTTATTACAAAAGAATATAATTAATACATCCAAAAAGATCTTAAATGATAGTATATTTTGGAATTTGGTACATTATATAATCAACTTATACAATGGGTTACATAACATTATTGAAAAGTCCCTTAAATGATCATTATGTTCAAATGATCTTAAAAATGCATGGGATATCCTGGGTAAAAACATAAAAAATGGGTGAGATATAAATCCCAGTAAGGGATTAAATAAGTCATAACCTGAATATGATCAAATAGGATAGAAAATATTAATATCAATGATTAAAAAAAGAAACATAAATAATATTTCATGAAATAACATGATAATCATAACATGGGAAATGTTGAAACAAGTTAAAATATTGCATCAGAAACACAATTCAAGGATATATCTACCAAGATTTCATGGTGGAAAATTTACTATAAAGGATTCAGGTACACCCCTTTCCCAACATGACATATCCTGATGGTAAACATTACCCAATACATCTGCGGTTAATCTGGGAACACCCACCATAATCATTTCATTCTCATGTTTAAGTGTTCCACATAGATCATACAACATGGATACATTAAATATTAATTGTTATTACACTATCAAGGAATGATTAATAAATAACTGTAGGTACCCAATCGATAAGTATATTTTCCCAAAGGTGAATACATATGATAGAAGAATGTGAATGGTATTCACTACATAATTACATTGGAATGGAAAAAAATTGTGAAATTTCAGAAGCATAATATCATTACCTAAAAATTAATAAAAATTGTTTATTAGAGAGAAAGGGGTATCTCATTTTTTTAAGATAAAATGTGATGTAATAGGGACATGTAAAATAATATCCCATCATTAGAAATTTGGAAATATAAGGCATAAGGTAATGAAGAAAACTGAATAGAGAAAAGAATCCTTAAGAAATTTCAGCATGGTAATTGGGGTACATAAAGGTTTATTTGAGGATAAATGAGAGTGAAATGAATATTTTATAATTTATACAGAAAATGGAAATTAAGGGGAATATGTAATATATTATCCCATCATAAGAAAAAGAAAATTAAAATACAGAACATAAAAGGAGAGCTTGATAAAATAGAAGAGTGGAATATTATGTTACCACACTAGAATGTGTGACTCCAAAAGCTTGGAAAAGACTTCTAGAGGGATTTAAAGAACATGGGGAGGACTATAGGTAGTGTATGGAAGAGTGTGGATGTGTTCTGAAGATTTTTAGTGAATATAAATGGGATATTGGGTTGGATTATATAGGAAAATGGGGGGATTTTTATTATTTAGGTTTTGGCATATATATAGTAAAATATAAAAAAACACGAACCATTCCATTTTCCCCATAATTTCTGAAAAATGGGAGTTCCATACAATATTTTATAAGTAAAAGGGGAAAAATTATAAAAGTATTACCACTAGTTATGTGGAGGCGAGTCACGTTCTTAATGATATGATTTTAAAATATAAAGATATATTATAAGTCTTTGAGGGTTCATAATGGATTTAAAAAAATAAATCAATGAAATATAAAATCAGATTATTTTAAAGGGAAAAATTTTATAATTTGTAGTATCTAATTAATTTTACTAATTACATAACTTTTGGTCCATTATGACCTCATGAAAAAAATTATATTTATATGTTATTTAATTTTTACCTAAAAATTCATATTTATCCGAAAATTTGAAAAAATCACTATTGGATAATTTTTGGAATCTGATTCCAAAAATGATATTCATTTTATCAAAATTATTTTTTGAATATTCTAATTTTCAATTTTAAAATAATTTTTTTTAAAAATGACTGGTTTTTTAACAATATACTTTTTTTAAACCCTTATAAAAATTTATTCATATAAATTATATGATCATTTATATTTGATAAACATTATTTAACTAAAATGTTTTATTAAAATATTATTTATTAAAAAAAACATTTATTCATAAATTTAATAATTGAATTAGAATATTTATCAAAAATATAATTTTTTCTTTATTGTATCAAAATGAAAATAATTTACAAAGTAACAATAATAGGCTAAAAATATATTAATTATTCTATGAAAAATAATACACATACTCATATTGAAATTTCCTTATTACATATCCATTTAATACAACAACACCAACACTAAGAGTGTGGTACGCAATGGTTGGACATTCTTGGGGACTTTTAGGGAACATAGTTTGGGTCACAATCTCGATGACATTAAACTTCTCCCGAAAATAGTTTTACTCAAGCTTATATTTTTTGGCCTTATCTTGGTCGTAGTCCTGGGAAAATACAATAAATGATATCTCCCATGGAAGCTGTGATAAGTGGGCTTCATAGGTTATAATCCTACTGCTTGAGGTTATCACTTCCTTTGTATATGGAAATTAGATTTTTAAAACCCTCTATTTATATGAATCATGTGATCACTATTAAATATATATATTATGAATGGTAAATATACTTAATGGAATTTTAAATTAAATTGGATATAATAATATGAAATATGTTCATGTTTTTTCTATAACTATATTATTCAATAATACCTTTAAAATAATTGTAAGGGAAATTTTCTTTAAAAGCATTCGAGTTGGTACATGTCTTAGCTGTCACATTTTCATCCTCAAACAATTCAGGTATTAAAAACCATTAAAAATGGATTCCCATATTTTTTTCAAAAAGGGAATGGAATTTAAAATTTTTAACACCCCAAATCCCGTAACTCATATTTGGTAATTTTCTTACTACAATGGTTCAATATACAAAACTTCACATCTGACAGAATCAAATTGTTTATTTTTATATTGAGACTAGATACATATGTGATTCTCATATTAAATTTATAAACATGAAGTAAAATATAATATATTAGTGAGAACATTATTATTTATTTTAATATATCTCAAAAATAATTCATAAATCCCTTCTTGGTATCTTTGGAAAATGAAAACATAACTAAGGGTGATCTTAAATGATTAGTAAGGGAAAATATTAAAAAAATAGATATCATAGGATAAAAAAAGTATGAATTATATGGTAGAGGGAAAAAATAATCTAATATAAAATTTTACTAATTTAATAAAAGGTGATTATATCCATGGATTCCATATCAATATAAATAATCACATGAATGAAAATAACTAGTTTCATACTGATAGAATCCGTAATCTATGACATTATAATATTACTTTTGAGGCCTCATACTCAGAAATAATACATAAATAGGTATGTCATACGCCAAATACCCAATATAATTTTTCTTATGAGATCTTATGGATTATTAATGGGCTATAATGGTCCCCAATAATCACATTCTATATCTAATTCAATCATCATATGAAATAAATGAATAATAATTAAATACATAATCAATATTTAAAATCATATTGAAATGTAGAATACATAATGTTAAAAAATGTCCTCATTCAATAAATAGAACCACATTATTATCAACCATACATTTAAATAATTATTATAGTATCATTAAATTATGTCCCCATTGAATCATAATAATCATTAAATAATGTTTATATAGGTGAAAAATATGGAAACCCATATCTTTAATAAACCTCAATTGATAATTTTTTACAAAAAAAAATATACCCTTAACACAAACCTGTATGATTGTGAGTTCTAGTTTTTTTGGGTAATTATGTACATTGAATAATAACATTCCATTAAATTTCCTTGATCTTCTAAATCTACATGGGATAACCTGGGGACATACATAACAAAGGGGTTATATATAAATCCTATTAAAAAGAAAATAAAATCATAATATGATTAAAAAAATACATTTGAGTTGAATTTCATACCAAGATGTCTTAAATTGGGTGATAATCATAATATTGAACAATTAGGAATGATATAGCAAGATGACATTAAGGAAAAATAGGAATGTGGCAGCAATATTAAACATGACATTATAAAAACAACTCCAGAAAAACTACCAAGACATAATAACATCATGTTATTAGGATCGAATCCCATGAACTATATATTGAATCTCATGAGATAAAAAATACACCCAATGCATTAGACGAATATATAGTTTTGGGACCACCTATCATATTCATCCCATTTACATGGAGAAGTGTACCACATAGATTAAACAACCAAAGGATGCATTCAATAACATTTAATACAGTTATTAACATCTTTGGATACAAATATGGAATACCTCAAGAAATAAATTAATGGAATATCTAGGTGAATACCTTTCATTGTAAATGGGTATGGGTATTCACAACATAATTGTTTTTCAAGAAAAAGCGTAGGATAATTTCTATAGCGTATTGGGGGTACATAATTGTTCACGGAAGGGTATAATGAGAGAGAAAGAAGTCAATAATCACTTGGAAATCATAATTATAGAAAGAGGGATGTGTAAGAATAGATCCCAATGTGAAATTTAGGGGACCAAATGGGCATAATACGTTGAAGTATCTTACAAAAAGAGGGAAAGGAACACTTTCATAGAGAAGGCGCTTCTAAAAGCTAGGGATTAGCTTTTTTAGAGTTTGGGGAAACCTTGGGAAGGGACTAAAATGGTAATGGAAGAGTAACTCTATGATTTAAGGGTTTTTAGTGTAGAGTATTTTGAGTTTAGGTGGGTTTATATATAAAATTATAGGGGAATTCTTTATTAATTTATAAACATAGGTTTTGGAATCTTTAAAAGAAATTATTCCAAACAACATATAATCCCATGGTTTTTGGAACACTGTTTCTACCAAATAGGAATAGATTTAATTATTTTATAATACCAACATCGAAACCCATTAAAATAATATACTTAGGTATGAAAAGGTGAGTCATGTTTCTAAATAATTTTTTTTAAACCATAAAATGTAATATTTGTTTTACAGGATTCATTCAGGATTTATAAAATTAATCAAATAACCTCAAAAACACATTATATTAAATGGATAAAATATTTTTGGATGTGTATAATCTTTATAAGTTTTAATATATATAAACTTTGGGATTCAATGATTTTATAATACATAGAATATATGTATACCATATTAAACATTATCCCAAAAATTGGATTATCTCTTAAAATTATGAAAAATTATACCTTGGATAATTTTGAAATTTTTATTTAGAAAAAATATATTTACATTATCCAAATAATTAAATTAATTATAGAATTCAACCCTTCAAATCTAAATCACTATTTATTGATAAATACTAGCTTTTTAACAAAAATATTTTCTGACCGATATAAAAATTAAATTTGACTTTGTAAAATTATATTATCATTTATATTTAAAAAATAATATTTAATATTAATATTTTATTAAAATAATAATTATTTTAAAATTTCATGAATTCATCAAAAAAGTGTATCTGGATTGAAAATATATATTTCTGAAAAATAATTATATTTTTTCGTATCAAAATTGAAATTTTATCAAACCCACTATCTAATAATTTAAATAGAAATCCTAAAAAATTTAACTATAATAATAATTTTAATAAAATTAAAAATATAAGAATTCATATTTCTAGGGTCTTGATACAAAAAACCTTATTACACAGGTTCATACCCTAGGATTAAGGTGAGAAAAGTTCAGATTTTGTTAGAGTTGTTCAAAGGACATGGTTTCCGTCATATTATCAATGAGATTGAAATTATACAATAAATATTTTCTATCGTGATTTTGTTACTGAATCCTAGATTAGGATTGGCCAAGGTAAAATCTCATTGATGTTATGTCCCTTATAAACATTGAAAATGGGATTCATGGGGTATGATCCTACTGGTCGTGGTTATTGCTTCTTCTATCTGTGTCAATTAGACTTTATAATATCAATTCATACACTAATATTAATGGTCATTGTACACAATCCATATTATAAACTATTATGGTTAATAATATTCTTTTATATCTGATAGAATATATTACTATCCAAAAATAACTAATGAAATGCTTGTGTTTTCTATAACATCATTTCCTAATATGAAATTTCTAAATTTAAAAGGGGAATTTCATTTGTATATGTTGGGGTCATTACATTCTTCCCCACTTCATAAATTACAACCAGGAAATATTTATTTCATATAATAAAATAGATGAGAATAATTATGTTTCCATACATCTTATGGGTCCCTGGTCTCTTCATCAAACTTTTGGGTCCACTACAACACTTTGACTTGGTGAGTTATCCTATTTCCTAGAACATTATTTCTACAATCTAATATCTTTATTAACTTCTCCTCCTATAAAAGAAAATTTTATAATGGTACCACCTATAGATTCATTATATGTGATGGTCATATTATGTACTTTTTAAATAGGGATATATGGAACACATCATGTAATTTAGATTGGTTAGGTTGTACTGCTAGTCAATATGCCACCACCCTATTGCAATCAAAGATGTCAATAAGGTCAATGTATCTGAGAATAAACTTTTCCTTCTTGCCAACCCACATTATGTTCTTCCATAGTGATTTATGAGTGACCACATTATCTCTAACCACAAACTCTAGGTCCCATTATCTACATTTATCTTCTATCGCCATTGTATGGATTTTATATGATGTTAAATGGTTTGAGCCTTCTCAATCATATCATGGATAAGCTCATGTCCCGTCAGCATCTGATCTCTAACTTCATCCCATATTTTTAGAGTCTTATTCCTCTTCCCATATAGATCATCATTTGGTTCCATTTGAATTTTAGAATAGAAACTTTTTTATATGAGAACTCCACTAGGGTATAGTGTGGATCCAAATAACATTGGAAATACATTTCATAGGATCTCAGCATATCATATAGTTTTTTAATTATTCTATCAGACAAAAAATCTATATAAGAATGATAAGTAGTATTGAATCTCTAAATTTTAACCAATGATTTATGATGGATTCTCTAAAACCTCAAGGTAAGCATCATATATTTATTAGATACAATATAGAGTGAAACTCCATGTACCCTTATGACTCCCCTTATGTATGTCTGGGAGAGTTAGTCAAGAGATAAATGTTCCTTGATTTATATTAAATGAACCTACATGGAAAGGTGATTGACTATCACCCAGATTGAATTATTTCCATTCGGTGTACTAACGAGTCCTATAAAAAAATATTTGGTTTTTACCATTTCCAGACTATTATGTGAAGTAGTTTCATCATACACTTCGAATTTTTACTTCCAGCCTTGACCTAATTTCATTCCAAGAAACTTGATAAAAATTCTACAATCTCCCTCTTAATGTTGTCTGAAAAAAATTATTTCATTCAAATGTCAATACATATTTTTTCTTCCTATATGTATAATGACCCATACTTTACATACATTTTTATTACTTCAGAATTGAAGCACACTTATTACAACATATAACAAATTAAGAAAGGACCGTATAGGTATAGTGTGTTTAGAAACAGGGAAAACATAAACAACTGGTTCATAAAGCATCTACTTTGCCTCCCATTTATTTCATCATATCTACAGTCCCTTTTTGGCATATTCTACTTAATAACCTTCTTCCTGACCTAGGGAAATAAAACATACAAAAGGGTGAGCTCAAATGCTCAGTAAGGGTAAACAAAAGAAATATCAATCACATCATATACAAAAGAACATATCTTTTGGAAATCTTATCCTGCAAAAGAGATCATAATATCATAACATGAGATAAATCATAGAGGTGAAATGTAATCCCAATAATCATAACATAAAACATGAAACTTTGTGGCATCAACACATAATCATAGAGAATCATTTATTGTTAGTCAAGACTCATTTCCAAGACTATCTTAGTGGACAAAGTCCCTTTCTGAACCGAGTCACCCTCGTTTCAGTCATGTTTCACTGAACCGGTATAACCTACCATTCCAGCCACGTCTATCTCATGAGATATAAAATCTTTACCCAATGCATTGGAGGGAGATATAGGTCCCACCCATCTCATAATGATACCATTTTTATGTGTGCCACAAAATCATAAATCATACATCATTGCATAACCCATGTAATAAAAATGGGATTCTTAAACAACATGACATCATAAAACAATTCATATAAGATAAAGGAATTCATATAAATAATTCCATCACAAAATAATCAAATAAATGTAATAATAGGGATAAAAACTTATCCCTTTATTAGCTTATATGGAAAATAATTTTGATAAAACACTAGAACTTCATTCTTGAGGAAAATATCCTTTCTACTTCAAAAACACTTTTCCTTTATTAACATGTCATACAATTTTAATCTAAAAGAAGTTGATTAAAGAATAAACTTGAAAACTTGTAAAGGAATATTTTTGGAAATATATATATATATATATATATTTTTAAATCCATTCATTCCGTATAAGTTAAAAAAACATTCTTCTCGTACTTTTGTCAGAAAAGTCAAAAAATTACCTCGTACAAAAAATGACAAAAGATTCCTTTCATATCTTTTACTAAAAACTCACCGAAGGGTAAAATAGGATTTAAAAAATTCTAGATGGATGGAAATAATATTACATATTGAGAAAACATGTATGTGGATGATAAAATACACCCCAGTAAATGCCAAAGTATAAACAATCTCGGATAAAAATGAGATTGTGATATTTCCCTTACCTTAAGTCCGTTTTGCTTCGTAAGTGTCCGAACCTCCTGTATAATGATTTAAATAATGTTATTGACTTATTCCAGAATAATACTTATCTTTATGATATCATATATGGTCATATTCGTATCTTCATAGTAGTAATATTTCATTTCTACTTGTTATTCGGGTGTTTATAACTTTTGGTTCTTATACGTGTCTTGTCAAATAAATTATTATTATTCTCTTTAGGTTATAGATACCTCATTTCCAGAATGGTATTAGTGTAATATATATCATATTAATTCATTTAATTCATTTATATAATCATTATGAGATTAAGATCATGTAGAACAAGTCGCATCACATCGTGGAGACGGTATTCCGTACGTACGCACGAGTGATGATATCGTTCCTATGATCGTGGAATTGTATTGGAGTGTATGTATACTATTTCAGAATCAGTATCACTTTATAATAGTCATATATAGTCATTATTTACACCATTATACCCATCCAAGTAAGGTGGTGGTGGAAAATAGATTACACCACGGCGTTGAGACGGTATTCCGTACGTACGCACGTGCGGTGATTTCTTTTTCCGTAGGATGGATAGATGGTGAAATAGGGTTGTTTCATACTTATAATAAAATATCAGTATATGAGTGATACTGATGTTATTACTTCATAATGAAACAACTAAAGAAGAAGTGGAAGAAAAATAAAGATGATAGAATCGGTAACGGACATTACCTCTTCTTTGAAGTGCTTCTTTGAGACCTTCTTTTAGGGCACTAAAATTGGTCTTTGAAGAATACCAGGACCTCTAGGATGTCTCTAGAGAAGTGGATAGGAGAACGTGTCAGGGGTTGTCCGAGCTTGAAGGCTCAAAGTGGTGTGAGGAAGAGAGGGAAAAGGTGCCCTTTTATAAGTGAGGAGAGGGGCACCTTTGGGAAAACTAAAAATATTATTTTATTATAAAGTCATGTTCGGTTTTAAATAGCTCCAAATTGATATATTTAGAAGATAAGGTGGGGATGGGTCGAAATCCTCTCATCCAATAGAATTTAGACAAGTTTAGGTTCCTATTTTAACCTTATCATTTAGATTTAACATTAAGTTAAATAAGTTAACTTTTACCGTGTCTTCTTGTGTTCTTATACTATAAGGTTAATAAACTTACTATAAGCAGGAAAACGAACCCCAAGTTGTTTAATATTAATATATATAACCTTATCTAAATCATTTGCTCGAACCGTATATTTTTAGGAATAAAATAACAATTACTAATATAATATTAGTTTTAAAAACTATTTTATTTCAATTTTGACACTTTTTAGTAATTGATTTTTGTGAAAATCATAACAGAATTATTAGTTCGAAACAAGTTAATTAAATCAATACTAACATATCATATTAACCTATAAAATTAGTTTAATTCATAAAAAGTCTCAAATTACATTTATTTTGGTGTTTATAACATCAATTATGTCAATATTTCATTAATAAGATAATTACTGCATCATCATTGTGTCATAAATAAATTAAATTATTTAATGTCTAAAAATTAAAAATTAAATATAGTTATTTAGGAAATATTTGTAGCTTTCTAATGAATATTTATAGTTGAATTTATCTTATGTATAACTTTATATTAAAAATTATTTACTAATTAAACTTTGATTTTAACTATTTTAACCCTTCTTTAAATAAATTAATAATAAATGTCCTAATCTAATCCAAGTTGGTCTAAATGGTCATATTTTATTCCTAAGTTTGCTTTTGGTCGAATTACACTTATCCAATAGAATTAGGACATGTGTTAGGGTAATAATAATATCATTTTTACCCTTAATTACCCTATTTACTTTTAACCGTGGTAAAAAAAGGAAAAAGTTACTATTCACCAATAAATTATTTTCATCTCATTGAACCACATTTTAGTCCTTGATATTAAGCGTGCCTCTCGGATTTTTGAAATTCCACTCACAGAAGCGGTAAAATTAAGTTTTATGAAAAATTCAGTTTTTTAACTACCACTTAGTGGTTTCACTATTCATCAAAAATTGAAAGTTTTCAGAAAAATACCAAAATTTTACCCTAGGCTAATTTCGATATTCCAAATCCAAAAATGAAGTCCATTTTGAAAAATAAAATTTACAAAATTTCAAAAAGTGGTTATTACTATTCATAACGGCTAGTTTTAATAATATTTTAATAGCATATCGTTGTTTAGTGAAACTCGGTATTGCGTACAACGCAAGATATCAAGGAAGGTCGTCATTTCGTGTAAAGCAAGACAAGAAAGTGTTGTGTAGAAAAAGATTCCTTTGCTGATTTATATAACATAAAAGTCTCAGGTGTTACATTCTTCCCCCCTTAAAATGAATTTCGCCCTCGAAATTCGTCACTTTGTAACAAACAGATGAGGATACCTCTCCCTCATCATATCCTCAAGCTCCCATGTAGCTTATTCTAATTGGTGGTTCCTCCATAAAACTTTCACCAATCGAGTGGTCTTGTTTCGTAGGACTTTTTCGCTACGATCCAGAATCGCTATCGGTTGTTCTTCATAAGATAGATCTTGCTCCAACAGTACAACTTCTGAGCTGAGTACATGTGAAGGATCAGGTATGTACTTTCTCAGGAGAGATACATGGAACACATCGTGAACTTGAGAGAGATTCGGTGGAAGAACCAATCGGTAAGCTACCTTCCCAACACGATCCAGTATTTCGAAAGGACCGATATATCTAGGGCTCAACTTCCCCTTCTTTCCAAATCTCATGACTCTCTTCCAGGGAGATATTCGTAAGAAAACTTTATCACCCACTTCAAACTCTAGGTCTTTTCTTCGGTTGTTGGCATAAATTTTCTGTCGACTCTGAGCTGATCTTATGTGTTGTTGAATAGATCTGACCTTTTCTGCCATTTCATCAATGAGATCAGGTCCTAATAGCTTTCTTTCCCCAACTTCATCCCAGCAAGTTGGAGTCCTGCATTTCTTTCCATAGAGAGCTTCATAAGGATCCATCTGAATTCTGGAGTGAAAGCTATTATTATAAGAAAATTCCACCAAAGGTAGGTGTTGATCCCAACCACCTTTGAAATCCATAGAGCAAGCTCTCAACATATCATCTAGTGTTTGAATTGTTCTCTCAGACTGACCGTCTCTTTGAGTATGATAAGCAGTGCTGAAACTCAACTCTGTATCCAGAGTATGCTGAAGACTTCTCCAGAACTTCGAGGTAAATCTCGGATCCCGATCAGATATAATATAAAGTGGTACTCCATGCAATCTTACCAGTTCCTTTACATATATCCTGGCATGCTGATCCAGAGAGAAATCCTCTCTAATAGAAATGAAATGTGCAGACTTGGTAAGACGATCAACTATGAATTAGATAGCATTATTTCCTTTGGATTTTTTAGGAAGTCCTGTGACAAAGTCCATATTTATGTTTTCCCATTTCCATTCGGGTATAGGTAATGGTTGTAACATCCCCTTAGACTTCTGTCTTTCAGCTTTAACTTGTTGACAAACCAAGCATTGAGAGGCATATTCAGCAACATCTCTTTTCATGCCATCCCACCAGAAGTACTCTTTCAGGTCTCTATACATCTTCGTGCTTCCAGGATGAATAGAGAATGAAGAAATATGAGCCTCATCCAGCAGCTCCTTTAATTTCGGGATGGAAGGAACACAAACCCGAATCCTGAACTTTATTATCCCATCACAATCAAGGTTGAATTCAGGAACATTTCGCACCTTCTTTTGTAACTCGACATCTTCTTTCTGTGCCTCTTTAATCTCCACATGTATAGATGGTTTAACATTCATTTCAGAAAGATAAGATTTTTCCCCTTCCATTATAATTCCAAGATCCATCCTTTGTAAATCCATAAATATTGGATCTTTTGTGATCCTCATCATGGATAAACTAGCATGGTCTTGTCGACTTAAGGCATGTGCCACCTTGTTTGCTTTCCCAGGTTGGTAATGGATTGAGTAGTCGTAATCCTTAATCAGCTCCAACCATATTCTTTGACGCATATTCAGCTCCTTTTGTGTGAAAATATACTTTAAACTTTTATGATCAGTATAAATATCACACCGTTCACCATAAAGGTAAATCCTCCAAATCTTTAATGCAAAGATTACCGCAGCTAACTCCAAATCATGAGTTGGGTAATTTTTCTCATGTATTTTCAACTGTCGTGAGGCATAAGCTATCACCATATCATTTTGCATAAGAACACACCCCAATCCCTTCTTGGATGCATCACTGTAGATCATAAACCTTTCTCCACTACAAGGCAGTGTGAGCATAGGTGCACTGGATAAACTTCTTTTCAACTCCTTGAAATTCTCTTCACATTCTTCCGTCCAGACAAACTTAACTCCTTTACGAGTCAACTTTGTGAGTGGATTAGATAATCGTGAAAAATCTTTCACAAAACGTCGATAATATCTAGCCAAACCAAGAAAACTTCGTATCTCAGTTAATGTTGTTGGTCTCGACCATCTTTCGATAACCTCTATTTTTTCTGGATCCACAGATATCCCCTCTTTTGAGATTATGTGACCCAAAAATGAAAATTTTTGAAGCCAAAATTCACACTTGGTAAATTTGGCATAAAGCTTCTCCTTTCTCAGGGTATTCAATATAATTCTCAAGTAATCTTCATGCTCTTCCTTGATCTTTGAATAGACAAGAATATCATCTATAAATACTACCAAAAATTGATCAAGATAGTCTCTAAAGACTCTATTCATTAGATCCATGAAGATAGCAGGGGCATTTGTAAGACCAAATGGCATCACTATAAATTCATAGTGTCCATACCTTGTACGGAAAGCCGTCTTTGGTATATCCTCCCTTTTGACCCTTAATTGATGATACCCTGAACGAAGATCAATCTTGGAAAAGTATTGAGCTCCACGTAGTTGGTCAAATAAGTCATCAATGTGTGGGAGAGGATATTTGTTCTTGATAGTGATCTTGTTTTGTTCTCAATAATCAATGCAGAGTCTCATTGATCCATCTTTCTTCTTAACAAATAGAACAGGTGATCCCCAAGGTGATGCACTAGGGCGTATGAATCCCTTATCAAGATTATCTTAGAGTTGCTTCTTCAATTCCTGAAACTCAATTTGGGCCATTCTATAAGGTGTCTTTGAAATAGTAAAAGCACCCGGTACGAGTTCTATTGAAAACTCAACCTCACGATTTGGTGGAAGACCTGGTAATTCCTCCGGAAAGACATCATCAAACTCCCGTAAAATGGGCATATTCTTAATCGTGAGTTTCTCGCCAACCATTTGAGATAAATAACATTCATTTAGTGGAATCAAGACCCATAATATGGAAGAAATTTCCACTGGAAGGTTATGTTCATCCTTGCATTGATAGACGATCATAGATTGATCTGGAATATGAAATGTGACTTCCCTTATTTGGCAATTGATATGAGCTCCATATAAAGAAAGCCAATCCATGCCAAGAATCACATCAAATTCCACTATAGGAAGGATCAAAAGATTTGTAGGAAGCACTTTCCCACAAACTTCAATCAAAGAAGAATTATAAACTTTTGATGCCACTGTTGTGGCATTAGGTGTTGTCACAGATAACTCAATATCTAATTGTTGAGGTAATACAGTGATACCCTTAGAAAATATTCAGAAATAAAAGAGTGGGTGGATCCAGAATCAAATAAAACATTTGCTTCTTTAGAGTGGATGGTAAGTGTACCTTTCACCACATCGTTATCGTACTCCACATCACTGATAGAAATTGCATGTGACTTTCCTTTGTCTTTAGCCTTAAGAGTTTGTTGACGTCGACCATCATCATCAACCGTTGGATTAGGGCATTTATTGGCATAATGTCCCATCTCCTTGTACATGAAACATTGAAGTGTAGTAGGTTCATTCTGTGTATCCCTTCCTTTGTTTGCATCATTATACATCTTCTTCACATCATCGCGGCATTCAAATGCCTGATGACCTTCCTTTACACATTTGAAACATTTACTTGTCCCTTTAAGACAACTCCCTCCATGTTTCTTTCCACACTTTGAGCATAAGGGAAAGCTCATCTTCTTTTCAGTGGGCTCTTTAGATTTTCCTTTGAATTCCATTTTCCTCTTCTTATCAAACCCATATGACCGATGGGTTACTCCGATTTCCATCTCAACTTTGAGAGCACATAGAACGATTTCCTCATAGCTATTGAAGACCCTTATGGTTAAGGCCCTTCGAAGACTTGGTTTTAAGCCACTAAGGAATCGATCGATCTTACTCTCAAGTTGGATAATAATACTAGAATCGTACCTTGCAAGTCTTGTAAAATTTGCTTCATAGGTACCAACAGATTCATCATCCTTTTTCTTCAGTTCAAGAAACTCTTTCTCCATCTTTGTTCGGAGAATACGAGGGAAGTACTTATTGAAAAATAAGTTCTTGAAATCGTCCCATTCCATGGACTCAATTTCATCCCTTTGCCTCATATTATTAATAAGATTCCACCATTGATCAGCATCTCCTTCCAAACGATACACTGCTAGGATGACTTTATCATGTTTAGAACATTGATGAACTGAAAATATCATTTCAGTAGTACTAATCCATTTTTCAGCAACTAATGGATCAGTAGACCCGCTGAAAGAAGGTGGATGCTGCCTCATAAAGGATTCAACAGAATGTTGCTCCTTCCTTTGCTCGTTTGGAAGTCCTGCATGATTCATAGCTTGAGAAAGTTGTGTGAGCATGGCTACAAGATTTTGAATTCCAGCTCCCATAACGTTTGGTTGCTCAGGGGGACAATCATTGCATTGCCCATCGCATTCCGCATTAACACGATTCCTTCGGGTTCCAGCCATTGACTAAAACCAAGAAGAATAGTGTGAGCAACACTAATTATAATAGGAAAACCACATACTCATGAATAAAATTTCACAATTTAGGTCTTATCCTAGGTTATTCATAGCCATTTCTAAAACACTAAGATTGTGTTCTTTGCTTAGACTTATCCTTAGGGTTCTTACTAAGGCTTTCACATCCTAGTTTCCAAAGGTTGACTATACCTTTCCTCTGATACCAACTATAACGACCCATACTTTACATACATTGTTATTACATCAGAATTGAAGCACACTTATTAAAACATATAAAAAACCAAGAAAGGACCGTATAGGTATAGTGTCTTTAGAAAATGGGAAAACATAAACAACTGGTTCATAAAGCATCTACTTTTCCTCCCATTTATTTCATCATATCTAGAGTCCCTTTTTGGCATATTCTACTTAATAGCCTTCTTCCTGACCTGGGGAAATAAAACATACAAAAGGGTGAGCTCAAATGTTCAGTAAGGGTAAACAAAAGAAATATCAATCACATCATATACATAAGAACATAACTTTTGGAAATCTTATCCTAAAAAAGAGATCATAATATCATAACATGGGATAAATCATAGAGGTGAAATGTAATCCCAATAATCATAACTGAAAACATGAAACTTTGTGGCATACACACATAATCATAGAGAATCACTTCTTGTTAGTCAAGACTCATTTCCAAGACTATCTTAGTGGACAAATTCCTTTTCCAAACCGAGTCACCCTCGTTTCAGTCCTGTTTCAATGAACTGGTATAACCTACCGTTCCGGCCATGTCTATCTCATGAGATATAAAATCTTTACCTAATGCATTGGAGGGAGATATAGGTCCCACCCATCTCATAATGATACCATTTTTATGTGTGCCACAAAATCATAAATCATACATCATTTCATAACCCATGTAATAAAAATGGGATTCTGAAACAACATGACATCATAAAACAATTCATATAAGATAAAGGAATTCATAAAAATAATTCCATCACAACATAATAAAATCAATGTAATAATAGGGATAAAAACAGATCCCTTTATTAACTTATATGGAAAATAATTTTGATAAAACACTTGAACTTCATTCTTGAGGAAAATATCCTTTCTACTTCAAAAACACTTTTCCTTTCTTAACATGTCATACAATTTTAAACTAAAAGAAGTTGATTAAAGAATAAACATGAAAACTTGTAAAGGAAGATTTTTGGAAATATATATATATATATATATATATATATATATATATTTTAAATCCATTCATTCCATATAAGTTAAAAAACATTCTTCTCGTACTTTTGTCAGAAAAGTCAAAAAAGTACCTCGTACGGAAAACGACAAAAGATTCATTTCATATATTTTACTAAAAACTCATAGAAGGGTAAAATAGGATTTAAACAATTGTATATGGATGGAAATAATATTAAATATTGAGGAAACATGTATGTGGATGATAAAATACACCCCAGTAAATGCCAAAGTATAAACAATCTCGGATAAAAATGAGATTGTGATATTTCCTTTACCTTAGGTCAGTTTTTCTTCGTAAGTGTCCGAACCTCGTGTATAATGATTTAAATAATGTTATTGACTGATTCCTGAATCATACATATTTTTATGATATCATATATTGTCATATTCTTATCTTCTTAGTAGTAATATTTAATTGCTACTTGTTATTCGGGTGTTTATAACTTTTTGTTCTTATGCGTGTCTTGTCAAATAAATTCTTATTCTTCTCTTTAGGTTATAGATACCTCATTTATAGAATGTTATTAGTGAAATATATATCATATACATTCATTCAATTAATTTATATAATCATTATGAAATGAATATCATGTAGAACAAGTCGCATCACATCGTGGAGACGGTATTCCGTACGTACGCACGAGTGATGATATCGTTCCTATGATCGTGGAATTTTATTGGAGTGTATGTATACTATTTCAGAATCAGTATCACTTTATAATAGTCATATATAGTCATTATTTACACCATTATACCCATCCATGTAAGGTGGTGGTGGAAAATAGATTACACCACGGCGTCGAGACGATATTTCGTACGTACGCACGCGCGGTGATTTCTTTTTCCGTAGGATGGATAGATGGTGAAATAGGGTTGTTTCATACATATAATAACATATCAGTATATGAGTGATACTGATTTTATTACTTCATAATGAATCAACTAAAGAAGAAGAAGTGGAAGAAGAGATAAAGATGAAAGAATCGGTAACAGACATTACCTCTTCTTTGAAGTGCTTCTTTGTGACCTTATTTTAGGGCACTAAAATTGGTCTTTGAAGAAGACCATGACCTCTAGGATGTCTCTAGGGAAGTGTAGAGGAGAAAGTGGCAGGGGTTTGCCGAGCTTGAAGGCTCAAAGTGGGGTGAGGAAGAGAGGGAGGAGGTGCCCTTTTATAAGTGAGGAGAGGGGCACCTTTGGGAAAACTAAAAATATTATTTTATTATAAAGTCAAGTTCGGTTTTAAATAGCTCAAAATTGATATATTTCGAAGCTAAGGTGGGTATGGGTCAAAATCCTCTCATACAATAGAATTTATACAAGTTTAGGTTCAAATTTTAACCTTATCATTTAGATTTAACATTAAGTTAAATAAGTTTACTTTTACCATGTCTTCATGTGTTCTTATACTATAAGGTTAATAAACTTACTATAAGCAGCCAAACGAACCCCAAGTTGTTTATTATTAATATATATAACTTTATCTAAGTCATTTGTCCGAACCTTAGATTTTTAAGAATAAAATAACAATTACTAATATAATATTAGTTTTAAAAACTATTTTATGTCAATTTTGACACTATTTAGTAATTGATTTTTGTGAAAATCATAACAGAAATATTATTTCAAAAAACTTTAATTAAATAAATAATAACATATCATATTAACCTAGAAAATTAGTTTCATTAATAAAAAGTCTCATATTACATTTATTTTGGTGTTTATGACATCAATTATGTCAATATTTTATTAATAAGATAATTACTGCATCATCATTGTGTCATAAATACATTAAATTATTTAATGTCTAAAAATTACAAATAAATTATAATTATGTAGGAAATATTTTTATCTTTCTAATGAATATTTATAGTAGAATTTATCTTATGTATAACCTTATATTAAAAAATATTTACTTATTAAACTTTGATTTTAACTATTTTAACCCCTCTTTAAATAAATTAATAATAAGTGTCCTAATCTAATCCAAGTGGGCCTAAATGGTCATCTTTTATTCCTAAGTTTGTTTTTGGTCGAATTACACTTATACAATTGAATTAGGACATGTTTTATGGTAACAATAATATCATTTTTACCCTTAATTACCCTATTTACTTTTAACCGTGGTAAAAAAAAGTAAAAAGTTACTATTCACCAAAAAAATATTTTCATCTCATTGAAGCACATTTTAGTCCTTCATATTGACTGTGTCTCTTGGAGTTTCGAAATTCCACTCACAGAAGCGGTAAAATTAAGTTTTATGGAAAATTCAGTTTTTTAACTACCACTTAGTGGTTTCACTATTCATCAAAAATTGAAAGTTTTCAGAAAATTACCAAAATTTCACCCTAGGCTAATTTCGATATTCCGAATCCAAAAATGAAGTCCATTTTGAGAAATAAAATTTATAAAATTTCAAAAAGCGGTTATTACTATTCATAACGGCTAGTTTTAATAATATTTTAATAGCATATCGTTGTTTAGTGAAACTCGGTATTGCGTACGACACAAGCTATTGAGGAAGGTTGAGATTTCATGTAAAGCAAGCCAAGAAAGTGTTGTGTAGAAAAAGATTCCTTTGCTGATTTATATAACATAAAAGTCTTGGGTGTTACAATATGAATATATAAGGACGAGTTATGTGAATCATCTATAACTTCCCTCTTCATCTTTGGTTTTAATGGGAAATAGATCTTGGTTAAAAACCTCATAAATCCGTCTTTATAAATATTGAGATTCAGATTAACTTATACCATTTTCAATAGAGCCTTATCATACATCTAGGAAACTTTCATCCAATCAAGAATAGATGCTTGAGAAGTAATTTGGTAAAGGATGGATTAATATCCTTTTATTATTCCCATATACATCCTTTTTATGTCCAATAATATTACATACATTTTAGTCCACCCCATGGATATGGGTTGGGGATCCTTTATAATCAGATAATCTTCCATATTGTTATCACTCTTAGGATATTAATTGATTTATTAATCAGACTCTGTTATTATATCTAGAATCCTTAATTGGTTCACATTAATCTCCTTTTTTGTGAATATATACTCAAAGCTTTTATGACCCATACATATGTCACACTATTATCCACAAAGATAATTTTACAAAATATTCAATGTGGATATCACTATAGTCAATTCTACATCATGGGTTCAATAGTTATACTCATTTAAAATTAATTCTTGGGAGGCATATCCTATCATATTTTCATCTTTAATGAGCACAAAACCCAATACATTTTTTTAAACATCATTGTAGATCAAAAATCCTTCTCCACTAGTGGGTAATGTGAGCATAGGTGCGGTGATTAGACTCTTCATAGAATATTTAAACCCCTTTACCATTAATTTTTCATTGAAAACATGACTAACTATTGAGTCAACTTGGTTATTTGTCTTGAATTACATGATAATTTTCTCACAAATCAATGATAGTACACATCAAATCCAAGAAACTATGGATTTCCATCTGATATATTCGTATGGGTCATTGTTCAATTGCTATAATTTTTTAAGGATCCATATATATCATTTTTTTGTTGACAACATTCCCCAATAATTTTAGTTTCTACATTTACTAATAACATTTTTTGACATCAAAAAAAAGATTTCTTTTTATAAGGAATTCAGTACAGTATTCAAATTCTCCTCATATTCCTCATTAATTTGCTTCTAAATAAGAATATCATCAATAAATGCAACTAAGAAATTTACAATGAAATCCCTGAAGACTATTTCAAACAAGTAAATGAATATTTCATGAGTAGTAGTGATTCAAAATTTAATCACTATGAAATCATAGTGCATGTACCTTGTATAAAAAAATCAATCTTGGGGATATCTTCCTCCATCAACATTACTTGTAAATATACCTACTGAATATCCACCTTAGTGAAGTACTAGAATCCAAATATAGGATCAAACAAGGAATCCATTTTTTGTAGGGGATATACTTGTTCTTTATCATTATTTTTTTGAGCTCACAATAATTAATTCAGATGAAAATTGACCCATGCTTCTTCTTGAGGAATATGACTGGTGCACCCCAAAGTGAAGCACTCAGGTGTATAAGCCCTTAATCCAAATTTTTATATAATAGTTTCTTATACTTCTCAAGTTCAACAATGGTAATTATATAATGATGATTTGATATTATCAATGAACTGGTCATAGGTTTGATTAATAAAACAACCTCACAGATTATAGGAATTATTGACAATTATTTGGGAAACACATCACTGAATTCCCTCATAATGGAAACATCTTCAAGGAATATCTTTTACATTGTCTCAATAATTTTAGAAAGGTATAGTTTCTCATAGAGTAATAATATACATTCATGAGATTATTATTCCAATGGAGATTCATCCACCTCAATGCACTTGTATAGAATCAAATAGTGAATCATGATATGAAGGTTTATGTCCTTCTATTTGGAATTTATGATGAATGTATATAAGGAAAGACAATCCATACCCAAAATAAAATAAAATTATACTAAAGGGATTATCCTAGGGTTTTCATATAAATTCATCCCACAAATTTTGATATGGGATGAGTTTAATTCTTGGGATGAAACTATTGTCCAATTTTCCATCTTCACTAATTACTCTACTTCCATATTTTGTGGTTTTTCATTAATATTTATGCTAAAGTTTTTTGATATGAATGAATGCATAGATAGATAGACTATGATCCATCCCCTAACTATTTTATTCTAGTTATATTAATTTACTCCCTCCAAAATTGAAATTGGGATGACAATTTTCAAACTCTTAAAAACATAAATGGGAATCCATGAACATTAAAGGGATAACTCCCAAATGACATATATTCCTCAACATATGAATATATAGGTTTCAATAAAATTTATCCATGATATTTTCATTGCTTAAAATTTAATGGGAATTTTGTTCACTTTATAATGGTTCATAGAAATCTTATTAATTTACCAAATAATTTCCCCCAGGAGAGTCAAGAAAGGTGTACCTCAAGGCCAGTTATTTTTCACTAGGTGAAGATTGTGTTCCTCTCAATGCACCCAATTTAGGGTTATTAACCCATGTAAAAACTATAAATGATCCATATAAAATTTTAGATTCTATATTGGGATGTATTTGATTGGAAACCACTTTCTTTATAAATTAACAAAATTTAGGGAAACTTTCCTATGTTTAGATTTATTCCTATGGATTTCTCTATAGTTTTCTAATCATAATCCCAAAAATATCTACACATACCTCCGATACCACCTATGAAAACCAATATTTTTAATGCACAATATTACATGATTTTTCACATAATGACACAGTTAATACAACCCCATAATATCATGTGGCCTAGTGTATTTGGGTAATTTGGAAGATAATAAAAAACATGAAATATTAATAAAAATACATAAACTAAAACTCCATTACATGCCATTAAATTTATTTGATATTCTAAAACTGTACAAGATAACCTAGGGATGTTCATAATAAATGTGTGAGATATAAATTTTATTAGGGAAATAATAAAAGAATAAAATGATGTAACAAATACATGTTCATCAATAGGAATATCATGATGACCTAAATGTGGTTAGAATCATAATCTTGAACAATGATCCATGATATAACATGATTAAATCAGGGAGACATAGGAATGTTGTTACAATATAAAACATGACATCATAAACATAAATTAAGGATATATTCTAATACATCATAACATCTTGTACCTATGGTAAAATCTAATTCACCTTACATGGAATCCCATGACATATAAAAATTACCAAATTTATGAGAGGGAAATATAATTTTGGACCCACCCTTTAAATTTTTAACATTTACATGAATAAGTGTTCCACATAGATCCTACAACAATAGGATTTATTTAATCAATTTTAAAAATATGATTAAATAGCATGGATTACATAAATGGATGTTTTCAACAAAATAAGTGTATGTACATCTAGGTGAATTCCCTTGAGTGAAAATGGGGATGGGTATTTACTACAAAAATGTTTGGCCTGGAAAACCCTAGGATAATTTCACCTTCAAAATAGGGGTTCATATAGGTTAGTGAATGGGTTTAATGAGATTTAATGGAGTATCTCATTATTTGGACATAATGATAATAGTATGTGGGATGTGTAAAAACATATCCTAACATAAAATATTGTTAATAAACATGCATACTATAAATAAGTTTCTTGAATAAATATGAGAAGGAGGGGAACCCTTACCTTGGGTGCTTATATAAGCTTTGAAGGAGATTCTTAAGCGCTTGGGGACACCTTAGGGGTCAATAAATAGGGAATGGTAGAGTAACTTCATGATTCAATGGTAATGAGTGATGAAGAATTTTAGGGTGGGTTGGTTTATATAGAAAAAGTGAGGGTAATTATTTTTTTAATTTCTAAATTTAGGTGTTGGAATATATTTAATAAATTTATCCAAACCACAAACCATGCAATAGTTATTTCCCATGGTTTCTACCAAATAAGGATATTTTTCATTATTTTATTAGAAAACGAACTGATCTCTTTAAAATAACCTATTTGGTGATGTTTATGTGAGTTATGTTTATAAATAATTGACTTTAAACATTAAAATAAAATATAAGTTTGCGGGAATATTTGAGGGTTTATAATACCATATTGAATTTTGACAAAAAATGTGACTGTTTCTAAAAATTATATACAATTCACCATTAGATAATTTTGACATTATTTTTTCAAAAATAAAAATTAATTTATCCAAATAATTATAAAATTTTTAGATATTACACTTTTAAATCAAAATCCTCTTTTGTTGGATAATACATGTTTTTTGATAATAACTATTTTCTAACACATATTAAAATTAAATTAAATTTCATAAAGTTATATTATTATTTATATTTAGTAGATATTATTTAATGAAAATATTTTTATTAAAATATCACTTTTTTCTTAATCTTGATGAGTTTTAACTTCTCCCATAAATTATTTTGCTCATTCTTTAGTAATTGAATCTTGACATGGCCTAGGTCAGTTAAAAGGTCCAGTGATTTTTCTCCCTCAGAAGCTCTGATAAATTGGCATAATAGGGTAAAATACTACTGGTAGAGACCAAAAACTATTTCTTATATGTATGTTATACTTTATTATAACCATTAATATACTAATATTAATGGTTATTGAAAAACGACAATATTATCAGTGGTTATGATGCTTAACATTATATTAAATATGACCGACTACATAAATATTCAAAATAAATATATTTGTGCATGTTTTTTCATTAAATTCATTTCATAGTAGGGAATTTATTGATGTAATAATGTTAATTTCATTTATAAATATTCATGTCATTTTATAAAATATCTCTTATTTAGAAATAATAAATTCACTTTGAAAACAAAAAGAAGTATCATTTTTTAAATATTTTTAAAAATGAAAATTCTAAAGATAACAAGAGTTAGATTTTATTTAAAATAAAATTTAATAATATAGATTAGTATTTAAATTTCACAATGGCTATAATTCTGGTAATTTATGGTTATGCTGTGAAGATTGAAAACATTTTTTATACATTCGTAAAAAGTTATAAATGAATTGTTTACAAAATGATGTAGAGATTCCTTAAAAAACATTTTTTTAAAATGTTATGGTTATTAAAAAATAAAATTTTAAAATTTGATAATGTATACCATAAAAAATTTTAACAACACGGACTTGGAGTAGAAAGACTCTTAAATAAACTAAGAAAACCATGGTCAGTTTTTTGTATAAACATTTTTTATCTTTTTGAAAACCAAAGATGGTTTAAAATGGAAATTATAATTAAAATACCTATAAAAAACCACATTAAAATAAAATATATGGTATTTATGATATAAATATCATATAATTTCACTAACTAATACTTAAAGAAAACAAAATATTGAATAAGGATGAGATTGTGGAATAAAACATTACCTCAAATACCTACTTGGTCAGACAAGATCTAATGTTCTATATAATAAATTTATATTTATTCTTAATATATATAAAAAAATTATTTTTATTTATCTTTCTATAAATTATTCATTAATAATTTTTTCTTACCCATTTATTAATAATTTTTTGTCAAAATCGATATTTGAGTGTTAACTGTACTCTTTTCCTTATATGATTGAGTTTGAGGGTTTTGATCTTTAATCATTGGTACTTATTTCATTATCTCTAGAATATTAAAAATATTATATTTATCATTTTTATACCTTAAATATACCTTTATAATCATCCATTTAAAATGGTTATGAAAATTAAATACATCATTCCATGGAGATACTAGTCTGTACGTACGCATTAGCAACATTCTTATGTTCCTAATGGATAAATAGGAAATACATTATTGAATGTCTTAAATTTATTAAATCATAATATTATTTTAAATATAATAATTATTCATTATTTCCATAATTAATTACTATCCATGTAATTTATTGGAAATTCAAAACAAATTACAACACTTTATTGAGGTGGTAGTCTACACGTAAGCATGAGCGATAGTATCATTTTGCAACCAAAAAGGGAAAAAAGGTAATTCATATAATATATTAAAAATATAACACTTATTTCATAAATATCGTAATTATTCATTTGAAATATCATTTTAACCATCTTAATGTTGTGGTGATAAAAAATTGATTACATCTCTATATAGAGATAATTGTCCATATGTACACACGAGAAATGATTTCATTTCCCATCGAATAAAAGAAGAGATTAAAGAATTAATTTTCCATCAAAATTTTAAAAGTTAATTATATTTATGATAATTATGTTTTCATATCATCTCAGTTATATAATATTCAAATTATGTGTATGCATAAATAAACACGAAAACACTTTGTTAAGAGTTATACCCCTTCTTTGAAAAACCTCCCTTGGATTACAACCTAAGCCTTATAGGATTGGTCTTTTTGGAAGACCATACCTATAGGATTTGTGTAGTTATCTTGAAAATTTATTTTGGCAAAAAAGTCTCGAGAGAATTGTCTAAGGATGTGTTAGTAATAGGGGAGACATTGTTTCTGTTTTTAGTGAAGTGAGTTTGCAAAATTTCTTAACTTTTAAATATTATAATTTTATTAATATTGGGAAATTTGAAAAAACATGCACAAAATTCAAATTAAAGAATATAAAGATTAAAATATCTTATCTAATATGATTTATGATGATTTTTTAGCCTTATCAGAAATATTTTTCCTCAATTAACCTGATTTACCCTTTTCTATTATGACAAATATTTTCCATCAATACTATTCCAAATGACCAAAAATAAAATTTAATTAATTAATAAATTTGAACCTTAGAATTAAAATATAAAATCCATTTTTCAGGATTCAATTATTATATGTGGTGAAGATTCATTTTGATATAAGTGAAAAAATGCAATGAAAAACAGGTTTTTGGAAAATGGGTTCTGAAGAATAACAGTGAACATACAAAAGAATCAAATATATTATTGATTCCTATATAATTAATTAGACTAAATTTTATAAAATGGATATTATTATACTTTAATATTGAATCCAAAACATGATTTAACGTTCAATTACACTATTTAATGAAAATAGATGATAGTTTCATAAAGTTTTCATTTTTCACTATTCACACAAAAAATAAATTATTTCAAAAAAAACTAAAACATTAACCCTATGATAAATTTATCCTTACAAACCCAAAAAATTACAACAATATTTTCTAGTTAATTTTATTATATAATGAAATTTTACCGTTAAATATAACCATAAAATATTTTTATTATAATGATAATGTAATTTGCTTTGTATTGGTTTATAGTCTAGGGATGCAGTGCTAACCGAATATAGGAATAACATGGGTATTAAATTCTCCCCCCTTTAAAAATTTCTCCCAAAAATTGGGATTTATGTAGGTTCTTAAACAAATTTTGGATGTACTTTCTCATAGTTTCTGTATGATCCCATGTTGACACCTCTAATTTATGAGTTCTATAAAGAAACTTCACCAACCGAGTTTTCTGGTTCCACAACACTTACTCTCTATTGTAAAGAATCTTGATAGGATAATTATTATAATATAAGTTGGGTTAAAACTCTATTCCCTTAAAGGTGAGTAAATTCATTATATTCATCATGTATTTTCGCAAAAATGAAACATGGAAGACATCAACCACTTTTTAGTGGTTGGGTGGCATATCAAATTTGTAGGCCACAACTCCAATTATATATAAAATTTAAAAACAACCAATACACTTTGAGATAAACATCTAATTTTTACCAAATATTTTATCTCCCTTCCATGGAGATACCTTAATGAATATATGATCCCCCACTTGAATTTATAAGCCATTCCACTGGTTATTATAATAACACTTTTTTCTAATTTGAGATGCCTTGATATGATTCGGAATTGACTATACATTCAGAGTGGTTTATTTGGAATTTTTTAGGAATAAAATCATATTTTCTCTAACTTCATACCAAGAAGTTGGAGTACGACATATCTTCCCACATAAAACCTTATATGCTACCTTGTAGATACATTAATGGAAGATATTATTTTATGAAAATTCAACCATAGGTAAATATTAATACAACATACCACAAAATTTAATTGAGAAATATCTCATCATGTCTTCTAGTATCTTAATTTTCCTTTCAGACTACCTAACAGTGTGAGGATAATAAAAAGTGATCAAATGTATCATGGTGTCAAGAAACTTCTAAAGACTCTTATATAATTGTTATGTAAATTAGGGGTTGTGATTATGTAAAATTGATATAGGCACATCATTAAGTCTCACAACTTCATTAATATAGATTCATGAAAGGTGTTAAATTGGTACATATTCCCAAACATCAGGGAAATATCCAAATTTGGTAAGGTGGTCAATTATGAGTGATGTAGAATCTTCTTATTAGGAGTATTCATAAGTCCAATAAAAAGTCCATTTTCATGTTTCCTTACATCTATATTGGTAAAATAATATGTTTCATGGATCCCCTAGGATGTTTTTGTTTATCCTTTACCGGATAGCACAACAAAAATAAGGACACGTAGTAAAAAATTTCTATATTTATACCATCACGCTATACATTTTCCCAAAAAAACCTTTATATCATTATGCTACCAAGTTGTGTAGAGAAATTTGAACTATTAACTACATCAAAACGATCAATTTTAATCTCTAGCATGTATAGAACACATAACCATTTCCCAACCATCAACCCTACATCATTATGGATTATGTTTTTCAATTTCTAATCATTCACTGCATTAACATCCTTTATAAATCCTTATACTTCTAGTCAGACTTCACTATCTTTTCAAGTAAATATGGTTTAGAAATTTATTAGAAAAGGAATTTCGTTTCCCCATTGCTAATGATTACCATATCCTACTTACTAAATCCCTAAATCTAGGGTCCTTTTAAATCCTCACCAAGTTCAAAACTCCGTGGTCCCTCCAACTTAATATATTATCATCCTTTTTCCATACTATGGTTGTTGTTTGTAGAGAAGTCAGTGTCCATTAGTATCTCCACCTATCATCTTCAACTCATGATTATTAATTTCTGAGAGAATAAGTTTTTCAAAAACAATGGTCCATATATATGTTTCATTTTTTAATGTATAAATAGTTCCTCTATATCTTCAATGTAATTATTATAGATACTAACTCAATGAGTTGTATAGTTCTATTCGCAGATATTTAACAAATTTGATGGATAAAAAACACTCAATAATTTTGTATAAGGACATATCCAAATACATTCTTTGATGAAACACAATATATTATTAATACTTCCTTTCTAGAATGTATATTTAATAATACATCATTGAACAATATCTTCTTTATCTCCTCAAAACATTCTTCACATTAACTTGTCCATGTGAATTTGACACGTTTACATGTCAACTTGGATAATGGTTTTCCCAATAAAGAAATTATTTGAAAAAACTTCCGATAATAACATACTAAAATAATGATGTTATATATCTTGGTTATATTCATTGGTATTCTCCATTATTTTAAGAAATGTTTCTTTATAGTATCAAATAATATCGTATAATTGGAGAAAATATTTTCAATTAAATAAACTTCTATGAACATAAATTTATGGATCCTATATATTTTGTATAATTCATTTTATATAAGATTCTCAAAAATCATTCAAAAATTATTATCATGCTCTTCATGGATTTTAGATTATATTATGCTATCTTCAATTAATACCACCATGAAGTTATCAATATAATCGTTGATTACACCATTCATTATATCATTTAAATTTAAAGTAGTCAATTAAAAGAGAATTATCAGAAAATTATAATGTACATACCTCAAATGAAATGCGGACTAAGGCATATCATCCTTCTCCATATTGAACTATTGATTACCGAAGAAAATATTCATCTTTGAAAAATATTTACCACTATATAGTTAATATAATAAGTCATAAACATCTTTCAAATTATATTTATTCTTTATTGTAATGACATTGATCTCTGTATAATTGATGTGAAACCTCATATACCCATCGTTATTTTTTAAAAATATAATGGGTCCACCCTAATGTAAAATATTTGGGTGTATAAATCCCTTATCGCCAAAATATTTCAGTTGTTTCTTTAAATCTACCTATTCAATTGGTTTCATTATATAGGGAGAACTGGATATATGTTTTGAATCAGAGATGATTTCAATAGAAAACTAAACATAATTTATAGGTGGATAAACCAATAATTCCTATGTAAATACATCAATGTATTCATTTAAAAAATTCACATCTTTTATACATAGGATTTATTTCCAATCAATAGATATTGTTTTCTCCACCTATTCTCCCAAATATTAATTATGGAGAGAAAATAGAGGAGTATTTATAATAGAATTATATAATGAATCCTCCTCTAAAAATACAATGGTTTCTTTTCCCCCTTTATAAATATTAACATCCTTTTTTATAAATAAATTCATTAACTATTCATTTAAATTCAATCCATAACATGAATTATGTAAAATTTAGTCATGGGTAGGAAAATTATGTTGTCCACTAGAGAATATCTATACATATGAATAAAGACATCTCAATATATCCTTATTGTAATAAAATTCTTATTGGGTGTGAAACCCCTTTCCATAGAGTTTTATGATATGATTTAATGTTCTTATTAAAATGAAATATATAAAAGTGTGTAAAAATAGAATCAAATTATTATTAGAAAACTTATATTTTATTATCATAATACCATTATCACATCATTAGAAACACCAACATTAAATGTAGTGATCATATAATCATGTCTTTTCTTACTTGTACGACTCTAAGATAAATTAATGGAATCTTGGTGAGTAAATTTGAATAGTTACCCATAATCTTATTGTTAAAGATTTAGACATTGAAAAATTATTTCATGACCTCACAATCATGATACTGATGGCCATTCTCTCCACACTTAATGAAATATACCAATACCATCTAGCATGATCCATGATTTTTTTCAATAACTATTACATGTTTGGTATTCCATCCTTCCCTTTTCCCCTTATGACATTTTTTTCAAAGAGTGATCAACTGGCTTCTTATTTCCTTCATTTCCCTTGAAAACATATGTCATAGAGAATTATTTTATTATCTTGGTTGTACTTGAAATAATATCATTGTATACTGCAAATTTTTAAGTGGAAAGTTCCATTAGAAGTCATGGTTTTATCCCACTAAAGAAAAAATAAATCTTACTTCTTGGATTTTGTATATAATCCACGACATGAGTTTATAATCTTTTAAAGATAACTTTATCTTTATTGATATTTTCCCCTTACGTTTTTCCTTAGATAGAGGAATTTTATTTTCATATCGTCTCATTACTCAAGAGGAAAATATTTTTCAAATAATATGTCATTAAAATTATTTCATTATATACTCTCTATATCCTCCACCTCTATAGTTTTTAGGGTCAATGGAAACCATTTATCATCATATAAATTATGATAACATTCTCTCTATCCATACTTCCTAAAGTGAGAAATATCTTCTTCTAGGAATTTATCAATTAGTAATATGATAATATATTATTATTTCCATTGAATGATGGATGTTATTGTCATTATAAATAGTCCATAATTATTTCACCTTCTTAGAAATCAGGAGGTTTCTCCAAATGGGTATGATTATTAGTCAGGACCTAAAAACCTAACCAGAAGTAGTTATAATTTATTCAACTCTATCTCCAACTTCATTAACGTGACCATGAGGGAATTTCAAACATATATTACATAGATTTATATGGTTTAGTTTACTTATTCTGGGAACCATTTATAAATCATATAATATAATAAGTTAGTACATGAAATTTTAAATCACAATGTATAATTCTAAATCTAATGAAACACTTAATATAAATTGAGAATTTATGAACATCGAATCATAACATTATAATATCAGTGACCTTGGGAATATTTTAAATAATTACCATACTTTAAAATCCATCATAACAATTCTTAATTATTTTATGAATCAACCAATGAATTTCCCCACGAGTACTAAAAAATGTTTATAGTTAGGTCTCTATTTCATTATCAAGGTGAAGAATGAGTTAATAACCAACCTTCCATTTTAGGGTTATTACCCCAAGTTATATATGTGATAGTGCTGGAATTAAAATGTTTGTATCTAAATAGGGATTTAAATTATATGAAATTCCAAAATAAATTCATAAAAACCATTTTTAAATGTTTTACTGTACATAGAATTATCTCTAACATTTTTGAGAGGGTTATGTTCTCTAATCCATGTTTTCCTAAATCCAGTTTTTAGGGTCCTAAAAAAATTTCATTAATACAAAAAGCAACACCTCAAATTCAATAATATATATCTAGTGGTTATTTTAATACATTAGATATATATACACGTGATTTCATCAAACAATATCTAATAATTTATTAGTTTTTAGAGACCAGAGAAAAACATGATTCTATTGTTTTAATTTATAACATGAAATCCTACCTAACATTATAGTGAGAATATTATTATTTATTCATTTATATACCTGAAATCATTCATTGATCCCTTCTTGGTATCCATAGAAAAAGAATACATAAAAAAGGTTGAGATTAGACTATCACTAAGGAAAATAATCCAGAAAAAGATATTATATAATAAATAAAGACTGGATGATATGGAAGAAATAAACAATAATAAAATATGGCGTATAAAAATATCAAAAAAATTTAATATATCTATTTATTATATAGAAACCTAAAAAATAATATTCAAAACAATTAAATAATGCATAATTTTGGAGATAATAATCTTACCGTCAAGTCCTTATTCTAATACATTATACATTAATAGGTAATGAATATGAAAAATACTAAAAGTAGTTTATATAATGACACCAACCAATGAATTGAGGGTCCATAATGGGACCTAACCATCACATTCTAATTCAATTTAATTCATCCTTTGAAATAAATAAATAGTAATTCAATACACAATCAACGTAAACATTCATATTGAAAACTAACAAACAGTATATTATTAATTTACCCCTACTAATAAAAAAACAAAAAAATATGAACCATATAGAGAAATATGGTGGATACAATCATTATATTTTATCCCATGTGAAACATAAAAATTCTCAAATGATGATGACATTGAATAAAATTATATTTTATGAAGACATTAGATTTTAACATTAAAAAAATGAAATATCAATTTCTTTTGAAAACATTTTATATCATTAAATTACAAAAACAATTGGAATATGATTCCAATTGAAAAAAATATCAAAACAAGTAAGGGAATATTGATAAAAAAATATGGATACACAATTGGAAAATTTGGTCATGTGGTAAATGTTAAAAACCTTTGATTTTCCGACTTTCATTAATGTAAGAAATCGTTTCTTTTTTAAAATGATAAGAAGATTCCATGAAGAAAATCAATAATGTCAATGAGAGTATAAAAATACCATAATTAATATTTTAATATTATATAATAACTTCCAAAAAACAATTTGATGAACCCAAAATGATAGGAGAAAGATTCTCGAACAAAAGAGGAGAAATAAGGTCATATTATCATATAAGCTTTCGTTCATTATTTTTTAGTACCAAAGAAGGTAAAAATGGAAATGATACTCAAAAATACCATAAATAACAATAATATATGATAATATGTGGGTTTTAATATAGAAATATTATACAATTCTTCCAACGAATACTTAAAGATAAATAATTTTGAATAAGGATGAGAATGTGAAATAAACACCTGCCTCAGACAACTACATAGTCGGACACTCTCTAATATCATGAATTATAAATTTAATCTTATTCAAAATCTAAATTAAAACAAAATTGGATTTATTTAATAGATAATATTCATTAACAATTCCTTCTTACCCATTTATTTCTATTTAAAAAATCATAATTCGAGTGTTAACTATTATTTTTCTTCATGCATGTTCAGGTTCGACAAGATAGACCCTTGCACGTTATTAATTTTTTGAATAATCTATTGAATCATAAAAGTTTTTATAAATATAATTTTTATCATTTAAATATACATCTTAAAAATACATTAAATGTGATAATGATAAATGAAATTCATTATATCCTTGAGACATTTTTTTATCGAGATAGTAGTTTGTACACATGTATGAGTGATGTTTTCATTTACCTTATAGATGAAAAGAATTAAATTACATAAAGGATTAATTTTATAGAATTATAATGATATTAAAAATATCAAATTTATTCATTAGTTTCATCCTTATAACTATCCATGTAATATGGAATTGAAAAAAAAATCACATCACTTTGTGCAGGTGGTAGTCCACACATACGCACAAGTGACGTTATCATTATACAAAGGATAGAATAATAATAAGGTAAGTAATATAACCAAATTATATTATAATAATTATTTCATATTTATAATATATCTTCATTATATCCATAATTGTAACCATCTATATGAGTTTGTGATGGAATATTAATTACATTACTATGTGGAGATAATAGTCTCTACGTATGCATGAGCAATGTTTTTTTGGAAAAAAATATTCAAGGTGTCCTCTCGGTGTTATTGGGTATGATTGTTTTTTCTTTGAAAAATACATATGATCATTAATGATTATGGTTAGTTCTTTCTGATATAAGGTTGCACAGTTTCCTAGTTTTTTCCAACTTTTTGACCCTCATAATTGGGAGTTTGTTTTTGGGAAAGAAAGTGTTTCTACACATGAGTGCACAGTTCGTTGTCCTCTATGGATAGTTCATAAACCATGAAGAATATTTCCAGGACCTCATAGGTGGTAAGTGCAATAGTTTTAGGAAATCAAAAAATAAAGGATTTCATATAGTAGTGCTATTTGGATTTTTAAGCACAACAAACATGCCACATAAGAAAAATGGTTAATGGGATGGTCTACGGTTTGTGGGAGGCAATAAGTTTATGGAAGGCATGTATTACATAGGATGGCTCATCATTTGTAAAAATGAGGTAGTCGCCTATGGATATGCAAAGGGATTTATTCACAGAATAGAGCGTCTATGTTTAATGAATAAATATTGTAAACAGCCCTCGATGGGAAAAATTTATGTGTATGGAAATATATTAGCAATATTTTCATATCTATTTACCTATATAAGGTACCCTAATCACATCATTACAAAGAGTGAATTTCATTAGAGGAAATCATTTCCTTGGGAAGAAATTCAGAAAAGTATGAAGGGGTTTGTGGGGGATAATTCCATGAATTGTAACACCCCAAGATTTCATAGTGAGTTATTTCTTCAAAATAATTCAATAACTTGCACTACACTCAACACTTAGTTCAAACGCACCATGACTTACCAAACAAGCCGTTCAAAAGAGGTTATGAATAGTATTAACTAAATTTTAAACTTTATATAATCCTTATAATTTTAGAATCCATTTTATGAGTTTCTTAGACATAATGTAAGAACTAATTCATTTTCAGTATTGCACTTTTACCAACTTTTAATAGTGAACCCTTTTTAAATACAATATTTTAAACTTTTTGAATAAATGGGGACATCAAAAAATTAAAATGAAACACCCCAAGCTTCCCCAATATGCTTCTCTTGAATAATACAGTAGCGTGTGTTGTACGCAACTTCGAGTTCTAACACACACCACAACCAATCAAACTAGCCATTATGAATAGTAATACCTTCTTTTTGAAATTATATATATTTTATATTTCAAAATGTACATCATTTTTGGATTCAGAATATCGAATTTAGCCTAGGGTGAAATTTTTGAACTTTTCGGATAACACTTGTATTTTGCTGAATAGTGAAAATTACTAAATTTTAATTAAAAAACTTTTTTAATCGAAATAATTTATAATGATAAATTATGAATTTGAGAGGTTTTAAAGTATATTTAGAATATATTTTTACCATTTAATATAATGTATGTCATTGTACATAATTTTACAACTAAACTGGACATAAACAAGTGTCAATCTTTTGATAGTTATTATCTCTTAAAGACACGCTTTCTGTTTTAACAACGGGAATTAATTTTAAATTAATTTCTTCCACTTCTGTGTTTTGAATTTGGAAAAATAGATTCCATATTTGGAATCAGTATGTTCAAATTGTGTAAATAGGTAACGTTTAGTTTTTGACATTTTGAATAATTACTTCGGTAAATATTTTATTTACCATGGTTAAGGGTAAATCCGGTAAATAAGGGTTAACAAATAATATTGTAATAATAATAAATTACCCTAAAACGTGTCCTAGCCTTATTGGTTGATACAGTTTCGACCATAGGCATCTATGGGTCGATTTTGGGACCCCATGGAGCCACATGAAGGTGATAGGGACACTTTATTTTAATTATGATAAAATGAGTACAAAAATGACACAAATATATATCTTTTAGAAAAACAATTTTCACATAGGGTTATATATGTTGGATTTTAGACTATAAATATTCATTAGAAAGATACAGAGATTTCATATATAATTATATTTTATTTATAATTTTTAGATATTACATAATTTAATTTATTTATGACACAATGATGATGAAGTAATTACCATAATAGTGACAATTTAAATTAAGTGATATTATATATACCCAAATAAATATAATTTGATACTTTTAATGAATTACACTAATTTTATAGGATAATATGACATATTATTATTGATTTAATTAACTTTTTTTGAAGTAATCTTTCTGTTTTGAGTTTTTTAAAAATTTACTATTGAATAGTGTCCAAATTGACATAAAAGAATGTTTAAAACAAATATTATATTATTAATTGATATTAAATTCCTATAAATCTAAGGATCAGCTAAGAGACATATATCATGATATTTGTATCATTAATGGACCACTTGGGGGTCTCTTACATGTATACAGTATGTTTATTAACTATATAATATAAAAATCCAAAGTGACATGGTAAATGTCAAACTAATTTACTAAGAGTTAAAACTAAAAGATATGGTTAATATAGTAACCCAAACCTGACTAAATTCTATTGGTTGAATTTTTTTCGACCTGTACCCACCTTAAAAGTTAAATAATAAACTTTATATCCATTATAAACCTAATATGAATTTATTATAAAATAATATTTCTAGCTTTTCCAAAGGTGCCCCTCACCCCTCTTATAAAAGGGCACTCACCCTTCTCATTACTTCACACCTTCAAAGCCTTTTGGTTCAGCCAAACTCTTCCCACATACTCTCCCAACATCCCTCAATACAGCCTAGAGGCATTATTTTGATCATAAATCCAACCTATGGAGCCCTTTTGATCAAATCAAAAGGAAGCACCCGATGAAAAGCTAATGATTTCACTACCCTTTTCCAAGTTCCTTTCTTCTTCCACTTATTCTTCCTTTGTTATTACCATTCTAAAATAATAACTACAGTATCATATATATACTGTGATGTTATTATAAATATGGTACAACCATATTCATTATTCTATCCACCCTTTTAATAACTTGTCACCATACGTGCGTACGTACGGCTTACCGTCTCCACGTCGTGGTGTAATTGTTATTCAATAAATTATTATTTGATGGGTATAATAATGATGTGTAATTCATGTAAATAGTAAATATAACATGATAATTATTCTATATATATCTTATACCATCCAATTATATATTATTTTAATATCAAAATAATGATATTATCGCTCGTGCGTACGTACGGACTACCGTCTCCACGAACACGATGAGATTCATTCTCTATCATATCCATTCAAGTATAATTATCATTTGATGATTTAAAAATAATGTTTAAGGAATTTATATCATTCTGGATCTGAATAAGATACAACCTATCCATGAAAAACATGTCTTACATAACAAAACATATAAAATAAAATTAGTAAGTTAACACCCGAAACAACGATAATACTAAGATATTATTAACAAATCAATGTTAAAAGATCATATATGATATCATATTAATGTATATGATTATTTTATAATTTAATAACAATTATTTCACCATTATACATGAGGTTAACCTACCCTCAACCAAGGAAAAGTACAAGGTAAGGGTTTATTTCGCAATACCTTCATTATCTGAGGTTGTTTATACATAATAATCTACTGGGATTTCTTTATCATCCACATCCATGTTTCATCGAAATGTATTTCAAAACGTTTTTACTATTTACAAATAATATGGGTTAAAGACATTTATACCCTTATGTGTATTTAAAGGAATATTTCCATCGTTTTCTAAACAATGCACTTTTTACCTTTCGATAAATTTAAGGTAAGAATGTTTTTTTTAACTTATACGGCGGGTGAGGCTATTTACCACAGTTATTAAATCGTCAAAGCTTCCCTTACAAGATTATAAGAATATTTTCAAAGTAAATGTTTTATTTTATAATTATGTGACTTTTAAATGATTTCAAAATGAATATTTTAAGAATTTTTGAAAGGTACTCTTTATCAAGATCATAATTTTAAATGTTTTAAAGATTTATCTTCTAAATATTTTTAATTAATGTCCATGTTTTCAAAATGATTTTAAGGATTTATTTATATGGACATGAAGGTTTTCAAATTTTATTTCTTTTCAAAAGTTTCAATGTGGTATGGGACACTTTGATTCAAAAATCGCTTTTAAATTACCTCCTTTATAAATGTGTGACTATTCAATGATTTTGAGAAAAGAGATATTTCTCTCAAATAGTTTAGATTTCATCTATGTCAACATCCTTTGATGGATTTTAAGCTAATTTGAAGTTTATTTATTATGATACAAAACTTCTATATTATATTGAAGGTTTTGTGATATGTTTGACTGTCGATGTGCTATTTTTATACCATTCATGGTTTATGGTGAAAATATTGGCATTTCGTATGCTAGTTTTAAAACGAATGTTTATGTTATGTTTAAACCTTTTCATAGGGGAATGCATTGGACTTAATATGTGACAGGTGGAGCCCGCTATAGCTCCTCAATGCATCGGTAGGTCCCATGAGAAAAATTAGTGTCTTGGCACAAGGCCTTGGAAAATCTTATTTGTAGTCTTGGCATGAGGCCTTGGCTATGTGGTTATGATAGTCTGGAATTATGCATTCCATCATTATAAAAGTGGTAATTTATATTGCATGTGATTATTTGATTAGAAGAATATCCATGTGAATAAGTAATGGTATTATTTCATTTTATTTTTTCCATACTATGTTGAAGTTCAAGTTTAAAAGGATTTTGTTTTAGTTATACATTGCCTTAAATGTTTATTCTTATTTATGAAAGTTTCTGCTATATTGTTATCCTTACTGGGCATTTGAGCTCACCCCTTTTCTATGTTTATTTTTCCCAGGATGTGATGAAGTAAATTATGAATGACCTGTAGGGATATTATGTGGGGATATGAGTGTGGAATATGGAGAAAATATGTTATTGTAGTAGTTTTTTACTTTAAGATGTAATGTAAGACTTATGAATATATCTAGTGTTTCTAAGGCTTCTAAACTAATCTGTCTTTTGAGATTTGATCTTTTTTGTGATCATGCCAATGTTATGTAATAATGCACCGACTCTAGGTAACTGGGTCGAGGCGTTACAGTTGGTAACAGAGAAAGTTTAGTACAATCCTTGGAAGCTAGATTTAGATAAACTCTGATTAGAGCACATAGATTTAAGATGGACTTTGAGGTTTAGTATAGAAGAACTTCCTAGAATTTTGGTATTGTAGAGATTTTGTGAGTTTTCCGAGAAATACATCCCTGTTTGGATACGAGCAGGTAGAGGCGGATCTGGCATAGATGTACCTAGGGGTAAAACCCGAAAACATCGCTTTGATCAAGAATCGAACGGGAACTGGTGCACGACAACGGGCCTTGCTGCACTCTTGGTTACGAAACTCCTGAGGGATATGCTTAGGATAATTCTCATTTTCTTTACAAACCATTATGAAGGGTTTATGAGTATATACTTCCTCAAAGGAGAAATTTTTATGACTATGGATTATATCCATAAACTATTTAATTTATGTTATGTGTTTTACAAGTTTTGGATTAGGTATTGTTATTCATAAACTAATCTAGTGTATGCCATTGTTTAGAAATGGAACCTAGTAGAAGGAATGAGAACTCTAGCAATGCACATGATCCAAAGAGAAAGAAGGATCATATCTTTCATAGTCTTAAGACATAATTTATAAGAGAAATAGTCTCCCATGTATTATCATCATATGAAGAAATAATATCATGTGTTGATAAGATAAGTAAATAGCTTACCGAGTCCTATGGATTTTAAGGGAAGCAGGAGAAGAAAAGTATGGAAGAGAGAAAGATGGATAAAGGGAAGAGGGAAAAAACTAATTTTCCCAAATGTGATAACCGTGGGAAGAAACACCCTGTAACTTTCCTGAAAGGAATGGGAGTTTGCTATAAGTGTGGAGGATAAGGGCCCAAATTGCGTGACTGCAAGGGTAAGAAAATGGTTTCAAATGTACAATGCTTCATTTGTAAGGAGTTTCGACACTACGTGAACCTATGTCCCAGTCATCAGACTATGCGGCAAATGATGCTATTGGATAATAATCAAGTTATGATACTACCACAGATGAAGAGGAATGATTAGAGTTCTTATGTTTATTATGTCATTTGTGTGTTGTATCAACAATGTACTTGTTATAATAATTATGTCTTATATAAGGATTGTACTGAAGTACTATTTCATTAAGGACTTGAGATTGTGTGGAACAAAGAAAAGTGACTCAATAGTAGGATAAATTTTTGGAAAATATATGGTTGAGAGAATGATAAACCATAATATAGTTCTGATACCGAGGTAGTGATTTTGGAATAATACGTGATTGATTTGGATAAATTATATTGGATATTCTTGACTACCTTGAAACTGATTAATGATTTGTAGATTCTATCATTGTTGGGGTTTAAAACATTTTTGGATTGAAGGAGTATATCTATTATTCTTTAAGCAATAAGGGATCATTAATGTAATCAATAAGGCTTTATGGTAATTCAGGATGTTCCAGTGTTTTAAAAGAATACATGATGAAGGTGTTCACATGTTATTACACGGGAAAAAGGATCTTTATTGTGTTTACCTTCCTTATAAATTTTGGACTGAAGTATTTTGGATAGTTCTAGTTTGGATTATTTTGGATTGCCAATAAAGGACAACCCGGAGGTCGGGAGACAACCCGTCGCGTCCGGAAAGGCCGCGAGACTTGAACCCACAACCGAAGGGAGACAAGGGTGTATCACCTACCACTAACCCATGTGATGTCCTGGATTGAATAATGTCATTTTTTTAATGGTTATGCTAGATGATTTATAAATTCATTTTTTAACCCTATACGAATAGGATAAATAGAATATTATTTTTAAGTTCTAATATCTTTTAGAGTGAAAGATGAGTCTGTGGTAGAAATTAGTTAAAGGATGGAACTCTACTTTTCAAGAATATATTTTTCTTCTTCTCTTGTTCTATGAAGAAATTAATTCTTATACTTTATTTAAGGAATCCTAAAACCAAAAATGTGTTATCCTAATACCCTATATTTTTTTGAACCGATGGTATTTCAAATCATCATAGATTGATGAATTTACGGACCTCAATTTTACACTTTTTTGTGATTGATGACCTCAATCACTACCTATAAATATTTACGTTTTTCCTCCAATTATATGTCTCTAATTGCCACAAATGTTCTCCTAATCGAGATCATAATGTGGTGGTGACCCTTTCATTTCTCTTTTCCTCATATTAAGACTAAATTTTAGTAACCCAATTTCTGATGTGGGTTTTCCCACAAAGATATTTTCTATTTTCAAATGTTTATTTTCGAAGAACAATTTCAAATTGCGAGGACGCAATTTATTGAAGGAGAGGAGAATGTAACACCCCAAGATTTCATAGTGTGTTATTTCTTCAAAATAATTCAATAACTTGCACTACACGCAACACCGAGTTCAAGCGCACCATGACATACCAAACAAGCCATTCAAAAGAGGTTATGAATAGTATTAACTAAATTTTAAACTTTATATAATCTTATCATTTTAGAATCCATTTTATGAGTTTCTTAGACATAATGTAAGAACAAATTCATTTTCAGTATTTCACTTTTACGAACTTTTAATAGTGAACCATTTTTAAATACAATATATTAAACTTTTTGACTAAATGGGGACATAAAAAATTTAAAATGAAACACCCTAAGCTTCCCCGATATGCTTCTCTTTGAATAATACAGTAGCGTGTGTTGTACGCAACTTCAAGTTCTAACACACACCACAACCAATCAAACTAGCCGCTATGAATAGTAATACCTACATTTTGAAATTAGATATATATTATATTTCAAAATGGACTTCATTTTTGTATTCGGAATATTGAATTTATCCAAGGGTGAAATTTTGGAACTTTTCGGATAACACTTATATTTTGATGAATAGTGAAAATTACTAAATTTTAATTAAAAACATCTTTTTTAATCGAAATAATTTATATTGATAAATTATTAATTTGATTAGTTTTAAAGTATATTTAGAATATATTTTTACCATTTAATATAATTTCGGTCATTGGGCATAATTTTACAATTAAACCGGACATAAACAAGTGTCAATCTTTTGATAGTTATTATCTCTTAAAAACACGCTTTTTGTTTTAACAATGGGAATTAATTTTAAATTAATTTCTGCCACTTATGTGTTTTGAATTTGGAAAAATGGATTCCATATTTGGAATCAGGATGTTCAAATTGTGTAAATAGGTAACTTTTATTTTTAGACATTTTGAATAATTACTTCGGTAAATATTTTATTTACCATTGTTAAGGTTAAATCCGGTAAATAACGGTTAAAAAATAATATTATAATAATACTAAATTACCCTAAAACGTGTCCTAGATTATTGGTTGATACATGGTCGACCATATGCTTCCTTGGGTCGATTTTGGGACCCCATGGAGCCACTTGTAGGTGATAGGGACACTTTATTTTAATTAAGTTAAAATTAGTACAAAAATGACACAAACATATATCTTTTAGAAAAACATTTTTTACAGAGGGTTATATATGTTAGATTTTCGACTATAAATATTAATTATAAAGGTAAAAATATTTCCTACATAATAATATTTTATTTATAATTTTAATAGATTAAATAATTTAATTTATTTATGACACAATGATGATGAAGTAACTACCATAATAGTAAAAAATTAAATTAATTGATATTATAAATATGAAAATAATTATAATTTGAGACTTTTAATGAATTAAAATAATTTTATAGGATAATATGACATATTATAATTTATTTAATTAACGTTTTTAGAAGTAATCATTCTTTTAAGAGTTTCAAAAAAATCAACTATTGAATAGTGTCAAAATTGACATAAAATAATTTTTAAAACAAATATTATATTATTAATTGATATTAAATTCATAAAAATCTAAGGTTCGTCCAAGAGACTTATATCATGATATTATTATCAATAATTGACCACTTGGGGGTCTCTTGGATGTATATAGTATGTTTATTAACTATATAATATAAAAATACAAAGTGACATGGTAAATGTCAAACTAATTTACTAAGGGTTAAAACTAAAAGATATAGTTAATATAGTAACCCTTACCTGCCTAAATTCTATTGGTTGAATTTTTTAGACCTATCCCCACCTTAAAAGTTAAATAATAAACTTTGGAACCATTAGAAACCGAATATGAATTTATTATAAATTAATATTTCTAGCTTTTCCAAAGGTGCCCCTCACCCCTCTTATAAAAAGGCACTCACCCTTCTCATTACTTCACACCTTCAAAGCCTTTTGGTTCGGCCATACTCTGCCCAAATACTCTCCCAACTCCCCTCACTACAACCTAGAGTCCTTAGTTTGATCAGAAAGCCAACCTAAGGAGTCCTTTTGATCAAATCAAAAGGAAGAACCCGAAGAAGATGTAAGGATTTCACCACCCTTTTCCAAGATCTTTTCTTCTTCCACATCTTCTTCCTTTGTTATTACCATTCTAAAATAATTACTCCACTATCATATATATACTGTGATGTTATTATAAATATGGTACAACCATATTTATGATTCTATCCCCCCTTTGAATAACATGTCACCATACGTGCGTACGTACGGCTTACCGTCTCCACATCGTGTTATAATTGTTATTCAATAAATTATTATTTGGATGTGTATAATAATGATGTGTAATTCATGTAAATAATAAATATAACATGATAATTATTCTGTATATATGATATACCATCCAATTATATATTATTTTAATATCAAAAGAATGATATTGTTGCTCGTGCGTACGTACGGACTACCGTCTCCACGAACGCGAGGAGATTCATTCTCTATCGTATCCATTCAAGTATAATTATCATTTGATGATTTAAAAATAATGTTTAAGGACTTGATATCATTCTGGATGTGAATAAGATACAACCTATCCATGAAAAACATGTCTTACATAACAAAACATATAAAATAAAACGAGTAAGTTAACACCCGAAACAACGATAATACTAAGATATTATTAACAAATCAATGTTAAAAGATCATATATGATATCATATTAATGTATATGATTATTGTATAATTTAATAAAAATTATTTCACCATTATACAGGATGTTAACCTACCCTCAACCAAGGAAAAGTACAAGGTAAGGGTTTATTTCGTAATCTCTTCATTATCCAAGGTTGTTTATACGTAATAATCTACTGGGATTTCATTATCATCCACAACCATGTTTCATCGAAATGTATTTCAATTTTTTTTACTATTTAAAAAGAATATGGGTTAAATTAATTTATACCCTTATGTGTTTTTAAATGAATCTTTCCATCTTTTTCCAAACAAGGCACTTTTTACCTTTCGATAAATTTAAGGTAAGAATGTTTTTTTACTTATACGGCGGGTGCGGCTATTTACCGCCGTTATAAAATCGTCAAAGCATCCCTTACAAGATTATAAGAATATTTTCAAAGTAAATGTTTTATTTTATAATTATGTTAATTTTAAATGATTTCAAAATGAATATTTTAAGAATTTTTGAAAGATACTCTTTATCAAGATCATAATTTTAAATGTTTTAAAGATTTATCTTCTAAATATTTTTAATTAATGTACATGTTTTCAAAATGATTTTAAGGATTTATTTATATGGACATGAAGGTTTTGAAATTATATTTATTTTCAAAAGTTTCAAAGTGGTATGGGACACTTTGATTCAAAAATCGATTTTAAATTACCTCCTTTATAAATGTGTGACTTTTCAATGATTTCGAGAAAAGAGATATTTCTCTCAAATAGTTTTCACTTAATATATGTCGACATCCTTTGATAGATTTTAAGTTTATTTGAAGTTGATTTATTATGATACAAAACTTCTATATTATACTGAAGGTTTTGTGGTATGTTTGACTGCGGATGTGCTATTTTTATACCATTCATGGTTTATAGTGAAAATATTGACATTTCGTATGCTAGTTTTAATATGAATGTTTATGTTATGTTTAAACCTTTTCATGTAGGAATTTATTGGACCTAATATGTGACGGGTGGAGCCTACTATAGCTCCTCGATGCATTGGTAGGTCTCATGAGACAAATTAGTGTCTTGGAACAAGGCCTTGGCAAAATCTTATTTGTAGTCTTGGCACGAGGCCTTGGCTATGTGGTTATGATAGTCTGGCATTATGCCTTCCATCATTATGAAAGTGGTAATTGATATTGCATGTGATTATTCGATTAGTAGAATATCCATGTGAATAAGTAAATGGAATTATTTCATTTTATTTTTGCCATACTATGTTGAAGTTCAGGTTTAAAAGGCTTTTGTTTTAGTTATACATTGCCTTAAATGTTTATTCTTATTTATGAAAGTTTCTGCTATATTTTTATCCTTACTGGGTATTTGAGCTCACCCCTTTTCTATGTTTTATTTTTCCCAGGAATTGAAGAAGTAAATTATGAATGACGTGCAGGGATATTATGTGGGGATATGGGGGTGGAATATGGAGACAGTATGTTGTTGTAGTAGTTTTTCACTTTATGATGTAATGTAAGACTTATGAATATATCTAGTGTTTCCAAGGCTACTAAACTAATCGGTATTTCGAGATTTGATCTTTCTTGTGATCATGCCAATGTTAGGTAATAATGCACCGACTCTAGGTAACTGAGGTCGGGGCATTACATGAATGGTGAAGTGGTTTGCGATAATTGTCCATGGAATACTTTTGCAGGGCTCTATAGCTCACAAAGAAGAAGTGGTCCGGGGAGGATATACACCTTGTGGGGAATAAGCAGTTTGTGGATGTGGTATGTAGAGGAATTTTTTGGAGGTGGTTTTCAGAGGTGGTACATAGAGGTGGTAGACAGAGAATCAATCTATAGTTGATGATGAATACTTTCTGGAAAATTAAGGGACTTACAAGTCCATAAACATTGAGTATATCCCTTCTAAGAGCAATGAGCGAAGGAAGAGGAAGATGGTAATCCTTTCCACTGCCAGTGATCTAGAGAAAGAGACATAGGTAGTTCCCCTTGGGAATGCAATGAGAAGACCCTGAATCTTGTAAAGGATGTGAGTCTGGGCATTGAAGTGATCTAGTCAAAACCTTGTAATTAGGCAGTGAGGCTCAGTGGATTTTTTACAATTAGCACATTGTTGTGGTATGCTCCATAAAAATATCCCAGTGAGGGTAAACCAAGTAAAAATCACTGGGTCTCATGCATGATTTCATTTCTATTCCTATATTTCAATGTGAATAAGGGATACGATTGTTTTTGTTGTTGTTAAGAAACAAGATTAGATGATGTATTTGTTTAAATCTATCATAACTTGATTCACCCCCCCCCCCACTCAGGGTATTTAACCTCATTGGGATAACATCTTTCATTCCCCATTAGATGGAAAAGGATATTAAAAAGGGTTATTACATCATCATAATGACTTTTTAGTATATGTATGATACTAATTTCATCATATTTTCATGGTTATAGACTATTTAAAGGAGGTGTAAGAAGATATAAACATGAAGGCACTCATTTAAGAGTTATATCTCTTCTTTGGGAAACCACCTTTGGCTTACTGCTTATGCTTTATAATATTGGTCTTTTGGTGATACAAGGACAAGTATGAAGTTTGTAGGTATGTTGGGAAGTTATTGTTTTAGGTATTTATAAATAATAATTTCTTAAAAAGTGTGTGGAAGAGAGAATATGTATTTCCATTTTTTAAGCGAGGTGAGTGGCACACTTGAAATTTTTCTTAACTCTTAAATATTATAAGAGACATACTCATTAAAAAATTTAAATAATAAAATTAAATTATAAGATAAGGTAATAAATTTTTAAATACCTTATCTAGTAATCTTTAAGAAGAAATTATTAGGCATTATCATAATGTTTTTACTGTAACTACCTGAATTTACCATTTACCTTGGGGGAAAATATTTACCGATGTTACTATTCATAGTCACCAAAACTAAAATTGAAAGCATTACTAAAATTGAACCTCATGATTACAAATATGGAATAGATTTTTTTCAAAATTTAATTTTTATAATTTTTAGAAAATAAATTTTATATATGTAGGAAAAACTCAACTAAAATAGTTTTTAGAAAAAATCATTTTAAAGCATAAAAATAAACCTATACTAAAATCAAATATAATATTTATTATTATAGAATTAATTATTTTATTTTTTATCAATGTCTTATTATTATTTTTAGAACAAAATAAAATTTATAATTGACCTTTTAAAGTACATTATTTAATGAAAATATATTACAATTTTGTAAAATTCGGCATTTTTCACTATTCATATAAAAATCATTTATTTAGGAAAAATACAAAAAATAAGACAAAAACTCAAATAAACTATATAAAATCAATAATGATATAAATTTTATCTACTTCAATTACTAAAATTTCAAAATTTTACATTTAAATATTTCCATGAACTATTTTTTTTATTAATAATGTAATAGGATGTGCTTTGAGAAATAGTCATGGGATGTAGTGTATACCTACAATAGGATGATATAAGCTATTAAAGAACAGAAATCCTAGATAACATAAAGGCTATATGCTTCAAATGGAATAATTATAAATAGTGATCCAATGATTGATATCATGATTTTTCTACCTGGTTTTAGGCCTTTGTGATGAGGAAGACTATACTGGTGGCGAATTTCATTAACTAAAATCAAGGAAAATCTCAAAAGAATACAGGCTCAACTAACATATCATTTCCACACCTAAATGTTGAGTAGAAATTTTCAATTCCTCTACTTTATTCTTTATAATTACTGGGTATAAATGCTCCCTTGATGATTTAGGATCATATCAATGTTCTTGTTGGGATCATTGTAGTGAGAGTCTCCAAGTTTCAGTTGTATATTTGTATTTATCATTTATGTTTCCTAAATTGTAAGGTCTATTTTGAACACATATTTCCTAACATACTCAACTCCTCTGAAATCATCCATCATTATTAACGGGGAACACTATTTTTTTGAGTCCCCATTACCAGTAAAGGGGTCATTCATGTTGATGAAATTGAAGGAGCCTCAACATGTGATGAATGTTATATTCAGTAGGTAATTACCTCTTAACTATATTTGGTGGGAAAATGCCAATACTCCAAGAATTATGGGTAATAATTCCTATAGACTCAGGAACTAGTGAGGGATCTTCTTCTTGTGACTATTTCAACCAATGTTAATTGCATCAAATCTTGGAATATTACAGTAATAAAGATATCAAATCTGACTACATGGGGAGAATGGGTGGCAATAACTATCTGGTTAAATTTCACTGTAATTATGGATTGTGGGTAGTTTACAAATTTCATGTTCATGTACTCTTCTAATTTTTACACATTTCTTTCTAGGACCACTATCGACCCTCATTCTTCTTTTTTTGGAATGGTAGATAGATAGACCACATGTACTTTTGGTTTTATTACCATGACCTTTCCCAATTAAACCATATTCTATAGTATATCCTTGAATTTTAAGCATTCGTAGATGTTTTTTCAAGAACATCCAATGGTAGGGGTAGTAGTCTAGGATATCTTTTAGACCAACATTGTTAGAATTTCGGCCTATGGTAGTTTAACGAGGTTATACTCCTAGTAAGGGATGAAGAACCAAGGAACCTTCTCTTTTTAGAAGTAATAAGACTCACTCTTTTGGTCCTAAAAAATATATTACATTTTACCTTTCCCCACCTAATTAGGCCGGTGTCAATATTTTTTAGAAGGATGCACCATAAGATATTTTGTGGGCTTGGGAACTAGGGTTGGAATCTCTGTTGGTTTGGCCATGATAGTTGATGTCTCTACTATACTCGACTTAATCCATTATGATAAGGGTATTCATCTATAGTTGAACTTATAGTTTCGAACCACTTCTTCCATCTATTGTGAGACTGTTATAAACCATTGAAAACCATCATGGTATTTCTAGGGAGTAAGTGTTGTTTTTAGTTCATCTTTCAGATTCTCTATATAGATATCCAATAACAGTTATCTGGGAAACAACATATTCAGGCGGTATTTATGTCACTTACGCGAAGTTAATAATTCAATAACCATATAATTATCATTCTACATATATCTGAAATAGAAATGATATTTTCATCACCAATCTTCCAAGTAGGAAATAACCCCATCTATGAGGCTTCTATATTAGATGAATATTGGCCCTTCATGGGTATGTAAAAATCATCGTGGTTTTTTTCTTATTATTACTCTGGTATTATAATAATAGGGATACATCGAGACATGGGATACTTGAGATTCTTATTTAGATCTCCCATCACATCGATTATCATGAATTTAATATTTAAAAAGTTTTTTGGAGGGCTAATTAAGTCCACCCATTTGGGGTAGAACTTATTCTCTAGCTATACTGGTGTACATCACTACTCAATGTGTTCTATTTGGGAACAAGGGACTCAATTATGTCAATGATTTTTTTGTAACTATCTAGAGTAACTATACATGAGTGTAGGGATATGGTGGATCCTGATATGTTCGGATTTCGCATGTCTACTACTAATATCCTATTTGGGTTGGCCTTGGGTAACTCACATGAAATGGAATCACTTACTACCCTATTGGAGGATATTATTGGTATTCCACAGATTTTGGGGTTATGTTAACTGGCTTTCTATGCCCCAAGTGGATGGTTGACTTAATAATTCTCTAATGGGTTGATTTATTCCCTTTGGTTTAGGAGTATTCATTACAGGAGATATATTATCACTATATTTAGAGTTATACTCAATAGGTATAGTTCCTACAAGTAGTTCATTTTTTATTTTCATCATCTTCTCCAACTCAGTCTCATATTTTTCTATCATGTCCTCAGTCATATGAGGCTTGGTTTTATTAGGTGGTGGTTTTGATGTTATAATTACATTCCATTTATCTTTGGTTGAGTATTGTTAAGTAAGAAGTAGAAAAATTCTCATACGAACTTTTAAGACATCATTATGCATTTACTACTAGGTATGAACACCTTCTCAAATGTCTCATGGAATACCATGTTTTGGATGAACGTATCTTCATTAACCCCTTCCATATATGTGACATGAAATGTGTTATATATAGTGTTATAAAAAATGATATTCACCAATGAAAATCACATGGAAGGGATCAAATTCTCATAAAATTTATAAGGGGATTTATTTTCCTCTATGTATCCTTCAAATATTAATCATAATACCCTTTGATATTTTCCTTATTGGTGGACCAATTTTACTTTTTTAACTTACAGGGTTACATTATCATTCATTGAGGATCCCCTAAAATATATCTATAAATGGTTATCCTAATAGAGTCTGTAGTGTCGTGCATTTAACATGCCCCACGTGGGGGAGATAGATCAGGATGTATGAAAAAATGTGAATGAATTTCCTATGACGTACCTCCTATCATGGAGAAGACCAACATACTAAGATGAGGATGGTTAATAACATACATATAAAATTGGGATTGGGTGGATTTTGTTTTATTACCATAATGTAATGTATCTACTATAGATTTTATTATCTAATGAGTAGTGGTGGAGGAAAAAACTCTTACATCCCTATGGCTTTGGGATTTCCTTCAGTTTAACTTAGGTGGCCACTTCTATGGAATTATTAACCTTTAGGGAATCTATTTTGTCATAATCTCGATATATCACCTCCTATGGGTGAGACCTTTTTTCCACATAGGGTTTCTATATAGTTACACAACATTCATTATTAACACAAGAGGCATCTTTATCATCCATTGAAATTTTATTTAAGATTATATCAATGCCTCATTTGAACCAAGTGTTACCGTCTTGGAATTTTTGAATTGTAGTTATTTTATGCATATTCAATCTATAATATATTTATCCAGGGCCAATTTTGTGGATCGAAGTGAGGAAATTGCATGTCTATTTCCCCAACAAGACTTTTTGAATAGTGAGTGGGATGGAATATAGGGAGAAATATTTTCCCCACCATCTAATATTAATATAATAATGGGCATCAATTACTTAATATGGAATTATATTCATACTATTTAGGTAATTATTTTGATTCCATTACACTATGTCCCTAATGTAGTGTTTTTGGATGCTAAAAAGGTATCCTAGATGACACTATATAAAATCTCACATTGACATGGTTTGCATTCACCCTCATGAGTAGATATCTAGTTGCGAGTTGATAGATGTTTATATTTATTTTTTGTCAAAATTTTAGTATATTATCCTCATTTAATGTATCTAGAATTTTATATTGTGTAGTAGTGATATGATAAAACATGGCCAATATAATCTCCTTGAAAGGATCTTCACATATGAAAATAAAATTCTCCTCATCCACTTTGAGGTGTTCGTTGACTTGATCTGACTATTGAAGTATTTTCTCCCCTTCTGTTTTAATTGGAGCGGGATAATTCAAAATATACCCAGTTTTGTATAAGGATAATGAATCTGAGGGGTGCATAAATTATGATTTTCTCCCTATACTATCTTTTACTAGGATGAGGTGTCATCATTCAGTATGAGGATATTTGTGTAACTATCCTTGATTTCTATTATTCATACCATTATGAATGAAATGTGTTATTAGAATTAACATGAGGAGGATTTTCATGCTAAGGTGGTAAATCATTACGAAGAGGGGATTTTCAATGATCATCATTGGTAGGACCTCCATGGTCAATATTTAATATTTCATCATGGGAAATACCCTATTATGGATATTTTCATTATCATGGGGTGGAACTCTACAACACATAATAAGGGGAGGAACTTAGGAGTTCATGTTTGTGATTTCACTAAGAGAACCTTATTGGTTATTTTTTTTATGATTTGGAAAGGGGATTACCTCTTTGTTGGTTTATGATCACATTATGGGTAGGTCATTCATGTCTTTCACAATATGAATGACCTCAATGGTTGATATACATATCTTATTTGGGAGGACCATTGTGGTGGGTACTCTTTGGAGGAATTCTAAAGTTTATTATCTTCGTACAATGGGATAGAACATCCATAACTATAGATACCTTATTATGATTATTTGGAGTTGGAATATTCTTATGCAGGTATCACAATATGATGAAGATCTTTGAAAATATCATTGTTTATAGGGGAAAGGATATATTTCTACTCTGGAACTCAATATTTCCATTTGGGGATACATCCTTATATTCATCCTCTGTCTAGTGAATGAATTTCAGAATATGATAATTATTGGGTATTGTTCTGTTTATGGTGACCCACCTGAATGGATGAACTCCTAGGTGAATCCTCAATGGTGATCAATATATCAAAAAAATCCTTTAATATGGGAGTAGGGATATGAACCTGAACTAGTGCTGGTATAATAATATTTTTTCATGATTCTTGATAGAAATTAAAAACAAGATCTTACTCTATTCATGGCAATAAAATACGTCGATGGTCTCTATGGGTTTGATATAAAAATGTTAATGGTCTACAATTTTCATTGAGTTTTTATAATGATTTTTCTAGATAGGAAATGGTATATGCTTCTACTCTTGTGTTTCCACTATAATTTGTAAATGGGAACTCTAAATGGGAAAAAATTAATACAATTATAGAGCTTTAGATATATTTCTAACATTTTGATAGGATTTATAAATGGGAATGGGGATGTGATCCCACTCAAGTACTTACACTAGAATATACCCATTATATATCTATATGGGAGTAGGGATATAATATTTATATATAGTTTTAGTTGAAACCAAGGTATGTTTATAGGATTTATATTTGGGATTGATAATATAAGTCTTATACTATACTTCAATTTTAATCTTCCCCTAAAGTGATATCCTTCTGGGTGCCTTGGTCTGCACAATTGGGACCTAATCCCTTAAGGTGATCCCCCTAGTGAATTTCTATGTGACTAAAGTCATGTGCTACTAAAAATGGGGATGGATAATAGGACACATCATAGGATGATCCAGAGTATCAGTATGGCTATAACAACCCTACTATTTATATCATTTTAAACAAGATTTATTACATAAAATTTAACATAATAAAACATAGAATATCAAGAGTTATAGTGTCTTTGAAAAATTAGGTACTTTACATAACAAGATCAAACATTAAAAAAATATCCTTATTGAAATTTGTTTTACAATATCAAGACATTCCTTCGTATGTAAAACTATATGAGATAACCTGAGGACATGCATAAGGAAGGGGTCAGATATAAATCCCAAAAAGGGAATAAACACAGAATAACATGAAGAAGAAAATACATGTTAGAAAATATGAATATCAATGGTCCAAAAATGTATAAGAATAAAAAAGTCATGATATTTCATGATAACAATAACATAGGAAATGTGGAAACAACATAAAACATTGAATCATATACATAGTTCTAGGATAGACCCACCAAGACTTCATGTTGGAAAAATTATAATAAAGTAATAAGGTATACCACATATCCCCACATTACTTATCATGATACTATCCATTACCCAATGCATTGGAGTGCTATATAATTCTAGGTGCACACATCACATTCATTTCATTATCATGCTTTTGTGTGCCAAATAGAATAATCAACATGGATTAATTCATCATCATAATTTATTACATGATAAAGTAGTATAAAATAAATACATTTAAGTCCTTAATAAGTGAATTATATGTTTATATAGTTGAATACCAGTGATAGAAAATGGTCATGGTATTCACTACGTAATTTTTTCGAATAGAAAATCAAAGTGTAATTTAGGCACCATAACGACATCACATAAAAATTCATCAAATTGGTTTAGGAGAGAGAAAATGCTATATAGTAATTTATATATGAAATTTAACGTATAATGGATGAGTAAATAGATTCCCTAAAAAATAAAATTGAAAAAAATAAGGTGTAGTGTAATATAAGAAACTTAAACCAAGAGGAGAAAGGAAAGAACCCTTTCATGAATGTGTGACTCCAATGGCTTGGGAGGGGATTCTTAAAATCTTGGGTACCCATTTTGAGGACTCTAGGGAGTTGATGGAAGAATTTGGACGTGATTAAAAGAGTTTTAGTGAGGGTAAATGAATGGTTGGGTGGGTTAATATTGGAAAATTGGTTGATATCATAACTATTTTGGTTTTGCACTCTTCATAATAAAATATTAAAAAAAACCATCTCATAGTTTTTTGAATATCATTTCTACCAAATATTAATGTACTACATTATATTATAATTCCAAGGGCCGAAATTATAAAAATAGTACCATTGGTGATGTGGAGGTCAGTCATACTTTTCAACAAATGAATTTAAAATCAAAAAATTAATTATAACTTTTGGAAGATTCATAATGGATTTAAAAATAAATCAAATAAATATAAAATCACATTATTTTAAATTTAAATCATATATTTTTTTAACTTATACTATTTTTATTACTTATTTAATCAATTTTGGTTCATTGTGATGCCATAAAGCACAAATTATATTTTTACGGTGTTTATTTTTACCCAAAACTTTTGACTGTCTCAGAAAATTATGAAAAATTAACTGTTGGATATTATTGAAATAATTATTCCAAAAAGATGTTCATTTTATCTAAATAGTTTTATAAATATGTGAATTTACACATTAAAAACAAAAACTGACATTCATTGAAAATTATGGATTTTTTATAATAACATTTATTTCGAACCCTTATAAAATAATTACATATGACTTCATAAAAATATATGATTAGTTATATTTGATAAAAAATAGATAATAATAACATTTTATTAAAATATTCTCTATTTCAAAAATCCATTTATTCATAAATTCATTAGTTGAATTTGAATATTTACAAAAAATACGATCTCTAATTTAAAAATCAGTTACAAAGTAACAACAATAGGATTAAAATATATTGATTATTATATAAAAAATAATATAAATATTTCTATTTCTAGGGTCTTGATACATATCCCTTTAATAAACTATCATACTCCCTAAGTGTGTGTTCTGTGATGGTGGGGCTTTCATGTGGTCATTCGGCGAATATGGTTTGGGTCGTAATCTCGGTGATCTTGAACTTATCCTATAAATAGTTTTTCCCATCCTTAGGTTATCAGATCTAAACATGGTCTTAGAAAAGGGAAAAGCTAAGAAATTTTATTTCCCTTAAAATCTCTGATGAATAGGATTCATAGGGTTTGATCCTACTGGTTGAGGCCATCACATAATTTTTCTATGTCAAATGTTTTTTTAAACCCCTATATTTATTATAGTCAAGTGATCACTATTCTACAGATATATTACCAATGGTAATGATACATAATAGTCATTTAAATCCAACTAGATAAAAATAGTATTGTGTCTATTTTCTATAACCAAAATACATTTAATTAAATAAAAATAGATAATTTTATTCATAATAGTTTGGGTTGTTACAATCATCCCCACTTTAGAAATTTTTCCCATGATATTTTCATTTTCGATACTAAAACTGATGAGGGTAACTCTAATTCAACAGCTCCTCTAGTTCCCATTTTTCTTTTTCAAACCATTGGATTCCCAAAATTAATTTGAAGAGGGGAATTGTATTATCGTATATAACATTTTATTTGTGATCTGAGATCTTCACTGACTACTCCTCAACGGAATGTTCATTCTATAATGGTGACACATCCTAATTCTGTACTTGTGATTGGTCTAGAGTATACTCTCTCCAGAGGGATAAGTGGAATTTATAAGGTATAAGTGATAGGTTCACTGAGAGTGCTATTTGAAAGGCCAGCACTACAATGTGATCAAGGATCTCAAAAGGGTCAATGTACCTTGGACAAATATTTCCCTTATTCCAAAATATCATCAATTTCTTCGATGGAGATATGCATTGCAATACCATGTATCTAAAATCAAACTCTTGGTCTCGTTGATGATTTTTAGTGTAGATCTTCTGTCAACCATGAGTATGCTTGATGTGAAGAGGAATGGTCTTAACATTCTCCACCATTTCCTCAACCATTTCAGGACCTAGAATTTCTGGTTCCCCAACCTCATCACTACATTCTGATGTTCAACACTTATTCCCATAAATGGATTCATAGGGACCAATTTGGATACTAATGTTGAAACTTTTTTTGCAATATAACTGCACCAGAGGAAGAAGTTGGTCCCATCCTCCTTTGAAGTAAATTAAGAATTCTCTCAGCATAGCCTCATGTTTTTGGATATTTTAATCAGATTGGCCATCAGATTGAGGGTGATAAACTATACTAATGTTTAACTCAGTTTTTTGAGCATGTTTGACTCTTTTATAAAACACATAGGTGAATCTTGGATATCGATCAGTCATAATCGATTGTCGTACTCCATAAAGCCTCACAACTTCTCATATGTATATCCATGCCAGTTGAACTAGGGATAAATCCTGTTGAATTGAAATGCAGTTTCCAGTCTTTTTATGATGGTCTATAATGACCTAGATAGTATTATTTACTTTGGATGTCTTTATATGTCTTTTGAGAATTTCCCTAGTGATTTTTCTCATTTCAATTCTATTATGGGTAATGGTGTCATCATCCCCTTCGACATCTTCATTTCTGCCATCACTTGATGACATGCTAGTAACATTGATGTATATTCAACGATCTCTTTATTCATTTGTCACACCAATAGTTATCTCAGAGATCTTGATATATATTTTTTCTTGCTAGGTTGATGGAAAATGTTGAACTATGTTCATCATCCAATAGATCTTTTGTTGCCTCATTATTTTACAGAACATAGATTCTAGACCCCAATATAAAAATTCCTTCTTCAGTGACATTCAACTCTGAGGATTTCAATTTCCTTATAGTTTCCACTCTCTTCTTAATTCCCACATCATCTTCTTGAGAATCTTTTAACCTTTCTAAATGAGGCGGTTCTGAAATAAATTTTTTAAAGGATTGAAGATATTCTTTTATTTTTTATTTCGATTTCCATCCTATTCAAATCCATGAATATCACACCCCTCCCAATTTACATTGATGATAGAATTACTGGGTACGTTCTCTTAAGAGCTTATGCCACCTTATTTTCATTACCATCATGGAAATGGATTGAGAATTATTAATCCTTGATGATAACTAACCATCTTCTCTGGTGCATATTAAGCACATTCTATGTAACTATATATTTATGACTTTTAAGATATGTATATATCTCACACTTCTCCCCATATTGATAATGCCACATTATTTTCAACAAAAATATCACTGTTTCTAACTCTTGATCATGAGTGGGATAATTTTGATTATGAATTTTCAATTCCCTTGAGGCGTAGGAAATGAATTTTTCATTTTCCATCAACACACAGCCCAATCTGTTCCTCATAACATCATTGAATACTAGGAAAGGTTTTCCAGTTGAGGGTAGTGTGAGAAAAGGGACACTGATAAGCATTTACTTCAACTCCATTAAGCTTTATTTATATTCCTCATTCAAGGAAAACCTGAATCCATTCAAGTTATCATGGTAAGAGGGTTTCAGAATCTTGAGATTTATCTCAAAAATCAGTGATAATATGACACTATCTCTTGGAAGTTACAAATATCTATCATGGATGTTGGCCTCAGGCATCCTTCAATTAATTTTTTCTTTAATGGATCCATAGATATCCCATTTCATGTGATGATATTCCCCAACAATGAGACATTATTGAACTAGAACTCACACTTGTTGTACTTTTCCTTGAGATTATCCTTTATAATGCTATTTAGCACAGTTCTTAGTTTATCTTCATGGATCACCTTGGTTTTGGAGTATATTATTATACCATATATAAAGTCAACCACAAATTGGTTGAGGTAATCCTTAAAAACTCTATTAATCAAGTCCCTGTAGATTGTTAGAGAATTATTGAGTCTGAATTTCATCACTATAAACTCATAGTGATCATATGTAACATCCCAAGTAAGTAAGGAATAATAGATATTTTTATCTATGCCTATTAATGATTAAGATAATGTTTTAGAGGCTTAAAATGAAAATAAATACAATCTTATGCATGGAATACACTAATATTCTTAAAAGATTGTTTTACTGCCTTTTGATGGCAAACCCTTTTTAAATATATCTTTTGACAATTTTATAAGCCATGTTTTTCAAAATAAACTTATTATTTATGATTTGTACATCAAAATTTACGTTGTGTGAAATTTTGGTATTTTTCTGATGAAGTTCATTTTTTAATGAATAGTGAAAAATGATGTATTTTAATTCAAAACCTCTTTTTAATCAAATTTATTTATGTGATTAGATTATCTTTTGAATTGGTTTTGAAGTGAAATTAGAATATATTTTTACCATTTAATCCAATGGTGGTCATTGGAATCAATTTAACTTTGAAATTGGACTTAAACTAGTGTCAATCTTTTGATACTTATTGTTTCATAAAAAACACGCTATTTGTCATGAAAGTGGGAATTAGTTATTAAATTTATTAATGAAACTTAAATGTTTTGAATTTTGTAAAATAGACATCATTTTTGAATTCGGAATATCAAATATAGCTTAGGGTGACGTTTTGGTATCTTTCTGAAAAACTTAAATTTTTGATAAATAGTGAAACCACTAAGTGGTAGTTAAAGAAACTGATTTTTCATTTAAATGAAACTTTTCCACTTCTGTGATTTGATTTTCAAAAATCCAACATACATGGTTGTCATTAGGAAGTAAAATGTGGTTCAATGAGATTAAAATAATTTTTGCTGAATAGTAACTTTTAAGTTCTTAATCACGATTAGTGGTAATTAGTGTAGTTTAAGGTAAAAATATTGTTTTAATAATATGAGATGAGCTTGAAAAATGTCCTACCCTCATTGGATGTGTCATGGCCGACCAAGAAAATCCATGGGTAAACTTGGGGACCCCATGGAGCCACTTTGGTTGGGAAATTACATAAATAACTTTTTATTTAATGTTAAAGTAAAAATGACACAAACAAGAGATGTTTTACTAAAAAAAATTTTACATGGGGTTATACAAGTCAGATTTTTTATTATAAATAGTCATTGGAAAGAGAAAAATATTTCCTACATCATAGTATTTGTTTTTTAATTTTTAGACTTTAAATAAATTAAATTATTTATGACATCATGATGATGCAGCGATTACCTCATTAATAAAGGATTTAAATAAAATGAAATGATAATGTAATCTTTATGACCTAAACATGTCCAAAACCTATTGGATGGGTAGAGTTTACACTCGTATCACATTATCCTCTAATTATATCAATGTGGGACCTTTTGAATCCGAAAATCATTTTAAAATAAAGTAACATTTCTTTACCTTCCAAGAGTGCCCCTCCTCTCCTCTTATAAAAGGCCCCCACCTCTACCTCCTTACCCACACATCCAAAGCCTTTGGCTCAACCAAACCCAGATCATTTTGTCTCTCCACTTCCCTATATTACTCCTTGAAGCCTCACTTTGGGCAGAAGTCTTCCCAAGGAAGCCTTAGAGCTCAAATCTAAGAGAGTTACCCGGTTTTGAGGTAATGTGTTCACTTGTGTTCTTTTGTTTTATTTTGCTTATACAACCCCCTAAACTCTTTTTATTCATTTATTTTGTAACAACTCCAGTATCTTCAATATACTAGGATTTTGTTATAAGAAGTATTCAAGCTACACTTACACCCACCTACATCTAATGGTTAAAGGGCATACTGTTTCCGTGGATGGTGAATTTATGCCTCCCGAAACGATGATTGTTCAACATTCTTTTAACACTTTCAAAGGTGGCCATTAAGATGTCACTATATTTATATATGATATATAATATTCTTATGTTTTCCTTAAGCTTCTGTATTTTTCATTTTGGGCATACATTTATGGTTTCCATTATGGGTAAACGTGATATCTTAATTTAAGGAAGTGCGGACTACCGCCCCCTCAAAGTGATTTGATTCGTTAAATACCATATGTGGGATGTATAAAGGATGGAACTATGATATTATATATGATATTATACTGGAATTATAATATACCTTTATATCATTTTGATTCCATTCTATAAAATACGAAATATAAATGAAAGTAGCGTTCATGCGTACGTACGGCTTACCGTCTCAATGAACGGTGCATTTCATTTCTTACCTCTAAATGATTATGTAATATTATAAATGCATGCATGTACTGGATATATATGACATATATGATATCTAAATCATGAATACCATTCTGGATATAATGGATACATGAACAACGTGTAGTTATAAAGGTCTTATTTTTGACTCATGTACCAATGATTGTTAAAACGACCGTTATTAACTTAAATAATTACATAGTGTTCATGACATGGAAATAGGTGATATAAAAGGAATAATGAACTTGAAAAATGTTTTTAAACAAGTAGAAATTAACTCATGTTTATTATTTAGGAGATTAAAGAACGACCGAGTCAAGTCGGACCCGAGGTATGGGACTTCGTCTCAATCTCCTTTCATTGAGGCATATTTTGTTTTATACACAACCTTCTTTTATACAGTGTATAAAACCCTTTGACTTTTACATTTATTCAAAAGGAATCTTTTTTATAATAAGCGTTTACTAAACGAAAAAAGGGAATGTTTTTGTCGTACGTATGCGGCGACAACGACTTCTCCGCCGTCGTGACCATTATTTGAGTTTTGGCTTCCTCTACAAGCCATACTTTAAAAAAAAGAAAAGTAAATACCATGTTTTACATTTCTTTTATTTTGGTATTGAAAATTGTTTTCATAATTTTTTTATATCAATGTGTTGTATTGATATCTTGTGATTGAAAGGTGGAAATGTTATGTTTCCTTTATGCATGTTTTATGTGATACGATTATGTTGAGGATCTTGGGAATTATTATGAAGACGGGTGGTTCCGTGATAGACTAAGGGCGGGTGAGCCCGATATAGCTCTCCAATGCATTGGGTAACGCGAAGGAGTGAAACGTTAAGGTTTCTCCGAAGAGATTTAGGGAATATATTGTGATGGGTATTCCAAACGTAACCAAGAGGGTTACTCCCTACGTAAGAATGTTATGAATGCCTCAAGTTACCTTTATGTCTTATGATTTCTATGATTTATTCATGATTTGATGAGGTATTTTAAAGTGCTTATGTTTTATGGGTAATGTGTGATTTCATTCTTATGTATATATATACCCATGTTTCCTTTCCATATTTTTATATCCCTTACTGAGCTTTTTATGCTCATCCCATGTTTTTTTGAACTGTTTTTCACAGGTCAAGGGAAAGGTACATGATATGATGATAGTGTCAAGGATGTGTCAAGAAAGAATCCATGTTTTATTTTAAATATGTTTCCATTGATGGGAAAGAAGAATAATATCTTTATGTAACCACTTTGTTTATATGTGGAATGTAATGCATGTTTTTTGATCTAATTCTCTAAAACTCTAAACCCAAAAAGATCCTCAATGTTTAATCTTGTAATAACTCAGGATTAAGAAAGGTTTATGGCTGGGGCCTTATAGTTGGTATCAAAGGTCGGTTTAGATATCTTTATGAGTTAGAATTATATTAAATGATTATCCAAAAATATATTTTTTATGGTCAAATTGAAGTGATATAGCATTTGAAGATTACCATGTTGCTTCATATAAGACATGTTTTTTCAGAATGGTTTTCCACAGAGGAAACAGGGAAGCAGTGCTAGGAAGGCATGCAGAAGGAAATAACCTTCCGAATCAGCATCCTGAGATGGTCGGAATTGGAACTGAACAGTTTGTTGCAGTAATGGCGCCGTTGACTCAAGCGATAAATGGTGGTGGTATCCATGCACGAGACCAGCCAGATCAACCAAAGAGGAACATGTCAGTGGTGGAACATTTCATGAGCCAACATCCCCCATCATTCAAGGGATCATCTGACCCTGTGCTAGCTGAAGGGTGGATTAAAGAACTGGAGAAGATTTTCGATGCCATGGGGTGTTCAGACAGTCAAAAGGTTAGTCTTTCTATTTACCGTTTGGAGGGTGAGGCAGATCAGTGGTTGTCTACGGTTAAAAATATCAGGGACGCCGATGAGATTGATGCTCTTGACTGGGATGAATTCAAAGGTATGTTTCATGAGAAGTATTTTCCTAAGGCTGTTCGACTTAGGATGGAAAAACAATTCTTGGAATTGAGGCAAGAGGAAGACTCAGTGGCTACCTATGAATAAAGGTTCACTCGATTGGCAAGGTATGCTTCAAATTTTATCCGAGACCTTGATAGTAAAATCAATAGTTTTTACTCAGGATTAAAGCCAAAATATCGAAGGGCATTAGCTTCTCGTGAGTTTAAATGTCATGAAAAGCTTGTTCGATGTGATGAGAATGTAGAAATGGAGTTTGCCGATGATCAAGTGTGCTATAACAACCAACATAAGAAGAGACCGAGGTGTAAGGATAAAGGTAATTATTCTTCAAAAAAGTCTGATTGTAAGAAACTATGTTTCGAGTTTTTGACAAATGTGGCAAAAGGCATGCTGGGGAATGTCTTATGAATTCTGGAAAGTGCTACCGATTTGGTAAGATGGGACATAAGGCTCGTGATTGTACTGAAAAGGATCAAGGTTAAGGTAAGACCAAATTTTATTTATAGTTAGTGAAATGTTATAAGTGCAATGAGATGGGTCACTATGCAAACGAGTGTCCGACAAAGAGCTTGAGTGATGGGAAGCAGTTAGACTACAAGCAGAAAGGGGTGGTGAAATCCTTTGAAACTACTTCAGCAGATGTAGGGCCATCAAATGATATTGTATCAGGTACTTTGTTTGTTTTTTCATATTATGCCAGTGAGTTGTTTGATTTGGGGTCTACACATTCTTTCATCTCTGAAAACATTTCTAGTAAAATGGGAATACCATCTCAAGAAATGACTCCTGAAATTTTGGTAAAAACACCTGGGGGAAATGTTGATGCAAAAATAATTTATAGGAATCTTCCTATCCTTATATGTGGAAAGATCCTACTTGCAAACCTTATTGTTCTACCTCTAGTAGAGTTTGATGTTATCCTGGGTATGGATTGGCTCTCTATTTACCATGCTATGATTGACTGTAGAGCTAAAGAAGTTTCTTTTCAGAAAGACATTCAGTTTGTGTACAAGAATGAACCCTTACTGTTGATAACATATCAAGAGGCCGAGAAACATGTAAAAGATGGAAATGAATGTTACCTTACACACATCGTTGAAAATAAAGGAACTGTTCAGATTAATGATGTGCCAGTGGTAAATGAGTATCCTAATGTTTTTCCTAATGAGTTTCCTGGAATAATACCAGATCGGGAAGTTGAGTTTACTGTTGACTTAGTTCCTGATGCTAATCCAATTTCAAAACCCCCTTATCGAATGGCTCAAATTGAACTTTTAGAGTTGAAGGAGAAATTGCAAGATTTATTAGAGAAAGGTTTCATTCGACCTAGTACATCACGATGGGGTGCTCCTATTTTATTTGTTAAAAAGAAAGATGGTTCAATGAGACTTTGCATTGATTATAGAGCCTTGAATAACATCACTGTTAAGAACAAATATCCTTTGCCTCATATCGATGATTTGTTTGATCAGCTCTAGGGAGATCAGTATTTTTCAAAGATTGACCTGAGATCGGGGTACCATCAGCTGAAGGTAAAGGAATCAGATGTTCCAAAGACTGCGTTTCGTACAAGATATGGCCATTATGAATTTGTAGTAATGCCTTTTGGGCTAACCAATGCAACTGCTGTATTCATGGACTTAATGAATAGAATTTTCCATTAGTTCTTGGATAAGTTTGTGGTGGTTTTAATTGATGATATTTTGGTGTTTTCTAAAAGTAAAGAAGAACATGAAAGACATTTAAGGGTCATTTTGCAAACCTTGAAAGAAAAGAAGTTGTATGGGAAATTCAGCAAGTGTGAGTTTTGGGTTGAAACAAATTTCTTTCCTTGGTCACATTGTTTCTAAAGATGGGATAATTGTTGATCCTGCAAAAGCAAAAGTTTTGGAAGACTGGCCATGACCCACAAATGTAATAGAGATTCGTATTTTCCTTGGTTTGGAAGGATATTACCGAAGGTTTGTTAGAAATTTTTCATGGTTATATAGTCCAATGACTAAGCTAACTCGGAAGGGTGTTAAGTTTATCTGGACAAAATAATGTGATGATTGTTTTTAGGAATTGAAAAGAAGATTGGTGAATGCTCCAGTTTTGGCACTACATTCCAGGAATGGTGAGTTTGTTATATACAGTGATGCTTCATTGAAAGGACTTGGTTGTGTCCTAATGTAGAATGATCAGGTAATTTCTTATGCTTCACGACAGTTGAAAACTCATGAGGTAAATTACCCTACACATGATTTGGAATTAGCTGCTGTTGTTTTTTCTTTAAAAATTTGGAGGCATCATTTGTATGGATTAAAGTGTGAAATATATACTGATCACAAAATTTTAATGTATATATTCACTCAAAAAGAATTGAACATGAGACAAAGGAGATGGCTAGAATTAATCAAGGATTATGATTGTACAATTCATTACCATCCAGGAAAAGCAAATAAAGTGGCTGATGCTTTGAGTCGAAAAAGTAATGCTTCATTAGCAATGTTGCATTTGGAATGTGATCCTTTGGTTAAGGATTTGATGAAATTTGGCATAGAAGTTGTTGGTGAAGGATGTTCTTCTGTTTTGATTCAGGTATCAGTGAGATCTTCTCTATCAGACAGAATCAAGCAAGCACATAAGCAAGATAGTGAGTTGTAGAAAAATGTAGAGCTGGTTCAGAAAGGTAAGTTGCCTGAATTCAACATTGATAATGATTGTTTTTTGAGATTTCGGAAGAGATTGTGTGTGCCTTGTGATTCACAGTTGAAGAGAGAGTTATTATGTGAAGCTCATAGTTCTCCATTTTCAGTTCATCCTGGTAGTACTAAGATGTACAGAGATCTGCGGGAGTATTACTGGTGGGATGGAATGAAAAGAGATATTGCTGATTTTACTGTGAAGTGTTTGACTTGTCAACAGGTTAATGAAGAGCGGCAGTTGCCGAATGGGATGCTTCATCCTTTACCAGTGCTATAGTGGAAATGGGAGAATATATCCATGGGCTTTGTTGTGGGATTACCGAAGGCATCTCGAGGTAATAATGCAATCTGGGTTATTGTTGATCGCCTGACCAAGTCTGCTCATTTTCTTGCTATACGATATACATTTTCCCTATATCAACTTTCCCGTTTGTATCTTAAAGAGATAGTCGGGTTATATGGAGTTCCCCTCTCCATTGTATCTGATCGTGATCCCATGTTCACTTCTAACATTTGGAAAGGCCTTAAGAAGTCGTTGGGTACTGAATTAAATTTTACTACAACATTTCATCCTTAATCAGATGGGCAGTCAGAACGAACAATTCAGACCTTGCAGGATATGCTATGATCTTGTTCGATGGATTATCAGGGATGTTGGGACCAACATCTTTCTTTGGTTGAGTTTTCATATAATAACAGTTTTCATTCCAGTATACAGATGGCACCATTTCAGGCATTATATGGGAAGCGGTGTCGAACTCCAGCTTTCTGGGATGAAGTGTGTGAAAGGAAGTTGATGGGACCATAATTGGTAGAAGAGATGGCAGAAAAAGTTCAGCTGATACAGAAACACATGAGAACAGCTCAGAGCAGGCAGAAGAGTTATGCAAACAACAGGAGGAAGGATCTCTCTTTTGAGGTAGGTGATCATGTTTCTCTCAAAGTATCACCATGGAAAAGTGTGATGCGATTTGGTAAGAAAGGAAAGTTGAGTCCAAGGTTCATTGGACCATATGAAATTCTGGAGAGAGTTGGATCAGTTGCTTACCGAGTGGCTTTACCTCAGTGTTTATCTCAGGTACACAATGTTTTTCATGTTTCGATGTTGGGAAAGTATATACCAGATCCATCTCATGTTTTGAGTCTAGAGGTAGTTCAGCTAGGAGAGAACCAATCATATGAGGAACAACCGGTCCAGATTCTTGACCACATGGAGCAAGTGTTATGGAATAAGGTGATTAATCAGGTAAAGGTTTTGTGGAAAAACCACATGATGGAAGAGGCAACATGGGAATCTGAAAATGAAATGATGGATAAGTACCCCCATTTATTCGATAAGTAAATAAATTATGGGGATGCAATTTTCTAAAGTGGGGATGGAAGTAACATCTCAAGTAAGTAATTAATAATAGATATTTTCATCTATGTCTATTAATGATTAAGATAGTGTTTTAGAGGCTTAAAATGAAAATAAATACAATCCTATGCATGGAATACACTAATATTCTTAAAAGATTGTTTTACTGCCTTTTGATGGAAAACCCTTTTTAAATATATCTTTTGAAAATTTTATAAGCTATGTTTTTTAAAATAAACTTATTATTTATGATTGGGACATCAAAATTTACTTTGTGTGAATTTTTGGTATTTTTCCGATAAAGTTCGTTTTTTTAATGAATAGTGAAAAATGTTGTATTTTAATTCAAAACCGCTTTTTAATCTAATTTATTTTTATGATTAGATTATCTTTTGAATTGGTTTTGAAGTGAAATTAGAAAATATTTTTACCATTTAATCCAATGGTGGTCATTGGAATCAATTTCACTTTGAAATTGGACTTAAACTAGTGTTAATCTTTTGATACTTATTGTTTCATAAAAAACACGCTATTTGTCATGACAGCCGGAATTAGTTATTAAATTAATTAATGCAACTTACATTTTTGGAATTTTGTAAAATAATAATCATTTTTGAATTCTGAACATCAAATACATCATAGGGTGAAGTTTTGGTATCTTTATGAAAAACATCAATTTTTGATAAATAGTGAAACCCCTAAGTGGTAGTTAAAGAAACTGATTTTTCGTTTAAATGAAACTTTGCCACTTCTGTGATTTGATTTTCAAAAATCCGACATACATGGTTGTCATTAAGAAGTAAAATGTGGTTCAATGAGATTAAAATAATTTTTTGGTGAATAGTAACTTTTAAGTTCTTAATCGCGATTAGTGGTAATTAGTGTAGTTTAAGGTAAAAATAATGTTTTAATAATATGATATGAGCTTGACACATGTCCTACCCTCATTGGATGTGTCATGGCCGACCGAGAAAATCCATGGGTCAACTTGGGGACCCCATGGAGCCACATTGTTTGGGAAATGACATAAAGAACTTTTTATTTAATGTTAAAGTAAAAATGACACAAACAAGAGATGTTTTACTAAAACAATTTTTACATGGGGTTATACAAGTCATATTTTTTATTATAAATATTAATTGTAATGCTAAAACGATTTCCTACATCATAGTATTTTTTTATAATTTTTAGAATTTAAATAAATTAAATTATTTATGACATCATGATAATGCAGCGATTACCTCATTAATAGAGGATTTAAATAAAATGAAATGATAATGTAAAATATATGAACTACACATGTTCAAAACCTATTGTATGGGTGGATTTCGAAACCTTATCACCTTATCCTGGAGTTATATCAATGTGGGACCTTTTGAATCTGAAAATAATTTTAAAATAAAGTAACATTTCTTTACTTTCCAAGAGTGCCCCTCCTCTCCTCTTATAAAATGCCCCCACCTCTACCTCCTTACCCACACTTCCAAAGCCTTTGTCTCGACAAAACCCTTCTCATTTAGTCTCTACACTTCCCTCTCTTACTCCTTGAAGCCTCACTTTGGGCATAAGTCTTCCCAAGAAAGCCTTTGAGCTCAAGTCTAAGAGAGTAACCTGATTTTGAGGTAATGTGTTCACTTGTGTTCTTTTGTTTTATTTTGCTTCTCCAACCCCCTAAAATCTTTTTATTCATTTCTTTTGTAACAAATATAGTATCTTCAATATACTAGGATGTTGTTATAATAAGGATTAGAGCTACACTTACACACACCTACATCTAATGGTTAAAGGACATACTGTTTCCGTGGATGGTGAATTTATGCCTCCCGAAACGATGATTGTTCAACATTCTTTTAACACTTTCAAAGGTGGCCATTAAGATGTCACTATATTTATATATGATATATAATATGCTTATGTTTTCCTTAAGCTTCTGTATTTTTTATTTTGGGCATACCTTTATGGTTTCCATTATGGGTAAACGCGATATCTTCATTTAAGGAAGTGCGGACTACCGCCCCCTCAAAGTGATTTGATTCGTTAAATACCATATGTGGGATGTATAAAGGATGGAACTATGATATTATATATTATATTATACTGGAATTATAATGTACCTTTATATCATTATGATTCCATTCTATAAAATTCGAAATAGAAATGAAAGTAGCGTTCATGCGTATGTACGGCTTACCGTCTCCATGAACGGTGCATTTCATTTCATACCTCTAAATGATTATGTAATATTATAAATGCATGCATGTACTGGATATATATTACATATATGATATCTACATCATGAATACTATTCTGGATATAATGGATACATGAAATACTTTTAATTATAAAGGGCTTGTTTTTTAATCAAGTACCAATGATCGTTAAAATGACTGTTATTAACTTAAATAATTACATAGTGTTCATGACATGGCAATAGGTGATATAAAAGGAATAATGAACTTGAAAAAGGTTCTTAAACAAGTAGAAATTAACTCAAGTTTATTATTCAGGAGATTAAAGAACGACCGAGTCAAGTCGGACCCGAGGTATGGGACTTCGTCTCAATCTCCTTTTATTGAGGCATATTTTTTTTATACACAACCTTCTTTTATACAGTGCATAAACCCCTTTGACTTTTACGTTTATTCAAAAGGAATCTTTTTTATACAAAGAGTTTACTAAACGACAAAAGGGAATGTTTTTGTTGTACGTATGCGGCGACAACGACTTCTCCGCTGCCGTGACCATTATTTGAGTTTCGGCTTCCTCTACAAGCCATACTTTTAAAAAAAGAAAAGTAAATACCATGTTTTACTTTTCTTTTATTTTGGTATTGAAAATTGTTTTCATAATGTTTTTATATCAATGTGTTGTATTGATATCTTGTGATTGAAAGGTGGAAATGTTATGTTTCCTTTATGCATGTTTTATGTGATACGATTATGTTGACGTTCTTGGGAATTATTATAAAGACGGGTGGTTCCGTGATAGACTAAGGGTGGGTGAGCCCGATATAGCTCTCCAATGCATTGGGTGACGCGAAGGAGTGAAATTTTAAGGTTTCTCCGAAGATATTTAGGGAATATATTGTGATGGGTATTCCAAACATAACCAAGAGTGTTACTCCCTATGTAAGAATGTTATGAATGCCTCATGTTACCTTTATGTCTTATGATTTCTATTATTTATTCATGATTTGATGAGGTATGTTAAAGTGATTATGTTTTATGGGTAAAGTATGATTTCATTCTTATGTATATATGTACCCATGTTTCTTTTCCATATTTTTTTATCGCATACTCAGCTTTTTATGCTCATCCCAATTTTTTTTGAAATGTTTTTCACAGGTCAAGGGAAAGGTACATGATATGATGATAGTGTCAAGGAAGTGTCAAGAAAGAATCCATGTTTTATTTTAAATATGTTTCCATTGATGGGAAAGAAGAATACTATCTTTATGTAACCACTTTGTTTATATGTGAAATGTAATGAAAATTTTATGATCTAATTCTCTAAAACTCTAAAACCGAAAAGATCTTCAATGTGTAATCTTATAATAACTCAGGATTAATTAAGGTTTAAGGCCGAGGCCTTATATCATACCTTTTAGGAATATTCGTCATTGGTATATCTTAACTACTCACCCTTACTCGATAATATCATGACCGAAGATCCACCTTTTAGAAGTATTTTTCTCCACCTATCTAATAGAACAAGTCATTAATCTATAGAAAATAAATCTTGGTCTTTATCATGATCTTGTTGAGCTCATGATAATCATTGATATAATGCGTTGATCCATCCTACTTCTTGATGAAGAGGACTGGTGTCCCCCATGGTGAAGCACTTGGGTGTATGAATCCTTTATCCGGATTATCCTATAGTTTTTCCATTAGTTCCTTGTGTTCTACTAGAGCAGCCATATACAATGTCTTGGATATTGGAAATGCCCCAGATATAAGCGCAATTGAAAATTCACACTCTTGGATAAAAGGAATACCAAAAAATTCTTCATGAAATACATCAATTTATTCCCTCTAACTAGGCATGTATTTGAGGATGGTAACTTATTTAGAATCAATCATTTGAGCTAGACACTCTTTCTCATAGGGAAAGAATACCCATCTCTAAGATGATGTTGTTAAAGAATATTAATCCACCTATATTAACTTGTATAGAATAATGGGTTGATTCACTATACAGATAGTGATTTCCATCTCATCGAAATTTATGTTTCTTCTATTTTGAGAAAGCCGACCCATGAACATAATTACATAAAATTAGACCAATGGATCTAGGAAAAGGTATTCTGGGAAATCCATACTATAAATTATGATAGGGGAGGAGTTGTATACATGGGATACAATAATTTCTATATTTTCAAATTTCTCCTATATCTCCACCTCTACAATTTGTGGGAATGTTTGAATAGTTATACTAATCTTCTGTGATGTGAAGGAATGCATAGATCTAGAATCAAAAAAATGTTCACTATTATTAAATTAGTAACTGTCGTACCTATCACCACATCTTTATTAGGATCCCTCTTGGTGGTTGATATAGAATATGATATCCCTTACTGCCTTAGAGGTTGTTGGTTTCCTTCAAAAACCCTGGTCTTAGTGCACTGGTTGTAAAATTTCCCACATTCCATGCAGTTGATGTAATGAACACCCCATTGAGGGTTGACCACAACATTCCATTCATCTGAAACATTGGTTGATTTCTCCTGTCGACAATCATTGGCTTGGTTAACTTACCTTTCGTTACTAAGGCATTTCCATATTCCACTTAGGCAATTTTTAGGATTCTTCTTTTCACACCTTTTACAAGTGTGATGCTGAAATTTCATAGCATTATTAGATTTATCCATCAGAATATCATAATTAAAATACACTATCTCTTCTTATTAACATGATGCCATTTATATTAAGCAATATCCTTTGTGAATTTCAGGGTACATCAGAGAATTTCATCATAGCTATCAAAGTCACAGATCGCCAAGGCTTTTCATTGTCTAGGTTTTATACCCCCAAAGAAGCAGCCAACAATACATTCATGGGTACCGAAAAAGGTGAATTTGTATCATGAAATTATTTTGAAGTGTTCCTCATATGTCAATATATATTCGCCATCAATTGTTTCTCATGTACAAGGTAATACATTTCCATTTTAAGACAGATAGTTTGAGGAAAATATTTGTTGAATTTTTTTTGGAATTCCTTCCACCAAATTGTTTCGACCTCTTCCCCAGACTTCAAATTCTTGATCAATGTCTACAAATGATCAGATTCTCCCTCCATATTATAAACTACGAAAATAACCTTCCCTTGTTCTAAGAATTTAATGATAAAGAATATCTTATTAATGGAGTTGATCAATTATTCCATGATTCATGGATCAGGTGACCCATTTAAAGTATGAGGCCTTTTTCACATGATTCTCTCAATTGCGTCTTGTTCTCTATTAGGGAGGTTTGGGTTCACTAATTGATCTAAGTTTTTATTCATAACATTAGTTTGTTGAAGGAGTATCATGGGAATGTTTTCAATTCCCTCTCCCATCGAGTTTGGCATCTTGTTGGGACAGTCATCACATTAACCGTTACATTAGTTCTTAACTTCATTCCTCCTATTACTAATAATTTTCTAGAATAAAGGGAAAATTATGGATGAGTATTTTAAAATATAAAACATATAAAGGGGAATCCAATGAAATTAAATTTACCACATATAAATTATATTTATCTCCTCAACATATGAGTTTTTATGATTAAATCTATGTTATCAATGATCAATTTCTTAAAACATATTCTTATGGGAATATTTTTTGTTACTTTAATTATTTTTTGTATTGCCCTTATGAATTTACCAAATTTTATCCCCAAGGAGGGTCAAACCAGGTGAATTTTTAGGCTTGCTTTCATGTACCAGATTACCCAGAGTCAGGCCCTGAACATCTTGTCAGAGATGTTACTTATAGGATAATTTGTGCCAAAACCACATCCATATGTAATATCTAAATATGGATGTATTTTTTTTGATAAAACACTTACACTATAGTTTCCAAATTTATTTATTTTTTCTTATAATTATTCTTATTCCAAATCCTTTCACTAAATGTTTCTAATCTTCATCCCAAAAATAACTAAACTTATCCTCTGATTCCAACTATAACAGCCTTGCTCATTATTTAACATTTAATCATGATTTATTTCATAAAATTACACTTAATAAAACCGGGAAGATGGAGAGGGCTTGTGTCTTTGGGAATTTAAGTACATTATACAACAATTTAAAACATGAAAATGAATATATTTATTGGAAACTTATTTATCATGATCAAAATTTTCTATCGTACATAACACTTCATGGGATAACCTGTAACACCCCAAGCTTCCAGGATACGCTTCTCATTGAATAATACAGTAGTGTGTGTTTTATGTAACTTCGAGTTCTAACAAACACCACAACCAATAAAACATGATGTTGGGAATATTAATACCCAATTTTTGAAATTTTATAAATTTTAACATTCAAAATGGACTTCATTTTTGGATTTGAAATATCGAAATTAGGTTAGGGTGAATTTTTTGTATTTCTCTGAAAACATTCAATTTTTGATGAATAGTGAAAAAAACCCTGAGTTATAATTTAAAACCGAATTTTTATTTAAATAATTATTTATTTTATTTAATTTTAATTAAGGTCAAAATAGATACATAATACCTATATAATTTCAATTTAATTCATTGGAGTTAGTTTAGAATAATTTTAGATATATAAAAATTTTATTGAACTTTTCACTGTCTTTTACCCACCTACTAGGAGAATTTGGAAATTCACATAAAACATATTTTTTCCGCTTCTATGAGAGGAATTTAAAAAATCCGAGAGAAATGCTTAATATTAAGGAGTAAAATGTGGTTCAATGAGATGAAAATAATATTTGGTGAATAGTAACTTCTTACTTTTATTTACCACGATTAAAAGTAAATATGGAAATTAAGGGTAAAATTGATTTTAATATTACCCTAACACATGTCCTAATTATATTGGACAAGTTTATCTCGACCAAAAAAACATTAGGAATAAAATATTATCAATTAGGTCCATTTGGATTAGATTAGGACATTTATTATTTTTTAATTCAAAGAAGTGTTTAAAGAGATAAAATCAATGTTTAATAACTAAAACATTTTTAATACTGGGTTATACATAAGATATATTCGATTATAAATATTCATTTGAAAGATAAAAATATTTCCTACATAATGATATTTTATTTATAATTTTTAGACATTAAATAATTTAATTTATTTATGACACAATGGTGATGTAGTAATTACCTAATTAATGAAATATTAAAATAATTGATATTATAAATTTCAAAATAATTGTAATTTGAGACTTTTTATTAATTACACCAATTTTAAAGGTTAATATGACATATTAGTATTAGTTATATAAATATTTATCAAAGTAATAATGCTATTATCAAATTATCAAAAACAAAATACCCAATAGTGTCAAAATTGACATCAAATAGTTTTTAAACCAAATATTATATTATTAATTGATATTATATTTCTAAAAATCTAAGGTTCAACCAAAGAACTTATATAATGATATGTGTATCATTAATGGACCACTTGGGGGTCTATTGGAGTTATATAGCATGTTTATTAACTATATAATATAAAAATACAAAGAGACATGGTAAATGTCAAAGTAGTTAACTAAGAGTAAAATATAAATGATAAGGTTAATATACTGACACAAACCTGTATAAAATCTATTGGTTGAAAGGATTTAGACCCATCTAGACCTTGAAAATTAAATAATCCACTTTAGAACCATTAGAAACCGAATATGAATTTATTATAAAATAATATTTCTAGCTTTTACAAAGGTGCCCCTCACCCCTCTTATAAAAAGGGTACTCGCCCTTCTCTCTAATTTACACCTTCAAAGCCTTTTGGCTCGGCCAACCCCTACCCAAATATTCTCTCAACTTTCCTCACTTCAACCTAGAGGCCTTAGTTTTATCATAATGTCATCCTAGGGATCCCTTTTGATCAAATAAAAATGAAGAACCCGAAGAAGAGGAGGCTAACCTACCCTCGACCAAGGAAAAAGTACAAAGTAAGGGGTTTCATAACTCAATTTTAATTCCATGAGATTTCCATTGTTCACCCATTATTTATTTCATGTGGGTTCTGTACTACCCATGTTTGTATTCATTGTGTAATATACTTTAATTAATTTATATTTACATCATCATTGTAGGATTCTTCTTTCAGGGGTGTATGTTTCATATGTTACCAAATCAATAAGGGAATTTAAAAGGTCAATTTCCACTCATTCGGCATTACGCATAATTCATTGATTATTTTAATCCAATATTATGTGTGGAATCACTATTCATTTCATTATGAAGTAATTTCCACTCCCCTTTCCGTGGATATACTTTTGATACACATAATCACTCCATTGATAAATTCTCAAGTCATCGGTATGAAGTTGATAAGATTAATTTTTACTCAATCTAGATTTGTTGAGTTAAACATCCAATTCATTGGTGATGTTTTTACAAGAATATGTGTGAATGTACTTTGATTGTTTTACAATGAATATCCAATTATATTGAGTGTATTTATATTTGTAACACAAAATTATGTCGTTGATTTATCCTTAACCTAAGGATACGACCATTATGAGAGATTTCATCTCAATTTACATTCCATTGAGACTCTGTTGTTTTTATACAACAAATCACTTTTATATGGTGTATATAATTTACTTTGACATAGTATATCATGAATCACTTTATTCACATGATATAAAAAAGTTTTTATTACCTCAATTATTTGTATTCAAGTGTCTCTATTTTGGTTAGAAACTCTAACTAAAATATCATTTTAAAATGTTTTAAAGATTTATTATTCTAAATCATTATCATTAATTTACCAGTTTTAAAAATGGTTTTAAGGATTTATTTATATGGAAATTATAGTTTTCAAATCAAAATTCATTTTAAAATATTCAACATGTTATGGGACACTTTTATTCAAAAATCTATTTTAAATGGATTCTTGACAAATAGTGTGGCTTTTAAATGTTTTCAAGAAAAACGGGGATATTTTTCTTAATTGTTTGATGATTATTTTAATCAATGTCAATATCATTCATTATTCTTGATTGAGGTTAATCTGATACGACACAATCATCTATATTGTATCGAATGAGTTATGTATGACTGTGGATATACTATTTTTATACCATTCATGGTATATGGTTAATGTATTGACATTTCGTATGCTAGTTTTAATACAAATGTTTATGTTATGTTTCTAACATTTTATATGAGGGATGAATTATACTTAGTAAGTGACGGGTGGAGCCCACTGTAGCTCCTCGATGCATCGGTAGGTCTCATGAGACAAACTAGTGTCTTGTAACAAGGCCTTGAAAAAATCTTATTTGTAGTCTTGGAACAACGCCTTGACTATGTGGTTATGATAGTATGTCATTATGCATTCCATTATTATGAAAGTTGTTATTGATATTGCATGTGATTATTCGACTAGTAGAATTTCTATGTGAGTAAGTAAATGGCATTATTTCATTTTATCTTTTCCATATTGTGATGAAGTTCAAGTTTAAAATGATTTTGTTTTAGTTACACATTGCCTTAAATTTTTATTCTTATTTATGAAAGTTTCTTCTATATTGTTATCCTTACTAAGAATCTGAGGTCACCCCTTTCAATGTCTTATTTTTTCCAGGATGTGAAGAAGTAATTTATGAATGACCTGCAGGGATAATATAAGAGATATGAAGAAAATATGTTGTTGTAGTTTTTTCCCTTTATGAAGTAATGTAATACTTATAAATATATCTAGTGTTTCCAAGACTACTAAACTAATAGGACTTTAGAGACTTGATCTTTTGTGATCAGGCCAATGTTATGTAATAATGCACCGACTCTGGGTAACTGGGGTCGGGGAGTTACATAACCTGAGGAAATACATAAGAAATGAGTGAGATATAAATAAAAGGGAATAAATAGGGAATTAAATAAAGAACACAATACATGTTAGAAAATATGTATAGGAATTGATAAAATAGAAACATGAATAATAAGACACAATATAGAATGATAATCATAACATGGGAAATATGGAAACAACTTAAAACACTACCTCATAAACATTGGTCCAGGATAAATCAACCAAGACATATATTGTAAAGGAATAAGTTAAACCACTATCCCAAGATGAAAAATCATTATACTAACCATTACCAATGCATTGGAGCAGTATATAATACTGGGTTCCCCCATCACATTCTTTTCATTCTCATTCTTAAGTGTTCCACATAGATCAATCAATATGGATTCATAAATCATCATAATTTATTCAATTATTAAGGAGTGTGGAATAAAAATATACAAGTATCCAATAAAATAATTATAATTTTATAATTTTTAATACCCATGATAGAAATCTCCCATGGTATTCACTACATAATTGTTTGGGAATGGAAAATCACAATGCAATTTCGGTAGTATAACATTTTCACATTAAAATTCATAAAATCGGTTTATGGGAGAGAAAGGGGTATCTAATAATTTAGATATAAAATTTATAGTTATATGTAAATGTAAAAGAATTTATAATAATAAGGAATTCGTAATATAAGGTCTGATATAATATATGAAACTTGAAGAAAGATGAGAAAGGAATGAAAACTTACTTTAATGCATAACTCCAAAGGCTTGGTAAGGGATTCTTGAAAACTTGGGTGTACCATGGTAAAACTATAGGATGTGGATGGAAGAATATAAACAAACTAAAATTATTTTTAGTGAAGGTAAATGGGGGATTGGGGGTTTATATAGGAAAATAGTGTGAATTCATTTTAATTTTGGTTTTGGGATCATCATAATATTATATTCAAAACCACAAACCAAACCATGGTTTTTTCCCATGGTTTCATCCAAATGGGAGTGTATTAAATTATTTTATACATATATGGTCCTTAATTGGTAAAATATTACCATTGGTGGTGTGGTGTTGAGTCACAAACGTAAAGAAATGACTTTAAAAATCATAAACTATATTATAACTCTTGGAGGTTTCATAATGGCTTTACAAAATAAATCAAATAAGCATAAAATACCCTTATTTTAATGGTAAATAATATATTGTGTCATGTATCTTATTTATATTACTTATTAAATCACTTTGGGGTCATTTTTATGTCATAAAACACAAATTATATTTATACGGTATTTAATTTTTACCCAAAAAAAATATTATCTCAGAAACTTTTGAAATATTCACTTTTTCAAAATTTAGACATCCTGATTCTAATAATAATATTAGTTTTTTCTATATAATTTTATAAATTTTTTAACTTTAACATTTAAAATTATAACCAACATGTAATGAAAATGGTGGGTTTTTGGACAACATCATTTTTCCCAATCACGTATGAGGAATTACATTGGACATCATAAAAATTATGTGATCATTTATATTTGAAAAAATTTATTGAATAATAAATTTTATTAAAATATTAACTACTTAAAAATATATTAATTCATAAATTCAATAATTGAATTTGAATATTAACCAAATATACAATTTGTGCCTTAAAATTCATTTTCTAAGTAACAATAACTGGATTTATATATATTCATTATTTTTTATGAATTTCTGTACATATTCTTATTTTGTGGGTCTTGATTCATATCCCTTTAATTCACAAATAGACACCGTAAGAGTGGGGTTTATGATGGTGGGGCATTCATGGGGTTGTTTGGTGAACATGGTTTTGGGTCATGATCTTGATGAGCTTGATCTTTTCTGGGAAACACTTTTTCTCATGTTTATATTGTCGGATCTCATATTGGGCTTCATCCAGGGAAGGTACAAGAAATTATATATCCCTTGGAATCTCTAATATCTAGACTTCATAGGGTATAATACTACTGGTTGAGGCCATCAAATCCTTTTTCTACGTCCAAAGTTTTTATTTAAAACCCAGTATTTATACTAGTCATGTGATCAATGTTCAACGACTATATTATCAACAACAATGATTATTAATGTTCATATTAAACCAATTGGATAAAAAAATTTATTGCATGTTTTTTCTATAACTATAAAATAGTTACTAAATAAAAAATGGTAATTTTATTCATAATAGTTTGGGTAATTACAAGGGATGTATTAAATATCCACATCTACATATCTAAGATAATAAAGTTTGATTTTATTTTTTACTAGGGATAGGATCCCAAAGTTGTTGGATATGGAAATAGGTAGCCACATTCATATTTGTGATCTGTTGTTGATTATATGTTCATTAGGGGTTCATAACATGGAGAATCTCATGTTCCATCTTCAATTTTTAGATAGACTAGTTATAATGGTATTTCAACACTAGAGCATTCACCAACCATAGTTGAGGGTTTTGTTTAAGTGATTTTTTCCATTGGCCTATGTATACACAACATCTATAGAATTTTAGGTCTATGTACGAAATTCCATCTAGTTATTTGTAGTAGCATATGGTTCCCTATTACGACTTATAGCTTTTACATAGATCAATGTATTAAATATAGAAAATGGTGATTCAATTTTTATTGAAAGAATCCCTGAAGGGGATAATAATCATAAACAAGAAACTTTTTAATGTAGAATCATAAACAAATGAATGGTTTATATATCTCATTCATGCATAATAGATTCAAATTAAGTTCACCATTCTATTTTTGAGGTTACCCTACCCTCACAGATTTGGAGGTGTTGAAGACTTTATTTCTAGGGGTGGGCAGGCGCTGGGACGTTCCAATGATTCTATGGGTGGTGCATTTATTATGAGGATGATATGTTGTATTAGAACGTTTGGGTTCTTATTCCAATTATGATACTATCATAATGATTTAATATATGTTCATGGATCCTTTATAGTAGTAATATTATCAAAACTATCTACCTATGTAAAAGGGGTTAATTTAAAACATTCAATTTACTTAATTATTATACTACAGTTTAAATTTTTATAGATTGTTTCTCTATAATTTCATTCCATACAAGGAGGTGGTAGGTTCAATGGAGTTGGGATCCCCATGATGGGAATCGATACAAGTTTAGTTTGGTGCCACTTAATGGGAAATTTCATACCTTTTAATATCATGTATCAATGATCATGGAAGTACCGTTTAAGGTCATATAGCATTGACTAAATGATGTTAAATTAAAATTCATGCATCTATTACCCATTGAAGTAAATTTTAAATTTATTCATATATTTTTTATTAGGTTTTTGGATTGAACATCAAATATGTGTCCAACATATACTAGTTGTGATGAATCAAGGACCTTTTAGTATAAGGCCCCAACCTTAAACATTACTTAATCATTAATTAAACGAATAATAAAAATAGAGGATCTTTTCAGGTTTAGAGTTTTAGAGAATTAGTTCATAACTATTACATCTCAAAAGATTACATAGTAGACACATCTACTAAGCTTCCATAAAATAAAATAACACTTAAAAAGAAACATGTCTAGTTCCATGTTTTAGATAGAATCTCTTTCATTGATCCCATCCTTGACCCTATTCATCTTTAAATCCTGTGGAAAACATTTCAAAAACTTGGGAAGAGAATAAAAAGCCCAGTTAAGGATACAAAAAGAAGGAAAACTATTAGTTTTTCAAAACAACCAGTAAACCATGAGTACTTTACCAAAGTAATACATTTCACCATTATGAAGTAGTAAAAACTCTTCACTGAATAAAAGACCATTACTTACCCTTTTGTAAACAAAAGATTACCATAAAACCCATATAAAGAACACATAACATATAAAGGTAACTTGGGACATAAAAATACTTAAATGGAATAACCATACGGTCGACTTCCATACAAACTTAATGGAATAGCCATACGGCCGACTTCCATACCCAATGCATTGGAGGTCATAACGTAACCACCCGTCCTGGTATTCACTGCACCACCCGTCATATGGTTTATCACGTAACCACCCGTAAAATGTCCAAGTACCATCATTAAACATAAAATATTGAAAATATAAACATTTCAATAACAACATTTAATTTTCAATCATAATAAGTACTTCCAAGATATTTAATACATCAATCCATTTTCAAAAACCATTTAAAAGAGATTTTTGAATCAAAGTGTCCCATACCACATTGAAGATTTTAATGGAATTATAATTTTAAAACATTAATATCCATATAAATAAATATATAAAACCATTTTGAAAACGTGGACATTAAAGATAAATATTTTGAATAATGAATCTTTAAAACATTTAAAATGATATTTTTTGTTAAAGAGTTTTTAACAAAATGAGAGACTCTTGAATACAAATAATTTCAGAATAAAATTTAATCCAAACTTTATAATATCATGAGAATAAAGGGATTCATGATATAATATGTCAAAGGACAGTATACACACCATATTAGAGTGAATTTGTGTATAACAACAATGAAGTCTCAATGGAAATGTAAATTGAGATGAAATCCATTATAAAGATGATACCCTTAAATTAAGGACAAATGTATCACATAATTATGTGTGAGAAATATAAATACACCCAATATAAGTGGATATTAAGTGTGAAACAATCAGAGGTCATTCACACATAATCATGGAAAAACAAAACCAATGACATAGATATTTAACACATTGAAATGAGATTGAGTTATGATTTCCCATACAAGTTCATAATAATTTATCAATGAGATGATTATGTGTAGAAATAGTATATCTACACAAAGGTTTGTGGATGTTACAACATAGATATTACACACATAATCATTGCATAATACAATCAAGAAGTAGATGCTTAACCCAATGAATTGAAAGTGGGTTAAGAAGTTCCCTTACAGAAATCCAACAGCCTAACGACGTCACTTTAAAATTCAGAAAATGAGTTGATGAGAGAGAAAATGGTACCTCATAACATGGACATAAAATTTACATAAATAATGATATATAAGAACTTATACCAAAATAATAGTATGTGAATTAAAGGACATAACAAAAGAAGTCTTTTAAAAAGAGGAGGGTGAAAGGTCCCCTTACCGAGTTGGGTAACTTTCGAAACGTACACCCCATGGAAGAAGGGTCATACAATGAAGATGTATATACCCATAAATGAAATTATACTACAAAAAGTGTATAATAATGGGATGTACATACACTACTCAATGGAAATTGTGGAAAACTTAGCATAAATGTCGTGAGAATAAAATTCAGAAGAAAAATCCCTTACGAAAACTCGGCAGCCTAACGGCGCCACTTAAAACATCCAAAAATTGGATTTTTGAGATCAAATAGGGTCTCTAATAATATGAACATAAACATTACAGTATGGAAAATATAAAAGAACATACCCAAACATGATAAATATGAGCTTAAAATAAATGACATAAAAGAGAGTACTTAAAAAGAGAGAGAGAGGGTGGATCCCTTACCTCGTGTCTGACTTTACTCGATCGTTCTTTAATCTCCTTAAAATCGGGTGACTCCGTTTGGTTTGAACCAAAAGGGTTTCTTTAAGAGCTTACTGCCTAAGTTAATGCTTCTAGGATTAGGAGAGGTATGTGGAGAGACAAAATGATCCGATCTTGGCCGATCCAAAGGCTTGAGAGGTGTGTGTAAGGAGGTAGAGGTGGGGGCCTTTTATAAGAGGAGAGGAGGGACACTCTTGGAAAGGTATAAAATGTTACTTTATTTTCAAATGTGTTTCGGATTTTAAAGGTCCAAAATTGATTTATTATCAGGATAAGGTGAAAAGAGTTCGAAATCCACCCATCCAATAGGTTTTTGACATGTGTAGGTCTTATATTTTACATTATCTTTTCATTTTATTTAAATTGTTAAATAATGAGGTTATCGCTGCATCATCATGATGCCATAAATAATTTAATTTATTTAATGTATAAAAATTATAAAAAAATACTATGATGTAGTAAATCATTTTAGCTTTCCAATTAATATTTATAGTTAAAAATATAAATTGTATAACTCCCTGTAAAAATTGATTTATTAAAACAATACATGTTGGTGTCATTTTTACGTTTACTTTAAATAAAAGGCATAAATGTCATTATCTCACCCAAGTGGCTCCATGGGGTCCCTAAACAAGACCAATGGGTTTTCATAGTCGTCCATTACTCATTCAATAGGGTTAGGAAAAGTTTCAAGATATTTTCATTTTATTATAATATCATTTTTACCTTAAATCACACTAATTACCTTTAATTGCGATTAATAAAAATTAAAAGTTACTTTTCATCAAAAATTATTTTCATCCAATTGAACCAAATTTTAATTAATAATGAAAATCATTTATATTGGATTTTTGAAATTCAAATCACAGTAGTGGTAAAGTTCCATTTAAACAAAAAATCAGTTTTCATAACTACCACTTTGTGGTTCCACTATTCGTCAAAAATTAAGGTTTTTCATAAAAATACCAAAAATTCACCCTAAGATATATTTGATATTCTGAATTAAAAAATGATGTCTTTTTTACCAAATTCATAACATAAAAGTTGAATTAATTAATTTTATAATTAAATTCCACTGTTAAATCAAATAGCGTGTTTTTAATAAACAATATCTATCAAAATACTGACACTAGTTTATGTCCAATTTCAAAGTGATATTAATTCCAATGACCACCATTGGATTAAATGGTAAAAATATATTATAATTTCAATTTAAAATTAATTAAAAAGATAATATAATCATATAAATAAATTAGATTAAAAAGAGGTTTTGAATTAAAATACAACATTTTTCACTATTCATTAAAAAAATGAACTTTATCGGACAAATACCAAAAAGTTACACAAAGTAAATTTTGATGTCTTGAATATAAAGAAGAATTTTATTTTGTCAAATATAACACATAAACTTTTCATAAATTTTATTAAAAAGAGGTTCTCCATCAAAAGGCGGTTAATAGACCTTTTAAAGAATATTAGAATGTTTATGCTTACAATTGGATTTATTAACATTTTTAATCCTCTATCATTTATTGTAAAAAGTAAAAATATTTGAAGAACATATATAATCATTTTTTAGTTAGTTTTGTTCATTCCCATCATTACAACGGCTAGGTGTAAACTACCATTTAAAATAAAATTATTTTATTATTAGAGTGCAACGTAAGATTTCAAAGGAACTCATTGTTGCGTATTGGGTAAGCCATCGAGCATAGCATTCCATTTAAATTAATATTAACATTTTATTCACAAATAGGTATAAATATAAAAATATCATATTCTTTATTTACCTGGGATGTTACATTCATCCCCCATTTTTGGAATTTCATCCTCACAATTTTAAAATTGGGCTCGAGAACATCATTGAAAGTCCCAAATCAGATCAAGAGTCGGTAAAACAATCACTTTAAAAGATAGAAAAATAAGTACCGAGGTCACCTGAGTTAAACCATACTAGGATTCCATGTAGGAAAACATGGATATGGAAGAAAAAGCAAAGGGTCATGTTCTGAGGGAGAGTGATAGAAATCATGTTTAGGAGAAAGGTAACCACAAGAAAATCACAAACTTGTGGTGGGTTTAACAGCATTAGATTCCCCAGTAGTAAACGTTAATAGACAAATTTTTTGTTTTAAGTTAATTTTCATTGAGGAATTTTTTTTGATCTTAAGGAAACATATTTACTTGTCATGTTGACTTTCAAATTTTACTAGTTTTCTTACAAAAACTCATACTTTCCCCAAAAGACGAGTATTTAGGAAGACTTGTTCGCATTAAGAGTACTATAATCATCTTCTTGAGAATAACCTAATCCAAAAAAGAGAACTATATATTTTCCATGTCTTTATATATCAACCAAAACCAAACAAAAAAGTTTAGTACGAGATCAGATAATACCCAAAAAGGATATATTTTTTTTACAAAAAAAACTACTCCTAATCTCTAAATTTTTTCCAACAATACCCAATGTTCAACAAAGACCATTCAGTAAACAACTATCTATAAAATTCTTCAAAGTAAACCAAACTAAGATTGAAACCCAAATATTTGAAGGATTTAGCCACATAGTCCTCCAAGGTAAAAATTAACACTTATCTCCAATTAACATCAATTGCTCTAAAAGTATCATATTGAAAAGTAATTAACCTAATCACATATCCTCCATGATAGGTTAATAATTTTCATAGATAACCCTAAAATCAACTTACTCTTAATTAATAAAATCATCTAACTAAAAAGAATAAGTCATACTAACCAGGGACTTCACGTAGTCCAGTGGTAGGCGATAAATACCAGCCGCACATTGGTTGTGGGTTCAATTCCCGCAGCTTCGTCCAACGCGACAGGTTGTCACACGGTCTACGTGTTGTCCTTCTTCCAAACTATATAATTCTAAAATAATTCCCCAAAAAGAGGTAAAATCATAAAATAATTTAACCTCAATAGTATCCTTATATCTCTCATTTTCATCCAAATTCATTACGATCTCAACATATTAATTCTTGAAGTCCTATTTCACCACCATAAAATAAAACGATTCCCAAAATGAATAACAAAATACCTTGATCATGGCGTCCACTCGGTTTCATCGTCATCTTGTTAACGTAGGTAGAAGTCCCATGCATTACAACAATTATTTTGAGGTCCTTCAAAATCATTTGCTTCCTCCATCCAAATACACCTTGTACAACATGGGTCATATGGATGTTCACAAAAAAACAGTTTTGGAAAATAATCATGTATGACATATAATTCCAAAACATCTGATAAAACATGATTTCTATAAAATAGTCGGACCAAATTTGAGTTGAAACTTTATATTATTGGTGCTTTTAAAATACCATATGTATATGCTAAGAGACTATATTTTAAAATAAAATATAAATAGGTTGTGCAAGGGTATCCCTCCTCAGCACCATTTTTAAAATCATACTATGCTTCAAATTCTTGTGATAAGGTAAAATATTTGAAAATACCTTGATAATATTTACCTTTCTTGAAAATATGAGAATATTGTGAAAATTGTATTTGTCTAAATACAACCCATGATCGAAAATGATAACGAGGTATATTGGAGGTGTTTGATTTCTCAAACAACTGGTTGCAAGAGAGTTGTATACTAGAAAAAGATTCACAATCATCCGAACATAACTTTTCAATAATTATTGCAAGCATGTCATCAGGAAGAGATAGGAATATCATTTGAGATCCTCCTCCTTCCATTCATAACTGACTTTTCTTGACATTAAAAAAGTTATAAAACAAGGATTTAACTAAAATAATAGATATAGGGACTAACCATGTGTCTAACAAAAACTCATAATCCCTAAAGTTGCATAAACTGACCTTTGATACCATCTATAAGGCCCCGGCCTTAAACATTACTTAATCATGAATTAAATGAATAATTCACATAGAGGATCTTTTCAGGTTTAAAGTTTTAGATAATTAGGTCATAACTATTACATCTCAAAAGATTACATAGTAGACACTTCAAATAAGTTTCCATAAAATAAAAAAACACTTAAAAAGAAACAAGTCTAGTTCCATGTTTTAGATAGAATGTCTTTCTTTGATCCCATCCTTGACCCTATTCATCTTTAAGCCATGTAGAAAATATTTCAAAAACATGGGATGAGCATAAAAATCCCAGTAAAGGATACAAAAAGAAGGAAAACTGTTTTTCAAATCAACAAGTAAACCATGAGTACTTTACCAATGTAATACTTTTCACCTTTCTGAAGTAGTAAAAACTCTTCACTGAATAAAAGACCATTACTTACCCTTTTGTAACCAAAAGATTACCATAAAACCCATATAAAGAACACATAACATATAAAGGTAACTTGGGACATAAAAATACTTAAATGTAATAACCATATGGTCGACTTCCACACATACTTAATGGAATATCCATACGGCCGACTTCCATACCCAATGCATTGGAGGTTATAACGTAACCACCCGTCCTGGTATTCATGACACCACCCATCATATGGTTTATCACGTAACCATCCGTAAAATGTCCAAGTACCATCATTACACATAAAATATTGAAAATATAAACATTTCAATAAAAACATTTCATTTTCGATCACAATAAGTAATTACAAGATATTGAATTAATCAATCCATTTTCAAACACCATTTAAAAGAGATTTTTGAATAAAATTGTCCCATACCACTTTGAAGATTTTAATGGAATGATAATTTTAAAACATTAATGTACATATAAATAAATACTGAAAACAATTTTGAAAACATTGAAATTTAAGATAAATATTTAGAATAATGAATCTTTAAAACATTTAAAAAGATATTTTCTGTTAAAGAGTTTTTAAAAAAATAAGAGACTCTTGAATACAAATAATTGTAGAATAACATTTAATCCAAACTTTATAATATCATTAGAATAAATCGATTCATGATATAATATGTCAAAGGAAAGTATACACACCATATAAGAGTGAATTGGTGCATAACAACAATGAAGTCTCAATGGAAATGTAAATTGAGATGAAATCCATTATAAAGATGGTATCCTTAAATTAAGGACAAATATATCACATAATTATGTGTGAGAAATATAAATACACCCAATATAAGTTGATATTATGTGTGAAACAATCATTGGTCATTCAAACATAATCTTGGAAAAACAAAACCAATTACATGGATATTTAACTCAATGAAATGAGATTGAGTTATGATTTCCCATACAAGTTCGTAAGAATTTATCAATGAGATGATTATGTGTAGAAATAGTATATCTAAACAAAGGTTTGTGGAAATTACATCATAGATATTCCACACATAATATTGGCCTAATAAAATCAAGAAGTAGATGTTTAACCCAATGAATTTAAAGTGGGTTAAGAAGTTCCCTTATAGAAATCCGACAGCCTAACGACGTCACTTTAAAATTCAGAAAATTAGTTGATGAGAGAGAAAATGGTATCTCATCACTTGGACATAAAATTTACATAAATAAATATATATAATAACATATCCCAACATAATATTATGTGAATTAAAATACATAACAAAATAATTCTTTTAAAAATAGGAGGGTGAAAGGTCCCCTTACTGAGTTGGGTAACTTTCGAAACGTACACCCCATGGAAGAAGGGTCATACAATGAAGATGTAAATACCCATAAATGAAATTATACTACACAATTTTTATAATAATGGTATGTACATACACCACTTAAAGGAAATAGTGGAAAACTTAACATAAATGTCACGGGAATAAAAGTGAGATGAAAACCCCCTTACAAAAACTCGGCATCCTAACGGTGCCACTTAAAACTTCCAAAAATTGGATTTTTGAGATCAAATAGGGTCTCTCATAATATGAACCTCAAAATTACAGAATGAGGAATATCAAAGAACATCCCTAAACATAAGAAATATGATCTTAAAAGAAATTAAATAAAAGAGATTACTTAAAAAGAAAGAGAGAGCTTGGATCCCTTACCTCGTGTCCGACTTGACTCGATCGTTCTTTAATCTCATTAAAATCAGGTAACTCCCTTTGGTTTGAACCAAAAGGGTTTCTTGAAGAGATTCATGCCTAAGGTAAGGCTTATAGGATCAGTAGAGGGATGTGGAGAGACAAAATTATCAGAGCTTGGCCGAGCCAAAGGCTTGAGAGGTGTGTGTAAGGAGGTAGAGGTGGGGGCCTTTTATAAGAGGAGAGGAGGATCACTCTTGGAAAGGTATAAAATGTCACATTATTCTCAAATGTGTTTCTGATTTTAAAGGTCCAACATTGATGTATTTCGAGTAAAAGGTGATAAGAGTTCGAAATACACCCATAAAATAGGTTTTACACATGTTTAGGTCTTATATTTTACATTATCTTTTCTCTTTATTTAAATCGATAAATAATGAGGTAATCGCTGGATCATCATGATGTCATAAATACTTTAATTTATTTAATGTCTAAAAATTATACAAAAAATACTATGATTTAGGAAATCTTATTATCTTTCCAATGAAAATTTATAGTAAAACATATGACTTGTATAACTCTATGTAAAAATTGATTTAGTAAAACAATATATGTTTGTGTCATTTTTACTTTTACTTTAAATAAAAGGCATAAATGTCATTATCTCACCCAAGTGGCTCCATGGGGTCCCAAAACTCGACCCATGGGTTTTCTTGGTCATACATGACTCATCAAATAGGGTTAGTACAAGTGTCAAGATATTTTCATTTTATTATAATATCATTTTTACCTTAAATCACACTAATTACCTTTAATCGCGATTAATAAAACCTAAAAGTTACTTTTCATCAAAAATTATTTGCATCACATTGAACCACATTTTACATGACAATGAAAATAATTTATATTGGATTTTTTAAATTCAAATCACAGTAGTGGTAATGTTCCATTTAAATGAAAAATCAGTTTTTGTAACAACCACTTTGTGGTTTCACTATTCATAAAAAATTAATGTTTTTCAGAAAAATACAAAAAATTCACCCTAAGATATAATTAATATTCTGAGTTCAAAAATGATGTATTTTTTAACAAATTCATAACATAGAAGTTTCATTAATTAATTTTATATTTAAATTCCGCTGTCAAATCAAATAGTGTGTTTTTAAGAAACAATATCTATCAAAATATTGTACTCGTTTATGTCCAATCTCAAAGTGATATTAATTCCAATTACCACCATTTAATTAAATGGTAAAAATATATTCTAATTTCACTTTAAAAATAATTAAAATGATATTCTAATCATATAAATAAATTAGATTAAAAAGAGTTTTTGAATTAAAATACAACATTTTCACTATTCATTAGAAAATGAACTTTATCGAACAAATACAAAAAATTTACACAAAGTAAATTTTGATGTCCCGATTATAAAGAAGAATTTTATTTTGTCAAATATAACACATAAAATTGTCAAAAAGTTGATTTAAAAGAGGTCTACCATCAAAAGGAGGTTAATCGCCCTTTTAAAGAATATTAGAATGTTTACGCTAAAAATTGGATTCATTTTCATTTTTAATCCAATAAAAATTATTGTAAAAAGTAAAAATATTTGACTAACATATATAATCATTTTTTAGTTAGGTCTGCTCATTCCCTTCATTACAATGGCTAGGTGTTAACTACCATTTAAAAATAGAATTGTTTTATTATTTGAGTGCAACGTAAGATTTCAAAGGAACTCGTTGTTGCGTATTGGGTAAGCCATAGATCATAGCATTCCATTTAAATTAATATTAAAATTTTATTCACAAATAGGGATAAATATAAACATTTCATATTATTTATGTACTTGGGGTGTTACATTTAGCATTAGCTACAATGTTTAATGACATATATTTGGACCAATTGATGAAATTTAATATCATGTGATAAGTAAATAAGTAACTCGAAAGGGGACACTATAAGGGATTAAGTGGATATTACACATGGGTTGTTTTTTCTAGTATATCCTATCTATTAGAAACTATATAGAAGAGGGTATGATAGACTCATGGGAACTATATCCCAGTGAGAGAATAGTTACTCAAAGATGATATGGCCTATTGAGGAAGAGTGGATCATAGGGTATACATTACATTAAGGAAGTGGGACTTACAAAGAATTTGAACCTTTGAGGAAAAAGGAACCACAAGGGATATGTACTATTAAGGAATATTTTTGGGTCTTTGACTTAGTTAGAGGCCTATATGCATATGTCAAGTCCATGTCAACTGCAAACTAGTTAAGAATGAAAACTAGAATCATGGGGAATATAGAAGACTTATATAGTTCAACCTAGTATGAGACTCATGTCAAGGTAGGTTTTGCGGCTTACACTGAATCAGAGGCTCATATATGGGTGGCTTATTGAGAGTACCAATATAATGAGCTTGTCAATTAGGATATGATTTTGGATTATAATAGATTGGATGTCCACATGTGTCCTTGCCTTATTGATGATTTACAGGGATGAGATCCGTAATAGGGATATGGATGGGGGTTAAACCTTATAGGAGGCCCATATATGTTCCCCCATCATACCTATTGATTACAAAACATGGAAGGATTAATGGACTAATGGGGAATATGGATATGTGTGGAAGGGTTTTGTGGATATGTATGGGTAGACAATATATGGATCTTTGTTGCATTTAGTGTATAAAATAGGTCCCCTGGATGTTGGGGCCAATATGATACTTGATACACAATTGACAATATGAGAACAATGAGATAACCAAAAGGATCCACCAGTACCGTTAGTATATGTACCCTTGTTATCAATGGAATATGTGATTAAAAACACCTTGAAGGTCCTATAGTTATGGTAAGAAAAAAAGTGATGACCTGTCGTAGGTTGTATTCTCATTATCAATGGAATTCCTGATTGATGGGGTGTGGAGAGATGTGTATATCCTGATCTTATATCCTAGGAAGTCTTGTAAGAGGCTTAGGTAAGTAGGTTGTGGTGATATGGAGGTAGTCTCTCATGTAAACATTTTATGGGGTGATTACTTTCAAAATGGCAAATTAGAGGGGCATTGTTCAAGGATGTTTTGGAAACATGAAATAAGGTTAGTGAAAGAAGTCTTGGTCTTTCATACCGATGTGTGAAAAAGAATGTATGGGAATGTATATATTGGTGAATGAAAAAAGTATTGGGTGTGTATTTTGAGAAGCATGGGAGAAGGACTGAGTAATAGGTTGAGCAATCTAGGGGACCTAGGTTCCATTAATGGAACATTAACCTCCTTTTAAATGCCCATATACATAGAAAAAAGGTATCTCTAACACCACTACATATACTATTTAATAAAAAAATAAATATAGTGGAGTCAAACCCAATACTTACACTATCACTGATATGTTTTTCAACCTTTATAACATTGTTTATCTTGGGACACAACTCCATATCTAATATGATTTAAAAACACAAATAAAACATGAAGTGTACCCATATACAAAAAAACCTCTTCCATGTACATTGATAAGGGAAATATTGTTGACCCAATAGTATTCCTCTCCTTTTTTCAACTAATTGTGTACTATTGATCAAGTTTATGCATGTACAAGATTATAGTGACATCCACTCAGCACACCTAAAGCATATAACCCAAACATGATAAAGGAATTTGATCACACATGTGTTTCAACATAGCATAGAAGACACATACTTCCACGTACAACCTAACCAGAATCTATATATAACAAACATATTAATAACTTTACAAAAGGAAAAATCTCGCTATGGAATAACATAAAGTCACAATATCATCACACTACACAGCATCATGACATCTCATCTCCCAACCCTAATATGATGAATTTCATAGCTTATGAGAGTCCCACAGGAACCATCAATAATCTCACTACACATCTGTAAAGACCCTGACTTCAGTAACCCAAATCCATTGTTTACATTATTATATTGGTATAGAGACAAGGGATATAATCCCAAAAGACCAAATAGTTTATTTTTATTAAATAACTAGAATCCTTCATGATTATCGCAGTTTATTTGATCTGTAAAATACATTGAATAAGAAACCATCATCTATTTTTTATATTATTCATAATTTAATTATTTATATCCTATGGAATGAAAAACAAATAATGGGTGGTATAAGAATCCTAGCATGATTACATAAAGTAGAATATATCATTAGTAATTAGGGAATAATCTATAATGAATGGTAAATAATTGAAAACTCTTTATATTTAATCAACTACTTGAGCATGAAATGCATCAAAAGATAATATCAATATAGTAATTTCATAGATAAAAATAACTAAATTTTCAATATACTAATTGATTAATATCAGATTCCATGATCTCAAACATAATTATATCTTTACTGTCAAATCCTTTCTCAAATATAGTTTAATAGATGGGAAATTATATAAAAAACCAATTTAGATAAGGCCATCTAAGGGATTTGTCTCATGATCCATGTCAATTCATCATGGGGAAATATAATTCTAGGCCCTATCCATCAATGTATGTCCAGTGTAGTCTTTATATGTTGAATGATAAATTTAATGCATAAAAATATTCCTTACCAATAAATATCTATATTCAGTAAAGGAAATGGAAATTCCAGATTTCTTTAGTCAGTCAAATAATGCTAATAGTAAAACTATATTCATATAAATGGTATATGATTTATAAAATAATCACCTATATGATAAACATAACATATATATTTAAGAGAAATTATATGTCCTATAAAAAATAATCACATGAAGTGAATATTTAAAGATAACGTTACTAAATAAAAAATTTATAATGGTTGAAATGTGACCATCAATTCATCATTAATATAGGTTTTGAAATAAAATCATGTCCTTGGGAATATACATGAAAATATAAAAAAACATTAATATCAGCATTCATTAATGTTTTTTATTTGTAAAACCATTGAAAACTTTTATAATAATCTAAATAGAATAAAACTATAATGGCAGTGGGAAAATTGATTAATGTCATATACATTAAAAGTCATTCATTTTGTTTTTTTGTTAATAAAGTAAAAAATACCATTCAAAAAACATTAGAAATATTCATTTCAAACCTTTGAAAAATTCAAAGAAGAGATAATTTTTTTATAAATCATATTAGTAAATAATAAGATCTTTTGTAAAATATTTTTGGAAAATATAGACAATGATGAAAAATAAACTTGATCAAATAGAGAAACGAATAAACCTTTTATCTAATCATTTAATTTCTTGATTCAGGTGAATAGTAGAAGATACTTTCCAAGAAAATATATATACTCCTTAATTATATAGAGGATAAGAAAATTATTGGATCTTATAAAGAATAAATTAGTAGATTCCTTTGATGAAAATACAAGTACCCTAAAATTAAAATGAGAATGTAAAATGAATTCTTACCACATTGGTGACTTTTAAATAGTAATACCATGATAGGGTGACTTTAATTGAATCATTATCCACCATGAAAAAAATATATTTTCATGTTAAATACATCGAAGGGTAAGTATATGAATGACATAATATTTTATATGTGCATAATAACAAATGTGTCTCCATAGAGTGAAAATTGTGATGAAATCTCTTACATCATGTTAGAGTTTCCCCAGAAGTTATTTATAAAATCATGTATAATAAATTTAAATTTATTATAATTATACACTAGAGCCACATAAATATCTATAATATCATATATGAATCTATATAACATCTTATCACTTATTGGTTAACAATCATTGACTATTATAACTTTTTGGGTGTAAACTACTTCGTATTTCGTGAATGCTTTTATTCGATAGTTATGGTACATGTACATTTATTATGGTTACATAATATCTATAATTTTAATCATGATATAAAAATAATATATTTTCATTATATATATATATTTATTTATATTCATAAATAAAGAGTAGATATTTAAATATGAATTATTTTGTACATACATATGATAGGTCATATGTAAAGAAGGACGTTGATTTCATTTTTTTTACAGACGGAAAAAAATAAATGTAAATAAAAATTTACCTATAAAAAGTAGTTATTATATCTTATATATCATATATATATTCATTAAATATATCCTTATTACTATCTATGAATAATGGAAACAACAAATGAATCACATGGCTTCGTGGAGGTTGTAATCCACATGTACGCACGAGCGACATTATCATTTTCCAATGGATTGGAAGGTAAGAATAATGATATGATATTATAATTAAATAATAATAATCAAGGAATAAATATGTTATATAATCATTTCTTCATATTTCCAATAATCCATGAGAGGCGGTAATGGAAAACAAAGTACATAGGTTTACAAGGAAATACTTTTTTGTACACACGAGTGATGGTTTTGTTAACCATTTGATGTAAAAGGAGATGGATAAATATTACCCAATAAAAAATAACATATTATAATATCTTAGATAATGGTGTTATAATATTTTAATGTTTTTGATATAATTCAATATTGTAGAAGGTAAGAAAAATGAAAGTGACTTGTGGAGATGATTACCTCTTCTTTGAAATAGCTCCTCAGGTATCCTCTTAAGAGACCTAGGGTTGTTATTTTGGGAATAAAAGGAACTAAATAACTTTTATAAGGATTTTTAAAAGAGTACATTTTAATTTATGTTTGATATATATGAAACAAAGTGGTGCAAACAAATGAAAAAATGGGTTTCCATTTATAAGTGAGGGGAGGGGAACTTTTGGTAATTTATGGAATATTTTAGTAGAATATGTGTCTAACTCATGTAAAATGATTCAAAAATTGAATATATTAAAATATAAGGAGTATAGTTTGTTGAGTCAATAAGGTTTTCCTTGTGATTTTTTCATTCCTTCTTATTTTGAAAATCACAAACACCTTATACTGATGAAAATCGATATTTTACCTCCATAAGGAAAATTTTCTTCTTTAAGGAAATTTACCCTAATATAGATTTTCTTATACATATCTATATTTTTATTATGTATAAAAACCGGATTCATACCCAAAACCCCAGAATCATATAATGTCAAAAAGTTGAGTATTCTTTTTTTAGGATCCGAATTCTAAATAAGAACTGTAATGAAGTTTCATTCCGAATTCTGGATACGAACTTTCAGGAGTTCGATTCTGAACTCATATGATGTCTGACTCTGAACTTTCATGAGTTTGACTCTGAAATCTTATGAAGATTGACTCTGAACATTCCTGAGTTCGACTCCGAACTCGGATAATGTTTGACTCCGATCCTTCATGAGTTTGACTCCGAACTCTTATGAAGTTTGACTCTGAATTTCCATGAGTTCGACTCCAGACTCTTATGATGTTCGACTTTGAACTTTCATAAGTTCAACTCTGAACTCTTATGAAGTTCGACTCCGAACTTTCATGGGTTCGACTCCGAACTCTTATGAAGTTCGACTCCAAACTTTTATGAGTTCAACTTCGAACTCTGTAAGTTTATATTCTGAACTCTGGTGAAACCAGACTCCGAATTTCTGTAGAAATTGAGACTCCGAACATCTACAGACTTCAGGTTCTGAATTCCTATAAAACAGAATCCAAACATTTTTTTTATAGACTCCAAATTTTATTTTTGGTTAGAATCCGAACATTTATTTAATTACATTCCGAATTCTAGTTTTACTTATGCTTACACTTGTTTCATTGTAAAAAGATGTCATGCTTTCAGTTACACATTTTTTGTTATAAAACGATGACATCCATTCTATTTCTAATTAACCGTTGGTTTGCTGACACGTCTACATGTCCCTCCGATATTCAAGGAAAGAATGACCATTGGAGGAGGGACCCGACCGTTGAAAATTTTCCTATAAATTGGAGCTCATTTGAAAGAGCTCAATAGAAAGTTGATCACTCTAGAGACCACACGCTGTTATGGTTATTTCTAGAGAGATAATATTTTAATGCTTTGTGCATACAGAACCACTCATTCAGATTGCTTCGTGCGACTCTGAATGTTGGTGATTAAATTCGAGGGCTTCCGGGGATAGGAAGACAGAGGTGCCGACTACCTTGAAGTTTTAGGGCTTCCTTTCAGAGGGAGATATAGGTTCCAACTACCATGATGTTTGAGGGCTTCCTTGCTGAGGAAGACTGAGGTTCCAACTACCTTGAAGTTGAGGGCTTGTGGGGATAGCCAGACAGAGACTCCAATCTTCATATCGAGGTATTACCCTGGTGTGGGTAAGACAGACTTCCATGAAAGTATAAATCAAGGGACCTTTATCCAAGGTTGTTAGATAGAATTCTCTTTGGGTTAAAAGAATTATTTTTGTTACTTGTAGTTGTACTACTTGTTTCTCCACTGCATATTGTATTGTAAGGAAAGTATAATCTTCTTATATTTCCTTACACTTGTACTCTGATTCATTTAGATTCTATATGCTTTAAGGTCGAATCTCATATTGTAAACTTTGGTTAAGTTTCAATTTCCAGATCTATATTTCCGAGACCTGTTTTCGGAATCACATTACAGATTTAAGCAAGTGCATAGAACTAGAAGTTTGTAACGTCATACCTTGTTCCAATTCTCCAATTTAAGTTAGAGGTGTTGTGAATTTTCTTAGTTTAACTTGGTTAAACTTAGATCTTTCCTTATTTAAGGAAAATTTTAAAGTGTACAATTCACCCCCCCTCTTGTATATTGAGCATCTACATCTATATTTCGATCCTACATAGATTCTTAATATAATCATAAAATAAAAATTATTGTAGGTTTAAATATCATTTTAAAACTTATCATTTCGATTAACCCCTTAATAAACCATTTCTAACCTAAACCATGGTAATGAATGTTTAAATGATAATGGGTTATAATATTATTTATTGTGTGAAAATTAGCACATAAATGGAAAATGGATGAATTTTTAGTTCATATATTATCCCCCTTTTCTAATTTCACGTTTTTATGATTTTAAAATATTTTAATAACGTATTATGTTCATAAAATATAATTAATGTCATTTTTACACTATTTATTTAAATTTATTATAAATACATCAATAAAATGATTTAGTTCAAATTTAATCATTTATAAAATCCATAATATGTCATATATATCTATAAAACTCATGGATCACAATAATTCATCCAAATTGAATAAATTTTAATGTTGTTAAAATCATTTATTGAATTTTTCTATTAATTGAATGAATACTATGTCGATGTTGTGTTAGAATTTGATGTAATTATTCAATCACTAAAAATTAAAAACAAATTACCATGATATTAAAAATTAATTTCCCATTAAAATAAACTTTTTAAACCTAAAATAATGTATTTTTATCCCTATGTAATAATATTTGAGTTATTAAACTCAAAAGTGTGACATTTTGTTTTTATTATTTTATTAAAATAATTTGGAGGTAAAAAATAATGAAAATAGATCAATATAGCCATATTTTCAATAATTGGATGTAAATGTCTTCATTATACTCATTAAATAGTAAAAACTCCTGTTATTTATGAAATTTTAATGTTTTATTACATTACCTATATCTCTAATTGCATGATTTATCCTTTACCAAGGTGATAAACTATTCATAACGGATAAAATTAGAAGGGATCAATATAAAAAATTTAAACCCCCTTAATTCAAATATTGATTCAATTTTATAAAATTCAATTCCTTTAATATTAAAAAAATCAAAATAAATCCACAAAATATGATAAAAAGTTGTTCTCCAAAAACTAATCTAAAGTATAAAAAGTTTTTATACAAAAATACAACATAAAATTAATTTAAATTTCACTAATTGGTTTATTAATAATATAAATTAACTAATTTTACTTTTATAACCTTTTAAAAAAAATTATCTTTGTAAATAATTTAAACAAAAAGATAGATTTAAATAAAAATTAGTATTCTCAATGTTCATCAGAAATAAATATTTTTAAAACATTTTAAAAAATCCACTATAAGATAATTATAAAATAATGATTTTACTGAGTTATTTCATTTTTTCATATAAAATTTCTGAAATTTGTAGAAATTAATTATATTTTTTTTACGAAATACAATAAAAACAATTTTTTGAGGAAAAATGTATTTTTAAATTATATAATGATTTTACCAAAAATATTTTTTCATTGTCTCCAAAATTTATACATTTTTGAAGATGTGTTTATTACTATTAGTACCCCTAATTTTAATGGCTTGGTTACAATGGTAGTTAGAAATATTTTAATAGTATATCTTGTTTCATTTAAATTATGTATTTTGTGTAATGGTAGTGATCAAAATGTAAATTTTTTTTAAGAAAAATATATTAGATAATCTAATGTCATTATATTTTTTCCACTTATATAGATTTCACCCTTAATATTTTATCTTGGTCAAAAAAGGTTCAACTATTATTGAAACTCGCATCGTACATAGAAATAATTAAACCTAGTTTAAAATGGGGAAGTGGGAAGAATAAATGTTACTTAAAATAAAAGATATTCAAGTTATTATATCAGGAGAACTTGGGTGGGAAGTTAAAAAATAGATATGGAGTATAATAATATTTCCTAATGACTAATATAAGGTTATAGGTAAAATGGTCATGATAAAATTAACTAATATAAAAATTTTAAATCCATGAGATAAGAAAAAGACATTTGAATCACAAGAAATAAATGTAATAAAATAAAAATTTTATTTGTAGATTCATTTCCTAGAGATTATAAATTCTTTCACCATATTTAATAATTACATATATAAATATACTTACTTGAGGAGTAAAATTTCACCCTTTAAAGAATTTTCTAAAAAATATCATTTTTTCTCCAAATGATAGTATTCAAGATTAATTTTTCATTCCTAAAGTACGAAAATGAACTTATAGATCATTCTGTAAATAAATAACCCTATATCTCAAATAACCTCAATTATGTAAACACTTAATAATGTTTTACCCTAAAATTTTATCTCATACCCCCAATATACTTCTCAAGAAAAATAATAGTGTTTTCCAAAATAAAGAATTATGTTGAACATAAATGTTATATATACCTCAGCATTAAATAATGTCTCCTAAAATATCATTAATCATGCCACCCTTGTGATTTCAAGTATTTTTGACTTTCAAGAAGCATCAGGTTATCACTCAGCCAATGGGTTGTCCTTTTTCTAAAAATATGTTAATATAAATCCTATAAAATTCACATCAATATGATTGATACCCAAAAAAATAAAATTAATCGTCGAATAAATCATTAACCACTAAGGTTTTATATACATATTATTTCTCCCACAAAATAAAATATTATTAATTTCATCTTACTACATTAACATCATTGACCGTATTAACCCTAATGAATATCAATAAAATTATACTTATATCTAAAAAATATAAAATAATTATTCCAAATATAACCATCTCTCTAAAACATATACTAAACAAAAGGGTTCTATTCCCATAAATTTCTCCCAAAATATTCTTAATCATGTTAATCTATAACAACATAAAACATAAAAACGTTTATTTACACCCTTAAACTTATTATCGTCCTTAGAGTTATCAACCTAATACAATTTAGTATTATCTCTTATCACTGTGGAATATCATTGGTTTCCATATGTTCTATTCTACCATTCATTATTATGGTTTACAAAAGAAACGTAAGTTAACCCAAGCATATCCCTCAAGAGTGTCAAACAATGTACGTAACAATGAACCATTCACCATGAACAAGAATAATTGTTGAGATATACTCGACCAACTATTTTTAGGTTTATTTTTCCAAAATACATCTTTTTAAACCACATACAATTTTAGTATCCAGATTGTGATGTATTACTAGGAAAACCATTCAATATCTACTTTTCTAAATAAATTATGAAATTATCCTATAATTAGATATATCCTCAGAGTTTATCTTATGGTTTTTTCCTTAAAATATGTTTTCATAAATCTAGTTCCTAAGGATTAAACTAATATTACCCTGATACATTCTATAAAAACAACTACTCTAGTAACCAATAGTCGTTGTCTACATTATTTCATTATTATAAGATACCAGGTATCTTATCCCAAAGTACAAATTAGTTTAGTAATCCTGATGAACCATTTATATATATAATTCCCATATTTAATTAGAAATATAAAATACATAGCATAAGAGAACACTCATAAATTCTTTATGTTATTCATAATATCAATCTTCATATCTTCGGGAAAGTAAAAAATAAAGGGAGAACATATAAACTCAGTAAGATTTATAAACATTAGAATCTATCATGAGTAAATAAAGAAAAATAAATATAGAAATGTAAATAATATAAAACTCATGTCCTTTAATCAATAACATGAGCATGAAATACATCCTTGGATAATATCAATGCGGTAATATCAGGGATAATAACCACTAAATTATTAATTATAGAAATGCTTAATATTGGATGGCATGATCTTATACATTATGATGTATTTATCATAAATGCCTTGGGCCAGTATAATTTAATTGATGGGTAGGTATATACCAAAAAATAATTTAAATATGTTTATCCAACTAATTTGTCTCATAATACCTATCAATGAATTGAGAGGGCTTATAATTACAGGACCCACCCATCACTACATATCCAATGTGCTCCTCATATATTGAATGATCAATTTAATTAATAAAAACTATACCTTACAAATAAATATTTGTATTGAGTGAATGATATGAAATATCAATAGTTATCATATCAATCAAATAACATTCATAGTATAAAAATGTATGTAGAAATGGTAAATTTTTTAGAGAATAGTAATATTGATGGTTAAAAGAATATAGACATTTAATAGAAATGTAATGTTTTATTTAAAATTATCACAATAAATTTATTGTTTCATGAAGAAGTTAAGAGAAAAAAATTATTAATTGCTTAAAGATAACAATAAATTCATTAGAAACATCGTATTTGAAATAAAATCAATTCCTTTGAATAATAAAGTGAAATTAAATAAAAACAATAACCTAATATTTCATTAAATAAATTATTTTCATAAAACCACTAAAAACTTCTAAAAGAATATAAATGTTGAAAAATCGTAATGGAAGTGGGAAAATAATTTAATTTCATATTCATTAAAAAACATTCATTTTATTTTTTTAAAAAAAATTAAAGAAAAGCCATTATAAAAATATTATAAATACTCATTATAACCTTTTAAAAATTTGATGATAAAACAATTCCTTTCAAAAACATATAAACAATCCAAAAGATAAATGAAATCAAATTTTCTTTTAATCGTTCATTTTCATAATTCATGTCCTATAGAGGAGAAATGTTAGAATAAAATATGAAAAATCCTTAAAATATCTATAGGATAAGAAAAACATATTATCTTATGTTAGATAAATTATATGATTCCTTAAATTAAAATATAATAAATCCCAAAAGAAAATGAAACTGTAAAATAAATTCTTACCTCTTTTGTAACATTTAAATTTAATAACCTTGAGAGATTAAATTGATTTTTATCATTAATAATCATTAATAAATATATATTAATGTTAAATACATTATATTTTCTACATATACAGAACATGTAATAACCCAATGTTTTATCAATGGAATTCCCTTCCTATAATTATAAAACATAGTATACTCCCATTAGGAAGCACAATGACATATTATGATACTACATACTATGTGATCATTAAAAATAATTTTTCTACTTGTGTGTTTTGAATTTCAAAAAGCTGACATACACGGTTGGGATCAGAAAGATTTACGGAGTCCGATAGGAAAAACAAAATTTTTGGTGAATAGTTACATACCCTTATGAATACTAACCTACCCTTACGAATATTATTATGAACCTTATGAACAGTAAATTTTCTAATATAATAGTAACCTTACCCATGAATAATTAAATAAAATTTAGTCATCTTATATGTAATAATTTGACCATAATAAAAGTATAGGTATTTTTGTAAGTTATAAATAGTTTAATATAATTAATTGATAAATTTAAAATAAAATTTATTTTCATAAAAATGTTTTCATAAATTTAAAAATCTATGTCATATAGATTAATGATAATTTTATACAACCTTACGTATTTTTTTAATGAATTATAAAATCAGTTTTAATTTTAAAAAACTGTACTTTTCTAGTACATTATGAATTTCATTAAAAAATAAATTATTCATATTTAGAAAATTATTTTTGAAAAATATACTTCATTTTTGGATTCTAAAGATCAAAATATGGTTGGAGTGAATTTTTGGGACTATTTTAAAATACTTGAATTTTTTATGAATAGTGAAATACTATAATTTACAAAAATAAGCTAAATAAGTTATGTATAGAGTCATGCATGATATTATCCTGAATTAAGAAGAATTGGTTCAGTTTCACATGATAAAATTACTATTCCTAGTCATAGAATACTCAATATTCCTTTTCTTGTGGGTAAATAATTAATTAATGAATTTTATATTGAGAAATCCCCTCTCCCATCCACTATAAATACCACCCTTCACACCCTCAATAACTCACACCTCTCAAGATTCAATCATTTATGTAACACTACCCAAACCTCTTCCCTAGACCCTCCCCCATGTATAGGAGCATCTGGTATCATCAAAAGACCTATCCCAACTTCCTTGAGGAGGATCTCTAGAGGATGATTCAAGAGATAATTCTTTGATCTCTCTTTCCTTTAAATTCCTTTTAATTTCAAGTTCATCTCTTAATCTCTACCAACCTATCTTCGTCCACATCATTTGGTATCATTATTATTATACATATAATTTAATTTTATAGTACTAATGGTAAATTATATCATCCATCCCCCTTCTCCTCTTCTTTTTATTTTATAAAAGAGAACTTTGTTCGTGATGTGTTAATTTATCTCCTTCAGGAATGATGTGTTTTCAATTTCCATTAAATATTTCTGATCTAGTCATGAAACAATATTTATGGTAGAACTAGATTATATTATATTTATTATATCATATTTCATGTTTTGGAACTAACATAGGTATATACTAATAAATAATTAAACAAAACAAGTTCGTTTTGATCGAAAACCCACCCAAATTAACACAAACAATCATCATTTAATTATCATCTAATGATTCATCAACATGGTATATAATATAATTCATTATAATATCAGTTATAATTATATAACATCATTAATAACATGTAATATCCATTCTGTATGTTTACCCTTGTTTTACACGAACTTCCATTTATGAATACATGTGAACCGCTCAAGAAAACCATAAAAACAAACATTTCCGAAAAATGTTTACAAACTATGTAACTCATCCAAAGGCCCATAAAATGACTTAGTGAAACCATAATGAACAATATTCACGAACAAAAGGATATTTAATTGTTAATTAATTAATATAATGTGGTTATATAGGACATTGAAGCGAATAATGTGCTCAGATACAAGGTAAGGGGAAAATCTCGAACTCAACTTTATTTCTTTGGGTTCTCCCTCTTTCACTCCATTTTTGGTATGGTCACTCCATAAAAATCATTTTTTTGTCATTATAATACCTTTTCTGGGATATACATGTTTTCTACAGAAGTTTATTTCAACTAAATGTTTTCCAAAAAAAATCTTCTTTAAAAACACACATTTTACTTCTCACTTCAGGTTGATTGTTATCATATCAAGTATGTTATTCCCACTAAATTTTGGGAACCAATATTTTATGACTGTGTTATTATGAGATGAAACCGATTCCTTTACCTGGGTTAGTTATGTTCATTTTTTATATATGTTCATTGTGGCATGCATGATAATGATAATGTTATGATGTGACAGGTGTGTCCAGAATTATATAGCGCAATATGAATGTTTCAATGTGAAGGGTGTGCCCAAAATTATACAGTTCTCCAATGAATTGGGTAAAGTGATGAATCTCATGAGTTTATGTGAAATTATGTGTGAACAATATTCTATATTTGTTCACAAGTATATTTGGTAGTTAACCACTAAGACATGATGTTGCATGTTTTATGCATTGCCACATTTCAAGTCTCTTATTAATGCTTCCCCTCCTGTTCAGGATTCTTTACCTATGTTATGTTTATTCTCACCCATTGTTATATTTTTCTTATATATCATATTATTAGGCTTTTAGATCACCCATTTTGATGTATATATTCAGTTGATTTCATGTACTAAGTAGAGGGCAAGTTCCAATAAGAAGCACGACAAGAAGGAATTAAATTAATGTTTATTCTTGATGTAGTAATTGTTATGTATGGTCCTTGTTTTCCTGAGACAATAAATATTTGGATCCTCTATGTGTAATATTGTTATGTTTTTTATCTTAAAAATGATGTAATAGTAATGTAAGTAATGTATGGGTTTTTATAGTTGGTATCAGAGGCAAGGTTTAGTTAATTTGGGAATTTAGATTAGTGAACCCAAGATAAAACCTCTAGCGTGATACTACTACAAATATGCACACAAGAATATTTATATAGGGATCCCATATGTTATTATTTTAGTTTAAATATTAAAAATGAAAAATTTATTCATGAATTGTTGAGTTTTGTTGTGTTCCCACCTTTTCTATTTTAGAAAATGGTGGGAACTAGGAGAAACCATCCCAACAAATTATATGAGGTCCAACACAACGATTGACCAAATGACATCCCCAATGATTTGGGAGTTGGAGTTCAAAACTTCATGGTGATGCTTACTCAACTACCTAAGGTTACGAACAATAACCATAATAATGTGGAACACTCTCCTTCACCAAAGAGGGAGGAACTGGCTATTGATTTTTTATGAGGCAATAACCACTGAGGTTTAGTGGATCTTTTAATCCCCTAGTTGCGGAGCAATGGGTCAATTACATGGAGAATATATTTTCTATGCTTCACTATTCTGAGATATATAAGGTGACTCTGGCCATTTATTTTCTATATGGATAGGACGATCAATGGTGGAATTTGATTAAGAACACCATGCCAAGGGAGAAAATTCAAGATATAGAATAGGTATACTTTAAGATAATATTTCTCAAAAAGTATTTCCCAAGAACACTTTCTATGAAGATGGAGAGAGAATTCAAAGAGATCAAGAAAAAACAAAGAGAATATGTCACAACCTATTAATTGATTTTCATAAGTATTTCATGGTACTCTTTGGGTTTTGTTATCAACAGTGATAGGAAAATTGGTATATTATTTAGTGGATTAAAACCACACCTTTGAAAGGATATTGCAATTTGAGACTTTGGGAGTCATGAATAAGTTTTTCAATGTGCTCTCAAAGTGGAGACAGAGTTTGGTGAATGGTCCCGTGGATATGGTGATAAGAAACGAATGATGGAGTTTCAAGCTGGTGGATCTAATGACAATGGTGGGAAGAAAACTCAATGACCCACATACCAAAAATTTGGGAAGTTGCACCATGGGAACTGCCTTAAAGAGATAGTGAAGTGCATAAAGTGTGGGAAAAATGGACATCATTCTCATGAGTGTCGAAAATAAAAAAATATTAAGGATAATGTGATAGAAGAAAATAGAGAACCACCCATGGTTGAATGATAAAATTGTAGGGAGAAAGGGATCTAGGAAAACCAGTGCACTAAACCAAGAGTTCTTGAGGGAAGTCAGTGTCAGCAGCCACCAAAGCCAAAGGAAAAAGATAAGTCATGTTCCATCACTACTGCAGAAGTGGATCAATATAATAAAGTTGTATAAGGTACACATTCTATTCACTAAATAATAGAAAAAATATTATTTGATTCTGGTTCTACACATTCCTTTATATCATTCATGTTTTCTAGAACAATAGAAATGAAGCCCTGAAACCTTGAAGTAGAGATATCTGTAAAAATACCAAGTGGTGTAACCATTGTAACCCAAGTGTTTGACTCTTCTCCAATTGGCATATCCGGTAATATTATTCCATCAAATCTTGTAATAATTCCCATACTGTTATTTGATGCTATAATGGGAATGTATTGGCTCTCATTATATATAGAATGTATCAACTATTGGGAAAATGAACTATCTTTTCATACTCCAAACCATCAAATGATCTTTTAAAAATGCATGTAAGATTTTAAATCTTCATTGAAGAATCCTTCAATTGTAAGGGAGTTGTTTCCCTATGAAGGAGAATACCTCACCCAAATGGTTGAGTCAAACGATAGTACTGACCTTGCGAGAATGCCCATCATGAGTGAATATGGCGATGTATTTCCTGAAGAGTTACCCATATTTCCCCCAGACCGTAAGGTAGAGTTCTCAATAGAACACATACATAGATCTAATCCTATCTCAAATTGTCCCTATGGGATGGATCCTATCGAATTGGTGGAGTTAAAGAAGTAGCGGCAAGAGAATCAGGATAAAGGGATCATACGCCCTTGTTCATCACCTTGGGGTGCACTGGTTCTCTTTGTGAAGAAGAAGGATGGGACAATGCGTGTGTGTGTGTCGATTATCGGTAACTCAACAGGTTCACCGTAAAGAAAAAGTATCCTATTCCCATGATTGACGACATGTTTAATTAGTTAAGAGGAGCTCAATACTTCTCAAAGGTGGATTATCATTCTGGATATCATTAGCAAAAGGTTAATAAAGAAGATATTCCGAAGACTACCTTCTGTACAAGGTATGGCAACTTTGTGTTTCTAGTTATTCCCATCATACTAACTAATTCCCCTGCAATATTCATGGATTTGATGAATAGAGACTTTAGACATTATCTCCATAGATTTATGGTAGTGTTTATTGATGATATTTTCATCTAAACCAAGAGAAAGGAGGAACATGAAGAACATATAAGACGTGTTGGCGATATTAAAAATGGCGATGTTGTATGCCTAGTTCATCAAGTGTGACTTTCAGATTAACAAGTCACATTCTTCGGAAATGTGATCACATGTGAGGGAATTTCTATTGACCATTAAAAAAAAGGTAATTGAGGAATGACCTAAGCCCTCTAGTATCATAGAAATCTGTATTTTTCCTAAATTAGTTGGGTACTATAGACTTTTATTGAGAAATTTCTCACGATTGTGAAGTCCTCTGACTAACTTAACAAGGAAAAGGGTAAAGTATGTCTAGATGGAGAAATATGAGGGAATCATCAAGGAGCTAAAGTGAAGTTTGATCACTGCACATGTACTAACATTACCAAAATGTAGAGAATGTTTTATGATATATAGTTATGCTTTAAAGAATGGACTGGGTTGCGTACTCATGGAAAATGATAATGAGATAGAATACACCTCACGATAGTTGAAGATCCATGAGAAGAACTACCTGCCGTATGATGTAGAGCTGGTAGCCATGATTATTACTATGAAAATATCACAGCACTACTTTAATGGTGATATGTGTTACATATACACCGACCACAAGAGCCTAAATTATATATTCACACAAAAGGATTTCAACATTTGTCAAAGGATATGGGTAGAGATAATCAAGGATTTCTATTACATTATTCACTATTATTCTAGAAATGTGATCAAGGTAACTGATGCTCTAAGAAGAAAAGAACCTACTACTTTTTCCATGTTACAGAATCAGAAAGACCTTATCTTCTTGGATATGAAAAGGATGAATTTAGAAATCATAAGGGCGGGGGATACATCCTACCTTTTCCAAATGATTGCATAACCATCCATCCATGTTAAGATTAAGGAATCACCGAGGGATGATGTGGATATACAAAAGAGGGTGAATGCATTAAAGTAAGGGAAGCTGTAAGAGTTCCATATTGTTGATGATGGTGTGATATGGTTTGGAACATAGCTTTGTGTGCCGTCATCACCCATGATAAAGAATGAGCTATTTGAAAATTCACATAGCTCATCATTATCTAACCATCATGGGTGTACCAATTTGTATCATGATCTCCAAGAAATCTTCTGGTCAGATAACATGGAGAAGGAAATTACAGAATATATATCAAGGTGCATGGTATGTCAATAAGATAAATCAGAGCCACAATAGTCCAAAGGGATGATGCAACCATTGCCAATACCCATGTGGAAATGGGATAATGTAACTATGTACTTCATCTCGGATCTCCCAAAGATGTCGAAGGGAAATAATTAAAGATGGGTTTTTGTTGAATAACTCACCAAGACTTCACATTTTATCACTATTCAGGCCGACATCTCACTTGAACAACATTCAAAGATATCTGTGACATAGGTTGTGATCCTGCATGGAGATCCACTCTCGATTGTCTCTGATCGTGATCCCAGGTTCGCATCATAATTCTAGAGGATTTTTCAACATGATTTGAGTACTGAATTAAATTTCTGCATGACCTATCAACCCCAAACTGATGGCCAATCTGTCATCACTATTCATACAATTGGAGAGATTCTAAGTGACATCTCTCTAGAATTAAAATTTGGATGGGATCAACATCTCCCATTTGATGAGTTCTCATAAAACAATAGATTCTACTCGAGTATTTAGATGGCACCTTATGATTCTTTGTATAGAAATCTATTTTGAACTCCTAACTGTTGGGATGGAGTAGAAGAAAGAAAGATACTTGTACCCAATCTTGTGAAAGAGATGACAGGGAAGGTTCAAGTCATCTAGAAACACATCAATGCTGCTCAGAGTTGGAAAAAGAGTTATGCTAGAAACCGTCAAAGGGACTTGGAGTTCAACGTTGATGATAAATTCTTCCTTCGAATATCACCATGGAAGAGATTCATGTGGTTTTAAAAGAAAGGGAAGATATGCCAAAGGTACATTGGCCCCTTTGAGATCCTTTACTACATTGGACCCATGTCCTATAATTCTTCACTTCCACTGAATATGGCTCATGAACATGATTTTTTTTTCATGTATCACTCCTCAGGAAGTACATACTAGATCCCTCGCATGTACTAAACTCAAAGGTGGTACAACTGAAAGATGTCTCTCCTATGAGGAGCAGCAAGAAGAGAATCTAGACTGGATTGATAAGGTTCTACGCAACAAGACAACCCACCTTGTCAAAGTGTTGTTGATGAACCCTAATTTTGGAGAAGCTACATGGGAACCAAAATAGTCGAAGAAGGAGAATTACCCTCATCTATTTGTGTAAAGTGAAATTTCGAGGGTGAAATTTCTTTAGGGGGAAATTTTATCTACCTAAAGTTTTATCAATGGAATTTCCTTCTTATAATGTGGGATTATAGTATAATCCCATTAGAAAGCATGATGAAATATTATGAAACAAAATACTATGTGATCATTAAACATAATTTTACCACTTTAATGTTTTGAATTTCGAAAATCAGACATACACGGTTGTGATCAATAAGATGTTTGGAGTCCGATAGGGAAAACATAATTTTTGGTGAATAGTAATAGAACCTTATGAATAGTAACGTAACTTATGAACAGTAATACGACTCTTATGAATAGTAAATCATCTAAAAATAACACTAACCTTACCCAGGAATAATTAAATAAAATTTAGTCATCTTATAAGTAACAATTTGACCATAGTAAAAGTATTGGAAGTTTTGTAAGTCATAAATAATTAATTATATTTAATTCATTAATTTAAAACAAAATGTATTTTCTTAAAATGCTTTAATAAATTAACAAATCTATTTCTTCAATATTTAATATTAATCTATAAACCTTAGGTAATTTTCGAAAGCATTATAAAATCATTTTTAATTTTAGAAACTGTATTATTCCTGTAAATTATGATTTTAATTAGAAATTTATTTATTTATTTTTAGAATATAATATTTTAATAATGGAAATAATTTTTGGATTCTACATGTGGAAATATTGTTGGGGTGATGTTATGGTATTTTTCTCAAATAAATGATTTTTTATAAATAGTGAAATACCACAATATTCAAAATAAGCTAGATAAGATAATTATAGAGTCATGCATGATGTTCTATTTATGTAAGCCCAAATGGTTAGATTTAACATGATGAATTTACTAATCATGGTCATATAGTATTCACTATTCCTTGTCTTGTGGGGAAATAATTAATTAATGATTTTTATATTGAAAAATCCCCTCTCCCCTCCACAATAAACACCACTCATCACACCCTCATTACCTCACACCTCTAAAGCTTAAATACTTGTCTAAAATACAACCAAACATCATTTAAATCCCCTACCCCATGTTTATGAGCTTCTGGAATCATCAAAAGACTAGTCCTAGCTTCATTATGGAGGATCTCAAGAGGAGGATTTAAGAGGTAGTTCCTCTCTCCCTCTCTCTTTCCTTTAAATTCAATTCAATTTAAAGTTCCCTTCTTAATCTCTCCCCACCTATCCTCATCCACATGGTATGGTAACTGCATTATTATAAATATACTATAATTTTATTATACTAATGGGATATTATATCTTACAACCCCCTTCTCCTATTATTTTTATTTTATAAAAGAGAACATTGTTCGTGTGATGTTAATTTATCACCTTCAAGAATAACATTTTTTCAATTTCCATTATAGATTTAAGATATGATAATGAAACCATTTTTATGGTTGAAATAGATTTTATTATATGTATTTTATCTTATTTCATGTTCTGTAACTAACATAGGTACATATTACTAAATTATTAAACAAAAAAAGTTCTTTGTGGTTAAAAAACCACCAAAATTTACCCATGGAATCATCATTTAATTGTCATCTAATGATTCATCCACATGGTATATAATATAATTAATTATATGATCAGTTAAACTTATTGAATATCATAAATAACATAAAATATCTATTCTTTATATTTACCCATGTTATACATGAACATCCATTTATGAATACATGGGAATCGCTCAAGAAAATCATAAAAATGCACATTTCCCAGCAATGTTTTTAAACACTATAACTCATCCAAAAGCCCATAAAATAACTTATGGAAACCATAATGAACCATATTCATGTAAAAAAATGCTTTAATATTTAATTAATTAATCTAATGTGGTTATATATGACATTAAAGTGAAGAAATCATTCGGATAAAAGGTAAGGGGATATCTCGAACCCAACTTTGTTTCTTTAGGTTCTCCCTCTTTCACTACATTTTGTTATGGTCACTCCTTAAAAATAATTTGTTCATAATTATCTTATATTTTCTAGGATATAAATGTTTTCTAATTTATTTTATGTCAACCAAATGTTTTCTAAAAGAACTATTCTTTTAAAAAGACACCTTTTACTTCTCACTCTAGGTTCATGGTTATCGTATCAAGTTTTTATTCCCACTTAATTTTGGGAACCCAATGTTTATTAATGTCTTATTATTAGATAAGACCCATTACTTTACATGGGTTAGATATATTAATTTTTTATATATGTTCATTCTTTCATGCATGATTATGATAATTTTATGATGGAAGTGTGTGCTTGGAATTATATAGCACAATATGAATGTTTCAATGTGATAGGTGCGCCTGGAACTATACATCGGTCCAATGTGTTAGGTAAAGTGATGAATCTCATGAGTTTAACAGAAATTATGAATTACAAATATTATATCTATTTTCACAAGTATTTGTTGTAGTTAACCACTAAGACATGTAGTTCCATTTTTTATGCATTGCTACATTTCAAATCTCTTATTAATGCTTCCTCTCATGTTCATGAACTTTTACCTATGTTATGGTTATTATCACCCAGTGTTATATTGATATTATATATCCTCTTAATTGTATTCTATATCACCCCTTTTTATTTATATCCTCAGGTGACAATATTTACTAAGGAGAGGTCAATTTCCAATAATATGCTGAAGAAGAAAGAATTAAATAAATGCTTATTCATGATGTCGTAATTGTTATGCATGGTCCCAGTTTTTCGAATACACTAAAACTATATATCATATATGTGTAATATATTTTATTTTTTTATCTTTATAATGATGTAATAGTAATGTAAGAAAATTCTGGGTCACTGTACAATATAAAAAGAAATTGGTGTGCAATACAAAATATGGCTCAATAGAGTGGAAATTGAGATGAAATCCCTTACCTTAAGTTTTTCTTGCCCTGTAAGTTATTTTAACCTCATTTATAAGATATTTTTATTTATTAAACTTATATAAAAACAATTTACTTATCTATAATACTGCATATGATTAATTTATAATATCTTATGACCTATTTGTTAATAATCCTTTGTTATTATCATTGTTTCGAGTGTTAACTACTTTATTTTCATGTATGTTTTGATATGTTAGTTTTGGTGACTCATTTTTTAAAATGGTTTTATCATAACAATAATTTAAATCATGATATAAAAATAATATATATTCATTATATATGTATATATATATTATTCCATAATCATTAGAGTTTGATAAATGAATTACACTGTTCATGGGGATGGTAGGTCATATATATGTATGAATGTTGCTTTCATTTTTACCCATGTAAAAACAAGAAAATTAAATAATAATTTAAAATTATAGAATCATATTTGTATAATATATATATCATATATATTCATTAAATAAATTCTTATTATCATCCATGTAAAAAAATGAATCGCATCGCTTCATGGTGGTGGCGGTCCACACGTATGCACAAGATACGTTATCATTTTACAATTAGTAAGTTAAGATGGTTGATATGATATTATGAAAAAATATGTATAATAATTTAATGAATACATATATATTAATTATTATATCTTTATAATAATCCATGATATGTGGTAATTTAGAACAAATTACATCAGTTTGTGAGGCAGTAATCCGCAATACACACGAGCGATGGTTTTCTTTCCCATTAGATGTATAATGTGGGGAATAAATATTATTTGCTCGATATAATAACATATTTTTATATGTTATATATTGTTTATAATATATTTTAATGTTTATAAAATAATTTAATGTTGAAAAAGATGAAGAAAATGGATGTGATTTGGGAAGATGATTACCTCTTCTTTGAAAGGGTTCCATTAGATCTCCTATTAAGTTACCTAAGGTTGGTATTTAGATAATAAAATGACCTCTATATCCTGGATAAGGATATCTAGAAGAGTGTTAGTTAGTTTTATGTCTAGATATATGTCTCGAATTGGTGTAAATAAAAGGGAGAAGTGGTGTCCTTTTATATATGAATGGAGGATTAATTTTGTGAATATTTGAAATATTAAAATATTATATGTTTTTAACTCATATAAAATGATTCCAAAAAAGATATATATTTTAATTTAAGTATACAAAGTGTTAATTTATTCTTAAAATATAATTTATATAGGTTTGTATATCATTTTAAACCCTATCATTATGATTAACCATTTGGTTAACAAATTTTAACCATTACCATTGTAATATATTTTTAAATATTGAAGGGTTATAATTTCACAAAAATCGTATAAATTGGCCCATCAATAAAGTAGATGAGCCTCAACATGATTGGTGAGGACACCTTAAGTGCATCCAGGTGACTTTGGATCAAATCCAGGCAGAGGCATAATTTATGGTACTGTAGCAGGCACTGTAGAAGGACTATTTAGAATTGTATGAGTAGAGAATATTCCCCCGTTTGGGCCTTTGGGCCACCGATTTGGTCCTTGAGTCCTTTAAGGCCTTCGGGCCACCCAGAACATCAGGTCAGTAAGGCCTTCAGGCCATCTAAAGTCTATTAGGCCACTTTAAGGCCTTTGGGCCAGCTTAAGTAAAGATGTAAACTAGATAACATATAAGGAACAAGTTATAGGAGGATGACACAGGGGAATTCACCATTTAAGAGGAAAAATAGATTCCAATAATGAGAGGGTATGACACCTTTCATCGATAAAAGCCTGTGCATGCATGGGAAATCCAAGCCGAACAACTATGCAAAGGTGGAGAGTTGATTTCACAATGAAGATGTTGGGGATGAGCAGTTCCAAGTAGTTAGTCTGGGTTGTATGTAATGTTTGAAGCCTATGGGAAATGAATTCCACTTAGGCTTATGTGAAATGTAATACTTTCACCTAAGTAACTTTTATGTGTTCCACATCAACCCTTGAAAGGTTGATTATCAAAAATCAATAAAACATGAAGGCCTTCAGGCCATTGGAGGCTCAATAATAAATAAAGGTATAAAATTTTAGACCATATATTATCTCCTTATCCTCATTAAATATTTTATTATTTTAAAATAATTTAACTAATATTTATTTTCATAAAATGTCTTCAATGTCATGTTTGACACTATTAATTTAATCAAATTTTAAATACAACATGAAATATATTTAAATACCATTTAATACTTTAGAAAATACATTTATTTTCATATTTATTTATAAAATTTATGAAACAAAATTAGTCTTCTAAATTATATTAATTTTAAAATTTCTAAAAAAATTTATTTTATTATTCTTTTAATTGAAAAAATATTGTATGTACGTTTCATAAACATTTAATGGAATTATTAAATCAATAAAAATTTTAAATAAATTAACATGGTTAAAAATAATAATCTACATTTCATATTAACATTTAAAATTGAATGTAACATCTATATTCTTTTTGGAAAAATATTAGTCATATCAAAGTCAAGATTGTGACATTTTGTTTTTATTCCTTTTGTAAAATAATATAATAGTAAATATCAAAGAAAAATGTCACAAAATGGAAATATTTTCAATACATAAATGGAAATAGCTGAATTAAAATCATCCTATATGATAAAATAATTTTTTTAAATTCTTTATTACATTATTATTAACCATAATTACCCAATTTACCCTTCACTGAGGTGAAAATATTTACCACAGTTACTATTCGAAATGTGTAAAATTAAAATGTTCATGTTTAAAAAATTAGAACAAAATGATTTAGAATAGGGAATTAATTTTACCAAATTCAATTTCTATGAGTTATAGAAATTAATTTTAAAATAAATCTGAAAAATGAAATGTAAAGAAGATATCATGAAAAGAAATTGTTCCCTAAAGTATTAAAGGTTTTCATACAAAAATACAATATAGAATAAATTATATTGAACTTAATTTGATTATATATAATACTAATGAACTAATTTTACTTTTAAAACCATTTAGAAATGGAACTCTATAAATTCTTTAAAGGAAAAGATAATTTTCAATAAAAATTATTATATTTCAATCTTTATCCAAAATTCATTATTTCCATAAAATTATCAAAAACTTTCTCTAGGATAATAGTGACGTGATAATTTAAAAACTAAATTTCATTTTTTAATGTTTATTTTCTAAAAGTAGTAGAAATTATTTTTAATATTTGTTCAAAAAAATCATTAAAAACCATTTTTTGAGTAAAAATGCACTTTTATAGAATATAATGAATTTACTAAAAATATATTTTCTTTATCTAAGAACATTTATAAATTTTAAAATTACATTTATTAATATTCATACCACCAAATTTAAATATATATGTTATAATAATCAATAATAATAATTTAATATGTATTTCGGTTCATGTATGATCAATGTTGTGTGTAATGCAAGCTATCAATGAAATTAAATTTATTTGAAGAGAAATATGTTCTAAAATATTAGGGGTATATAAATACTACTATGAGTACCAATCATCCTTGAAAAATAAATCTATTATGTTTCGAAGATATCTAAAAAAAATTTAATCTCTAACACATTTTCAACATAATGTATTTTATCCCGAAATACACATCATCATTCTGTTTTGCAATTTCTATCGCTCAAAAAAAATAAATTTTTTATAAAATAATGACACCAAAAATGTTGTGTTGAAACACCATATATTCCCAAAATAATTACAACCAATATTTTTTTTTCATAAGGTGATCTTCACTATTAAGAGCCACTATAGAAAATAGAATCTAGTCATAGTTCTTTTACCGATGGAAATTTTTACCATAAAACACAAATCAATTTATCCCACTAAAAATAATATTCCCACCCCTACTAAAAGAATTAATATACTAAATCCTCAATGACACAAATATCCATGATCCTAAATAAGACATATATCCTCAAGCCTTATTCACAAAAACCACTTTATTTAGTCATGAAAAACATATCAAACATATATTACCAATCCCAATTAAAAATACATAGTTAAAAATAATCCAAATTATTCATGTTCCAATATTTGAAATAAAGAAACCCAGTTATAAACACACAAGTAATATATTTATAAATCCATTAAAATACCATTATACACACATAATACGTACTATTGTTTCATAGAACCAACAATAATCCAGGCACATAGGTGTTTTCATCATCAAAATCCATTAAATATCAAACTGACAACCAAGATTTTATTTTCCCAATAAATGTTTTTTATTTTTAAAAACCCATTCCATATATGTTTTGAAATTCAATTTAAAAATTATATTCCTTTCAAATGTATAAAATCACCAAAACATCCATCCACACCATCTATTATGTAAAACACATTTTTATGTGCTTTCCTAGGAAGCCAATTTTTAAATTCCATATTCCATTTCAAAATCACCATCCCATAAAATAATTTCAAGTGACACTAAAATATAATATTGTTTTATAAATTCTATATAATGACACAAACACTATTTCCCCAATTTTGAATTTCCTTAATTTCAAAATACCAAAACCATTACCCTATCATAAATAGAAATATATAGTCAATCAACCAAATCATATTGACTGTGTAACTCCTCTCATAGATATTAAATTAGATTCCATGTATAATTTATTTGATAAGACATAGATTATAATATGCTTCTTTCAGAATTAATCTTGAATCATCTTTTTTGATTCTTTTCAATCATTTAACTGACTGGTCCTTGTACAATTATTTATATATGCCAATATAATTATTCATGAAAAATATCAAAACCAGATCCTTATTAATCCCTAACACTCATTTTGAGTCCCATTCTTTTTATAAAAAGAACTATTAAACTAAAACCACACTCATCCCATGATTTTAGACTCCCAACATCAAACAACTCTAGAAATATATATTTCTTTCATGGTTGTATTAGACTGATAGAAACAAAACATAAATCCCATGTTTTGATATGATATATCTACATTTAACTAACTCAATTCTCAAAATAAAATAATCTATGGTACTATTTTGTCTATCATCTATGAAACAATGACCGTGAAACCTATTTTAAAGTCAACACACCCTCTAGGTGTGCCTCCCTATATGCCAAGGGTTTTTTAATCTACATCTATATAAAGGTCAGACTACTCCCAATAGTTTTACACATAAAGGAAATGCTTAAATCTACTAAAAATTTGTGATGACTCATCTATATATAGTACATACCAACCTATGAGAAAAATAATGGTAGACATGGTGGCTTATTATAGATCGGTATATAAAATAAACAAAAATATAAATGATATTCATCCATAGTGAAAAAATGTCAACAATATATAAATATATATATCAATAACTAAATAAATATTATATCCCCAAGGAAAATACATATGTAGAAAAATAAAAAATAAATACAATAACCCCTAGTCCAACATGGACACTATCACTTGCCTACATCTAGCCTACATATCACTACTCCTCTGAATCCATAACAATTTCTCAAAGGAAATACTTGAACCTATATAATATATAAATTTTACCTAAGTACACCAAACCCCATTTCATGTACATTGATAGGGGTGATTATAGTGACTGAATAGGATTCCATTTTCATATAATTTAACTAAGAGTAAGTGATTAGGTAGATAGATGTGAAAACTTATTGTGAGTGAAACTCAACCCAACCAAAACATATCACACATACATGCTCAAATATATCCATCATAAGTGTGTTTCATTTTGGGATAGAACACGCAAACATGCATATACTACCTAACTAAATGATAATTCTATTCTTAAAATCACTCAAGATACAAAATATTATATCTCACCTGATCTTATCCTATGAACATAGTCTCATCACATTGGAAAGCATCTAGAGGTCTCATTTAACATCCTACTGAATTACATAGTGTATAAGAGTCCCTCCTAACCCAGTGATCATCTTATTAACCATAAATAACCAAAAACCAAAATTTCTTGTAAAATAATGATCATTAATAGATTTTCAAACTATAGTAATCAAATATGTATCAGATTTTAATATCCAATAGTCAAAAAATAAATAAAGAATTGAAAGTCAAAAAATGAATGTATAATCAAATAATAATTGAACAAATTATCATGATAAAAAATTGAAGAAGAAATGAATGTTTCCTATCCCTAATTAAGTAATTGACATATGATAATTCATGTTATGTTCCATGTAATTTCATTGTCCATCATTGGGTCAATTTATGAAATAATTTATAAATATTATATATTATTCCTAATTTTATATAGTATTTTTGTACTATTTTTATGTATTTTTATCGTAAAAATACATTTATTATATTATTTTATAGGTTTTAGGATAATCATAGAATTAAATGATAATATTTATCATTATTATATAAAATTCATTAATTTAAGAGACACTTTGAAAGATTATTTATATGGGAGATTCAGAAAAGATTTTATAATGTTTTATGTTTGGAAAATAGATGCTTGTAATATTAAAAGAGGAACTCAAGGGAAAATTTAATATTTATAAGGTAATATAGATAGTGGTGAATTGAGATCATTTTCTATATTGGAGTACATAATAGAGTGTTGGAAACTGAACACTATTAAGGATAAAGATTAATCACTTCCACAAAATAGATCAAGGGAAGTGCATCCCTTTATCAGCGCTAAATAGAAAGCACTAGTAAATGGGTGTTCCTTTATTAGTGATAGGTAAAAGTGCTAAAAAAGGTGCACCCTTTATTAGGGATTCTTTTAGTGCTAATAACGGGTACATTTATCAGCGCTATTATTAGCGCTGATAAAATTTTGTACTATAAATTTATTTAAAATTATTATATTTATGTCCAAAAATAATTTTCTTTGTATAAATTAACAATTATATACCAATATTTATAAATATATTGTATAGACCTGAAGCTAGATGTACATGGAAATTACATTACTTTTGCGGAATACTTAGTACATAACAAAAACACACACACAAGGATCGTAATAGTTTAGTGTCTTTGGAAACTCGGAATATAATCTTCTAATCGTGGTGAAAGATCTTCAACATCTCCCATAAAGATCTTCCTTTTTTTATACCTAAAAACTTTCTTTATATCCTGAGGAAAATAAAACATAAAAGGGTGAGCTCAAATTCTCAGTAAGGGTAAACAAAAGAAATATCAATCACATCATATTTATAAGAACATAACATTTTGGAAATCTTAACCTGCAAAAGAGAGCATAATTTCATAACATGGGATAAATCATAGTAGTGAAATGAAATCCCAATAATCATAACATAAAAAATGAAACCTTGTGGCATACACAAATAATCATAGAGAATCATATCTTATTAGTCAAGACTCATTACCAAGACTATCTTAGTGGACAAAGTCCCTTTCTAAACCGAGTCACCCTCGTTTCAGTCCTGTTTCACTGAAACGGTATAACCTACCATTCCAGCCATGTCTATCTAATGAGATATAAAATCATTACCAGATGCATTGGAGGGAGATATAGGTCCCACCCATCTCATAATGCTACCATTCTTATGTGTGCCACAAAATCTTAAAACATATATCATTGCATAACCCATGTAATAAAAATGGGAATCTTAAACATCGTGACATCATAAAACAATTCATATAAGATAAAGAAATTCATAAAAATATAATTCCATCACAACATAATCAAATAAATGTAATAATAGGGATAAAAACCGAACCCTTTATTATCTTAGATGGAAAATAATTTTGATAAAACACTTGAACTCTATTCTTGAGGAAAATATCTTTTCTACTTCAAAAACATTTTCCTTTCTTATCATGTCTTACAATTTTAAACTAAAAGAAGTTGATTAAAAATAAACCTGAAAACTTTTAAAGGAAGATTCTTGGAAATATTTTTTTAAAAATCCATTCATTTCGTATAAGTTAAAAAAAACATTCTTCTCGTACTTTTGTCGGAAAAGTCAAAAAATACCTCGTACGAAAAACAAAAAAAGATTCCTTTTATATATTTTACTAAAAACTCACTGAAGGGTAAAATTGGATTAAAAAAATGTAGGTGAATGGAAATAATATTACATATTGAGGAAACATGGATGTGGATGATAAAATACACCCCAGAAAATACCAAAGTATAAACAATCTCGGATAAAAATGAGATTGTGATATTTCCCTTACCTTAGGTCCGATTTGCTTTGTAAGTGTCCGAACCTCCTGTATAAAGATTTAAATAATGTCATTGACTTATTACAGAATCATATTCATTGTTATGATATCATATATGGTTCACTTATGACTTTATATTACCCGTTCTTTTGTATATTCCATGTTAAAGAGCGTTTTCGGTAAAATTGTTTCATTTGTCGTCCGTGTTTTGACTTGTAATTATTCATATGATTACTTAGATCATGATTAATTAATTCCAGAATATAAAACATGATTTATATATATATATTCAGAATATACATATATATAATAAATCAGTAAATGGAAAGAAATACACCGTTCATGGAGACGGTAGGCCGTACGTACGCATGAACGCTGTTTTCGATTCCTTATTGAGTTGAACAGAATTAAGTAGATGACATACATATATATACACATAAATCCAGTATCATTATTATGTCATATATTTCATGATTACTTATTATATATACTTTATAATCATTCATGAATGGTTAAAGTGGATAATGAATCTCATCGCGTCGTGGAGACGGTAGTCCGTACGTCCGCACGAGCGATGATATCATTCTCATGATCGTGGGACTGTATTGGAGTGTATGTATACTATTTCAGAAACAATATAACTTTAAAATAATAATATATAGTTATTATTTACACCATTATACCTATCCAAGTAAGGTGGTGGTGGAAAATAGATTTCACCACGGCGTAGAGACGGTATTCCGTACGTACGCACGCACGGTGATTTCGTTTTCTGTAGGATGGATAGATGGTGAAATAGGGTTGTTTCATACTTATAATAACATTTCAGTATATGAGTGATACTGATGTTATTACTTCATAATGAAACAACCTAAGAAGAAGAAGTGGAAGAAGAAATAAAGGTGAATGAATCGGTAACGGAAGTTACCTTTTCTTTGAAACGCCTCTTTGAGACCTCCACTTAGGGCACTAAAATTGGTCTTTGAGGAAGACCAGAACCTCTAGGATGTTTCTAGGGAAGTGGAGAAGATAATTTTGCAGGGGTTGGCCGAGCTTGAAGGCTCAATGTTGTGTGAGGAAGAGAGGGAGGGGTGCCCTTTTATAAGGGAGAAGAGGGGCACCTTTGGAATAACTAAAACTATTATTTTATTATGAAGTCAAGTTCAATTTTAAATATCTCCAAATTGATTTATTTAGAGGCTATGGTGGGTATGGGTAGAAATACTCTCATCCAATAGAATTTAGACAAGTTTAGGTTCCTATTTTAACCTTATCATTTAGATTTAACATTAAGTTAAATAATTTTACTTTTACCGTGTCTTCTTGTGTTCTTATACTATAAGGTTAATAAACTTACTATATCAAGCCAAACGAACCCCAAGTTGTTTATTATTAATATATATAACCTTATCTAAGTCATTTGGCCTAGCCTTAGATATTTATGAAGAAAATAAGAATTAATAATATAATATTTGTTTTAAAAACTATTTTATGTCAATTTTGACACTATTTAGTAATTGATTTTTGTAAAACTCGTAACAGAATGATAAGTTCGAAAAAAGTTAATTAAATCAATACTAACATTTAATTTTAACCTATAAAATTAGTGTAATTCATAAAAAGTCTCAAATTATATTTATTTGGGTATTTATAACATCAACTATGTCAATATTTCATTAATAAGATTATTACTGCATCATCGTTGTTTCTTAAATAAATTAAATTATTTAATGTCTAAAAATTACAAATAAAATACCATTATGTATGAAATCATTTTATCTTTCTAATGAATATTTATAGTCGAATTTATCTTATCTATAACCCCATATTAAAAATTATTTACTTATTAAAAGTTGATTTTAACTATTTTAACCCTTCTTTAAATAAATTAATAATAAATGTCCTAATCTAATCCAACTGGGCCTAAATGGTCATAAATTATTCCTAAGGTTGTTTTCGGTCGAATTACACTTGTCCAATAGAATTAGGACATGTGTTAGAGTAATAATAATATCATTTTTACCCTTAATTACACTCTTTACTTTTAACCGTGGTAAAAAAAAGTAAAAAGTTACTATTCACCAAAAAATTATTTTCATCTCATTGAACCACATTTTACTTACTGACATCAACCGTGTCTCTCGGATTTTCGAAATTCCACTCACAGAAGCGGTAAAATTATGTTTTATGAAAAATTCAGTATTTTAACTAACACTTAGTGGTTTCACTATTCATCAAAAAATGAAAGTTTCCAGAAAAATACCAAAAATTAGATCTAAGATATATTTGATATTATGAATTCAAAAATGATGTCTATTTTATCATGTTAAAAACATATCAGTTGCATTAATTAATTTAAAAATTAATTCCCGTCGTCAAAACAAATAGCGTGTTCTTAAGAGATAATAACTATCAAAAGATTGACACTTGTTTATGACTGGTTTAAATGTGAAATTACATCCAATGACCAAAACTGTATTAAATTGTAAAAATATATTCTAAATATACTTTAAAACCACTCAAATTAATAATTTATCACTATTAATTATTTCGATTAAAAAAGTTGTTTTAAATTATAATTTAGTAATTTTCACTATTCATCAAAATATGAAAGTTATCCGAAAAGTACCAAAATTTCACCTTAGGCTAAATTCGATAATCCGAATCAAAAAATGAAGTCCATTTTGAGAGCTAAAATTTCTAAAATTTTAAAAGGTGGTTATTACTATTCATAACGGCTAGTTTTAATAATATTTTAATAGCATATCGTTGTTTAGTGAAACTCGGTATTGCATACTACACATGCTATCGAGGAAGGTCGTGATTGCGTGTAATGCAAGGCAAGTCAAGGATGCGTGTTGAGTAATCTCTTTTTGGTGTAGCGTACAACACAAGACATTAATGAAATTAAAAAGAATATTTTTCATAAAATCTCAGGGTGTTACATATATAGTATTTATAGTTATAATTATTAATAAATATATATATATTTATCATATATATCATTTAAAATAAATATATAAGAATGTAAATAAATTAATAAAATTATATGTTTTATAAAATAATTATTTATCTGAGCTATAAATTTAGGACCGATAAAACCCTTATTTATCAGCGCAAAAATTATATCGCTGATAAATAGATACCTTATTAGTGGGTTTTTTCACTCTTAAAGGTCTATCTTTATTAGTGCTAAAAAAGTTCTAATAATTGTATGTTTTATCAGTGCTTTTATTTTAGCGTTGATAAAAGATTCCATTATCAATGCTTTTAACTAGTATTAATAATGTTTCCAGCGGCTTTTATAAAAGATACCTAAATGGACCCTACTCTCTCACACGTGTTCAATCCTTTGCAGAAGCTGAACCTGACCCCTAATCCACTACGAACCCTCCTCCTCCTCCTCCTCTACCTCCTCCGCTACTGCTTCCTTTTCTTCCTCCTCTATCATGACTAACCTCCTCCTCTTTTGTCACTGCATCCACCTTCGCTGCCTCTTCTGTCTCTTCCGCTACCACCACTGCCTCCTCCACTGCCGCCTCTACCTCAAACCTATATGATTTGAGTGTTTTTGGTATTATGGATGCGATTAAATGAGTTTTATGAAGGTAAAATTGGTTAGGGGTTAGACTAGGATTGTGAATTCTTAAGATACATGAAGAAAAAGTCTATGCTTTTAGTTGTGATTATCATAAGTGGTGTCATGTCAAGTATAGGATATATACATGGTGATTCCTTATACATTGGGAGTGTGGAAATTATGGGTAATTTCCTTGACTTGAGATTGTATTGCAGTAAGATTCCATGGAATAATTTTGAGATGGGCACCTTGAGAGTCGATGTTTTTTGTATCAAGGTTTGTTTCAAGGATAATATTAGTGTGATTTCTAGACCTGTATTTTCTTGATGTCATTCTTAGTGGATTAGATATTATATTATGGACGGACACATGTGATTTTGTGACGATACTGGTTGAATGGCATTAGTGCGGGTTTCATACAAATTTTTAGAATGTTAATCTTGTTGGAACGCTGCATGGATTTTCTTAGTTTTGATGATTGACATACCATGGATCATTGACATAGGTTTAGGAATGTGAGCCAAATATAGATGAGATAGGACTTAAGTTAGTCCAATTTGGGTGATAATTCAGGGAATCATAGAGATTTACACCTGTCTAGGCTTGAATTATTTTTTTAATGAGGGTTGTTGATCGCTGTTTTGCAGACAGGCTCGAGCAGTTTCATGGGGTGTATGAAGGTATGTTTGTAGAAAAAGTTAATTAGAGTATCTCATGGAGATGTTATTTCAGTATAATAAAATGGTGTTTGACTTGTGGGATCATTGGTCATGTAAATTTTTTAGGTGGTACAATATTGTACAACCATTTTATTGGATGAGGTGAGAATGGTACATGCTGGTTATGCATGGTACCCATTTAAATTTTATGTTGGTGAGATGTTAAGTGTGATCCGAGGACTAATGGAGTTGAAGAAATTATTTTAGACTCAATTTCCTGGGGTTTTGGATGAAATATAAAATTTCAATCTAAGGTGAAGGATACATCACAAATGTATCAAATATAGTGTCACGTTTGATCCGAGAGTTAATCGCAGACAAGTGTTTCTTTAGATAAATGTTCATGGATCAGGAGAAGCAACACACATTTGGTGATAGAACACGATTTGGTGATGATCGATAAGTGTTATAATGTAAAAATATAGTTGGGAGTGAACCAATGGTTGTTGAAGGTGCGACTTTCATTTCAGGTGAATTTCAGTGGGTGGTGGGTATAATATTTCAGTGATCAGGGAATATGTGGCACTAGATATTTCATTGTAGAGATTAGGTTTGATATATATGATCACAAATATTAAATATCTATGATAATATATGGATCATTCACTATAGAGGTATAACCCTCATTTTACAATGGTCTTCAGTGTAATGGGATATGTTATTTGATGGTAGATATGGCATTTGTATGTCGTTGAGTTGGTGAATCGGATTTATCTTGTCCCACATAAATACCATATTTATATTTTAAATGATGCACTAGATAAATTTTATATGTTTACATAATTATCAGGATAATCTTGATGTGATCCGCTGTTGATTCATGGGGTAAATCATGATTCATCATGTGATTTTGCGGGGGGAAACCCATTCATCGCATCATTTAGAGGGTGCACCTATTTCATCAGATGACTCAAGGATTGAATCATGTGTAACAATTTAGTGGTATTTTTTTCCTAGAGATTATATGTTTTAGACAATAGAGGGAAATGGTTACTTCATATTGGGTAAGACAGGTTCATTTTGCGCTATGACTAAAACTTTTTTAGGGAAATTCAGCGTGTTAGGGCCTTGTTCATAATCATTAGTGGCATGTTTGATTCTCTTTGTAATATAATATGAAAACAAGTACTAGATTTTGGAGTTTATTTTCATATGTTTTTGGATTTGGTTAGTTTTAAACCCCATCAAGTGTGTTTTTGGTCTTCTGGATGATGTGTTACAAAAGGCGTGTATGATGGTGGGGACCACATTAGATTAGGATCATGGTGGGTATCACCATGAACCTGATATTGTGATTAGCGAAAAAATTGTGCCCTTGAATGGATGGGTTTCATGGATCATCATATGAAGGTTTCAATAATGTTTTTCTAGACATTTGTCATTCCTAAATCTCATTGGACCTATTTTGGATATGTATAACATATTTGTTCCCATTTTATGTTTTCATTTTAGTTGGAAATCACCTCTGTTGTGCACCTCTCCTCTTCCATGAACACACCTCTATCGCACGTATAATTACACCTTCATAGTGAGTTTTATCTGATTACACATTGGTTTCCTCTTGTTCAAATGTTATTAATATTTGATATTGATGGTTATAATTTGAAATTTATAGGCCAAACTCCCCACTGAAAATCGTGGTCATTGGGGGTCCTTGTTTGCGCACTAAATGAATTGCATATTGGTTGGTTCCTGTTGAACATTTGAATATTAAAATTTTTATTTTACATAAACATGTCTTATGAATGAATTCCTTAGGATGATAAAACTACTATTATTACCCCTGAATTAACAAAAAAAATTGAATAAGGTATGCTATGTAAAATCATAAATTGGGATTGTTTGGTTTGTGTGGTGTTACTATTGTTATCATGATTGTGTGTTTGTATGGTTTTGTAGTTGTTGGAAAGATTGGTATGCCATTTGTTTTCCATGTTGTATTTCATACTCCATTGAATATCAATCCAAAATTTACCCATTTGAATGGAACCACCACTTTGTCACTAGTGCAATTCCACTAAATCCTATAAAACCACTTCACTAGAGGAAACTATGAGAAAATTTATGGACATCCTAGTCAAATAACCATAACAATAGATGTAATGAATCCTTCCAACCACAACACTCTATTGAAAATCATACCATCTATCAGTTTAGTACCAAGGTTCTAGACTAGAGACATTATGTTTCTATAGAAACACTAAAAAACATGTTTACAACAATGCATATGTATCCCATGTGTGATACTAAAACATTCTAGTGAAAGGGATTCTCATAGCTTATTGAACATAATTTGTGTAATTATTTTGTTATATATTAATATTACTATATCAAATAAGGGGAATATGAATAAGGAATGGATGAATTCTAGTCGGTTGACAAAAGTGTATGAAGATTGCATGAAATAGTTTATCACGTTTGCAAAAGATCATGCATGTTACCCATCTCAAATCCTTTGTCTATATTTAAGCTATTGTTAGTCAATACAAATTAGTCTAGAGGATTTGGAAGAACACTTGATCTTTCATACAATATATCGATGTTATACATGTAGGAATAAACACGAGAAAAATGAATGTAGCTAGTGGCTCAGATAACACATCGTTTTATGGATCATCTGAAATGATTACAAGCATGAATAATGAATATGATCGTATAGAGGATTTTATTATAGATGTGAATGATGATGAAGATCTTATTGAGGAAGCGATATGTACAGATGATGAATAACTTCATGATTGCCCAAAATTATTTCAGAAGTTATTGAGTTGGGAAAAAATTCCATTGTATACTGGTTTCACTAAATATACAGCATTGTCATTTTTACTTAAGCTGCATAATTTTAAAGTAGGAAATGGGTGGAGTGAAGCCAGTTTTATGGAACTACTTTCTCTCCGGAATGACATGCTCCTAGAAGATAATGAGCTCCCAATCCGAACAAATGATTCCAAACGAATGATGTTCTCAATGGGTATGATCTATGAAAGAATACATGCCTATCTGAATGATTTTATATTGTTTCCCAAGGACCAAAAATCATTTAAATAATTCCCACAGTGTGGTGATTCTCGATACAAGAAAGATGATTCTAGTACTACGAAAGTCGTATGGTACTTTCCAATCATGACAAGGATTATACACCAATATCAAAGTGAGGATGCTATAGTACAATTTACATGGCATTTAGATACAAGAATTGAAGATGGGAAACTATGTCACTCGACAGAATCTCCTCAGTTGAAGAGAATTGATCAAGATTATCCTGAATTTGGAAATGATCCGAGAAACCTTCATCTTGCATTAACTATATATGGGATGAGTCCTTTTGGCTTTCAAAGTAGCAGTCATATTACATGGCCGATTATGTTGGTAAATAATAACTTACCACTGTTGTTATGCATGAAACAAAAATATATTATTTTATCTATGCTTATATCTAGACCAAAACAACTGGGAAATGATATTGATGTTTATTTGGCTCCATTGATCAAGGTTTTGAAATTATTGTTGGATTAATGTGTTATGTTTTATGATGCTTACAAAAATTAAGATTTCACTTTTAAATCCATGTTGTACGTAATGATAAATGACTTTTTCCTTATGGAAATTTGTCAAGATATAGCATTAAATGAACTCAAGGGTGTCCCATTTGCGAACAAGGTACACTGTCAATTAGGTGGAAACATTCATTGAAAACAGTGTTTCTAGGACAACACATATTTCTACCCTTATAGAATAAGTATCGATATTGGATGACATCATTTGACAGATGTTTAGAAGAACATAAAACACCATCTTCACTAATAGGTGATCAATTATTTGAGAAAGTAAAATAGGTGGAAACTACTTTTGTTAAACCATTTTGAGAATAATCTTATGAAAACCGTTTGGAAAAGGAGATTAGTTTTTTTGAATTACCATACTAGAATTGTTTATATGTCAGAAAGTTTTTTGATGTTATGCATGTCGAAATAAATGTATGTGATAGTGTCATCAGCATGTTGCTAAATGCACTTGGAAAAAAGGATGGAATTAAGGATATATTTGAAATGGTTGAGATGGGAATACCAGAAGATTTGGAAATAGTGAAGACTGAAAATTGAACATTTCTTTCTCCTGCTATTTACTCTCTTTCCAAGACGAAGAGATATCAGTTTTGAAACTTCTTGAATGAAGTAAAAGTTCTAGAGGGGTGTTCATCAAATATCAAGAACATCTTTTCAATGAGAGATTTAAAATTAAAGGGTTTGAAATCACATGACCACCATGTTTTAATGCAAGATCTATTTCTTATAGCTTTATATTTCATTTGGCCTAAGAATGTCCCCCGTACATTAACAAAGATTTTTTTCTTCTTCAAAACTATATGCAGCAATGTTATAGACCCGACCAAATTGCCAACTATATAATGAGAAATTATAGTTCTATTATCTGAATTGGAAATGTTCTTTCCACCGACATTTTTTGATATGATGGTTCATTTGATGGTTCATTTAGTGATAGAGATTAGACTATGTGGTCTGGTACATTATAGATGGATGTACCCCATTGAACGATATATGAATATTTTGAAAGGGTATATCAAAAATAAAATTTGGCTAGAAGGTTGTATTTCGGATCAATATATTGTTGAGGAAGCCATTGAATTCTGTACCAAATACCTTTTTGGTGTGGAAAATGTTGGCCTACCAAAATCTCGTCACACTGGGTGCCTTGAGAGTGAAGAAATTTCTAGAATAGCAGTTGTCACAATAATTATTTCAGATTGAAAGACGGACCACGTTTACGTTTTTGAAAACATTTTCGACGTTGACCCATATGTTCAAACCCAGAAAGAAATTCTTTCGCATTTTAATCCATCTAAGGCTGGAAAATGGATATCAGATACAAATAATCGATAGTTTAAAGGATGGTTCTGGGACCGTATTTCTATGAAGTTAGATGAAAATCCAGACACAATTTTAGAACAACTTTGATGGCTACCCAGAGGAGGTAGTTTGTATGTATTATCTTACAATTCTTATGCAGTTAATGGTAATACATTCTATACTAATAGACAAGATGAAGATAGTACCATAAAGAATAGTGGGGTTACACTTGTGGCTGAATCAATGCATGTTTCCAATGATAAGGGAAGAAATCCAATTTATTAGAATATGTCAAACTTTTTCATCATCACTCAAATAAGGGAGTTGGATTATACGAAATTTCAAGTGCGGATTTTTCAATGCAAGTGGGTTGATAATCAGAGTGCTGTTAAAATAGATGAATTGGGGTTCATGGATGTTGATTTCAGTTAGGAAGGGGAGAAAGATGAAGCATTTATAATGGAATCATAGGAAATACAAGTATTGTATGTTCTAGACCACGCAATCCAAAAATAGTCAATTTTTCTATTATCGACCAAAACAACTTAAGGGTTAGATAAAAGTTCAACAGAGGATGACCCTTTCTTAGGGACTTCGCTATCATTTTTCAGTGGTCCCAATGTAGTCAGAGATTTGGAAGTTATTGGAAACCACAATTAAGGGATTTACATAGTTGATTGAGGGTTCAAACCAATTCAACCTTAAAAAAATATTGTTTAGTAATCAGGTTATTTTTTATTATAATATAAATTTTGTTAAGTTATTTTATTATTTGTTTGTTGCTGCTTTTATGTAATCTAAACTAAATGTTAAACCACTTCTGCAGATAGTGACTTCTGCACCTTCTGAGCTTCCAATCCTGAGTCACAACAGGTCTCTCAACCTGCGGCTACTAGTCCCAGTGCAGATCAACAATAGGTTTCTCAACCAGTTGTTGCTGGTCCCAGTGCTGAGATACAACATGTTTCTCAACCTGTTGCTACTGGTCCTAGTGCCGATGCTAGTTCTCCAGAGGAATATAATTATGACGATTCTAAGGAAACTGTAGGAAATGAAACCCTGACGGTGAAAAAAAACCTAGAGCGCCGTAGTTTGATAGTGTTATCCATAGTCATTAAGTAAAAAAGAAAAAGGCATCAAATATTATGTGGGATGGAATAATCAAGGCCAACATCTTTACCCCAACATATCCATCTTTAGTAGCTACATTGGAATAATCACTCAACAATGTGTACCAACTGATGTACAGTTGTGGAACCATGTTTTCACCAGGCATAAGACAATAATGTGGTAATATATTACAGTAACATAATGGTATCATTTTTTTAATTTATTAAAATAAAATAATATACCAAAACATTTTCTTACACTTCATTGTCCATTGCAGAGTGAATTTATAATAGATTCCTTGCACAAAGAGTATGTATTAAGATTTGTAGGAAGGATTCATAGAGGCTTCCAAAAAAAATAAATAAAATATCATCTTAATGATGCTGAAGGGAAAATCAAGCTTCACCCACCTCCTATTTATGCACACTTCATATCCAAATGTTCATGGGATGCGTTTAGCAACTATCGTGGGGAGCATACCATTTAGGTACATTTGGTTTGGTAATACGATGTTTAATGTTTCTTGTATTCATCATTTTTATTGATAGTTTTTTATTTATGAAACAACAAATGAGTGCTAATAATAATGAACATGCAACAAAACCAACATACCCTTACCGTAAAGTAAGGACGGGGTATACTTCACTTTAGAATTTTTTTAAATATTTTAAATCTACCGTACTAATTTTATGTGACATAAAACAACCCCATAACCGTGTTTCTATATTTATATGCAGATTGATAAATTGAAATCAAAAGACATATCCATCCCACACCTTGTGATATGGAAGGAAGATTGTGTAAATAAAGAGTTGATACTGATAAATTCAAAAAAACAAAAATGTGTGGGAATCATTTGTATGTATGACATAATATAAATGTCATTTGAATTAAATCGCAATTACAAAACAATTACTACTTATTTTCCTATATTTTCTATCTGACATAGTCATATGAATCAACAACTCCCACACCAGATGTAGGAATACTTTTAGCGTCCTTGATGTAGCCAGAACAGTATGGCCACAACATAGGTGTGAGTTTTAGGGTGACACCCCAAACATACTTTCAAAAACTAAAAAAACAGAGGTTCAAAATTATGAAATGAAAAAGATGCTAGAAAAATTAGCAATTTTTCAAGAATAATTAAAATACCAGAGAGAGATGATATCAAGTTTTATTGGGGAGAGGTAATGAGAATAAACAACTCAACAACAACCTGTGCATGAAGATCCCCCCCCCACCAGCTTTGAGGTGAGCCATTCCCCTAAGAAACTTGACTTATTTGAGGTAATAAATGTTCTAATGACTATTTTTGTGATAAGTTAATCACATAGACACTGATATATTTCCTATAATAATATTCTATATGGTGAAAATTATTGTGATTTATATCTATCAACTCCCACCTATCTCCTTGTAGCGAGGGCTATGGTGTTCAATTTGCAGAATGACATGCTACACAACAAATAACTTCCAACTGATCATTTTTGAGTGTCAATTAACATAGCTAATGAGCTAAGTGCCGAGCTACATATTCCAAATGACACTGAATTCATTCATATGGTTGAACAAGTTCTTGGAACATTCATCCTATGGTCGTCAATTATTGTTAAAAAACATGTTAACAAAGATGTATCCATTTCCAATTTATTTTCCAAGTTGGAACTTTAACATTTAATGAAAAAAAGGCCTGAACTGATGAATGTTATTATAGAATGACAAATATAAGGGGGTAAAATGAAATATCATCTCAAAAAATATCTCAAGGATCAACCAACTGATTGAAATGGTCTTTTGAGAGCATCTTCACCCCACACGTTCTATATCCATAGTTAATATCATTACAGGATCATATGGATACAATGTTGATAGATGACAATACTCACACAGTTTATATTTAAAAAAGTATGTATATAGAAGAAGAATCGGATTTCAATAGTGATGAACATGTAAATGAAATTCTCATGTATTAATGGCAAGGCACCATAGTTGTAAATGTATACATGAGGTATGTTTTCATGATTTGATTTTACAAAAGATGATATAATCTAATAATTATGACTAAATGCATTTCATATTTTTCCCAGGCATATATATGAAAAAAATTGAAGGGATTTCCCCATGAACAAAAATTTGGACTCGTTGGTCCTCACATCCCCTATTCAAGAGAAGAAATAGATTCTGATAATGTGGCTGCAATAATATCATCCCTGTTCAAATTGCATGAAAAAAAAATTATGGATGACATAATATTTTTAATACCAACGATGCAGGGGTAAAACTCAAAAATTTAATCAAATCAACTATATTTTCATTTCATTCATTACTTTTTCCTTTTTGTGTTTTTAGGCAGCATTGGATGCTGATTGCAGTCAATTTGGATACTCTAAAGATTTATTTTCTAGATTCAATGCATGTATATGCAAAAAACCAACCACACATGATGGAGTTTGTTAATTTATAATACACTAGATCCAACATTTTATAACTAAACAGCTAGTTATATAATTTATATTATCTTTTATTGAGGATTCTGTTATGATAGGGTGATGTATCAATATCATCTACTTCATTGATTGAATCGAGGGCCTAAGTATAAGAATGCCTACAGGATATACAACTAGAAAAGTATCCTGGTATATATAATAACATTGAACAATCCAAACAAATTTCAAAACCAATTACTTATTTTTCTCGATGTTTCTGCAGTGTCAAAAATAATCAAACAAAAAGGACAACGGTTACTATGTTTGTAAATTTTTGAAAGAGATTGTATTTCATTAAAAAACTAGCATTCCTGAAGAGGTATTTTCGAAAATAAATATGAGTTCATTTAAAATATGTATTAATCCCTTGTGTATTTATATTTTCTCAGTACTACCATGATTGTCACAAAAAATCATATTCACAAGATGATATAGATGTGTCTAGAAAAAAATGGGCAGCATACCTGATGGAAGATTGTACACAAATTGGATGAAGGTGAATTCCTACAACTTATGTTATCATTATATGATCATTGATATCTACCTCCTTTGCACTTATTGAGTATATATGATCCCCTTTATTATGTTGTATATCCTTAAATTATGAAGAATGTTTTTTGAAATGATTTTTTTGTCTTGTAAATCATAACATAATGAGGGGCTCTTATGAACTAGTTCTTTATGATTCTATGTTTCCAAAATCACTGGACCTAAACTATTATAGAATGGATCATTTATATTTTGTATTTTGGAAATTTATGTAGTTTTTTCTACTGATGTAGTGTGTTGGATGAATATTGGTTGTGTAGCACTCACAAATATAATAAAAAACTAAGGATTCTTCAATACTATTGGTTAACTACCACCTAGCATAACATCAGATCTGAACATCCGAACCTGGTAAATGGGTGTAGGAAGAGAAGGGAAAGTGAATGTTGAAGGATGATATCATAGATATTGTTTCAGTTCAGAACATCATGGGGATGCCGGATCAGCTGCTATGGTAAGTGGTAGTTAACCAAAAATAGTAAAGTGCACAAAGAATCATCAGTTTTGTTATAAGATTATATATGGACCAAATAAACCATTATTAAAGATGCAAAGGTAATGTTATGAAATAATCTGTCTATTTTAACAAAAAATTATATAATGAAACTTTTATTTGATTTTTATTATTCCTTACAGGGTTCGTTTATTTTAGAAGGCTTATCTCCATGTGACATGCCCTTGCAGGAAAAGAAATGACGATGTGTCTGCCCAATCACAGATGTAATGGGAAATATAATTCACTAATGACTCAATATTTCATAGTGTTAAGAGAACTCTAGGTTTTTTCTCTACTTCACAAAATCCTATTCACATGATCAGGTCACATAAGCTCCTTTGTATGAATTCTTCATGTCAACTAATCATGTGATCTCATCACACGATCAAACCACATTAACAAACCACTTAAAAAATTAAGGGAATTCAATTGATCCGTGATTCGGGAATTCATGTCTTATTTACAAGATCACATAATGCTTCAAGGGTCATGTAATCGTATAAATATCCCAGGTTCATTTGATCATGTGATCATATTATGGTCATGTAATCTCATGAAGTTTAACAAGTCATGCACTACCTATGATATTTATAATTAGTGTTGTGCCCCTTTCTTAATCAAGTCCATTTTTAACCCAAAATACTCCATTTCCATAGTTAATCAAATATTTCTTTCTTATAACACCAATGAATTCAAGAATTTAAGCTCAAGAGGCTGTATTTCATTGGACTACAATGTTCAATAATGTATAAGTCGACCAATGCATAGCCATTCGGTCCACTCATGAGCATCTTAAAATCCTGATGGGAACCAATATCATGGATTTTAAATTTTCTAATTAATTTCCCTTTTATGTGGGTGGGGGAGTCCATGAGGAACGAGTTTCCAGAATTAGGGGGTGTCCATGAGGGAATGAGGTGTCAAAGATGGAGGGGGTGTCTAGGGGGTGTCCATGAGAAGGGCATCTAGGAGGGGAGGGAGGGGTGTGTCCTGGAGGGAGGGCGTGTCCAGGAGGGAGGGGCTCTCTACGGGGGTGTCCAAGAGTGGGGTGTCTAGGAGGTGAGGGAGGGTGTGTCTAGGAGGGAGGGGGTATCCAGGTTGGTGTCGAGGGGGTGTCTTGAAGGGAGGGGTGTCCAAGAGTGGGGGTGTCTAAAAGGGATGGGGTCTAGGGAGGTTTCCATGAGTGGGGTGTCCATGAGGGGAGGGCGGGGGTGTTTTTAAATGGTAGGGGTGTCTAGGAGGGGGGTGTCCATGTGTGAGGGTGGGTGGAGTGTCTAGGAGTGGGGGTGTCTAGTAGGGGAGTGAGGTGTCCAAGGGGGAGGAGGTGTCCCTGAGATAGGGGGTTTCTAGGTGGGAGGGGGGTCCCCAGGTGGGTGGGGGTTTCTAGAGAGGAGGGGGTGTCCAAGGGGTGTCCATGAGTGGGGTTTCTAGGAGGGGAGGTAGGGGTGTGTCCCGAAGGGAGGGGGTGTCTAGGCATAGATTCATTAAATTCCATTCAACACTAATAATATAAAATGGGTAGATCACTTCTAGAGTAGCCTGAAGTGTGTCTATAGTGAGGCATCCAAAGATCCATCCAACCAAACCAATTCTATGCCCATGTAAAGGCCAAATAATTATATTTTTGTTCAATTAGAGGCCCAATATATCGTATTAAATGTCATAATGTCCCAACATATGCATCATTTAACTTTCTCACATTAGATTTCTAAGAAACACTCTTTTTCTCTACACCAACGTTGTAGTAGAATACATCTGTTGGAAAATTTTATGATGATATATGAGTTTGATGGAAGGAAAAATTTCTGATCTAGAAGAGTTGAGAGGACACTCTCAACTAAATCAATTTTGACCCTCAATCCTGGCATGAGGATGAAATCTTCAGAATGATTTTTTTTACCATCAACTAAATTCTAGAAGATATATCCCTGCTAATTATTTATAAATATCCCTTCTACCACATTCTATAGAATTGGCATCCGTCGGTTGTGTCATAGGATCTCTATTTTTATGAATTATGTATTTTTAAATTATATTTTTGATAATTTTATGTGAAATTTCGTTCATATCCCTCCGAAATATTTTTTTGTTTGATGTTTTTCCTTGATTTGTTGAATTGAATATCTTGAAAATTAATAGGATTTTATAACTCATAATAGTGAATGATGGTGTATGAATAATATTTACTCCATTATCAAAGAGATGATGAAAATATAGTTGGATAAAGAAGGTTATTAAGGGGTATACACTAAAGAAATAAGAGGGAGGGGTATCCAAGAGGTAGGGGTGTCTAGGTTGGAGGGTGGGTGGGGGTGTCCAGGAAGGAGGGGTGTCTAAGAGTGGGGGTGTCCAGGAGTGGGGGTTTTATGGAGGTTAGGGGATATTCAGGTGTTGTGAAGGGGTTTTACCAGGGAATGGGAGGGTATTTCATGGGGGGGGGGGTTCCAAGAAGGAGGGGTTGTCCAGGAGTGGATGGGTGTCTAGGAGAGGGGGGGGGGGGGGTTGTCCAAGAGGGTAGGGGTGTCCAGGGGGTGGGAAGGGGGCTGTCTAGAAAAAGGGTGGTGGCTTCAGGGGGAGGGAGGGGGTTGTCCAGGATGAGGGATGGATGCTGCAGGTGGAGTGGTGGTGGGGGGGGGGGCTTTCTAGGGGTAGGATGGCTGTCTAGAGGGGCTGTCTTGGGGAGGGGTGGGAGGGGTGTTTGGATAATCACACTAAGGAACAATGATATCAAGATAACATAGAACTGGTATGGTCGTGGCCTATATATTGTGTGGGTTATAATCAGGACCTCTCTAAAAATAGGAAATAAATTCCTTACATACCTTCAATGGGACCTTAGATATTGTATGGGGTCCTTGGAGAGGCATAAGTGGTTAGGGTCCAAGCAGGGTTGGACCCAATGTCTGATGCAGACGCTCTAGCACTCATTCTTTTTCACCTGGCATGGGAGAGTACAATCTTACACTTTAAACTCACAAGAATCACGATGATCATTTGAGACACACACACTTCGGCCTTTTGTGCCTCATCATCTCTTGATCATCACTAGAAGAAGAGCACTCAAATCTATAGAAACACTCTGTTTAGAATAAATCTTTCATAGAAAGACTCTAACATCAATTTCATCACTCCAAGGAGTCCGGAGATGAATTGAAAACACATAAAGACTTCTAAACTCAAGCTTATAATCTTAGGTCTATTTTGTTTCTTCTTTTTACAATTCTGAGAAGTGTGTTTGTTTGTTTCACACACTCTCTCTTGGGATGAACTGGAGGATACTAAAAATCCTCACATCAAACATCTCCTTCATTTTTTTCAACAAATAACTGTGGAAGTGACCATGCGTGGTTTGTACTATTTGTTTCCCATGAAGAACTATGATAGAGGGTGTGAACCCTGAACAGTTTGTGAATGATGTTGTAAATCCAGATACAGGATGTATATCATGTTTATTGTTAATATAAACTGCTTGGTGGTAGGTGATCACCATGTTAAGAGGCTTAAGTCTCATCTTGAGACTGAACCTCTTGTTTAACATTAATTTTCACTAATTTTTATTGTACTCTATTTTATTTATTTTTTGCTACTTATAATTCCAAAAACATAAAATTGTTTTGAATTCACTTTAATTGTTAGTTTTTGTTAGTGTGATTATGTGTTTAATTCAAGGAACTTGTTTCAAAAGTTGAAGAAGTATTGTTTACAAAAATTTAACTAAGGAGTAATCACCCATGGAGAAACATGTTGACAAAATAGACATTTACATATCTACGGCCTTAATTAACTAGGCCATTTTAAATTTGGGGAATCCTTTTCAAGAAATGTTTTTAAACAGAAATTTTGAGTAGGAACTCAATTCACCCCCCCCCATCTTGATATTCCACTCCGACCAACAGTAGCATAGGAAACTAGTCAAATACCAATGGAAATACAAAGTATCTTGAGATTATGTTAATATATCAGTTGATATATTGAGTGATAATGATAATACAAATTTAATGAATTTAATTAAGAGTATTCTAATGTATCAAAAATGATTCAAAAAACAACCTTTCCCTCATTGATTATATAAGTCCTCATTTTATGTTGTGAAAACTTATTAACATAATATATTCACTATCATTTTTGGTATCTTTACATACTTTTACTATCAATACAATACCCATCACACATAGTATATAATAATTTTTTATATTTTAAGGATATATGTGAACTATTGTTGTGAATTATTTATGTTATACTGATGTAAATTACATAGGGTACTCTATATTATTGTGTTACTATGATCCTATGAAATTTATGGATGTTTGTAGCTCCTGCAACACATTATAAGGATGCACATTTGGAACTATTTCCTAGGAAAGTGTTTTATCTTCACACATTTAGTTTATATTTTCTATAAAAACATTGAATAAAGTTAAAACATATTTTATAAAAATTAATATGTTATCTGTATTTTATATAGGATATATATTTTTAATAAATTCATCTACATTTTTTGAGGATTTTAAAAAGGATATCATTAGGTGTATACTTATTTCCACCGATCTAAAGGTAGATATTTATCAGCAAATAAGATTAGAAAAAAACATAGATGACATAGAGGAACCCAATCGAACAAGGATTCCACAAGATAATAGGTATCTAAAATTTCTACATAATATTATACAAAATAAGAATTTTCGGTAAGTATTAGAGACATATAGGTACCATGATAATTTAGTAATCCCTTTTGCATTAGACTCACTCAAAAAACTGGGAACTAGGAATAAAATCAATACCACTTATAGTACATGAAATAAAATTATAGAATACCATTATAATATGGTTTATATTTCATTAATAACTTCTTTATAACATAAAATATGTACTACTACATGGACGTTTTGAGGATATACTCATATTGAGGTGTTTGTGTTACTAAATAAAGAGGAAGGATCAATATCACCATTTACATTAAAATGACAATTAATTCCAAATATGGGAGGTTATCTATAATGCGTTTATCAAAAGATTTTAACCTACTTAGAGAAATTTGAATTTGATGAAAATTATTTAATATTTTTATTAGATAAGGATTTTTTCATGAGTCATGGTTAGGATTTAGACACTAATAAAAATAGATTCCCCATCATTAATTCCCACTCTCACTATTGATGTCTTTATTTTATGATGGGATAAATTCCATGGGATAGATTTTTGTTTTATTTGGATGTATGAGGACACAATGGAGACAATAAAATAGAGAAACTAAAACACATATATAACATGAATTTCATGAACTCACAATAGTATGTAGAGGAATGAAATATTTTCAAACGAATTCCAAATAATAGAATACATCAATACACTAGTTTTGGACCATAAAAAATACATTTAGAATATTGTGTAAAAACTTTTGGAAAAAAAGACCCTCAAATGTCCAGTGGTGTCCACTAGAACATTGATGGCCTCCTACTAGTACCCTCTCTACTAGGGCTTCTATAAAATTTATGTACCCTTAAAAAAATCCAAACAAATTATAATTTCAGAATAAAACATCATGATTCAATAATTAATCTTCAAATGAAAAAATACCCCAAATGCAAAACCAATTTTTTAAGAACAAATCACACTTTAACTACTCAAAATTTCATTAATTAACCAATTTTATCTAAATTTAACTCACTAATTATAGGGTAATTACAACCTTCCCACCATAAAAAGTCTCTTACAGAATAATTTTAAGGAGATTACCTACCAAAATACTCAATACTTATTATAAATATTCATCCATTACCATCCTTCCAATATATCTTCCAAATCATCAAAAACATCCAAGAAAAACCACATCAAAATTTTACCCAAATCATAGAATGAATCCAAATTTCCACATACATAAGGAACATAGATATCATAAATAATTCAAATTTTCCAAAAATACTCACTATAATATTCATACATAACACCAAAAAGAAACACCACCCTTGAATTTACTTGGTTAGATCCACTACCATGTTCCATTTTGTCTCAAAATGATCAATTCCAGAATCAAGACACTATTATTCCTCCTAAAAATCACCATGTTTTTGAAGCATGAATCGAAAAATAATTATAATTCTCTAATACCAAAAGAACATATTACCCAAGTGGAATTATATTATAACTAAGATCCTCAAACATAACTATCAATATACCCCAACACTTATGGTATTTCCGACCATATGTGTCACCTAATGTCTCCAATTCATATCCTACCACTAAATTTCAATTTTTCAACACAAGTACTTGTTTATATCATTTCATGGAAAAAATATTCACATTTTAAAATATTATATCAAATACATTTTGAAAAACACTATATTGTATAGAATCATTTTTCTTAATAAATCCATTTTGGTAAAGTAATTCCCTGGCATCAATTAATAAAATATGACTATTTTATAATAACCATATAATTTTAAAATGATTTTTCATTTATCAAAACTATAAAATTATTTCCCTTTTGATGCCTTAGGTAATATGATATTTTTTACTTTTGATATAAAAAAAATCTATTACATAAATAATTGTATGTAATAAAATTATACCATGGAAATAATAGTGACAGTTTTGAGAACCTATTTTTAAACCACCCAATAAAAACATTACAAATAGTTAACATACATAATGCTTAGGTACATATGTCATAATAGATAACACAATAAAAAATAAACAAAAAATGAGGAGCATTATTAAATATTTAACATACAAATAATGTTTATAAACATTTCTAATAGAAAATAGATGGAATGTAATGGTATACCAAAGATTTTACAATGAAATAAAAAATGAATAAATTTCATGATCCAAATAGAATATAAATAAAAAACAGGTAAATTTATCATGATTTAAATGACATTAAAATTGAACAATACAATATTACATAGGAAGAAAATAATTATCCAAAATGAAAAATTATATGTGGGTCACTTAAGTTAATTTGATCACCCATAATAATGTATATAATAAAAAACTGATTAATTTCTTAGAACTTATAATATTTATTATGTTTATTTGGATATATTAATTATAATACAAATGTAATATACATTTAATAGAGTTCCTCTAGACCATATGATGCAATATTTTATGACCAAATTTTCCCTCGGTCAATCACTATACACTTCTTAAGTTTCATTTCATCATACTTGAGTTAATTATCGGAATACCTTTCTATATCCTATGGTGCCATTCCATTGCCTTTGCATCTAATGGTTACTTGATTGTCCCCAAAAAATATATTGATAAGGATAATTTATGTGTTACACCTAATGTCATAGTAGATCTCACTATTATTTAATAAGAATAAAAACCCTAATAACCAAATATCTCTTTGATACCACTTTGTAACAATCATAAACTTTATACCAGAATAGTACTTGAACCAAGACCAAAATGATCCTAGGAGCCTTCCCTGGTCCTCAGGGGATGGAAACTAGTGTTGTAGGTCTTAATCTATCATAAGGAATGATTTAACCACATTAAATAATACTAAAATTCATGATGTTTTTCCACCATAAGACATGTATCTTTAATCCACAAGTTGCACTTTTCCCAAAATAGATATACGAGGAAACTAAAAACAAATGAATAAACCCACACAGCATACTAGTGTGGACAAGTAAGTCTAAAAAGTCTTAGAATATCCAAAGGAGATATAAGATGTGCTAAAATATCCCGATTTATCCATGGTATTTTATACACATACCTCATGAAATCCAGACATGTGAATCTGCCCCAGTTACATATTTGATGTCACAAAATCAAATAGAAGACTTTATAACCATCATACCTCAAGTAAAACAAGAATAATTTCATTTCCACCTATGTATACATAGAGTGTGTGGAAATATACATACTTAGTATAGAATTGTAACACCCCAGAACTCTAATATATATTTTCATCGAGAAGAACATGATGTATTTGATAGCTTGTTTTACATGACATCTCGAGTCTAAATAAACCACAATATATTATGAAATTTATAACCTAGTCATTAGATTTAAGGGTATAAATAATCTTAACTACATTATTAAATATAAATATAAATGTCTTCCTTAATTAAAATGTATTTATTTACACCTATGAAATAAGAACTACATTTTAATAAAATTATTTAATGATTAAAATTCAACTTTTTAACAAAAACAATTATACATGATATGTTTTCATTACTAAAAAATGAATATTAAGGACTGTTAAATATTAATTTTACAAAAATATATTGAGTTTTGATAAATAAATTAATAATCATCCATATATTAGGTATCAAATGTTTAATAATGAAGATAAAATAAAAAAATGTAAAATGTTTCATTTTTAGAAATTGTTTTTTATGGATACAATGTTTTATCTTTATAAATAAAATAAATATTTCTTTAGTAATATTTTTTATGAAATGTAAATATCATATTTTCAATAAAACATTTTAACATTATATTGATAGTTTTTACTATAGAAGGAATTAATGTAAACTTATGTTTATGCTTAGAAAATCATTTTTCTAAAAACTGGTTTTTATTACATTTTCCACTGTTATTTTAAAATTAATTTTTACCACTTGTAGAAATTTAATTTGATAATATTTCATAAATATTATAAATTAAAATTTTAAAATATTATAATGATTTAATTCTTTTCATAATGAATAAAAAACTATAAAAAAATGTTACCATGGTTAGGGTTAAAATGGGTATACTAGGGGTTAAACTAATAATCAAGGTAAAATGAAACTTAAAGTTATCTAATTTTAATTTGTTGGTGTCATTTACACACTATATAATCTTTATATAAAACACTTGTACATTTCATTCCTCTTTTACACGAAAATGAATTTATGTTATTCAAATCTTTTAACTAATTCCATGTGTGTCCTCTACCACACTTATATTAGAGAACCTCCTCTCCACTATTGTTCATGAAGTATTAGAAATTTATATTATAAAATATCACTAGAAAAGATGATGTTAATGTATAATTTCTAATAAATGAGTTAAAAGATGTTATAAGAGGATTTTATATTAAATTATAAGTATGTATTTCAATTTTTATAGAATTATAACAAATTAAAATATATTATAAAGGATTTAATATAACATAGGAAGAAATTAAGACTTTTGGTTAGGTTTTTATGTTATAGTCTCACTATTTATTAGTAATGGTTATACTTGAATTTCTCATGAAAAAATTATATAATATATCAATTATAAATCACATTTGTTTTGTTCTCCACTTGTTATTTCAAGGGAAATCATGTTTTCCTTTCATCTTTCTCTCTATATGTACTCAAATGTTTGAATTAATGTTTTACATGAAAATAGAATACATTTATTTCTTTAGTTGGGAATCATTTCTCTTCCAAATCCAAGTTTTAGAAAACATTGTGAAAAATGTTTTCACTATTTCCCCAATGATGTTTTATGTTATTGTTAACAATTTTTTAATTTATATAAATAAAACTAAAAGGAATAATCATTTCATGTTCTAAATGAGGAATTGAATTGTTACCAAAGGTGTGAAAGTAATATTTATTTAATATATATCACACTAATGTTTTTTTACACCAACCATATTAGTATTTTATTTGAGTGTTACTTTAAAATTTTCCATGTTTTCCTTTAAAACAAATGTTTTTCCTAATGTTTTGGAAATTTTTAAATACAAATTAATGACATTCCAAATAAAAAGGTTTATTTTCTACAAGAAATTTACATGAGATCTTTTAACTATATTTTCATATATCAAAACATCCTTTGATGTTAATTCTGAATAACTTGGTATATGATCCCATTATACCGTCCTTATTCGTCCTCAATATGTTTATTGATTATTATAATGGAGACTTGATGAAACTCAATTTTTTCCACTGTTTAAGCTATGATGAAATGATAAAATTTTCTATGATATTTTGGAATACATATAAATGGGTAGTGATTATGTGATTTCTAGGTCCATTATAAAAATAAAATTCATTGGGAAATAATTAATGTTCTATAAGCTTGATGTGTACATGGGTGGTTATCCCAAGAACAAAACTGGGTATAATGGTGGTTAGACCATTCCAAAAATAGTTAAATGGGTTGTTAGGCCAAACCTAATGTGTGATGACTTTCTTAGAGGGTATCCTTGACAATTGATTTCAATGATTATGATTATTCCAAACATTTTCAGCCACTGTCTATGATCTGTATTTATGATTATGATATTGTCTCAAGGATCATTTTCTTGGATTATTTTATGATTCATATATTATGAATTTATAAATATTTATTCCATTACTATGTTCAATGTATTTATGGGTATGACTTTCCAAAATTAAGTTCAGGTTCTATTAATCTTATAATCATTATATGCCAATATATCATAATTTAATTATATCTCCCATGTTTAACCATATTGTGAATCTGATCTCACCATTTCTTTTATTTCGTTTTCCATAGTATTTGAAGATATATTTTAATTGTATAATTCATAAAAATGATTATAGGTGTGACAAAATTAATCTAAAGTGTTGTAAATATTTTATTTACCAGTTTTTATGTATCCAAAATTCCAATTAAACTAAACATTTATGGTTCTATAATGGAAATTAATTATATGTAATATATTTTCATCTAACAATATGGAATTATGTAATATTTATTATTGAAATTCTTGGGTCACATCAGTTTCTATTAGATCAATGTTTTGTTATTTTTTTGAAATAGTGATGAGGAACTTTTAGTGAGAACATTTTGGATAGTCATAAGTATAAGAGGAAATCCTATTTTAAATAAAGGAGTTTGGTTTTCCTTGAAAATTAATCCCTTTACGGATACATGAAAGTATATGTGGTTGTGGAACTGGTGCACCTAGGGGTAAAAACATGAAAGGGATGGTTTATTTATTAACTCTGTTGTGACCATTGAATGTTGAGTGGGATTAGGATTACACACCTAGGTAGATACTCCAAGGGGATATTCTAGGTTTAATTAATATTTTACAAATAAACTATTATGAAGGATTTGAATAGATGTTGAATTAGGTTTAACCTAAGGTGTCTTAGATTGAAAATAATGTGTCATGATTTAGACGTCCTATAAATGATTTTCAAGAATTTATTATATCCCACTTGGAATATTTATGATCATACTATGTTTTTTATTTTTATTAAATAGTTGGAACCAGAAGGAATTATGTTAACACTAAATGTGATAAAGAATGAAATTATTATTCTCCAGAGAAACTAAATATTGTGGGAGTTTTAATGAAAAATCACATTTTTATTCTTTTGAAACCTTCTCCATCCAAGAATCATACTTATCTAACAAATGATAAGAAGAGGGAACAATATTGAGTTACGTATTTCATGGGAGAATGCCCACATTCTTTTAGTGGGTCAACTAATCCACTAATTTCTATGTAAATGATTTTTTCCACTGAAAAGTTATTTTATTTTCTCTAGTGTTTATTACAACAGAAATTTATTTTTGTCATTTATCATTTGGAATTTAAAGTAGATCAATGTTGTAATATTAATAAGAACATTTGGAAATAGAAGAAATTTACACAATGGAGTGGGATGATATTATGATGTTCTTTTTAAAGGTGTACAGTCCACATATTTTTATATAGGAAAATAGAGAATTAATTCCCTAATATTAAGTGGAATGATAATAAATCCACTAATTCCTACAATGAAATTTCTAAAAAACATATGAGGTATGATTCTGGATTTATCGTGCAACATAAAAGTATGATTGATTGATTATTTGGTATCTTAAAACCTAGTCTCTGAATGGATTTATCCATAAAGACTTTAGTATCTCTAGAGGATTAATTTTATGTACTCTCAAGATAATAAAAGAAGTAAAATTCATTCATAAATATCATTGTTTTTATATGAAATGAAATGTTTAATTCCATGGGAAATTTTATAATAAAAACCATTTAGGAAAGAAGATGAGTTTTACATTTTGAAAGAAGTGTGGAAGGAATCTTGGAGGAAATTATATTAAGGGAAATAGTAAATGATTTAAATGTGGAAAGTATGTTCACCAAGAATAAAAATGATGATCTAATGGGAAAATGTTATCTAGTGATGTGAATGGACATAAATCACCATAGAAATAACCACAAACCATTTAGTGTTTCAAATTAAGGTAGTATGGACATTATGATAACAATAGATTGAATACAATCAATAATAATGATTATTGACATCATCAACATTTCATGTCCAAATAAATGGGAAATATAATGTGATATCTATTGTTGATATGGGTTATCAAAATTAAATATTGAAGATTACACATGCCATACACTCTAAAACTGCTTCTTACTTATTTGATTATAGATCAACAAACTATTTTATATCTTATGAAATTTCTAGGTGTATGAGACTACCACCTAAAAAATAGATATTCTATTAGTAGCTAAAGATACTTATGGTAAAATTATCACATATCAAGCCTATTATTCTTCTCTAATTAATGTTTTTGGGAATGTGATTTTTGAAAATCTTATTATCCAACATCTTGTTTAATTTGATATTAATCTTGTAATGGGTTGTATTTCATTATATAGAGCTTATATCAATATCCAAATAAGGGTGGTAGTATTTAATATTTTAAACAAACCTAGGATTTTAAATCAATTCGAGAATAAAAATAAACATATAATAAAAATTAAATCCATTTTATGGTTCTTTATTCCTAATAATAGGGATAATTTATCCTATATGGTTGGGGAGAAACAAAACATCAAATATATGATTATAGTGTTAGATATTTTAAAATATTTTCAATATTTTCTCATATTATTCCTATGAATAATAATTTTTTTTTTCAATTTTACACATACTTATTGTTAAACATATTTCAATAACTACATATAAAATATCCCCAGTTGATTTATATTAATTAATTAAAAGAATCTTAATAAGCTATTTGTAACAGCCCAAGATTTTATGAAAATATTCTTTTAATTTCATTAATGTCTTGTGCTACACCAAGATTACCTTGCGCTATAGGAAAAACCGTATTAGCTTGCAGTATACGCAACATTATTCTTGGATCGTGTTACACACAATTTTGATAATAGTTATTCTACGCAACATTGAGTATATATATATATTCAATGTATAAATGAAATATTGTTGGATTCTGTTATACGAAACAACGAAGGATTCTTTCGCAACACGCAACCCTGACTTGGCTTGCATTACACGCAATCACGGCCTTCCTCGACAATGTGTGTTGTACGCAATACTCGGTTTTACTAAACAACGATATATTATTATAATATTGTTATGAACTATCCGTTATGAATAGTGTTAACTAAATTTTAAATTTTATAACTTTATTATTCATTTTACACATTTCTAGAACATGGTATAAGAACAAAATAAATTTTTCGGGTAAAATAAGTATTTTTCAGAAAATGTAGTTTTACCGCATTTTGATGGCACACCCACTTTAAATCTATTTTTTGACATGTTTATAAGTTCAATTTGAAAAAATAAAATTCTTCTTTTGAATCAGTATTTAAAAATTTACATTAGATAAAGTTTTGATATTTTTCCGATAACTTTCATATTTTAATGAATAGTAAAAACACGCTATATTTTAATTAAAAACAACTTTTTTCATCGTAATATCTTATGTGGTTAAATTATAATAGTGAATGGTTTCAAATTATAAATAGAATATATTTTTACCATTTAATATAATGTATGTCATTAGCATTGATTTTACCTTGAATTCGTAGGTTAAATCATTTCAATCTTTTGGAATGTTTTACAGAAAAACCCGTTTTCTTTCGACAACGGGATTAATTTTAATTTAATTTCTGCACCTTTTGTGTATTGAATTTGGAAAAATGGATTCCATATTTGGAATCAGTGGATCCAAATTATGTTAATAAGCTACTTTTTTATTTTTGGGAATTATGAATAGTAACTACGGTAAATTTTATTTACCATAGTTAAAGGTAAATCGGGTAATTAAGGGTAAATATAATATTATAAAATTATCCTAACACATGAAAAAATTCTATTGGATGGCCAAAATTAAACCCATATCAACTAAGGGTCGGATTAGATTCATTTATAGACTTTTGACCATGAAAATAATTTAATTATTATTAAAACCAAAGAAAGTGACAACATGTCACTCCCTTAAATCTTATAAGTATAATAATTTTAAGTTAGTGATAATATTCATGAAACTTCGAACATTAATAGTCTAAATAAATCTAACAAAATTATCTACATCAAGAGAATTTATTTAGAATTTTTTAGGTATTATATAATTATCATTTATTATGACACAAAGATGATGCAGTAATTGTCTTATTAATGAAATATTGACATAATTGATGTTATAAATGCCCAAATAAATGTAATTTCAGACTTTTTATGACTTAAAATAATTTTCTAGGATAATATGACATGTTATTGTTGATTTAAGTAACGTTTTTCGAACATATCATTTTGTTATGAATTTCATAAAAATCATGTACCAAATAGTGTCAAAATTGACATAAATTAGTTTTTAAAACAAATATTATATTATTAATTATTATTTTATTCCTAAAAATATAACTTTCTGCCAAATGACTTAGATAATATTATATATATTAATAATAAACAACTTGGGTTTCTTTTGGCTTGATATAGTGAGTTTATTAACCATATAGTGTAAGAAAACAAAAAGACACGGTAAAAGTTAAATTATTTAACTTAGAGTTAAATCTAATTGATAAGGTTAAAATAATAACCTAAACATGTCTAAATCATATTGTATGAGAGTATTTCGACCCATCCCCACTTTAGCTTCTAAATAATACCCTTTTTAACCATTATAAACCGAATTTGACCTTAATATAAAATAACATTTTGAGATTTTCCTAAGGTGCCCCTCTCCTCCCTTATAAAAGGGAACCTCCTCCCTCTCTTCCTCACACAACTATGAGCCTTCAAGATCGGCCAAACCCTACCAATTTCTCTTATCCACTTCCCTAGAAACATCCTAGAGGTTATGGTCTTCCTAAAAGACCAATTTTAGTGCCCTAAAAGGAGATCTCAAAGAGGCGCTTCAAAGAAGAGGTAATTTCCATTACCGATTCTTTCAACTTTTTTTATTCTTCCACTTTTTATTCTTAGGTTGTTTCATTATTAAGTAATAACATCAGTATCACTCATATACTGATATGTTATTATAATTATGAAACAACCCTATTTCACCATCTATCCATCCTACGGAAAACGAAATCACCGCGCGTGCCTACGTACGGAATACCGTCTCCAAGCCGTGGTGTAATCTATTTTCTGCCACCACCTTAATTGGATGGGTATAATGGTGTAATTAGTAACTATATATGATTATTATAAAGTGATATTGATACTGAAATAGTATACATACACTTCAACACAAGTTCATGGTCATGAGAACGATATCATCGCTCGTGCGTACGTACGGACTACCGTCTCCACGACGCGATGAGATTCATTCTCCACATTAACCATTCATGAATGATTATAAAGTATATATAATGAATAATAATGAAATATATGACATGTTAAATCTAATGGATTTATGTATATATATATATATACATATGTCATCTACTTACTTCCATTCAAGACAATAAGGAATGGAAAACAGTGTTCATGCGTACGTACAGACTACCGTCTCCATGAACGGTGTGTTTCATTTGATTTATCTATATATTTATATATATACTGAATATATATGATATATAAATAATGTTTTATATTCTGGAAGTAAGTAAATCGTGATATAAGTAATAATAATGTCAAGAACAACAAGTCCAAACACCTACGATAAATGAAACGATTTTACCCAAAACGCTTCTTTAACATGGAATTTACAAAAGAACGAGTAATATAATGTCATAAGTGAACCATATATGATATCATAACAATGAATATGATTCTGTAATAAGTTAATGACATTATTTAAATCATTATACAGGAGTTTCGGACACTTACGAAGCAAATCGGACTTAAGGTAAGGGAAATATCACAATCTCATTTTTATCCGAGATTGTTTATACTTTGGTATTTACTGGGGTGTATTTTATCATCCACATCCACGTTTCCTCAACATGTAATATTTATATCCTTCAACAATAGTTTATATCCAATTTTACCCTTTGGTGATATTTTAGTAAAAGATATGAAAAGAATCTTTTGTCGTTTTTCGTACGAGGTACTTTTTGACTTTTCCGACAAAAGTAAGAGAAGAATGTTTTTTTAACTTATACCGCATGAATTGATTTTTAAAACATTATTTCCAAGAAGATTCCATTACATGTTTTCATGTTTATTTTTAATCAACTTCTTTTAGTTTAAAATTGTATGACATGTTAAGAAAGGAAAATGTTTTTGAAGTAGAAAGGATATTTTCCTCAAGAATGGAGTTCAAGTGTTTTATCAAAATTATTTTCCATCTATGATAATATAGGGTTCTGTTTCTATACCTATTATTACATTTATTTCATTATGTTGGGATGGAATTATTTTTATGAATTCTTTTATATTATATGAATCGTTTTATGATGTCAGGTTGTTTAAGAATCCCATTTTTATTACATGGGTTATGCAATGATATATGATTTATGATTTTGTGGCACACATAAGAATGGTATAATTATGATATGGGTGGGACCTATATCTCCCTCCAATGCATTGGGTAAAGATTTTATATCTCATGAGATAGACATGGCTGGAACGGTAGGTTATACCGGTTCAGTGAAACAGGACTGAAATGAGGGTGACTCGGTTCAGAAAGGGACTTTGTCCACTAAGATAGTCTTGGAAATGAGTCTTGACTAACAAGAAATGATTATATGATTATGTGTGTATGACACAAAGTTTCATGTTTTAAGTTATTATTATTGGGATTACATTTCACTGCTATGATTTATCCCATGTTATGAAATTATGATCTCTTTTGCAGGTAAAGATTTACAAAAGTTATGTGCTTATGTATATGATGTGATTGATATTTCTTTTGTTTACCCTTAATGAGCATTTGAGATAACCCTTTTATGTTTTCTTTTCCCCATGATATAAAGAAAGGTTTTAGGTATAAAAAAAGGAAGATCTTTGTGGGAGATGTTGAAGATCTTTCACCATGATTAGAAGATTATATTCCGAGTTTCCAAAGACACTAAACTATTATGGTCCTTGTGTGTGTGTTTTTGTTATGTACTAAGTATTCCGAAAAAGTAATGTAATGTCCATGTACGTCAAGCTTCGGGTCTCTACAGTTGGTATCAGAGGAAAGGTTTAGTCATCCTTTGGAAACTAGGATGTGAAAACGTTAGTGAGATCCCTAGAGATATTTCTAAGGTATGTCTAGGGATGTCCCTAAGGATAAGTATATGTATAGGATATAGTCCTAGAACTATGGTAACGATCTTAGAATTTAACCTAAGATGTTAGATATTGAAGTTACTCCCCCTTTATTATGATTTTTTCCTCTCACACTATTCTTTTTGGATTTTAGACGATTGCTGGAGCCCGAAGGAACCGTGTTGATCAATGTAATGGACAATGCAATGATTGTCCTCCTGAAAAAACAAATTTTATGGGAGATGGAGTTCAAAATCTTATTGCTATACTTACACAAGATATAAATCATTCTGGACTTCCAAATGAGCAGAGAAGGGAACAATATTCTATTGAGACCTTCATGAGGCAAGGTCCACCTTCTATCAGTGGGTCTTCTGATCCACTTGTTGCTGAACAATGGATCAGTACTACTGAAAAGATATTTTCAGTTCTTCAATGTTCTGAACATGATAAAGTCATCCTATCAGTGTATCGTTTGGAAGGAGATGTTGATCAATGGTGGAATCTTATTAAGAATACGAGGAAAAGAGATGAAATTGAGTCCATGGAATGAGACGATTTCAAGAACTTATTTTTCAATAAGTACTTCCCTCGTATTCTGAGAACAATGATTGAGAAGGAGTTTCTTGAACTAAAGAAAAAGGATGATGAATCTGTTGGTATATACGAAGCGAATTTTACAAGACATGCAAGGTATGCATCTGGCATTATCATCCAACCTGAAAGTAAAGTTGATCGATTTTTCAGTGGGTTAAAACCAAGTCTTAGAAGGGCATTAGCTATAAGAGACTTAAGTAGCTATGAAGAAATTTTGCATTGTGCTATCAAGGTAGAAATGGAATTTGGTGTTACTTATCCAACTCATAGTTTTGACATGAAAAGAAAGATGGAGTTCAAGGAGAAATCTCAGAATAATGGTGAAAAGAATATGAATGTTTCCTTATGCTCAAATTGTGGAAAGAATCATGGTGGAGATTGTCTTAAGGGGACAAGTAAATGTTTCAAATGTGGAAAGGAAGGTCATCGGGCATTTGAATGCCGTAATGATGGGAAGAAGATGTCTAATGATGCAAACAAAGGAAGGGATACACAGAATGAACCTACTACACTTCAATCCTTCAAGTGCAAGGAAATGGGGTATTATGCTAATAAATTCTCTAATCCAAGGGTTAGTGATGATCGACATGAGAAACCGCTTAAGGCAAAGGACAAAGGGAAGTCACATGTGATCACTATTGGCGATGTTGAATATGACAACGATGTGGTGGAATGATTAAGTGTTTATGTAATTGGATTCCAAAATAATGTTGTATCATGGAGTATTGGAATATTTATATATTGGTCTAATGTGGTATTCAAAGTGATTGAGATATTTTTGGAAATAAGATGATATGCGCATAATGAAGGGAAACCGAGAAAATGAAATGTTTAACAGTATTAATGAGCTCATGATTGATATAAGGACTAAGTGATATCATGGTTTGAGTATATAGAATTTTGAGGATTTTGGTATGTGGAAAGTGTAAACTTTTAACTGCATTCATGTTTTCACTATGGTTCAATGGGTATTATTTTTTTAAGAGAATTAATTGATTAAGGTATTCACATGATTGGAATGTGACCAACAATATATATATATATATGGGGGATAAATTATGGTAGTCACATGCTTGGATGATGACATTTCAAGTAATCGTTTTCTTTATACTATGAGCTTGGACCGAAGTATTTTAGATAAGCCTAAATATTAGAATGGATTATGTTAGACATATGATAAGTATTGTTTAAGGATATAACTTTTTTCGATATTACTGATGGGATTTTATATTAATGTAGTTTTAGAAAAAGGAAAACCTGCAGGACGGGCAACAACCCATCGCGTCGGACAAGGCTGTGGGAATCTAACCCACAACCGAAGTGCGACTGGCTTTTATCGCCTACCACTAGCCTACAGGAAGTCCCTGTTTAGTAGAAACTAGTTTTATTATATTAAGCAGTATGATATATGAAGTATAAGTCCATTTTAGGAACCATATATGATTAATCTCACTATAGATCGACTTATAGAATGACCCATCATTCTATCACATGATCTGCTAACACTTCACGAATAACAAATTCAACTTCATTTAATTAAGAGATGAAGTGGAAATTTTTCAAGGCACAAACAACAGTGAGATTGTACCAAAATAAAGTAAGTATTTATTCTAATTCAAATTCTTCACTTTAGGGAAATGATCTTGAAAACCAAAAATGTTTTCCTAGTGCCCTTATATCCGATGAATCAGATGGTACCCTAGATTGTCATAAATTTATGGCTTTGTGATTGCTGGCTTTTCCATAGCCATGTTCTCTACCACTCTCCATTAGAACATGATGGTTATATTTCTCTTATATATCCATATTTTCACCTATGTGGAAACCCAGTGATTAGTTTATTTGGGTAATCGTTACGTTTCACACTTTTGTTTTTAAAGATTGGTTTTTGTATTCCTTTTTACGATGTGGGTTTCTATTAAAGAAACTTTCGAGTAGTAAACCATTTATAACCCCGACGAATTTTGAGGGAGAAATTCAATTTAAGGGGGGTAGAATGTAACACCCCGAGATTTTATGAAACATATTCTTTTAATTTCATTAATGTCTTGTGCTACACCAAGATTACCTTGTGCTATACGCAACACCGTATTAGCTTGCAGTATACGCAACACTATTCTTGGATCGTGTTACACAGAATTTTGATAATAGTTATTCTATGCAACATTGAGTATATATATATATATTCAATGTATAAATGAAATATGATTGTATTCTGTTATACGAAACAACGAAGGATTCTTGCACAACACGCAACCATGACTTGGCTTGCATTACACACAATCGCGACCTTCCTCGATAGTGTGTGTTGTACGCAATACTGGGTTTTACTAAACAACGATATATTATTATAATATTGTTATGAACTAGCCGTTATGAATAGTGTTAACTAAATTTTATATTTTATAACATTATTATTCATTTTACACATTTCTAGAACATGGTATAAGAACAAAATAAAGTTTTCGGGTAAAATAAATATTTTTCACAAAATGCAGTTTTACCGCCTTTTGATGGCGCACCCAAATTAAATCTAGTTTTTGACATGTTTATAAGTTCACTTTGACAAAATAAAATTCTTCTTTTGAATCAGGATATAAAAATTTACATTAGATAAAGTTTTGATATTTTTCCGATAACTTTCATATTTTAATGAATAGTAAAAACACGCTATATTTTAATTAAAAACAACTTTTTTCATCATAATATCTTATGTGGTTAAATTATAATAGTGAATGGTTTTAAAGTATAAATAGAATATATTTTTACCATTTAATATAATTCATTTCATTAGCATTGATTTTACCTTGAATTCGTAGGTTAAATCAATTCAATCTTTTGCAATGTTTTAAAGAAAAACCCATTTTCTTTCGACAACGGGATTAATTTTAATTTAATTTATGCAACTTTTGTGTATTGAATTTGGAAAAATGGATTCCATATTTGGAATCAGTGGGTCCAAATTATTTTAATAAGATAATATTTATTTTTGGGAATTATGAATAGTAACTACGACAAATTTTATTTACCATAGTTAAAGGTAAATCAGGTAATTAAGGGTAAATATAATATTATAAAATTATCCTAACACATGCCAAAATTATATTGGATAGCTAAAAGTAAACCCATATCAACTAAGGGTCGGATTAGATTCATTTTATGGACTTTTTACCATGAAAATAATTTAATTATTATTAAAACCAACGAAAGTGACAACATGTCACTCTCTTAAATCTTATAAGTATAATAATTTTAAGTTAGTGATAATATTCATGAAACTTCGAAACGTAATAGTCTAAAAAAAGCTAAAAACATTATCTACATCATGAGAATTTATTTAGAATTTTTTAGAGATTATATAATTATCATTTATTATGACACAAAGATGATGCAGTAATTGTCTTATTAATGAAATATTGACATAATTGATGTTATAAATGCCCAAATAAATGTAATTTGAGACTTTTTATGACATAAACTAATTTTATAGGATAATATGACATGTTATTGTTGTTTTAAGTAACTTGGTTCGAACTTATCATTCTGTTATGAATTTCATAAAAATCATGTACCAAATAGTGTCAAAATTGACATAAATTAGTTTTTAAAATAAATATTATATTATTAATTGTTATTTTATTCCTGAAAATCTAAAGTTTGGCCAAATGACTTATATAAGATTATATATATTAATAATAAACATGTCGGGGTTCGTTTGGCTTGATATAGTAAGTTTATTAACCATATAGTGTAAGAAAACAAAAAGACACGGTAAAAGTTAAATTATTTAACTTAGAGTTGAATCTAATTGATAAGGTTAAAATAATAACCTAAACTTGTCTAAATCCTTTTGGATGAGAGTAGTTCGACCCATCCCCACTTTATCTTCGAAATAAGACCCTTTGGACCCATTATAACCCGAATTTGACCTTAATATAAAATAATATTTTGAGATTTTCCTAAGGTGCCCCTCTCCGCGCTTATAAAAGGGCACCTCCTCCCTCTCTTCCTCACACAACTTTGCGCCTTCAAGCTCGGGAAACCCCTGCCATGTTCTCTTATCCACTTCCCTAGAAACATCCTAGAGGTTCTGGTCTTCCTAAAAGACCAATTTTAGTGCCCTAAAAGGAGATCTCAAAGAGGCGCTTCAAAGAAGAGGTAATTTACGTTACCGATTCTTTCAACTTTATTTCTTCTTCCACTTCTTCTTCTTAGGTTGTTTCATTATTAAGTAATAACATCAGTATCACTCATATACTGATATGTTATTATAAGTATGAAACAACCCTATTTCACCATCTATCCATCCTACGGAAAATGAAATCACCGCGCGTGCGTACATACAGAATACTGTCTCCATGCAGTGGTGTAATCTATTTTCTGCCACCACCTTAATTGGATGGGTATAATGGTGTAATGAGTAACTATATATGATTATTATAAAGTTATATTGATACTGAAATAGTATACATACACTTCAACACAAGTTCATGATCATGAGAACGATATCGTCGCTCGTGCGTACGTACGGACTACCGTCTCCACGACATGATGAGATTCATTCTCCACATTAACGATTCATGAATGATTATAAAGTATATATAATGAATAATAATGAAATATATTACATGTTAAATCTACTGGATTTATGTATATATATATATATATATTTATTCCATCTACTTACTTCCATTCAAGACAATAAGGAAAGGAAAACTGCGTTCATGCGTACGTACGGACTACCGTCTCCATGAACAGTGTGTTTCATTTCATTTATCTATCTATTATATATATATATATACTGAATATTTATGATATATAAATCATGTTTTATATTCTGTAAGTAAGTAAATCATGATATAAGTAATAATAATGTCAAGAACAACAATTTCAAACACCTACGATAAATGAAACGATTTTACCCAAAACGCTTTTTTAACATGGAATTTACAAATGAACGGGTAATATAAAGTCATAAGTGAACCATATATGATATCATAACAATGAATATGATTCTGTAATAAGTTAATGACATTATTTAAATCATTATACAGGAGTTTCGGACACTTACGAAGCAAATCGGACATAAGGTAAGGTAAATATCACAATCTCATTTTTATCAGAGATTGTTTATACTTTGGTATTTACTGGGGTGTATTTTATCATCCACATCCATGTTTCCTCAACATGTAATATTTATATCCTTCTAAAATAGTTTATATCCAATTTTACCCTTTGGTGAGTTTTTAGTAAAAGATATGAAAGGAATCTTTTGTCGTTTTTCGTATGAGGTACTTTTTGACTTTTCCGACAAAAGTACGAGAAGAATGTTTTTTTAACTTATACCGCATGAATGGATTTTTAAAACATTATTTCTAAGAATCATCCCTTACAAGTTTTCATGTTTATTTTTAATCAACTTATTTTAGTTTCAAATTGTATGACATGTTAAGAAAGGAAAATGTTTTTGAAGTTGAAAGGATATTTTCCTCAAGAATGGAGTTCAAGTGTTTTATCAAAATTACTTTCCATATAAGATAATATAGGGTTCTGTTTCTATCCCTATTATTACATTGATTTGATTATGTTGTGATGGAATTATTTTTATGAATTCTTTTATCTTATATGAATTGTTTTATGATGTCATGTTGTTTAAGAATCCCATTTTTATTACATGGGTTATGCAATGATGTATGATTTATGATTTTTTGGCTCACATAAAAATGGTTTCATTATGAGATGGGTGGGACCTATATCTCCCTCCAATGCATTGGGTAAAGATTTTATATCTCATGAGATAGACATGGCTGGAACGGTAGGTTATACCGGTTCAGTGAAACATGACTGAAACGAGGGTGACTCGGTTCAAGAAGGGATTTTGTCCACTAAGATATTATTGGAAATGAGTCTTGACTAACAAGAAATGATTCTCTATGATTCTGTGTGTATGCCAAAAAGATTCATGTTTTATGTTATGATTATTGGGATTACATTTCACTACTATGATTTATCCCATGTTATGAAATTATGATCTCTTGTGCAGGTTAAGATTTCCAAAAGTTATGTGCTTATCTATATGATGTGATTGATATTTCTTTTGTTTACCCTTACTGAGTATTTGAGCTCACCCTTTTATGTTTTCTTTACCCCAGGATATAAAGAAAGGTTTTAGGTATTAAAAAAAGGAAGATCTTTATGGGAGATATTGAAGATCTTTCACCATGATTAGAAGATTATATTCCAAGTTTCCAAAGACACTAAACTATTATGGTCCTTGTGTGTGTGTTTTTTTTTATGCACTAAGTATTCCGCAAAAGTAATGTAATGTCCATGTACGTCAAGCTTCGGGTCTCTACACTATTTATTCATGAAAGTGTGTCATAATTTTGTTAAAGTGTTATTTTTGTTATGAAGAAATATGGATAAATGTGACTATGAATTGATTATTAATAACTTAAGATGATTATGATATATAATTATTATCCAATACTATATATTTATGAATTTTTTATCATGTATTAAGAGATCAATATTTTTAAAATATTTTTCTTCAATCAAAATTCTAATATTTGAGGGTTAAAAGTGAAGATATACATAAGGCAACCTTCGGTATGAGGTATGGTAACTATGAATTTATAGTTATTCCCTTTGGACTTACTAATGTCACTGTTGTATTCTTGGATTTAATGAATAATGTCTATGGAGATTACCTTGATTAGATTGTATTATTTTTTAAAGATGAGATTCTTATATATTCCATGAGAAAGCAAGGTTATGATGATATTGATGATTACACTGAAGTATCTCTAAAAGGATAACTTAAATGAATAATATAAAAATAGTAAAATTTGGTTATATAAAGTATAATTTTTTCATAAATATAATCTCAAGTGATGAAATATAATTAGATCCATCAAATAGAGAAGTTATTAATCATTAGGTATTCAATCAACCATATTTGCAGAGATCTTTAGTTTTCTTGGATTCGTTGGATATTATAGATGTATTGTAAATAATTTCTTATAACTATCTAATGACCTCACTAAGTTAACTCAAAAGAGATTCAAAATCCTTTGGACTGAGGAATGTGAAGAAAATCTCAAGGAATAGAAGAGAAAGTTGTCTGGTAAACAAATTCTCACAGTACCCTATAGTAGAAAAGGTATTTTCATTTATAGTGATGCATGGAATTAGGGTTTGAGATGTGTTAATATATATAATGACATGGTGAAAGCTTATTCCTCTAACAAATTAATGAATCAGGAGAATAATTACCAAACCCATGCCCGAGAGTTTATAGTGATAATATTTTCATTATCATTATGGAGGCATTATACTTACAGATAAAGGTGTAACATATATAATGATTGTAAACTTTTAATGTTTATAATCACCCCAAGAGATTTAAATATGTTAAAAATAATATGGTTAGAGTTAATTATAGATTACAACAAGAAAAAACATTACCACCTCAAGAAACCAAACAAGGTTGATGGTGATTTGAGTCAAAATGGTCAAGATTTCAAATCTATGATGAGAATGTAAAAACATCTACTATTTATAGATTTTAAAAGTATGAAAATTGAAATAATGAAGGAAGGGGATAAATATTATCCTACTCAAATGAGTGTTCAACCATATTTCCATGTCACGAGTAAAGATTCATAGAAGGAAGATATAGATCTGAAAAAAATGTGGGAAATTCCACAGGGTATAACTGTGATTTTGATGGAATAATAAGGTTCAAGAACCAATTATGTGTATCATCAATACCAGATTTGAATAATTAGATATTGGAAGAAGTGCATTTCTTATCATTCTATATTCATCCTGGAAGTGTGAATTTTTATAGTGACATGAAATAGTATTTATGGTGGGATAAGATGAAGATAGATATTGTAAAGTATGTATATAATTTCTTGGTACTCCAAAAATTTATGTCTGATTGGAAGAAGTATAATGGGATGTTACAACCATTACCCCTACTTATATGAAAATGGGAATCAAACTAGGGATTTCATTGTAGGAGTCCCAAAATAAACCGAAAAGTAAACTGTTGGTTGGGTTCTAGTTGATTGTTGTAAGAAGTCATCACATTTCATTTATATCAGATAAAATTTCTCACTTAATCATATTTACTATATATATATTAAGGAATTGGTATGGTTTCGAGGGTACCATATTTTTTTGTATCTTATTGATATATGAGTTTTACCTAAAATTTCTCGATATGTCTTCAATAATATCTAGATTTAGAGTTCTTTTTCAGTGTTTCCTATCATCATTAGATAGATGGTTAGTTTTATAGAACCATTAAAAACCTAGGGGACATACTATGATGTTGTTATCTTGATTTCAAACGTGTTTGGTACAAAAAATATCCTCTTTATAAATTCTCTTATAATAATCTATTTCACTTGATATTTCATATGTATTATTATGAATATATCTATGGGTAAAAGTTAATATCTCAAAACGTTTAGGATGAAGTTAGATAATGAAAGATATAAAGACCCGATATATATAAGGAAATTGTAGAGAAAGTTAGATCCCTTTAGTAGTAGATAAGGGTATCTCATAGGGGACAGAAGAGTTATGTTGAAAACCATCAGTGAAATATTTAATTCTAAGTTGGTGAGAAGTTAGAACAAAAAATTTATATATGGTAAATGGTTGATATTTAGAAATAATAGAATGATAATCCTGAGTTTTATTGGTACCTTCGAGAATCATTATCTAGTAGGGAATGTAGCTTATCGGTTTGTACTTCCTCTAAAACTCTCTCAAGTTCAAGATTTGTTCCAATTATCTCTTTTGAGGATATATATACCCAATCCATAATGTGTACTAAACTAATAGGTTACACCATCAGAGCCTAATCCTTCATATAAATAAAAACTAATATAAATATTCGATCATAGAGGTAATGTTACATGGAATAGGATTACTCACTTAATTAATAATATTGGTAAAATCAAAATTTCATTGAATATACTAGGGATACTAAGGATACGATGAATGAAAAATACCCTCATTTTTTATCGAAGTGAGATAATTTCTTTCAAGAAATATACTATATATACTAATGCTGGCTCCTTCGAGCGTATGTGTCACCTGCATACGCAGCCACATCACCTCAACAAATGTTAAACACCCTCCACTTTTGGGCTTCCCACGAATGAATTACCAATTCACCCATGCATCATCGGGATTTACCTCATCTTCCCTCTCCCCTTTCTGAGATCACTCCCCGAATCCACTCTCCATACTCTAGGGTTTCCACTCCCCTCTACCCTCTCAAGGATTCCCGCTCCCCTCTTCGAATCCCCTATGGTTTCCACTCCTATCCCCAAATATCATCTTACCCTCTCTTTCTTGATTCTCCCCTCCATCCCACACTACTCCCGATGGTTATTTCGGGAATACTCATAGCTTCGATTTTCAATGCCCTCCTCCGCCTCCACCACCTCTGGCTCCTCTTCATTTTCTAGCTCTGCTTCCTCTTGCTCCACCTCTACCTCCTCAATCCTTCTGAAAAAAACTATAGGTTGGAATAATATTTAAAAATCATCTCTTTTATTAATTAAACTATATTAGAAGATAGTGTTCATTTTATCTCGTAGGTTATATCGAATTCTTCAAGGTCTCCCTCTTTCCCTACATTACACCATCTCTGCTGAATTAAACCAATGTCCTATTTGAATCTTCTTTTACAATGATTTTGATTCATTGGTTCTAGATCCATGAATGTATTTCACTTTTTAGAGAACTTTTAGTATATTAATTGGGTCTTTATTATGCTTTTCTTATAGTGAAAATAATTTAAGATGATTCCTTAAGTTCAATCACTGGTTTTTTATAATAAATTCTGTTGGTTATAGCCACTATTTGTGAAAATTATTCTTGTGAATCTTTATAATAAATTAATGTTCATAGAAATGGTTTTCATGTTTAATATTTTGGATCTATGAGTTTCATGAAAACATTTAGTGATATGCAGAGATAGATTCAAGATGAGGAAGCTGCATTGAGATAGAAAACACTTACTGCTATAGAATTGGTGTAGGTGCAAGAGTGGCTAGGACTAGAAACATATCTTCAATTTCTGACTAGAATATTGTCTCAATGCCGGCTCACTTGTATAAATTTCATGGTATTTTTTTCAATGTCCACCTTCTTGATGTTTGGATTTTTTTAGTTGTTGGGTTCGCATAAAAAAAATATGTATTTTTATAAGAAGGAAGTGGTTAAAATGAGATATGTACCTGGAAAATCAGCTGGGAATATCACTACTTCCAATATATGATCCTTCCATCTTGAAGTCTGAATATTAGTTTGAGATATTTTTCTAGTAGAAACATATCTTTGCATTGTTATTGGTTTTATGTGTAAATGAATGCCAGATTTTTTTATTTGTTTTCTCTCAAATGTCCAATTACTGGGATTTTTTTCCTTTTTTGGTAACTTATGTGTGGACTCTATTGATTTTACAAGATGGGTCCACATTGAAGAACAATTTTTTTCATGGGAAAGTGTTGGTTCAGTTGAATTTGGTACATGGAAATCCTTCACTATATTTATAGATTCTTAGTTTCAACATCCAAATGAAATTACCCTATTAAATATACTTCAATTATTATCATCCTCTCATAGTGATGAAGTTAAATCCTAATGAATTTTCATGGGATTATGGAATGAATGTCTTAGAGTTTCAATCATGGGGGAGGATAAACATAAGAAACACATATAATTAATGTATCAAGGAGGATTGATCCTATTATCCTTTTACCAACATATTATTCATATAGATTATATATATGGATAAGGACTCATCAATTTTATATTGTTATAACTAAATGGGTTAATGATACATCGATAATCATGTGCTTCTTGAGTTTTACTTGACAGTACTTGAATTTGGCTTCAATGAGCAGGTATGAGTTGTTTTAGTTGTTTTTTCATATGCATAAATTTAAAATTCCTAGATTTTTCTATGAGAAAGGTTTCCTTTTGCATATTCAATAATAAATTCATTAAATTCCTTTGGTATTTTGTCTCTTTATTCTGGATTAAATTGAACTAGATGATAATATACGGTACACCCATATTTTCTAGTTTTTAAGCATTTAAATGAAATTTCATATATTGGTAAATTTTCAACTATCAAGTTTATTTTAAATATTTATTTTTGAGATATGTGATTCGGTAATTCATTACTGTTGTATGTTTTCCCATATTTTTGAAATATCATAGGAAAATTATCCTATTAGTTTAGGTTGTTTCTGCATGTTCATAAATTTTCTATTTCTCATTTATTTTTTCTGTGTTGAAGGAAAATTCTTCGTTTTCAAAATTTAATATTCACATTCCCTTATGTTTTATATTATTTCATGTTTTCTTAAATTGATCTTGCTGAACATGTTTGGTAAAACTAGTTTTTCCAGATTTTATGTATTTAAAAGAAATTGAAAATATTTGTAAATTTATATCCATCATAGTTTTTCCTAAATCATTTTTAATATTTTAAAGGAGGTCATTCAATATTATTGTCTATTTTACAACATTTTCTAAATGTCATTGGATCAATGTTCTTTTGGTTGGGTGGACTTTGAGTGTAAGAAATGATAAGAAAAATGCTAAATATATGTTTTTGGTTTTCAATGGAAATTAAATTCAAAAATACATTACTAATATCATCATTCATTTATGAGGAGGTTCTTCAATCTAGTATAAAATTGATATGTTAATAAATAAAATTTATAATCAATAAAAATAAGATAATAAATTTTTTATAATTATTATATTAATATCCAACCTAAATAAAAAATATAATATTATAATAACACCAAAAAATATTATTTCCCATTTATTTTTCACGGTCAAACTGAATTTTCATGCTTTTTAAAATTCAAACAAGAACAATACGTGAATATTGATAATATGATCTCTTTAGGGTGGATAATTTGTATATATAACAAATTTTATATGACATTTCATTATACGTTTTTGTATTTTTTAGGTGTTTTTATCAAAAATTTTCTATAAATATGCCAATATACTTGACTCATCATATGACTAAGATGTTGACATATAGAGGTTCTCAGATAAGAAAAAACTGAAGAAAAAAAGTGGCCAATGTTGCCTTTGAGATTATCTAGAGCTCGGTAAGGATAAAATTATTCTTGAAGTGATTAGTTTGTGATCTAAAATTTATGGGAACATCAAGAGTTGACTAACTGAATTAGATGTATCATATGGTGTTTGTAGTTTTCAACATTCCATTCTCTTATTCATTAATTCTCTATCTTAATGTGGTTTTGAAATTTTAGGCATACTCCCAACACGAAAGAAAAAACACGTTCAGTGAAATCCTGATTCAGTTTTTACTTCAATTTTTTATTTTTAATATGTGGATAAAGATTTTTGTTTATTTTTTGGATACATTTCAAATATATTTTGGGATTAAATTAGAATATTGTATTCAAATTTACTTATTGGAGTGCTTTTTTCATAAATCCGATAATTTTTTATATGATTGAAAAGTTAGAACAAAATCATCTATAAAATTAAGTTCACAAACTATGTATTGAGTCACCATAGATCTTTATAGGACCATAAATTATCTCAGAAGTGATGATGTCATTGTTTTTATAATTTCAAACTATGCCTTATCAATATTCTTTCTCAAACAATTACTAAAATTTCATTTCAATTTTTTAAATATTATATTATTTTTTTTGTTTATGTTCCTAATTCCAATTTTTTAGGGTGATGAGGGTGAAGTACTGAAGGAAAATAATTAAGGTTCATTTGAGGATGGAGACGATCATATTGAGGATGATAATGAAGAACATATGGAGGATGATGATTACTGTTAGGTTCTCATTGAATATTAATTAATCTTTCTCCAACACTTGGTATTGGGATTAACCATTGATTTGGTTTCTGATTGTTTTGATGTGGAATATAGATCTTGATGATAAGGAAGATGATTATAATGTTAAGAAGAATTATGGTTTGAAAATAATTTAGACCATTGCTATTATAGTCATTTTAAAATAATTCCAATAACAACTATTTGCTGGATGATGTTGATTATTGGTTATTGCAGATGAGTCATTCTATGATTGATCACACCCACCTCAGTTATGTTCACTTGATGATTCTGACCATTGGTTATTCTTCCATGGAGGTTTCCTTTCTCTATTTATCCATACATTTATATTTTTCATTTGATTAGTTGTGAGTTTTTTATTTTTGTTGTCGAATTCTTCATTATAGAACATGCTTTTTGTTTTTGGATTGTCTTTTCAAAGGAAAATGTATATTAATTTTTTAATCAATTGATGAAATGTTACATTTTTTGTATTAGTCAAGTTATATTTTACAGATTAAATAACATATGTTATATTTTAGTTTTATAAGATGTTATACAAAACCTATATTATTTTTTGATTTTATTTTTTAAAACAGAAAATAATTTCTAATTTTTGATTAGTAGTTAATTTTATTTATAGAAGTCATTTTCATTACTGTTACTTGATTTTACACTAAATATTTCATTTCAATTTTTTATTTAAAGATAAATTATTATATTTTTTGTTAATGAGTCTGTCTACAATCAGGTTGACACTGAATATAAATTGATCTTTCTCCAAGCCTTGGTATTGTACTAAACCATTGATTTGGTTTCTGACTGATTTACTGTAGAATATTGATTTCGATGAGAGTGAAGATGATTATAATTTCATGGATAATGATGGTATGAAAATAACACAGAAGATTCCTATTACAGCCTTTGTAAATGAATTCCAATAAAAACTGTTCACTGGATGATGTTGATCATTGGTAATTGCGGATGAGTCATTCTATGATTGATCACACCCACCTCATTTTTCTTCAATGGATGATGATTATCGTTGTTAATTCTACCAAGGAGGTTTCTTTTCCCTATTTTATCCACACATTGATAGTTTTATTTTGATTAGGTGTGAGTTTTTATTGTTTAATTTGACTTCATCATAATAGAACATGATTTCCATTTTTGGCTTGTCTTTTCAAGTGGAAATATCTTTCTATTTTTCTATCAATAGCTCCAATGATACATTAATTTTGTATTAATTAAGTTGTTCTTTATTGATAATAGAACATGTGTTCTATTTCAGTTTGTTGATTTGATATAGAAAACATATATTCTATTTTGATTTAGTTGTTAAAAAATGAAAATCAGTTGTAATATTTGATTAGTAGTTAATTGTTTTTTTAATAAAGTTGTTTGCATAAGTGTTGCTTGATTTTCAGCTAAATATTTCAATTGAATATTTTATTAATAGTTTATTGTTATATATTTTTTTTAAATGATGTTTTTTACTTTTTTATTTTTATTTCTTATTTTTAGTAATATGTTTATAAGGTTATCTATGAGAGAATATGTATTATGTTTCAGTTTTTCAAACAATGAATATTCAGTTTGGCATCTATTTTATATAATAATGTTGGGTTCCTCTTTATGACGTTTCATTCATATAACCCTCCACATCGCCCCTCCCCCCATACATTTTTTTGTTCCTTCCCTCCATACCCCCATATGTTTATAGTTACATCATATTGATTAAAGGAATTTTCCAAACCTGGGATCATGAGAATGGTATGTCCTAAATTGTAGATAATAGTTTGGATCAGTGGGTCAATTTATTTTGATGCATGTTCTACCAAATTCTCTTTTATCCATTAATTTTAAATTGGCTTTATATTGCATGATCATTTTAATAGTTCCCAATGTGCTTACATGTCTTCTTTAATTAAGGTTTACTTTTCACCATCTCTAGTTTTTAAAGGAAACAGTATCACATATTCTAGTTAATTCTACTGATATTTTTTTTCTATTTATTCAAGTTTAATTTTTTTCACTTATTATTTTTACTGGGGTATGTGACATGAAATCATTATGTTTTTACGGATGTGAGAAATTGACAATGAGTAAATATTGTGGATAAAGGATTTGATGTATTGTCAAAGTTATTGATGAAACATTCTAAAATGTTTTATTGAAAATAATTCCATTTGTTTTTTATTACCATGACTGGTTTCTTTTAGAATGATATTGATGATCTTGTTTTCAAGAACTCTTTTTGTTTTCAAAACTCATTTAGAACGTGTTGTGAGAATGTTTGAATCATTTTTTAAATATATTGTGATCTTCATCTATTTTCATCCACCATTTTATGATATATTTTATCCATATCTAATGTAATTTTTTACATAATATTGTCCATTATTTATGTTTTTAGAAGCAGTTCATTTGATTTTTCTTTGTTTTCAAGTATTTTAAACGATTATGTTCCTTTAATTGGAATATTACAAATGGTGATATGTGATTTGTAATTTTATCTATCCTTGCCCTGTTATTTATATTTTGGTTTCCATGAATCATGAGAGTGTACCTTTAATTTCATGCTTTCTGATCAAGCAACATGGAATAACTAGAACAACCCACTATTGAGTTACATGTAATCTAGTTTGTGTAACCCTCCATTTATTTTAGAGTCACAACACTCAACTATATTAAGCATTAATTCAATAGTTATAGTGGAAATGAAATCTATAAACCCTTACTATATCATTAAATCTAATTATGATATGAATATATTTTTACCGGGTGATGCCCAAGAAGAATATAACAATGAAAAATGAGGGGGATGATCTTTTGGGCTTGATTTTTGCCACCTGAAGTAGGTAGGGAAGTGTCTTGATAGCAGATTAAGTGAATTGAGAATAAGGTCCAAACTTCAGCCACTAGCAATCCACATCTATTTCATTCATTTTAATTTTCCACCAAGTTATTAAAATATGATTAATTTGTTTATTCAACTTTTGTTACTGAATCATATGTCAATGAATTATGTAAGCTCTCCAAACTCTTAACACCATCCTTCTTCCATCCCTACTGTCACCACATAGTACAGGTATGCTATAAACATTAATCAACTGAATGAGTTTAATGTTTTATGTGGATTATCAATTAGATATGTATATTAAATTTTTAATTAAAATAGTTTAATTTGTAAATTTCATGTTTTTATTTCTTGAAAATATTTTAAAATTTTCATTTTAAAATATAGTTTACTATATTTTTTGGTATTTATATATAATTGTTGAAATCATCATAATCAATATGATTGATATTTTATTTTATTGTCATCATTATTTGAATGAATCTGTTATTTAGAGGGGATTCAAGTTATTATTGCAGGTTGTTGTCACCCATGAAAAACATCTAAATATAATATAGATATATGTTTTTACATGAATTTATTCCATTCTAAATCCTCATAATATTAATTTCTATAATTTTTTGTGGGGATATTGGAAGTTTATAGAGTCATATTTCATCCCCGCTAAGAGTTGCTTCATTTGAAAAAAGATTAGTTTCAATGCATCATCTCAATATGCTGAAACAGGCAGTTCATATTAGAATACAAAGCCATTGCTACATTCTTATGACCACCTCTAGTTTCTCAAATTTCCAAAAGTTTCAATGATGTTGAGCTCAATTTTGAGTAACTGGTCATGCCATCCAAATCTTTGACCACTCTAAGAAATAAAATGGGTGCTTCCAATCCATGTTGCACTCTCTGTGTCCCCTACCTAGAGATGTCCAATTATTCTTCCAATAATAGAGTAGCTACATAGGCCCAGGTATTCATATCACCCAAGAAAGTTTCATTACATATTCTTCCATTCGTTTGTATGAATTTCATCTCTTATTTTATTATTTTCTTTTGTGGTGTGAACTTATAGTGTTGAATTTACCTTCCTCCGATCATTCTTATCATTCAGGTTTCCGACAATGAAAAAAAACTCCATAATCAATAATATGAGTATAAAATAGTTTTTTTCAAATGATGTGAGACATATCAGTTACCTACTGTTCTTATATTAAATTAACTACTACAAAGGGTCTGTATCATTGATTCATTTGGTAAAACCTCACCTCTAAGCTTCATTTGAATGTACTGATTGGTAAAATCAATGGAAGGGAATTTCAAGTTTCTATCACAGGTCGGTGTGGCTGATCATTGGTTCATCTACAGGCATGTTGGTTCTCTGCCCATAGGAAAAGGAAAAAAATAAATTGAGGTAATGGGAATATCTGTTCACTTCAATGTGATGATGACGGAATGAAATACATGTAGAATTTAGGGATCAGAAATGATGAAAAGCCATCTATAAATAGTTCCACTTAGTTTTCGCACTCATGTTTTAGTTTTTTCCACTTATATGGGGCATTCTCATGTTGTTGTAGATTTTGAAGAATGTTTATATCCTTCATTTATTAACTCCAGTTTCCATTACAAATTTCATGAATTTTTTTTAGATGTTAACATTAAATATACTATGTAATTTCCTTCATGAGTTCATGTAGATGGGATTGGAAAGAAAATGGAATATATATATATATAAATATATGGTTTGAATGAATAGATAAAAATTTATTATTTATATGATTTGAAAAAAAATAGTCATGTGCATTAGCACATGTGAAGTACTAGTTAATTTTAAAGGGGGTATAATGTATCACATGAAAAATAAGATATAAATTTCCTTTTAAATAAAACTTTAAAAATTTGATAGTTTGTTTTTTATGTAATCTTGATTCTAAATAAACTAGGGTAGATTATGACTATTATAATTATTCATTGCATGGAAGAGGATAATTAGAATTAACCACATTATGAAATATGTAGAGATAAATTTTTATTATTTTAAATGTATTAATTTATACCAATTAATTAATGACTCAATATTAATAGAATCATTTATTGATTAAAAGAGTTATTTTAAAAAAATTTAAAATGTCTTCTATTTATAACAAAAAAAAGTATATTGATAAATTTTTAAAAAATGTTTTTAATGAAACTTTTTAGAAATTAATATTAATGAAATAATAATCATCCATACATTAGTTCTATAGTGTTTATGAATTGAGATAAAGTAATTTTAAAGAAAAAAGACTTATTTTTCATAAAATTGATTTTGTAAACGTAGTGTTTTATTATCTGAATAAATTAAATAAATAATTATTTATTAATGGTTTCAATGAAATTTAAATATTATTTATTCAAAATATATTCTAAAATTAATTTTATGGCTTTACATGGAATATAATGAAGGAATATTAGTTTTAAGCCTAAAAATTCAATTTTCTAAAAATTGGGTTTCATTGCATTTTGCATACATATTTTAAAATTTATTTTCAAATCATAGATAAAGTTAATTTGATAAAATTTATTCTATATTTTTAATCAAAATTTAAAATTTTCATAATGACACCACTTTCATTTATGGTGTTAATGAATAGTAAAAATAGTAAAAAATTGTTACCAGAGATGGAGTTCAAATGGGTTTACCAAGGGTTAAACTACTAGATAACAGAAAAATTGCCTCATTAACTTGCCTAATTATTATTTTTTTAATATATATCAACCCTATATTGTCTTAAATTTTAATTCATGTACATTTGGTTCCACTTTCACTAAACAATTCAATATATTATTTAAATTAATTAAGTAGTTTCATGTGTGTCCTCTCCCGTACTTATAAAACGGTAACTCATCTTCTCCCTTATTCCCAAACTATGATAATTATATATTAGAAAATAACTATCCTAATTATTTATTATATTAATTAAATTCTTCATATATCCTTTTATCTTCTCCCGATAAAAATCATTCGAGGCTTAAGGTGTAATCCAAAGGAGGTCTCGTAGAGAATTGCTATAAATCTTAACAGAGCTCTTTTTATTTTATTTTTTATTCAAACTTATATAAATTTATTGTATCCATTTTAAAATAATTAATTTTGAATCATAAACATAATTATAATTTATTATAATTATTTCACAACAATTATCGACCCTATTTGAATCTAATTGAAAACAAAAGTAGCGCTCATGTGTATGTTTAGAGTACCATCTCCACATTGGGATATGATTCGTTTACGATCATTGCATCAACATTATGGTTATAATTATGATATTACTAAATATATATGATATTTATTTTTTAATAATAATTCTATAACTGTAAAATACTATTTTTACACTTTTTATTTTTCTTGTTAGAAATTGAATGCGACTTTCATGCATACATACGAACAAAAATATTTATGTGGGATATGGTTATTTTTTCCATCACCAACATTAATGGATGGTTATAAAATTGTATATAATGAATATATATGATAATTATTACAATAATAATCTTTTTTAAAAGTTTTATTGTAATTGAACAGTATCATTTTTACTCAATCAGTCTTTAAAACATGCCCTAGTTTGTTTCAGTTTTACCACATATATGAATAATGTTACAAAGTTTATGATATGAATAAATAAGGAATATTATATAATTAAGATATAATGCATTACTATTTATATTAAATCATTTATAAAATTATTTATATTATTATACCATGAAAAATATTTATGGACAATAACATCCCAACTGAAACCTGCATGAAAAATGAAATAGGCAACACCCAAAATGATGACGTTAATCGATACATGTTAATAAATTGGTAAAAATGTGTTATAAGATAATAATATTTTATATTATAAGATGTTTTCTGATAATTATAAATAATCATAATTTATTTAAATTTATTATACAATAATGTAGTGCACTTTCAATGAAAAGTTTAGTTGATGTATAGGATTTATCTTACAATATGCTTATATATCAGGATTATTTATGCATAAATTTATGATGATAAATTATAGAATATATATCTATCATAAATATCATGTGTATTAATATAATTTGGTTATTTATATATATTACATGTTATATTTTTATTTTTCACTCTTTACGTACTCAAAATTTTGAACGAATGATTTTAATGAAAACTACCATTATTTGTCTCTGAAGATGGGAATATTTTCTCTTCCACATCCATGTTTTATAAAATGAATTCAATAATTTTATTACTAATACCCAAATATTTTTTAAAGTTCTGTTTCCAATTTTTTTTACCTTATATATATAATCTTTAAAAGGAATCTTCTTTCTATTTTCTAAATGAGGTACTTTTGATTTTTTACTAAATTTTTGAAAAGAATCATTATTTTAATGTATATCGCGATAATAGATTCTCCCACCATCAAGAAAAATATTTTATTTTAATATCGTATTAAAATTTTCATTTCATAATTTTCCAGAAAAATAATAATATTTTTGGAATTTTTTAGATTTTAAATAAGTTATTTCAAATAAAAAATGCTACTTTCGTTAAGAAATGTCCGGGTTATCATTTGATACAACTTTTATCTATGAAAACACCCTTTGATGTTACTTATTAATCACTGGTTATATTATACAATTATACCATCCTTACTATTTCTCTGGATGGTTATTGACCATGATAATGAAATATAAAGAATCTTATTTTCATTGTCACAAATTAAGATATGATGAAATCAGAAATGTTTTTATGACTTTCTGAAATATATATTCCTAGATTACACTAATTTCATGGGTGGGTCATTTATATCCCTCTAATGCATTGGGTAATGATTAATTTTCATGATATAAAAGGATAAAGGGTTGGTTATCCCATTCCCAAAAGGGGGTATATTGATGACTAGATCAACCCCAAAGCAGGTACACGGGTGGTTAGCCCAAGCCTAATATGTGATGAATCTCTCAGTGGGTAGCCTTGACATATGATTTATATTATTATAATTATTAATCACTTTTTATACCACTCTCTATGACATATTATTATGATTATGATATGATCTCAAGGCTCATAATCTTTAATTCTTTTACGATTCGTGTTTTATAAACTTCCAAAGCCTTGTTAGATGATTATGATCTATGAATTGATGGGTAAGAATTTCTAATTTTAAGCTCATGTTATCGAATCCTAATTATATATTACATATGGCCATTTACTGATATCTCTATATTTTTCCCTTTTAAATCATTTATGTTTACCCTTTCTCATGTTTTTTTCTCCCAGGATATGAAAAAATAATTTAAATATATAATGCATAAAAATTGTTCTATGTGTGAAGATCATAGAGGAATATATTTTAAATCTTTTACATACTAGTATTTTATGCATAAAAGTTTCCAAATACAGTATTCCTTTATGTATTTGGAATGGAAAATATTTACATATACAAAAATTTTATCAAATAAAATGTCATATTTATGTATGAAATATTTGGGTCACCTAAGGTACCACCAACAATCCTTAACTAAGTAGTGAATAATAATGTGTATTATTGAACATGTCAACTCATTTAAATAAATATTTAATAAAATAGTGTCATTATAATTCATAGATAAAACATGCTAATCATAACAAGTAATCCGTCTAAAAATATAATAAGTAACCCCCTAAAGTAAGAGGGTACATCCCAAATCGTACCTTCTTTAGGTTAATACCTATAATCATATATGTATAAAAATAATGTTAGGGTGGAAAAATCATCCCTTTATATAAGTTCATGGTGTTTGACCTATCCCTTATGTGTTCATGTAAATTTATTCAGTATAACCAAGCTAGTATTCTCATTCGAGGATAAGGGTAAGTGGTATAATATAGTAAGTTTCAAAACCCATCCCATTTGACCCCATATGTTAAGGGGCGGAATAACTGCTTATAGTTCATATGGAATGTGTATATATAGACATACCCCTTCTATAACGATTACCATATATTAAAGAAATATCCAATCACCAAGAATAATTCAATCATATTAATTATCATTCTCACTAATATAAAAATAAATATGAAATCACTAATATCAACATTTACTTTTAAAATTAGACAAACGTGATATAAAATACACAAAATCATAACACATATTTTATGTAAATTCATAGAGGTAACATTATCATAAAACTCATGTTATTTGACTTAGTTCCATGTATATCATAAACCATGATACAATATACTATTTAGGGAACTCCAGTATCAAGTCATACTAAGTCAAAGATTTAGTGAGTGTAACAACTTAGAGTTCATCAAAAACCTTGACATGTGAAGTTACAATTAATATATAGGTGGAATATAATTGTAAATTGTGGTAATAAAAGGTAGTTTTTAAAGTATAATATTGGTCTCAGAAAATATAAAATCATTGAAAATTAAGTAATAAATACAAAAGTAAAAAATATTATGTTCAAATTTTCAATTCAAGAGGTAATATTCTAATAAAAGGAAGTTTTTATTATTTAAAAATTATTTAAAGAAAAATTTTATTTATAAATTTGAAAATTGATATTGTGGAAACATTTCACACCTTAAACATTTAAAACATACAAATAATTTTATTTTAAGGTGTATTATATACTTTTACATTCAAATCTATAATTTTTTTAGAATAATATATTTTTAATTTTCTAAATAAGAAATGGTTTTGAAAAATAAAGATAATAGTCCAAGACCCAGTACTACAAAAAACATTACACATAACATAAGTAAAATAAGTTTGGATTTATAAGAACTAAATTTAACATAGAATATATTATACTATTGGAGACCCAAACATGTATAAGATCTATCATTTTATTCCTACTAACTAACTCTATCATCACCTCACAATTGATGAAATCCTTAAAAAAGTAGTGTTTTTATTTTTAACATACAACTAAATCAGGTTATAATGTTATGAAATTATCTAAATTAGTTTCATGTAATAATGATAAAATAAAGGATATGCTCATAAAATCGTTGTTAAGCCTACCTGGACTCTAATTTCGATGGTTTTATCATATCAACCAAATTAAACTAAGTCATCGTGATTATTGACATCTCATAAACATGAAATACAGGTTTTTATGATTTAAAATTAAATTTGGGACAATAATAAATTTTGAGATAATAATTTCCATATAAGAACATGATAATATGTGATAATATGAAATATAAGAACTCCATTTAAGATATACTGATTTTTTTCTAATTAAGTGGTACACTAACGTAAAAAATAATGATTATTATCACAAGATTTGATGATATGGTTTTAAGGAAATGTGAGTAAACATAACCCAATACATAATTTATTATAAAACCTTATTACAATGGAAATAACATTTTCAAATGAAAATACAATTGGAAAACTATTTATTAGTAATTAAGAAAATAATTCATCATAATTTGTTATTAGATTTGCAAAAAAATCGTAGGTATATTCTAGGAAATTCCAAAAAATGTACTTTAGGAATTGAGACCCTATAACTTAACCATTGATAAGATTTATCCAACCAAAATGATCTTCAAATTTCCACTAAAATCATTATTTGATAATTCATAGGAAAGAAACTCCCATAAACAAAACAACATAAGAAATGAAAGATAATAGCAACAAATTCCTAAATAGAAAACCTTCAATTGACACTAAAAATCATAATATTCTAAAGCCCCAATAATTTTTTTTTCATAATCCCATAATTTTATATCAAACACATGGAAACCCAAGAACAATTAAAACTATAATTATTTCCTATAAAATCATTTTCATATGAGAGTCATACAACACTTTTTTTATTCATTTAGGCTAAATGAGATAAAGCATTATGTATATAGGTGGTTTCACATCTTAGTGACATCGAAAACCAAAAACATAAAAAAAATAAATGAGAAACCAAAAAATAATAATGTAATAATGAATAAGAAAAAAATTGGGAATAACAACCATTGATTGGGCGATGTCCTTATACGAACCCCATTTTCATTTTCGTCTACCAAAAACCCCAAACATGCAATAGATATTTCATAACTCCTAAAAACATCAAACAAAATCCAAATACACCGAATGTTACATACTAAGAATAAAAATATCAAGAATAAAACCTAAAAAACCAATTATTATGGTGGAACCAAATATTTAAATAATTCAGCACTTTGAGTATCCAGAATTCAATTAATTACCCAATTTCCACATATAGTTAACTCACCGTGGATATGTTTATTATACCCTGTGATGATTTCATAAAATTTAGTATTTTTTTGGGACATATATAAATTTTAAATATTGTACCAATTACATGATGGATTGGTACTAGTTAACCTATAAACTATGTAAGAGGTGAAGTAGCCTTAGAGTGTCATTGGGTGCCTCATGACCTTGTATAATGTTCCTGATAAGGAATTGGGTTATCAATGGAGTGTGGTCCGCAATGTAGTTGGTACATGGGATGTTTTTTATCTTTTAAATTAATTAATTATTTTATTTTGAATTTTTTTAAATGATTAATTTCATTATTTTTAGTCCAATGGAAGGTTTAGCCATCCCCCCTTTTCCATTATTCCTCTATTATACCTATTCATGTGGGATATCCCTATATTCCAGGATAAATGTTTTTATCATATATCCCTAGTATGAGTTGTGTGTAAGTCTTACACACCTCCAAAATACAATCCTTATCTCTACCATTGTCTGATCATCTCTCACCAAATATCAACAATTTGAGGTTTTTTCATTGATTTTGAGAAAACTACTAAATTTAGTCAAATCATTTGGTTGCCTTAAATGTTAAGGGCTCTAATAAGTTGAGGTATTTTCTCCCTAACATTCTCATTTATTTTAATCATTATTGTGTTTGTAATAAGATATTTTGGAAATTGGAATATTTTTTTTCAGGCTATAAATAATTTTTAAATTTTATTTTATAAAGATTAGTTAATGCCATGGGGTTCTCATGAGTTATGCTTCAAAACTGTGGTAATCAATTACCATGAACCAATGAAAAGTGTCATGGAAATTTTATTTAAGACCCATGATGGTTTCCACATTTATGATATTTTACTATTGGACCCATTTAAGGAATCATAGGCCATTGTTTATGGGTAGGAATCTTGAGTGTGACCTAGGATAAGGAGTAACTATCCTTGTCTTGTGATCATTCCTAAATAGTTTAAATCATTCACCTTAAACTCTTTTTTAGTGATATGTTATTAACATAAATTATTTATTTGATTATGTATTACTCACTTATTTTTATTAAATATTTGTGTTGAGTTATTAACTGAGGGATTTAGTATTTATAGTGCATTTTCCACCATGTATTGTGTTTTTGTGGTACCAATCCACCTACATGTTTTTATATTTGGTACCTATTCCACCTATAAATATTGATTTAGTGATGTATGATTCACTATATACACATTTTATAGTGGTAGATCATCCTCTTTGAAGTCACAGTTTAGTGATAATTCATTCACCAATGAGCTTTCTATTAGTGGAAAATTATTCAGTAGAAAATTACACATTAACAACTATCATCAAATAGTGATACATAATTCACTAGGTAATACCTCGTTCACCACTATAATTGAATAGTGATACATCATTTACTCTGATTTTGTGATAGTGACACATAAATCACCATGTTTGTGTAGTAGTGATGCTCTATTCACTATAGTAATGTGAGGGTGATGATTTATTCATTGAGAATGTATGAAAAAGTTGATAAATCATTAACCAAAACTTTTGAGACAATGTTTCATATATAATTCACATTAGATATGTATTTATAACATGGTTTCATCTTCCCATTATCATACAATTTGATGTGGGCATATTCACACATAGTGTTTAAACTGAGAACTCCACGTTGTAATCATTTATTTATTTACTTACAATAATATCATTTCATACTGAACATCAACTTGTATTTATTTTGGGTCCTCATTGGTGCTGGATAACTATGTTATATTCACAAATAAGATGGGTATAATTTTCCCTATGTCTATTTAATGGTTACAGAAATAAGGTAAAGGTTCATGTGATTAATGGATAGAATAGATGGTTAGAGTGGGATAATGGATCTTAGTAGGGAATAAGACTTAGTTATATATAGTTCACTATGTTTTTTATTAATTCTTGAAATATTGTACAGGTTTTACTTATCATATACCTTACTCTAGATATATGCTTTCATGAAACTATAATAAAACTATTTTTTATCATATTTTTTTATTACATCCCAATGATTGGATCATAATTTCCATAGTGATGTATGTTGTTTATAATATTTTACAAATTTTATTATTGATTGTTATATGATTTATGGTCAAATATACATAATGGTGTATTCTCCCCACTCATTAGACATTACCCCTCAATGTTATTTTATAGACTCTAGTGTATGGAAAGGCACGTCAAAGGTCACATTGTGAAATTAGTCCCACTACCACTCAGGTGTTTGGATTGGTATGTTTCCAAATGTGATCATAGAATTATTATTTTTCTTACTATTCATTCATGTTAGTTAGTGAGGGTCTATTATAGGGACCTGGGAAAAAATTTATTTATTGTATTAGTTTACCCACATGTAATAAAAATATAAGTAACCAAGAATGGGATTGTTATTATATATTTTTTTGTTATAATGGATTTTTATTAATTTATCTATTTGTGATGTATTGAAATTATTTATTTAACTTTTTCCTTAGGAATAATAAAAATATTGAGGGTTTTTTATGCATAATTTTCAATGTTTAAGACATACACGACATTCATATTCTTGTATATAATTTATATTATAAAAACTAAGGTCTTTATTTCACATTAAAACATGATTTATTACATAAAATTAAACTTAATACAACCTAAAATTTAGATAGGTATCGTGTATTTGGGAAATTAGGTACATTACATAATTTCATAAAATAATAAAACAACATTTTTACTGAAAACATTTTCTTACATGATAAAAATGTTCCATCGCACTTAAAAGTGGATGAGATAATATTGGGATATACATAAGAAAGGGTAATCTATAAAGCCTTGTAAGGGAATAACAAATGAATAACATGAAGAAGATAATAAATTTTATATAATATTCATATCAATGGAGCATAAAAGGAACATGAATAATAAGGCATGATATTACCTGATAATCATAACATGGTAAATGTGGTAACAACTTAAAACATTGCATCACAAAAATAGGTCAATGAAAAACCCACCAAGACTTCATGGTGGAAAATTAACATAAAAGAATTTGGTAAATTCCTTATCCCAACATTACTTATCATGATAATAACCATTACCCAATGCATTGGTGCACTATATAATTTCAAGTCCACCCGTCAAATTCATGTTATTCTCTGGTATAAGTGTGCCACTTAGATCTATCAGCATGGATTAATTCATTATTATAAATTATTCCATGATCAAGAAGGGTATAAAAAATACATATAACTCCCCAATAAAATTAGTATATTCTTAAAAAGTTGAATACCCATGATATAAAATGGTCATGGTATTCACTACACAATTGTTTTGGAATAGAATATCGTAGTGAAATTTTAGATGCATAACGACCTAGCATAAAAATTCATAAACTAGGTTGATGAGAGTGAAAAGGGTATCTAAAAATTTAGATATGAAATATATAGTAAGATGGATATGTAAATACATGTGCCAACATAATTAATTGGAAAAATAAGTTGTAACCTAATATAAGAAAATTCAAAAAAAAGATGAGAAAAGAAATAACCATTACATGAATGTGTGACTCCAAAGGCATGGGAAGGGCATCCTGAAATCTTGTGGGTGCCTTGGGAGGACTATAGGGAGTGTATGGAATAGTGTGAATGTTCTCTTATGATTTTGAGTAAAGAGAAATTGGGGCATGGTTGTGTTGATATAGGAAAAGGGGATGATTTATTTATTATTTTGGTTTTGTAATCTTCATAATATAACATTCAAAACCAACAACCATACCATGATTCGTTCCCATGGTTTCTACAAAATGGCATTTTATTACATTATTTTATAAGTCTAAGTTCTGAAATTATTAAAATACTACCATTGTTGATGTGGATCTGAGTCACAATCTTAAATAAATGATTTCAAAATCATAAAACATATTATAACTCTTGAAGGGTACATAATGGATTTCAAAAATAAATAAAATAAACATAAAATGACAAAATTTTGAAGGTAAAACCTATATTTGGTCGTAGAATCAATTTATATTACTTATAAGATCACTTTTGGGTCATTGTGTCGTCATTAAACACAACGTATATTTATATGATATTTAATTTTTATCCTAAAATTCAACTATCTTAGAAAATTATAAAAAAAATTAACTACATAATTTCAACTTTCCTATTCAAAATAATATTAATTTTATCTAAATAATTTTTTAATTATGTTAATTCTCACTTTTAAAATAAAAACCTATATTCAATAAAAATGATGGGTTATTTTCGTTAACATTATTTTCAAACCCTTATAAAGAATGGCATTTGACTTCATAAAAATTATATGATCATTTATATTTGATAAATGTTATTTACTAATAATATTTTAATAAAATACTATTTCTTTCCAAAATCCATTAATTCATAAATTTATTAATTCAATTTGAATATTAACTATAGATACAATTTGTGATTTAAAAACCATTTTCAAAATAACAATAATTGGATTAAAATATATTCATTATTTTACAAAACATAATTTATATATTCCTATAGGTAGGGTCTTCATTCATATCACTATAATACACTATAATACTCCCATGAGTGAGTTGTGTGATGGTGGGGATTTCATAGGGTAGTTCAACAAACATGGTTTGAGTCGTGTTATCAGTGATCTTGAACTTCTCCCATAAATGGTTTTGCTAATGCTCGTGTTTTGGGATCTTATCTAGGTATTTTTCAATGGAAAAACCAATAATTTATATATCCCTCATATTATTTGATAAATCGGCATCATATGATATGATCCCACTGGTTGAGGACATCACTTTCGTTGTCTATGTCAAAACGATTTATTAAGTACCCTATATTTATACAAGTAATGTGATAACTATTCATCAACTATATTATAAATGGTAAGGACAATAAATGGTCATCTAAATCCAATTGTATAAAACAAAAGTAGTGTATGTGTTTTCTATAAATATAATACAAAAAATTTAAGAAAAAAAGTGAATTTTATTCATAACAGTTTGGGTCTTTACAATCTTCCCCCTTTATGAGTTTCACCATTGACATATTACTTTCCTAAAATAAAATATATTATGGTAACTCTGATTCATCGCCTCCTCCATTTCCCATATTACTACTTCCAACATTTCATTTCTCCACAACACTTTGATAATGGTGCATGTCTTACTTCAAAGAACATTTTCTCTATGATCTAAGATCTTCATTGAATGCTCCTTAAAGGAAAGTTCATTCTCAAATGGAACTGACTTTGGATTCAGTACATATAAGGATTCTGGTATACACTTTCTCCATAGGGATATAAGGAATACATCATGTACTTGACATAGGTCTGGTGGGAGTTCTATTGGATACTCCATTGCTCTGAATAGATAAAGTATCTCAAAAGGGATGATGTACCTTTGGCTAATATTTTTCTTCTTCCCAAATCACATCACTTTCTTCTATGGATATATTTAGAGGAATACCATGTATCTGAAATTATACTCTATATATCATATACGATTGATTGAATAACTCTTCTGTCAACATTGAGACACCTTTATATGATTCTTAATGGTTTTAACCTTATCTAGTATTTCCTCAAACATTTCAGGACCTCAGAGTTTTTTTCCCTAACTTCATCCCGACATTCTAGTGTTTTATAATTCATCCCATAATAGGATTCATAGGGCTCCATTAGGATGCTCAAGTACAGATTGTTGTTGTAAAAGAACTCGACCAGAGGAAGATGTCGGTCCCATCCCCCCTTGATGTTAATTTATAATCCTCTCAATATTTAATCAAGTGTTTAGATAGTATTATCATATTTTCCATCACTTTGAGGGTGATAAGTCATACTAAATTTTATCTTAGTGTTTAGAGCATGATATAGTCTTTTCCAAAACATAGTGGTGAATCGTGGATATCGATCAGACACAATCAATAGTGGTAAAACATACAACCTCACCACTTCTCTAATGTATATCCGCACATATTGAACCAATGAGAAATCCTCTCAAATCATAATTAAGTGTCCAATCATTTTATGACAACCCAAAAAACCTATAATGTATTGTTTCCTTTCGATGTCTTCAAAAATCCATTGAAAAATTCATGGGTGATGGTTTCTCATTTCTATGCTTGTATGGGTAATGAATAAATCATCCCTTTAGACTTATATCTTTCGTCATTCTCTTGCTGACATTCCAATCACATTGTTATATATTCAGTGATCCCCTTCTTCCTGTTGTCACATCAATAGTTCTCTCAGAGATTCCAATAAATCTTTGTGTTTCCTATTTGTATTAAGAAAGTCAGACTATGTGAGTTATCCAATTGATCCTTCTTTAACTTGGGATTTTATGGAACATATAGTCATCACCAAAATCTCCCAATTGCTTCTTCATTGAAAATGAATTCCAATGATTTCCCTTTTCTTCTTATCTTCACTCTATTAGGAATTCCAACATCATCGTTTTATGCATCCTTCAACCCATTCAAAAGAGATGGATGAGAAATCATTTGTCAAAGGATTGATGATTCCCCTTTCATTATGATTCCCATGTCCATACTCTTCAAAACCATGAATATTAGATCCTTTTAAATTGTCATCAATGATAGAATTCATGGTTAATTTCTACATAGAGCATCCACCAACTTATTTTTTTACCATGACGGTATTGGATTTAGTATTCGTAATCCTTAAATAGATCTTGCCATATTTTCTAGTTTATATTAATCTCTTTCTGGGTGAATATATATTTGAGGTTGTTTTGATCTGTATATATTTCAGAATTCTCCCCATAGAGTCAATTCTTCCTGATTTTCAACACAAAGATTACAGCTGCCTACCCTAGATCATGTGTGGGGATGATTTTCTATTGAATTTGAACTTCCTTGATGCGTAGGCAATAAATTTGTATGTTTTCATAAACACACATCCCAATCACTTCTTCCAATAATTATTGAATTCCATGAATGGTTTTTCGCCTATGGGAAGTGTGAGAATAGGGGGAGTGATAACCCTTTTTTCGACACCAGGATACATTCTTCACCTTCATAATTCCATGAAAACATCACCCTCCTTCATGTTCTATTGGTAATAAAGTTTCACCATTATGATAAATTTTTCACAAATTGGTTATAATGCCTAGCTAACCCATGGAAGCTACAGATATCTATCACAAATGTTGTCCATGTCCATCTTGAAATTGATTTTGTCTTTAAAGGACCCTCAACTATACTATAGTTTCTGATGATATGGTCCAATAATGAGACTTCCCTCAAATATAACTCGTAGTTGTTGTATTTTTCATAAAGCTTCTCCTTTCGCAACAACTTTAGAACAATGATATGATGATCCTCATGGTCCTCCTTGGTATTGGGTTATATTAGAATATCTTCTATAAATAATACCCTAAATATTTCAAGTTAATTTCAAAAGAATCTATTAATCATCTCTATGATGATTTTTGGACCATTAGTGAGTCTTAATGACATCACTATGAACTCATACTACTCGTACCTTGTATGAAAATGATCTCATGGATATCTTCCCTCTTCATCATTTCTTGATAATATCCTGACTAAAGATCACCCTTAGAGATATATTATGAACCACATATCTAACATAACTTGTCATCAATATATGGAAAAAGATACTTTTTCTTCATTGTGAAATAGTTGAGCCCATGATAATCAATGAAAAGGAACATTTACTCATCCTTCTTCAGGATGAAGAGGAATGGTGCACCCCATGGTGAAGCACATGAGCGTTTAAAAGCTCAATATAGATTCTCATATAGTTGTTTCTTCAGTTCCTCATGATCCACAACAACTATCATATACAGAGACATGGATATTTTCAACATCCAACGTATAAGATCAATTAAAAATTTGACCTCTCAGCTAGGATGGAGATCGGAAAATTGCTCAAGAAATACATCAGTGTTTTCCATCAAAATAGGAATGTATTTGAGGATTATTCTTTCCTTATAGTCAATCATTTGAGATATATATTCTTACTCATAGGGAAATAATACTCATGCTTGAGAATATTATCTTAAAGATGATTTATCCTCCTCTTTGCACTTATATAGAACCGAGAGGTGATTCTCCATACGAAGAGTGATTTCCTTACTATTGGAATTTATCTTGGATTTATATAGTGAATGGAAACAGATTCCTTGAACTGTATAAAATTCAACAAAGGGAAGTATGAAAAGGTTCATTAGTAAGTTCATCCAACAAATTTTTACAAGGGAGGAGTTATATACTTGGGATGAAATAATTCCCTCACTTGTTATTTTCCACGAAATCTCTACCTCTATGCCTTATAGTGATGTTTGAATAGTTATACTAAACATTCATTATATGAAGGAATGTGTTGAACCAGAATAAAAAAATTCACTATTATGGAATGAATAACTTGAATATTTATCACCACTTCATTGTCAAGATTCACCTCAGCAGTCATGATAGAAAAATCTCTCCCTTGATGCCTCAACGACTATTGGATGCCATCAAAAACCCATGACTTAGTGAAATGTTTCAAAAAGTGCTATGGTTCCTTACATTTTATGCAATGAACAATGAATTATGATTTTATGAGATCATTCCTTTCCTCTGTCAAATTTTTGGGTTTCGGTTATTGACAATAATTGGCTTGTTTCCCTTATCTTTTGCACTAAAATAATTTCCATATCCCCTAAATAAATTTCAAGGGTTCTTCTTTCTGAAACATTTATAAGTGGGATATTGAAATATCATTGCACCATTGGATTTATCCATTAGACTACCATAATTAAACTCCACTTTATGATTCTTATCCCCAGGATACCCTTGAAATTTTCCAATCTCAATCTCGATATTGAAGGAACGTCAGAAAAATTTCTCATAGCTATCAAAGTCATGGATCGCTAAGGATTTTTGTAAAATATTTTTTATCCTACCAATGAAGTGACCAACATAAATTTTGTGTTAATGAAAAAGTTTGAGGAATATTAGAAAAACCTTGGGTATTTATACTCATACACCCTAAAAGATTCATTATATTTTTTCTTAAGTGAAATGAAATCCCTTTTCATTTTTAGGTAATGAATGTGATAAAAATACTTATTGAAAACATTTTATGGAATTCCTTCTACTCTATTGTTTTGTTATCTTCCTTAGGATTCCTATTATTAATCAATGTCCACCACTGATCAACTTCTTCCTCCATATGATAAATAGTTAGAAGAACATTCTCTTGTTCAAAACAATAAATGATATAGAAGATCTCCCCAATGGATTTGATCCATTTTTCTGCGATTAATGGATCAGATGATCCCTTGATAGTAGGAGTCCTTTGTCTCCTGAAACTCTAAATTGCATATTGTGATATCATATGGGGTTTTGGGTGCTCGTATTGATCTTCATTTCTATTTAGAACTTGATTTAGTTGAAAGAGTATCATGAATAAGTTTATAATTCCCACTCCTATCAGGTTGTAAGTATCTTTGGGGTAGTCATTAGATTACCCTTCGCATTAGTTGGTAACCTGATTTCTCATATTACGAGTCATTGGATAAAATAAAGATTAAATTGAGGATGATTATTTGAAAATAATAAACACATAATGGGGAATAAAATAACATTAAATTCATCACTTATAAAATACATTTATCTCTATAAATTATGAGTTTCTAGTATTCAATCTCTATTATCCATGATCAATTTCATAACACATATTCTTATGGGTATTTTTTTGTTCACCTATTTTTAATTTGAAATGATATTATGAAATCACCAAAGTATATCCACCAGGACTGTCAAACCAAGTGTGCAGTAAGGCCCATTGTCGTGTACCATATTACCCAGATACTGGATCAAAACATCTTATCAAAGTTGTTACCCCTAGGTACATTTGTGCCAGAACAACATCCACTTGTATTATCCAGAAAGGGATGTATTTGTTTAATGAAAATCTTAATCTATTCTAACCAAATTTTGGGTTGTTTTCGTATACTTAGTATTATACATAAGTCATTTTCTATGATTTTCTAATCCTAATCCCAAAAATACATAAACATATCATCTGATAACAAGTATAACAACCATTCTCATTATATCACATTTAAACATGACTTACTACATAAAATTAAACTTAATAAAACCTAGAATATTGATAGGTCTAGTGTCTTTGAGAAATTAGGTACATTAAATAATTACATTCAACACGAAAAAAAAACTTTATATAAAACCTCTTTAACATGATCAAAACGTTCCTTCATACTTAATACTATTTAGGATAACCTGAGGACATACATAAGAAAAGGGTGAGATATAAATCCAAATAAGGGAACAAACAAGGCATAAAATTATGAGTAAAATACATTTTTTAAAATATAAATATCACTGTAGAATAAAATGATCATGAATAATAAGGTATGATATAGCACGATAATCATAGCATGTGAAATGTGGAAAAAACTTAACATACTACATCATAAAAATAGACCAAATCTATTCCCACCAAGACATCATGGTGGAAAAAATCCCATAATGGAATTAATTAAAACCCCTATCCTAGTGTTATGTATCGTGATGCTAACCATTACCAAATTCATTAGAGCGCTATATAATTTTGGGCGCACCCGTCATATTCAATTCATTCTCAGGATTATGTGTTCCAAAGAGATCAATCAACATATATTAACTCATCATCATAATTTATTCAACAATAAATGATTAGGTAATGAATAAATTTAATTACCCAATAAAATAATTATATTTTTATAAAGGTGAATACGAATGACAGAAAATGGGAATGGTATTCACTAAATAATTGTTTTGGATGGGAATATCACAGTTCAATTTCGGCAGCATAAGGACCCAACATAAAAAATCCTCAAATGGGATGATGAGGGAAAAAGGGATATTTGATCAATTATATATGAAATTAATTGTAATATGGGCAGGTAAATAAATTTCCCAACATTACTAATTGGAAAAAGAAGGCATAATATAATATAAGAAACAAGAAATATAGGAGAAAGAAAAGAACCCTTAATTGATGTATGAATCAAAATGCTTGGGAGGGACTTATTGAAATCATGGGGGTACCTTGATAGGGCTATAGGGAGTGTAGGTAAGATTATTGATGTGATAAAAGGATTTTTAGTGAAGATAAATGGGGATGGGGTGGGTATATAAAAAAGAATAAGGGGATATATTTATTATTTGGGTTTTGGAATATTCATAATAAAATATTCAAAACCACAAAAACATACCATCGTTTTTACCCATGTTTTAGGAAAAATGGTAGTGGTTTATATTATTTAATAAGATAAAGATTATAACTTAATAAAATATTACCATTGGGAATGTGGAGTTCAATCACACTCTTACCAAAATTCTTTTAAAATCATAAAATATTTTATGACTATTGGAGGATCCATAATGCCTTTAAAAAATAAATAAAATAAACATAAAATCAAATTATTTTAAATTTAAAACATATATTTTGTTGTCGATCCTATTTATATTACATATTACATAACATTGGGGTCATTGGGATGTCATAAAACACAAAGTATTTTTATACAGTATTTAATTTGTACATGAAAATCTGACTGTCTTAGAACGTTATGATTATTTCCCCATTGGATACAAAATTAATATTCCTTTCCTCTAAATAATTTTATAAATATTTTAATTTGAACATTTAAAATAAAAAACTAACATTCCTTGACAATTATGGGTTTTTTGACAAAAACATTTTTCCGAGCCTTTTAAAGAATTACATTTGACATCATAAAAATTATATGACCCGTTATATTTGATAAAATTTATTTAATAATAAAATATTATTATAATATTATTTATTTAAAAAATCCATTAATTCATTAATTTGTTAATTAAATTTGAATATTAAATAAAAATAAAATATGTGCATTAAAAATCATTTCTAAAGAAATAGTAATCGGATTAAAATATATTCATTATTTTATAAAAATTAATTTTCACATTGTTATTGATAGGTTCTTGATACATATTCTTTTAATAGATCATAATACACCTTAATTATGAGGTGCGTGATGGTAGTATTTCATGGTGTTGTTTGGAAAACATGGTTTGGGTCATGATCTTGAGGAGCATAAACTTCTCTTGTAAAGAATTTCTCTCATGATTAAGTTATTGGGTCTCATCGTGTCCTTAGTAAGGGGAAAATACCAAAAATTCTATCTCCCTCTAAATCTTTGATAAATGGGATTCATAGGGTATGATCCTACTATTTGTGTCCAAACACGTCTTTTTATGTGTCAATTGGATGTATTAAAACCCCTATATTTAAACTACTCGCGTGATCACTGTTTAACGGTTATATTATCTAGGGTAATGATACATAGCAGTAATCTAAATCCAATTGGATGAAAAAATGTGTTAATGTGTTTTATATAACTATAATATAATTAATTAAATCAAAATGCAAAATTCTATTCATAATATTTTGGTTTTTATAGATATTCTAGTTATGAAGTAGGGCTTGGTTAATCAATGGGTTAATGAAAACATATATATTTTCCATATAAAAAATATTTTATGAACTCTACATAGAAAACCGATGGATATTGGATATTTATTTATACATATTTTTTTAGGTAGACCTATCAGTGATCATATCATACCTGATAGTGGGTAGGTTAGGCTCGACACAAACTGAGATTATGACACCCCTGTATTATATTGTGTCTGTGTGTGTGTGTTTCTAGTAGAATAGTATTCTTCCTATTACCCATTTCAATAAATTATCTATAATTATATGTTATAGGCATGTTTTGATCCATTTGTTTGGACGTTTAGTGATATGTCTCCATGATAACCTCACATGAGCACCTAGAGTGTGGGGATCGAATTACCCACTTGTTAGAGAATATGTTCCTCTTTATTCAGTTATACATCACTTCTATCATTAGTATTATGATATTATTATCCATGATATGATTTCCATGTTCCATGGGTCACTAATAGTTAGGTTATCTGTATTATAAATCAATAAAAAAAATTGTTGCAGTATCCAACCCTATTATTTGGTGAGGTTGAATCATTAGCTGCTGAGTTCCAAAGAAAGTCTATGTAGACCATTTTCTACTAGGTCAATAAAACCCTAGAGAAGAGGTTGAATCACACTACTAATATGTTGTGTGGGATAGCCAAATTTTGGTGGGATGTTTTTTTCTAGTTAATCAACACATATACTTCAATTGTAAGAATTATTTGGCACATATCTTCAAGCTGTTTTTTCTTTAAGAATATTATCATAGTTAGATTCATAGTGTTCATGCATATTTTTTATGTTGGAATGTTAGTTATTAAATACTCTACTCACTTTACCAATTTATTTTATTTTTCTTTTATATTTAAAGTTAATACACCATTAGGGTTCATTATTTTGAGTATGGGAAGTGATATTTTATTTGACCATAAGTGAATTTTTTTTACTTTATAATGTTTTTTAGGTGGTGAACCATGAAATTATTTCATTGATGAACCAAAAATAGAGTATAAAAACCAAGTATTTTTATTTTTTTTATATAGACTGGGAATGTTTTTTCTATGTATTGGGAATTAGTAGGATGAGGAGCCTCACCAAGGAAATTATTAGAAAACCATCTAGGGAATTGTTTAACTTATTTCTATGAGAGGGAGAGATTATATATAGTGAAATTAGTGTGAGAATCCATGGAAAATCTATCCTAATTATGATATACCCATAATGATGTTCCTGTATTATATATATAAATATGGGTAATCTATTTTGGTCTCTTGGCACTCCCCCATGATCATCCTGTGGGAATCTTTTTGTTTAAACTTCACATCTAGATCAAGGCCATGAGTGCCTCAATAGTCTTCTGTTGAGGTACCTCTAGTTATTTGCTCCATGGAGAAGTAAATGTTACTAGGGGTTAAGGGAAGTAGTTCTAGTAGGGAGATTTCCCTCAGGGGATCCAGGATACTAGAGCTCAATGTTAGGGCTCAAGTTCACTTCATTCCCCAAAAAAGTATCCATCTGATCAGGATTTGGGTCCATGAAAATTTAAAGGTAATATTGTTATAAATATACCCTTTTATCTATTATATTCAATATAATTGTATCACACACATATATATATTCCCAGTTATTCATTGATTCTGGTACTTCTATAAAGTATTTATAAAGGGTGTTGTCAATCGATATTCCCTTGGTATGTGATCTAAGGGTATCTGGAGATGATAAAATAGTGTTATCATGATTTTTTGGGAGTAATAATTTATATGATTTCTTCATCATGGAGATGTGAAGATTTAATGTGATCCTCTTAATGTTTTTTCTATATTATTATCAAATATAAATCAACATCCCTCATAGATGGGTATCCATTATGTCTCTATCATATGACTATTAAACTTATGTTAGGAAGTGGTATTTATAGGTATCCATTTGAGACCTAGCCATGGGAAGATGGGTGGAATCTCATCCTATCTTTCTAATGTTGTTCTATGATATGAGTAGACATTACCTATGACATTTCCTCATATGGTCATCTATTTTTATAATATTTCTTAATATTTGATAAAGGATTCCACCTAATAGAGTGATCATGTTAATGATCAAGCTTATTATATGTATAGATCTTTTTAGGTCCACAAGGCTGAATACCCTGAGAGGGGGGGTGAATCAGGGTATGAATAATTTAAAATTAACCCCAGTTCTGATCTTGTTTCTATGTTAAGAAAAACACTCTTCTCACTTTTTCCCTTTGCAAAATATAAACAGAAAGTAAATCATGCACATGACACAACAATTTTTACTTGGCTCACCCTCACTGGGCTACGTCCAAGGAGCATACAACGGCAGTGTGTTGATGTACCAAGTCCACTAAAAGTGCTCTACTATTTACAAGGTTTGGGATAGATAACTTCTATTCCCAGTCTCACTTTCTTTACATTGTTTAGGGTCATTTCACTACTTTCTGAAGTTTCTCTTCCCGTCTATCTATCTATAGATCACTGCCAGTGGAGAGGATTAGCTTCTTCCTATTCCATTGCTCACTGCTCTAGAAAGGATCCCCTCACAGTTTAAAGACTTGTAGTTCTTTTCATTATCACTAATGAATGCATCCTTTGTTATATGTAGATGCTCTGTTGAAGTCCGACTTTCACCCATAGACGAATCTCACTTTTCCCTGAACGTATAGGGAATCTTCCAGCTTCCACATAGCCCTGAATCACTGCCGGGAATAAACCTTACTTGGTGCCCTTCTCTAAGCCGACGTGAAAGTCTCATCACGCAAGTCAAAACGGGTTCCAAGTCCACCTCAACCACTTGAGCGACACAAGCTTATCCAACTCGAAACTTGCGCGACACACACCCTTTTATGCGCAAACCATCATTGGCGCACAATCAACAATTTTTGAGCTTCTTCAAAAACTGGCGCGCAGGTGTCACCAAACCACTTGCGTGACACCTTCTTCTTCTGCTCAAAACCTGCACGGCTCTCTTCCATTCTCACCCAGATCACCTTGGACGTGCAACAATCACCTGGCGTGCAACCTCTACTTGCACGACCACACACCACTAGCGTGACCACCACACCTGCGCGATGGGAGCTCTGATTTTTCTAATTGTTGAAATCTGCACTGAATGAGGAGGGGTCGACCTTTATTTGTAGGCATTTGGATACCCTGCGCGACGGTGTTCAAGTCTCCCCTCGGCCCGCATGTTTCGGCATAGAAGTCTCCTGCTGTGAAAATCCCTTGCACGACCAACTCCAAAACTTGCACGACCCTTATCCATTTTCCATATTTTGATGCTTTGATCTTGAAAAACATATGGCATGCTAGTTCCTTTTCCTTCAATTACACAGCGCGAAAGTCCCTTTTTCTAAAACCAATTTTCTCCATTTGTCGGTTTTCAGCACAAAAATTTGGCACACTAGAAAACGGTGTCACCTTGTATCTTCTCTTTTTGTACTGCCTCCAGATCATCCATTCCTTTGTCGGCATTCTTGAATCACACATGGATCGTTAACCACAGCCCTTGAACTTTACATTCCACCATGAAATAACCTTTTTCAACAAATTTCTATGCCATGGTTTTCTTTTTCAACAATCACAACACAGATGTCCACTTTGTCAGCAAACACAATCACCTCAAAAATGCTTCAATGATTAATTGAGAGATTTTTTCCCAACAGATCCCATATTCATCCTCCATATAATATGAATTCATTAGGGTTTGGAGAACTAATGCTTCAGCTTGATTAACTTGATAATAAGGGATTCATATACTTGATAGCATCCCCTTGGGTCACTCATGTATTATTCTCCAAAAAGGATGATGGTTCATTTGGATTTTATTTGTATTATCAGAGTCTAAACTAGGTAAATAAAGATAAATAATTTCCTCCTCCAAGTATATATGGCTTATTTGACTAGGAATGTTGATTTAAGTGTTTATCCAATATTGAAAATAGTTTAGGTTATATCATTAATGATGCATGAGGCCTTATAATAATCCTTTAACAAATATCATGAAAACATATAACCTATATGAGTGTCTCATTTTGTTGTTCAAATTAAAAAAAGGTGTTAGAAGTGTTTGCAGTCCTAAACAATCGGGTCTTCCATCATTTTTTTTATTCCATTATTGTCATATTTTTCAATGAAATATTTGTGTAATATCATTCAAGGTATAACTATTCTCTACATCTAGATAATTTCATGAACAAACTAATAGAGAATCATATTTATACCAAGCTATAAAGGTTTCATTTTTTGATTTTTGAGGTTCATTTTTAAGGGAATTTGATATATGTGGATGAAATATCTATAAACATCACGGGGGAAAACATTGTTTATTAGGAGTATCACGAAAATATCTTCACATCCATAGTTTCATGGGTTCGGTTGGGTAATACAAGATATTTATTAAATAATTGTCATGTTTAGTAGAACCGGGGATATCCTTTTCCAATAATAGGGAGAAGTTTGAGTGGTGAGACTCTTATGAGGGATCATTTTAAGAGTAGAGAGGGAGGTTGGCATCTGAGTAAATGTTTACCACACCCAGTTCCGGTAAGGATTACAAATTTTCTTTTGATGCATTACTATTTGGGCTTCGAGTTGTCGTCATGCATGAAAAGTGAGACTAACTTATCGGCCCAATATATTGAGGTTGTGTGATCAAAACAACTTAATGTGTGATTTAGAGATAGTAGTAATGGATTATGATTTGAGATATTTTTGTTACAACATATTATTTGTAATGTTAAATATATAGACAGACTATAAGTTATTGAATTACAAATTTTTCAATCATGACTTGAACCTTCAACAGAGGATTTGGGTTAAGTATATCCAATATTTTAACATCAATATAGCATATTGCCAAGGGAAAGGGAACTTCATGGTTGATGTTCTAATTAAGAAGACAAGGGCTCTATTGGTGTGGGAGGATAGTAGGGAGTGGAATCTAATCATCATTCTAACAAAGATCCATCTTAAAATCGATGAGTGTTAATGAAAATTTTTTATCACTCACTTGAGTATCTCCTCCCCACCCCTTGAAAAATTAATAAATATTTAATTTACTAACATTTATGTTATAGTGATGAGGGTAAAAATAGGAAGTATGGAGCCACCAACTTACTAGTCCTTACATAATGGTAAGGTCCTTTATGTATAAGGTCAGGTAGTATCACCACTTGCCATGTGGGAGGAGATGATAAGGGAATCATATGCCTCGTGATTTAATTATCAAATAGGTATTACCATGATGTATCATGATATCAACAAATAGTATTGTTGGCCTGAGATATAGAAGTATATTACAGAGTTTATTATGTAATTATCCATCTGTTGGTAGGTGAAGGTTCGGAATCAGAAACCTGAAATTCCTCTCTATTCATTTCCCATTCCTGGATAGAGGTGGGATAATGTGATGATGGAAATTTTTAGGGGGGTGGTTTGGTCAATATTAAAATGATTATCACCTTGTTAAAATTTAATGATAACAACCAATCTTTAAAGTGAAAAATTATTTTATTTGGGTGGTTGGAATTTATATTGTTTAAAATTTCATGTGTTGAAATTTATGAATAAAATTAAGGAAACAAAATTATTATAGAATCATGATGACATAATTTAAAAGTATTTAAGAACATGTTTTGATGGCTCGTGAATGGTATAAAAATTTTCTTATATCATATAATGAAATTGGATGTGAAACTAATGGCATTAAAATAATTTTTCAACTAGAAAAAAGCCAAAACTCTATAAGAGGTCCACTGGCTAGCCAGTGGAGTGCCACCGACCAGTTGGTGATGATTGATATAACCACCCATGGAAAAATATTCCACCACCAAGCTAGTAGATCTCACTAGTTAGCCTATGGGATCTATTGAAATATAGAGATTAGAAAAAAGTTGAATGGATTCCCAGTATAGGACAATACGTATCTAGTGTTTTCAAGATACTCATGTAAAAACATTATTTATTATGGTCAAAGAAGCATCGAATTGGTCCCATGAAACTTCCTCACCTTAGAATAATTCCAAAATATTGCTGAATACCTTTTATTCAATAAATAATCACCTTGGAGTGTTAGTAACATTACTTTGGGTACAATTCACAATGTTAAAGTGTCACAATAATCAAATTTATCCTAATCTCCAAAGTGATATCAACTCCAAAATTATGATTATGTTGTAAATATTTTCATAAATCTTCTCTGTTTCTCTAATTATCTAATTATTCTTATTTTTATATATTTGAGAGAATGTATATATTTATTAAATGATATATCTTCTAGAAATCCCCTATTTTTCTTATAATTTTATTTCAGTTCTCAATACCTCTTAAAGAGATGGATTTAGGTTTCTTACCAAAATCACTACAGGGAAAGGTATTACTTATTTTTGATGTTTCTAGACACAATTGTGGAAATATAAGGTATATTTTATTCTAGTTTCTTAGTATAACCAATTAAAAAGAAAATGATATTTGGTATTTTGGATACTAATAAAGACAAGGGACTAATATAATAAGACCTCAAGAAAATGGTGAAGAATACATAGGATTTTATCGAATTACTTTTTTTATAATAATTTATAAAATATTTTAATTTGATTTATTTCAATATTTCATACATTAACTAATTAATATCCCTAAATTTTTATTTCACTTATCTATACATATAATATTTTCATTTCCAATCTGGTCAATAGTTTAATTTATGATCCGCTTATTATTATAAGATTTCCCTATTATAATTGTAACACCCCAAGCTTCCACGGTATGCTTCTCCTTGAATAATGCAGTAGCGTGTGTTGTACGCAACATTGAGTTCTAACACACACCACAACCAATCAAACTAGCAGTTATGAATAGTAATACCCGCTTTTTGAAATTTTATAAATTTTTTCTTTAAAAATGGACTTCATGTTTAGATTCTAAATATCGGAATTATCTTAGGGTGAATTTTTGGTATTTTCTGAAAACATTCAATTTTTTATGAATAGTGAAAAAACACTAAGCTATAGTTTAAAACAAGATTTTTTGTTTAAATAATTATTTATTTTATCTAAATTTAATTAACATCAAAATAGATACATAATACCTATATAATTTCAAATTAATTCATTGGAGTTAGTTTAGAATAATTTTAGATATATAAGAATTTTATTGAACTTTTCACTATCTTTTACCCACCTCCTAGGAGAATTTGAAAATTCACATAAAACATAATTTTACCCCTTCTGTGAGTGGAATTTCAAAAATCCGAGAGACACAGTTAATATCAAGGAGTAAAATGTGGTTCAATGAGATGAAAATAATTTTTGGTGAATAGTAACTTTTTACTTTTATTTACCATGGTTAAAAGTAAATAGTGTAATTAAGGGTAAAAATGATATTCATATTACCCTAACACATGTCCTAATTATATTGTACAAGTGTATCTCGACCAAAAACAACCTTAGGAATAAAATATTATCATTTAGGTCCACTTGGATTAGATTAGGACATTTGTTATTATTAAATTCAATAGAGTTAAAAGAGATAAAATCCAAGCTTAATAACTAAAACAATTTTAATATAGGGTTATACATAAGATAAATTCTATTATAAATATTCATTAGAAATATAAAAATATTTCCTACATAATGGTATTTTATTTACAATTTTTTGACATTAATTAATTTAATTTATTTATGACACAATGGTGATGTAGTAATTAACTTATTAATGAAATATTAAATTAATTGATATTATAATTTTCAAAATAAATGTAATTTGAGCCTTTTTATGAATTCCACTAATTTTTTATGTTAATATGACATATTAGGATTAGTAATATAATTTTTTTTGAAGTAATAATGCAGTTATAAAATTTTCTAAAACGAAATACCCAATAGTGTCAAAATTGACATAAATGAGTTTTTAAAACAAATATTATATTATTAATTGATATTCTATTCCTAAAAATATAAGGTTCAGCCAAAGGAATTATATAATTATAGTTTTATCATTAATGGACCACCTGGGGGTCTCTTGGAGGTATATAGTATGTTTATTAACTATATAATATAAAAATACAAAGATACATGGTAAATGTCAAACTATTTCACTAAGAGTTAAATATAAATGATAAGGTTAATATAGTGACCCAAACCAATCTAAAATATATTGGTTGTAAAGATTACGACCTATCCCAACATTAAACTTTAAATAATTGGCTTTGGAACCATTATAAACTGAATATGAATATATTATAAAATAATATTTCTAGTTTTCCAAAGGTTCCCCTCACCCCTCTTATAAAAGGGTACTCCCCCTTCTCTCTCATTTAAACCATCAAAGCCTTTTGGATCAGACAAAACCTGCCCAAATATTCTCTCAACTTCCCTCACTTCAACCTAGAGGCCTTATTTTGATCATAAAGCCATCCTAAGAATCTCTTTTGATCAAATCAAAAGGAAGAACCTAAAGAAGAGGTAATGTTTTCACAACCCTCTTTCAAGTTCCTTTCTTCTTAAACTCCTTCTTTCTTTGTTATTTCCATTCTAAAATAATAATTCTTTTATCTTTTATATAATATTATGTTATTATAAATATTGTACAACCATATTCAGTATTCTATCCATCCATTGAATTACATGTCACCATACGTGCGTATGTATGGCCTACCATCTCCACGTCGTGGTGTAATTGTTATTCAATGCATTATTATTTGGATGGGTATAATAATGATGTGAAATTCATGTAAATAATAATTATAACATGATAATGATTCTATATATATATGATATAACATCCAATTATATATGATTTTAATATCAAAAGAATGATATTATCACTCGTGCGTACATATGGACTACCGTCTCCTTGAACGTGATGAGATTCATTCCCCATCATATCCATACAAGTCTAATTCTCATTTTATGATTGAAAATAATTTTTAAGGACTTTATATCATTATGTATATGAATAATAAACAACCTATCCATAAAAAACATGACTTATGTAACAAAAAATATAAAATAAAACAAGTAAGTTAACCCCCGAAACGACGATAAAACAAAGATGTTATTAACATAGAAATGTTAAAAGATCATATATGATATCATATTAATGTATATGATTCTGGTATAATTCTATAAAATTTATTTCACCATTATACAGGAGGATAACCAACCCTCGACCAGGGAAAAATACAAAGGGGTTTCTTATTTCACTTATAATTCCGTGATATTTCCATTGTTCACCACTTATTTATTGCATGTGGTGTGTGTACTACCCATGTTTGTATTCATTGTGTAATATAATATAATTAATTAGTTTTTAAATAAACATTTTATGATCCTTCATTCATGGTTGTATGTTTCGTATGTTACCAAATCAATAAGGGGATTTGAAATTTCAATTTCCACTCATTTGGCTTTACGCATACTTCATCGATTATTTTACTCCAAGATTATGTGTGGAATAACTATTCATTTTATTTTGTCATAATTTCCACTCCCCTTTCTATGGATATACTTTTTATACACATAATAACTCCATTGATAAATTCTCTGTCATCTTTATGAACTTTATAAGTGTAATTTTTACTCAATCTCTATTTGTTCAGTTTAACATCCAATTCATTGGTGTTGTTTTTACAAGAATATGTGTGAATGTCCTTTGATTGTTTTACACTGAATATCAAATTATATTTAGTGTATTTATATTTATCACATATAATTATTTCGTTGATTTATCTTTAACCAAAGGATACGGCCATTATGATAGATTTCATCTCAATTTACATTCCATTGAGACTCCATTGTTGTTATACACCAAATCACTTTTATATTGTGTATATAATGCACTTCAACATAGTATATCATGAATCCCTTTATTCTCATGATATAAAAAATTTTTTATTACCACATTTAATTTTCATTCAAGTGTCTCTATTTTGTTTAGGAACTCTAACTAAAATATCATTTTAAAATGTTTTAATGATTTATTATTATAAATCTTTCTCATTAATGACCTTTTTTTAAAAATGGTTTCAAGGATTTATTTATATCGACATTAAAGTTTTCAAATCAAAATTCCTTTTAAAAGATTCAAAGTGTTATGGGACACTTTGATTAAAAAATCTATTTTAATTGGATTCTTGAAAAATAGTGCGACTTTTAAATGTTTTCAAGAAAAAGGGGGATATTTCTCTCAATAGTTTGATGATTATTTTAATCTATGTCAATATCCTTAATTATTCCCGATTGAGGTTAATATTATATAATACAATGTTCCATATTGTATTGAATGAGAAATTTTTTACTGTGGATGTGCTATTTTTATACCATTCTTGGTATGTGGTTAATGTATTGACATTTCGTATGCTAGTTTCAATATGAATGTTTATGTTATGTTTCAAACTTTTCATATGAGGAATGCATTGGACATAGTATGTGACGGGTAGAGCCCGCTATTGCTCCTCGATGAATCAGTTGGTCTCATTAGACAAACTAGTGTCTTGGCACAAGGCCTTGAAAAAATCTTAATTGTAGTCTTGGCACAAGGCCTTGACTATGTGGTTATGATAGTCTGGAATTATGCATTCCATTATTATGAAAGTGGTTATTGATATTGCATGTGATTATTCGACTAGTAGAATATCCATGTGAGTAAGTAAATGGCATTATTTCATTTTATCATTTCCATATTATGCTTAAGTTCAATTTTAAAAGGCTTTTGTTTTATTTATACATTGCCTTAAATGTTTATGATTATTTATGAAAGATTATGCTATATTGTTATCCTTACTGAGCATTTGAGCTCAACCTTTCAATGTCTTATTTTTTCCAGGATGTGAAGAAGTAATTTATGAATGACCTGTAGGGATAGTATGAGTGGATATGAAGACAAGATGTTGTTGTAGTTTTTTTCACTTTATGATGTAATGTAAGACTTATAAATATATCTAGTGTTTCCAAGAATACTAAACTAATAGGTCTTTCGAGACATGGTCTTTTGTGATCATGCAAATGTTATGTAATAATGAACCGAATCTGGGTAACTGGGGTCAGGGCGTTACATTTGGTATCAGAGGAAGTTTAGTACAAACCTTGGAAACTAGATTTAGATAAACTTTGATTAGAGCACATAGCCCTAAGATAGACTTTGAGGATTAGTAAAGAATAACTTCCTATAATTTTTGGTATTGTATAGATTTTCTGAGTTTTCCAAACAATACATCCACATCTGGATTCGAGCAGGTAGAGGTGGATCTGGCACAGATGTATCTAGGGGTAAAATCAGAAAACACCACTTTGAGCTAGACTTGAATGGGAACGGGTGCATGACAACGGTCCTTGCTGCACTCTTGGTTACGACACTCCTAGGGGATATGCTTAGGATAATTTACATTTTCGTTTCAAACAAATTTGATGTATTTGAATATAATATGAGAATAAATGACATTGGTTAATCCTAAGGTGTTTCAAATTGAGAATATGGTTTCATGATATTATCTAAATTATTTGATGACTACTGTTACTCACACAATGCGTTCTGGTTTTAGTCAATGGCTGGAGTCCAAGGAAGTCATAGTAAATTTGAGAATGATGTACAAGGTGGGAACAATGTTGGAAATGAGAAACAAAATGTAATGTTGATAGGCGTAAAAGATATCGTTTTCATGACAAATTAGTTTTCCAAAAATATGATCCACAACATATATATTAACCAAATCCTGGACTCAAAAAAGGTGAGAAAGTGATGAATGATAAGATTTCCAGCATTGGAGACCATGGAGAAAAGAATCCTAAATTTCCATCATGTAGGAAATGTGGAAGGAAACACCCAGTAAAGTGTCTCAACGGAACAAATAAATTCTTTATGTGTAGGAAAAAAGGACATAAAGTGAATAATTTCCACGGAAAAATGAAGAGTACTATGGAAGAAAATAAAAATCGTCCCAAAATCCATTTACAGTCATTTTCCATAAATGTAGGGGACCTGGCCATTACCTGAGTGAATTCCATATTCTATATGATTTTTTCGTTGTCAACTAAGAAGCTATATTGAAATAAATGGTTGGAGAAATGTTTAAAATTATCAGTGCTCTTTGTCGATAGGATTACATTGGAATAATTTCTTTTGTATTTGTTACCCCGCAGTTTTCCATGTGAGAATGATATTTGAGGAAGACTTATCTTTTCCCTTGTGGATATAGTTATAAATAACCATTTGGTTTTATATGATCATTGGGTTTGAGGAAAATACAAGTTATTATATTTTGGGACGAAAATGCAAGGTATGAGATATCATTTCTGGTTAAAATTTTGTTATGGTTATTTTGAGTAATTTATCTCATTTTGGTAATGTTATAAAATATAGTTTTTGAAAAAGGACAACACGCAGACCGTGTGAAAACATGTCGCATCGGACAAAGTTGTGGGAAATTGAACCCACAAACAAAGTGCGATTGGGATTTATTGCCTACCACTGGACTATGTGAAGTCCCGGGTAAGTGTGACTAATTCTTTTTAGTTAAATGATTTTATTGATCAATAATAAGTTGATTTGGGATCTTATTTATTATCAAATGAAGACCCTTAGTAAAAGAAAATGATTTGGTTATTAAGTGATAAATGATATTTTGGAGGATGTTCGCTTTGTTGGGAACACTATATACCTAAGGAAACTATAATGCTATGGGATTTAATTTGTGGAGTAATGGTGAATTTTTATCTACATTTTTATTGTGGATTTATAGTGATTTGGGTTATTTATGGAAATGATTAACCTATAATAGATAATAAGTGATTAGGTTAATTACTTTTAAGTATGTTACTTTAAGAGTAGATGGTGTCATTTGGAGATACAATTTAACATGGAAGACTACATAACCAAATTCTTCTACGTTTTGGGTTTCAATATTAGTTTGGATTACATTAAAGGGTTTTAAGGACAATTGTGTGTCGAATGGTATTTATTTAACTTTTGAGTATTGTTGGTTTAATTTTATAAATTAAGAATAGTGTTTCTTTCTCTAAAGGAATATCCTTTTGGGGGATCATCATATCTTGTACTAACCATTTTGGTTTCGATTAATCTCTAAATAAAAGGTAAATATATAGTTTATCATTCGTGTATCATGTGATTCTATAGAAGTTTATTCTAGCTCTTCTAGTGTGACCAAGTCTTCTTGAATACTCATTGTTTAAAAGAATGAGTTAGTGGGGGAAATTTGTTAATGAATGAAAATCTAATTAAAAATTTTGTATATCTCTTTATTTTCTTAGTCAATCACATAAATTAATTCCTCATCATTATGTAATGTAACTTAAAAAACGTTGTCTTTATACTTTTCCTACTATGAAACTAATGATCATTTGTCCTGTCATATGTTATTGGCTTTCTTGTGTTAACATTCTCCTGATCATGTTTTCTATCCCTCTTTATCAGAACTTGACACATAGTTTATCTTTTATATCCGTGTTTTCCTACATGGAATCCTAGTATGAGTTATCTTGAGTAACCTTTGTACTCCTCTTTCTTTCTTTTAAGGTGATAGTTTTATTGAATCTTTTTCCGATGTGGGACTTTGCATTATATTCCCAAGCCCAATTTTAAAAATTTCGAGGACGAAATTATTTGAAGGAGGAGAGAATGTAATGCCCCAAGCTTCCACGGTATGATTCTCTTTGAATAATACAGTAGTGTGTGTTGTACGCAACATCGAGTTCTAACACACACCAAAACCAATCAAACTAGCCCTTATGAATATTAATAACCACTTTTTTAATTTTTTTAAATTTTATCTTTCAAAATGGACATCATTTTTCGATTTGAAATAACGAAATTAGCTTAGGGTGATGTTTTAGTGTTTTTCTGACAACATTCAATTTTTTATCAATAGTTAAAAAAACAGTAAGTTATATTTTAAAACAGAATTTTTATTTAAATAATTTTTTTATTTAAATTTAATTAAGGTAAAAATAAATACATAATACCTATATTAGTTCAATGTAATTCATTGAAGTTAGTTTAGAATAATTTTAGATATATAAAAATTTTATGGAACTTTTCACTGTCTTTTACCCACATCCTAGGAGAATTGTGAAATTCACATAAAACATAATTTTACCGCTTCTATGAGTGGAATTATGAAAATATGAAAGACACAGTTAATATCAAGGTTTAAAATGTGGTTCAATGAAATGAAAATAATTTTCTGTGAATAGTAACTTTTTAATTTTATTTACCACAGTTAAAAGTAAATAGGGTAATTAAAGGTAAAAATGATATTAATATTACCCTAACACATGTCCTAATTCTATTGGACACATGTATCTCGACAAAAAAAAATTAGGAATAAAATATTATCATTTAGGTCCACATGGATTAGATTAGGACATTTATTATTATTTAATTCAAAGAATAGTTTAAAGAGATAAAATCAATGTTTAATAACTACAAAATTTTTAATATAGTGTTATACGTAAGATAAATTCTATTATAAATGTTCATTCGAAATATACAAATATTTCCTACATAATATTATTTTATTTATAATTTTTAGACATTAAATAATTTAATTTATTTATGACACAAAGGTGATGCAGTAATTACCTAATTAGTGAAATATTAAACTAATTGATATTATAAATATTAAAATAAATGTAATTTCAGACTTTTTATGAATTCTGCTAATTTTATTGGTTAATATGACATATTAGGATTAGTTATATAAATTGTTTTCGAAGTAATAATGCTGTTATGAAATTATCAAAAACAAAATACCCAATAGTGTCAAAATTGACATAAAAGAGTTTTTAAAAAAAATATTATATTATTAATTGATATTCTATTACTAAAAATATAAGGTTCATCCAATGGAATTATATAATGATAGGTTTATCACTAATGAACCACTTGGGGTCTCTTGGAGCTATATAGTATGTTTATTAACTATATAATATAAAAATAGAAAGAGACATGGTAAATGTAAAACTATTTAACAAAGAGTTAAATATATATGATAAGGTTAATATAGTGACCCAAACCTGTCTAAAATATATTGTTTGAAATTATTATAACCCATCCCCACCTTAACATCTAAATAATAGACTTTGGAACCATCATCAATGGAATATGAATTTATTATAAAATAATATTTCTAGCATTTCCAAAGGTTCCCCTCACCCCTCTTATAAAAGGGTACTCCCCCTTATCTCTAATTTACACCTTCAAAACCTTTTGCCTAAGCCAAAACCTGCCCAAATATTCTCCAAACTTTCCTCAATTCAACCTAGAGGCCTCAGTTTGATCATAAAGCCCACCTAATGATCCCTTTTGATCAAGTCAAATGGAAGAACCCGAAGAAGAGGTAATGTTTTCACAACCCTCTTTCAAATTCCTTTCTTCTTCAACTTCTTCTTTATTTGTTATTTACATTATAAAATAATAACTCCAGTATATTTTAAATACTATGATTTTATTATAAATATGATACAACCATAATCAGTATTCTATCCATCCTTTTTATTACATGTCACCATACGTGCGTATGTATGGCCTACCATCTCCACGTAGTGGTGTAATTGTTATTTAATACAGTATTTTTTGGATGGGTATAATAATGATGTTAAATTCATGTAAATAATAATTATAACATGTTAATTATTCTGTATATATGATATACCATCCAATTATATATGATTTTAATATCAAAAGAATGATATTATCGCTCGTGCATACATACGGACTACCGTCTCCATGAACGCGATGAGATTCATTCCTCATCGTATCCATACAAGTCTAATTCTGATTTTACGATTAAAAATAATGTTTAAGGACTTGATATAATTATTTATATGAATAAAAAACAACCTATCCATAAAAAACATGACTTATGTGACAACAAATATAAAAGAAAACGAGTAAGTTAACCCCCAAAACGACGATAAATCAATGATATTATTAACAATATAATGTAAAAAGATCATATATGATATCATAATAATGTATATTATTCTTGTATAATTCTATAAAATTTATTTCATCTTTATACAGGAGGCTAACCTACCCTCAACCAAGGAAAAATACAAAGTAAGGGGTTTCTTATCTCACTTTTAATTCCATGAGATTTCCATTGTTCTCCACTTATTTATTGCATGTGGTGTGTGTACTGCCCATGTTTGTATTCATTGTGTAATATACTTTAATTAATGTATATTTACATCATAATTTAATGATCCTTCATTCATTACTGTATGTTTCGTAAGTCACCAAATCAATAATGGAATTTGAAATTTCAATTTCCACTCATTCGACTTTACGCATACTACATTTATTATTTTACTCTAAAATTATGTATGGATTCACTATTAATTTGATTATGTAATAATTTCCTCTCCCTTTTTTTGGATATACTTTTGATACACATAATAACTCCATTGATAAATTCTCATGTCATCTGTATGAACTTGATAAGTGCAATGTTTAGTCAATCTCGATTTGTTGAGTTAAACATCCAATTCATTGGTGTTGTTTTTACAAGAATATGTGTGAATGTCCTTTGATTCATTTACAATGAATATCAAATTATATTGAGTGTATTTATATTTTTCACACATAATTATGTCTTTGATTTATCCTTAACCAAAGGATATGGCCTTTATGAGAGATTTCATCTCAATTTACATTCCATTGAGACTCCTTTGTTGTTATACACCAAATCACTATTATATGGTGTATATAATGTACTTCGACATAGTATATCATGAATCACTTTATTCTCATGATATAACAAAGTTTTTATTACCTCAATTATTTTTATTCATGTGTCTCTATTTTGTTTAGGAACTCTAACTAAAATATCATTTTAAAATGTTTTAAAGATTTATTATTCTAAATCATTCTCATTAATGTCCTTGTTTTAAAAATTGTTTTAAGGATTTATTTGTATGTAAATTAAAGTTTTAAAATCAAAATTACTTTTAAAAGTTTCAAAGTGGTATGGAACACTTTGATTCAAAAATCTATTTTAAATGGATTCTTGAAAAATACTGTGGCTTTTAAATGTTTTCAAGAAAAAGGGGGATAATTCTCTCAATAGTTTGATGATTATTTTAATCTATGTAAATATCCTTCATTATTCCCAATATAGGATAATAGGATACAAGACAATCTTCTATATTGTATCGAATGAGTTATGTTTGACTATGGATGTGATATTTTTATACCATTCTTGGTATGTGGTTAAAGTATTGACATTTCGTATGCTAGTTTCAATACAAATGTTTAGGTTATGTTTCGAACTTTTCATATGAGGAATGCATTGGACATTGTAAGTGACAGGTGGATCCCGTTATAGCTCCTAGATGCATCGGTTGGTCTCATTAGGCAAACTAGTGTCTTGGCACAAGGCCTTGAAAAAATCTTATTTGTAGTCTTGGAAAAAGGCCTTGACTCTGTGGTTATGATAGTCTGGAATTATACATTTCATTATTATGAAAGTGGTTATTGATATTGCAAGTGATTATTCGACTAGTAGAATATACAAGTGAGTAAGTAAATGACATTATTTCATTTTATCTTTTCCATGTTACGCTTAAGTTATATTTTAAAAGGCTTTTGTTTTAGTTATACATTTCCTTAAATGTTTATGCTTATTTATGAAAGTTTCTTCTATATTGTTATCCTTACTGAGCATTTGAGCTCACCCCTTTCAATGTCTTATTTTTCTCAGAATATTAAGAAGTAATTTATGAATCACCTGCAGGGATAGTATGAGAGGATATGAAGACAAATGTTGTTCTAGTTTTTTTTACTTTATGATGTAAATTAAGACTTATAAATATATCTACTGTTTCCAAGACTAATAAACTAATCGGCCTTTCGAGACATGATCTTTTGTGATCATTACAATGTTAGGTAATAATGCACCAACTCTGGGTAACTGGGGTCGGGGCGTTACAATAATCATAAATAGTTTTTATATTAAGTTTTCTATTTTAATTTACTTGTATCAATTATTCTTATTAATTTTTTCAAAAGGTTTTAATTATTATCATTCTTTTGAAAATAAGTTTTTATTCATCCCGATGCTAAATCATTATTTATTTTTTTAAAATAAATTCTACCCCTTCTTTCCATTTTTTCCCTTTAAACCTACATGTGGTATCATAGTGAGGTTGAATTAATGTATATGGTTTTCTTATTTATTTTTTATTTTTAAAATAAAAATTTTTATCCAAACTCTTTATCAATGTTTTCATGAAACATACTTTTTCTAAATGGTTTTTCATTCCTAGGGTTCTCTCAAAGGACACTTTATTGGTTAATTCCCCTACTTTGATGGAATGAATTGTGGATATTGGTATAAAAGTATACCTATCTTTTTTGGATCAATTTAATATCCTATATAGAATATATTCATTCCTGGTTATACTCTTACTACTTAAAAAGAAGAAAAATGGACACCCGATGATATTTCGACTTTTGAATTAGATGGTAAGGAAACGAATGCCTTATATTATGGTTTTGATATAAGATAATTTAATAAGATTTATAAAAGAATAAATTCTCATAAAATATTGAAACTTTTATATGTAAATAATGATGGAACAAATAACATCAAATATAATATAAAATATATGTTTTTGAAAGACTATGAGACATTTTCTATGTATCCAAAGAATAAATTACCTAAAAAGTTTACTCGATTCAATATAATTTATATTGGTTGAAAGAAACATGATTATATTAGTTATATATAGACAATGGTCAAGTAAATATTGTATAAGCTTCAATGAAATTGGGCACCTAATGGCAGAGTGATCCAAGAAGCTAAATACATAAAGTACATTACGGTTATAGAAATTATCAGATCTCTCATGACCTATGATACAACTATGAAAAGATAATATAAAAATAATTTACAAGGTTAAATAAAATAAAAAAATTATTTTATTTCAATTAAGTCAATATTAACACATCTATATGTGACATTATGTTCACTCAACATGCTGAGAATATGAATTATTTCATAAAAAGGGAAAAATATATCCCTTTTATCAAAAAGGAAAATCAAGAAATGGAAGTAACATTAATTATTTATAAAAATAAATTTCAGATAAATATTGATTATTCCTTGAATAAAAAGATGTTTAAAGAGAAGAATAAAAGTAAGCGCAAACTAAATTGTTTAACTTGGTGTGATATTGAGAATTCTATTTCATCATCTAAATCAAATGAAAAAAGTTCTAAGTGGCTTCCTTCTAGTGTAATATGTTAATCTTATTCGGGTGGAAGCCCTCAGACAGTATTATTTGAGAACTCCTTGACTTTTTTGGGTTTGTCCCTCCCCCTATTATTAAAATCTCATAATGTGGGATGGATGAAAGTGCAATGTGACTCATGGATGCTATTGAGGACAATTGTGATATGAAAAAAAACCTTGAGAAGAAAATTGTTATATCGATAGAGGGTGACTGAGGAACATCTATGGTGATCCTTATGAATTCAATCTTATCAAAAACTTTTATGGAGGAAATTTCATGATTAGAGATGATCAATGAAGTAAAAACACTTGTAATGGGATGATAAAGTTATTTAATTCAGTATTAAGTTAATAGTTTTTCTTTGTTATGATCATGAAGTTTAATATACTATGTATTATCCAATTATGTGATAGATGATTTAAAATTACTTTTGAAAAATATTTTCATAATGTTTTTAATTAAAAAGGGTTGCTTTTATTTCCACATCGCATTTTCAAAATGTTTATATTATTGTTTTAAAAAACATTGTAAGTCAAAATTTTATGTGTTTAAGAGGAAAAGATAATGAATATTATATTTGGATTCCTCACCTAGTTCATTGTATTACCCACTCCCTTTTCATGATCAATCGTAATAGACTAGTATGATATTTACAAAACTTTTTTCTAATACCGATTTTCTAGGATGCTGACTATATAGGAAAAATACTAGTGATACTTTCCATCGACAAGGAAAATCCCTAATCTCATGGATGACTAGAATCAATGTTTAGTTTCTCTTTATATAACCTAAGTTTAATTTTTTATTTTTTGATTTATTGAACACAAATCATATGGCAAAAACATACTCTCTAATACTTTGATATTATATATGATCATTTCCCTATAAATTGTGACAATACTAGTATAATTAGCTTCCCTAAAATTAATATCCAACTGTTTTACACTAAGTACATTTATATGTGAAACCACATTCTTTGAGAAAACTTCCAAAAAGTGATATCATTCCTGAACTTTTTTTGCACCTTCCTTCAAATTTTTTATATATAAACTAACCCCCATTAACTTGATTATTTTGACTTTATAAATTATTTAGGAATGATTATATTTTGATTCATATATTTTAACCTTTAGGGTTTTATAATTTTTTTAAAAGATACAAATCCAAATTATTTTTCTAAATAAAATATATTAATTCTAAAAAAATGGTTTTAATTTTTTTCATAATTTTGGTAATATCAAGTAATTTTGATACTCTACGGAAAATCATTCATGTTTGGATACAAACAATTGCATGGGGGTCTAGTGCAGATTCACTTTGAGGTTTTACCATGAAATGTGATGGTTGGGTTTTTAATCTAATATTCACCCTATGCATGAGTAGTGGGCCATTATTTCACACATGTTTTGAAACTTGAGGAGAATTTTTCTATGGTTTACTAATATAATATTTTCTAAAATTTAATGACAGATTTGATTTTCTGTGAAAAATATTTATTTTGATTACGACATTCCAATTCCTTATTTTACATGGTCTTTCTTCATTTTAAAATATTACTCTATTAACCATTTATTTCTTAATTAGAGTTTTTCAATGGATTGTATTATTTATAATGCCTTATTTCATGGGGATATAACATTTTTTATTCGAAAATTTTCCAAGAAGAAACACCCTTTTTCTAAATTATTTTTCAAAATTTTATTGACTCTAAATAAACTTTGTAAACAGATTTATAAAGTTTTATTTTACTCTTGAGAGAATTTTAAAAAATGTTGATTTTCTTTTGTCTAGATATTTACTAGAAAATAATTTTTTTTCAAAAAAATTTCAGTTTCAATTTTTTTATATGTAGAATATCTTATTTGAAAGATCATTAATGATGATAGACATAGTTTAAAATTTTATTACCTACTATTTCTATAATTTACTCCAACCTCATATATAAAACCTTTATATTAATCCCAAAGGGGGAGAAATTTCTAGTATAGAAAATTATGTTATCTTGTGTTATACTTTGTTATGGGGGAGAAAATATTTATGATATTTTCTTACTAAGGGGGAGAAATTGTTTTTACTAATCTTTCTATTCTTTATTTATTTTATTCTCTTATTAATAATGTTTTGTACCATAAAAATTGGGATGTTTTTTCTTCCCACCTTATTAATTTTTTGTTATCATAAAGTACCATTAATGTTTCTAATTATTTTTTAGAGTGTTTGGTGGTTATATTGTAAAAAATTCTATATGGTGGTCATTATAAATAAAATTAATTGTTTATTATTACTGTAGGAGAATGATGAAATATTATTAGAGAATTAGTGAAACATGTAAAAGGATCGCGATTTATGAATTATCATAAAACGAATTTGGTGGGGAAAAAATTAAATAAAGTTTTCATGTTTAAATATGTAGAAATTATATAAGAGGTTCACCAAATATCTCGAGAGAGCCACTGTCCAGCCTGTGGTGATGGTCAGAACTACCCATGGAGAAAAAGTTCATTGGTTAGATATTAGTATCTAAAAAATTATGGATAGTATAAGCATGTGTACAAGCTACCCAGTGGAGGATACAAGGAATCCGGTGGCGTAATGATATTCCATTTAAATATGCATTTATTAGTGTCAAATACGCATTGAATAGATCACTCACGACTTCCATGGCCTCTATTTGATTCCGTAAAATTCTCAGATACCATGTAGCCTATAAATAGACCCCTTAGGGTAATGTAAGTATAAATTTAGAAAATATTCACAATGAAAAAGTTTTAAAATTTTAATATTTCTCCGGATCACCAAAGTGACTTCAATTCCAAAATCTATATTACATTGTAAATATTTTCATCACTCTTCTACATTTTTCTCATTTTCTCCCAGTCATTATTATTATCAATTTAAGATCATCAAGACCATACCTAAATGGTTTTTCTTCTAGAAATCCTGTATTTCTTCATATAATTATATATTTTTTCTAACTAACTCTTCATGTGATGGATTAGGTTTTCATTCTATACAAACTAAAAGGAAATGGATTACTTCTCTTTGAGGTTTCTAGCTATAAAAATTAAAATTATATGGTTGAATTTATTCTAGTTTCATTATATAACAAATTAAATATCAATGGATTTTGGGTTTCATGGAAACTATTAAATCATATGGTCTAATAAAATATACCCTATAGCAATTAGGGTTGGAGATTTAGGGGATCATGAAATAATTCTATTTGAAATCCTTTATAAAATCATTTTCTTCACTTTATTTTATGATTTCTCACTTTAAATTTATAATATCAATGTTATTATTTTGTAACATATAAATACATATATCCTTTTATTTTTTATCTATGCTCAATTGATTAATTTATGATTCACTTATCCTTAAACACTTACTCTCTTATAATCATATATAACTTATTTATTTCATTCTTTATTTTTATTAACACGAACTGACTTTTTATTAATGTCTTTAAGAAATTTTAATTATCATCAAACATTAAAAAACTATTTTTTAGTTTTAAAAATTAATTCTTTATTTTTTTTAAAAAAATATCAATCCACCCCCCCCCCCCCCACACACACAAATTTATCTGCTCATATATATATTGATGAAGCAATGTGGTATGGGTAATTTTTAACCAGTCGACTAAGTTTGTAAATTTCTAATAGGTCAAGGAGTCCCCTTCAATTGAAAACATAGGTCAATGTATATTAAAGAGATTTTAAGGTTTCATGGGGTACTTTAGAGTATCATTTTGGATCCACACACTCAATTTACATCTTGATTTTGGTAGTGTTTGCAAAAGGTGATTGACACTCAAGTACATTTGTGTATGGTATACCACCCTTAAAATGATGGGAAGTCTGAGCAGACAATCCGGATTTTGGATGACATGCTTTTGGAATGTGCCTAGGATTATGACAGATCGTAGGAGAGTCATCTTGTTCTTATGAAACTATCATATAAAAATAGTTACCACAGATAAATTCTGATGGAACCTTTTAAGTACTTGTATGGTTGGTCGTGTTGATCTCCTCAATATTGTCTAGAGGAAGGGATCCTTCCATTTTTGGATGGAGTCCTGAGTATGAGATATCATAGCATATTCAGAGGACTGGGAAGTTATTTTTGACCCCGCAAAGTATATAGTGATTGTTTTTGGGATATAAATAAAATATTCTAGAATTTATGGTTGGTGGATAGGTATTCTTTTGAGTATCACCTTGATTGGGACACTAGAATATTCATAGGAAAGGGAAACTAGTTCCCATATTTTTTAGGTTGTTTTAGGTCATTAAGATGATAAAAACCATGATGTATCAGTTAAGGCTTACTCATTGATATAATATTATGCATCAAATATTCTATCAGTCTTAGATTCAGTGATACTATCTTGAAACGTCTAATGTGACCAACACAGATGGCACCAAACAGGGATCAAATCCCTCATTTGAGGAGAGACAAGTTAGTATAGTGGATAAAAGCAAGAATATCAAGTGTAGGAATATGGTATCTCTACTATGTGTATAGTGAAAACACATGTTTATCTAAAATTATACATGGGAATGATTGGATGATATGTGTGTGTAGTGGATGAATTTTTTTTAGTTGGGTTAGTTGATGAATCTTAGAAATAATATTCTCTTTGGGAGGGAGGTTGCAACACTCCTTATATTTTTATATATAAATTCATTTTATTTAAAAATACAAAATTATTTTACGTGTTGTTTTGTTGTTGTTGGTGTTGGAGGGGGCCTGGGGTCAATTTTGAGAAAAATGGTATGATAATGGACAATTTTTTTAATTAACAGAAATAATTAGGTTCATTATGGACTAGTAATGGGTACCCAATCTATCCAAAATGAGGGTAGTAGCTCTAGAGGGTCATCAAGTATTGGCCAGTGACTTTAAGTTAGGTACGCGGTATGGCATCGAGTACCTAGTTGATCTTGATCAGTTACCCGATGGGTACCTAGGAAATTTTTAATGTTTTTAAATTAATTAATTAATTGAATTTAAATTATATTAAATGCGATCTTACAATTATTATTTTTCCAACAATAGGCTTGACACTCATCCCTCTCCACTCTTCCTTTGTCCCACTTCTTCATGTGGGATCTCCCCCTTTCATGGATCGATCATCATGTGGTTTTTCGCAATGAATATTTATCGATAAGTCTAATACTCCACTAGCACATCATCCATGTTTTATCATTATGCTGTAGTATCTCATCGGCTATCCCTAATTTATTTTTGTCGGGTTTAATGGAATCTAACGATTAGAGCTAAATCACCCAATGATATCAAACAAGAAGTGTTATACTAAGTAAATGTGGGTTTTATATAATACTTCAAATATATTTTTATAAGAATTTTGTGTATCATATGAAATAAAGGTAGTTCCACCCACATGTGCATGCCTTAATATAATTTTTACTTTTTTCTGGGATTCATATGGAAAGATAATAACTAGTATGGGTTGTAAGGAGTCATCGATGACCATGCCACTTGTACAATATATTATATACGTATGAATTTTATTGGAATGTGATTAAATGTGAAACCCCATGTTTAGATGGGTATTTAATTTCATAGGGAATTTGAATTTGTGAATTTCATAGAAAGATCCATTTTGAATATTTAGATTTAGATTGAAATTATATGAGTTCAAGAATCATGGGGAGAAGTTTATATATATATATATATATAAGTGTGTGTGTGTGTGTGTGTGTTAAGGAATAATAAGTAACTTATGTAGTTGAGTGATTTTTGGAACATATTGTTTAATTTTAGAAGTTTTAGAGTGGGTTTTCATGTAACATGGTTACCACATGGTTAGGGGAAACTGTGTGTGTCAGTTTGGCATGGGGTGTAGAGATTTGTTTAAGAAAAAATATTCAAAACAATTAAATTTATATCCATGGTTATTTTCATGGTTGGTAAATTATTTATTATACTATGAGTACAAACTGAGTGAGGGTTGGTATCTTGAGATATTCCCAACCACATGGTTGGAACATGGTTTTTCAAATCATTAAGTAACAGTGTGGTCTTCCATATTTCATTATAAATGGGGATTTCACATTTTTTCTAACAATTTCTTAATCCAAACCAATATCCCACATATCCCTTTTACATATGAACTATGGGGACTCCCCACTTCTTTTTGTTTTCACAATACCATTAAATTTAGGGTTGTTTCTTGGGTGATCAATTCAGAATTTTGTGTTTTGATCCAATCCTTCATAATTGTCCCTTTCTTTTTCTTATTCTGACAATGATTTTTGTGAATCAGTTTCGGGTTCTTGAGATTATTGCACTAGATTATGGTGACATTTTCTAGATATAATGTGGTTTTCACATTTCGTGGCTATAGGATGTCCTAAGAGGTTGTGTCCTTCCACCACATAATATTTTGATGAAAGTACATCCTCGTGTGAAGTAATTACTATTATTCCCTAAAATAAAATATTTTGGATATTGAATTTCTTCCATTTATTATAGATTTAATGCGGGATATATTTGGGTTTGTATCAGATTTTGATTGCACCATGTGGCTCATGGTTTCAGCAAATCAGTGATGCCATTTGAGATTTTAATAATTATTCCTATTTAAATTAAATTTAAAATTAAATAAAATGGTTATAATTAAAGTGAATATTTAATTATAAATTATTTTTAATTAACTATTGAGTGTTATGGATTGAGATGAGTGCTTAGAAATTAATGTGACGGTTATACAAGCATGGGCAGTGGTGGTCGAGTATTGATTTAAATAGTTTGTAATTGAAAGAGTTTGGTGTATATTTATAGATACCCCTATCATAAATGAATTTTATTTAGATTAACTTGAGGTTTATTTTATTTATTGCGGCTTATAAAACATTGTTTTAAATGAATTTTTAAATTAAAATAAAATTTTTATTGATGATGTGAACATTTTGAGGGCCATGATAGACATTTGGAAATGAATTGATTCTTTGGTTTCTAATAGCCTAGTCCTTGATTCATAAATGTGTGCTTTGATATACATATACCCCATAGGGTTATAATTAAAATAAAAATAATTATATTTTTTGAATGGTGGTATATTATTTTAGTATATTTTCATTTTATGTTGGTAAAAAAAATTCCAACCAAAATTTCTTTGTCACAAACGTTTTGGAAAAACCCTTATCACTAAATGTTGTTATGATAGATAAAATAGATTTTTTCAATTTGAATAAAACCAATGGGTAATATATTTGCTGGATTGAATTTTTATCAAAGAATTAATAGGATATATTTTTCTATTGATAATATTATTTGAACAATTTATCTTTCCATAGGTAATATTATTGGAAAAATAATAAGAAATAAACATAATTAATATTTATTGGTATATTTTTCTTTAAATAAAATATTATTCATGGATATTCTGGTATTTGTTGCTAAAAATTTATATTATATTTATTAATTTGAATATATATAATATATATTATATTTATGAAACAATAATTATAAAAGTAACCCATATGAAACTCTAAAAAAGTAGGACATTATTTGAAAAATATTATTAGAACTAAATTTAAAAATATATTCATATGCAATATGTATCTTTCAAGCATCTAGTGTCATTATACCAGTTCACAACAGTGTCAGGATCCGCACATATAATAATTTCCTCTTTATAATTGGGCCATTATATTTATCTTGTACTTATATGTGGAATTTGACAACAATGAGTTGGATTTTACTATCATGGTTCACCATGTAAGCCTCTTTCTTTATGTTTGTTAATGGTCACCTTTCATGTATGTGTACTTGTGGATAGACATATACATATGTAACAAGGTTTTTTCTATCATGGTTCACCACTCATATAAATAATAGACCTCTCATAATCATCTTGATAGAATCAGTTCATCCCTTATCTCACCCTAGAAACATTAATAAGATCCTTCCAAATAATAAAATAGTCAAACATGAGATCGTTTCAAAAAATTAATATATAAATTTGAAATAGGTTCTATAAAATCACTTTATGGTTAGTAGTAAGTCACTAAAATATTTAAAAGGTCATAAAAACAATGTTTATTAGACTGATAATGTTTACTAACTTCATCATGTTTCATAATTTTGTTTTATAACATGATCACAAATGATACATTAGAGTAAGAAAGAACTACTTATATTTTTTCAGAGATATGCTCATTGAAGCTTTAAAATTTTTGTAGTTTTTACTAGAATTATCTTATATCTGGTGATCTGGGTTAATGTTTTGGGAGTTATTTTTCTACCATAGATCGCTTGTGATATATCTATCTGTAGTAATTTCTTTTGGAGATTCCTAGGGAGCCACAATCCAAATTTGTCCCATAATTCAGTCTACCTCTAACATCAGAGCAACCAAGCTACACATGAATCAAAAAAACAATCACTCCACCTAAATAATGATTTGAAATAGGTTTATGTTATGTCAAGTAAAATTATTAATAGAGAAAAACTTTCAGGAAGCCATGAACTGGGCAATTGGAATGTCATCTCTTGCTAGAAACTCGATCCTTATTGAGTGAATTGAGGTCGAAAATATGGATGAAGTCACAAGTCCATGGATATGTTGAGAATTATTCACACAAATTAGTATTGAATTGACAAAAAACATCATTTATAGGTATAGTTATACCCACATATTTAATTAAACTTTAGAAAAAAAACCAAACAAGTAAAATAAAATTCATTTTTCCTCACAAACTATTGTGCAATAAAATTAGTGAAAAATATAACCACCCATGGAAGATTTTAATAATTTCATAATAAAAAATATTACACATTGAAAATATCTTGAAAATAGGAACTAAATTAATCACTAATAAAATATTAGATGCAAGTCATACAACATTTCCTCTAAAAACATGTTCATGTCTATGATATTTCATATAGTCGGTGTCTCCAGCTTCAATTTAAATGATGTATAATATAATTTGATCTTCCTAGACCACCATCACATATAATATTCAAACACATCCACCCCAATTTTCATGTAATGGGTCCATGATTGTTCTTTTTTTAACCTATTCATCCACTTTAGAATTATACCAACTCAATGTTCTCCCTCGACAGGGGATATCCTAGTGAAACATTGTTTTAACTTGAAACACCATCCATATTTTGGATCATTATATTCACACAATTTAAATGATATTTATTAATCCCTAAAATTTAGGTATTATATCAATTTCAACATCTTCATGTATGATCTCTTCTTCCATTTCATGTATGATAGCTTCTTCATCAATTGTCTAGAGTAAATTTCTGTGCAAAAAATATATAGTCCAATTAGTTTTCAATACTGAATATAGTGAGTTAGAGAAGATAATATATTTAGTAACATGGATAAATAACCACAATAAACATTGATAATAAAAGTTAATAAATTTAGTTAATTGTGGAGGATCAATGTGAGCTTGGGTTGTTCAGCATTAACATGAAAAGAACCAATATGTTTAAGGCATTCAGATAAAAAATTTATTGTAGAAATAAGGGATAACTTCTATAGTATATGTAATAGAAATAAATATTATAATTGAAATATATTGAATAAAATATAACTTATATATAATGAGTGGACTTTATAACAAGTAAGTAATATTTAATATAAATATAATCTATCATTAAAGCTTTTAGATTTACATTGATTTTAATTTTAACACACTGTACAAAGAATCTATAGTCTATAATTTTGTTTCAAAATTATTCATAATGTATAAATCTAAGAAACCAATTATTTCATGTATAATAGAATTTAAATAGAAAAAACATTCACACATAATACAATAATATAATTCATCAAATCTTTTTATATATGGGTTTGGAAAAAGTTTATGTAGCCATACATGCATCAGAATATCTTGGATTACCATCATAATATGTATTAATAATAATAAGGATTATGGTGATTTGATGATGTACTAAAACATTTACTTAAAATAAGTCAAATTTTACTCACATCATTCATATTATATGAAATCCAAACATAATGAAGTCTCAAAACAAATTTCAACTATACATACATAAAGAAAAAAGGAAAAGTTAGTTACTAGTGGTTATTAATGATTAAAACCCTAAAGATAAAAACAAACCAAATTAGTTCAATAATGTTCTTGGATAATATTTTTCCACCATAAATATCAATTAATAACTATATGGTGAATATATATATATATATATATTAATTTGAATAATGAAACACTACACACAAAGTACTGGAGCAAAGCGGTTTTAGGGAAATGAATTTCAATATGTCATTTTCAAAACCTACATCGGTTTTGAACCATTATTTCCATATAATTTCTAAGGATAAAACTAATAGATGGAAAATAAATAATAGGGACAAACAATATATATAAACAAAATTGTTATATAATTATTCTAGAACCATAACACCCTTCATGTTGACATGTGATGACTTACTATGGTTTTAAAACTAAATTGAAATGTCAACATTTAAATAATTTCATGAAATAATTAAACATAATATGTGACAAAAATGGAAATATTAATGTAAAAATAAAAACTTCAGATGACTAGTATGATATATCTCAATAAACTAGATGATAATGAAAAAATATATCCCCCCTTATTGATAACTCTCAATATAGTTAGAAATCAATGAAGTGAAAAATAGAAAATTTATACCATCTTCCCGTTCAAATATATATTACACTAATTCTTGATGTCCGACACACATGTTGGAATTGAATGATAGGGATCAAAACATGATGTATCAAAATTATAATAATTTTAATGGTAGAGATAGTTTTATTGTTTAAATGAATATATATAAAAAATAATGATGAATTTTTTATGTAATAATAATTTTACTACAATATATGAGAGAAGAGTTATGTTATATAGGAGATAATGATGGTGAAGATATGTTTGTGATGTATGTTATCCATGAATTATCATCAGCACGAACATCCTTTAATCAAATTAGTTGAAAATAGTGAGAAACATTAAAAATTAATTCTTTTTTCTAGAAAACATTTAATGAATTCAATATTAATTGAATGTAACTATTTTTAGTTTTTTCAATGTGTAGAGTGATTATATTCTTATTTTTTTTTGTATTGTTCTTGAAGTATCTGAACTATTAGTAATTGATCAAAATGAAATTAAGTGTAAATTTACTATAGTTAGAGTATTATTGATGGTTTCAAATATTGTATGTTTAAATGTACATATTGATTATTTTAGTTTGGGTTTGGAAGATATTCAAAGATAGATTACATTACTGAATACTAGAACAAGAAAACCATATTACATACCAATATTTCATACCCCACACTAATATATAATAATATGATAACTAGAAAATAATTTAGCATAATATTCACTATTTCATGAAATCTTGATTACATAACAAAAACCTGAAAACTAGATTACATACTAATATATAAGAAAATGATAAAAAACAGGAATTGACAGAAATATGAAAAAAAATTACATTTCAATATGTAATAACATGAAAACAAGATAAAATATAAATCTACACTGTCTCAATCCAGATGAGATACTTGATTGAATACCAATAACATGAAAAATATATTATTAGTTACTAACTAAAAGATTATGGAAATAATATCACATATCAATCTTCACTACCCAATTATCTTGATTAATCCAATCTAAATTTCTTCATTATTTTCCCACCTCAACGAATTGAAAATAATTTTTCACATCCAAATAACATAAGATGAGGTTCTATTAAAAGTAAATGTACAGATTCTATCCACCCAACCTAATATGAAGCTGTTACAGTGTCATCAAATCACACTAAAGCACAATTTATAACACAATTCCTCTATCGTAACATATAAAGGAAGAAAATTCATCAAAAAATAATAGAATAAAATGAGGATATATTAAAAAAAGTAAATCATGAAGTTTAAATTTTGTTAAATTATTTCCATCATTTGCAATTTAACATCCACCGTCTCACTGGTTTTAGTAAAATAATCCCGAACTCAATTCACAACTAACAAGTCTAGTGTTATCATCAGCTGATCATCTTCTATCTATATGGTAGTATAGTATGGAAGAAAAGTTCTGTAGAAACATTGAATGAATGGGAGTTAATCTATTCATTGATTATTGTGTTATCCTTTAGTAAACTCATAATATCTGGAAAATGTGTAAAATTAAAACAAAAAATATTCTATAAAATTTATTCTTCAATTTCATCCGTGATCTTAAAAAATGTAGAAACTTCCTCCATTCCTTCAGTCCTTTCATACCACACCACCGACTTAAAAAATAAATCAGATACATAAATTTTTAGATTTTTAGGAAAAAAATATTCATCAATATCGATCCATATCAAATTATAGTTTCTGCAATACCACTACATGAATTCATCTACTATCAATACTCAACATCATAACCCCAGTAAAAAGTATTATCCACCCATCAAGCATGTCAAAATGGTCAAAATAGAAAAATACTATCGCATAAAAAAGAAATATAGAAATATATTTTACTAACAATGTGGTTTATTAAATTCATAAACTAGGTCCAAATGAACTAATGAAAGTATTTCAAAATTAATTACATCGAATGGTGAGGAAATATAAATTAGGATCCTTGTTAAATGGGACAAAAAGTAACTATAAATAAATTTGAAGTGTTTACACAAAACTCAATATAAATCCCCATATAAATTGTATATTAGGAATTTCCACCACCCCATATAGGATGACATACTATACCACAAGACAATTTCATATGCATAACGAAAAAATAATAAATTACACTAAAAACTCATAAATCAACAAATTCTTGGAAAAATTGATACCATGAGATCAACAACAATTTATTCCAAATCACTAAAAATATTATTTATTCTTATAAACTATAAAATAATCCCAAAGAAATTATCTAAATGGGTAATGGATATATACAACATTGAAATGGAATAAATAAATAATTTTAAGAATAAAAAACATTAAATGAGGAAAGCAAACAATGAAGACAACACAAATATATAGGATTAAAAAAATGAGTTCTAAAATTGGACTATAGAATACCAAGAAGAATAAATTTCAAAATCAAACCATCTAATATTTTTCAATAATAATGTAAAACCACAAAAGGTTAGATTACAAAAAAAAATTATATTACATTCATTAGTATCACAACAATCATCTTTATCAATCATTCCTGAATTAGTTAAAATTAAACTTTTGTGAAACTACTACCAATAAATGTATTCTATGAAAGATATTTATTTTAACAAATGTACATAGAAAAAAAATTCAAATTTTATGAGGGAAGAAAATAACAATATCATAAACATGATCTAAAAAATTTACTTCTTAAAACACTAGGAAAAGTTGATCGAAAATCTGATTCATTCTATCCTATCCATTTTAATATGTTTTTATAAGATAATAAAGAAAACTGAATATGGAATTATAGGTGTAACATCCCAAGTAAATGAAGAATAAGATATTTTTATAATTATTAATATTTTTGAAGTAAATATTAATTTTACTTTAAAAGGGTTTCTATGTTCGATAGCGTACCCGATACGCAATAGTGGATTTCTTTGAAATCTTACGTTACATACTAATAATATAATATTATTATTTTAAATGGTTGTTAACTCCTAGCAATTGTATTGGCGGGAATGAATGAAACTAACTAAAATATGATTATACATGATTGTTAAATGTATTTACATTATCCAATATAAAGTTAGAGGCTTAAAATGTGAATGAATCTAATTTTAAGCGTAATTTATATTAAAAGGCTGATTTATCGCCTTTTAATGAAGAACCCTCGTTAAATATAGTTTTCGTTACTTTAATAAATTCTAGTTTACCATATAAAATCCTTCTTTAAAATGGGGACATCAAATTTTACTTTGGGTAATTTTTTGGTATTTTTCTGATAAAGTTCATTTTTTTAATTAATAGTGAAAAATATTGCATTTTAATTCAAAAGGTCCTTTTAATATAATTTATTTATATGGTTAGACTATATTTTTAGTTGGTTTTAAAGTTTAATTAGAATATATTTTTACCATTTAATCCAATTTTGGTCATTTTATTTAAGTTCACTTTGAAATTGGACATAAACAAGTATCAATCTTTTGATAGTTATTGTTTCTTAACAATGCGCTATTTATTTTGATAACGGGAATTAATTTTAAAATTAATTAATTCCACTTCTATGTTTTGAATTTGGAAAAATAGAAATCATTTTTGAATTCGGAATATCAAATATAGCTTAGGCTGAATTTTTGGTATTTTTCTGAAAAACATCAATTTTTGATGAATGTGACACCACTTAGTGGTAGATAAAAAAACTGACGTTTTCATTTAAATGAAATTTTACCAGTTCTGTGAATTGAATTTCAAAAATCCAACATACATGGTTGTTATCAAGAAATAAAATTTGGTTCATTAAAATGAAAATAATTATTGGTGAATAGTAACTTTTGACTTTTATTTACCGCGTTTAAAGGTAAATATGGTAATTCAAGGTAAAACAAATATTATAATAATTCAATATTACTATAAAAAATGTCATAACTTTATTGTATGAGTATTTTCCTACCATTTTCATCATTGGGTCGATTTTGGGACCCCATGGAGCCACTTATGATTGATAATGACACTTTAGATTAATTAATTTAATGTAAAGACAAAATTGACAATAACAAAAATATTTTAGTAAATAAATTTTTATATGGTGTAATATATGTCATATTTTCGACTATAAATATTAATTGGAAATCTAAAAAGATTTCCTACATCATGGTATTTTTTTTATAATATTTAAAACATAAATATATTATATTATATGAGACAGAATAATGATACATTGTTTACATCCTTAATAATTCATTTAAATAAATATGTTTATAATGATTAAAATATTATTCAAAACAAGTCCAATTATGATTGGATGATTTTATTTCGACCATGAGTCATCTTATCTTCGACGATAATGATTTTTGGACCTTTAGAAACCGAATATCATTATATAATAAAATAATGTTTTCACACTTTCCTAAAGAGCCCCTCCTCTCCCATATAAAAGGAGACCACTTCTACCCAATTCCACACACCTCTCAAGCCATTTGTCTCATCCAAAATCTTCCCAATTAATCTCTGAAAATCCATATCCTCCTCTTAGAAGCCTCACTTTCGGCAGAAGGCACTTCAAGAAGTTTATTGGTTCAAACCAAAGGGAGTTACACAAATTAAAGGTAACAGTTTCTCTTAAATTGTTTTCTTTTATTTTACTTCTCCAACCCCTAAAATATTTTTTATTCCTTTCATTTGTGACAACACCAGTATCCTCAATATACTAGGATTTTGTTATGACATGTATTTGAACTACACTTACACACACCTCCATGTAATGGATGAAGAACATAATGTTTCTATGGATGGAAAACTAAGGCCTCACGAAACGATGATTGTTTAATTACATATTACCACCTATCATGGTGGACATTATGATGGAACTGTATTTATATATGATATATATTATTTATATGATTTCCTTATGCACTTGTACTTCCCATTTATATCACGCTTTTAAGGTTTCCATAGTAGGTAAATACGATAATCTCATTTGAGGAAGTGCGGACTACCGCCTCCTCAAAGTGATTTGATTCGTTAATGCCTTGTGTGGGACGTATAAAGGATGGAGTTAATGATATTATATATGATATTAAACTGGAATTATAATATAATTATTTATCATTATGTTTTATTTCCATTAAAATAATAAATATAAATGAATGTAGCGTTCATGCGTACGTACGGCTTACCGTCTCAATGAACGGTGCATTTCATTTCTTACCTCTAAATGTTATGTACTATTATAAAAATATAAATATACTGGATATATATGATATAAATGATATCAAAATCATGAATATAATTCTGGATATAATGAACCTTTGACCACATGGACAACTTGTAAATATAAGGTGTTCATTTTTACTCAAGTACCAAATATCGACAAAATGAACGTTATTAACTTAAATGATTGCATAATGTTTCTAACATGGTAATAAGTGATATAAAAGTAATAATAAACTTTAAAACGGTTCTTAAGAAAGTATAAATTAACTTTAGTTTATTATTCAATATATTAAAGAATGATCGAGTCAAGTCGGACGCAAGGTAAGGGACTTCGTCTCAATCTCCTTTCATTGTGGAATTTTTAGTTTTATACATAAATTTATTTTATACGGTGTATAAAACCCTTTGAATTTTAATTTTATTAAAAGGGAATCATTTTATATGAAGCATTTTACTAAACAAAAAAAAGGAATGTTTCTTTTTTTACGTAAGTGGTGACAACGACCTTTCCGCCGCCGCGAGTATTATTTGATGTTTGGATTTCTTAACATGCCGGAATGTTTTTTAAAAAGAAAAAATAAATAACATATAATCTTTTTACGTATTTTGGTATTGAAAATGATTTTGAGAATAAATTTATTATTTAAATATATTGAAATGATATTTTATGGGGAAATGTTATCTTTCCTTTATTCTTATGTTATGTGTTATGATCATGTTATGGTTCTTGGGCATTATTTATGTATACGGGTGGTTCTGGGATAAAATAAAGGCGGGTGAGCCCAAGATAGCTCTCCAATGCATTGGGTAACATGAAGGAGGTAAATGTGAATGTTTCTCTTAATATATTTAGGGAATATACTGTGATGGGTATTCCAATGTAACTACCTATGTAGCTATGATAGCTACAATGTAAGTAAGATATGGATGCCAAAAGTTGCCTTTATGATTTATGATTTATATGTTTCTTTCATAAATCTTATGATTTCATGAGGTAAGTAAAAGAGTTCATGTTTTGTATGTATTTATGAACAAATGTTTTCATTCTTTTTTTTATAACCCTTACTGAACTTTTTATGCTCATCCCATGTTTCGAAATGTTTTCACAGGACATAAAGATGAATAAGGTTATAGATGGGATTAAGGAAAAGTCATGTTGTCTAAAACATGGAACTAGACATGACTATTCTTTTTCAAGAGCATTTATTTTATGAAAAAAATGGGAACTATGTAGATATGTCTACCTTATAATCTTTTGATATGTAATAGTTATGTCCTAATTCTCTAAAACTCTAAACCTGAATAGATCCTCAATGTGAATTATTCATTTAATTCGATATTATGTAATTTTTAAGGCCAGGTCCTTATAGTTGGTATCAGAGGTCGGTTTAGATAACTTTAGGTGTTAGGGTATTGTTAAACTAATATCCATAAATTTATTTATGTTAATATTTACATCATATAGCATTTCCAGATTACCATGTAGCTTTGCCTAAGATATTTCTATGTTCAGAATGGTTTTCCTCAGAGGAAACATGGAAGCTATGTTGGGACGACATCGGGAGGAAGACAACCTTCCTAATCAGCAACTTGGGATGGTCGGAATCGGAGCTGAACAGTTTGTTGCAGTGATGGCACAATTGACTCAGGCTATAAATGGTGGTGGTATCCACGTATGAGATCAGCCAGAACAACCACAGAGGAACATGTCAGTAGTGGAGCATTTCATGAGGCAACATCCCCCATCATTCAGAGGATCATCTAACCCTGTGCTAGCTGAAGGGTGGATTAAAGCATTGGAGAAGATTTTTGATGTCATGGGTTGTTCAGAACATCAAAAGGTTTGTCTTGCTATTTACCGTTTTGAAGGTGTAGCAGATCAGTGGTGGTCGATGGTGAAAAATATCAGAGATAGTGAGGAGATTGATGCTCTTGATTTGGATGAGTTCAAAGGTATGTTTCTTGAGAAATATTTTCCTAATGTGTTTCATCTTAGGATGGAAAAACAATTCATGGAATTGAGGATGGAGGATGAATCAATGGCTGCTTATGAAGAAAAATTCACTCGACTGGGAAGGTATGATCCAAATTTCATACGAGATCTTGATAGTAAAATAAACTGTTTTTACTCAGGATTAAAGCCAAATTATCGAAGGGCTTTATCTTCTTGTGAGTTCAAAAGTTATGAAAAACGTGTTCTTTGTGCGGAGAAGGTGGAAATGGAGTTTTCCGATGATCAGGTATTCTTTGACAAATAATAGAATAAGAGGATGAGGTGTCAGGAGAAAGGGAAGAACTCTTCAAAAATGTCTGATGGTATGAAACATAAGATTACAGTTTTTGAAAATTGTGGTAAGAAGCATGTTGGGGAATGTCTTTTGAATTCTGGTAAGTGGTGCCAATGTGATAAAATGGTACATAAGGCTCACAATTGCACTAAAAAAGATCAGGGTAATGGTAATACAAAATCGAATTTGCATTCCGTAAAATGTTTTAAGTGAAATGAAATGGGTCATTATGCAAATGAGTGTCCAAAAAAGAACTCAACCGAAGGAAAGCATCCAGACTACAAGCAGAAAGGGGTGGTGAAATCCTTTGCAACTACTTCAACAGATGTTGGGCCATCAAATGAAGTTGTATCAGGTACACTGTTTGTTTATTCAGATTATTCCAATGTGTTGTTTGATTCAGGGTCTACACACTCATTCATTAATATGATGTTTTCTAGTAAATTGGGAATTCCAACTCATGATATGAATACATAACTTATGGTAAAAACACCTGGAGTAAATGTTGAGACAAAAAAAACATAAGAACATTCATGTCCTTGTGTGCGGAAAGAATCTACCTGAAAACCTTATTGTTTTTCCTCTAGTAGAGTTTGATGTAATTTAGGGCATGGATTGGCTTTCTGTTTATAATGCTAAGATTGATTGCAGAGCTAAAGAGTTTTCTTTTCAGAATGATTTTCAGTTTGTATTCAAAAATGAACCCTTGATATTGATAACATTTTAGGAAGTTGAGAAACTAGTAAAAGATGGAAATGAATGTTACCTTGCACATATTGTTGAAAACAATGATACTGTTTTGATTAATGATGTTCCAGTGGTAAATGAGTACCTTGATGTTTTTCAAGATGATTTACTTGGTATTATACCTGATCGGGAAGTTGAATTTATTGTTGACTTAGTTCTTGATGCTAAGCCAATTTCAAAACCCCCTTATCGAATGGCTCAAATTGAACTTTTAGAGTTAAAGATGCAATTGCAGGAGTTATTAGATAAAGGTTTCATTCAAACTAGCATGTCACCATGTAGTGCCCCTGTCTTGTCTGTTAAAAAGAAAGATGGTTCAATGAGACATTGAATTGATTATAGAGCATTGAATAACATCACTGTAAAGAATAAGTATCATTTGCCTCATATTGATGATTTGTTTGATCAGCTCCAGGGAGCATAGTATTTTTCGAAGATTGACTAGAGGTCGGGGTACCATCAGTTAAAAGTAAAGGAAGCAGACGTTCTAAAGACCTCATTTCATACTATATATAGCCATTATGAATTTGTAGTTATGCCTTTTGGGTTAACCAATGCACCTGCTATATTCATGGATCTTATGAATAGAATTTTCTGTGAGTTCTTGGATAAGTTTGTGGTTTTGTTCATTGATGATATTTTGGTTCAATCCAAAAGTAAAGAGGAACATGAAAGTCGTTTAAGGGTTGTCTTGCAAACCTTGAAAGAAAAGATGCTTTTTGGGAAATTCATCCTGTGTGAGGTTTGGTTACAACAAATTTCTTTCCTTGGTCACATTGTTTCAAAAAATGACATAACTATTGATCCTGTTAAAATGAAAGTTGTTGAAGAAAGGCCAATACCCACAAATATAATCAAGATTCATAGTTTTCTTGGTTTGGCTAGTTATTACTGGAGGATTGTTGAAACTTTTGCACTGTTATCTAGTCCAATGACTAACTTAACTCGAAAAGGTGTTAAGTTCATTTGGACAAAATAATGTGATTATTGTTTTCAGTAATTGAAAAGAAGATTGGTGAATGATCCAGTTTTAGCACTACCTTCTACAAATGGTGAGTTTGTTATCTACGGTGATGCTTCGTTGAAAGGATTGGGTTGTTTCCTAATGCAGAATGATCAGGTAATTGCTTATGCTTCAAGTCAATTGAAACCTCCTAAGTTAAATTACCCTACACATGATTTAGAATTTTCTGCTATTGTTTTTGCATTTAAATTTTGGTGGCATCATTTATATGGAGTGAAGTGTGAAATATATACTGATCAAAAATGTTTGAAGTATATATTCACTCATAAATAATTGAACATGAGACAGAGGAGATGGTTGGAATTAATCAAGGATTATGATTGCACAATCCTTTATTATTCGGGGAAAGAAAATAAAGTGGATAATGCTTCGAGTTGAAAACGTAATTCTTCATTAAACATTTTACCTTTGGAATGAGATCCTTTGGTTTTTGATTTGATGAACATTGGCAAAGAAGTTGTTGTTGTAGGAAAATATTCTATTTTGTTTTAGGTGTCCGTGAAATCATCTCTATCAGATAGAATTAAGCAAAGGAAGAAGGAAGATCGTGAGTTACAGGAAAATGTTGTGTTAGTTCATAAGGGTAAGTTGCCTAATTTTAATGATGATAATGATTGTGTTTTGAGATTTTAAAAGAGATTATGTGTGCCTTGTGATTCACAGTTGAAGAATGAGTTGTTATTTGAAGCTCATAGTTCTCTGTTTTCAGTTAATCCTAACATTACTAAGATGTATAAAGATCTTCGGGAGTATTACTGGTGGGATGGAATGAAAATAGATATTGCTGATTTTACTATGAAGTGTTTGAATTTTCAGCAGGTTAAAGAAGAGTGACAGTTACAGAAATGAATGTTTCAGCCTCTACTGGTGCCAGAGTGGAAAGGGGAAAATATATCCATGGACTTCATTTGTGGGATTACCAAAGACATCTCGAGGTAATAATGAAATCTGTGTTATAGTTGATCGATTGACTAAATATGCTCATTTCCTTCCTATTAGAGATACTTTTCCTCTAGATCAACTTTCTCAGTTGTATGTTAAAGATATAGTCAGGTTGCATGGAGTTCCCCTCTCCATTGTATCTGATCAGGATCCCAGGTTCACTTCTAACTTTGGTAAAGGCCTTCAGAAGTCATTGGGTGCTGAATTAAATTTTAGTACAGCTTTTTATCCTCAATCATATGGGCAGTCAGAATGAACAATTTAGATCTTGGAGGGTATGTTACGTGCTTTCTCGATGGATTACCAGGGCAGTTGGGACCAACAACTTTCATTGGTTGAATTTTCTTATAATAACAACTTTCATTCTAGTATTCAGATGACTCCATTTGAGGCATTATATGGAAAGCATTGTCGAACTCCAGCTTTTTGGGATGAAGTAGGTGAAAGGAAGGTGATGGAACCGGAATTGGTTGAAGAGATGGTAGAGAAATTTCAGTTGATTCAGAAGCACGTGATAACCACTCAGAGTAGATAGAAAATTTATGCAGATAACCAGAGGAATGATATTTCTTTTGAGGTAGGATATCATGTCTTTCTCTGGGTTTCTCCATGGAAAAGTGTGATGTGTTTTGGTAAGAAGGGAAAGTTGAGTCTGAGGTTCATTGGAACTTTTGAAATTCTGGAAAAAGTTGGATCAGTTGCATACATAGTGGCTTTACCTCCATTTTTATCCTAGGTACACAATGTTTTTCATGTTTCGATGTTGAGAAAGTATATGTGAGATCCATCTCATGTTTTGAGCCCAGAGGAAGTTCAGTTGGAAAAGAATATCTCTTATGAAGAATAACTAGCTCAGATTCATGACTGTAGAGAGCAGGTGTTGTGGAATAAGTTAATTTACCAGGTAAAGTTTTTGTGTAAAAACCATATGGTTGAAGAGGAAACGTGGGAATCTGAAAATGCTATGAGGGATAAATACCCCCACTTATTTTGGTAAGTGAATAAAAATTGCAAGGACGGAATTTAAAAAAGGGGGGAATGATTTAACATCCCAAGTAAATGAAGAATAAGATATTTTTATACTTATTAATATTTTTGAATTAAATATTAAATTTACTTTAAAAGGGTTTCTATGTTCGATAGCATACCCGATATGCAACAGTAGGTTTCTTTGAAATCTTACATTGCATAGTAATAATATAATAATATTTTTTTAATTGGCAGTTTACTCCTAGACATTTTATTGGAGAGAATGAATGAAACTAACTAAAATATGATTATACATTATTGTAAAATGTATTTAAATTATCCAATAAAAATTTAGAGGCTTAAAATGTGAATGAATCTAATTTTAAGCGTAATTTACATTAAAACGCTGATTTATCACCTTTTAATGGAGAACCCTCTTTAAATCTATTGTTAGTTAAATTAATATATTCTAATTGACCATATAAAATCCTTCATTATAATGGGGACATAAAATTTTACTTGGGGTGATTTTTTGGTAATTTTCTGAAAAAGTTCATTTTTTTAATGAATAGTGAAAAATATTGCATTTTAATTCAAAAGTGCCTTTTAATATAATTTATTTATATGGTTAGATTATCTTTTTATTTGGTTTTAAAGTTTAATTATAATATATTTTTACCATTTAATCCAATGTTGGTCATTCAAATTAATTTCACTTTGAAATTGGACATAAACAAGTTTCAATATTTTGATAGTTATTGTTTCTTAAATACAGGCTATTTGTTTGGATAACGGGAATTAATTTTAAAATTAATTAATTCCCCTTCTATGTTTTTAATTTGGAAAAATATAAATCTTTTTTGAATTCGGAATATCAAATATATCTTATGCTGAATTTTTGCTATTTTTCTGAAAAACATCAATTTTTTGATGAATAGTGACACCACTTAGTGGTAGTTAAAAAACTGACGTTTTCATTTAAATGAAATTTTACCACTTCTGTTAATTGAATTTAAAAAATATTTCATACATGGTTGTTATCAAGAAGTAAAATTTGGTTCATTAAGATGAAAATAATTTTTGGGGAATAGTATCTTTTGACTTTTATTTACCGCGGTTAAAGGTAAATAAGGTAATTCAAGATAAAAAGAATATCATAATAATTCAAAATTACTGTAACATTTGTCCTAAACTTATTGGATGAGTATTTTCCGACCATGGGAATCCTTGGGTCAATTTTTTCACCCCATGGAGCCACTTATGAAAGATAATGATACTTTAGATTAATTAATTTAATGTAAAGACAAAATTGACAATAACAAAAAGCTTTTAGTAAATTAATTTTTATATGGTGTTATATAAGTCATATTTTATACCATAAATAATCATTGGAAACATAAAATTATTTCCTACCTCATGGTAGTTTTTTTATAATTTTTAGACATCAAATAAATTAAATTATATATGACATAATAATGATGCCGTGTTTACCTCGTTAATAAATCATTTAAATAAATAAGATTATAATGATTCAAATATTATCTAAAACATGTCCAATTATGATTGGATGATTCTATTTATACAATGATCCATCTTATCTTTGACTATAATGATTTTTGGACCTTTAGAAACCAGATATCATTATAAAATAAAATACTTTTTTCACACTTTCATAAAGAGCCCCTCCTCTCCCTTATAAAAGGAGACCAGTAATACCCAATTCCACACACCTCTCAAGACATTTGGCTCGTCCAAAATCTTCCCAATTAATCTCTTAACATCCCTCTATTCCTCTTAGAAGCCTTAACTTAGTAATAAGGCACTTCAAGAAGTCCTTTGGTTCGAACCAAAGGGAGTTACCCAAATTAAAGGTAACAGTTACTCTTAAATTTTTTTCTTTTATTTTACTTCTCCAACCCCTAAACTATTTTTTATTACTTTACTTTGTAACAACACCAGTATACTCAATATAATAGGATATTTTTATGAGAAGGATTCGAACTACACTTACAAACACCACCATTTAATGGATGAAGAACATAATGTTTCTGTGGATGGAAAACTAAGGCCTCACGAAACGATGATTGTTCAATTACATCTTACCACCTCTCATGGTGACCATTATGATGGAACTGCATTTATATATGATATATATTATTTTTATTATTTCCTTATGATTCTGTACTTTCCATTTATATAATGCCTTTAAGGTTTCCATAGTGGGTAAATACGATAATCTCATTTGAGGAAGTGCGGACTACAGCCCCCTCAAAGTGATTTGATTCGTTAATGCCTTATGTGGGATTTATAAAGGATGAAGTTAAATGTATTATATATGATATTAAACTGGAATTATAATCTACCTATGTATCATTATGTTTTATTTCCATTAAAATAATAAATAGAAATGAAAGTAGCGTTCATGCGTACGTACGGCTTACCGTCTACATGAACGGTGCATTTCATTTCTTACCTCAAAATGTTATGTACTATTATAAAAAAATGTATATACTGGATATATATGATATATATGATATCCAAATCATGAATATCATTCTGGATATAATGAAACTTTGACCACATGGACAATCTGTAAATATAAGGTCTTCATTTTTACTCAAGTACCAAATATCGACAAAATGAACATTATTAACTTAAATGATTTCATAATGTTTCTAACATGGTAATAAGTGATATAAAAGGAATAATAAACTTGAAAATGGTTATTAAGCAAGTAGAAATTAAATTTAGTTTATTATTCTAGAGATTAAAGAACGATCGAGTCAAGTCGGATGTGAGGTAAGGGACTTCGTCTCAATCTCCATTCATTGAGGCATTTTTAGTTTTATAAACGACTTTATTTTATATGGTGTATAAGCCCCTTTGAAATTTCATTTAATTCAATGGGAATATTTTTATATGAAGTGTTTTACTAAAAAAAATGAATGTTTCTTTTTTTTACATAAGCGGTGACAACGACCGTTCTTCCACCGCGATTATTATTTGATCTTTGGCTTTCTTAACAAGATGGAATGTTTTTTAAAAGGTAAAATAAATACCATATACAATTTTTACATATTTTGGAATTGAAAATTATTTTGAGATTTGATTTATTATTTCAATATATTAAAATGATATTTTATGTGGAAATGTTATCTTTCATTTATGCATATGTTGTGTGTTATGATCATGTTACGGTTCTTGGGAATTATTTACGTATATGGGTGGTTTTGTGATAAACTTAGGGCAGGTGATCCCAAGATAGCTCTCCAATGCATTGGGTAACATGATGGAGGTAAACGTGATTATTTGTCCTAGAAGATTTATCGAATATACTGTGATGGTTATTCCAATGTAACTCCTTATGTAGCTGTGATAGATACAATGTATGTAAGATATGGATTCCACAAGTTACCTTTATGATTTATGATTTCTATGTGTCTTTCATAAATCTTATTATTTCATGAGGTAAGTAAAAGAGTTCATTTTTTGTATGTATTTATGAACAAATGTTTTCATTCTTTGTTTTATAACCCTTACTGAGCTTTTTATGCTCATCCCATGTTTTGAAATGTTTTCACAGGACATAAAGATAAATAAGGTCTATGATGGGATCAAGGAAAAGTCATGTTTTCTAAAACATGGATCGATACAAGACTCTTTTTTTCAAGAGTTTTTATTTTATGAAAAAAATAGGAACTATGTAGATATGTCTACCTTGTAATATTTTGAGATGTAATAATTATGTCCTAATTCTCTAAAACTCTAAACCTGAAAAGATCCTTAATATGAATTATTAATTTAATTCAATATTTTGTAATGTTTAAGGTCTGGTCCTTATAATATGCATATTCAATAAGAAATAATGTGTTTTATTTCGAGATATTTGAATGAGTTAAAAAATCATTTACTCAGTAAGTAAAAGAATATGAATCAATGTTGAATTGAAATTAGAATTTTTGAGTGTACCCATGAGTAAGATAATATTATTAGATGTGAAAATATCCATTCATGCACATTAAAAATTTTAATATTCTTTAATGAACCTCATTTTAATAATATTTATACAAAATTACTTGAAATTACAAACAAGTATTACATGTCTCTCTACTATTAAAACAAAAAATCATTAAATATGTGATGTTTAATAATTTAATGTGTATTTAAAAAAACATGTTGTTATTATTTCAATATTTTCATATATATTTACTATTCTAACTAAACCATGTTCCCCAAGAATTCTACTTAAAGGGTTGTAAAGTTTCTAAAATAAATTTTAAATATGAACTATAAAACTAACAAAATTATTTCTACCCTAGGAAATAAAAAATGATGCCAACTCTACATGAGGAAATTCATCAAACACCTGATGTAGGGCTAATGTAATTAGTGGAATCAAAATAAATAAACATAAACAACCATTCACACAATGTAGTACCAAATTAGATAAAAAATATGGCAAGGATGAAAATTAGTATATCAATATTAATCTAAAATGAAAATCTAATAAATCTAAAAATTTGTAGATAAAAACCTCATAAATTAATGTCTCAATGATAAACCATTTTACGTGGAAATAAAATTTCTTTGATGGAGGAAAAAAGTCCAATAAAAGGTAAGATATGAGTTCATGGAGGTTATGAAATAGATCGACCAAACTATTCCACTGAAAAAAATGAAAAATAAAAAGTTACTCATAGGAAAATGAAAAATGGAATATAAAGACTAATGATATATTCATCCCATGAAAATATCATATAAAATTAAATTCATCACTAAAATTAATTTATCTCCTTATTTTAACAAGAATAGGGGGTGTGGAAGGAGATCTATGATGAAGAATTTTCACCATGACACATTAAACCAAGAGTGGCTAAGAGGAGATGAAAAAATGTCAATGTAGAAGTGATGAGAGGGAGGGGGAACTAATGTTGGCAGGGTGATCCTAAATCCCCTCATTAGATTCAATCAGTCCTGATACATCTTCTAGTGGGTTTATTATAAATTACAAAAAAATTATTTTATCAAAAAATTAGAAATTACAAAATAGATTAATCTAATGCATAAAAAAATTTAACTCTAAAATAATTATTGTATTAAACATAATTTATTTTAAAAACATGTTATTTTAAAACATAAGATATTGGATTAATACAATGAAACTCATACCTAAAATTAATTAAATCATATTTAAATTTTTTATGTTTTTAGAAATATATGTTCCTATTTTTATAATAAAATAATCTATTCTTGACATAATGACACTTTTTTAAAGTATGTGTTTGTTTTAATGATATAATGTTATCCAAATTCCAATTTATATTTATTTTATTATATTTTTGTATAATTGATTAAAAATATAATATTCTCACTAATGCTTCCAAAATATTATTATTATGGTTAAAAAATTATTGATAACAATTTTTAATTGAAACAGATTTCATTTTTGAGGAAACAAATAGGCATTAATATGATAAACCCAGAGATTTAAATATAAATATTAAATAATATCATAAAAAGAGAGTATCAAAAAAATATATAAATATATCAAATATCATAATGATTAAAATAAATTTTTAATAAATTTTTTTAATGTTTATTAAATGAAAAACCTTGTAAATTGTAAACACTAATGATATTTATAGAAAATTGACTATTAAAATAAATTAATGGTATATTTTTAATAAAACCACAAAAAATTGATATTCACATTGGTTATAATAATAATAATATATTAAAAAAATGATTTTATCCTCATTTATAATTGATAAAACATTTTTTATTACTTAATAGTTTTTTTTGACAATTTTTATTGATGGAATGTTTTTTTTAATTTTTGTTATTAACAATGGATTAATGTGTTAGTAAAAAATGATTGTATTATTATAATAAATAAATAGATTAATCTTTTTGAATAATATATATTGGTATTGAAAGATAAATATCAATAATATATCCATCGGTAAAAGCAAGTGTAGGTACATAAAATTGATAATAATAAAACATAATATCTATTGTAATTTCTCATTTATACGAATATATAAATTTTCTATTAAAACATTTATTGGCATAAATCACTTTTCTGTAGTGTTAAATAAATTGGGTCAGTATGGGGCCCTTAGTATAGGTTCCTTGGTGATCTGAGAGTAAATGGAAGTGCGAAAAACTGTAAGTTATTGGACAAAGTGTACCATTTTATATTCTTAAGTTGATTTAAATCCATTAGTAAAGTGGAGATGATCGTATGGTGAGTGTTCCTCCCCTCTAGATAAGTGAGTACATATGTGGGTGAACCCTTTGTAGACTAATTATTGGTTCGATGAGAAAACTAACTCGGTCTGGATTTGGTAATTGAGATGGTTAGTTTTCAAGTTCATTATACCAATTCCTTTGAGGATTTCTTTATAAGAAAAGTGAATATTTGAGATGATTATGATGAAATTTATGGTTTTTATTCCCTTTGCATGACAAGTATTAACTCAAGATATTTGGTTGAGATAAAGAACCAAATTAATGGATTCTATGTTTTGAAGTGACCTAGGGGACCTCAGATGGTACCCTCATGATATGGTGACCCTAGAGAGGGTGTGTGTGGTAAAAGGAAGATATAATTTGGGGTGTCACCTTAGAAATATAATCGACATTGTGATCATGATAGAGAAATTTTGATGAGAATCAGTCAAGAATTTTAGTGGATAACCACTTTTATATTATATGGGTTTTGGTGGATAAGAAAACAATATGAGATGTGTTTTAAAAGATATTACAATAGTATAATACTAACCTCTAATCCTTATAACTAGAGGCCTATTCTATTTTGAATGTTTTGGTTGTTACCCAAGATTCACCTGATATGCCTAATATTATAGAAATCCTAAGAGATTTCTTGGGATTTGGATGTAATTCAAATCTATTTATAATGACAATGGAAATCCCCTTGTATTCAGATGAAATTTCTATTGAATTAGAATGTGTTGGTAAATCACCTTAGATTCAACTGTGATGGGTATATGTTTATAATTCCTTGGTTTATTCCATTGGATTCGGTTGTGATGACTAAGCATATAAAATTCCTTAGTCAATCGTCATAGATTTTATTGTGATGCTATTATATATATAATTAATTGGGATATACCCTTGGATTTATCTATGATTTCTATATGTACAGAACGTCATGGGTAGTCCCCATGGATTCAAATTAATACCTATTTACAAGGCACCTCTTTCCCCTCGAGGTGATTACAAGGTGATATGTTATTCCCCCAGATAGATTATATAACATTTCCATGAATGATGATATACCACTAGATTGATTATGGAATGCCTAAGATTCTAATTTTTTGGATTATTTTATACCTTATAATAGATTTCCTTGGATTACCTCAGAGAAATTGTATTGGGACTGATACTATTGAATTTTTTATGATTACCTACTATAAATTGGTGCTTTCACCTTCTATTGTATGATCATTGGGCCTATAACTTGTTGGCATAGTTTATGACATGATCAGAGACACACCATCATAGGTTGATATACGTATTATCGATCATGAGTGTCATGTTAGAATTTGGGGTCAACATTGGATGTTTTGTTTACACTTTAAAACTATACTTATTTAATTATTCAGATCATATCACATGAACATACACTTCATTAATGGTTATGTATTGTGACCCATAAGTGGTGCCCTATTGATTCATACTCATACCCTATTTAGGTATTCTTATCACTTTAGTGCTTGAGCATAGATTTAATAATTCCCATGCTCATGTTGGGAAGATACCCCGTGTCATACAATTTAGAGAGATAGCTAAAATTGTTATGGGTACTAAGAGATGATGTTCATGGATAGTAGTAGATCCTCCCTAGATTTTGTTTCAATTATTTAATTTGTATATATGGTTCACCCTGTGGAATATTAGTTGTTTTATGATGTCATTATAGTGATTATATTTTATGGTATGCATCTATATTTCCATTTTTTATATAGTGATTTGATATGTCTATTTCAAGTGTTCTATTTATTTTTGATGGATGATTTTTGGTTAATTTCCTTTATTAAATACTCTTTTATGAGGTTATTCTATCCTCATGGAAACTCTATAGAACCTTGATTCTATTTTAATGTCTATGTCATATAGGAAGGTGTTCTTGAATCCCCGTAACTATTAAGTATAGGAATTAATATGGTGATTGTGGCTGGGGGATGTTACAAAGTTGTATCAACAGATACTTTTATTTTATCATATTATTTTATATATGGTAGAGAGGGATTAAGTACATGTCAGATCATGTAATTGATGGTGGACTAGAGCATTATGAACAAATTTTATTATGGAAAGTATAGATTACTAGGGATATAGGATTGGTTTTCATAGATTTTTTTTATGATTGTGTGATTTCAACTAATTTTATGAGCATGAGTTTTGGTTTTTTGAATTTTTCCTTTTTTGATCTTGGCATGTTGGTAAGAGGAATGTGTAAACGAATGTGTCATGGAATGTAATATTTTCATGATATACACATCCTCTCTTATAATTGATTTCACTTATGATGAGTTTTTTTTTGTTTAAGGTTTTAATAACAACTTATATAGTGGTTTCCGATATAACTTTTTTGGGGAATTTCTACATAACTGGACTACAATTTATTCCATTTGATGATAATTCATGTGGATCTTCTAGATTAATTCAACATGATGATGATTATATGATCTCGCTATATAAGGGATGTATAGTGACCATTGTTAGGTATTTATAGGCATTTTCCACCCTCGTGATCAACCCCTTGTGGGTAATTATGGTACATGTTCCACTTATTAAATAGGTTTCGTTCTTTAACGTATTAAAGACAACTAAACTGGTTTTTCCAATATATATTTTTAATGGAATTATACATAACTGGACAATCTTATCACATGTTTCTTAACATGGATAATCATTGAACTATGGTGTTATACTTATATATATGCACTTATATGAGATCATAGTCCTTGATGGGGTAGTCATGTATGTAGATTCCAGGTGAGGATTAATTCCCTAGTAGGATGATGATTTGGCATGTGATTCTTAATATGTATAGGTAAGAATCGTATAGTTTGGGTGTTCATATGTGAGTTTTTGGGGATTTTTATTAGGTGGAAAAAGAAGTGTTTCTCATGAGCTAAGAACCCGGTGTGATACATAATCTATAGGATAAGTTAGAGAGCCAAATTTCATTAAGATAAGAATCAAGATATTATCCAATCGAGTGTTATGTTTGATTAGAGTTTTTGTATGTATGTGGGAATTCATAGAGTTGGGTTAGACTAGGTTTTTGAGTGCCTTAGAGAAAAAAATCACGGGTTGATTGTAACACCTCAAGCTTCCACAGTACGCTTCTCTTTGGATAATACAATAGTGTGTATTGTAGGAAACTTCGAGTTCTAATACACCACAACCACTCAAACTAGCCATTACAAATAGTAATACCCACCTTTTGAAATTTCATAAATTTTATCTTTCAAAATGGACTTCATTTTTTGATTCGGAATATCGAAATTATTTTAGGGTGAAGTTTTGGTAATTTTATGAAAACTTTAAATTTTTAATGATTACTGAAAACGCTGAGTTATAGTTAAAACCAAATTTATATTTAAATAATAATTTATTTTATTTAAATTTATTTTATGTCCAAATAGATACATAATACCTATATAATTTCAATGTAATTCATTGGAGTTAGTTTATAATAATTTTATATATATAAAAAGTTTATTAAACATTTAACCGTCTTTTACCCACCTCCTAGGAGCATTTGCAAATTTACCTAAAACATAGTTTTACTGATTATCTGAGTTTAATTTCAAAAATACTATAAACACGGTTGATATCAGTAAGTAATTTTTTTTCAATAAGATGAAATTAATTTTTGGTGAATAGTAACTTTTTACTTTTATTTACCACGGTTAAAATTAAATTTGGTAATTAAGGGTAAAATGATATTATTATTACCCAAAAACATGTCTTAATTCTATTGGATAAGTATAATTCAACAAAAAAACCCTATTAATAAAATATGAACCTAATTGGTCCACTTGGATTAGATTAGGACATTTATTATTATTTTATTTAAAGAAGAGTTAAAAGAGTAAAAATCAAAGTTTAATAACAAAAATATTTTTACTATAGGGTTATGCATAAGATAAATTCGACTATAAATATTCATTAGAAATATAAAAATATTTCCTACATAATATAATTTTATTTATAATTTTTATACATTAAATAATTAGGTTTTTTTATGACATAATGATGATGCAGAAATTACCGTATCAATGAATGATTAAAATAATTGACATTATAAATATCCAAATAAATTTAATTTGAGACTTTTTATAAATTAAACTAATTTTATAGGTTAATATGACATCTTAGGGTTGGTTAAATTAATTTTTTTAGAAATAATAATGCTGTTATGAATTTATAAAAAAGCAAAATAAGAAATAGTGTCAAAATTGACATAAAAGAGATTTTAAAACAAAAATTATATTATTAATTGATATTCTATTCCAAAAAATATATGGTTTGGCCTAAAGTCTTTTATAATGATATTTGTTTCATTAATTAACCACTTGGTGTTCTCTTGGAAGTATACAGTATGTTTATTAACCATATAATATAAAAATACAAAGAGACATGATAACGTCAAACTATATAACTAAGAGTTAAATCTAAATGATAAAGATAATATATTGACTCAAACCTATCTAAAACCTATTGTTTGAGTTTTTTTCAACCTATCACCAGCTTAGACTTTAAATAATTCATTTTTGAGCCATTATAAACCTCTAATTATTTTATTATAAAATAACATTTGTATCTTTTCCTAAGATGCCCCTCACCCCTCTTATAAAAGGGCACTCACCTTTCTCTCTAATTCAACCCTTAAAATCCATTTGGCATAGACAAACCCTGACCAAATACCCTCTCAACTTTCCTACCTTCATACTAGAGGCCTTCATTTAGTCCCGAAGACAACCTAAGGATCCCTTTTGATCAAATAAAAAGGAAGAACATGAAGAAGAGGTAAATATTTCATCACCTCTTTCATGTTCCATTCTTCTTCCACTTCATCTTTCTTTGTTGTTTCCATTCTAAAATAATAAATCCAATATATTTTATATACTATGATGTTATTATAAATATAGTATAACCATAATCATTATTCTATCCATCCTTTGAATGACATGTCATCATACGTGTGTACGTATGGCTTACCATCTCCACGTCATGGTGTAATTGTAATTCAATGCATTATTATTTGGATGGGTATAATAATTATCTATAATTTATGTAAATAATAAATAAAACATGATAAATATTCTCTATATATTATATACCATCAAATTATGTATTATTTAAATATCAAAAGAATTATATTGTCGCTCGTGCACACATATGGATTACCGTCTCCACGAACGCGATGAGATTCATTCCCCATCTTATCCATTCAAGACTAATTTTCATTAGATGATTAGAAATAATATTTAAAGACTTAATATCATTCTAGATATGAATTATATACATCCTATCCATAACAAACATTACTTATGTAACAAATCATATAAAGGAAAATGAATCAGTTAACACCCGAAAGGACGATAATACTAAAATATTATTAACAAAGCAATCTTAAAAGATCATATATGATATCATATTAATTTATATGATTATTTTATAATTTAAAAACATTTATTTCACCATTATACAGGATTTTAACCTACTATTGACCACGTGAAGGTACAAGGTAAGGGTTAATTTCAAAATCTATTTATTATCCGACGTTGTTTTTATGTATCTGATGGGACGTCTTTATCATCCACATCCATTTTTCATAAAAATGGATTTAAAAACATTTTTACTATTTAATAGAAAAAGGGTCAAAGTAATTTATACCCTTATTTGACTTTATATGTTTTTGAAAGGAATCATTCCATCATTTTGAAAACAAGGTACTTTTTGACCTTTTTCGAAAAACTAAGGTAAGAATGTCTTTTTAATATATACAGTTGATGCGGCTATTTTCCGCCATTATAATGTTGTCGAATCTTCTCCAAAAATATTATAAGAATATTTTCAGAATAAAGGTTTTATTTTATAATTATATGAATTTTAAATGATTTCAAAACCGAAATAGATATTTCTCAAAAAATGTTTTCATTTCATCTATGTCAACATCCTTTGATGGATTATAAGATTATTTGAAATTGATTTATTATAATACAAACCCTCCATATTGTATTGAAGGTTTTTTGATATTTATAGTTGAGGATGTGCTATTTTTATACCATTCATGGTTTATAGATAAAGTATTTACATTTCATAAGCTAGTTTTAATACGAATGTTTATGTTATCTTTAAACCTTTTCATGTGAGGAATGCATTGGACTTGGTAAGTGATGGGTGGAGACCGCTATAGATCCTTGATGCATTAATAGGTCTCATGAGACAAACTAGTGTCTTGGCACAAGGCCTTGACAAATCTTATGTGTAGTCTTGGCACAAGGCCTTGACTATGTGGTTATGTGTCTGGCATTATGCATTCCATCATTATGAAAGTGGTTATTGATATTGCACGTGATTATTTGACTAGTAGAATATCCATGTGAGTAAGTAGATGGAATTATCATAATTTATATTTCCCATATTATGATACATTTTATGTTGAAAAGGATTTTATTTTAGTTTATACATTGCCTAAAATATTTATGCTTGTATATGAAAGTTTCCACTATATTGTTATCCTTACAGAGCATCTGAGCTCACCCCTTTCTATATTTTATTTTTCCTAGGATGCGATGATGTATATTATGAATAACCAATAGAGATAGTCTATGGGATCTTAGTGTTGTATATGGAAACAATGTTGTTGTAGTTTTCCATTTTATGATGTAATGTAAACCTTATGAAGGTATCTAGTATTTCCAATGCTACAAAACTAATCGGTCTTTCGAGACTTTATCATTTGTGATCATGCCAATGATACATGATAATTCACCGACTCTAGGATTCTGGGGTCAGGGTGTTAGAGTTGGTATCAGAAGAAGTTTAGTACAAACCTTGGAAACTAGATTTAGGTAAACTCTGATTAGAGAACATATCCCTAAGATAGACTTTTAGGATTAGTGTAGAAGAAATTCCCAGAATTTTGGTATTGTCGAGATTTTGAGAGTTTTCCAAGAAATACATCCCTGTCTGGATACGAGCAGGTAGAGGCGGTTCTGGCATAGATATACCTAGGGGTAAAACCTAAAAACACTACTTTGAGATAGACTCGAACGGGAACTCGTGCACGACAATGGTCCTTGTTGCACTCTTGGTTACGACACTCCCGGGTGATATGCTTAGGATAATTCACATTTTATTTAAAAATAATTATGAAGGGTTTTTAGTATATAATTCCTTAAAGAATTTTTTTTATGATTATGGATTATATCCATAAACTGTTCAATTAATGTTAAGTGTTTTACAAGTTTGGATTTATGTACTGTGATTCATAAACTAATCTAGATTATGACATTTTTTAGAAATGGTGCCTAGTGGATATAATGGAAATGGTATCAATGCATGCACTCCATGTAGGTATTTCCCTCCTACTCAAGATAATTATAGTGGATCTGGTGATGGAACTGGTGTTGATCATCAAATCACCATACTGAGACAACTCACTCTGGTTATGAATGTAAACTTAACCGTATGGAGCACCCTAATCAACGGCATGGAAGATCAATGTTAGATCGCTTCATGAGGAAACAACCACAAAATTTCAATGGGAGTACAAATCCATTAGTAGTTGAGAAATGGATAAATTCCTTAGAGAAAATATTCCTCTCCATGGGGAGTATTGAAAGGGAAAAAGTTGTCATGGCAGTTTACCACCTCACCGGAGATGCTGATCAATGGTGGTCATTGATTCAAAACACAAAGTAAGATGATGAAGTATAAAATATGTAATGGAGGGAGTTTAAAGAGATTTTCATAGAAAAATAGTTTCCTAATGACCATCGAGCGGATATGGAAAGACAATTTCTGAGTCTGAGCAAAAAGGAGGATGATAATGTCCCAAAGTATGAAGATAACATTACCAGGATAGCGAGGCATGTTTCAGATTATATATGTAACCAAATAAGTAAGATAGATCATTTCTTTGATGGGTTAAATCTATTTCTCCGTTGAGCATTAGTCTCAAAATTCTTCTCGTCATACGGAGATATTGTTTCATGTGATATCAAGACAGAAAAAATAATTCTCTAAGTCTTACGAGTAGAAAGAAAAGAAAGAGAAGAAGAGATCTGATAAACACCCTAGAAATGGAAGTAAGGGGAATAAGGGAAAAATATAATATCCATCCTATAGTAAATGTGGGAAGAAACACTCTGGTACTTGCCTGAAGGTAATGGGAGTCTGTTACAAGTGTGGTGGAAAAGGCTACCAAGTTAGTGAGTACAAGGGGAAGAAAGAGGCTATCGATGTTGAATGCTATAGTTATAGATAAAGGGGGAATTATGGGAATTAATTTCCTTAGCGTTAGAGGAACATACCGTAGAAAATGACAAGGGATCAAGTACAAGCATATTCTATCACTACTGCTGAGGTTCAAGATCTAAATGGCATAGTGGTAGGAAATTTTATGGTTTCCTCATGTTTAGCAACTACTTTATTTGATTCTGGATCATCAAATTGTTTCATATCTTCCCAGTTTTCTAATAAAATTCGATATTTCCAATTTGATTTAATAAGGGAGCTGTCAGTCAAAAAATCCTAAGGGAAGTATCATTGCAACAATGTTCTCTGAATCATTTCCCATTATGGCATATAAATGATATTTATCTGCTAATCGCATCATCATACACATGATTGAATTTGATATAATCCTCAGTATGGATTGTATTTCAGACCATGATGTGAAAAGTTATTTTAAGAACAAGGAGGTTTCAATTTTTATGATGATAAGGAGTAGCTTATCTTTAGAGCAGAAATGTCACCACTGAATTCTTTTCTAGATCCACCCCCAGTAGCTCACCTAAATTCAATTATTAGGGAGGAAGAGAATAAAATAATTGTGGGTGAGGAAAATAATTTTCAAATAGAGGATGTACCTATTTTGCAAAAATATGTTGATGTGTTTCCAGAGGATTTACCTGGACAACCTCCAGAATGATAAATTGAGTTTTCCATTGACTTAATTCCTAGTTCAAGGCCCATATCAAAGACCCCTTATATAATAACCACTGTGGAATTAGTGGAACTAAAGAAACAACTAGAGGAATTTCGTAATAGGGATTTATTCTCCCTAGTTTTTCTCCATGGGGAGCCCATGTCCTTTCTGTTACGAAAAAAGATGGATCTATGAGGTTGTTCATTGCCCACAGGGAGATCAATGATATAACAATAAAGAACAAGTATCCCCTACATAGAATTGATGATTTATTCGACCAACGTCATAAAGATCAATACTTTTTAAAGATTGACCTTCGATCTGGATATCATAAGTTGTGTGTGAAGAAGGAAGACATTCTGAAAACTGCATTTCGAACTACGTACGAGCATTACGAGTTTATAATAATACCTTTTGGATGGACTAATTCACCCATTGTCATCATGGATCTAATTAATAGAGTTTTCAAGGAATATCGTGATGTCTTTTTAGTGGTATCTATTTATGATATCTTCTTATACTCCAAAATCTATGAAGATAACGAAAATCACTTGTGCATTATCATGAAGACTCTTAGAAGACATGAATTATATGGGATGTTCATCAAGTGTGAATTCTGGCTTCAAGAGATTTCTTTTCTTGGCCATATCATCTCCGAGGATGAAATCTTGGTTGATCCTTCTAAGACAAGAGCAATCCATGAATGTCCAGAACGGATGAATATAACCAAGTTATGTGGTTTTATTGGTTTATAAGGTTATTATCGGAATTTCGCCCATAATATTTCCCACTTCTCTGACCCATTAACCAAGCTCACACATATAGGGGTGGAATTTGTATAGACAAAAGAATGTGAATTATGTTTTGAAGAATTTAAGAGAAGATTAGTCAATGCTCTTATATTGACTCTACAAATGGGTAATGATGGGTTTTTTATTTATAGTGATCCATCAAAGAAAGGACTTGGTTGTGTCCTTATGAAGAATGATAGGGTCATTGACTATGCGTCCTGATAGCTAAAAATTCATGAACAAAACTATCCTACTCATGATCTTAAGTTAGCAGCTATAATCATTGCTTTGAAGATATGGAGACACTATCTATATGGTGAAATGTGAGATTTATTTTGATCACAAGAGTTTGAAGTATATTTTCTCAAAAAAAGAACTCAACATGAGGCAAAGGAGATGGATTAAACAACTCTATGATTATGATTGCAAGAAACACTGCCACTTGGTGAACACAAATAAGGTGACAGATGATTTGAGTAGAAAAATCACGGATTATTGATCAACTTGAGAGTTGAAAAGGATCCTATATACATGGATCTAGTAAAGATGGATATGGGAATATCCATGGAAGGTGAAACATCAATCCTTTTTCAAATGGTTTCCAAACCATCTTTACTAAAAAGGATAAAAAGTTCTCAGGCTGATGATGAGGAGTTTCAAAAAAAGATTAAAGCTGTGAATAATAGGGGATTGAGTGACTTCATATTTGAAGATGGAATTTTGAAATATCAGAAGAGAATTTGGATTCCCAATATACCTGATCTAAAAAGAGAATTGTTGGATGATACTAGTCACTCCAATTTCTCTATACACCCCCGGAGCACCAAAATGTATAGAGATTTGAAGGAACATTTTTGGTGGGACAACATAAAGAGGGATATTGCTGATTTAGTGTCAAAATGTATGGTTTTTTCACAAGTGAAAGCTGGAAGGCAACAGCATGGAGGAGTTGTGAAACCTCTTCCCGTACCTTAATGGAATTGGGATAATATTATGATGGACTTTATCATGGGGCTACCAAAGACTCCTAGAAGGAACGATGTAATATGGGACATTATTGATCATCATACCAAGTCAGGACATTTACATTCTATAAGAGAAGACTTACCACTTGAACATTTATCAAGACTGTATATTAATGAAGATTTAAGGCTTTATGGAGTACCCCTATTGATTGTTTCTGATCATGATCCCCATTTTACATCATGATTCTAGAAAAGTCTTCAAAAATCCTAGGATACTGAACTTCGTTTGAGCACATCATACCACCCTCAAATTGATGGAAAATCAGAACGGACTATTCAACCCTTATAAGACTGGTTGAGATCATGCTCACTTGACTCTCAAGGTATGTGGGATCAATTTTTACCTGTGGTATAATTCTCTTATAACAATAGCTTCCCTTCAAGTATTCAAATGGCACTATATGAAAAATTATACTGAAATAGATGTCGCAAACCAACTTGTTGGGATGATGTTGGTGAAAGAAAACTCGTAGGCCCAGAACATCTAGAGGAAATAGTGGAAAAGGTGAAGGTAATCCAAACCCACATCAAAGCAACTCAAAGTTGGCAGAACAGCTATGTTGATAACCGAAGGAAGGATTTCGAACATTAGGTAGGAGATCATGTTTTGTTGAAGGAATCTCCATGGAAGGGTGTTATATGTTTCGGTAAGAAGGGAAAATTAAGCCCCAAGTACATTGGACCTTTGGAAATTCTATAATGAATTGGGGTTGTAGCTTACCATTTAGAAATGTTGCCAAGTCTCTTCAAGGATCACTATGTATTCCATATATCACTGTTGAGAAAATACATGTCTGACCCAATGCATGTCATCACCTAAGAGGAATTAGAACTAGAACCCGATCTGTCTTATTGGGAAGATCCTATCAAGGTTCTCGATATAAGAGAACAAGTGCTGACAAACTGGATGACTCGTCTAGTAAAAGTTCTATGGAGAAACCTTAAGATGGAAGAGGTAATGTGGGAACCTGAGGAACTTATGATGAAGAACCACCCGAGTCTTTTTAAGAATTAATATTCTTAAAATTTCTAGAATGAAATTATTTAAAGGAGGGGATAATGTAACTCCCCATGCTTCTATGGTATGCTACTCTTTGAATAATACAATAGTGTGTGTTCTAAGCAACATAGAGTTCTAACACACCACAATAAATCAAACTATCGTTATGAATAGTATAACCCACTTTTTGAAATTTTATAAATTTTAACATTTAAAATGGACTTCATTTTTGGATTTGGAATATCAAAATTATCTTAGGCTGAATTTTTGGTATTTTTCTGAAAACTTTAAATTTTTGATGAATAGTGAAAAACACTGAGTTATAGTTAAAACTGATTTTTTAAATAATAAATTATTTTATATAAATTTATTTTATGTGAAAATAAATTAATAATACCTATATAAGTTAAATGTAAATCCTTGGAGTCATTTTATACTAATTTAAGATATATAAAAATTTAATTGAACTTTTTACCGTCTTTTACCCACCTCCTAAGAGCATTTGCGAATTTACATAAAGCATAATTTTACCTCTTCTCTGAGTTGAATTTCAAAAATCCTAGAGACACGGTTGATATCAGTATGTAAAACGTGGTTCAATAAGATGAAAATAATTTTTTGGTAATAGTAACTGTTTACTTTTATTTACCACGATTAAAAGTAAATAGTGTAATTAAGGGTAAAAATGATATTATTATTACCATAACCCATGTCTTAATTCTATTTGATAAGTATAATTCGACCAAAAATAACCATAGGAATAAAATATGAACCTCTTTGTTCCACTTGGATTAGATTAGGATTTTTATTATTATTTCATTTAAAGAAGAGTTTAAAGAGTTAAAATCAATGTTTAATAACTAAAACATTTTTAATAGAGGGATATAGATAAGATAAATTTGAATATAAATATTAATTAGAATAATAAATAGATTTCCTACATAATGGTATTTTATTTATAATTTTTAGACATTAAATAGTTAAATTTATTTATGACACAATGATGATGCAGTAATTACCATATTAATGAAAGATTAAAATAATTAACATTATAAATATCCAAATAAAAGTAATTTGAGACTTTTTATAAATTCCACTAATTTTACAGGTTAACATGACATGTTAGGTTTGGTTAGATGAATTGTTTTTCAAGTAATAATGCTGTTATGAATTTAGGAAAAACAAAATACCAAATAGTGTCAAAATTGACATAAAAGAGTTTTTAAAACAAATATTATTAATTGATATTCGATTCCTAAAAATCTAAGTTTCGGAAAAAATATTTATATAATGATAGTTGTATCATTAATGAACCACATGGGGTTCTCATGGATGTATATAGTAATTTTATTATCCATATAATATAGAAATACAAATATACATGGTGAATGTCAAACTATTTTCCTAAGAGTTCAATCTAAAATATAAAGATATTATTGTAACCCAAACCTATATAAAACCAATTAGTTGAGTTATTTTGGACCCATATCCACTTTATCCTTTAAATAATTCATTTTTAATCCATTAAAAACCGAGAAGGATTTTATTATAAAATAATACTTCCAGCTTTTACTAAGGTCCCCTTCACCCCTCTTATAAAAGGGCACTCCCCATTCTCTCTAATTCACACCATAAAAGACCTTTTACTCGGCCAACCCCTACCCAAATACCCTCTCAACGTTCCTCCATTCATCCTAGAGGTATTACTTTAGTCAAAAATCTAACCTAAGGTTCCCTTTTGATCAAATCCAAATGAAGAAACTGAAGAAGTGGTAAATATCTCATCACCTCTTTCAAGTTCCTTTCTTCTTCAACATCCAATTTCTTTGTTGTTTTCATTATAAAATAATAAATCCAGTATCTTCTATATACTATGATTTTATTATAAATATGGTACAACAATATTCATTATTCTATCCATCCTTTGAATGACATGTCACTATACGTGCGTACGTATGGCTTACCGTCTCCACATCGTGGTGCAATATTTATTCAATATATTATTATTGGGATGTGTATAATAATGAGTTTAATTGTTTTAAATACTAAACATAACATGATAATAATTCTATATATATGATATTCCATCCAATTATGTATTATTTCAATATCAAAAGACTGATATTGTCGCTCGTGTGCATGTATGGATTACCGTCTCCATGAACGCGATGAGATTCATTCCCCATCGTATCCATTGAATAATAATTTTCATTTTATAATTAAAAATAAGATTTAAAGACATAATATCATTCTGAATTTGAATAAGATACATCATATCCATAACAAACATTACTTACGTAACAAATCATATAATGGAAAATGAATCAGTTAACACCTGAAACGTTGATAATACTAAGATATTATTAACCAAGCAATGTTAAAAGATCATACATGATATCATATTAATGTTTATGATTCCTGCATAATTTGATAACAATTATTTCACCATTTTACATGAGGTTAACCTACCCTCGACCAAGGAAGAGTACAAGGTAAGGGTTAATTTCACAATCTCTTTGTTATTCGAGGTTGTTTTTACATAAGTATCGGTTGGGACCTCTTTATCATCCACGTCCATGTTTCATAAAAATGTATTTAAAAACCTTTTTAATATCTAATAGATAATGGTTTAAAGTCACATATACCCTTATTTGACCATATATTTTTTTGAATGAAATCTTTCCATCGTTTTCCAAACAAGGTACTTTTTGAACTTTTCGAAAAAATTAAGGTAAGAATACTTTTTTATCATATACAGTGGGTGCAGCTATTTTATACCATTATAACATCGTTGAATCCTTCCTTACAAGATTATAAGAATATTTTAAAAATAAATGTTTTCTATTATAATTATATGACTTTTAAATGATTTCAAAATAGAAAGAGATATTTCTCTAAAAATGTTTTGATTTCATCTATATCAATATCCTTTGATGAATTATAAGCTTATTTGAAGTTGATTTATTAGGACACAAAACTTCCATATTGTATTGAAGGTTTTGTGATATGTTTGATTGTGGATGTGCTATTTTTATACCATTAATGGTTTATGGATAATGTTTTGACATTTTGTATGCTAATTTTAATACGAATGTTTATGTTATGTTTAGAGATTTTCATATGTGGAATGCATTGGACTTGGTAAGAGACGAGTGGAGCCCATTATAGCTCCTCGATGCATCGATAGGTCTCATGAGACAAACTAGTGTCTTGTAACAAGGTCTTGACAAAATCTTATTTGTAGTCTTGGCACAAGGCCTTGACTATGTGGTTATGAAGTCTGGCATTATGTATTCCATCATTATGAAAGTGTCTATTTATATTGTATGTGTTTATTAGACTAGTAGAATATCTATGTGAGTAAGTAAATGGAATTTTTTGGATTTATATTTTCTATATTATGATTATGTTTATGTTGAAATGGATTTTGTTTTATTTTTATTCATTTCATTAAATGTTTATGCTTATTTATGAATGTTTCTTCTATATTGTTATCCATACCGAGCATCTGTTCTCACCCCTTACTATGTTTTATTTTTTCCAAGATGCGAAGAAGTATATTATAACTGACCTGTAGGGATAGTCTATGGGATCTCAGTGTAGTCTATGGAAACATTTTTTTTGGATTTTTTTCATTTTATGATGTAATGTAAACCTTATAAATGTATCTACTATTTTCAAGGCTACTAAATCAATCTGTCTTTCGAGACTTGATTTTTTGTGATCATGAAAACGATATGTAATAATGCACAGACTCTAGGCTTCGGGGGTTGAGGATTTATATTGATGATTTATTATATGAGATCGGTGAATGGAAGATACTATCATATATATGTTATAGGCATGGAGACACCTTGGTATTTTATGATGTGAATCACTTGAGATTATTTGGTATCGATGATGGATTTCAAGGTTAGGACCGGTTGAGTGCCAAACCCTATTGATTTAATTCATGTATTATGGTGATATTTTGGATTCTAAGCCTAGATTACTAGATCTAGGATGGTTATAACATGCATAGACTCTTCAAAATTTGGTGATGATGTTGTGTGATGGGTGATCATGTTATGAACTTTTACATGTGTCTGATGCCTCAATTTTGATCATAAGAGTCAAGGGTGATCATAGGATAGTGAGATTTAAATATTTTAAAGATTTTTTTATCTTTTTAGGTTCATGATCCTATGTTTGAAAATGTGTCAATAATTATAGCATGATTTTTAGTTTTTCATCAGGTGGTACAGGAGCATACACCCATTATATTTGTACGAGACTGGAGAAATACACATGGGTTACGCATTGTACCATAGGAGTTGTGGATTTCTGAGAGGTCATGTGCAAGATGAGGACTAATGGATTAAATAAAATGATTATGTTCCGGGTTTCTTGTGAGATTCACAAAATAGAGAATATCCCTCTATGAAGAGAGGTACAATTTAGAGTGGGTTGGTGTATGGTGTTATGGTTGATATAAGCTTGATCCTAGTCACATATTGATAGGATGGAGTAGGAAGGTTCAAGAGGAGAAACATATGTGTGATAATAGAACATCTTGATGATGTGCCCAAGGAGTGGTATAAGTGAATTTGTATTGTGGGGAGTTTTCCATAGCCTGTTGGAGAGTATGACCCTCTATAAGGATAAATGTTAGTGGATGATAAGGATGAAATTCCATGTGATATGGGAATAAGTAGTGGTTGATATTTTTTATTTTTTATCAGTAAATATTGGGATGGGTATTTACAATCATTATGTGTGGTAATAGTTTGATAAAGGTCTATAGATTTTGGTTTTTTGGTTTAGTGGATCAATGATGAGAGTACTCCCATTGTAGGGACCATAGAATCAGTCATTAAGGTATGAAACTCTTGTGGGTGGGTTCATGGGTATGATGATACTGATAATTGGATAGTCGAGCAACATTTTGGATGCTAATGAGTATGTGTATAAGATGATTTTTGGTTCCTTGGTAAATGAAATATGTGGATTTTGGATGTCATATTGGATAATTTATGTGTATTGGTATCAGGGTTAGGTTGGATTGATGAGATTAGAGCATGAGGGGGATATAGGATGCACCAGTGCTCAGTGTGAGGGCATGGTGGCTATTTTTGTTGGACAAATATTCAACCATATGATTGTATAATGTTTCATGTATTGACACTATATTTTGTGTTTAGATGATCTTGATCTGCCTTAGATGATTTCATCATCTAGATCAAGATTTGTGAAAATGCATCTGTGACTGTAGAAGATTATTATTAGAATGTTCAGCTATATGATGTTTGAATAATGTTTTCATATGTTATTGTATGTTGTTAAAAGAAAACTACCCCATGCAAGTTGATGGATAATTGTAATTGTGATTCAGTAGGCAATCCTGAGGTTGGGGATCTTTGTGGATTGGAATTTTCCCTATTGAGTGTATACTTTTGGATAGGATCACCATAATTAAGATAATGAAATGATTGATGACATCATCATTTCATGAGATAGATGGTTGTGGGTGAGAATGAACTTGCTGTTTTGAATTAATGATAAGTGGGTGCCTGGTCTCTGATGAATAGTGTGAAACATGTTTCATTTTTTGCAACGAAATCTTGGTTATCATTCAAGTGTAGAATTCGGTGAGTTGGTGATGAATTAATAACTATAATAGGTAAATATTAATGGTTAATAACATTTGGGGGATCTCAAGGATGAAAAGTGATGTGGTTGGGCGATTGTAAAACATAATATCCTAATGGGCGGTGAATTTAAGAGGGAATTTGAATTTTTGAATCCTAGAGTTGGGGGATTTTTTAAAATTTAGATTCTGATCGAAATTCCAAGAGTTATTTCATCTTATGGTGATCTTTTAGATATTGATCAATTCTTATAATGTTCATAGTGATCTCAGTTGATTATTGTGAGATTCAAGTTGAATTTTTAAATATTTGCAGAGGTTTTACACTATGCATAGTTACCATATGGTTATGGGAAACTATGCGAACAAATCATCCATATTGGTATAGATTGTGGTAATGGTTCATGGTTGGGGCATGGTTTCAAAAAAACTAAGAAAAACCAAAATTTTATTTCATCGTATATTCGCATGTATTGAACAATGTTTGTTAAACTATGTGGGGAATCCATTCAAGAGGTGGAATCTTGGGAAAATTCTAAGAGCATGGTTTTCCAATCATTATAGTAACAGTGCAAATAACTATATTTCATTAAAAATGGGAATTTACAATTTTCCCCCTAAATGTTTTTAATCCATTTCCACAAACCTTCCTCTCCCCCACACACACAAACTAGAGGATCTATTACCCTAGATTCTTCTCTCTATCACCTTCTATTTGGGGTATATTCATGGGAAATAACTTTGTTTTTTATGGTGAAATAATCTCATTCTTCATCCTATATTTCCATTTCATGCTCTCCCTATAATTTGGGTGAATTTATTTTGGGTTCCAAAGATGATTCCACCAAATATTTGAAGAATATTCCATATTTGATGGGTCTTTCAAGTGGATTGGATAGAGGATGTCCCAAGATGATGTTTTCACACATTTATATGTTGTTTCAGTGAACGTATGTTTTTTGGTGAACTTGTTTAGGGTTTTATCTGAAATTAAATTTATTTGTCTATTCAATTTTTGTTAGTTGTTATGTATTTCCTATGTCCTAGGTTCAGGTTCATGTCATTAATAGACCTCACTCTAACTCATTTTTTGCAGAGTTAATGATTCCTGGTAAGATTTTAGGTTCAATTCATGTATATAATAAATTGTAAATTAATTACAAATTGTAATAAATAGTGTGAATAATTAATAGTTAATTGTTATAATTAATTATTGGGTGTTATTTCTTGATATAGGTTCTTGATGGTTGATTCAATGCTTAGAATATCCTATGATGTAGTGTTAATGATGTGTCTTGAAGGTAATGACATCAAATGAGGTTAGTGGTCCCTTGTGCATAGCCCTATCATTAATGGATTTTATTTTTCATGAATTTGATGTGTGGTCTAACAACTAAAGGGTGTTGACCATAGTTTTCAATGAATATTTTAATTTAACATAAATTTTTTATAATTGAATTGAAGGTGTCAAGGTTCATGATGGACCCTTGGATATCAATTTATTACTTGAAAACTAACGGTCTAGGAATTGATTCATAAATGTGTGTCTTAATATTCATAGACCCTAGATGGGCATGATTTTATGAAATTTTTATTAATATAGGGCTGCAGTGTAGCTACCTCGATGACTATCGCGTAAATGGATATGTGATAGATGGGAATGTATTGGCCGGAGTAGGCTATGTGAGATCATTAAGATGGATTAAAGCCTTAAGGATAGTGTATATTGATATGGGGTGATTGTTCCTCTCTCAATGAGATGTGTATACGTAGTTGGTCTGACCCATCATAGATTGGTGATAGGTACAGTGAAAAACCCTATCTAGTGTGAATTTTCAAAGTGATATGGGTAGTATTCTATCTCCTTATACCAATTATTATGGGGCTTTCCATCTAAGTCTAGTGAATTTTTAAAAGGATTATGATAACACTATGGGACATTAGGCCCTCTGAGTGATGGGTTTTGATATAATATATGTGGTTGAGATCAAGGATCGCATAAAAGGTATCTATGTTATATTGTACCCCTAAGGACCCCATAGGGTTCCCTAGTGATATAATGAGTCTAGAGAGGATCTATATATTATTTTATAGATATGTGTTTTTTCTAAACTTAGAACCTGAATCGATGGTGTGAGCATTATATAGATATAATTATGAGGATATGTCATGCACTGGAGAGGTCGACATCGATTATACAATATGGGTTTGGTCAGATGGAAAACCCTTATAATACATGTTTGATGACATATTTTTATTTGGATGCACTACCAAATAATATTTATACCTAAATGCCTATTTTATCTAGAATAATTTTGTAGTTACCCAGGGCTCGGTTGATATACCTGATTTTTCAAAATGCCTAAGAGTATTCATATGATTCAGCTATATTCCTAGAAATTTAAAATGTCTTAGGAAATCCCATTGGATTTATTTATGATTACTAGTGATTAATAATTATATGGAAAATACCCATGTATTTTTATATGATGCCAATTGATATAGAATTTCGTGTGTAATCCCCTTGGATTCGACTGTGATACCTATATATTTACAATGTCGTGGGAAGTCCCCTTAGATTCGGCTATGATTTCTAATTATAAAGAATTCCTGGGAAAATCCCCTTGGATTTTTATATGGTTCCTATATTTTTAGTGTTCCTTAGGAAATCCCATTGGATTTATATGTGTTTCCAATATGTGTAAATTTAATTTTTGAATCACTCTGGATTTGGCTTTATGACAATTGACAGGGTGGTTCCTTCCCCGGGATGTGATTTCTATGTGGGATATTATTTACCTTGATAGATTATATGATATTACTATATAAGATGATATACCCATGGAAACATTATTGAATTCCTAGGTTTTCTTGGATTCAATTATTTTCATTCCTTAAATTTCATTACCTTGGATTACCTCATAGGAATCAGATTATGCCTGATATTGTTGGACTACCTGGGATTACCTCATCTGAATCAGTGCTTCCACCAACTACATTATATTTTTGGGGAATGGAACTGGTTTTCATGGTTATTTTATTTTTTCATAGAAACTCTAGTGTTGATCAAAGTAGGAATTTTCACTCCTGGGGGTCACATTATAACTTGTGAATTGACCGTAGTAATCTTATTTACACTTCCATTATATGGTTATTTTATTATTCTAATCATATCACATGAACATACACTACATTACTAGTTATGTATGGGAACCCATTATTGGTGTCCTAAAATATCCTAGTCACACCCAACTCAGGTATCCATGTAACTCAGATACCCAATGAAATAATTATTAATCGCATGTTTCAGTTGGTAAGAGGCTTGATGTCATGTAATCGAGAGGGATAACATTGGAAGATATTCAGACTTGAATGAAAAGAGGCTCATGAATATAAATATAGACTCATAATATTCTATTTATTTTATCCATTTTATATATGTATATTTACCAATGGGAAATTAGTTGTTGTATGCTGGAATGATTGTAATTTTATAAGGAACTGTGCTTCTATATTTACATTTATTATATCAAGAGTTCATTTTTTTTCATACATTGTTAACTTGGGATGGATGATATTTGGTTATTTTATTGGTGCTTCATACTCTCTTATGATTTTATATTCTCTCTAAGGTAACACCTTGGACCCTCTTTTATAATTGGTAGCCTCTTGGGGGAGGCACGATTGAGGTCCAATAACACTATGGTCTGCGCATTGTTCAAGTGGCCATGAATAGGGTACATTACATTAATCATTCACATTAAATTCCTGGTTAGTGATACTTTATCCACTTAAATGGTTTATTCGAAGATGTATTTCACATGTTCTATTGAATTTTAGTGACGATTCACTAACAATGAGACTTGGTATTTGTGGTGTATCAATCACCTTGGAATTTATTTTTGTGGCACCTAGACCACCAATGTGTTGGTATTAGGGGTACCTCCTCCACCTAGAAATATTGACTCGGTAATATATTATCCTCCATATAGGATTTTCATGTTAGTATACCATCCACATAGAAGTAACAGTTTGATGATAAGTCACATACATATGACTAGTCTAATGGTGCCACATCATTCATCAAGTGATACCGCAATTTCCACTAACTTCAAATAGTTATACATCATTCACTAAGGTTATATTAATGTGATACATATTAGACTCAGGTATATACCATTAACCACTATAATTTAATGTTCATACATTATTCATCAAGGTTACTTTATGGTGATATATCATTCACTGAGGTCATATAGTGGTGGTGATTCATTCATTGTATTTTTGTGAGGGTTTTTTACTAGGAAATGTAAATACATTGTGATTGGGGTGATTCAAGGTATGTGGATCTCCCCCAAATGACTCCTCAAAAATAATACTATTTCATAATTATAATTAACACTCCTCTACCTTATAATTGAAGTGATTTGATAACCAAATTAATGTAAGGAAACAAGTAATTTTACTTAGTTATCCCAAAATAAAATAATTCAAGGGGAATGAAATGGTGATGTGTCATACACATGAAACACTTATCCAACTATATATATTATAATATGGAGTGTTTTCACTGACACTAGAGGTTTAAAAAACTTATAGTAATAAATAACTCACTACTCTCAATCACTAAAATATCTTGGTAAATAAATAAGTTTTGTTAGGTTAATATGCATGAATAATGAGTCTGTTTAGACTATCATGGGTGTATCAATTATTCTCCACTTTGATCCAATTTTATGAAATCCAAGAACATATTGTGATAAAACCTCATATATGTCCTTCCTCGGACTTTCCATCACAAACCTATAATTCCTAAATAATACTTCTCTATGTCTCTGGTTTTTTCTAGAACATCCACGATCTTTATTAATACTTTTTAAAGATAATGAAATATATTCTATCTCTTTTACATCATCATAATCAACTCTAGATAGATCCTCAATTTTCCATGAGTAGGCGGGAATTTATCCAAATACCCTCTTCAAAAATAACTCAACAAATCCCATTTAATTCAATGAATTTCCTCAAAAAATATAGTAAATAAAAAAATAGTTCTTATAACTTTACACTATCACTATATGAGCATCACTACCACGACCCCACATTTAGTTACCTATAAAACCACAACCTCAAACTTTAGAAACCATATATTCCTCCCTGTTATGAAACATTAAGTTTTGGCATGTAATATTTATCTTCATAATTTCTCAGATCACATCCGAAAAACATGCCATGGATATAAATCTAGGATTATTATTTAACTTATAAAAAATGGTGGGACATGCATTACCAAGACATATCCAATTATACTAAAAAAACATTAACAATTTGTATATATATTTTCAAGTTAATTTTGAACCACCATATTAGAGACACCTAAATATTGTAGAACTATAAATGTTTTACTTGAAAACTTTGTAGTGTGGAAAAATCTCTTATGGTGTGATGCCTTCTTCCCCTTTTCTAAAAAAAGAAATATTTTTATTTTTTCTTATCACCTCTATCAAAAGTAATATTATATATGAAAATAATTTTCAATATTCTCATCTAAAAATACACTCACTATGTGAAACAAGATACCATATAATTATCATCAATCATTCTTGAAGCCAAAAACTTGTGGTCTCATATCATTGACTTAGTCACCACTATAATGAAATACAAAAAAGCTGTCTCCTTTACCTTAGATGGGTCATGGAGTAACAAATGGTTTTTATTGAATGACTAATATTATTAACCTATAAAAAATGATTAAAATCTTACACATAACCCCAAAGAATCATATGTAATATATTTAAGATTCATTTATATACAGTTAATCCCATGCGTTTTTCATTTCCATCAAAACTAATGTCACGGTGTGACATAAGGTTTCATTAAATGGATTATATCCTAAAAATATAACCACACACCAACATATTCCAAAACTATAGCAGCCTTTATTATTATATATTATTCACTTTGGAAGCTCCTTTGGATGTCTTCATCATCCTTTTCAATGAACATTGTCCCAAAAATTCACCAATGGTATTTCTCCTAACGATGTTCCCCTTTGGGTTTATTTACAACCCTTAAAAGATATATCCAAGACCTTGATATATGAAAAACATAAAAATAACACGTTCCACGGTTTCAAACCTTCCACCTTCATATAGTTCACCAATCATTCACTAGTCCTGAACTCTAAGCCCACATGAGTAAATCTCCTCATGATAAAAAAAAGGTTAACTTAACATTTCCTCATAAAAAATTCAATGAACTAAAAATTAATAAATGATATCTCTTTTTTATTGAGTATATTACTTATAGTTATAGAAAAACATGCATTATTTTGGTCATTTTTTACTGTAATAACTTTTTGTTAATAAAATACCATTAATCATCATGAGAAAGATAGAATCACCTGGATTTTAATTTGATCAAGACCAAGTTGAAATAGAAAATATGAAGCATGAACAAAACCATTTATATGAGAAGTAAAATCTTATTAATATCACGGCCCAAATCATGTTCTCTAAACCACCTCAATAATGTGTCTTCATTGCATAGCTTACCCTTAGGTTGTATGCTAGTATAACATGTGGTAAGGTATCTAGATCGTACGAGTATGAATTTTTATTTTTTAATTAAATAATTATTAAACTTATCACTTATTATTATTGAATTGTCAATGATTATATAATGTGTTCGAAAAAAATTTAATTTTGACTCAAAGAAATAAAAACTTTTTTCTTAGGAAATACAAAGTTTCAATTACATCACACTTTTTGATAAATTAAATATTTTTTAAATAAATTGTATCTTCATATAATATTGATATTAAATTATATTTTTTTATATAAAAATTATAATATAATTTATGAATTCCAATGTAAAATTTCTAGCAGTCAAGAAATTGTTATCATCAAAAAACTAGTATGTTTCACTAAATTAGGATTTCTATTTAAAAGTTAATATTAATATAATAAAAAAATATTTTTCTAAAATAATTATTTTTGGAAGTCATCATTTCAAAATTATTCAGTGGTTAATTTTTCATAATTTTTTGAGTAACTGATGATTTGGGTAAATAATAAATACAATATAGATATATGGTTTATATTATGACATCGTAATAGCCCAAAAGTGATTTCATAAATTCCATAAAAGGAATCAATGAACCAATATATATGTTCCCATTATATTAATGTATTTTGTAATTTATTCAATTAATTTTATAAACCCTTAATGAATCCTCTAAAAACCTATAATTTTTTTAAGGTTTTGAAATAAATTCGTTATGAACGTGACTCACTTCCACATCACCAAGGGTATTAAATTAATATTTTATGAGATGGATATTTATAAATTCCTAACAAATAATTTGAATACCTAATAATGAAACATTTTGTGAACCCTAGATCGATCTCTTGAGATGGCCACTAATATATATTAATCTTTTAATCTCAGTACTTATATTCTAATTAATATAATATTAAAGTTAAATACTAATATATTCTATGTAGGGGGTTGGTAATAAATAAAATATATAATTATATAAAACACACTAGTAAGTGAAGACAAAATGATTATAGTGAATAATAAATAAGTCAATATTCTTTTGAGTTAATTAATAGGATGTCATTGTACTCTAAAATATCAATTGTCAATATTATAATCAATTTTGAAAACAACTCTATCACTCAAAACCTTCCAATTTAATTTTCATTATCACACATTGAACCTATGCATATGAGAAAATACCCCATCACATAATTACCCTAATGATACTCCACCCCATATGAAATATTATGGTGATGAAGGAGAGGAATAAAAATGAATAGATAGAAGAATACAATATTGATGAAAATGGAGTACAACAAAATAGTTTTACTAATACTCACATTATTAGAATAGAATAATTAGAAACTTCATATGGTATGAAATTAGACATCATTTCTCCACCTTTTCAAATATGCATTGATGTTATATCTCCACTTTCAACGAGATTCAAAGGAGGATGGTGAAAGAATAAAAAAGATAAAATGAATGAGAAATGAAGAAGCCAAAATAAAATATATGAAACATGTAAAAACCTATGAAGTCGTCATAAACCCAAATTATAGTGAAAGTTTCAAAAAAAATCCAACCCTAGACGTATATGTCGATGTTCACATTTATTATAAATATAGTGCAAAGATTTCCCTCCAAAATTATCCTTTGAATGTTATCTTCTTTTCAACCCAATTTATAAATGAATATTGTATTTATTTGTTAATTATATTTTTTAAAATATGTCTCTTATATTAACACACATAATTTAATATTCATTTGAAAAATGTCTCCCATGATATGATAAATTTTCTTTTAATATATTTTTTATTCTGGTGACAACTTAAATTCCAATGTGATTAATTCCAATGCATTTATGACCATGAGATCAATTGAATTTAGCATTCACAGAGTTAAAGGAACTATTGCTCTAGATTTGTTATATATACTTGTGAACTTTTAGAACATTAGGACTTCCTATGTATTTTATATTGGCCCAAATTTAAATTTCATTCAATCTTCTCTGGAATTCCAAGGCCCGATTTTTTAGATTTATTTTTGTTTTATAATAAAGGATTAATCTCATACTCATGCTTTTTGAAATGTATTTCATTAATAAATTAATCCTAAAAAAGTTATTATACATTTTGGATTATTTTATAGATATTTATGGCAAAATACCAATCTAATATAAAATATTTAGATTCCAAAATTAGGGTATTTCTACAATTAAGAGAAAATTATTATTAAAACCTTAAATAGTGACAATTACCCTTAAAATATTATATTTTTTGGATCAAAAAATTTTAAATTCATAATTATATGTATGAAATAATGAGTTTCAATAATCATCCACAAATAAAAATTTCACTCTTCATTAATCATTAAAATATCTGAATCTAAATCCACACAAAAATCAGAAGGGAGAAAATTGCCAAGATCTTTACAAAAATCAAATTCCACCTTGTCTCATATTTGGAAAAAGTAACCATGAATTTTCATCTCTAAAATATAAATTCATTCGATGTAAAAATTACAACAATGACCAAATCATGACTTAACTCACACTAAATGTAATTCCAAACTTCACTAAAGAATGATTAATTCTAGTGCTACAATCATACTGGGAGTGTGAATTTTTCACAATAGTATAAGGAAAATTATCATCTCTACACACTATGAGACATAAAAATATTTTCATTGATGAATATTTTTTGAAGTTTAATTCTTTGGATAAGGTTCAATTGGTAAAAAATATATATTTTCAAAGATAAAAAGAGAATCTTGATTTCTTAATTAAATATGCATGAATATTCGAGTGAAAACCAAAGAAATACACATCACTCAGTTACCATTACATGTGAAACACAACACCCCCATTTTTATTACATGGTCTATAAGTAAAAAAATGAATACAAAAAATGATTACATCCTAATTATCCCTTTTTAATTTTTATTCCTTATATTTCTTTCATTTTTTCACTTATTTTATGGAGGATGTGACGATAATCAGATATAATGAATGAAATATAATCATTCACTAAATTTATGAATGGTAAATGAGTTATAAATGCATGAATAATTAAAAATTAATTCTCATATCGATTTTTTCTATTTCAATTTTTATTTATTTTTTTCAATTTTGTTCTTTTTTTGGTATAACCATGTGATAGAAATGAGGAATTGTGAATTAAAGTTACTTGTTTTCATTATTCAGGTTCCTAGAATAAAGAAAAAGACTTCACACACCCAAATACAATCTATATACCAAATAAAAGACACAACAAACTCTCCCCCATACTCAAATAAGAAATATTCTTGATGAAATACTAAAATTAAAGGTAGGTAAGGAATAATTATCTTGTAATGTGGCATAAAAACATTGAAATTCAGGGATTCTAAGAGTTGAACAAAGATAAATGTAAAGGTGAGTCATATGTTAAAATATGGATTGCCAAAAAATACGTCAATTTCATCAACAAAAAATATAAACACCAAATATTTGATAGAAAACAATCATAAGTTCTTGTTTTTACACAAAATCCTCGTCTCTATTAGGAAATTATCGAAGTTAGTAAAAATGTATCAAATGGGTAATAAATACCCCACAAGTTTGGAAACGTCATGTGAGCTGGTGTTTCATGGTAAAAGATTTCAAAATTTATTCTAACACATAAAAATTCCCTAAAATAAAAATCTAAGAAATATTTCCCACATGAATAATCATTTAATATTAATTTTATCCAATATCAAGAAAACTATCACAAAATAAATTTTTCTAAGACAAGTGAAATTGGATATTATTTCAAGCATGATGTTTAAAAAGAAATAAAAAATAAAAATAAAAACACACAAAACTCCTAAATATGTTTCCACACCCTTACACATAAAATTTAACTAACCATAAATTCATATTAATAAAAAAATATAAGGGGAGAAAGCCCAAATTTAATTAAGGACAAAGCCTAATTTTTTTCTAGTGGAAGCCTTAAGTTAAAATCATAACTACTACTACGTAGACCTATAATGAAAAAAAATATGAAAATTATTGAAAAATAAAGATAAATGTAAATAAAGGGGGATATGACATGTTTTGACCACCCTCATGGGTTTTAGGATTTTTACTGACTCTAGTCAGGTAGTTGTAGTGGTCACACAAATTTTTATATTGGATATGGCTTGAGTAATTTGAACTATCTCATTTTTTCCATCAAAAGTACACTCCTTTTTACAACCCTAATTTTTATTACACATTTAAACTTGATTTATTACATAAAATATTAACTTGATACAACATATAAAATTCATAGATCAAGTGTATTTGGGGCTTAGTAACATTACATATAGACCTAAAACATGAAACACAACATCTTTATTCAAAACTTTCTTTACAAGACCATTATATTTCCTCGTACTTACCATTGCATTGGATAACCTGAGGACATGCATAAGAAAAGGGTGAGATATAAAGACCAGTAAGGGAGTAAAAAAGTAATAACATGAAGAATACAATAAATGTTAGGAAATAGGCATATCAATGGAGAATAATAGGAACATGAAAATAAAGGCATGATATTGCATGATTATCCTAACATGGAAATCTGGAAACAACACTTAACATGGTATAAGCATGATCCAAAGATCATTGCACATAGAGACTGAGTAGACTCTCATTAGACTTTAATTATCATGATTAAACCCTAATTTCACTTGAATTATCATAAAACTAATCTTTACCCAATGCATTAGAGCGCTATCATGACACACCCTTCTTAATCATTTCATTTCATGTATAAGTGTGCCACATGGATCATACAACATGGAATCATTAATGATCATAATTTATTCCATAACAAAGGAATGTGGAATTCATAAGTTAATCTCTATAATAAATATGTAAGCGTTCATAATGTTGAATACCCTTCAAAGAAAAATGGGCATGGTATTCACGACATAATGAATTTGGATCGGAAAATCGCAGTGCAATTTCGGTAGCATAACGACGTGACATAAGAATTCATAAAAATGGTTGATGAGAGAGAAATAGTTATCTCATAATACGTACATGAAATTTAAAGTAATGGGATCAGATAGATAAAATTCCCAATATAAGTAATTTAATTTTAGATTCATAATAAAAAAAGAATTGCTTGAATGTAAATTAAGAGAGAGAAATTCCTTACGGAATTTTGGCACGGTAACGGGTGCACATGGGAGGAATTAATGAGAGAGAATGGGGTATCTCATCATCAAAACATTAATAGGTTATTTTTATGGTGGTGAAAAATCATACCCCCACATTTATTATTGAAAATGAAATTACATAACAGTATTAAGAGACTTGGATAAAATGAGAAAGGAAGTAATCCCTTACATGGAAGTGTTATCCCAAAGGCTTAGAAGGGGATTTAAAAGAGATTATTGGGTGATTTTGGTTCCTTGGGAGGATTATAAAGAGGGTAGGTGAAGGTTTGGTCATGATCTAAATGATTTGAGTGATGATGAAGTGGTTGATTGGGTGGGTTTATATAGGAATGTAGATGAAATTATTTATTATTTATTTTTTGGCCACCACCCATTAAACTAATAAAAACCAAAAAACATCCCATGGTTTATGCCTAATTTTTTTTCCAAAATGGAGTGTAAATCATTATTTTATAAGGAAAATGGCCGAAATTCTTAAAAATATAGGCTTGCTTATGTGTAGGTGTGTCACACTCTCAGGGAAATCAATTTAAAAATTTAAAATGTTTTATAAGTCTTGGAGGGTCCACTAAAGCTTTGTAAAATAAATAAAACAAACCTAAAATGACATTATTTTAATGTTAATACATATATTGGGAAAACATAATTTTTATATTATTTTATTACATCAATATTGGGTCATTATGATGTCATAAAACACATTATATATGAAAACGGTATTAAATGTTTACCCAAAAATTGGATTGTCTCAAGAAATTATGAAAATTTCACCATTAGATAATTTCGACGTCGTGACTCCAAAAATAATATCCATTTTATCTAAATAATTTTCTAAATATAGAATTTTTACTTTTAAAATAAAAATAAACATTTATTAAAAATTCATTGTTTTTGAAATAAAAAGTTTTTCAAACCTCAATAAAAATTACAATTATATTCATAAAAATTATACAATCATTTATATTTAATAAAAAGTAATTTAGTAATAATATTTTATTAAAATATTATTTAATTCAAAAAAATCCATTCATTCATCAATATATATTTCTTAATTTAATATTAAGTAAAAATGAAATTTTTTATTTAAAAACTATTTACAATGTAATAATAATAAAATGAATGTATATTCTGTATATAAAAAATAATGTACATGATTATAGTACTTGGGTCTCGTTACATAACCCCTTATAACACCTACATAAGATTGAAGGGTAAGGTGTGTGATGGTGACAGACTCTTGGGGTGGCTCGGATAACATTGCTTGGGTGATAATCTCTATTAACTTCCACTTCTCCCATAGGAGATTCCGTTTAAGCGTAACAGGTTGAAACTCATCCAGGGATTGGTCAAGAGGGAAGCCCCATGAATCCACCACCTTTACGAGCACTGACAAATGGGCTTTTTATAGAGCAATTCTGCTTGATGAGGCCATCACATCCATTGTCTATGTAAATAATATTTGTGAAAGACCTATAATTATACTAGACATGTGATCACTATTCAATGGTTTTATTAGAAACGGTTATAATTCATAACAGTATTTTAAAATCCAAAAACAAAAAAACAAGGAATTTCATATGTTATATAACCATCTTATATAATAAGATGTTTAATTAGATCATTAGTAATTTTCATTGATAAAATTTTTGGTCATTATACTCCTTCACATAGGTCATATAGGACTCTAAGGATACATTAAAAAAATTATATCCACATATTAATGTATTAAAACATGTAAGGTGTGGGGGTGAGGATACAGAATTGGTCCTCATTATTTACTACAACTACTTATGTTCCCTCTTCAACTTCAATATTTTGGGCTCACCTATGTTATATTGCATTAGAAAGGACAGAAATAGAGAATTTAGAAACAAAATTCCACATGAATATTTTAAAACATGACAAATCAATAAATAAATATCCCACTTTTTTGTAGGCCATTTTAAAATGTGATTTATTCAGGTAGGGTCATGAGGAACTCAGTCTCAGTAGGTGTGTCAACTTCTTCCCCACCACCCAATAATGGAATCCATGAATCATGCAAATATGAAACATTAATATAGTGGTAGGTAATACCCAATTAATTTTTGTTAAATTTATAATAAAATTAATTCATGAAAATCTTATCTCCCAGAATAAGAACAAATTTTAATTCTTCTTCTTTTCTTAGTGCCACATAGAGTAGGGTTGTTATGGATGGAAGCAGCTAGTATATATCATCCAATATGACTCAAACTTCCACAACATGGGTGTTTTAGTACTATAAATATAGATATATTTTTAGGGGTACTGATTTTTCATTTTATAATATTGGATAATCACATTACTATTTGGATTCTACCAAATGAGCCCAATATTTATTCAATTCGTCTTGATCTTGCATATATGAATTAGTTGCAATGTATTCTTCATCAAAAACCTCTAAAAAGGTAAAATTAGGTTTGAGGATATTTCATTCATGATGTATTCCATTAAATTTTCTTCAATTGAAAATGTGGGAAAAGTAAGCTTTGATTTCCCTTTTTTGTTGAGCAACCATTTTAGCCGCTAATTCCATTATGTAAGTTGCAATAATTTCTATTTGATTCCATTATTATTCAATCACTTTTTTATTTTACCCAATTGAATTTTCAAATATAATTTTATATATAATAATTCAAAATTTTAAAGATAGGACAATCATGAAACAATTTACTAACAAATTCCATCTTTAACATTAGTAAACAAAGATATGAAATAAATTTTATTTTCTTGGTTTTTGAAATTTGTGATTTTTTAGTTTGTTTTCCAAAAAAGATTCTATGAATGATCATAGACTCCTAGAAAATGATTCCAAAATAGTGTGAGGGATTTTTCACTAATCCCATTCTAATAATATTTATTACCTAACAATTTTTAATAATTCCCGTCCTAGGATAGATATCTCAAGGAGGATTCTCACACACAATATTCTTTTATTATCTCAATTAATATAGAAATTAATATAATTATAAAGTAAATAATATAGTGGATGTAGGGGGTAGTAAATGAATAAAATATATAACTATTTAAATAAAAATATAAAAAATATAAAAAGTAGAAGGAAGTTAATTCAAAAAGATTTTTGTGGAGAAGAAAGGTGTCATTGTTCTCAAGAGTTCATGATGACGCTACCATTGTTATTTGAAATAGTAATTCTAAATATTCTACTAAATACTGACATAAAACCTATCACTCACCACATTACCATTTATTTTTTCTTATTCCACACCGACCATACGAATTTTCTTCAATACTCCCTCAAGTCATCACTGCAATGCTACTCCACCCCGTATATAGCATTATAAAAATAAATGAGAGGAATAAAAATGGGAAGAAGAACTAAATAGTAGTGTGGGTACGGTGAACGTTTTACCCATACTAGTTTAAACACCTCCCAAATTATCAAAATATAATCAACAGAAACATTTTATTACAATAAATTAGGCATCACCACAGCCCCCCCCCAGAGCAAGAACAAAAGTTATTTCTTTATTTTCATGGAGATTAGAAGGATCACTGTAAAAGAACAAAATATATAAAATAAATGAGAGGAAAAATATATGGAATAAAATATATTAAACATATAAAACATTTTAAAATAATCATAAACCATAATTTGATTCAATATTTATAAACAAAATAGTTAACCCTTAGCATGGAAGTGGAGGTACAAATTTATCCAAAAAAATTGTGGCTATATTTCCATCCAAAACTATCCTATAAAATTTGACTTATTTTAGGCTTACATAATGGAAAATGTAAAACTTTTATATTAATTAATAATATTATTCAATATATTTTCTATACACTCATAACATTATAGATTCATTTGAAATTTTTATCACAAGTTATGATAGATTTACTTATAAAATATTTTATGGTCTGATAATTATTCGAATTACAATGTGATGAATTAAATGAAATTTATGAATATGAAATAGGAATATTTTTTCATAGTCATAATTAAATAAAATATTACTCATAATGTTTTATAACTCCTTTTAAAATTCCATCACATTAGGGTTACCCGTTTGTGATATAGTTTCCCATTTTTTAAATTCGTTTAATCGAGGAATAAATTCCAAGGTCTAAATGGTATGCTTCATTTGGGCTTTATAATGGTGGATTATTATCGTCATCCTATTGTATGAAATTTATCACATAGATTATGTACAATGAAAAATATTATTTTAAATTTTGGATAAGTGTAGAAAATGTTATGGGAAAAATATTAATCTGATGCTAAAATATTTAAATTTCAAAATTATGTCATTTTCATAATTATGAAAAAATTATTGATAACACATAATATTGTGACAATTACCAATAAAATATAAAATTTGTGGTATTAAAACATTTAATTATGTATTTATATATGTGAAAATATAAGTTTCATTAAGCCCCCACACTTAAACATTGTAATCCTAGGTAATCATCAAATATCTGAATCCAAATTCACAGAAAAATCAATAGTTCAAAAACGTCCAAGTTATTTTTCAAAATAGAATTTTTTTTCTTTTATAATATATGAAATGCTATTTTATTTTATTTTCAACAACTTTTTTTAAATTCCTTCATCCTCCAAAATCCATCTATAGCCCAATCACAACATACCTCGCATTGAATTTCATGTCACCCTTCACACAAAATAAATTAAATATAGTGTTATGCACATAATTTGAAAGTTCATGTATCTTCTCAATCTTGAAAAAATTATAATCTATACACATCATGAGACAAAAAATATTTTCAATCTTGAGTAAATTTTTGTGTTGAATTCTGTATAAAAGTATCGGTGGGTAAAAACATTTAAAAATTGAAGGTTGAAAATAGGTGGTTGAACTCTTTAATAAAAATTATTGAATATTAATGTGAAATCCCAGGATATACACTTCACTCAATTCACCTTACAGGTGAAAAAACACCCCCATTTTGTAACATGATCTATGAGTCAAAAATTCATTGAAATAAATTATTTTAACCTAATTCTACCGTTGTCATTTTTTTAACTTTAATACTTTTTCAAATTTTTTCATTTTTCATGCAGGATGAGATGAAAATATAATACATTTAATGGAAGAAATTAATTTTCTCAATATTTTTATAATTAAACAATTCATAAATGTGTGCATAGTGAAAAATTCAATCACATCCTCATTTCTTCTTTTTATATTTTTTAAATTTTCTTAAATGTTTTCCCTTTTTTGGGTGAATTTGAAGATTGAAGTGATACATAATGAATTAAGATGACTCATTAATAGTCTAAACATTTATAAAATAATAAAACACATCTCTCACACCTAATGATTATTCATATCCAAAAGAAAAAACAAAAAAACCATTCCCCCGTACTAAAATTTTAAATATTCATTGAAATATATTAAGAGTAAAAGTAGGTAAGGAAAAATCTTATTGTAATAGGGATTAAACCTATAATGTAAATCATTGATTATAATGGATTAATAAGGGAAATTTTTATGGTAGTTCTCAATTGAAAGTATGTCTTTCTAAACAATTTCCTTAACCACATCAAAAAAAAATTATGAACTCAAAATATTTGAAATAGAATAATCAAAAGTTGAGGTTTGCACACAAAATCCATGTTTCTATCCATAAAATCTAGTTATTATTAAGAATATGTCAAAAGGGTTCAAAATACTTCATAGGATAGGAAAAAATTGATTCATCATTTAGGGGGAATGTATTTCAAAAAATAAATCCAAACATATAAAAATTCATGAAAATAAAAATCCAAGAAAATCGTTCACTATCAACACTCATTAAGAATACATTTTATCCAAAGTCAAGAAAACACTATAAAAATAAATTCATGTGAGAAAAATGAAAACTGATATTCATTGAAGTTTAATTTTCTTATAGAAATGAAAGACAGAACGACCCCCCCCCAAACCTAAATAGGTTGACACTCCCGAATACATAAAATGTAACAACACATCATCTATCCTCAAAACAATATAAGGGAAGAAAACCCGAATAGAAGGAAATATACAAGCTAGATTTATTTTTTAGTGGAATCCTGAGTTAAGATCCTTTCAACTACCAATGAAACCCAAAAATCAACAAGAAAAAAAAAATTGAAAATTAAATATAAAGTGAAAAGAAGAAAGAGAAAACATTATTTTACCGCAAAGTGGGTGATATGTTTTTTCTTCCCCTAGTCATGGAGTAACAATGATCACCCAATGTCTGATGGTGGATTTGTCTAGCATGATTTTAACTACTAATCTTATTTCATTCCAAAAGTAAAATCCTTCACACTAGTTATAAATTACTCCGTGGATAGTGTAAAATAATTCCATCTCTTTAAAAAAGTAGTTCATGTTTCATGGTGGGAGAAAGAGAAATAATGAGTCCTATTTGTTTACTTCCACTACTTGTGTGGCCTCTTCAACTTCATCATCTGAAGATTTTTGCAGAAAATTCATCAAGTGGTACGTAAAAAAACAATTCAAATTGAAAATTATAAAAACATGAAGAATCAATAAATAAATCCTCTCATTCACGTAGGTTATCTTGGAATGTGATTTCTGCAAGCTAGTCCACTTGTAACTCATCCTAAACATGATTATCATCTTCATCATCACAATCCTCCAAGGGCATCTATGGATTAGCTGAATATTAATAATTAATTCAATCATAGGTAATACTCAATTTATTTTTAAAAAATTAAAACTAAAATGAGTTCAGGAAAAAATATATATCTTAATGAAATCTCAAATTTTATTTATTCTTATTTGAATAGTTTCTATTAGAGTAGGTTTTTTTTCGATGGATTCGGGTACAAAATATCAACCTATTTTTCACAAAATTAAAACAAATTGGTGGCTTATTATTATAAAGATAGATATATGTAGGGAGGTTCTTATTTTTTATTTCCAAATATTAGAAAGTCACATAGCATTTAACTTCTCTAAAATTATCCCAATAATCATCTAAATCATCATGATCTCTCACATTGGAATCAGTAAAAAATTACCCTTATCAAAAATCCTCTAAAAATTATATAGATTGGATCAAGGATATATACTTTAGAATTTCTTCCTCAAAAGGTTATTTAATTTAAAAATCTTTAAAATTAAGATTTGATTCCTCCTTTTCTTGATCCTTATTTTGAACTATCAATTCATTTATGTAAGTTGAAACAATTTTCATTTGATTCCTTAATTATTCAATCAGTTTAGAAATTTTCTTTATTTGAATCTTCAAATATAATTTTTTGATTGACTCATAAAATTTATTAATAATAGTTCAATTGTGATTAAAGTCACAATCAAATTCCATCTTTGACCATAGTAATGAATATTAGGAAATGAATTTTTATTTCTTCAGTGTTTCAAATTCTCGGATTTTTTATATTTATTTGGAAAAAAGTGTGAAAGAGCACTTAGCCTACCTAGAAATGATGTCAAATTGATGAGAATGGGTTTTCATGAATCCCCTGCTAATAATTTGTATTACCTAAACATGTGTCATAGGGTGTACCATAGGACTAATCTCTCAAGGATTCCTCTCACACACATTATACTTATATTGTCTCAATTTATAAAATATTTAATATGCTACTAAAGCTAAATACTAATATAGTGGATATAGGGAATTAAAAATTCATGATATTTATAAATATTTAAATTAAAATGGAAAAAACATAAAAAACCAAAGGAAGTGAAAACACAAAGATGTCAGTGATTAAGAAATAATTCTCTATTCTAGGGAATTTACGGTGATGCTTTCATTGTTCCTTAAAATATTAATTCTCGGTATTTTTCGAAATCCTAAGATAAAACCTAGAACTCAACACCTTCCCATTTAATTGTTATTATCATTCACTGACCCTCCACATGTGGGATAATAATCTCACACGTCATCACCCTAATACTACTCCTCCCCATTTTCACCATTATGAAGATTAATGAGAGGAATAAAAATGAATGGGAAGAAGAATACAATAGTAGTGAATGTGGGGTGAACCCTAAACCAAAAATATTTTCACCACTAATAAAACTCTCAAAATATAATAGTGAGAAACATTATTTAACATGAACTCAAGAATAACCCCCCCCCCCCCAATTAATAATTGAAGTTAGTAATTTTTTTATGTATCTTATAAGGAACATAGTAAAAGAACACAAAATATAAAATGTTTGAGAGAGTAGAAGATGAAATAAAATATATTAAACATTTAAAAACTATTAAATCATCATAAACCCGAATTCTAGAAAAAATCGAATAAAAAAATAGCCAAACCGTAACACATAAGTAGAGGTTTACATTTATAAGAATAAGTGTGGCCATATTTTACTCCAAAACTATCCTATGAAGTTTGTCTTATTTTTTGAAGATTTTGTGGCCAAATCTCATAATTATTTTTTTATTGGAATTTTTAATATTTCATTTCTCCCAACCCAAAAAATTTGATATTGTTTTGACATTTTTAGTATGGTTTGTGATATATTTACATTGAAAAAAATTTCTAGATTATATAATATTCTAATTCTAATATAACAAATTTCATGGAATTTATATCCATGATGGGGGATGAATTTTCATAAATTATGTTAAAAAAAATATTCCACCAAAAAAAATTCTATCTCAATGTGAATTTTAATATAATTTGTTATTCCAATTTATTAAATATTAGTCCATATTCAAAATTAATTCAATTTGTAAACTTATTCCAAGGCCTAATTTGTGAGATTTATTTAGGATTCATAATGGTATATAAAGTTATTTCTCATTTTGGATGAAATGTATCCAATCAAGACCATAATATTAAAAAAGGAATGTGTCATTTTGGATTAGTTTAGAAATATTTATATTCTAAATCAAATCTCATGTCAAAATATTTTAATCCTGTAATTTTTCAATTTTAAAAAATAAGAGAAATTTATTAATAGAACCCAAATTTGTGACAATCACCCTTAAAATTGGAAATTAGTGGCATTAAATGATTTAATTATTTAACTACATATGTTAAATTATGAGTATCATTAATATGATCAGTTCCTAGACATATAAAAAATTAAAAATACCTCCTCTTTGGTTGAAACTATCACAACCCACTCCCAAAAATGGTTCCCCTCCTGGGCACAAAATAAGAGAAGCGATATAGTGACATCATGAGTCAAACCATTAGTAGACCCCGTGTTTGGGACTAACATTAAGGTTATATCATACACAAAAATGGGAGGCATTTACCTCTAAGAGAACATGAGTATGAGAATTAAATGACATAAAAAGGCCAACTTCAACTCATAAAGATAAAATAAATCCTAAGTAAATACAAAAAATTTCATACAAGAATTAAAAAAAACATTATAGGAAACTATAAGTACCAAAAAGGTAGAATTAGTGGAATCCAAGAAGCCCAAATTTATCCGAAAAAATAACAATATAGAAATATCCAGCCTGATCTCCAACCAACTCCCACAGACCTGAAAAATAGTTTATATATACATAGGGTGAGAATGACTAGTATGCTCCTTAAGATTTTTCCTAGATCCTCTCATAAAAAAATTAAAAAAGCACAATAATTCCCAGTAAATATCATTTGAAACTAAATTTTGACCTAATAAGGTATACTATGTTCTCAGCTTCACCATGGAAAACTCTCACCATGTTGCGCATATAAGAGATCATGTATTATAGTAATAAAAAATAGGGGTACTATGCTACCACTTCCCCACTAGTTTGTTATTCTACCCCAACATCACACGTCTTGGTCCTTATCTCCCCAAAAGAATCTATCCCAGATACACAAGGTTTAAGTATCACATTTTTCATCTAGCGAATCACATAATCTCATCATCTGATACCACATATCCATAGAGTAATTGAGTAGTTATGCAGAGCCACAATAGCCAGTATGACATGCATCATACATCAGGTATTATACCCCAAGCTAGCACAACCCATACACCAATTATGGGACCTCAAGCTATCATAGACAATACACATCATAACTATAATAATTATTCATATAAAATATCCGTATATACATGGTTTTGAAATAACCATAATCCATTACATCCCTTTATAAAAATATATAGGAAATATAATAACCATTCATACCAGTATATACAAGTTCCAAGAGAAGAGAGTGGGTCTAGAGGGGGTATTCATCCCCACCATTAGAATATTGGGGAAACATACTCCAAGATTCCATCAACTATTAGTATCCCAACTAACATGTGTGGGGTAGTGTCTGAAATCAAAAAAAATAGGATATAATAAATCTCACAACTACACTTTGGGAATAACTGATTCCTATTATCAATTGGAGCAATCTTCACTGAGACACCCAGCTGCCACTACAAGGGCCTATATATCCTATAAGCACACAAGAATGTGTGGATCTATATTAAATTACTACTTTTTTTACAGATATATTTTTATTAAGTAATTCATTCTCAATTAATTATCATTACTATAATTACATTTAATTAACCATCAAGCAATTTCCATTCCCTCAACGTATAATTCAATTGAGTCCATGGTTTCTCATGATTTAACACCTTTATATTCTAGGAAGAACTAACCCTATGGGTTAAAACATTTATTTTCAGTTTATCATTCAACAATTATACGTACTCTAGGAAACATCCTAAAGTACCATCAAGAGTTGCAAAACCAATAACATCTAGCTACCCCAATTTGTGGGGAATGGAATGTTTATAACTAAGAAACCAATCCGTGCAGCCTTTAAATATATTTAATTAAAATGGATCCTATCTTTTATCATAATAATTTTTAAGCCTAGATTCAACCATTCCATCATCGTTGTGTCATACCCAACACCATCTTGCATATCAACATTCATCTCTCCATGATGGGTATTAACTACTGCCACAACCTTAGGCCTCCCTACCCATATCATATTAGTCATTACAGGCTGACATCACATCATATAAAAAGTATCATTACAAGATCATTCATATGAAATCACGAAAAAAACATAGTTAACATGGTAATGTTTCCTTATAAAAGAGGTGTTTAGCCTTCTCATTAAAATGGCATCTCATAGCCCCCAACACAATGCATAAAACCTTTAAAAACAATGGAAGCTCTTGTCCTTAAGTATTTAAATTTATCAAGTAGCTAGTTCATATTTTATCTTTAATTAACTGATTCATCTAATGTAAATAACTACTATGGGTATCCTAACGAATAAGTTATAATAAACAATTTAATTAGCTAAACATGCCATCTAGTATTTTCTATCATTAAAAATAATTTCTGAAAAAATATCAATTACATGGCTTAAATAATTATTATCATAAAAAATAACTCCAACTTCACCATATTTATATAATTCCATTAAAATGTGGAATAATATATTCAATTATACATGTAATTTTTATCAATTTGATTACTATCAAATTACAGGACACATTTGTTTTTTAAAAATGCCTCTCATTTAATTCCTTATCAAACTAATAATTAATTCTATCATTAAATAATTTAGTAATTTCATCAAAAAACATGTTCATCCAAGCATAATAACCTGTTAAACCAATCAGAGTAAATATATAACACTATATACAAAATAAATATGAAACTCGTTAGCATGATGGAAGATAAAAAACTCATTATTGCTACAACCATAAACAATTTCATTATCTAATATCGTTATATATATTTATTTTTCTCATTACACTACCATAAAAATGGTTATATCATGTCCAATTTAAGATTGCACAAAAATAATGGAGAATTGACAAATCCACTACCCCAACTTCTGATATTCTTTAAACAAAAAAACTCTATTGTGGATGTTTGATCACCTCTTTTACAAAGAAACTATATTCTCACAAGGATTTAATTCCATAAAAACACTAGAAAATTATAAAAGAACAAGATTATAATGATAGTGATCAAAATCCATGTCATATTATGAAAAATTATAGGATAATTAGATCAAACGAAGGAAAACCCATAAGAAAAGAGGAAGAACCTTCCTCAGATTACCACAGATCAAACTCAGGAAACCGGGGAATGATCCAAATCATAAGGGGCATAAAAGTACTCATAAAATAATGTATGGTCAGTTAAGTTTCAAGCAAGTGGTTTGGGAGGGAAAATTTTTCAAGGGACTTCGGATTATTTATAGGTAGATGGATTTGTAGATGACCATAATGCAATATCTGAGACCACACCGTAGACCACCTCAACTATAAACACCCAAAATTATCAAACATAGATTTTATATCTTTTTGTATGAGTATTCATAACATCATAAAAACACATTCCTAATGATCATGTTTGTATAATTTTGTTGGAAACCTAGAAACATAAACAACTAGTTCATAAGAGATCTACATTATCTCACACTTAGTTCCTCATAACTAAAAATCTTCTTACACATATCACATATAATATGTAACATTGTAACCTAGAGAAAGTAAACATAAGAATAGGTGATTTAATATACTTAGTAAGGGTAATAAAAAGGAGATATTTATATAACATGAGCATATGTTTATGAGAACTTGATAATAATATTTGAAAACCAACCCTTCATATCAATGATCATAAACGTCATTCATGAAATAAATCTTGTAAATTAATAAGACATGAATCTTGATCAAATAAAATAACTATATCCATGAGTTCATAAAATTGGAATAAGACATAGATTTGTGGCATACACATAATAAAATAAAATATAATGTCATGTTTTTTCACCAATACATATATAACATGTTTGGATTCAGATAACCTCGCATGTACCTGCTTCGTGGTTGGGATAACCTGTAGTGTGCCCTTTGAGATTATTTGAATTTAATCATTTCAAAATTAATTGATGGTAGATATAGGTCCCACACATCAAATAATTCATATAATTTTTTCCACTAGATCATAAAACATTCATCATATTAGAACCCATGAATGAAATGGTTTTCATAAACATCTCATCATTTCATAACCCATAGTAAAGAAATTAGTCTCCCAAAAATTTTATCATTACAAAAATAAACCATCTAGATAATTTATACAAATGGTATCATTTATCCTATCTCCAATATATCAAAATTAACCTCAAAAGATATCATCTTATAGGGAAAATGATTTTAAAAATACACTTGGTACATTTCTAGTGAAATACAACCTTTCTATGAAAATCAGTTTTCAAAAGTAAAAATTCATAAAAATATTTTTGAAATCCATTACAATGAAAATAAATATTGAATCATATAATTAAATATTTTAAACATTGAGTGGTTATGATGGTGGTTAATTTCATTCATTTTAAGAAAAGGTTCCTTTCACGTTTTTCGGAAAAAGCCAAACATACCTTGTTTTGAAAACAACACAAATATTCCTTTAAAAAAAATTAAAATTCTAAAAATTGTGAATGTTAATTTAAAAAATATAATATGAAAATTAATTTATTTTTTAAAATGTTTTTTTAAAACTTGTATGTGTAAGAAAAAATGTTTTTTACAAATGAGATAAATAAATTCAATTTTCATTGAAAAATACATTAGGAATCGTACATACATAAAGAGATGGAAATGAATGAAAAAAATTTATTATAAATTAATAACCATATTAGATGAAAATAAATTCGATTCATGAGATATATTTTATAATACATCATCATCTAAAGTATAAATATAAATAATCCCGATGAATGATAAAATTGTATCATAAAACCCTTACCACTTTGATAACATTGAATCATAAGCCCCATGAAGGAATTAATTAAATGAAATATAAAATTTAATGATAATAAATAAAGTCATGATATTGAATGTCAAAGGGGCCATGTATGAACCTCATAAAACAAAATAGGTGTATAATAAAACATATGTCCCAAAGAAGCCAAATTGTGACAAATCTCTCTTACTGATTTGATAACTTTTGAATTGTAAACCTCATAAAAGTGAGATTGTAATATATATATATATATATATATGTAAATGACTATAATTTTATCAATATAGGTTGTAAAAGACATTCATGGTTAGTATTTACACCACATAAAAGAAACACATGGGGAATATGACACATGTCTCCTATAAAAAAAAAGTGAGATGGAAATCCATTACCTTAAGCCTTGAATTTATTCACAATCATTTCAAAAACCAATATAATAAATATAGGTTTATTATAAAAATGTTATAAAACCATAAAAATATATTTTATCATATATTATTCACTTATGACCATTTACTAATCATTTATTTTCAATTCCTTTTTAAAAACCATGTTTCGGCGAATAACTGCTTTGTTTTTCGTGTATGTCTTGATTTGTGATTTATTTTGTTCTTAATTTTTTCATGATTACATAATATCTATAATTTTATACATTATATAAATATAATATATATTCTTTTTATGTGTATTTACAGTTATCCATAAATTTTAGACATAGAAAATTAAATACACAGTTCATAGAGATAGTAAGTCGTACGCACACTTGAAGGTTGTTTCTATTTTCTCAATGGAAGAAAAAAAAGAAAGTAAATATTATATTAAATTTAAATATTCTTTTTCATTTAATACATATTACATATAATCATTACACTTGGCCATATTACCTTCCCAAAAAGAGTTAGTGAAAAATGAATCACATCGCTTCATGAGGTGGTAGTATACTGTACATAAAAGTGGCGTTATCGTATCCCCCATGAAATGTAAATTAATAATTTTTATATGATATAATAATTAAATAAGTATAATTATGTTTAAAATATTATATATATATATATTCATTTAATATATCATTATTACCATCTAAGTAAAATAGAAAAGAAAAACACTTCACATTGGTTCAAGGGGCGGTAGTCCATCGAACACCAGATCGATGTTATTATTTTCAAATGGTTATGGAGGAAATAATGTATATGTGGTACCAATATTATAGTGGTATAATAATTTCATAAATATCATATATAAATATTAAATCCATCATAATATTCAGTCATGAAATATGGTGATAGAAAAAAAAGACATTTGTTTGCGAGGCAGTAGTATGTCATACACATGATTGACAGTTTCATTTCCCATTTGATCAAAAGGGAAACAGATATATGTTCTTAAATTAAAAAAATATCAGTATATGGGATATATTTTGGTTATAATATCAACATAATTTAATTATATTTTTAGGATTTAGAATAATAATTAAAACAAAATACCAATGTTTTAAACTTTACATCTTCTCTACACAACCTCTTTAGGTATAAATTAGATCATTACAAGATTGGATTTATGATATAAAAATTCTTCAAGGGTGTGAATAGGTACTTATGGAAGATATTGGATCTGGTATTTTTCAAAAAAAAAATGGTTTTATAAGTTTCAAAATTATAAAAGAGGGGGTGGACTTTTAAATGTGGGGGAGAGGACCCACATGGAATTTTTTAAAAGACTAAAGAGTATCCACATTTTTTATAAGTAAAAAATCTCCCAAATCGTCCATTATAGAACATTATATGTTATTAGGTCTAAATATCACCATAAAATGTTTCTTAGGAATTTAATGGTCATTTAATCCCTTATCATTTTAGTTTAACCCCATGTAAAGTCATTTTATCATTAACTAGTGTAATTAATTTTTATTATTTTTACTATTAATTTTGAAAAAAAAAATTAAATTTAATTTATTATATAATTTAAATTGTGAAAATTAAGATAAAATTAACACATTTTTTCATATTCCGTTCACATACATGTAAAATTTTAATTTGAAATTATACTCATAGGCACAATGAGAAAACAATTTTTCAAAGAGAAAATATTCAAAAGGATAAAAAGTTTTTCTATCTAAATACAATAATAAATTTATTCCAATAACATAAATTAGATTAATAAATATATAATTGAACTAATTTTTCTTTTAAAATCATCTAAAAAAATTATTTTTTAAAATGATTTTAAAGAAATTACAACTCTTAATAAAAACAAGTATTTTTTGGTATTCATCAAAATTATTATCTTCTATGAAAATTATCATAAATTAACCATAATATAATTTATAAATTATTATTTAAAAAATTATTATCATTTTGTATAAAATATTTTCTATAATTTACATTAATTAATATTAAATAAGTGATTAAATTTTGATAAAACATCTTTTTAGAAAAATAAAGTTGTAAATATAAAATTTGATTTATTCATATCTCATGTCATAGAAGCACAAAATGTGAGTGTTAAAAAATTTAATAACTATATAATATATAAATTTAGTTAAAAAATTTCACCAAAAGTGATTTGTTTAATTTTTTATGATACAACATGTTTTGCACAAAACAATATTTTCCATAAAAATATCCCCTTTATTTTTAAACGGGTTTTATTTTCGTTTCTAATATATTGGTCACTAAATAATTATATTTTTATGCATGTGTAAACAATATATTTTAATAATTTAGTTAATCATATTCATACTCACAATTATAGTACCTAGAAAATAACTGTCTTATTATATAATAATATTTTATAGCAAGTCACATTACATTAAAACTCAGTGTTGTGCATAGCACAATCCATCGATGAAATTAAATTTAATCAAAGAGTTCATAAAATATTATGGTGTTCCATTATACCCTGCTTAAGATGAAGTTTACCCTCAAAATTAAACACTTTGGTAAAAAAATTTGTGGAAACCATTGACTGATTACATCCTCAGGTTCCCACATAGCTTTCTCAAGCTTGTAGTTTTTTTCAAAAAAAACATTGACCAGGTTATTGGTCTTGTTTCGTAGAACTTTCTCCATAAAATCTGGATTCTCCACTGGTTGTTCATAATAAGAAATATCATATTCAAATAGTAAAAAAATTTATTTCAGTACATGTTATGTATTGGGTATATACTTTCACAATGGAGATATATGGAAAATATGCTGGAATTTAGAGAGGTTTGGTGGAAGTTCTGAATAATAATATACTATCCCGATACGATAAAGAAATACAAAGGGGATTGTGTAACTAGGAAGTTTTTCCCTATTTATTCCATGGATAAATATTTTGAAACATCATCTCACTAAATAGAAATTTCATTTTACATCAGTTATTCTCAGCATAAATGTTCTGTGAATTTGTGTTGTCCTTATGTGTTTTTAAATGGCTCCAATATTCTCTCCCACTTTATCATCCAAATATGGTCGTAATTTCATTCTTTCTCCAACTTCATCCTAGTACATATTATTTCAATAATTTTCCAATATATGGCTATATAAGGATACATCTGAATTCTCATGTAAATTTTTTTGTTTTAATAAAACATAACTACAGGAAGGTGTATATATTAACCACCATTGAAATCCATAAAATAAAAACTTAACATATCCTATATGGTTTTAATTATTCTCCCAGACTGAACAGTTATCTAAGTATGATACATAGTACTGATATCCAACTCCATATCAATATATTTTTTAAGACTTCATCATAACATTGAGTTAAACATCAATTCATGACCAGATACAATATAATTTGGTACTCCTAGAAACCTTACCATAACCATAATGAGTACTCATAAAATTTGATCAAGAGAGAAGTATTATATGGTTATGATTAAGTGTTATTAATTTTTATGTATATCTACGACAACCCATATAGATTTACCCCTTTTATATGTCTTGGTGAGTCTAATAGAAGAATCCATGGTGATGTTTTTCCGATTTTCATTCTAGTATGGATAATGGTTGTAGCATCCTCTTGAAATTTTATCTCTCATCCTTAAATTTATAACATACCAAGTTCTAAACTATATACATAGAAATATATCTTCATATTTCTCCACCATAAACACTCTTCACTAAAGTCTAACTATAGGTAATATACCCATTTCATCCTTCGGTTATTGGTTCATGCATCAGAAACTTACCGGGTGTAACAGTTTGTCACCAAAAATGGGGGTTATCCTTTTTCCAAAACTATATTAGTAATATTTCAAAATTTAAATAACTTATATTTAACATGAAACAAATGATAATATAAACAAAAAATGTTAACAATACATTGAATCTTATTTCGACAAAATTTTTAAGTAATTCCTCTTCAAATACCTTTTCAGTAAAATATAAACAAAATAAAATTGTTGTATTTCAATAAATGTCTCCCAAAATTATCCTTAATCTCAATAAACATTGATCAAATGAAAAATTAAAGGTGGTGTCTATGATTTTAAAATATGAGCTACCTTAAACTCCTCAACCCATTATGGTTTCCATAATAATTAACTTATTCTTACAGGATATATATATTCTTCTAAAAGATAATTCTCCCTTAATTTCTTAAATATTCTCTTACATTATAGAAAACAATTTCTATTGGATTCCTAGGTTCCTACTTTAACTAATAGAATATAAACTATGATTTCATTATTATATAATCCATGTAGTGGTAGATAATCAATTTTAATAATTTAATTACGTTCTAATAGGTGATTAACAATAATATTTTCATAGTACTCCGACATAAAAAATCAAACATGAAATTCATAACTAATGAGTGGATGATAAGTGTTCCCTAATAATAATGATTCAATTCATCAATTCTTATTTCATAAGCCTCCCATTTTTCCTTTATCATTATAGGTGTTTGTGGCATATCATCTTATATAGCCCTTGGATTTGGCAATTCATTTTCATACTTCCAAAACTCCTTCAATTTGAAGCACTATAGTGTGTGTGGCTCTTTATTTAGAGGTTTCTCTCTATTTGTATTCTTAACTGACTTCTTCCCATCATTTTGGAATTCATACATCCAAATGATATTTATTTCCACACATAAAAAATTTATTGGTACCTTTATGATTAGTACCTCCATGTTTCCTTTCACACTTTGAGTATAAAATAATGATCATATTATATTGTCCATTATTTTTTGAGTTTTCCATGAATTTAATAATTATTTTCATAAAAAAGGCTATTTATAGGTCAATACAATATCGATTTACACCATAATATCACAATGAATGATTTATTCAATGTTAAATAATTACGTTATTGATAACTCCCATTAGAGACTTGGTTTTTAGCCACTGAATAATGTATTGACCTTACTTTTAGGTTGGATGATAATACCAAAATCTTTACAATCCATACAAAATTTTCCTTATTGGAACTTGAAGATTCATCATCCTTCTACTTTAGATCTATAAATTCCTTCTTAATTTTTATAAGAAGAATATAATGGATGATATTATTAAATAACATTCACTTAATCTTATCCCACCCAATGGAGTCAATTTCATCTTTTTGCCTTGTATACATGGTGAGAGTACACCATTGATCCAATTTTCCTTCCAAATGATGGAAATAAAAAATTAATTTTTGATGTTCGAAACTCTAGAGAATGGGAAATATCTTTTCAGTGGTACTTATCAATTTCTTTGTAACTAGTGAAATAGGGAACCCCCTAAAAGAAGAGGGACATTGCCTTATGATGGACTAAATATAACAATGTAACTTTACTTTATCATTTGTAAGTTTTTCATGATTCATGTATTGAGAAATTTGTGTGATCATAGCAAATATACTTGTTATTCCATCACCCATAACATTTGGTTCTCATGAGTAAAATCATTTCATTGACTTCCACAAATAATGCTAACTTGAATCCTTTAGATTCCAACCAATGACAAAAACTAAAAAACACATTGTGTATGTGACAATAATAATAGTAGGAAACCACATAATCATGAAATATAACTTATAATATTTGTAAATCAAGACATCTTTTTTCAATCTATGACACCATAGGCTCAAACTAGGTCATTCATTGTCATTATTAAAATCCTTCATAATGGTTTGTAAAGTGTTTTTTGAATTTCAAATGAATATCCCCAAGTAGTTTCAAACCAAGTGCATTATAAAGTATTTTCCATATACCAGGTAAGGTTTTAGTCAAGTCCGATGCACCTTTTTGGGGTTATTACCACAATGTAAATCTGTTCCAGAACCACATCCACAGGTAGAATCTAGATAAGGATGTAATTTATTAGAAACCACTCACTCTATCCTTCACCAATATTCTTGGATATATTAATATGAATAGAATATTTCTTAGATGAATACTTAGACATAACTCTAGGGATATCAATAATATTTTCTCATCATAGTTTCCAAAGGTGAACTAAACCTGTCATGTGATTCCAACTATAAAGACCCAAAATTCTCATACAAATATATCACATCATTTTAGGTGAATATTCATCACATTACATAAGTACATGCTTGTGGATAATAATGGTATAGTTCTTTTTGAAACATGAAACCATAAACAAAACATTCATAAGATTTATAATTCATCTCCAACTTAGTTACTCATAACTAGCACACTTTTTATACATAACACATGTAATACCTATAATCATAACCTAGGGAAAATAAATAAAAGAAAGGGTTAGTGTAGAGGCCTTGTAAAGGTAAATATGGGAGATATTAATATTACATGAGTATATGGGTTTGCGAACAAGATAATAACCTTTGAAAACCATATCCTACATATCATATATAATAAATTTGATTTAATTCATAAATCACGGCAGTTCATAAGGCATGAATCATAATGGAATCAAATAACATGAGCCATTCGATCATAACATTTTCATAACAACATTATTTTTTTCATACATAAAATAATTGAAAATAATATGTCAAGGATATTCACCAAGAAATTAATAATAGGTTATTATTTGGATAAACATCTGTATACCAACTTTTGGATTGGGATAACCTTCTCTATACCCTCTTTTGGTCTAGGGATAACCACCCATGTACCCTATTTTGGGATTGGGAGAGCCTCTTATGTACCCTTTGAGATCATATAGCATTAATCATTACCCAATGCACTAGAGGGAGATATAGGTCTCACCAATCACATAATCAACATATTTTTTCCATAAGATCGTAAAACATTCATCATATCATAACAAATGAAATGAAATGGGTTTAATAAACATTTCATTATATCATAACCCATGGTAAATAAACTATATTCATAAAATTTATTTCATCATAAACATCAACCATCAAGAGAAATACTAAGAATGGTATCATATTATCATATAACCAGTAAATAATAATTAATACCAAAGGATTCATCATAGAAGAAAAATTAATTTGAAAATACACTAGAAAAATTTCTTAAGGAAAATAATTTTTTTTATAAATATCTTTTCCAAAATAAACATTCACAAAACGTTTTATAAATTCTTTTCCTTGAAAATAAACATTTCAAGTTACTATTTAAGATTTGAAACACTAATAGGTCATGATAGCGTGAAATTTCCTAGACATTATAACAATGATTACCCTCACATTGAATATAAAATACACATGGTCCTTGTTTTGAAAATAACATATAAATTCATTTTAAAAAAAATTGAAAATCTAAAAATGAAAAAAATACATTAAACAATCAGATATGAATATTAAAAAAATGGAAAATATTCTTAGAAAACATAGATGTAGAAAAAGAAAGGTTTTTTGATAAAAGAAAAAAATATAGTCATTTTTAATGAAAAACATTATCTTGGAATAATTCATATATAAATAAAATAAAACGAAGTTAAAAGATGTAATCTCATTAAATAGCCACAGGAAAATAATGTTCCTGAATTTCTTGAGATAGAGTCCACAATATTTCATCATCGTACGCATAAACATTAACAATCCCGATAAATGATGAGAATATATCATAAAAACATACTACTTTGGGAAATTTAAATATTAATATCCAAGGAGGAATAATATAACACCTAGATATTTTAAAATAACATTATGTTTGATAGCTTACATTTTAAGCAACACTAAGCCTAAACAAACCCCAAAATATTATCTAAATGTATTGGTTATATCCATGAAATTAATTTAACGGGTATTAATAGGAATACTTTATTTCTAAAATAAATATATAGTTCATACTCAATATACATATATTGGTAAATTATTTTAGAATAATTACATAATTTTTAGTAAATTCATTTTATTCTTCAAATATATGTTTTTATCGAAAAGTTATTTTTGTTGCTTTCATTGGGAAAATAAATAAAGTTACTTTTTGACACATTTATTAAATTTATTCTATAAAATGAAATTTATTTTTTTGAAACAATCATAACAAAATTACCCAATGGTGAGAATTTTATTTTTATTTTCAAAAAAATTAAAATTTTTGGTGAGTAGTAAAAAATACAGTTTTTTTAAAAACTGTATCTTTTTTGATATCATCAATAAAAAATTTGGATATAAAAATTTTACCTATGGAATGAATCATGTATGAAATTATAATTTATAATAATATATAAATATTTTATAACATGTGAATTGTAATTTATTTCATTATAAAAATGAATATCACTTTCAATGTAGATGCAGTGCTTGCACATCACTAGAAAAATAAAATTCGGTATCCTAAAAACAATAATTGGGATGAGGTAAATCCTTGATATAATTTTATGTTAAATAGTATCTATTAATTATCATATTTGTGGTTATAAATATTTTTTTTAGTTATATAACAATAATATTATCCTAATTATTGTTCAATGTTTGTGCAAGGCTAGAAAAGTAAAATTAATAAATTAAATACGTTGTCTTGACACAAATATGAGTAAATATAAATAATGATAAATTATAAAAGATTATATTGAGTTTAATTTATTTATTTCCATGTCATTAAATTATTTTTAATTTTTATTAATGAAATAACTACCTTTAATTCTTATAAAACACTGATGGTGTTCTTTTTCAAGAAAAAGAAAAAATAATAAAATGGTTTCAAAATTATAAAATTAAAATGATACGGAATACAAAATGACTCTAAAACATGACCCAATTGTTTTTTCTTATTAAGGTTCTTCCATAACCATTCATTAGAAAAATTTATGACCTTTTTTATTTACATGGTTGACATTATTAACATTATAGAATTTTATTTAATAGAATGTCAAACATGTCACAATATTGATTTTAATTAGTATAAAAGTTTTAATAAGTAATTATCCAGAATATATTTCAAACCAAAAATATTATATTTAAATAAAAATGTTTTATATTCATCATGGTAATTTTTTTTGTATTTTTTATAAATATACAATTACCTTAAAAACAATCAAAACATTGATGCATTAATTATTTAATTAATGGGAAAATAAAATATGTAATATTAAAAATACATAAATAAATATAATTTGATATAATTAATGTCATAAAAGAATTTTATTGATAAAATAGACATGTTTAGGTTATAATAATTTTTTAATGTTACTTTTTTATTAATATTTTTAAATTCAATGTAATTAACAGTATCCAATTTGACAATAATTATATTTTATGGAATTAATATTTTATTGAATTTTTAAAAAATAATAAAAATAATTAATATTCATAAATATGACATTATATTGTATTAAAATTCACCCCTTATGAATTTATATGCAATTTGGGATTATTTGGGTCAAGAATAGCATAATTATATTTAATCTATTGAGAAATTCCAAAAGTTCCGCATATCAATTATAAAAGGGATCAACCTCCATCACTTATTCACAACCCATTGAGAATTCTATATCAATAAAACCCTAACCTTTTACCATAAAAACATTCTTATCCCAGATATGGAGTTTCTGGTCTTCCAAAAAGACCAATCATAGATCTCTTAAGAAGAGATCTAAAGGAAGTCCCCCAAAGAATAGGTAATCGTTGTTACCAACTCAATCAAGTTCATTTATTCTTCTAATTCTTATTTATGTTTTGTTTCCATAATAAGATAATATTTATAGTATTATAAATAAATTTATATTTTATTATGATTTTAGAGAAACATATTCTTCCTTTAATCAATCCTATAAAAAAATGGAATCACCACTCATGCGTACTTAAGCCTTACTGTCTCCATATGGCAGTGTAATTTAATTTCCATAATCACTTTACTTCATTGGTTATAATGATGAAAATAAAAGGTATATATAATAATTTTTACATGATAATGATTTTGGAAAATTAATATATCATTCATTTTCCTATCCATTCACCATTAATGGAATAATACAGTCGCTCATGTATATGTATGACCTATTGTCTTTATGATGTGATGTGATTCATTTTCCAAGGTAAAAATTCTAGAAGGGTTATAAAAATGTATTAAATGATTAAATATGATATTAATAACATTAATATCATTCTGGAGATGATTTATCTATATAATATGAAAGTGAACCCTAACATTCATAACAAAACATTCATGAGAAAACAATGTAATTAACACACACAAAAATTTAAATAATGAAATATTATAAATATATTCATCATAAAATATAATAATTAAAGAATATATGGTATGATATATATATATATATATGAGTCTGGTTATATAATATTTTTATAATAAATCTATAATTATTATACAAGTGGTACCAATATGTACAAAGAAAACCGAACCTGAGGTAATGGACTTCGCCTAACTTTTCTTTTGTTATGGAATATGTATATGTTATGAACCCATATTATTTTTGAGGTGTATATAATCCCCATTGAAATTTTTTATCATTAATTTTTTTATTTTCATTAAATTTAATTATTTGTTAAATTTTATTCATCTATTGGATATACGATTCAACTGATTACAAAGTGTTCAGGGGTTTCACATCTCAATTTTACTTCTATGAGACTTATGTCATATTCACTACTTATTTATTTTTATGGTATATATAATTCTCCTTTGATTTATTATACCAATAACCGATTTATATAATTATTATTAAAGTTTCATTTAAATTTATTTATTTCTTGTGGCTTGTGATTTAAACTTACTACAACGATAAGGGTTTATTTCACAATCTCATCCTTAATCGGGATTGATTGTGTTCAAGTCTCCATTTTGTAATATTTCTATTCCATGTCCAAGTTTTATTAAAAAAAATTCAAAATATATTTTTAATATTCTATTATAATGTTTTAAATTCATTTTAAAACTTTTTTATTTCTTTTTTTTAAAATAAAAAGAATCCTCTGGTCGTCTTCCAAACAAAGTAAATTATGAATTTCCATACAAATGTGTAAGAGAATTTATTTAAATTATACAGAATAAATTATATTTCCTACCATAATTATACATAAATACTTTAATGTTTTTTAGATGTTTAGATTGTTATTTTTAAATAAAATGATATCTATATTATGAGACTAGCTTTTAGATTTTGAAAATAATTTTCAAAGTAAAAAATGAAATTTTTCCCCATCACATATTTTAGCAATGTGTTTAAAGTATTTTCATTATCCCTTATTGAATATTATGTTCAGTATGTACTCTAATTAAAAAAATTATATTTCTTTATATGGTTTATGATTAGTTTGACTAGGGAAAGTCTTGATATTTGGTTTGACTAGTTCATCCAATATAGGAAGTTATGGATTTTGTGAGTAAATGTCAATTCAGTAGATTTATTTATTCATATGAGATATGAATTGGACATATTAAGTGATGGGACGGGTCTTTTACATCCCCTTTATACATTATCATGTCTCATGATACTAATCGTATTGGGTTTTGTTCATGGACTTACTCATTTATTTTTAGATGTTGTGGCATAATGTATTGACTGTATTTTGAGATGTCTTGACCAATGCATCGACAGTATGTTTTAGATGTCTGAAAATATTCTTTCAAAAATTATGGATTTGTTTATTTATATTACATTTTCTTTTTTTATTAGTTATAATATTCATGGTTAAAATGTGCCTTATTTTCCATTGTTGGTCTATTAGGGCTACCCATTAAGACAGACTATGCCACTTTAAACCTTACACGCCCCTCTGTCACTAGTATTTTCACTAAGGATGATGTTTATAAATCTTTTCCATCCCGAATCTGGATTCAAAATGGGGATAATGGTTTTATTCAAGATGTGGTATTTGAGAATGCCCAATATTTCTGCAAAAAATGATCACAAATTGGTCACTCTTTGAATGAATGTGTAACTCAATGTAGTGACCCTTAGCCTCCCCCTCTCTTTAAATATTATTGGTTGGATAGGGAAACCCCAATAATTCACCCTATTTCTCAGATAGTTACTACTGACTGCAATAATAATAGGAATCCCCCTAGACTCTCTAAGATTCATCCCTCCCATTATGATGTCGAGACCTTGAACATCCCTGGTACTTCTAAATGAGGAAATAAAGATACCCTCAATGATGACTCACTTATTCTTCAAGCATGAAAACCTATACAAATAAATAAAGAATAGGTGAAATCGAATCATGAAGATCCCTTGAATGTGGACCTCAGAACATCTAAAAAATGAAAGAAATTATTCAATGAAGACTCACCTATTCTTGAAGCAAGTAAACCAATAAAAGAGATAAAGAAGAGGTGAAATCAGATCATGAAGATGCCTTGCATATAGAGATTGGAAAAACCTGCCAATTAGAAGAAAACTTCCTAAAATCAAGGGATAGGAATGAGAAGAAGGCATTTGTCGACTCTGATGGCTTCATCACTCCATGTGCTAGAAACACCTGGAAATGTAAGGATAATTCCAATTTTAAAAGAAAAATTATCACTTATTCCCTAGCTGCCAACATGAAGGACCAAAACACAATACCCCCATAGTCATCCCCTACTGAAAAAGATTCTACCTCATAATATGCTTTAGCAAGATCTTCCAATTCCTCTGACTCGGATGAGTCATCTAGTGAGGATGATGAAAATGACCCAGCTTATAGGGATGCCTTTATAATTCAAGAAAAGCTTGATTTTCTAAATGACCTCGATGCATGGATGGATGAGAAAGACAATACTATATTTATACCATATAAAAATGGAGAGATGTCAATATATGCATATCATGATATCAGAAAGAGGATATTCATTAAAGTGGTAGATGAATTTAGAAAATAATCAATGCTTAAATTTTAATGAAATCCCTTGGAAATGAAGATGTTGAGATTATTCTGATTCTCAGAAGAAGGTTCTTCTTTGTCTTGCATTGTTTCTCTTTTTCAACTGGTTTTACTAAATGGAATTGTAGAATAGATGTTTGCAGACCTGCACTATAGGGGCTTTGAAATGTACTCCTGCCCATTTTCGAACATGCTTGATCATTAATCCTTCTTTAATGAAGATATTTTGATGTTTCTTCTGGAGTTTGGATATTTTAGCTAAATATAAGCTTCAGTCCTTTGCTACTTGGGTCTACTGTTAATAGAGTTTTTATTTTTCTTGATGTCATCAAGGGCTGCTGTTGGTTTTTGAATACATAAATCTACTTTTATGTTAGGTTGGTTTCTTTTATAAGGGCTTATATTGTGCATAAAAATGAATTGAGTGATGATAGAGTGATGAAGTGATCAGTAGGAACCATCTATGGATTTTTATAGTGGCTGGTACATTGTTTGATGCCAACAATGAACAACTTGATTCGGTGAGGAGTTGGTATACCTGCTGCAATTTTTTTTTCCATTTTCAGCTATTTGGGTACGGGTGCAAGCTCATTGCATCTTTTACATTCATTGTACTATTTTATTTCTCTAAATTTTTAGAAGTGTGAGATGGTTTTCCAAATCATACTTCAATCTATTTAAAACAATCATGGTTATGATTCATTTTCATGTGATTATTTATATGGAATGCAAATATAATCATGTTTTTATGCCATATTATAATCAATTTATTGATTAAATGGAATTGTTTTCCTTAATTTACTAATCCTTGATGACTATTCTTATTGATATATGATAGATTCCACTATACTTAACCCTTACGGATCAATTGATCTCATCCTTATTTTATTTTCTTTCCCAAAAATCTATGAAGTGTATAATGATTTTTATGCAATATTATGCTAGGGAAATTTAGTTATTGTCATTATAATTTATGTTTATCTTAATTGTGTTTTAATACTAACCTGACTCTAGAAGCCTAGATTTAGTGTAACAGTATTACATTAGCAATAAATATAAGTGACTAGGATGTAGTCACTTATATTTATTGCTAATGTAATAATGTTACCACTAACTCTAGGCTTCTAGAGTCAGGTTCAGTATTAATAACATTAAGATAAACATAAATTATAATGACAATAACTAAATTCATGATATTAAATGGAAAATGGTTTGTATATAAACCTTCGAAAATAAAATAGGTGTATAATATAACATATGTCCCAAAGAAGACAAAATTGAAACAAAAAACCCTAACTACTTTGGTATCTTTTGAACTATAAACCATCTAACAAAGAGATCATCAAATGGTAATGTGAATTCCCATAAATTTATTTTCAATAATCCTAAAATACATTCTTGGGTATTATATACACCACATAATATAAACACATGGTGAATATAGAGTGTCTCTCCTGGAAAATAAAAGTGAGACTCAAATCCCTTACCTTAAGTCCAGAATTCATTCGTACACATTATAACATCCTATATAATAAATATATGTTTATTATAAATATATTATCAACCCATATTAAATTTATAATACCATATATGTTTTAATTAGGACCTTTCATTACAAATTTATTGATAATTCCTTGTTAAAAATCATATTTCAGGTAATAACTACATTTTTTATGTATGTTTTGATTTTTTTTATTTTTATTCTAATTACATTGATCATGGTTCCATAATCACCATAAATTTAACATTCATATAAAAATCATATATATTTAGTATATATGTATTTTTAGTAATATATAAAAGTTATATATAGAAAATGAAATACCCAATTCATGGAGATGATAGGTCGAACGTATGCCTGAACGTTGGTTCCAATTTCATAGTGGATGAAAATAATTAAATTCAAATAATATATTATATTTAAAGGATATTTTTTATATCATATATATCACATATATTCATTAAAATTTCCCTTATTACCCTCCATGAAAAGCATTAGTGAAAAACTTGTCACATCGCTTCGTGAGACTGTAGTTCGCCGTATACACGAGCGACATTATCATGTCCCTAGAAAAAATAGAAATAAAGAAATAATATTTGATATCATAATTAAATTGGTATAATTATATTACAAATATAGAATATATTTATTTAATCTATCCTTAGTAACATCCATTTAAAATGGAAATGAAAATGCATCACATAAGTTTGCGAGGTTGTAATCTGTCATACACATGAGTAACATTATTGTGTTTCTAATAGGTTTGGATGTAAGAATTTTTATGTTGTATTATAATTAAATAGGTATAAACATATCTTAAAAACTTATATAAACATTATGTACATAATTAAATCCATCTATAATAGGTGGTGATGGAAAAACACTAACATCAGTTCACGAGGTAGTAACCCACCATAACACAATCGAAATTTTCTTTTCAAATTTGATGTAAGAGTTGAAAGATATAAGTTATTAAATTAAAATAATAACATATAATTATATAATATATTCAATATTTATTATATAAAAATAATTAAAGATGATTTTTAGGAGTCAAAATAATAAGTAAAAAAACTCATAGCTTAAAACCTTACATCTTCTCTGGAAAACCTTTTTATATTTATCCTAAATCGTTAATTAATTGGAATTATGATATAAAAAATGACTGTTGGATGTGTTTAGAGAAATGAAGAAGATATTTGGGTATGTATTTTTTGAACCAAATTTTTTTGGAAGTGTGAAGAATAGAGGAGAGGGGGTGGCCTTTTATAAGTCTGAGAGAGGACACACATGGAATATATGAAAATAAAATAGTATACCTATATTTTTAACTTTCCAAAAAGATCCAAAATATTATATTATAAAAACATATATTTTATATTGTATAAATATTTCCATAAATGTTATTTTATATAATTTTATAAGTCATTTTACCCCTTATTATTTTAGTTCAACCCCCATGTAAACTCATTTTATCCTTAATTGTGGTAATTAATTTTTACGATTTTTATTATTCATTTTGACCAAAACATAAGTTGAAAATATTATATAATATATATTATGATTATTAAAAATATGTAATACATTTTCCATCTTCCATTCAAATAAGTGTTAAATTTTAATTTAAAATTATACCCACAAACATGATGAGAAAACAATTTTTTGAAGAGAAAAAGTTCAAAAGTTTCAAGCCATTTTATCAAAATATAATATAAAATTTAATCCAATGAAATAAATTGTATTAATAAATATATTATTTAACTAGTTTTACCTTTAAAATCATCTTTAAATAATTTATAGTTTTTTAAATTCTATATAATAAATAAAAATAATTAATAAAAACTAGTATTTTTCACTATTAATCGAACAAATTACCTTCACAAAATATTATTAAAAACTCAACCTAATGTAAATTTATCATGATGATTTGAAAAATGATTTTAACATTTACAAATAAATTTTAAAAGAGTGGATTTTTTTTAATAAGTTCAAAAAGTGTGACAAAACTACTTTTTATAAAGATATTGTTTTTAAAGATAAAATTGGTTTTACTATTATATCATGTATAGAAAACATGTAATGTTAATGTTAAAAATTTTTATTGAATATATATTATATAAATTACATTAAAATCAGTCACAAAAACTTTTTTACTAATTTTTTTGGTACATTGTGTTTGCGTGCATAAAACTAGTTTTTCAGAAAAGGATCTCCTTTATTTTCAAATTGTTTTTAGTTAAATTTATAATTAATTAGTAACCAATAAATTTATTTTATATACTTTTGTAAACCATATAATTTTGTAATTTAGTTAATATTGTTCATACATTTCATTTAAATAGGTATTAGATGACTATCATATTGAATAAAAATATTTTAATAGAATGAAATATTGTGTTAAAACTCAGTGTTTGATGTAGAACAAGCTATCGAAGAAATTCAATTTAGTCAAAAAAACTCATAAAATATTAGGTTGTTACATAGACTACAGTTTATTGGGAGGAGTTAATACTTTATCCCCTGGTTAAACTTGTATCTTGGATCCACAACAAGATCCATGGTGAGAATTATATTTATGCAAGGGGAGGGACTATAGAAATGCCTACATCCCATACTATAACCACCCCAGATTTAGAAGTGGCCTTAAAAACAAATACGGCACAGCCACCATACTCCACTATATGGTTCTCGATGTTGAGGAAGGGATTATACCGCAAGCATCCACCACAACACAAGCAGTCCTAAAATGGTTGTAGCCTCAATTTTACTCGTTAAATCCTCCCAATGCCACAACCAAGAGACCACGATGAAAAATCCTGGATTATATTGCAACTCATTTCATGACACCAAAGCATGGATTCAAATGGAAATGGCACCCCCACCATCATTTACCCTCCAAGTTCCATGTAACCTCCTCAAGTTCCTCCAACAACCAACACACATTAAATCAAGGGGAACAAATTTTGCCCTTACATCATATATGTATCACCCCAAGAATTCAACACTAAACCAGAATAGAAAATAAGGGAAATGGATGATTAGACAACCACGCCAAGAGATACATCTCAAGGATATCACTATCATAGGAGCTCAATCACCTCACTATGAGGAAACAAGTAAAAAACCATGCAGTAGAAAATATAAATTCCAATATTCTCACTCTGGGAGATACCTCACAAATGAGATAAAAGACACAAAATAAAAATAAGAAATAAAACATCTCATAAACTAGAAATGGTTAATATATTTAATAAAGTGTTACAAAAATGTATGTCTAAAAAAAATCCACTTAGGGTACTGAGCATATATCTATGAATCACATTTATAGGTACTATCTTCCACTCTATCATGTCCCCACAAGACATAAACCAAAGGAATAGCATACCCACAAAACAAATTCTCCTTGTAGTCTTTGATATCTATAGGCTAATCCTCAAAGGTCACATAATCATCAAAATATATCCTTCCACAATTAAAGTCATGAGAGTCATCATGAAGGTCATGGAGGAGTAGCAAAACATGATAAATATCTTGTATCGTGCTCTTTTATAGGGGAAGTGCTATTGGATAATCCATGGATCCCACATGAGCCAACACCTTGAACGAAAAAAAATCTATGAGAAAGAATACTCCCTTAATAAATCCTTCACTTTATATAATTAGTATTCACTATTAGGAGAACGTTATCTCCAACATTGAACACCATAGGTCTCCACTTATGTTGAGAAATGGATTTACAATTGATATTGTAATGATTCCATAATTTGATGGATTACTTGAACCATCTCTATTGTGTTTTTCACCATATATAACCTAAGAATTGATGACTCTATGACCCTATTATATCACAATATGGAATTATAATATCAGTCATAAAAATATTCAAATAGTTCCTTAAAAATGTTGGAGTGAAAACTATTCTTTTAATCAAACTGGACCAAAGGAGGGATGGTATGATGTGTATGATCATCCATCTATAGATGAAAATGGTGATAATTCCTAAATAAGATCTAAATATTTTTGGTTAACCCTCCACACTCTAGAGGTAAAATGAGGATCACAATTAGAGATGATCACCATTCAAGCTCGGTGGAGTCTCACTACCTCCTTTAGATACTTCCTTGAAAAAAAACTCCACTAATCAAAAATCCTTAACCACTATAAATATGGATTATTTTTTAATATGATCCACTAATACAAATATAGAAATGTTTCCACCCTAATCTTGAGTTAACCAGGTAATTAAGACCATTGATAATTCCTCCCACTTCCATTCAGAAAAACCTAACTTCTGGAGAAAACCACTTAGAACATAGTTCTCAAACGTCACTTCTACAGAACCATATATCAAGACACAATTTCTATAGCAACAATCTTTATACTAGAATATAAAAATGGCCCTCAAAGCTCAATGAATATTTTTCACACTATGATTTACTAACATGGTTAATCAAGGTGAATAATGGAGAACTAACTCATGCATTACCAAAGAGTAAAATATATTTTTCTAATATAACACAACGTGTTGTTCATCCTCAAACCAACCATAAAGGGAACCACAAAAGACAACTAATCCTCTCTAGAACTTCAAATCAGAATTCCTGACTTAGGATTACACCTACTGTAGATAATATGATTTCACTGTTATCTGAATAAGGAATCATTTTCCTTCAACCTCTCCCACGTATATATGAATATTTGACAGTTCTTACACCACTCTGTAGGAATCTCAAAACTCATTCATGGGATAACTAAATGAGTTCATTCTTAGGACATCAGCCAAAAAATTTCCCTTTCATAGTGTATATGAAATCTCTTAGTTGTAATACTATATAAATTTCATCCACCGCCATTGTAGATGTGACGCCCTAGGTGTTATGAACTGGTTAAAGTAAGAAGTGTTATGCCTTTAATAATGTCTCTTGTTTTATTCATTTTTCTAATAAGGAATTGGAAATGAAATAAAACATGGAGAATAAGGTAAACTGATATATATTAAAACATTACTTTGCAACGAGACCCAACTAGTTGAAAATACCATGCACAAGACCTAACACAGCCACAACATGACTACAAAGAACCACAACTCGAGCAATCGGATAATCCTCATCTTCAGAGTCCATCAGCGTGAAAAGTATAACAGCCAGGGCCACGACACACATGCTCAATGCTAATGTTATGAGGAGAGCTATCCTTCCTGTTCAAGTGTTCTGTTTTAGGAAGTACCCCACACCCCTGTATTTATATTAGTTCTTTGAGTTATGACCGTTATATTTATATATCCGTTGGGTTTTCAAAACGACCATTGTGTTCCATTAATAAAGTTTACTTTAAAAGTGAACTCGTTTTTATTTTCCTCAAAACTTTATGATATTTTTAAAGCATTCTTTCATAAAATATTCTTCGTTTTAAAATATTAGAGTATTCTTAGAAGAAAATCTCCTCGTTTTTTAAAAATCCTGATGAATACCTAGGTAGTTGAAAAACATTGTTTTCTTTTTGTGAAAAATATGTTTAGTGGGCATTTGTAATAATTATGTCTTTTGGTCTCATCAACTATGTAATTTTTGGGAAACTATCGGTCTTTAAAAGAATTTTATAAAACAAATAGTGGAGTATTTTAAAAAAAAATACTAATGATTGTAATAGTATTATACAAAAGGTATATCTATTAAAAAAATTTATTTCAGGACATAAAATATTTTATGTAAACTAGGAATTGGTTTTAAGATTTGAAGTTAAAACTATTTATTTTTACTCAATTCCTACAAATATTTATATTTTGAGCTAAGTATATAATAAAACTAAATTTTTATAAAAAAATTAAGTGGGACCTGGCCAAGCCAAGGGCATCCTTATTAGGGGCAAGCCCTCAAGGCCACGGCCGAGACCCCCATAGGGACCCGAGGTACCGCCATCGGGCTCCCCAGGTGTGTGTGTAGGTAGTCAGCCAGACTAGAGGCTCGGAGTGGGCCGAGCATAGGTTACCCAGGTCGCGTGCGGGCCCATGTATAAGGTCGCGGCTCGCGCTGCGTGTGGTTGGGCCAAGTCCCGCAGGGGGGGGGACCTGTGTGTAAGTCCCCGGGTGCGTGTGTGTTGGTGTTATTGAACCGAAGGCCGCACACTTTGGTTTATAAGCTGCGCCTCAAAATCTTTCCGTTTCGATGTGTGACGCGCTCCGCGCGACCAGAGCCATCTGATTGACTCCCACGTCGATCTCAGCCGTCCATCCCGTTTTTAAACGCGAGACCTCCCCCACGTCTCCGTAGCTGCCTGATCTCTCCCGAGATTCGATCTCGACCCTCAGATTCTTTTAAAGTGATCATCACATCTTCCACGCCCCAGCCGTTCGATCGCACCAAGAACTAATCGGCGCTATCCGTTTCTTTTCGCGCCAAGCCTACCACGTTGCCCTGACGTCTTCTTCCCAGCATCGAGGTCCTGCACCTGTAGGCCTGCACCAAGGACGCCAGGCCCCTCCCTTCTCACTACACCGCTGACCCCCGAACACCCCCCTCCTAGCTCACTGTGCCCTCGTCCTTCTCCCACGACGGCTTACCCATGGGCCGAGACACCCTTATTGCACTGAGGCTGTACTTAAACCCTCACACCTCATGAACTCAGGACGGCTCATCCTCCTCTTTCTCACCCTTGATTTCCCAGCAATCCAGCAAGCTCACCACCGTTCCAGGCCCCCTCCTCAAGCAGGTAAGGGTATTTCCATGTTTCTTCTTTTCTTTTCTTCGTTTGATGAAACCTATATTTCTATATACTACTTATATATTTATGTTTATAAAGCCAACCCCCGGGTTGTAATACTGTCAATGGCGTTCGACACCGTGTTACAAAAGATGTATATATATATTCTCATGTTTGATGTCTCCTGTTTCACAAAAAAAAATATATAGATATAAACCCGAAACAAACTTTTATATGTGTTGTATATACGGGTTGATATATTTCTAAAAAAATATGAATAAAAGATATAGCACCCAAACCCCCTTCGATTTTTATTTCCAAGATTATGTGGAGGATATACTGGATGATACATGGATGTTGAGGTTGCATATGTAACCGATGCATAATTTGTATCGTTTGTGTGAAACTTACATATATATAACCACATATTCCTACATGTTTTTATACTTTTGGTTTCATATAGACCCAAAGCTTAACATGGATCATCTATGTGAACTATATATATATGTATCGCCACGTATTCTGACATGTTGATATATTTCTCGGGTTATACATAGAACCAATTCATAACATATATCATTTTTTGAACCTTATATACATATATGACTACATATTTCTACATGTTTATAAATATTCCTCTCCTTTTCAAAACGAGGCAGTTATGATTTTAGGAGATGAATGCATGTTTCTTGAATGCTATTTTGGATGCAATCTTGGACATGAGCTTAGGTATGCTTATGATATGTTTTCTTTTAAAAAAACAAAGTGGTTACATGTTTTTGTATTTATAACTTCCCAAATATTAAACCCTCTTACTGTTTATGTTCCTTAACTAAATAAATTAAGAGTCCTTCAGCACTCATGAAATTTTCACTGGCCTTATTTTTTTAGTATAAAACCCCTTTTTTCTTTTTACAATTTTGGTGAATGTGCAGATTAATCAGGTTATGTTTTACCATATTTAGGGGCTTTAGTCATCGTATTTGATCATAAGTGCTTCCTTAAGAATTTAAGCTTCCATTGAAAAAGAAAGAATCATCATTTATTATCATTCTATAACGAGCTTTTGTAAAAGGAGTGTTTTATGGAACTATGTATGCCTTTGTTTAGCTGTCAACCTATTTTGAAAATATCATCTACCATTTCATGTATATAAAAAAGGGGTATGGTGTCTCATTACAACTTATTATTATTGTACAAAATGCATACAAATGACATATCCCTAAATGAACTAAGGAAATCAGATTACCCACAGTGGTATGGGACACCATGGGTAAAGTGGAAATGAATGAGATATTCAAGGTGGTATGGGACATATTGAATATACAAGTTGATAAAACATATTATGAATGATGTGGCTCACATAATAACAAAAGAAAATTTTAAGGTTGTTCCCTGATAGCGCGCCATTGCATTGGGTAATGATGTAACCACTAGAGATAACAATTTTAAGGGTGCGCCCTAATAGCGCCCCATTGCATTGGGTAATGATGTAACCATTAGAGATTACAAATTCAATGACACCTTGGGGATGGACCTTGGTGATATGTTCATGATTTTTTAAGTCAAATGTTGATGCCACATAATCCAAGTCAGGTAACAAGTTTTCTTCAAGATAATGTACCTATCCTTTTATGACCATTGCCCTTACGCTCTCATAAAGTTCATGTGTCCCTGGAATAAGTTGGACCATGATTTACGTATATGAAAATCTAAGTTGTTCCCTCCTTGCGCAACTTTGTTTACTTCCGCATTATTCTCAACTGTCAATATTATTCTTAAGGAATTTACGGGTCATAGTTACTACTCTTCTGAGAAAATGATACATTTGTTTCATATTGATTTAGCATTTCTGATATTATTTTTTACAGTTCCTTAAGAAAAATGTTTTTTTAAAAATAAATGGTTTTCGAAGAGTTAAACTGTTCTTTTATACCCTTACTGAGCGTTTTAAATGCTCACCCTACGTTTTGATTTAAAATTTTTAGGTGTCAGCTTTTGAAAGACAAATTGTTTCAGAAGTTGCTGGTTTCCCAGAACCCGAACCGCACACGATCCTCTGAATGGGACATGATGTGTTGTTAACAAAGTGTATTTTATTTTAAGATAACACATAATGTTCATAAGGCACCGACTCTTATGGTTTGGGGTCGGGGTCTCTACAGTTGGTATCAGAGGTTCGGTTTGGATAACTCTGGAAAGCCAGAAACTGAAACAAAAATATATATGTATATGTATTTCAATTTTATTAAAAACTGGTTTTCTTAAATTTCAGATGGAAAACGAAGGCACAAATATCCTATCTCTCCCCACCGAGGCCCTAGAGACCATTGTGTCTTTAGCAAGCCGTGAGGACTTTCTAAACTATGCCCATATCCGCATGACATGCAAACACCATTACGATGTATCCAACTCACCTCGAGTGCTTAGCCTACACCAAGGGTTGGGATTGGATTACCTCATTATGATGATGACCCAATTCACCTCCTATGCACGTCGGGGAAGGTATCATGAGGGACTTTTCTGGATTTTCACGGTGGGTGAGAGCTTTGTCACTATGCTTGATAACACTTTTCAAGATGCTGCTGCTGACAGAGACCTCCGAGCGGGATACCTTTGTCAAATTTTAAACTATGGCTTCTGGGGTCAGTTGTAGGACTTCGGAAGGTTAGAAGACGAGTCCACCCGGCTGTCTGGCCAACAACAAGTGTATGAAGATGTCTCTAGACTTCATACTCCTCATGCTAGACTCATAAGACGTCATAATTGTCCTCATGAGTTTTTCCCTGAATGCTCGGCCTGTGTTTGGTTCGAGGAGTTAGGGAGTTTTGCCTCTCTTTTTGGATTTCGTTTAGTCAATGAGTAAGGGAAACTCAAGCACTAATAATAATAAACGTATGGTTATTGAAATGTTGTCTTTCCCCTTTCCTTGTCCTTACTTTGTATTTTTGTCCTTGTATGATTTTCAAGTAATGGAACTCCTGTCTTAAAACTTTCAGATGGAAGGACAAACCCACCTGTTATCTCTTCCCACCGAGATTTTGGAAATCATTGCAATCAAAACGTGTGAGGACAAGTATGACCCCTTCGCAAATTTGCGAAGAACGTGCAAGCAATGGTTTGAGATAACAAACGGTCCGGAGATTCTCCGGACCTGCCAGGGGAATGCCTCCATCTATTACCGCATTGGCTCTGCACAGCTAGCCGGGCGTGAACGACGAGGAAGTTACCACGAAGGGCTCTTTCATTGTTTCACCCTAGGCCGAAAATTCACGGCCAGAGTGAAATTCCAGGAGGCTGCTTTAGAGGGAAATCTTTATGCGGCTTATATGCTCCAACTTCTCATCTTTAGCCTGTTTTACCATATCTATGATTTCGATATCCTCGACCGAGACATAATTCGGAATGTTCTTCATACTTTGGTCTGCAAAGACATTTCAGAACTTTGTACTGTTCGAGCTTCCCTTTAGAGGCCTGAAGGCCCGGAACACAAGTGCAACCCCTCCTGTCTTAGGTGTATGTGGATTAGGGAGCTGGAAGAGGTGAGCTTCGCTACGGGGATCCCTCAAAATGCACCTGTTGACCCTATTCATTGGTGGAGGTGGTAGGAACGTTTCTGAACCTTGTAGTGTTGTGAAGTAAATTGCGAGGACGCAATTTTCTAAAGGGGGGGATAATGTGACGCCCCAGGTTTTATGAACTGGTTTAAGTAAGAAGTGGTATGCCTTTAATAATGTCTCTTGTTTTATTCGTTTTGCTAATAAGGAATTGGAAATGAAATAAAACATGGATAATAAGGTAAACTGATATATATTAAAACATTACTTTGCAACGAGACCCAACTAGTTGAAAATACCATGCACAAGACCTAACACAGCCACCACAACTCGAGCAATCGGATAATCCTCATCTTCAGAGTCCATCAGTGGGAAAAGTATAACAGCCCGGGCCACGACACACATGCTCAACGCCAATGGTATGAGGAGATCCATCCTTCCTGTTCAAGTGTTCTGTTTTAGGAAGTACCCCACACCCCAGTATTTATATTAGTTCTTTGAGTTATGACCGTTATATTTATATATCCGTTGGGTTTTCAAAACGACCATTGTGTTACATTAATAAAGTTTACTTTAAAAGATAACTCGGTTTTATTTTCCTCATAACTTTATGATATTCTTAAAGCATTCTTTCATAAAAGATTATTCGTTTTAAAATATAAGAGTATTCATAGAAGTAAATCTCCTCGTTTTTACAAAATCCCGATGAATACCAAGGTAGTTGAAAAACTTTGTTTTCTTTTTGTGAAAAATATGTTTAGTGGGAATTTGTAATAATTATGTCTTTTGGTCTCATTAACTATGTAATTTTTTGGAAACTATCGGTCTTTAAAAGAATTTTATAAAACAAATAGTGGAGTATTTTAAAAAAAATACTAATGATTGTAATAGTATTATACAAAAGGTATATCTTTTAAAAAAATTTATTTCAGGACTTAAAATATTTTATGTAAACTAGGAATTGGTTTTAAGATTTAAAGTTAAAACTATTTATTTTTACTCAATTCCTACAAATATTTATATTTTGAGCTAAGTATATAATAAAACTAAATTTTTATAAAAAAATTAAGTGGGACATGGCCACGCCAAGGGAATCCTTATTAGGGACAAGCCCTCAAGGCCACGGCTGAGACCCCCATAGGGACCCGAGGTACCGCCATCGGGATCCCCATGTGCGCGTGTAGGGAGTCAGCCAGACTAGAGGCTCGGAGTGGGCCGAGCATAGGTTACCCAGGTCGTGTGCGGGCCCGTTTATAAGGTCGCGGCTCGCGCTGCGTGTGGTTGGGCCAAGGCCCGCGGGGGGGGGGGGGACCCGTGTGTAAGGCCCCGGGTGCGTGTGTGTTGGTGTTATTGAATCGAAGGCCGCACACTTTGGTTTATAAGTCGCGCCTCAAAATCCTTCCGTTTCGATGTGGGACACGCTCCGCGCGACCAGAGCCATCCGATCGACTCCCACGTTGATCTCAGCCGTCCAACCCGTTTTTAAACGCGATACCTCCCCCAAGTCTCCATAGCCGCCTGATCTCTCCCAAGATTCGATCTCGACCCTCAGATTCTTTTAAAACGATCATCACATCTTCCACTCCCCAGCCGTTCGATCTCACCAAGAACTAATCGGCGACGTCCGTTTCTTTTCGCGCCAAGCCTACCACGTCGCCCCGTCATCTTCTTCCCAGCATCGAGGTCCTACACCTGTAGGCCTGCACCAAGGATGCCAGGCCCCTCCCTTCGCACTGCACCGCTGACCCCCGAACACCCCCTCCTAGCTCACTGTGCCCTCGTCCTTCTCCCACGACAGCCTACCCATGGGCCGAGACACCCTTCTTGCACCGAGGCTGTACTTAAACCCTCACACCTCATGAACTCAGGACGGCTCCTCCTCCTCTTTCTCACACTTGATTTCCCAGCAATCCAGCAAGATCACCACCGTTCGAGGCCCCCTCCGCAAGCAGGTAAGGGTATTTCCATGTTTCTTCTTTTCTTTTCTTCGTTTGATGAAACCTGTATTTCTATATACTGCTTATATATTTATGTTTATAAATCCAACCCCCGGGTTGTAATACTGTCAATGGCATTCGACACCGTGTTAAAAAGGATGTATATATATATTCTCATATTTGACGTCTCTTGTTTCACAAAAAAAAATATAGATATAAACCTGAAACAAAATTTTTATATGTGTTGTATATACGGGTTGATATATTTCTAAAAAATATGAATAAAAGATATAGCGCCCAAACCCCCTTCGATTTTTATTTCCAAGATAATGTGGAGGATATACTGGATGATACATGGATGTTGAGGTTGAAAATGTAACTGATGCATAATTTGTATCATTTCTGTGAACCTTACATATATATAACCACATATTCCTACATGTTTTTATACTTTTGGTTGCATATGGACCCAAAGCTTAACATGGATCATCTATGTGAACTATATATATATGTATCGCCACGTATTCTGACATGTTGATATATTTCTCAGGTTATACATAGAACCAATTCATAACATATATCATTTTCTGAACCTTATATACATATATTACTACATATTTCTACATGTTTATAAATATTCCTCTCCTTTTCAAAACGAGGCAGTTATGATTTTAGGAGATGAATGCCTGTTTCTTGAATGCTATTTTGGATGCAATCTAGGCCACGAGCTTAGGTATGATTATGATATGTTTTCCTTTTTTTTAAAAACAATGTGGTTACATGTTTTTGTATTTATAACTTCCCAAATATTAAACCCTCTTATTGTTTATGTTCCTTAACTAAATAAATTAAGAGTCCTTCAGCACTCATGAAATTTTCACTGGCCTTATTTATTTAGTAAAAAACCCCTTTTTTTCTTTTTACAATTTTGGTGAATGTGCAGATTAATCAGGTTATGTTTTACCATATTTAGGGGCTTTAGTCATCGTATTTGATCATAAGTGCTTACTTAAGAATTTATGATTCCATTGAAAAAGAAAGAATCATCATTTATTATCATTCTATAACGATCTTTTGTAAAAGGAGTGTTTTATGGAACTATGTATGCCTTTGTTTAGCTGTCATCCTATTTTGAAAATATCATCTACCATTACATGTATATAAAAAAGGGGTATGGTGTCTCATTACAACTTATTATTATTGTACAAAATGCATACAAATGTCATATCCCTAAATGAACTAAGGAAATCAGATTACCCACAGTGGTATGGGACACAATGGGTAAAGTGTAAATGAATGAGATATTCAAGGTGGTATGGGACATCTTGAATATACAAGTTGATAAAACAAATTATGAATGATGTGGCTCACATAATAACAAAGGAAAATTTTAAGGGTGTGCCCTGATAGCGCCCCATTGCATTGGGTAATGATGTAACCACTAGAGATTACAATTTTAAGGGTTCTCCCTAATAGCGCCCCATTGCATTGGGTAATGATGTAACCATTAGAGATTACAAATTCAATGACACCTTGGGGATGGACCTTGGTGATATGTTCATGATTGTCTAAGTTAAATGTTGATGCCACATAATCCAAGTCATGTTACAAGTTTTCTTCAAGATAATGTACCTATCCTTTTATGACCATTTCCCTTACGCTCTCATAAAGTTCATGTGTCACTGGTATAAGTTGGACCATGATTTACGTATACGAAAATCTAAGTTGTTCCCTCCTTGCGCAACTCTGATTACTTCCGCATTATTCTCAACTGTCAATATTATTATTAAGGAATTTACGGGTCATAGTTACTACTCTTCTGAGAAAATGATACATTTGTTTCATATTGATTTAGCATTTCTGATATTGTGTTTTACAGTTCCTTAAGAAAATTTTTTTTTAAAAAAATAAATGGTTTTCGAAGAGTTAAACTGTTCTTTTATACCCTTACTGAGCGTTTTAAATGCTCACCCTACGTTTTGATTTAAAATTTTCAGGTGTCAGCTTTTGAAAGACAAATTGTTTCAGAAGTTGTCGGTTTCCCAGAACCCGAACCGCACACGATCCTCTGTATGGGACATGATGTGTTGTTAACAAAGTGTATTTTATTTTAAGATAACACATCATGTTCAGAAGGCACCGACTCCTATGGTTTGGGGTCGGGGTCTCTACAGTAGAAATTTCAAGACACCCTTGGAGATAACTTAACTCAGGCTATTATGATCCATAAAAACCAAAAAAAAATGTTCTTCAATGTTATAATTTCAACAAAAAAAATTCAACCACAACTTCTTCAAACCTGATTTCAAGGGTAACATTTTTATACTCATGAGGATATAACTACCAATACCAACAAGAAAAAAATGATCTATGATACATTAGAATACAACCCAACCCAAGACATGAAGCAGTACAGAAAACCTCAAATTAAACTCCTCTTGATAGAAAAAAAGGACTAGAGAGCTGAAAAACTTCTCTTCTAGGTGCTTGAATGATGCCTGAAATTGGTCAGTCCATAAGTACACCTAATCTATTCTATTCAATGTGATTGTTGGATTCGTAACCAGTTATAAATCTTCTATAAACCATATTTAATAACCTATAATACCATGGAAAATCTTGACCTCTGAAATAATCTTGCTGTATACATAATAAAAAACTTCCTTTGTCTTCCAAGGATCAATAGCTTGTCATTGTTGGTACATGAAATACCCCAAGAAATTAACTTCACAAACCTATAACTCAAACATCTACTAGTTTATGAAAAACAATTGATGACTAAGAACTCCCAAATGAAATAAATATGCACGAAATTATATTCCCCAGATTCTAAGTACACAAATATGTTGTGGATGAAAATCAACAGGATATAATCAAATAACCCTTTGAACACCACATTTATTACACCCATGAACATAGTTGGATAATTTTTTACACTGAATTACATCACAGAAAAAAATTTAATTCCCATAAAAATATAAAAATGTGTAATCTTGTATATCCTCATCCTTCACTCACATTTGATGATTTTTTCAACATAGATTAATCTTCAAGAACTAACTAAATCCATCAAGATGATTTAATAAATAATAAATTTTTGGAAGAGGATATGGGTTATACCCTATCACATGGTTCAAGAAATGATAATCAATATAGAGACCAAAAATTCTATTAGACTTATTCACAAAAAATTGGTGCACCACTATGTAACACACTTGACTGACTGAAACCCTTCTATAACAGATCATAATGTTGGACCCATGGATCATAGAACTTAGAAGGAACAATCATATATGGATAAATTGAGATAATAGAAAATCATGGGTATAGCGATATCTTGAAATTGAAATTTAAATAATAGGTTAATGCTACAAAATCCTTAGGAAACATTTTAGGGTAATCTTCCCCAACCATGGGAATCACCGATGGATAAACCACCACTGAACACAACATCAACTTAACCATAAAGGAATACATGGAAAGATTACCCAAGTGACTTATTTAAGAGTCACTCTCACCAATTAACACTGCTAGATGAAATTAAAAATCATATAACACAATATGTATCTGGAATCAATTCACAATAGTCTATACTGAATACATCCATTCCATGATGAGAATGATGTTGTATGGTTTTATTCATAATCTTAGAAATTCTCCCCAATCGTAAAGCTTCCCCAAAAATTTATTATATTTCATACATACATTATATAGATAAGATAAACATCTAGCAATGATAGTCAATGATAAGGGAACTAGAAGCATCTCTACCATAAGTCCTAAAGCATGGATAAGGGTAGGTGATATGAAGGAGTGTGTAATTCTAAAATCAAAAAAGGTATTAACCCAAGTACAATATAATAAAATGGTACCTTGAATGACATCTATCACACCCAAAACTTGAAATTATAGAAAATGAATCTCACCAAGACCTGCTCAATAGCCTCTAGGACCCTAAGGAATGACCACCTCCATGACCATATTATGCACTCTAGAAATGATGAAAATATAGAGGTTTTCCTTTTTCCACTTTATCCCCTATCTACCGGTCCCATGTAGGGTAATTTTTTTTTGCTTCCTCAAATTAAATTACCTCAATGGAGGAACATAAAGAGGAACACATACTATATGATTTGTTCACAAAAAGGATGAGCACACCTCTTTTTGATTACCTCATCCACCAAAAAAACATGCATCCAATCACTTTGAATAGACCTGATTGACACTACTTCTGATGAAATGAGATGTTGAGGATTGGAAACTACCCTCAATTGATAGAAATATCTGTTTTATAGACAATTCGAAACCCTAGGCCACAACAATACACCATGAGGAATCTTGACAACTCCCCTCTCATTATAACCAAGTTCAATCCAGCTTCCTCTCAATAACATATGATATTTCTGTCACCTTGATATATATATGACACCTAAATAGGGTAGCCTAAAATGTATTTCTAGATGATTATTTTCCATGAAACGGATTGTCCTGACCTAATCATCTAGAAATATGTCTGAAATATATCAGATAAGGTCCCTAAAATTGATCATGAACTACCACGCATTGTAACTCCCATGTCGAAGGGTAAACTGATCCTGGTGAATGGCCACATTCGTGATAGATGAAAGAAACTCTTCTCAAAATTAGTCCATAATAATTTAAACCTTATTATCCTTGAATGTTAGGTGATCTCAAGACAACTGGCTAAGGTACATCAACAAGGATTCCCATCATGGTGGGAATTCATCATCATTTCTCAAGAAAAGTATATTGTGTCAAGAACTCAAATCTAGGAATTTGGGTTTATTTGGTATTACAAAAATTATGGGTATCATTGACGATTTGTGAAACATATCCAACAAAACATGGGTCACTAACTCGGGTTTCCTCACAAAACAGTGACATTCCCCTTCCTATGTATGAACAAGATCTACATTAGTACATTCATTATAGAGTTCTTCATCAGTGAAACTATATTCCTTATGAATGTATTTGATCTATATTATAGTATATTCCAAAACTAAGGGGGCATTTTTTACACCCTTAATTGTGGTCTTTTAGCATTTTTGTAGATATTTCATAAGTGTGAAGACTATGCAAAAATATTGACATAACTAGCATGAAGGAATTGGAGGTGGAATTATTAAATTATAATAGATGGGAATGGGTAAATTTTAATATGGAATAACCTTTATTTTATCCATTCTACATTTATTGTTTTTTATCAGTTCTCATGGGGTCCCTTGTCGAAATAATTATCCAACCAGGCTAACCATCTAGCTAGCTCACCCAAGGTCACTTGGGGGAGTCGCCTCAACTACACCCTGGGAGTCAGCCAGCCAACCAGCCCAGTAGTAAGAGTGGGAAAGAGGAGCTCAATTGGTGTGTTCATAGGGTGTGTGTGGGTGTTTCTAGGTGGTCTTGGAAATGGGAGTGGTGTTCATTGTAGGCAAGGTTGAAGGCATTGTGGGTGCTGACCCTACAACTGACTCGATGAATGGATGTTGTGGTTTGATTTATTAAGTGTTATAATACTATTCAGAAGTATGATTTGGGACTTCCTCTCATGTGTCACTATTTACCCAATTAAAAAGAGGTGTAAATTTCCTCCTTCATCTAATTTCATGAACCACCGTCTTCTAATCCTTATCTTATGTTATCTTCAACCTCTCACTGGCCCACACACCCACTGTGCTTAAAACACCCCCAGTATAACACAGAGAGCCAAACCTAGTGTCTTCTAAATGAGGTAAGTCCATAGTCTGGAACATAGGGGAATGTATCTGAACAAGAGGGTTTGTGTCTCCCCTCGTCTGATAATCCTATGTTTGACACTAGGTCAATTATGATTATGTCTGGTAATAGTGACACCACTCTGGCCAAGCCTTCTCCCAAAATGGATGGGCCAGGGGTCGCTGATATTTTCTTGCATCTGAGGAATGATTTGGATGGTCCACAGCTCCTGGGGAATTCACCTTTGGTGAATACGGTGGTGGGAAGTCCTATTTCCTATGCAGGGGTTCTGTGGTCTGGTAGTGCTAATTGTCCTGTAGTGGTTCCACATGAGGGTGTGTTGAATGGTGGCAAGGGGCGCGGGTCCCTGGAGTTGCTCCTATATGAGGAGGGTGAGCTTAGGAAGAGTCCTAGGTGAAGCAATCCATCTGTAATGTTAAGTAATTGGTTTGATGGCCTAGATGAGGAAGGGTCTGAACATGAGCTATGGCCGATCCAGGGGCAGGAGATTCAAGAGGTAGTGGAATTGCATTCAACCTTTTTATCAGAGGCTGATTATGAGGAAGAGATCTCTAGTCAAATATCTGTGTATTGTGAGTGGGGCACTCATTTCATAGGTCTTCTTAGTCCAGGGAAGAAGAATGGCAACAAGGGGACTAGCGATGCAGCATGGTGGATTGTGGTTGAGGGGAAGAAATCCAAAGGCCGTAAAGACTATTCTCACCTACCGAAGCCGATGGAGACAAGGGCGGTCAGTAGGGCCAAGTTAAATTTTGATGCAACTATGGAAAAGGTTCAAGGTATTAAGAAGAGCATAGTTATTCAAAAAGAAAAACAGAAAATTGAGAGTCGGACTCCTAAAATAAAAAAGCAGGGGGGGGATGGGAAATGTGGATGAGGAAAATGTGAAGGAACTTCTTGAGATCCTCATATCTTCTAATGAAGAAATGCAGGAAGAGTCAATTAAGCTCATGGCCTTAGATAAGGAGAAGAAAATAATCTTAGAGAGAGATCTTCGAGGTGATTTCAGAAAAATTCAAAGGGATTGGATCTACAAACAAGATATTATTTTAGTACACGGCTTCAATAAAAAACAAATCAATGCGGAGGAGTATATCCAAACATGGGACAAGCTTGTCAAATACTTGGAAGACCTTATCAAAGATGACCCAGATACAAAGGCACACTCCCTTCATTGGGGTTTATATCGGGTAAGAAATTTCAATATCTTTAGTCTCACTATTAACGATTTTGTGATTTCCTACTATGTCTAAAGATTTTGGCCTTGTACTTGTATGGTTTCCCACTTTTCCTTAAAAGAGATTTTGGAAATAAAAAATTTATTCTTAGTTGTAGTAATCCATGAAAGTCCTCACAGAATATCAATTTGAGGTAGCTCAGATTCACTCAAGGTCCCTAAGGCGTGAAAGAAACTTGATTTATAGGCATATGGTACTTCTTAGAATTGATCCAAGAGATACCATCACATGAACACATTCATGCATAAAATGATAATCAATCTCATGTAAACTGATAGTGATAATGTGATCTAGGATAACATCAACGAATATTCTCATGAAAAATAGTGACTTAATAAGCTTCCATCTCTTTGAATTTTAAGTATTTTATCACTTGAATCCACTAGATGAGGTCCAGTGTTCATCCATGGACAACCCAGCAGATCATACAAATCCTCCAAGATGATCACGCAAAGCCTTGTTGATTGCCTAAAATTCCATCATGTGAAGCCGTCTAGTGATCATTTGATAGTTTACATGTGAATCCTCCTCTACCTTTATCCATTACACATGACACCATCAACGTGAATTGTTTCATAATCATCAGACAACCTTCACCAATATAACCACATTCTCTTCATAAAAAAACACACATGAGGGTGGAAATGAGAATCAAAGAAATAATGAAAACAATGACTATCATCCCCAAATAACTTCTTTAGGTAATCATAAAAAACCATCACATATAATCCCTTGAAGATCACATGATAATAATAATAATTAGTAATAATGTGATGACCATTTAATTTGGGATATTCATGCAATATCATGATACCCCAGTGGTTTCCTAACTCTTCAATGCAATCCCTCATCCATATATGCAGAACTAGTGATCGTCCCCAATGCAAGTCTATAGATCCCCTTATATAATCCCATAGAGATCAGGGGGTCACATGATGATCATGTGACCACAATTAAGTGGTGTATGAGTGAATATAGGAAGTTCCCCTCTTCTCTATGCAGATATAGTAGGAAGAACCCTCGTTCTAAAGATTCCTCATCTCAGCCACATGATGTATGCTCTCAGACATGGAGGAAACCCATGCTTGTGTCTCCATACATACATCCACATACATGAAATTCTCCACAGAGAACCTGGGGTTCTAGGTGATGATGTACAGACCCTAGTCCATATACCCCATGTTCCATGTACCCTCATCCAGGCATCTGACATCAATGTGATGTCTATGCACATATTTGAAGAACCCTTCACAAGACTCAATATGTAGTCACATGAGAAGTTGAGTATCATGTGATTCAATCATGCAGTCACCCATCGGTATGCATATAAACTAATGTAAAATCCCTTATTTTTTATACAAAATTTAATTGATTTGACTATGAATTGATCCCTTGTAAGTTTACTCCACTTTCCATGAAAAATTTTGTCCATGCGACCTTGAGGCATGTTCACTTTAAACACATAACTCCAACACTTGGACGTTCGCATGATTCTAGAAAAGTTGGAAAGACCTAATCGTTTGTATCTTTTATGATCAAATGACCATAATACCCCTCATTGGTCCATGATTCCCTTATTCATCCTTGTATATAAAAGTATTTTCTTATGTTAGTCTATTGAAATGTAGAATTATCATGCGACAACTGGAGGAAAATCCAGGGTTGATCATGCGACAGATTATTGACATGTCATCATTATCATGTGATTGTATATAGATATGTAAAATTTTATCATAAAATGAAATTATGGATGACTCACTTTGATAACATGATTGGCCTTATACAAGTTAGTTGATTATGAGAAAGGTTCTAGACATGCATATTGATCGTTCCAAGACATCGCAGACAAGTCAGGTGATTATGTGAGGACATTTTAGACAAGCCAAATGACCATGTGAAAGATATTGGACATGTAAAATTTGATTATGTAAAGAATATTAGACATTTTAACTTTTATTATTCAAATAATCTTGGAAATTCCAATCAGATAGCCTTGGAAGTGTCTTCCATTCTGGATTAGCACAACCAATATGGCCAGAAAACAATCAAGACATGTTCAGCAGCTGATCAATACATGTCCAATAGACAATTGATACATGTCTATATGATTCCCTAGAAGTTGTAAACTATATCTAGTAGACCCACTTGGACATATACCATGTGGACCCTCATCCAAGAATCTTTGGCTGTATACCCCCTTTTATTAGGATAGTTTCCCTAATGGGTTAGGTTTATGAACCCATGCAACCCCGTTTATGTCATTGTCTTGGATGGGACCTCCTTATCATGCCAAGTATATCCAATAGAGCTTTCATGGTTTCCATCTCTCTTTGTATTTCAGATGATTGATAGTGAATATGAAAAATATGCATTCATCAAGGTATAATACCCCAACAATCCTAAAACCTGAGGGATATCATTGATATCTCTGAGTGAAATCAACCACAACAACTCATCAGTAGGTTATGGGGTCAATGAAATATAAAACTTCTTATTCCTATCCATAAAATATATTTTGGACGTATTCTGAAGGACCGATATCCAATAGGCATCCACCCTAGTGGAGGTTCCTTCATATCCAAAATATTCATGACATATGGGACTAAATTCAATCATGATTCCACTATCCTTCATCATCTATCAGGGGATGAGAAGTGGTCACATACATAGGAATCATTTTGTGTGGAATCCCTAAAAATTCCCTCAAATACCTCAAATCCATTAGTGGCTTAGAGATGAATTGAAAAACGACGACCCTAATCCCTGTTATATACATAATATGTACGACGCCTTCCTAAATCTTGAGCTCCATTTCATATCCTCTATGAGACTCGTTATCATACATCTCAAAGTGAAACCTTAATGTGTAATCCTTGTATGAATATTCTCTCATTCAATGTGTCTAATCTTATATTATCTTTTATTTCTAAATTTAATTATGGATCTTGTGGGATTAGAGAAAACTGATGGTTGCACCAATAGTAAGGCAAGGATTCCCCCAATGTGGGCCCTTTATTGTGGTGTAAGTCTGATTAAATTTCATCTGTTCTCAAAGGGATATACTCACAGTGAGTCAGTCCAGGGAGAAATTATACGCATAAGTCCCACCGAAGTCCTCTATTGTTTCATATTTTCAGCACAAACATGAACTATGTAGACACTGATTCCTATATTAATAGGATATGTAGGATGCCTTCATAAGGACCATGCCCAGTATATATATCCTTAATGCATGAGGTTATAATAAATTGATTATTATAGTCAAAAAACCTTAAACTATGTTAAACAAACTACTTTATTTTTATTCATATTCTCACAAGATAGGTATAATGCCTTATAGAGGTTCAATCCCATTTTCAAGACACCAACTGCCACCCCAGAGAGTAATAAACTCCAGATCTCTTGAATATGGAGATAAACTAAAAAATTATAAATGTACAATAGAATGATGTAGGGCCTATAATATATGAAATGTGGTTCCCATTAACTCATAGTCTTAATCAAGTTATTTAAATAGGGTTAATAATTCTTATATTAGTGCATGGGAAGGAATTAACCAATTTATCATAAATCTATAAATGATTCTTGAAAAAGGAAATAATTCCCCCCTAACAGATTTGATGAGACTGGCCACCCACCCAATCAACCAATGTGAGTTCTTAATTGTTGTTGGGTCTAAAACCCCATAGTATCACCTTCCATTATAATGTAGGTTTGTAATCATTTAGGTGTGTGGGAACCATTGGGAGTTTCTGTTAAATAAAAACATAGTAAACCCGATGCAAATGATTAAGAACCCACCCTTAATCCCCCATAACCGATCATCAGACTGAGACCATTCCGGATTTATCCTGAAATATTATCAAAATGGGAAATGGCCATGGATTTACCAAAAATCCTAGGAACATAAATTACAAATTTTTTTAAAAGATGTATCTTCTTCTAATATGGGGGAAAAAGTCTATATTCTGTGATAATGGATTTCACTTTCAAAATAGGTAGTTTAGAGTATTGAAAGATAAGTATGGTTTCAAACATAATAAAAGAACAATATATCCCCAAAAAATTGGGCGATGGTAAATGTTTCAAACAATAATTAAAAATTAGTATAGAGAAAATAGTGTGTAACTCAAAAGAATATATGCCACTCAAGCCATAGAATTTACTATGGGCTTACACGACGACATTAAAAAAATTAGAATGAATTCCTATATAGTTCTATATTTAAAGGCATGCCACTTTATTTTTCAAATTAAACATAGGGAATTATAGTTTTTTAAGGAAGTTTATTTGGATTACAAGAGTGTTGTACAGTAGGGGATGTTTGATTTAATGAGTTAGAAGAGATCAGAAAAGATTCATATGAGAATTCAATAATTTTGGAGGAAAATAATGAGTTATTTTATGATAGGATGATCCAAAAGAAATATATAATGTGTGGTAAATAGGTTTTCTTCAATTCATGGTTTAATTTGTTTTTTAGAAAACATAAATCCTAAATATAAATGTATCCATAAAGGTTTTTGGAGAAGAATGATAACCATTTATTGTCAATAGTATGTGATTGAAGACATACATTGAAGGGAGTAAGGAAGAGAAATCCATGGTTACAAGGATAAAATATTGAAATTGTATGACTTTATTTGTTTAATTTAAAAAAAAAACTCTCTTGGGATACAACTTAAAAAAATCAAATTTTAGTTAGTTTACTTTTTAATAAACATAAATTCTCACCACTTAGACTATTTTATGAAAATTATATAGTTTTTTCAAAACAAGGAAATAGAAAAAATACATAAGAAAAACAAAATTCATGGAGGGAAATAATATGGAATGGTAGTATACATCTATTGCCTATATTTTAATTTTTTTAATGTGGAATTTAATATGATTCATTCCTTGAATCTCCATACATTTTTTTAGTTGAACATAAAATTGTAGTCAAGTGGTGGAGAGTAAGATTGTGTTGTATGGAAAAAAAACTTGATATAATTATGACTATAAACATGAGGGGATTATTAAATTTTATAAAACACGATTTATTTTCTATAGTATCTATAAAATTAAGTTTAATTTAAGAGGTTTTATGTGAATAAAATTGTGGCATGTATGCACTGGACTGATGAACTTGATCTTAATTAAATTATTTATTTTTAAATAGTAGAACCTTAGTGATTAATCATAAAAAATATTTTGATATGTTATAATAACCAGAGTTAAATGAGTAGTTGGGAACCAAAATAAATTTATTGTATGATAACATGGAATGAGATATGTGAGTGAAAAAAAATTGATGGAAGATAGTCATGAATAATAAAGGAGTTGGTTATCCAACCTAGTTTTCATGCCCTGTTTATTATAAGTAATCTCATTAGATAACTTATACCTTTTCTAAATATCATTATATTTTATTTGAACACATTTTGTTTAAATTAAGGGGTTTATCACCTTGCCAGCACTGACCCCAAACCCGAACCTCATACCCATGTGAGGCAAATATCTCTTTACATAACCAAAAACACTATAAATAAGATTATGATTTCTTATATAAATGTATGGAAATCTTGGAATTCATATATCTGGAGAATTTATTACACCACACAGCATACACAGCACACATCTCTCCATTAGCACAAACCACTAACTGATATTCCATCTACCTCCCACATGTCTATGCTCGATGCATGTCACCACCTCTATATACATGTGTGTAAAATAACAAAAAAATAGTGGAGATCTTGTGATTCATCCCAGGGTTGTGCTTGAACCAACATGGTTTCTTGCATCCAAGAACCACTTAACTATAGTACTATTTGTAAGGATAGATTCTATATAGAATAGATTAGTTTTATATTATCTATACTCATTAAATAAGAACAATTTGTATGATTGTATTATGAAAAATGTGTTTACACTATGTGCCTTCTTAAAAAAATAGATGGATGGAATGGAGAATATTAAACTTAAATGAATAATGGATATATAAATAAATATATATTTTATATAGATATGAATTAAGGAAATATTAAATTGGATATTAGAGTAAGGATCTTGAGAGATAAGAATTTAAAAAGGTAGCTCTTATTATGATCATTTTTTCAAAACATTCCATAACATTTAGCATTCATAGAACCATAGCTTAGACTTAAGAGGTGTTGGACTCTATTTGAAGAAAATTATTGACAGTGATTACATGAGGAAAATCAATTTCTCAATTATGGGGGAATGTGATTAGAATAAATTAATCAGCAATTTCTTAAACGTTTTTGTTATTTTTTATGTATTTTTCTAGTAAAAATAGTTTTAATAAATAATTTATAGGTTTTAGGAAATTTTGGGAATAATTACTTAAAATTAATAATTCATGATGGGAAAATTATTCATTCAAAAACACATTGAAATATGATTTATATAGATTATTCACTGATGATTTGATGTTGTTTTATTGATGGGTATATTGGGGAACATAATATTAAAAGTTGAATTCATAGAGTTTAATTTTAACAAGTTAATACAAACCACAAAGAAAATATAATGTTTTCTCTATTATAGTACATAATACAGAATTGGAATCCCAACACTATTTTTTCAAGGATTAAATAGGAATCACAACATTAATGATTTATTTTTTGGACCGAAGGGAGTAATATAATCTAATTCCCCATGCACCTCATCTCAATGTATTGACAATGACTCATTCGTTTTGTCATTTAACTCAATGGAGTAATAATTCATGAACATTTCTTATATAGACTTTTTTGGACTATGATAATCTACAATGATGCTTAGTAGAAATGCCTGGAATAGTTATGGATTGTGATGTGGTGTGTATACAAAGAGGTGGAAGCCAACACATACTATGAAACTATCAATTCTCTAATCACAACTATTAAAGGAAGTGATCTCAACAATTTTTTTTCTTTATGGTAACCTAATACATAAAAAAATGTCAAACATAATAGGAATTATGGTGTTATGTGTTTTGGGAAGTTTAATAGTTATATTCCCAGGATAGTGACACTATCCCTAATTTGATGCAATAAAATTTAATATAGAAATGAAACGGAACACATCTTTCATCTGTAATATAGATGGTAGTGATATTAAAATAAATATTAATTAATTATCTAGATTATGAAGTTCAAATAACATTTCATGCATCACATTCTTAGGATAATGACACATTTATGATTCCATTTGTGTTAAGAGAGAAGAAAGTGTTGTCACCCAATAGGCGATTTAATATGGTATTTACTAAAATTCATACCATTAAACATTAAGTTCCAAGAATAATTAATGTAATATTTCTATAATAAAGGTCCATTGAATAAGATCATAAATGCTTATTATTAATTGGGGGAAGGCATCGTGGCCCATAGAAACCGTGGATGATGTACAAAGACATGATGAAATCATGAAATATTGAGGGGGATAAAAGAATCATTATACACAACTATCTAACCAAATCATTTAATCACACAACATCTTATATATGTGGAAGCCAATCCACCTGAGGGAAAATAAAAGTGAAATGTTAGTATAGCTAGTTATTAAAGGGAGATAAAGGATGTTAAGTTTTTATATATTCATTTTACACATAGAGTGATCTAAACTTTTTCTACCTTAATGGAGTGATCGTTTAATTTATGTAATTTGTGAAGAAGTAAAAAGAGTGAAGATATAAACAAAAAATCATAGATAGATTATAAGATGATTCAACTTCTATATGGATAAAGATCTTCAATCAAATAGATAGGAGCTCAAGCATCACCGTTGATAATAATCTTGAAACACATTTTTTAAATTTTTTATCTTATTATGATAATGATTAACTGCTTATTTAGTGGTGTATTTGTGATGTGGAGTTGATGATCACTATTAATTATCAAATAAATTGATCACTTTCTTTTCGTCACTTTTTTTATTAATGATGGACTATCTTGATCTCCTAGGTTATTATTCATAAGGATGGGTTAAGATTTTTTTTAAATGTCCTATGAAATCAAAGTACACTTACATTATAGATAGTGTAAAAATTGAATTCCCTTAGAGGAGAAAAAATATGGAACCTTATTGGGGTGTACAATGGCATGAAGGATTGTAAGAGTTCTACGATGAGAACATGAGAGACTGACTGCTCATGCTATTATTGATTCAAGTAATATAATTATTAATATATTGATTCTATAAAATTGATCCTAATTACGCATGCCACCCCCACCATTTCCTCATTAACCAAGTAACACCTTCTCAATATATCATTTTAAGGCTTATTCACATACATCGTACACTGTCTTTATTATTTTTTTTATTTTAGTTTTAATACCATATTAATCACACATACTACTCAATCATTCAATATATTCTATTAATATAAAGAAATTGAATATTTTAATTTTTTTAGATGTCCTGATAGATATGTCATAGGTTTTTGTCTGAGGTTGGAAATGGTAATTAATGGGGGGTTAATTTCCTTCATGAAATTTTAAATAATAAATTCAAATGGAAATCAAAAACAAGATATGCATAGTGGAAATATAAATATAAAAAGTAATGGAATTATATTTTTTGATGAGAGTCATTATTGATTATATTATATTTTTTTAAATGAATACGAAATGTTAGTTTATGTAATATTGAAATTCTTTGATTCAGAAAATTGATAATATATAAAATTCATAAATTAAAAGAGAGAGAAAATATAATTTCATAAAGGACATTAGAAATAGCTCGGTGTGATTCCCTATATATCCTAACCTTGGTTTGAGATGTTTGTATATTCCTACCTTTATTTTACTGTAATAAAATAACTAATTATCCATTAATTTTATATGGTTTTATGATGAAGTCATCCTCCCTTACTTCAATGGATGTAAGCACTAGTCTAACCTAATCTTCATCAGTTGGAGAAAGAAACTCATTGCAGAAGGTAGCAGGATAAAGATATATATTTTCATGGAAAAAATATGTTAAAATGACACTCACATGTATCTCAAGGTGTAGGGATACAATTTGATAATATTGATTGATATATGATGGAAGAGATCCCAAGATGATTAAAAAATGAAATTGACTCTTTAGGAATCTTTGTGATTGGAGAGAATTATCTAGAGCATAATCATTGATATCAAAGCTTGGACCAATGAATGGTTATTGTCTAAGAATCTGTTTTCCTATATTTATAGCCTCTAATTATACTATGAATGTTTTGGAATTCATGAAAGTCATTAAACACCATCAAAGGGAGACAAATAGCCATAGTGTCCGCCGAATTATGATTTTTCGACTATCTCGATCTAATCCACTAAAATTCCACATGATTCCACAAGTTAGTTGGTCAGCTTCCTATAGTATAAAACATCTATCTGGACTCCAACATGTTTACAGTTCTCCTCAAAAGGTAATTTGTGGTATTATTTCGTATAAATAGGTTTTATCCACTGTAGTAACAGGTCGATGATTCTCAACATGTAGCCGGTCATTTACATGGTGGTTAATATAGAACTTTATCCCTTTTTGTTTCCTCTAATGTCTTCAATCGGTTAAGGGATTTAATTGAAAGATTTAGAAAGTTAAATTAAGACTTAAATAGATAATTCAGTATATCATAATTGTCTTTAATTGAATTACTAATGATACTTCAGAGTTTAATAACTTTCATTCAATTGTTTCATTAAGCTCATCATATGGACCCTTATAAATAAAACATTCATCAAATGAAATAAAAATTTTAGATACATAATTGAGTGTTTGTGATCATGAAAAAATCATTATAGAGGGAGGTACAACATTGTCCCCATTTTTTGTTATCACAAACACTTAAAAATGATATACCATGTTTAAATCAAGAGTGAAATATGTGGAAGTTTATTGAAGATAATTAAATATAAATTAAACATCACATGAAATACTCTAAAAGGATAAACATAATATAAAAAAATGTAACAATATCCCTCTTTGTGAAAAAATAATTTTATCACCCAAAACATGATATATGAAAAACTAAACAAGATATTAAATATTTTCTCTAAAACAAGATATTCAAAGATAACTTCTCCCCCTTCGATACTAAACAAATATTATACCTAAAAACTAAAAATTTATAACAAATATATATTATCATAATGAAAAAAGGGTAGAAAAATTAATAAGATATTTATATCAAGAAGATAATTTCACAATAAATAAAACAATAATTACATGCAATATTAACTCTACTTTAACCAAGATTTTATCCCCCATAAAAATTATCATAATATTAAAAAAAATAGGAAATAAGGCATGTAAAAAGAATAAAATTCATTAGGTAAGAAATAAACTACGTAATGAAATGTATTGAAGAATAAATATTAAATAATTTTAAAATCAAAAAATAACTTATAATGTTATTGTAATATATTAGATTTCATCTCAAGATAAAAAATGACAATATAAAACAATAGAGATTTTAAAATTAAATTTAAAAATATTTTAAAAAATATATAGATGGGAGAAGGAGAGAGGATAGATATAGAAATGAAGTTCAATAGTGAAATAAAATTTGAAACATGTGATAACATATCCGCATGATATAAAATTCTCTAAAAATAAATAATTGATGCTCACCTAAAATGGTTCAACTAATCTCAATAGATCATTGATTTAGATAATTAACTACTTTAGTGTGGGATAATTCATCAATAGAATTTTATTTCTTTATTAATAATCTACTATATTATTTTATGATGAAGTTTAGGGGCCTAGTCTGATAAAAATATCAAATAAAATCATCATTCGGTACCAATTTTGATTTAGGTTTGGAAACATTAGCTAATATATATTTTTCGTTGCCAAACTAATCATCGATTCACTAAAATTCTCTAATAGTGATTTAAGAAACCAATCTTTTTTGTTATGATATTTTCTATGAGAAATATTTTATGAAATATGAATACATTTTTGTCTTCCATATAGATAATGTTTATGATATAATAAATGAGATACAAATTTTGTTAATAATTAATTTTTTTTTTGGGAAAATCCCTTGATAAAAGTATTGTTTTTGGAAGAGATATCTTGCTTATAGAAATAAATTTGCATTGAAAACCAAATTATAGAATTATATTTGGAAACAAAATGAGAACCAATCATCATATTTATATATTTATCACCCTGAGTGAATTGAGTAAGAGAATTTTGTGTTCTTTAATAGTAGATTCTAATTCCTGCATATTTGTATGATCATTCAATTTTATAGATAATTCATTTTATTATTATTTCTATTATAAACAACTAAATTAACTTAAGAATTTATAAAAATAAAATATATTTAAATTAAAAAGAATTTAAATATAAATTGAAACAAGTTCTCAATGAAATGAAATAAAGGTGAATGAGTTGGAGATGAGGATTGAGAAGTAGAATGTAAGTAAGCTCATGAAATATGATAAGTAACCTCCAAATTTACCTAATAGTGTTCCATAAGGTAATTATGACAAGATTATCTTGAGAAGCTAGAGTCCAGCGAGTCTTCACTAGCACTCTAGGATGGGACCTTAACAGATTGCTTACCTTATTTTTCAATTTTCTTCTTATTTTTTAGATTGCTAATTATGGATTTGTGTTACCTTTATTATTGAATTCATATGAAGTTACTTATATACTATTGTTATTTCCCTTATTAATATGATGGTTTGTTGGATTTGGTGATGTCAGGTTTTAGAATGAAAAGTGGGCAAGCTAGCTTTTTACATTCTGGGTTGTCTTGTTTTGGAGATCACACTAATGTAGTTGATTATGTTTCCCAGGACTATTTCAGCCACGCTAGATGAGAGAGAGGAATCTCATAATGAGGGAATTATGTTTGAGGATGATCTAGATAGAAGTGTTTTTATAGAGTTAGTGTTTGGTGTTTTCAAATGTCGAGATGTCCTCAGATCCATGAGGTCATCTCTTTAGACGAACATGTGGAATATTATGATTTGGTAAAAAAACATTCCAACAATGATGAGAATATATTTATGGATTTTACCCAAAGAAATTATTCCTATGGAAGAAAATATTTAAATTAGGGCATCGAACTTGCTTCAATGTGAACATTTTGTTAGAACCCCAATTATGAATCCAATTGGAACCTCTTCTTTGGGGGTGAGTGGGTCCATTTTATCTGGGAACAGGTTGGAAAAAAGATTGGATTTTGGGAGAAGGCGGACATTATTTAGTATTTTATTCTTATCTATTTATAGGTTTCTATCGATCATGTGGGAACTCATAAATGGAGTGTAATTTTGTTTACCCCTATATTATAGGCGATCTAGGAAATGAGGAATAAAAGTTGAGAAGGAAATAATTTCCCACAGCAGCATCTCAATGTTTGGGTCTTCTCTCTAGTGAATGTGCACACCCAATTGATTCATGGAGGTGAAGTGAGAAATAGCCATGTATTTTTTACTGAAAGATTTGTTGGCACTGATATCATTGTCGAACATGGGATATGGATTAAGTTAATCCCTCCTCTTTCTAGTTTCAAACATAATGTTGACTATTCTAAAATTCAAGGCAAGATGAAAGGAGAAGGCCTGGTTCTCCATGTTATAGGTCGATGGTCATTGGGTTTATCACATTTTATGGTCTAGGAAACCCTATTGGGGTAGATACCATTGTCATTCTTAGTAGGTTCTCCTTATAAAGGCTCTATAATGTAAACATCGTGATTATTTAGGCTGATATGAAATTATTGGTCATATTTATTCGATGAAATGAAAAAATCCCAAGGTATCTAATAAATTTAATAAGAAATTGAAAGTATACTATGAGTAATGAATTGGTGTTAATACACATCAATAAGGAATGCATCTTCTCAGCGGACATCCTAGCCAGAAAATAAATCCATCAGGACATTTTTATTATTTATCACAATACATGTGCCCATCCCCGTGATTGTAATCTTATTTTTAGTGGTGATTCTCTAGGAATTCACCCTTATAGACAACCCTAACTCTCTATTGACTTTGATTTTTATAATAAATAGTGATTTTCTGAGTGAGTGTGTTTCAATTTTTAATTACTCATCATTATTAATGGATATGAAAGAAATATTATTTTTGAATTATTTATATTCTTGGGATTAAAGACTTTTTTATATGGTTGTCTCTTCATACTGATTTCATATGTCATAAGAGATCTAATTAGTTATTTTAGTTGTGTATTTTTTGTCTTTCGCTTCTTTTATATTCATCACCTTGGATTCCCAAGATCTAGGAAAGACCCCACGAATATTCTTTGCTAATGTTTCTGAAGAAAAATCATCACCAATAGACATTTGATCATTGTAAATTTGAGTAAAATGTGTAAACATATTAGTGATATATATATTTTAATACATGGTAATCCTTTAAAAGTCTTATCTAAACATATCAAGTCAAGTATATTATCTTTTTTCACCTTTATGTGTGAATTATAAGAGTTTTCAAATTTCATGGGATGTTTTTCACGTAGATATATGATTAAAAAAAATTATTCAAATTCACAATGACGAGACTTCATTGATGTTCCATTATGTTGTTCATATATTTTCCATTAATTTCAATGGTTGAAATATCTTGGGGAGTCCATTTATCTTATGGTTATTTTTTAGAATTTTATCCCGAAATAACCATTTTTCATACATAAAAACCTATTATACTACTAAATATTTACATGAAAATTTTATAATAAGATTAATTTCTTATAATAAAGAAAGGATCATGTCCCAAAAATTATACTTTGGTGGAGAATTAAAAATATAAAGAAGAATTCGTACTATTATATCATGATTTGAAACCAATTAAGGTTTAAAATTAACAGAGATATCTGATAGCTAATGTTTAAAAGGTATGAAATAGAAAGAGTGGGGTGGATTTCTTTTATAAAATTTAATATAATAAATTCATGGGAAGATCCCAAATGAGATATTCATTGATTAAATGTATATTTTAGAATTAATGGAATCATGATAATTTCAATACAAGTGAATATTGATTATTAAAAATTCAATTAAATGTGTATGTATAATAGATTTAATGTATATCAAAATAATGTGAATATATGAATCGAATTTATGGGCAATGAATAAATTAAAAGATATAGAAAACATGGTTTGATTAATTAGTTTGATAATAGTTCTATGCCATCCCATACAACTCATCCCCTTGGGATAAGATGTTTGTATATTAATCCCTTTATTTTAACAAAAATAAAGAGCCAATTATACCATTCTTTTACATGGTTATATAAAGAAACCCTTATCTCTTACTTCAGTGATAGAAAGTAATTGTCTCCCATTCTATTCATTTATTGTAGAAATAAACCAGTGTTATAATGTTTCTAGAAGAAGAGAGAAATTTTCTTAGAAAAAATATATTACAATAACACTCCCTTATCTCTCAAGATAGATGGATACAATTTGAGGAGAGTGATGGAGATGTAATGGAAGATATCCTAATATGACTGAGAATTGAAATTGGACCTTGAATAAACTTTTGTATTGGATAGAATTGTCTTGAGTATTATCAATGGTGTTAATTATTTTAAAAATTAATTGTTATTACCCAAGCATCCATAGTCCTCTATTTATATCATCCAATTTTATGAGGAATGTTTTGTAATTCATAAAATTCATTAAGAATCATCAAAGGGAGTTTAAGATATGAATGGTCCACCAAATTGTGATTTTTTTGACTTACTAGAACAATGACACCGGCTATCCAATAAGATTAATATAGGATTCCACATCTATCTAAACTCCACTAGGTAGTTATAACTATTAACCAATAATTAGTAGTATTATGGTATATATATTTGTTTTTTCAATTTCATTGTCTTGATAGTGCTCCTCACTAGGTACCAAGTGTTGTCAAAAGTGATTCACATATCACTTCAGACCTTAAAGTTTCCTTAAATGTATTTGATTGGTTAAAGGAATTATTTTTATGATATCATTAATTCCATTAATACTTCAATAGATGATTTAATATATAGTCAATTTCATTCATTAAATTATCAAATACACTTCAAATATCAACAGGATATGATCATTTTTTCCATTATGCTTGGAAAATGTAACATCATAAATGAAACTTACATTCACTCATATGAAATTTTCAAATATTTATTTGAGTGTTTATGATCATGGAAATATCCTGATAGATAGAGGTAGAACATAGGGTACTCTCAATTAATTTACTACAATGGCCCTGAGAACGTGGAGGAATGTGTATATCTCCTTCTATACTTTTTTTAGAAAACATTAAATAGAGAGAAAATATTCCACTCCCTCATTTATCAAATGTCTTCGTTGGGGTTTTCTCTCACCGCATTCTAATATAGCACAACATCTATACACTGATCCCTCATTTTGAATGTAAAAACATCAACATCATTTTTATATTCCATGGAAATTGTCTTACCATTGAAGTAACTTCAAAGAAAATTCCATTTTAATCATCACTATATAAATGAAAATTTATCCCACACATACTCCACCTCTATACTATATCCAAATTATTCATTTCATAATATATGGACGACTTATAAAGGGATCATTTTTAGCATGAGAACTTATTATCAATAGGAAAGATAATTGTGTGTGTACTTGACCTCTTATAAAAATATCACACATTAATTGTGTGTGATCTAGATTTATATAGTCAATTAGAATGTCTCAAGATTACAATACACAAATTAATACCTTATCCACACTAATATAGCATTAGTATTGACCTTGATTCATTATTTTCTAAAAGTATTTTTTTATTAACATTCCATAAATTTTTTTTATATGAAAATTGTTTTAGAGTGTGAGGTGTATGAAAATGAGGTATTTCCGTGATAAAAGAAATAAAATATGCACTGTAATACACAAATTTTATTCTTAACCAAATTCATGAAAATTAAACCCAAATTTTATGTCTATTACATAGTTTTTTCCTATTATTTTTTATAATTAATAGTGATTAAGTGTTCATTGTAAATATCTGTACTAGATCATTTATAAGAAAGATTTTTAGTTCCAAAAATATTTTACAATAGCTCCATGACCTAAGAGAAACTAAATATAAACTCATACTCAGCCCATTTACTATAACTAAATCTAATTCAACAATTGATCAATATTTGCGGTGTTAGAAATCTTAATCTAATAAAATATTAATTAAAATAAAAGAGCAGAAAAACTTATATTTATTTGGTAAAGGAAAATATTTTAGACAAATTAAAACTACAATTACAACCACAGGAGTATGTTTAAAAAAACTAGAAGGAATGAAGAAAATGGTACCCATATTATTAAATAATAAGAGAAGAAAGAATGAAATCCTAGCTACTAGTTTTCAAGAAGGAAATTTAGGAAATAAAACTAGTCAATATTTTTCACTCTAGTAACTCTCAGTCTATTTTCATTCAACTATCTATACTATCCCTATATTTTTATTTTAACCACATTAGTTGACACCCTTTTATACACTCCAATACCTCCCTTTTAAAACCACTCAACCTTTATCACTCCTCTTAGGGTTCATATATTAATCTATAATTGAGACAAGAGGTAAGCCTCCATTTTAGTTCTCAATATCCCTAAATTCAAAATAAAATGATCAAATAGATTCCATTTCATAAATAAACATCACTATTTCACTCTCGAGTTCCTCTTCTTCACTCACACAGTTAACTAAATTTATTTTCGCATATGTTCTCCTTCAATATGTGAAATATCTATGTTATCATACTACCGGTAATCATCTTCTAATTTCTATATCATACAAGTCAATTCAAATAGTTCAATTAATTTATATTATTAATAAAAAAGTTTGAATCAAAATTATTTTATATGTTTCACACAATAATCTAGAAATCATCTATATTTAATTCATTTATGGATCAATATCTAATCCCAAATATAAGGTTAGATTAATTTCTTCAAATGATTTCCACTATTAGATTGTGGGTTCCTATTCCAAGCTCTAGATCAATTAATTTATTTTTCAATTGTTGATTTTTAATCTGTAACCAACCTTTTAGTGATATTTAGTATCCCAAATCTGGAATTTTTTATGATGCCCCACTTCCACATTTGTTTCCACAAGAAGTGGTGGTCGAAATATATGTTTGGATAGGTTGCATCATGTATTACCAATTTAGAAGGGCTTATGTGTTGGACTTTTAAGATATTGGCTAAGAGAAACAATTCTAACAAGAATCGTGTAGTACAACTTCTATGATTATTAATAAATTTCTGATTATTGTCCCTAAATAAATTTGTTTTAATGCTTTCTAATACCAAGTATTCATTTCATAATTTTTCATGCTTGGTTCAATTTGGATTTTTTTCATTGAACTTCCCCCCATATCCATCAGTAGTTATAGACCATTTTGTGAAACATGCATTTGAAAGAAATTATTTTATTGAAATATTATATCATTCTCATTGAATTCATTATTGTGTAGGCCAACTTGATCATTCTAACAAGATAGTATAATTTTTTAACATTCTTATAAAACATGAGACTTTGATTTACTCCTATATGACTGAGATATATTCTTACGAAATAAAATGTTTCCTCTAATTAATTATTACACCACCCCATTTTTATATAAATAACCACTCATATCGCAACATTACTATACAAAAATATCACACTAAAATGTAAAACCCGAAATGAAATCATCATAAATTAGTTATGCAATATCAAAATTTAAATGAAAGAATCTCTATAAGACAAAAGAAATTTGATAAATTTAAAATTTAAAAATAATTAAAATTTAAATTTTAAACTCTCCAGATGATTTTAAATGAAATCTAAGAAAAATTATCTAATATTAAATTTGAATCAACAAAAAACTACAAAAAATCATAGTTTTATTATTAAGCTAATTTAGAATAATCATTAAGAACAAAAACTAAAATATTTTACATGATTAAGAATAAGAAAACAAAAACAACAAAAGATAAATAATACCAATATAATATTCATCTAAAACAAAACTATCTAATAGTAAAATAAAATTGAAATAATGTCACACTAAGATCAAAATGAAAGTAATTCTATAAGATTAAAGAAACGTTATAACTAACTATGTAAAATTAAAAGAATTTTTACAGAATAAATTTATATATATTTGAAAATATAATTTCTGAATACATAGGATTTGATAAAACATAAAATTACATACATAATAATGGAAACAAATTTAAATTACTTAAAAATCAAAAAATAAAAAAGGATAAATAGTTAAGCCCATCTTCAATAAAAATTTACTAAATATTTAAAAAAATTTATATAAAAGAATTTTTAATTAATATTTTAATAATAAATTTAAACAATTAATAAAAATTAACTAAATTAATCAATAAACTGTTAAATAATACTTAAAATTATAAAAATATATATATTATAAAATATTTATTACATTAATAAAACATTTAAAGGCATAAAAAACATAATATACAAATAAATAAATAATAATAATAATAAATAAGTTAAGGTCATCAACTCCCCTACATATAAGGATGTATTTTCCCTCATTATAAAGTGGATTAATTAAATATAAAAAATATAAATTCAAGTCGAAAATATTAATTAGACTTTCAAAAATTTCAATTGTGTCATAAACTTATTTGAATTTATAAATTACCACTCTTTAAAAATATACTCTCTCTAAATAACACTCTTTTAATGTTATTGATTGAATTGATAAATTGGTTTGATAATTTTAGATTTCATTGATAGTCACCCTGACTAAGGTTCGTTAAATCCACTCTTCAGTAATATTGAAATTTAAAAAACAATATCTGCTATATTTTTCATTCATTTATCAAGTGAAATATACCATAGTCTTGAAAATAACCATCAATATCCACCACTTTAGAAAAACATCAACCTCAAGAAGAATTTTAAAGGTTTTTATATAGTCTTTGGTTGGTGGAAAATGAAAGGAAAGAAAAAAATGGTTTAAAAAGAAGCTTTAAAATAACTCATTGTTAACTAAATACACAAAAAAATAATAGAAATTATGCAAAGAAATACATAATTGGATAAATGAAAGGAATAAAGAAGGAAATGAAAAGTTGACTATTGTTTGAAATTATTTATTTTCTAGGAAAATATGTAAAAGAAAATGAATTGGGGCTTATTAAATGAATTTTTTTTACAGATTGATTTTATTTTCTAAATAATTTAATTGAAAAGTAAAATATATTATTTATTTAATAGAGATATCATAATTTATCATTCATTAAGAAATAATACACTTATTAAAGGAGTGAAAACCAGAAATAAAACTTGATATTATTAAAAGAAAAAAATATTGATTAAACAATTAGTCATGGAAATAAGGAAACAGGACAAAAGATAAGAGAAATTAACAAGAAAATTATGTGCTATGAATGAGTATAATTTAATGAATAACAATACTCAACAATGTTGGTTCCAAATGCAATGGAAGCGAGCGGTGGTGTGAGATATATTAAAATTTATTTTAATTATCGTTTCCCAAAACATGGGTGAGGATATTCCACGTAAAATTTATAATTAATTTATTTAGTATCTAATGAAATTAATACTTGGTCATAAGAACTCCCTTCGTTTCCAAATATTGATAATTTAAAAATACCCTTTAAGACTCATTCATTGTGATTTGTGGATACAAGGATAGAATCCCTCTAGTGGTGACATGCATGAGTTCCTATGATATCTAAGTAAAGCCTATCGATATATTGTCACTAGAGAAATGAATTTATTGTCTTGAATTTTTCATTAATGATCACTCATTATTTTGTATTAATGATGTATCTCTTGCATTTATCATTCTTGAAGCTAGAGACACGAAGGAGTTGATAGAGAATTCATTATGTGTAACAATTATATGTTCTCAATATTGGACGCAATACACAATATAAATAACCATCTACTTATAGATAAATGTTTTAGGTTAAAATATCATTTAGTTAAATTCCAGATATTAAATAACATTTAAAACCTTTACTAAATCCCATGAAACATTTAAATAATACTACACTAATTTTTTGTGCCCAAAATTACATAAATTGATAAATAATATTTACCTTATTTTGAAAATTATTTTATCACTATACATAGTCATGGTTAGTTTGAACTCTTTAGTATATATTTAATACTTGAATAATTGCATTATTCATAAATAAATATTTCATACACATACCGATGAGGAAATATTTATTAAATATTCATCAAAATAAACAAATATATTTTTATTTACATGCCAATGAATAAATATTGATTTTATTTATGTGATCAATATAACATGAATAAAATTATTTCTTACTCTTGAGAATAATATTTATTCCATTAATTAAATTCAAAGAGAATTTAATTGATATCATTAGAAACACGTAGTGTGTGACCCTCAAGGATTCATTCTCATTGGAATTATTTGAGCTTGCTTAAAGTCCAAGATTAATATATATCAATGGGTCAAAGAACCCAAGAGAAGGAACTTAATTTCACAATAATGAAAACCACATCTAAACACTCACTATATAATATAATCCTATTATCCAAATATCTTATCATAGAGGTTTCACATTTCTATCACGAAACTATATGCTTGATACGTATTTCATTAACTATATAAAGTAAAAAAATTCATACACCATTGTCATGGAATTTAGGGAACCAATTATATTTTAGTCAAAGGGATGAGATATCATATTCCATAAATATTTAAGGGATAAATTCAACCTCGACATATCCATTAATTAAATGTCAATCTTAACATGCACGACTTACCCTACTTCCCACCAACATATGGAATGTTGTTTTTTTCTGTAAATCTAAGTGCACAATTCAAGGCATTCATTAACAATAATATTAAATTCTATGGACCATTACACATGCCCACAGACAGGAATATCTGATGACACCAAAACATGTCAAATTCATTCTGGTGGGTACATTCTTATATTCTTTTATCTTGGAGATTACAAATTTTTTACGTCCTGAGAAGAAGTTTTGTATGCTTATGATTACTCACACCTGGTGGTGTAAATAATATTTTTCCCATCCTAGTATGTTATCTAAACACAGAACTATATTAAGAATATTTTAATAGAGCTTCATGGTTCTCACCATAGTGGTGAACAACTATTACCATATCAATGTGACAAATACTTTAGGACTTTATTACATCAAATTCATGGAAAAAAAATTAATATATATAATAATTTGATTAATTAAAATTCATTACATAGAATATACATGTAATAGAAGTAAAATCCATTTTTCCAAGGACATAATATCATTATAACTCCCACTTAGACTAGAGACAACATCCAATGACTTTGATTCTACTAGACCACAGATGATAATCATGTTTTTGTTAAGTCATGGTTTCAGTAAAGAGGTCCACCACATTATCTTCCATGGAAATACATTTCACTGGAACCTTGACTCTCTAGGAATAATCCCTGAAGAGATAAAATTACAAAAGTATTTGCTTCATATAATGATGTGATATTGCCTCTTTTGTGAGAGAAATTATTTTATTATTATCATAATATATTATGATAATATATTTGTTCCTAGGTACAGCGTCAAACTCCTTTACAATGTTTCACATCTATATTGCTTTTTTAGCCTCCTTTTATGTCCCAATATACTCAAACACTACTATATAATCTACAACGTCAACCTATCTTGAGCTCTTCCATCTCACGTCACCTCTATTCAAAGTGAATATTTATCCAATTTTTTGCTTCAACCCATCTTGATCAGTTTGAAAACTACCATATACATAACCTCAGATGATTAGTTCCTTGTCTCCTCTAGAGACTAGGAATATATTCTTATCACCCCTCAGATACATAGGATTAATCTTGAAATCCCTATAATATAATTACTCATATTTTCCTAGTTCAATTTTTGGAAAATTATTGTGAAAATTACAAAACCAGGTGCTGAGACAGCGTCCGATTATGAGGCTCGGAGTGCCCCAAATGATCTGTTGAAAAATGTTATGTTTTTAAATTGTGCACATAAGTGGTTTTCTTGAAAAATTAAAATAACACTTAAATTTGTACCCAAATCAGAAATATGAGGGCACCGTTGGATTAGGAATGGGGGTTTCACCCTAAGAAAAACTTAACTTTATTCAGTGTGGGTTTCTATAGAGAAAACCTGAAAATGGCCTAACCGTAAAAAAAATAAATAAAAATTATTATATTTTCTGTCAAATACTTATATCTCATAAATGGTAACTCATATTTGAAATCCAAGAGTACCATTGAGCTCGTGAGGTTGTTCTTTCCTTATGAGGATCCAAACCATGACCATTACAGGTCAAGGGTAAATGTAAATTTTTGGAATTTTTAAAGGAGAATAAAAAAATCTTAAAGAAGTTTATTTTATTTCCTTTTAATGTTTCACAATGTGGAAATTCTACGACACATCAATGGAGAAACCCACTCTCCTTTCAAAAATAAATCATTGTGGTGACGTTGTTTCAATGTGAAATGGTAACACTAAAATGAGTTAATGGGTTTCCTCTATTAATCAGGGACAACATACAATGTTATAATTCTTAACACTAGATAATTTCTCTAGAACTCAAGAGTTTCCCTACGACAATGAGGAGGAGGCACTCTCGCCAATGATGATGGATCATAGGAATTTTTTTGATCAAGTGGAAATGAATCAAAAAACACCAGTGGAACATGGATAGATGTGGTGATGCGACTTCAATCTACATCAGCATGGGATCTAACTTGAGGTAGGGATTTCTATTTTGAAATTTTCCTTTCCCCATTCTTAAATTTAAATGATGAACACAGATCAAACCACAAATAGAATGACCTACGCTTCGATCATTCTTGAGTTAAGGTAGTTTAATTTTTAGGGTTTTAACGAACGATTGTACCTGGTTATCAAATGATAATTAATATTGTGTGATGTATTTTTGGTTTAATTTGATTTATTTTCTAATTTAAATGAACCATGATTGATAGTATCATTGATCTAGCATAGTCCATTTTTGTTAACTCATGCCTTTCCTCGTTCCATTCTTCATCCATCGTAGGTGTTCTTAATTTGGCTCGTGACTTGACTTATGGAGATAAATCTATTTTTGGGTAATCGATCCTTAGTGAAACAATATAGTATTCTATATTCGAGATGGAAACGACATGATGGAGGTGTTATGATGACTATGGTGAATGGATCGAGGTGGCGTAGGATATATCGCACATGATAAAATTTGCACTAGAAAGGGATTGTGGCATGATTTTGAACCCCTATAGATGAATAACATGACCTGAGGACTCTAGAATGTCTTTTGGATCGATGAAATTCCCACTAGAGCCTGTTTGGTGGCCCATAGAAAACCCCACCAGTGTGTCGGCACCAGCATTGGCAGTGGCCTCGTGCGAGAGGTGGTTCACCACGGTAATGAAGGAGGATCATGGAATCTAATACAAGTGATGATCAGAAGCTAACAGTGGTTTAGTGGATACAGTTGGCTAGCTGTGTCACATGGCTAGAGGCTATGGTTTATTGGGACCACGGTGGAAACCCATGGTAATGGTCTAAAGTGGGATGTTGTGCTCACTGCATCATAGGGTAAGAAGACCAAATCGCTCTAGCGGGTCGGCCCTAGGCTGGGCCAAATGCCTCTTGTTAGGCTGGTGCAGCTGGATGGGCCACCATAGAGGGTGGGGTTGGAACCAGTTGTCTTGATCTAGGCCCAACCGGCTGAGCTGGGTCAGTCTGGGTCGGGTCAGACCGGACCCCACCCAAACCGGACCTTATTTCACTAAAACTCCCATATCATTCAAAATGTAAGTCTGATTAACAAGACGTTTGTAGCATTGGGACCATTAAGATGACTTGGTCATGTTGAGATGGTTTAGTATGGTTTTAGTTGTACCTTTAGGGTAATGGGGAATTCTCTTTGTAATTTCGATGAGGGTTCGATATAGGATCCAGAACTAGTCATAGGGGGTGATCGTAGAGATTGATATGAAACCCTTTGGATTCTCTATGAAGGTATGATGAAAAATCACATTACATTCATAAATCGTTTCCCTTATTCTAAGGTGAGTTGGAATAGAGTGTATCTTGGTGACCCAGCAGGCCTATGTGACATGTGGGTCTAGGTGACCGAGCAGGCTGAAATGACTTTCTGTGTCTAAGTGCCCCAGCGATCCTATGTTTAGCATTTACAAAACCGAGAGGCCCGTTTGGTCCCCACATCTATTCACGGTACCTAAAATAGGGTTTTTGGAAAAGTTGTGACCAATATTTACATGGGAACATATCCCCTATCTTGGATGATAATTCCACTAGGGAAAGGATGTCCCCCAGTGAGCCCTAGGTTCCAAACCCCCTATCTGTGTATCGAGATCTTTACTTCCTTCATGACATGAACTAATCTGTGTGATTTAGGTATTTCTCAGTGTTTTCTCTTTGGGTAGGTTCCTTGGAAGTGGGGCCTCTTTACGAGGGTCTCGGATGACTTCATATCACAAGAAGAAAGTTCCCCCGAAACGTGCACGGCTTGAGCAGAATCTTCTGAACAAGGATTGATTGTGATATCAAGAATCCTTATATCAGTGAGACAGGGCATCTAAGGAAAAATTTATGATGTATCGAGACCATATGTTCTCTTATATAATTTTTTTAGACTTTTTCTACATGATTCTCTCAAATATCTCGAAGATTGGGGTCTCTCATAATCGAGCGTGTTACGAGAAGAACCATATGGTAGGTAGTGGATGAGATACTGCATCATGGAATCATTTATGAGTATAAATGGATTTTATTTTTATATGTGTTGCTGACATATGCCTATGTTATCATGAATTTATGGTGTTTCATTTGTAGTCTTTAACCAAGTGTTTTGGGGTCCCCCACTAATTATTGTTTTAATCACCCCTACATGGACTTTTTCTTCAATTGTAATCTCTTATTCAGATTACTAACGCTTTGGTGGAGTCTTAGGCGAATCAGATCTAGAAATAGGACCGGATGGTGACTTGTCTCACAAGTTGAGGTGTTTCTGGTAGATTCCTACATTAGCTACGATACCCGTGTTTACAGGTTGGACTTTGCAGTTTTCTTTCTTTTAGTGGGATTGTATTCTGGTCTGGTTGTACATTACTGCTTTAATTTTTTTCATACTATGATGTTGGGTTGTAGTCAAAAGAATGCATTATATTTACATAGTGTTTTATCTCTCCATCCAGTGTGGCATGGTTCTAGGATCAAGTGTGCAGTTTCATAGGAAAATGCCTCCCATTTGCGGGATATGCCTACTCAACAAAAGTCACCATCCCATGCCTTATCAAATGCGAGCTTGGGGTTTTAATGGAATGAGACCCAAGGGATGGATCTTCAAATAGTAGTATTAGAGGGGGTTCAGTTCCACATTGGGATATATATTCCATGATATTGGTTTGGTGAATTAGTGTTAACTATTTCATGTTCGGATTTCAGGTTAGGGACTCCAGTGTTGGTGCAGCGTCCTATGTATCCATACACACAGACTCTGGGCACCTGTTTGCTGACTTGATACATGAAAACACTAGTTTAAGGGAAATAAAGGTACATGTGTCATATAGGATTGGTATGTGTCTTTCATGACCTTATGGAGTCAGCTCACCATGTATACTATTTAACTGTGATACATCTTGTTCTCTTTAGGATATGTTCATGACACCAGCCAACGAGGTTTCTGTAGCATGTTCAAGAGTTTATCCCAATGATCGATGAGGCCTCCAGGATAAGAGTTAGTCAAAAATTAGTTTATCTTCAGTATTATTAGTAGGTGATGGTTTTTCCTGATGATCAGTTAGTATACCCACCCCTATTGGTTCAGGTGGATGTCATATTCTAGGCTGAGTCATTGATGGATCTTTTTGCACTAGATGATGAAGTGTATGGATAAAATGTGTATTCAAGAATCAATGGAAGTGATCACATAAGATGTAGGTTCATCAGGACCTACTCATAGTGGGTGTGTAATGTATCATGATGAAATAGAGGGTTCATCAGAAGTTTAGGGGGCATGCTAGTTCCCAGAAGAAAAGTCTTTGATATGCTTATTAAAAAAAGGGGCATCTCATGTAAGATTGTCCCAATATTCATGGTGTAGTCATAGAGTTGGTTGATGAACCACCAAGGGAGAGGTAGTGTCAATAGCATTAAAATATATCATGTAGTAGACATGGAAGGGGAGCTAGGGAAGCTATATGAGGTGGCCGCCATTTTGATGTGTTACTACCACATCCCCTAGGTGGTCCATACTAGACTCTAAGATATTAAGGGTAGGGGAGGAGACAGTTGCAGGCTATTGAATCTTATGACCCTAGGACTCGAGGAATGATTCAAGGTGTGATCTTGGTATTTATACTTTAGTTACAGTATTGATACATAGTTGTACTAGTGATTTCCTTTCTTTTCACTTTTCTTGTTTGATATCTATAGTTTCTGATTATACCATTGACTTGATCTTCACATTTAAAGACTCCTACTGGAGGATACCTAATGAACACACATTGGTGCCGATAGTGTGGCCTTACTCTAGGAGGTGATAGTTTCAGTTGGGATCTCTCGGTAGTACTTTGAGGCCTTACGATGTCATCCTTAGTATGGACTAATCCACAACTCATGCTTAGATTGATTTTTAGGCCAAATGATGTTTTTGTCTATGGCAATGGAACTATATTTCTCTTTCTCATAAAAGTAAAAATCATTTCACCTCCTAATGGATGTAGGCAGAGGAGGGTGTAGCTGATTTCTTTTCAGTTGGCTAGTCTGACCCTTGGTGTAGTGGATGTTATGTGTCCTTAGGTTTCTTAGTGGCATGAGTGTATAAGGACGCCTTCTTTGAAGTTGTTCTAGGTTTACCTCTCTGTTGATAATTAGACTTCTTCATTAGTCTACACCCCATGGTGGATCAATATTTATGTCAATTTATCATATGGATCTCGAAGAGCTCCCTGAGATGGGGGTGCATGTGGGGGAAATACATAGGAATGGATTATTATTACCCGGTGTTTAACGCTCTACATCCCCTGGTGATCTTCATTTATGACATCGTAGTGTACTCGTCATCCAGGGAGGAACACGTGATACACTTGAGGATGGTCTTGGACCCACTTCGAGAGCACCAACTACACAGAAATCTATTGAAGTGTCTATCATGGATCAAAGAGGTATTCTGTTTCTAGGAAACATTGCCTCAGATGTTGAAGTTATAGTTAATACAGTGAGGGTTGAGATGAAGATTGATAAGAAGAACATCAGGACTCAAAATCTTGAGTTAGAAATGGCGGTCTTTGCATTGAATACATGGAAATACTACCTGATGGGAAAGTAATACATCATCCAGTTCAACCACATGATTCTAAAGTTGGTATTATTTGAGAAGGATTGGGGCATGAGAAAGAGGAGATTCCTAGAGTTCATATAGGACTATGACCTGCAATTTTTCTATACTCCTGGGAAGAGGAACATTGAAGTAGATTACCTCGGTAGGAATCTAGTTTTTAGTTACTGAACGAGGCATTGGAGCGGTTGGCTTCGTTGCGGTTATCCTTCATGGATGGGGATGGAGAATATTATCTCCCATTGTTGGTTATTACCCTTACAATCATAAATTATTTGCGGAGGAAGAACTTCATGATACCAATTGCAAGTATTTATGTGCTCATTTTTCCATAAGGAATACCCCTTATGGACATTCAAATGGTGGGGATCACATCATTATTTTCAGGAAATGTGCAGTTGTATAAGTTGACGCCCAGGGTGGTGAGATGCATTGGGATATGCATGTGGATGTCAATCCAGACACTGAGGATGATGGAATAGCTTAAATATGGTCTTACCTATTGGGATGAAAGCTGAAATCTTATTTGAATTATTTCCAGTGGTTTTTTCTTCTCTTTCCTAAGGTGGAAGTGGGAAGGTATATCAATGGACATTGTGAAGGGTTTACCACATACATCTAGGAGACACGATACCATCAGGGTGATCATTGACCGACTCACCGAGTTGGGAAACATCCTAACTACCTAGGAATAGATTTTAGTAGAGGGCATGGGATGCATCTACATGGAGGATATTGTTTGACTCCATGGAGTTTCATCGATGATTATTTCAGATTGTGATGATCGCTTTACATCCTTGTTATACAAGGGATTTCATATGACATTTTATGTGGTTGTGCAGGTCATATAGGAGTGGATGAAGTAGGTGTAGGGTCATTTGATGTTTTGGGATTTCAGATAGTGGAGACCTTTGGTGTTCTTGGAAGGAGACCATGTATTCCTTTGGGTGTCACCTTGATGAAGGATACTGAGATTTCTTTGGGGTAAAAAGCTATCTCCAAGGTTAATCATACCTCTTTAATATGATTTGTAGAGTTTACAAGGTAGATAACTACTTATCTCTACCCCATAGTGGGACTAGGTAAATAGTTCCCTCCACATGTCTCAGCTAAGTAGATTCATGCCTAAACCCTTTGTGCATTGTAATCTGGGGCGAGCTGGACATCGACATTGGAGTGTTTTGGGTTAAATGCCAAAAAAAAAAGATTGATGTTGTTTAATGGAATATCTCTCCCTTGGTGAGTTTCCAGAGGCATCATGAGGATCTTTAGAGGAGGATAGGAGAGCAGGAGGCTCAGATTCTTGCTCGGTTCTCTCACCCTTTTTTTAGTAAACCATTTTTGGCCTTTTGAGGATGTAAGAACTTAAGGTTGGGAAAATGTAAGAACCTGGATTTTCCCAATTTAATTTTTATAAAATTCTTGGGAAAATTACGCGACCAGGAATAGAGCCAGCATGTGATTCCAAGGCTCAGAGTGCCTAAAATGATCAGATGAAAACTTTTTTGTTTTTAAATAGTGTGTGTGAGTGGTTTTCCTAAAAATGTAGAATAACTCATAAACAAGTTCCCAGATCAAAAATCATAGGGCACCTTTACATTTTTTATGGAAATTGTACTTTAGGTGAAACTTAATTTCATTCCTCATGGGTCTCAAGTGAGAAAACTTGAAAATGGAATAATATTAAATAAAGTAATTCAATAAAAATTAATTATTTTTTTCAAATCCTTATAACTCATAAAAGGTAACTCTAATTGGAAATCTGAGTGTACCATTGATCTTGTCAAAATATACATTCCTTATACATAGCCTAACCTTGAATGGCATGGGTCGAGGGTAAAAGTTAATTTTTGGAATTTTTAATAGATAATAAAATAAAATTAAGTAACTTTATTTTATTTCCTTTTAACTTTTCTTAGTGTGGTGAAAATATGACGTAGCGATAGAGAAACCCATTCTCCATTCATAAATGAAGCAGTGTGACAAAGTTGTTTCAATGCTAAACAGAAACACTGAAACACATTAGCACATTAATGTGTTTCCTCTAGTAATCGGGGAAGGGGTCCAGTGTTAGAATTCGTAACACTGGAGAATTTATATGTAACATTGGAGATTCCCTAAGGCAAGGAGGAGGAGGCTACCTCACAGGTGACGACAAATCAAAGGATGGGATTTGATCAAGTGGCGATGAATCCATAAAAGTTGGTGGAACAAGGATTTATGTGGTAACGTGACTTCAATATATGTCGGTAAGTGATCCAACTCTAGGTAGGTGTTGTTATGTTATATCATTTCTTTCCTCATTCTTAGATTTAAACAATGAATGTTGATCAACCCATGAATAGGTTGACCCATGGTTTGATCGTTCTTATGGGAGGGGAGTTTTATTTTTGGTGTTTTAATGAGGGATTTGTCCTAGTTAACAAATGTTTGTTAATCCTATGTGATGTACTTTTGGTTTAATTTGATTTATGTTCTAACAGGGAATAACCAAAATTGACACTAACATAGATAAAGGTCTTTCCCATTTTGTTCAATCATGCCTTTCCTCCCTCTATTATTCATTCATCACTGGCATTCATTGTTTTTCCCGCAACTCTAATTATAGAGATATATTGATTGTTTCATAATCAATTCTTGGTGAAACAATATGGTATTGTGGATTCGGGATGGACACAGCACGACAGGGGTTCGACGATGGATGTGGTGAATGGTTCGAGGCGGCGCAGGAGATATCACACACGAATAGCCTTGCACTAGAAAGGGATTGCGGCATGATTTTGAACACCTGGCGACGAAGAACATAACCCATAGAATCTATACCATACTCCAAATTGATGAACGAAGCACCGGAGAACATCTAGTGGCTTACGGAAGACCCAACCAGCATGCCGGTGCCGGCGGTGGCTTGATACAGCAAGATGGGGTGGCAGCGTGCCATGGTAGTGAAGGTGGCACACGGCATCCACCGAAGGTGATGATTAGAGGCCTCCGGAAATAGAAACTTATTGTTCGGTGGATGTGACTGGAGGTCATGGTAAAGCTGGACTATGGTGGTGACCCATAGAAACGACTATGTGTGGGATGGGGTGCCCGCCTCATCGGATGATTAGAAGACTGACCTTCTCTAGCGGGATGGGTTGTTCAGATGGGCTGGGTCGACATGGCGGTTTGGGTCAGACCCGGCAGACTAGGTTGGGTCAGTAGACCCCGGGCTGGGTTTGGTCAGTTTGGACGAGACCAAGTCCCAACCAGACATATTTTCTAAAATATACTGATATCTTTCAAACCATAAGTCTGATTGAAGATCCTTATATGGTGTTGGGACCCTTGTGACGATGTTGTACTTTGAGATAACTTAGTGGGGTTTTAGTTGGACTTGAATGGGTTGGTGTAATTCTATTTTTCTTTCCTATGAGGGATCGATACAGGATCCTGATCCCGTCATAGGGGGAGACAGTAGATATTGAGACAATACCCTTAGGCTTCTCTATGAAGTTAAAATACAGGATCTGATTCCTGAAAAATAGAATGGCCCATGTTCTAATGTGATTTGTCTCATAACTGGTCTTGGTGACCCATAATTCCTATGTGATGAGTGGATCTTGGTGACCCAACAGGCCAAAATGACTCTGTAAGTCTTAGTGCCCCAATGGGTCTATGTGGTGCATGAATCGCACTGAGAGGCCCGTTCGGTTCTAAATTCTATTTGTGGTACCTTAGATATGGTTTTTGGAAAAGGTATGACCAATATATACGTGGGATCCTATCCCTTATCTTGGATGATAATTCCATTAGGGCCATGATGTCCCCCAGTGAGCCCTGGGTGCAGGACCCCCTATCTGTGTATCGATATCTTTCCTTCCATTGTGACTTGACCTGGTTAGTGTTCTTTGGGTAGTTCTAATTTTTTTTCTTTGTGTTGGGCCTAAGGAAGCGGGACCTCATTGTGAGGGTCTCTGATGACTTCTTAACTCAATGAGCAAGTTCCCTCAGAATGAGCATTCCTTGAGGAGAATCCCATGACCAAGGATTGGTTGTGATATCAAAACTCCTTTTCTCAGTGAGAACAGATGTCTCAGGGAAACTTCATGATGTATCAAGACCTAATTCTATCCCATATACTTTTCTTATACTTGTTCTATGTGCTTTCCTTCAGATATATTGAGTGGGATCACCCAGAATCAAGAATGCTAAAGTTGAACCATATGGCATGCAGCGAATGAGACATTTCATCTTGAAATCCTTTACATGTATACCTCGATGTTCTTCTTATATTTATTTTTTAAATATACTTGTGTTTATATGGTTGTATCTTCTTAGTGGTGTTTTTTTTGTGGTCTTTTACCATGTGTTTCGGTGTCCCATATTGAGTATTGTTTTACTCACCCATGCACGAGATTTTCCCACACATGTTGTGTCTTGTGAAGACGAATGATGCTTTGGTGGAGTCCTAGGTAGATCCAGACTAAAACAAGGATTGGATGGTACCTTGTGAGATTAGACCAGCCGAGGTGTTTTCGGCCGCTTCCTATAGATACTACAGTAACCATTTTTATAGGTCGGAAGTTGTAGTTTTCTTTATTTTAGTAGGCGTATATGCTGGCCCAATTTAACTTTACTGGATTACTTTCTATCGTACTCCGTTGTTGGGTTGTAGTGGTATTCATGCATTTTATTTACTTATTTTTTCTCTCTCCAGCAACTGGGGCATGGAGTTGGGTGCGTGTGAATAGGTTCTTAGGTAAATACCTCTCAGTTTTGGGATACACCTACTCATTACTAGTCTCCATCCACTAGCCTATCAGAGGTGGGATTGGGGTAGTCAAAGCATGAGCCTTAGGGGACAGGTCATGGAATCTAATTGAAATCACCTATATCAGCTTCATATCTACCAACCACACTCAATGTGTAGACAATATCTATCCTAGTACATAGCATAGCATACATGACTATCCTAAATTCTAATGTGTGTGGAATCCTTTCCATTATTTTTCTTTCCTCATGTTTCTAAGGACACATTTTTCTATAAATATAAATACCATGTGATGCTAGCAACAATCCCCTCATGGATTGTTCCATACTGAATTTCTCTAATATCTTGTCAATGTATGTACCTTGACCTAGGTCAATCAATATATGGGATATATCATGATGTATATTTATCCTAATAATATATGATACCTCACATAAGCCCTTCATTGAGAATAATTTTCAACCAAGCCTTAATAGATTGTAAGACATGTATTTCATTTCCAATGAGTAATATTTCATCAATATATAATATTATGAAAATGACTACACTCCCACAAAACTGTTTGTTGACACAAGGATCGAATTCATTCTCTATGAGACCAAATTCCATTATGTCTTCAACAAAATTAATGTTCCATGACCGAGATTCTAGTTTTAATACATAAATTTATTTTTAAATTTTCCATATCCTATTAAAATCCTTTGGAGTTACAAATTCTTTAGGTTTTGTCCTATAGACATCTTTATAAAGTTTACCCTTGAGGAAGGTTATTTTGAATGCCATTTTCCAAATCTCATTTTCATGGTAAGCTATAATGGAATGAATAATTATTATAGATTTTATCATCTCAACTAGTGAAAAGGTTTCATCATAGTCAATTCCTTGATATTGTTTAAAGCCCTTTGCAGTTGTTCGTTCCTTATAGGTACAGAATATTCCTTCCATGTCTGGTTTCTTCTTGAATACCAATTTGAAACCAATGGGATTTACATCTATTATATGGTCAACCAAATTCTAGACTTTTTTTTGGTTCATGGAATCCATTTTATAATTCATGAATTCTTTCCACATGGAAACTTATACACCACTAATACATCTATATAGGTTATAGGATCATTATTATAATATAATAATGGGTCAAAATCCTTGGTGACTAGAAAACTATAATTTTATGGTTCTCTAACCTCTCTTGTACTCCTACACAATACATGTGTCTTTGAATAGTTTCTTATTCCATGAATCTTTTTTGAATATATTCATATACCAGCTCTTGTGTGCCAAGAGCCTCTAATTCATTAACCTCTATCTCACTGCCACTATCTCTTTCAGATATATACTCCCTCTAAAAGAATATATAATGACTTTACACTATAACCTTTTTTATGAGGTGTCGTATAGATAATATCCCCTTGTTACCATGGGGTATCCTATGAAGGAACACTTTGTTTCTTGGGTTGAAATTTTGTTACATAAAAAAGGCATTAAAAAATTCTCTATATCCCCACACATGTAGATTTGATACATGGATTTCTCCAACAAAAAAATTCACATGGAATGCCATTTATTTATTTAATTGGTACATGGTTTAGTATATGTTTTGGTTTTTATAACATATATCCCCAAAAGGATTCTGGATGACTCATATGACTCATTAATGATCTCACCATGTCCAAGAATGTATGATTCATCCTTTTTATTACACTATTAGACTGATGTGTGTAAAGATGAGTGAGTTGGGATAGGATCCCAAATTCTTATAAGTTATTAATTGAGTCTTGATTAATATATTCTACACCATGATCCTTATGTAGTTTCTTAATATTCCAACCAACATGGGTCTCAACTTCATTCTTGTATTTCTTGATTTTGTGAAAGTAACCATACTAATACCTTATAAGTACACATGTCCATATATACTAAAATCATCAGTAAAAGTTATAAATTATGAGTTCTCATCCCTTTCTTTAACTGGAAATTTTCAACACACATAGGTATTAACTAATTCAAGAATATCTTTAGACTTTCAACCTTTCCCAGTTAATGGGGATTCAGTCATTTTTCCTTATAAACGTATATGACTTATACCATGTGGTTTTAGTTCAAAAAAATATAAATATTCTTCTTCATGTTGTTGTACCTCTCGTATCCCCTCGTGGTTTAATTTTCATGATCACAATCACTTTCATGTTTATCTAATTGTGTTTTAAGTGTTTTTGTTGATAGGCAATTGATTGCCAAAGGATTGGCCCAAGAAATAACATCAAGTGGACTGAAACTCAGTCCACCGGCCAACCGGTGTGATAGCACCGGCCAGCCGGTGGACCTGGCAGAGGCATTGCCCACTGCCAGGTTCCACCGGTCAGCCGGTGGCTCTGTCACCGGCCAGCCGGTGGCATCCAGCCCCAACAGTGAGACCTACTGTCTCACCACCGGCCAGCCGGTGGCCTTAGCACCGGCCAGCCGGTGGCTCCTGGGCAGAACAAGTTTCCATTTTGCAAGGTACCGGCCAGCCGGTGGAGCTGTACCGGCCAGCCGGTAGCCCAGTCAAACTAGCCGTTGGCTTTGACCAGTCAACCCTCTTTTGGCCTCCAACGGCTCCGAGGACTTCTCCAACGGCTCCGAAGGCCCCCAAAGGGTTCCATGCCTATAAATAAAGGCTGAGGAAGCCCTGGACACTAACCGGAACACTTGTGAAGCCAACGTACACATTTTCCATCATTTGGCGTACCTCCGGTGCATTCCTCCAAGGGAACCCCAAGTGCTCCATCCAATTCCACATCCAAGGAGCTCCTCCAAAGAAGCTTGGAAGCGGCCTTCAACATCTCCATTCAATCAAAGGCGCCCAAGGCTTCTCAAATTACGGTTTTTTATTGTATATTTATTTTGAGCTTTAATTTTGGGTTTGTGCCTACAAACCCCACACTCTTTCTCATCCCCTTTTCTTTTGGGTTCTCACACCACCACTATGGTGTGAAGAGGTTTCTTCAAGCCTTTCCTTTTAAAAGGCTTGAGTTTTCGGTGAGCTAGCCTTCACCCATTAAAAAGGCTAGTGGGTTCTTGCTAAACCATCAAAAGCAAGTGGGTTCTTGCTTAACTACTAAAAGCAAGCTGTAATAGGTCCTAGTGCTACCTCAAAGCCTAGTGGGTTTCTTGCTAAAACCATTGAAAAGAAAGCGGTAGGAATCTCTCAACGGTTGAGTTGGGAGCGGAGACGTAGGCCGGGTTTTGGCCGAACTCCGTTATCAATTTTGTGTGTCTTGCCTCTTTATTTCCGCTGCACTTTCAACTTTGATTTTAATTTGTTAATCTTTTTTTTAAAAGGCAATTCACCCCCCCCCCCCCCCTCTTGCCATCTTTTCCCCTCGTTTGTTCCAACTCAACAATTGGTATCAGAGGAAACTTTGAGTAATTCCCTAACCCGGTTTCAAATTTAAGATTTTTTTTTGATGGCATCTACCTCTTTCGCCCCCGAGGGTTACTCATTGGGTCGGGCTCCATTTTTTGATGGGACCGACTATAATTATTGGAAAACCCGCATGACTACCTTTCTTAGAAGTATAGGATATCCCATTTACAAAATAGTCATGCAAGGTTACACTTTGTCTACCCCCGACGAATCCAAATGGACCCAAGCCGACATTAGAAATTTTGAGCTTGATGGCAAAGCCATGAACGCTCTCCATTGCGGCTTAGATAGAAATGAGTTCAATCGAGTGTCTACTTGCACCTCCTCACATGAAATTTGGAAACTTTTAGAAGTAACTCATGGGGCCACTAACAAAGTTAAGGATACTCGATTAGACATGTATAGACAAGATTTTGAAAGCTTTACTATGCATTCTTCCGAATCTATTACCGATATGTTTACACGCTTCACTGACATTTGCAATGGAAGGAAATCTCTTGGTGATGATGTTTCAGCCGAGACGATGGTCAAGAAGATCTTATGGGTCCTTCCGAGCTCATGGGCACCAAAGGTGACGGCGATCCAAGAAGCTAAGGACGTCAAAAATATGTCGGTAGAGGAGCTCATCGGATCTCTCATGACTTATGAGACCACGATGAGGAGGCAAGCACAAAAGGAGGGCACCCCTATCAAAACTCCAAAGAACATCGCCCTCAAGGTACAAAAGGAAGAAAGCTCCTCCTCATCATCCTCTTCATCTTCTTCATCTTCAAGTGGCGACTCGGATATGGAGAATCTCGCCCGCCAAATGCACAAATTTATGAAGAAGCACAAGAAGAAGAAGAAATATCGCAAGCACCGAAAGCAAGAACCCACCGCAAGATCTGAGCCCAAGGTAAAATGCTACGGGTGCAGCGAAAAGGGGCATTACAAGCCCGATTGCCCACTCAAAAAAAAACGGGCCACGCAAAAGGAAAAAGGAAAGAAAAAGGTCCTCAAGGTGACATGGAGTGACACCTCATCATCCTCCTCCTCCTCCTCCTCAAGCGACAACGGTAACAAATGCCTAATGGCATTCCATGAGGTAACTTCTTCCGACTCCTCATCCTCATGTTCTTCAAACTCAAATTCTTTAAATCATTTATCCTATGAAGAACTCTCACATGCTAGAGACCAATTAGAAAATGGTTTTCATGAGCTTTCTTCAAAATTTTTCGCTTTAAAAAAGAATTTCAAAAAACTTTCCTCCGAAAAAGACCAAATTCTCAAAGAGAAGGGGGAACTCTCCCTAAAAATCCAAAATTTTCCAAATGTTGATTCTTTGGAATCAACCATCAAAGACCTTAGAGAATCCCTAGCCAAGTTCACCCAAGGTGAACAAAATTTGTCCAAACTCTTAGGTTCTCAACGAGTATCTAGAACCACCAATGGACTTGGCTACACCAATATAGCTTCCTCCTCCCATGCACCAACCGTTTTTGTAAGGGGGAGCTCTAGTTATAAATTTTGTAACTATTGCAAAAAACCCGGGCACCTCATTTATGAGTGTAATTGCAAAAATGCCCGGTACGGTCAACCCAAATCTTTTTACTTTTCGGACGAATTCTATAGGAGAAGACCCACCATGAGACAAGTATGGATTGAAAAATCCCTTCTAGCGAGTCTCTCCGGGCCGAAAATCATCTCTTTTCAAAATCCCTCTCCCCGGTGACTTTTTGTTTTTATTTAGGGGGAGTTAGGATCGTTTAAACCCTTCTGATTTCAATTTCAAAATTTTCGATTCAAACTTTCAAATTCAACTCTTGGTTTCAAAATTTTCAATTCAAAATTTTCTATTCAATTTTTTGATTCAAAACTTTCAATTCAAACTGTTATTCAATTTTCATTTCAAAATTTTCAACAATTGGTATTATTTTCAATTGGTTTAAAATCTTGATTTTCAATTTTTTCCTTCAATCAAGTTTTATGCCCCGAGCTATTTTGATAATCACAAAGGGGGACAATTTCTTGATTGATTAGGGGATAAACCTTTTCTATCATGCTTTGATTTATTTTCAAATTATCCTTTAAGAATTCCTTTCAATTTTAGTATTTTACATTAATTATTTCGGTGATTGTGATCATCAAAATAGGGGGAGATTGTTGTACCTCTCGTATCCCCTCGTGGTTTAATTTTCATGATCACAATCACTTTCATGTTTATCTAATTGTGTTTTAAGTGTTTTTGTTGATAGGCAATTGATTGCCAAAGGATTGGCCCAAGAAAGAACATCAAGTGGACTGAAACTCAGTCCACCGGCCAACCGGTGTGATAGCACCGGCCAGCCGGTGGACCTGGCAGAGGCATTGCCCACTGCCAGGTTCCACCGGTCAGCCGGTGGCTCTGTCACCGGCCAGTCGGTGGCATCCAGCCCCAACAGTGAGACCTACTGTCTCACCACCGGCCAGCCGGTGGCCTCAGCACCGGCCAGCCGGTGGCTCCTGGGCAGAACAAGTTTCCATTTTACAAGGTACCGGCCAGCCGGTGGAGCTGTACCGGCCAGCCGGTAGCCCAGTCAAACTAGCCGTTGGCTTTGACCAGTCAACCCTCTTTTGGCCTCCAACGGCTCCGAGGACTTCTCCAACGGCTCCGAAGGCCCCCAAAGGGTTCCATGCCTATAAATAAAGGCTGAGGAAGCCCTGGACACTAACCGGAACACTTGTGAAGCCAACGTACACATTTTCCATCATTTGGCGTACCTCCGGTGCATTCCTCCAAGGGAACCCCAAGTGCTCCATCCAATTCCACATCCAAGGAGCTCCTCCAAAGAAGCTTGGAAGCGGCCTTCAACATCTCCATTCAATCAAAGGCGCCCAAGGCTTCTCAAATTACGGTTTTTTATTGTATATTTATTTTGAGATTTAATTTTGGGTTTGTGCCTACAAACCCCAAACTCTTTCTCATCCCCCTTTCTTTTGGGTTCTCACACCACCACTAAGGTGTGAAGAGGTTTCTTCAAGCCTTTCCTTTTAAAAGGCTTGAGTTTTCGGTGAGCTAGCCTTCACCCGTTAAAAAGGCTAGTGGGTTCTTGCTAAACCATCAAAAGCAAGTGGGTTCTTGCTTAACCACTAAAAGCAAGCTGTAATAGGTCCTAGTGCTACCTCAAAGCCTAGTGGGTTTCTTGCTAAAACCATTGAAAAGCAAGCGGTAGGAATCTCTCAACGGTTGAGTTGGGAGCGGAGACGTAGGCCGGGTTTTGGCCGAACTCCGTTATCAATTTTGTGTGTCTTGCCTCTTTATTTCCGCTGCACTTTCAACTTTGATTTTAATTTGTTAATCTTTTTTTTAAAAGGCAATTCACCCCCCCTCTTGTCATCTTTTCCCCTCGTTTGTTCCGACTCAACACATGTAACTTAGTCAAGCCTTTTCATTTATTGGACCTAACTGGTGATGCCAATTTTGGGTTTTGTATGATTCATTTGAAGTAACTTCTTTATCTATATCCATTTCATAGTTCATGTAATCCCATAAATAAATACTGTTATTTAAATATGAATTATCATAAAAAATATTATCTCTATAAAACAAGAAAAAATTATTCCAAAATTTGTAAATAAATCCATCTTTATCAAGTCTGGGTATAGTAATAATGTTTTTCGTAATATATATAACATATTGACAACCTTTCAAAACCAATATAACTTTTGTAAGAACCATGAGGTGGTAGTCCCCAATAGCTATAGTATAATTTTTATCTCTGTTGGATGCTCATAGATCTACCTCCCCTCAAAAAATATTTATATATCTACTTGATTATTGCATTTGAATACATATCTCAGTACCACAAGCTCCATCTAATACCCACTTTGTAGAAAGAATTAATTTTACCTGATAAAAAATGTACCCAAAGATTCCCCTTGCTTCTTTGTGTGGGTGTAGTTTTTCTTCTAGTGTCCCTTCTTGCGACATGTGAAATTGAAAGCATTATATTCCATTTCTTTCACCATGATATTCCTATTCTTATAAGGGTATAAATAATATTTAGGCATAGATCTCTTTACTTTCTCTTTCCATTGTTTAACCATAAGTACGGAAGTATTTTCACACTTCATATCCTCATCTACCTAAAGAAGAAGAGTGAGAATATCTATAAGAGACTTATCAATGTTGTTAATAATAAAATTCACAACCAACATGGAGAAGCTCTGAGGTAGTGATACTAGAATGATAACGGTTTCCATTTCCTTAGAGATTTTAAACTCTATAACCTCAAAGGGATTAATGTAGCTAATGAGCATGACTATATAAGCCATCACTGGGGAACCCTCTCCATGATTTCTCTAAAAGAGCACATTATAAAAATCAAACCGTTCATTTTTATCTCTATTATGGTAAAGACTATGAAGGTTATCTAGAATGATATATGAATCCATGTTTTTTTGAGATGTTATGAGTCCACTAGACATAGATAAAAGAATCAATCATTGAAAGTTCTCCAAGTCACTCAAATGTTTTTCATATACAAGGAACTCTTCTTCACTTGCCTCCTTGGATGATGGATCAGGAATTGAGTATTCGAGCACAAAATATTTCTCTTCATAGTGTCGAAAAACCCAAAGGGGTATAAACCATTCCTAGAAGTTACTTCTATGTAGGATGTTTCCTTTCTCCAATATTGATCAGGGGGATAATATTATTGAAGAACATTCCATTTTATTCTACAATTAAATGATCAGATTATTATAACATTTTCTTAATTAAAAATATTGTGAGAAATAATAAATTAATTGATTTTATTCAATCTACCATTATTTTATACTTCATAATAGTCCTCCCCATAGAACTCAGAATATCTAGTTGCTTTAATATTCTAGTGATGTGTATCCATATGGCCCTCCACTAAACCCCCACAAGAGTTGGTCGAGCTAGTTGAAGATATTTGGGTAGGCAGGTCTTTTCCAATTGTGGGCATGTAACTCCTTGGTTCATTGAGTGGATTCCCCAATCTTGAAATCCTTACTTTCATTTCCTTAACACTTGAATCCAAATTAAACAAGTCTAGAAAGGTATACTTCTCTTGATGTAAAATGGTTAATTCAAACCAAAAACTTCATAAAAACTCCCCTTATAAAATTAATCATCCATACTAGGGTTTGTCAAACAATTAGTTCAATTGAGTTTTGTTCCAAATGAACTAAGAGAAGGCTTATTTTGACATAATGTTAGGTTGAGGGATTTTAATTAATTATGAATAAATTTTAACTTATTTTATACTTTATATATATTTTTAATAATAAGTGGATGTTACCTGATTAATTAACCAGGTTAGAAAAACATTTACACATAATTCGTTTATTTAATTTATCACTCATAAATTTATTCTTCTTTATTCTTTACATGTTTAATTAATATTAATTGAATATTAAAAAACTAATTAACAATGTTGGGTAAGACCTTTTTTCATAATACATTTATTTAAATTTCATCTTTTCACATTAATTATTTTATTTACATGGCCACAACCATTCATCGCGAAAACAAATAATTCAATGCCCATAAATAAATAAATAAATAAAACTTTCCTGAGATCTTTCTAACCAAAGATTTAATGAGCTGAAATTAAATCAACCAATTACCAAGGGGAAATAACTCATTTTTTCTGGTCTTCACATAATTTACAGAATTAAACTTTGACACCTATGAATCACCAAATTTGGAATCATTATGGTTCTATTTGAACACACTCCATGCTCCTTGGAGTAATCCATTAATTACCAGTATTTATGACACATATTCCGTTCAGGGGAATAAAAGGATTGGTTAAAATGGGATGATATAAATATCCTTTAACATGTTGTTCCTTCAAAATAATTGAGGTAGGGATGAATCGTAGACTATAAAATTTAATTTAAAATTAAATAATTGAAAACCCATGATATAAATTAAATTTAAACATCTAACGCAGATAAAGTTCCTGGTCAAGGTCATGAACTATCACACAAAAAACTAATAAGTAAAATTAATCAACTGGAATCCATTTTTGCATTCATTCATTATTATTAAGATAAACTCGATTTTATTAATTAATTAAATACCATTTATCTTAATGATCATCCAAACATAATTGAAGATACCCATCATTTATGGCATTCATGGAAAATAAAAGATAGAACCAATAGTGACATATTTATTACAATATGTTAATTGATCTATTAAAAATCATTAAAACATTATTAAATTGTCAAACACACAATAGGTTTAGTCAATAAATCATGGTTTTAATGCTAAAATTGTTACATTAATATAATTTAATTATGTCATTAATTGGTAGACTATGTGACATGTACAATCTAGTTATACACCATATACATTAGTTGTCATTTGTCTAAGTCACATGCCTCAGGGTTTATTATGTTAACTCATCCATATTACATGGTGTATACATACCATATTCATGCTATGTATCCACTTTCCATGTGCAGTATAGGCCCAGTCAACACACGATGTTTAATAAATGCACCGTGAGTAATTAACTACTCAGTGTATCCTGGTACAATGTGCATGGGTACATGGGGTGTTCTCCAGCTACTGGCCAGGTCACCCAGTTTTAACGTCCAATGATTTGGAACTTCCCAACGGATTCTCTGGTTGTTCTTTATTGGTATTTAAACCTTTATTAAAATGCAACACCGAACGATCATAATTAATATTTTTTTAATAGGTTATTTCAAATCCGATTAACGAATGAATAACATGAAATGAACATCTAACCCCAATAGAACATTAATCAAAAATCAAAAAAATAATTATAAATTTGAACATGACCACACTGATACCACTTGTTGATTTTGGGTGCAGAAAAAGCATGTAGTGGTAGGTGATATATTAAAATTTATTTTAATTATCATTTCTTAAAACCATGAGTGAGGATCTTTCACATCAAATTTATAATTTATGTATTTAATATATAAATAATTTAATCACTGGGCTTAGGAACACTCTTTATTGATTAATGTTGATCATTTGAAAAGAATCATTCATATTGTATTTCGTATGATTTGAGGATCGAAGGGGAGAATCCCACTAGTGGAGATCCACATGTGCACCAATGATCAATGAGAAACACCACTTGATCTTCATGTGCTAGCACGGTGAATCAAATATATTTCCTTTTTCTTTCTTTATCACATATTCTTCGATCTTAAATAAATATCTCATGTATTTCTTGTTCTTGATTGGGAGAGATAAGGAGGATTCCGGAGAGAATTCATTGTGCACAACAAGTATCTATTCTCAGTCTTGGATACGATACATAATAGACATCACCGCCTATTTATTGAGTAATGGCTTGGCATAAAATATGATTTAATTTCATTACAACTATTAAATAACATTTAAAACCATTAATAATCACTATTCCACATTTTAATAATAATATTAGTTTTTATGGTGTTCCAACTAGCGCAAATTGATAAATAATATTTATTGGGTTGTCAATAATTATTTTATCACTGATGCGGTCTTAGTCTATCTGAACTCCTCCATATTTATTAAATGATATAATAGTTATGTTATTCATAAATAAATATTTCATTCACATATCAGAGAATAAAATTGATAAAATATACAAAAAAATTATATATATATATATATTCACATGGTGGTGAATATTTATTTAATTTTTATGATTGATATAACATGAATAAAATTATTTATCAGTCTTGATGATAAACTTTAATCAATTAATTAAATTCAATTTGAATTTATTGAGATCAATAGAAACACTTAGTCTATTACCCTCTAAAATTATTTCTCACATACATTAGGAATGATTTGCTAAAGTCCAAGATTACTGTCTAGCAACGGGTCAATGCACTGAAGAGAAATAACATAATATCCCAATGACGATGACCATATATGAACACTCACTATGTAATGTATTACATTTATCACAATATCTTATCAAAAACGATTCGTATCCGGGTCACCAACCTATGTGCTTGATATTTCTTTCTTTGACTATCTAAAATAAACACCTAATTACACCATGGTCATGGAATTTAGGGTGATGGTTATATTCCAAAGGGTTGATATTTTAGCATCCATAAATATGGATGGGACAAATATTTCCTCAACAATTCATTAATGACATATCAATCATGACACACCCAACATACCCTGATTTTCACCAACATTCGACATGATGGTTTTTATCAGTAAATTGAAGTGTGCAAGTCATGACATGCATTGAATATAATCTAAAATTCGAAGGACCATTACATATACTTGTAGATAAGAATATCCAATGTCATAGAAACATGAGGAATTTATACATGCATCCATGTTCTCATAATCTACCATTTTAGAGATTGCCATGTGCGAACTTCATGAGAAGAAGCTACATTTTCTTACAAATACTCACACCAGATGGGCTATATACTATGTGCCTCATAATAGTATGTTATCCATACATTGAATTATATTGAAAATATTTTCATATAACTTCATGTTTCTCATCATAGTTGGGAACTTCTAGGACCTTATCTATATAACAAATACTCTAGAACATTATTACATCAAATTCATGTAGAATAATGTATAATATGTAATAATATGTTTAATTAATATTCATTACATAAAATATACTTGTAATAAAATAATATTTAGTTGGTCCAAAGACACTAAATCCAGCAAAGAAGAAATAATAGAATGAAAATTAAATAAAATTTAACACCTCACTCGATCTAATTAATCTTACCCTCTCCCCAACACATAAGATTTACTTTTATATAAGAAAATAAACCTCAAAAATATAATCACACAACCATACTCTCCAATTTTAGGTCAAAAATGAAACAGTAAATACAAAGGGTAAGTTTGTATTTTTATCTAAAACAATGTGCTTAAGAAATTAAAAAGGATTATTTCTAGATATAGAAGCTCAAAAGGATAAAAATGTTTGTATTACAGCATATTTGGTCAAATATTTAATCAATTATTTATAAAATATAGCCTCTATCATTTAAGAAAAATTATTTCAATGTTACCGCAATTAGGAATCATAGAAAATATATATAAAAATAAATTATATGAAGAATGTTAACTCCCAATATATATATATATATACATATAATTAAGTGATACCATGTATGGTAAGAAGTATTAAATCACATGGGTATGATAAATATATAAATTTGTTTATGCCAATGATACTAAACATTAAATTGATTTGAAGAAAGTATAAAATAAACCAAATATTATACAATTTAAAAAATTAAAAAGAATAGTAGTTTAAACTTTATCTTCAAAAGTTTTTTGTCTAAGAAACCATTTGTAATATGTAATTAAAATGAAAGGTTGGACAGAAATAAACTAAAATAATATAATTAAAATTTATGCATATAATTAAAACATAAATCCTGAAAGTTTATAAACAAATATGAAGCAATCAAAATAAAAAAAATAGTATATAAAAAAATAGAATTGTATTTCAATAACATATGAATCATTCATATGAAAAATATTCTTTCAAAAAATTCATTTTAGAAAATAAAAAATTAATAACTAGTTTTTATAAAAATATATAACTCAGTCTTTACCAAAAAAAGGAAAATTTTAAAAAAATATATAAAAAACTAAAGAACAAATGATTATTATTAAAAATAATAATATTTTATCACATAAATATAACAAAATATGAACAAAGTAAATCCATCGATTTAGTTTTAAAAACTAGAAAAATGTGAATGAATAGAAACACTAAATTAACCATCTATTTAAAAATTGTGAATGATTGATCTTCCTAAAAATTAAAGATATTCTTATTTATACATAAATAATAAAATAAAACAAATAATATATCAAATCATTAATATAGAATTAATAAATTTAATCTGAAAAAAATCATTTGATAAATTAGTTAAATATTCTATACTTATATGATTAAAATGTTAAAATAATTAAAAATTAAATATATTTAAAGAATCTTATTAGAATAATCCTTACATACTTCAACTGTATTACCAAATTCATGGAATTAAAGTTCTATAATTCTAAAGAAAAATAATTAATATAGTTATTTTGTATAAAATACTGAAGGAAGTTTATATAGATATAAAAATTTGTAATAATAAAAAATTTAGTTAATTATATCTACTGTTTTTTGACATTTTTATTACTTTGAGGATTTTTTAAAAAAATTATACTCACAAAAAATATATATAGTAGTATTTATTTTTAAAAATATTCTTTATTAAAATCCCATGTCAATGAAAAAAATAAATAGAAAACATATAATTATAGGATATCATTTGAAAAATATTTATATGTAAGTATATTTCATTATAAAACATGCATGTAAAACACTAAAAACATATATATTATTATTATTTTACAATATATATATATATAATTGAATTAAAAAAAACTATCATTAAAAATAATTGTACATGATTTCAACATAATATAAAGTGTCACAAAAAAGGAAAAATAACTTTTTTTAATTGATTTTTTTATAATTTTTTACCTCTTTTAATTTTATAATTTTTAGGGTTTCCTTTTTATGAATTTTTTTGTTTAATTATTTTTATGCACATTTTTAATTTTTAAAATAAGAAACTAAATTTAGAAAAGTTATTTTTAAAGCATTTATTTACATTTTACAAAATTTATTTTCATACTTTTTCATATATGAGGGAAAAATAAAATATATTAAATAAAAAATAAAGAACAAGAATAAAATTTTTGTTGGGAGTGGTTAAAATACCCCATGTTTTTAGTGAAGTTGTACACAATCTTTTACTAGTATCAAAAGAAATCTAGATCTTTACATGCAATTTGGAAATTAAAACATTGGTCCTCTATGTAACCAAGAAAAATAACCATTATACATAAATTGATAATGGATTAGATATCATTTATAATATTAGATACAAAGAAAAAATATCAATTTATTAATGATATATGAATCTATTTTTATTTTTGGAAAAACATTAACTTTTTATATAATAATGTATCATCTTTAAATTTATATTTTCAGAAAAATCGATTTTATCTTCAAATATCATTGTTTTATTTTTAAAACATGAATTGTCAATATAAAAAATAGGTTGTGTGTATTCTTCTAAAGAAAATATTTATAAAACATCGCATGCTACCTCCTTCAAACATAAGATTTCATTATCTTATATTACTTAAAATATTATGTCAGTGGAAAAAATATGTTCACATTCTATGCTATTGACATAGAAAAATATTAATTGACATTATTAATCATTTTTAAAGGACATGCTGAAATTATTTCAGACGATAAAAATAAATAAACTCAAAATAATTATCATCTATCAAGAAAACAAATTTATTCAATTCATCTTCTAATTATATAATTCAGTGATCATTTTGAATAAATTTTTCAATAATTTTAAAAAAATCACAATCAATGGAATGAATTTATATTTTTAAATAATTTAAATAATTTACATTAGAATCAACATCATATAGTCTAAAATAATTTGGAGAAAACAAAAGAAATTAAGAAACATCCAATTCATCTCAGTAATAATAAATTCACTTTCATTAGTGAATATATTAGCATAATTTGATTTTAAAATATTCATTTTACATCTAAAGAGATAATTTAAAATTGGAAAAACATCCATAATATCTAGATCAATATGGGTTTCTTCATTTCCCTTTTTATTTTAAACATGAAATTCATCCTAAAGAAGTTCCATAATTTTTATCACAATGCATTTGAATGTTATAATTAAAATCATTTAAATAATTAATTTCATCAAAAATAATGTTTTCCTAATGTGAATTATCAATTCAAAAAACATTTATAAATTTTTTCAGCATGTTTCTTTCAGAAACAAATACCATTTTTGGTGGAAAAATATATGTGAAAAAGTATCATTATAAACAAAAGATGTTTTTTGTCTATCTAAAATGGATTCTAAAGGGATTTTAAAGGATATAAATTTAAGGGGATATTTATCAATCTCAAATGGAATAATAAATTTCTCATCAAAATATTTAATTATGGAGATTTACATTTGTTTTTTATTTTATTTTCAAATATCCCTATTATCTTTCCCAATTCACCAATTATCTAATAATCCTAATGATTAATCTTTTCAAAAAAAATCACCATCAAATGGTTCATTATTTATATTAAATATGTTTCAAAAATAATGTGGACACAATTTTTCTTGATTTTCCCTTTCTATGTTTGTGTCAAATTGATTTGAACATCAGTTTTTCCATTATAATTAAATGAAGTCACACAATATAATGAAGAAAAATTTCCAAAATTTCCATTACATCAAAAGGGAGGTGGATTATAACAATTTAAATCTGTATTTTCGAATTTAATGTTTTATAAGCATTGGAAATTTTCATCAAATTGGTTTTTACAATTAAAATGATCAATTTTTTAAAAAGTTATTGATTAAAATCAATTTATTTGTTGAAATCGCTAACATTTTGAATTTAAAAATCAATGTTCATTCCATTTTGGTAAATAATTATTTTTTCCATTTTAAAAAATAATTATTATTTTGCAAATACCAATGTATAATAAAATTTCCATTTGGTTTCTTTCTCGAAATGAATTTGAATTTTTATTAAAAAGGGGGATCCATGGTTGTGGTTGATTGAAACAATATAATAGTATTCTATTAGAAAATTAATTAAATTTTTTTAATACCCATGTATTATAATTATACAAATTTTGGATTCTACGTTTTTCTATTTTTGAAAAACAATATCCCAAAGGAAATATTTTTTAAACTGAATTTAAAATTGTTTAAAATTTCATGATCAAAGTTGATTTCTCTAAAAATAATTTTTGTTAAAAAATATGTTCCAAAATATTACTTAATCGTGTTAAAAACCAATTATCAGGTATCAAAAATTTACATATAGTAGTATTTTACATTAAAAATTATCAATTTCTCACATAATATATATTTCAATTTGAAAAAAAATTACTCAAATAAATCACTAAAAAAATAAAACCACTAAAAATATAACAATAAAATATATTAAATAGATAGTTTGAAAACAAAAGGATTTAAATATTCTATACTTGTTTTAGTATTTCCAGGTTATGGTTTCTAAATGAAATAATGATTTGATATTTATGTTTTCTTTTTATTTTTCTAAAACATTTTAGTATTGGAAAGGTTTTCCTTCTCTAGAAAAAGTACTAAATTTTGTGTGGTAAAATAATATGTCACATGATTTCCACATAATAATTATCACCTCAACCTATCTAATGTAGCAAAAATATTGAAATTGAATCATTTTTCTCTTATGAATATTGTTTTGTCTTATTGTCCTATGTAATGACCCACATAATTATGAGTCGTCATTTTTTAGATGGAATTTTAATTTTTAATTTGAGGGTCGGATTTATATAGATAATTTCAACATGAATTAAGTTTTTAGTGGTTTAAACACCTCTAAGAGGTTTTTTCAATTATATTTAGTGTTTTGATTGTCAGTAGAGACATTGGAGTCGGTTCAAGGTGACCCTGATGGTCCTTGTAGAATAATGGATCCATCGAATGTCCAATGGTCCTTCACAAGATACCTACTCTAAATTACAGGGGTTCGAGCCCCCTATATGGTACATTGACCAACTGATATGCCCAGTTCGACTGGTCAGTGGGGTACCAATTACCCGGTACCAGCCTAGTAGGAATCCTATGTGAGTGGGGTTTTTTCTTAATAGGGGAATAAATGAAATTTTTCCCCTATTTAAACATTATTTGGTGTTTGGGAGTGGATCACTACCCCTTCCCCCATCCCTTTTCCTCCATGGATCTGGGGTGTTTTGAGATTTTTTTCATAGAAAATGGAATAAATTATTCCTCTGTTTACCCTATTCAATTTTCCCCTTATTCTCTTCTAATTTTGAATTTTTCTTACTAGGGGTTTGATAACAATTCCACTAAATCATAGCGGGATTCACCTGGTATGGTGTGGCTTCATGTTATGGGGGATTTAGGATGTCTAAAGACAATAAATGTTGCTTGTTTCTCAATATTTCATTATAGGTTCTTCACTTGGTTGATTTTTCTAGGGATTTTTCCAAATTTTCGTGGGATTGGAAATTGGTTGGGTTCTATTTGATAGGAATTATTTTATCGGCGCTTTGGGATAATGCCACTAATTTTTTGTGTCCCATTTTTCAAGGTTCTAATCATTTAAGGTCACTGTATGAGTTTTTACTAATTAATCATCATTGGATTACATTAAAAAATTAATTTTAACTATTTATAATTAATATACTATCAATTTTAGGGTTATATAGGGGATTGGGTGTGTGGTTACACTCATTTCGGGATTGGTTTAAGGTTTTAAGAGCATATATTAAGGGAGAAACTTCATATTTGAGGTAGGTGGTCCCTTTAATAATTAACCATATCCAATTCTTCTTGTGTGTCTCATTTATGTGTCTTAGGTTGCAATCAAATATATAAAAAGGGGTCGAGTGAATTCAAAATTGTGGGATAAGCCAAGGTTAATCCTTCAAGTGGTTAAATGAGAGTTCTATCCATGGGTTGGGAATTTATGAGATGGCCCATAGTTATCCAACCAAGGTGAATAGTACCTAGAATTTCTTAATGGACATTGCCGTTGTATTATATTATGTGGTAAATATTTTATGTTCTAAAGTGATCTCTAGTGAGTGAGTTAATAGATTCTATGTGGTTGGTTCTTTGAGAATAGATGGGTTAGTTTTGGTCTTTGGTAATTGTATCTGAAAGGTTATTGGGACAGCATTGGAACCTTTCAAAGCCACAAATTAGCAGGCTGATATGTTAGGGTTTAGTATATTAGTCGATTTAGGTTATTGGTCATGGGATATATATATTATATGGTCCATGAAGAGGGTAATCACTCTCTTTGGCATGTCTAGAGGTTCGTAAATATTATAAGACTGTGCATGGTGTCTCTTTAACAAGTGGGTCACAATGGAGTCAAACATGGTTGTTAGAAGAATACGGGTGGTTGAAGGGAAGTTGGTTGAGGCTTTAAAAGTATAGAAAGAGATACGATTATGAGTATACATGGTAATATTTGGTTGGGTTGTGTATACATTTAGAGCCTAAGAAGTTATTGGAAGAGGACTGAGCATTTGGTGGGACACCTAAGGGTGAGGTTAGGTACTAGTCTAGTCATGCCCTATGGATGGATTGTAGATTTATTGGTTTTTTCTTCAAACTATATGAGATATTTTATGGCCTCAGTGAGAGTATTAGTGTTCTGTGTGGATTTCGATGACTTATGGGTCAAGATTTTGAGGTGTGTATGGCATAGGGGGGATGAGATTAGTATGACTATTGTTAAGATACATATTGATTTTATGGATAGGGATAAATAGAATAGTTAGTGATGTATTGTTGAGATGTGATATCCTCTAGGAGAGAGCTGGGTGTGGATGTGTGTTTATTTTTCTAAGGACTGGGCTATATTATTTTCCATCAATGTATTTCTTTTTTTGTTATTATGATCTTACCATGTTGTGAAACAATGGGTTTTGGATTTGATATAAGAGAGGGTATGAGGCCTCACCATGAGAGATAGTATGGTGGAATGGGATGTTATTTGTGATAGGGTATGATATATTATACTAACTAAGAGGTTTTTGGTATGGGATGTGATATGAAATGAGTAATGAGACCTCACCCTGAGTGAGAGTTTGATGATATGTGATGTGGTGTGTGATGTGGTCCAAGATATCACCTTAAGTGAGAGGGTGGAAGTATTTGATATGTTATATAACATGGTATGATTCCTCATCCTATGTGATAGAGTGGATGTATAAGATGTGGTATAAGATTTAGCATAGTACCTCACCCTAACTGAGAGGGTGGCGATGTGAGACTGTATATGGGGTCAAAATGGTATGAGATCCTACCTTGAGTGAGAGGGTAGTGGTCAAGATGTAGTTATAATACCCCTACCTAAGAGATAGGATATGGTTCTAGGGTTATGTTTTTAAAAAATTCCTCTACCAAAACTGGATAGAATAGGTAATCTCAGGGATCATTATATCAATGTTAGCACATGATGACTAGACATGATTGTTTTCTTGTTGTATTACAACTTAACTTATTTTATCAAGCATGCATGCACTGTATATGATAGCCTATATGAGGAGAACATGGTAAAAACCTACTGAGTTTTATGCGCACACCCTACACACTCACCCAGATGTACATACAGTCCTTATGTTTGTCTTTCAAGTCATAAATTATATGATGGGATCTAGGTGGAGTAGTTGGATATATACTTCTAGACTGGTCCAAGGAGGGACCGAGGTTTTATAGATGAATCCTCTCCCCCATTTTATTTTAGTTTATATTATATTGATTGGTCAGCGAGTGATCCTTATTGTATTTATATATGTCAATCAGGATTTCAATTTATGTAATAACATATTTATGTTGATTGTTAATGTTGGTTGCATATTAGCTATAATTCCATGTGTCACTCTAAGTTAATATATTTTATAGTTACTTAACTATTAATATTTTTCATGGTACTGAGAGTATACTCTTCCCAAATATTCCATTGACTATTACTTCTAATCGATAACCTCTGATATTTGGGGATGTATTCCTAAGGTCTTATGATGTTATGGAAAGATTATAGTTCTGATTATATTATTTGAGTCATTACATGTTAGGTATTTTTTTGTCAAAATATTTTTCATTATAAAAAATATGAAAATGAAATTTTTGAGATGATATAAGAAACAATATCTATAATATAAATTATATCTTTGATTCATTATAAAATTATAAAAAACTATAAAAAATATTATGTTTAATTCTTATTTATTTTTATCTTTAATCAATATAAATTAAAACTATTAGTTTACTGTTAATATAAAGAGATAAAAATGATCAAAAAATTTAATAATATAAATAATGATTTCATAGTAAGATTGAATGCTATTTTCAGGCCCAAAGAGGCCATAACATATTTTAGAACCTTTTTTAAAGTACGTTAAGTAATCATGCGAGTGGGTTTTATACCTTTTGAACTGGATCCAAGATCAAAAATATGAGGGCACCATTGAATTAATAATGATTGGATTAACCTAGATAGGACCAAACTGCGACCAGCAATGGCCATATGGAAAAGTTAATTTTTAGAGTTTTAAGGGAAAATAAAATTAAATTAAAAGTTGATTTTATTCAAAAAAAATTATTGTGACACAATGACCCGTCAACATTGTGGTGATGCTATGAGGTGATGTTGAATCATTAATGAAACTCATTAATGAGACAGTGTGGAATAGCACAATGTGTCTCCTTACTTTACATAAACAAGGATCCAGAGTTGGGAAACAACACTAGGAAACTCTCTGACAAACGTGGAACCTCTATCTCTCTCTCCAATGAAGAATCCTATAGATGAACCACAGTGGGATGCATTTGAGATATGAAGAAGAAAGACGAATGCTAACGGAATGAGGATCGATGATGGCTCAGAGTTTCATCCATCATTTGGGACGAATCCTCAAACCTGGTAGGGGTTTAATTATTTTATGTTTTCTCCACTCATTTATAAAATCAACGAATGCGGATCAACCCATGAATTGGTTGATCCACGGATCATGTGTTCTGGTGGTAGGGATTTTACCTTTGTGTTCTTGCACTAGGATTAATTATTATATGATAGAACTTTTATCCCAAGCCTTCACTATTTTTAAACTTCTAACACTGAGGGTGCGACCCGACGCAAACAATCCCTGAGCCCCTCTTCTCATGTGTTATTTGTGGATGTTGCCTAGAAATGGAGGAATGGTGGATCCATGGTTTTGGAAATGATTTTGGAAACCCGAGAGGCCCGAGGGTGCAGGAAGCATTGAGATTGGACCACCCGAGTGGACATGGTGTCTCGCGGAAGGTGTCACCAGTGTAGCGGTCGTAGGTGGGAGGTGGCACCACCCCAGGTGCTGCTTGAGGAATTAATATTCCATATCTCATCAGATACACTGGTGGTGGTAGTTCACTCAGTGCATTTCAGGGACCATAGGCCATGGCAGCTGGATGGATGAGGTGCTAGCCTAGAACTACAAAGGTGCAGCGGCCCGCTCCCTGCAAGCGGCGTTCGAACAAGGGGGGGGGGCGGTTGACCCGCTACACACACCCCAAAATGGACTAGCTAGCCCATCAGACTTTTCCAATCCATGCCAACATCCTGGATAAACATTCAATCCAGTTCACTTTAGCAGACCAGGCCAACAGGATAAAGTCGTACCACATTGCGGCCTATGCAAGCAAAAGAGACTAGACCGCCATAGCCGGTCGGGCCAGATAAATTTAGGGTCACTCAGTGACCAGGTGTATTGGGCCAAAAACTAACCTTTTTCAGGTCGAGTAAGTCCCTATGGGAAAGAAATATAGTTTGGTGTCATGTGAGACCCTGGGATGGGTTGTTCGTGTCGGTCCGAACTAGTCGGACCGGGCTCGGACACAACTGGCCACTATTTACAAAAAGGGACGTATCTCCCAAACTGTGGGTCCGATTGACGCGTCATCTGTGTCATTTGGACGCACATCATGGGAAAGTGCTTATGAAATCCCCTAAGCAATTTTTCCTGAATTTTTACCCAGAGAGACTATGTGACTCATCTAACAGCGAGACTTCGTAACGCATCATCCTAGCGAGACTTCATGACATGGTTATCAGCAAGACGTCGTTACTCAACTACACAAAGAGACTCCATGACTTAGTTATCAGTGAGAAATCATGACTCATCTACCCCGCGAGACTCTATGACTCACCTATCATTGAGACTTCGTGACATAGCTACCCTACGAGACTCTGTTACTCAGGTATCTATGAGACTCTGTGGCTCAGCTACCCAGTGAGGCGTCGTGACTCAGCTATCGGTGAGGCTTCGTGACTCAACTATTGAATAGGTATAGGTGACCTAGAAATCCTAAATGACTCATCAGGGATGAGTGCCTTTCCAGTGATTTATGTTCATTGTTTTCAACTGTTGGTTTTGATATCAACACATTAAGTTGTACTTGTGTCGATCTGACACTAGTGATTCTAATCTTTGGGAATTCTTTTGTGACTACCTCCAGATTTCTGTGAGAATTGAGTAGGTCTTGGATTAACTACTTAGTATTTTTAGGCTCATTCCCGCATGTGCTTCCCCTGTACATGTTTTTTATTGTGCATATGACAGACATATTTGACTGGGTCTTGCAGAGCCAGGGAAAGGTGGTTCTCAGAGGTGGATCAATAGACGCAATATGCTTTAGTGGAATCCGATAGGGATCTATACCTACCCTTCAGGTAGGATCATTGGTGTATTACTATTAGATATACCACCGGACGACAGGTAGCGGAGAAAATTTTGTATGTATACAAAGCACAAGGGGTCCAAGAGGACCATAACCTCTAGGGTTTCTGGAGAAAGCTCTTCTAGTGGATAATTTCCTAGAAGAACCTCCACTGACTATTACAGCTTCCACCGGATGGCAGGTAGCAGATTCCTTAGTAGCGGGAAACTGACAGCTAACACATGGGTCCAAAAGGACTAGACCCTTTATGGGACGACCCCTTTATACTAGATCGGTAGTGTGAGGCCCCACGGGTAGCTGACGCCAGCTAAGGAACATGTTGTGCTTCACATGTGGTAGGCGAGGGCACATAGCTCAAGATTACCCAACCCACCATACAAACAATTAAGGGGCAGTCAAGGGACTACCAAGGTAGAGGTATATAGTCGAACTAGGTGATCCACAGAGAGGATGATGTGGGATGGGAGAAAGTAGAGTGGTTGTTGTTGGGAGGGGATATGAGTTACTACCACCACCACCCCCATGTGTTCCCCCACGAGTTCTGGGAGTAGGTGGACAGGGGCTGGGCCATCTTCAGGTGATGGAGGCCAACAGACATGATGCTCCAGAGATGATTAGAGGAACGATATATGTCTACTCCACTATAGCTTTAGTTCTTATAGACACATGTCTCAGTCACTCTTCCATTCCCATAGACCTTGTTTGAGGCTCGAAGATTTTGGTGGAGCCATTGGACCAATCCTTAGGATTAGAGACTCCTACGGTAGGGGATTTGATGATAATACACTAATTCGAGTAGTGTGAGCTTACTCTAGGAGGTGAGAGCTTAGGTTGGGATCTCATAGTAGCGGTTTTGAGGCCTTGCGATGTCATATTGGGTATGGACTGGTTATCTACAGTCCATTCCCAAATCGACTGTATAGGCACAAAATGTGGTGTGTCCGTGAGGATGTCAATAGGATTTCCTTCACCAATGAGAAGGGAAATTTTTCAACACATGATAGACTTTATCATTTGAGGGTGTAAGCGATCACTCACCAGTTGGCTAGCCTAACCCTCGAGGTAGTGGACAAGTGGAGTCCGTGCATTCCTATAGTGGTCGATGAGTGTGAGGATGTATTCCTTGAGGATGTTTCAGGACTACCTCCTCATATAGAGGTAGACTTCTATATTGACATATACTCATGGATGGAACTGATATCTAAACTAGCATATCAGATGGCTCTAACAAAGCTTCATTAATTGAGGGTAAAGCTGGAGGACTTATAGGACAAGTGCTTGGTGAGACCCAACATTTAACCATGTGCAGCCCCAGTGTTTTCTTCCAAGAATAAAAATGGGAGGTTGAGGATTTGTGTGGACTTCTATCACCTAAACTAGGTGACAGTGAAGAACAATTATCCACTATCTAGGATTAATGGCCTCTTTGATTAGATTGAGGGAGTTAGGTTGTTCTCAATGATAGACCATAGATCATGCTATCATCAGCTTCAGGTATGGGATGAGGACGTGCCAAAGACAGCCTTCAGGTGCTGGTATGGCCACAACGAGTTCTTGGTGATGCCCTTTGGTATTACCAATTCCCTAGAATTGTTCATGGGACTCATGAACAAGATATCTTATCCTTGCATCGATCATTTTTTGGTGGTCTTCATTGATAACATCTTAGTGTACTCGGCGTTGGAGGAGGACCATGCTACACACCTACAGATAGTTTTGGATACACTCATAGAGAACCATCTTTATAGTAAGCTCTTTAAGTACAAGTTCAAGATTAGGGAGGTCCACTTTCTAGGACACGTCATCACGGATACTAGAGTAGAAATGGATCAGTTGAAGATAGAGGCATTGCTTGATTAGTATCCACCCAGGAGAGTGACTAAGTTACAGAGTTTCATGGGGTTGGTTGGATACTACCGGAGGTTCATTAGTGGATTTTATTGATTAGCAGAACCTTTATCATCCCTGACATGGAAGTTATAGTCCTTTGTGTAGATGGAGAAGTTCCAGAAAAGTTTCTATGAGCTGAGGTAGAGACTTAAATGTTCCCTTATATTGACACTACTAGAATAGTGAGTTGGGTATGTAGTCTTCTGCGACGCATCAGGGAGCGCTCTGGGTTTTTTTCCTGATGTAGGAGTGAGCAATGATGACCTATTGCTCATTGAAGTTGAGGTAGCATGAGCATAACTATGTGACCCATCACCCAGAGTTAGAAGTAGTGGTCTTTTCCTTAATGATGTGGTGACACTACTTGATGGGTGAACAGTTTACCATATATTCTGAAAACAAGTGTCTCTGGTATATCTTATCATAGGAGGAACTGATCTTGAGATAGCAGTGATGGATGGGGTTCTTATAGGACTATGACTTTGAGATAGTCTTCACTCCTAGGAATGGGAATGTGGTGGCATACACGCTCAACAGGAGGTCTAGTTTACATCTATTGAGTGAGGCGACAGAGTTTCTAGTTGCGATGCAGATATCCTTTGTAGATGAAGATGGAGCATCTTACCTTCAGTCGATGATAGTCACTCCTCCACTCTTACTTTGATTTTGGGAGGCACAACTTGTGGATGTTTAATAAGAGGCTTGATGCACTTAGTTATCCTCAGGACAAGCACCTAATGTATTTTCAATCGGTGGGGATCACATCAACATTTTTATAGGATGCACCATAGTATCAGTGACATTACATGAGGAGGTGTTGAGGGAGTTCCATACATCCACATTGGCAGTACATCCTGGTGTTTCAAAGATATAATAGGACCTTCGACGTTAGTACTGGTGTCTAGGGATGAAGAATGTGATGGAAGAGTTCATTTCACAATGCCTCCCTTGTCATCATGTTAAGGCTGATCATTAGGTCTTAGAAATCTTGGAAAATCCACTTGAGGTACCAGAATGGAAGTGGTATGGTATCTCAATGGAATTTTTGATTGTGTTACCATGCACATCTAGGGGCCATAATTCTATCTGGATGATCGCTGATAGACATCCCAAGTCAGCTCACTTCCTACCCATTTGGGGGAAGGGATCAGTAGAGGGATTGGGACACCTCTATGTCCAAGAGATAGTGTGGCTTAACAGGGTTCATTAAATGATCATCTCAGACTGTGACGCTTTTTTACATTCTGGTTTTGGAAGGGATTGCAGGAGGTGTTTGGGACTCAGCTGTGCTTGAGAATAACTTTTCACCCCCAGATAGATAGTTAGACTATGCAGACTATACAGACATTTGAGAACATCTTTTGTGCTTATGTCCTTGATTTTGGAAGCATTTGGGAGTACCATCTACCACTAGTGGAGTTTTTATACAACAAAAGCTATCACTCCACCACTGGAATGACGTCTTATGAGGCCTTGTACATGTGGCCATATAGATCACCTCTATTATAGACAGACCCAGTGGAGTCAGCACTCATGGGTCCAGAGTTGGTATGAGCTACCACTAAGAAGGTGGAGATCATCCAGGAGTAGATGAGGACTGCACAGAGTAGATATAAATCGTATGCTGATAGAAAATACACACCCAGGGAGTTTGAGGAGGGAAACCATATTTTCTTTCGGGTCTCACCCCAACTGTGATTGCGAAGATTTGTCCAGGGAGGCAAGTTATCTATGAGGTTTAATGGACCTTTTCAGATTCTGAGCAAAGTTGTAGGGGTCATGTACCACCTAGCTCTTTCCCCACAGATGCACCTGGTGCGTGACTGTTTCCACATGCCATAATTGAGGAGGTACATGCATGATCCATCACACGTCATCAACTGGGGAAAGCTAGAAATTGATGATGGGTGATGTTTGCAGAGTTCCCAGTGGAGATAGAGGATCGACATATGTGTGTTTTTCATGGAGTGTCGATTCCTCTAGTACAGTTTTGGAGGTATCACAGGAACGTCTTGGAGAGAACATGGAAGGAGGAGTCACAAATTCTTACTTAGGGCACCCATTTGATTGATTATCCATTGTTTTGGATTTTGGGGATGTAAATCCCTATGGTAGGGTGAATGTAATGTCCTGAATTTTTTTATGTAATTTTTTTAATTACATGAAATTATTTTGAAACCAGTCTCTGAGACATAAATTGATTATGTGGCCCATAGAATTTAGAACGTATTTTTGAAACTTTTTTTAAAGTAGGTTATTTAATCGTGCGAGTGGGTTTTTATAACTTTTGAACCAGTGACCAGATAGAAAATATTATGGCACAGTTCAATTTAGTACATTGGGATTTGCCTATAAAAGACCTGACTTTGACCAGAAAGGGATGAATGGAAAAGTTAATTTTTGTACTTTTAGTGAAAAAAATTAAACTCAACAATTTATTTTATTCAAATTGTTTTAGCTACGACACAATGACCAGTCGAAGCTGTGGTACAGTGATGAGGTGATGCTGAATCATTAATCAACCACATTAATGAGACTGTGTGGATATACACAATCCATCTCCATATATTAATTAAAAAAGGATCCATAGTTGGGAAATAATGCTAGGAAATTCTATAACAAACATGGAACCTCTCTCTCTCTCTCCAATGATGAACGCTATCGATAAACCACAGGGGTATAGATTCGAGAGATGAATTATGATGACAAACTCTAATGGATCAAGGATATATAATGTCTTATAACTTTTTCCCTCGTTAGCGAAGGATCCTCATACCATGTAGGGGTTTAATTTTTTTATGTTTTCCTTGTTCATTTCTAAAAACAACGAACACAGATCAGCCCATGAAAAAGATGATTCATAGATCGTGTGTTCTTATGAGAGGGTATTTACCTTATGGTTTTCCACACGATTGATGATTATACAATAAATATATAATCCCAAGACTCCCCTATTTTTAAAATTGTAACGAGGAGGGTGCAGGATGACATGAACATTGCCTAAGCCCCTCCGCTTGTGGGTTCTTTGTGGCCCCAACCTCTAAATAGAGAAAAGGTGGATCCAAGGATGTAAATATGATGGAGGTGACCTAGGAGGATAGAGGGACCATGCGGAATAGAGATCGGACCACTGGAGAATAATCTGTGGACCGTTGAAGCTTCCTCCGGTGTGGCGCCACCGACGTGACAGTGCCGGTGAGAAGCGGCAATGGATGGCGGTGGCGACTATAGGTGGGAGGAGACTCCACCCCGGGCACCACATGCAGGATGAAGTGGTCACCTCTCAGCAGATTTATGCCACAGTGAATGAGGCCACAACCTGTCAGCTGCGATGGCTAGCTAGACGCTGCGCTAGCCAGACACCGCTTAGGAGGAGCAGCCTGCTCCCTGTGGGCCATGTGTGAACATGGGGGGCATCTGGCTGACCGGCCATGCATACCCCAACAGGACCGTCCAAGCATATCCTGGATGAATATAGCCATCCAGCATATTGGGATGGGCTCAGATATGCCATTTTCCCAGGAAAACTTTTGTTCCAGTCCACTTTAGCACACCGGGCCTCGTGGCAGCCAGGGCTAGGAAAAGAGACTGGCCCGCCAGTGCAGGCTTGACTGGATAAATTCAGGGTCACTGGGTGACCAAGAGGACTAGACACATGTATAACCTTATTCAAGTACAATTAGTCCCAATGGATTAGATGGATAGGGTGGGGTCATGCAGAACCCCAGTTCGGATTGATCGGGTTGGTTTGAACTAGTCGGATCGGGCCTAGAAACATCCAGCCCTGGTTTACAAAAATGGATGTATCTTCTAGACCATGCATCTGATTGATTTGTAGTCTATGACATTGAGACCCACATGATGGGGAATTCCTTATGAAATAATCTAAGTAAGAATTCATGAATGTTAACCCAAAGAGAGTTCGTGACTCACCTATCAGCGATACTGCAAGACACAACTACCCAGCGAGACTCCGTGACTCAGCTATCAGCGAGACTTCATGACTCAGCTACCCAGAAAAACTCCATGACTCAGCTATCAAAGAGACTTCACAACTTAGATACCCAGGGAGACTTCATGACTAACTTATTAGAGAGACAATGTGACTCAGTTACACAGTGAGACTCTATTACTCAGTTATTAGCAAGACTCCATGACTCAGCAACCCATCAAGGCTTCATGACTCATATATCATCAAGGATTCTTGACTCAGCTACGGAATAGGTATATGTGACCTATCTATCCTAAAGGAATCATCGGGGATGAGTTCCATTGATGTGATTATTGTTCTATCTTTTCAGTCGTTGTTTTTTCTATTAACATTTTAAGTTTTACCAGTGTCGAGCTGACTCTAGTGACTCTAATCTTTCTACATTATTTTTTGATTTTCTTTATGGAACGATATGAGAAGTGGGTTGGTATTTGGGTCCCTACTAATTATTCTTATTCTCATCACTGCACGGGATTTTCCCACACCTATTGTGTCTTGTGCAGATGATGGACAACTTTGACTGGGATATTAGAGTGTTAGGGCTAGGTGGTGGTCAGATGTGGATCTACAGATGCAATATGCTTCTATGACATCCGAGATTGAGATACACCTATCCTTCAGGTAGAATCCTTGTTAGAATACCTTCAAATCATGTACTTAATTTTACTATAGTTTCCTTTTTAGTTTTATCTGTATTATGGCCCCTTTTTTACATTTCAGTTGCGCCTATACATGTGTGTTTATTTCCTCATGTGACATGCTTGTTGTTGGTATCCCAGTTTCTGTTTTAATTTCTATAGTATTGGATGTGTGTGTACAATATTAATGTCAATTCTTTATCTTTTTGGGATACGCCTTTGGGTGCTAGTCGCTAGCCCCTGGCCTATGGAAGGTGGGGTTGCAGTAGTCACAGCACGGGCCTTGGGGGATGGGTCATGACAATTGATATTAGTTATTATTCTTACAAGATCATATTTAATATTTTTCTAGAGGTTTTTTAGGATATAAATAATTATTTATATTCTCAATTACTAGTGGGGTGAATTTTAAGTTTAAAAACATTAATTTATATCCTTAAGGAAATCTATTTTTAACAAAGTTAAACAAGGTAAATTCCCAAAACCTCCTTTAGTTATACAAACGTTTCAGGTTTCAAAAATATGGTTCTGAAAATTAAATTTAAGGAAAGTTTAAAAGGAAAATATTCTTCCTTAAATCATATATAATCTTACTTATCAGAGCACACAAAAGTTCAAGAAATTATAGTAGATTTATACTTTCTTACTTTATCAAAATGCAACAGAAATAAACTTATAACAACACAAGTAACAATTATGAAATCTTTTAACCCAACGTGAAGGGTATCCAACAACCTTGGATAACAATCCCTTGATTTATACTTTCAATAATGTTTGTCTTACCCACCCTAGATCAATCCCTCGATAGGAGTATCAGAATCTATCTTGTTATCCACGCAAGTCCTCAAACTATAAGGTAGTCGGAACCTCTATCTTCCTATCCACGAAAGTCCTCAATTTTACTCAGCAACAATATAAATCTCATGAATAAAGATGAACAAGATGTTCAGTATGCACAAGGAATGAGAGTCCCTCTCTATAGAAATCACTTCAGCAGCATGAATTCTCTAGATTGGTCAAAAGGTTTATAGCTCATTCAAATGAGCTCCTATTTATAGGCACATCTCCAACGGTCGGCTCGCTCCTCCAACGGTCATATTTTTCCTTGAATTTCAGAGGTACATGTACACATGTCACTCAACAAACAGTTTATTAGAAACAAAATGTATTAGATCATTTAAAAACCATTTTAAGAAAATGAAAAATAAGGTTGCTAAACCAAATCTATTTTCTAAAGTTTGAGGAGAAATAAAATTTGGAATCTAAAAAAATAAAGATTCAAAATATATAAGGCATGTATATTCAGATTCTGTTTTACAAAGAATTTGGAACTTCAGTTCCCCCATTTTTGAAGGCTGAATTACATTGAATTTGGATATTGAATTCTGAGGAATTCGGATTCTGAATTATGAGGAATTTTGAGTCTAAATTCTGAGAAATTCAAGGCCTAAATTATTAGGAATTATGAGTCTGAACTTTTGAGAATTTGGGGTCTTAATTTCAGATAATTCAGATTCTAAATTTTAGAAAATTTGGAGTCTGAATTTCAAGGAGTTATGAGTTTGATTTTTGGGGAATTTAGAGTCTGAAATTTGAGGAATTTGGAGTCTGAATTTTGAGCAATTAGGAGTCTGAATTAAGAGGAATTTTGAGTCTAGAATTCTATGAATTAGGAGTCTGAATTTCATAGAATTTGGAGTTTGAAAACTGAATACATATATCCAAGGAAATGTAAGATTACGAGGTTTTAGATATGAAACTGAATTTTTCCTTAGTAATAAAATCAGATAGATTTAGAGAAACTATAAAAGGAACAATGAAAACATAGGTAAGGATAAATTTCCTTGAAGAAGGAAAATTTTCCTTATTAAGATATTTCTTATGGAAAATATAATTTTCTTTAAGATAGAGTGTTTGTGATTTTCAAAACATAGAGGAATGGGAAATTCATGGGGGGGCTTACTGACTCAACAATATCCCCCTTTTTTAGAAGCACAAACATCTTTATAAAAAATAATATAGGGACATAGAATTTTTCTTTATGGAAATGAAAATAAAAACATATCTCCTTTTAATTATGAATCATGGCGAATATTACTACCTCCCCCTTAGGTTTTGAAATCCCTAAGGATCGTATTCTTGACTTCCTTAAAGATATTTTTCTTTTACTTGGATAAGGAAATATTTTCTGAGTAAACTCCCCCTTAGAGAGACTCCCCTTAATTAGGGAATTCTCTTCTTTACTTAGTATTCTTTTTATCATTCCATTATCCCCCTTTGTGATTTTCAAAAAGGAATAAAGGGAATGAAAAAAAATATGGTACTGGGAAATTAGTACTGTACAACAAAAACAAATTATGAACAACCAAATTTTCATTATGATAGGAAAAAATTTTACAATAAAGGAATTACAACAAAAGATCATATTGAGAAAAAAATCATCCATATTTCTCTTTCATCATTCGATTCTTTACAATGGTCTTCAGATTCTCATGTTCCTTATGATCTTCTTCTAAATGCTTAATTAGCTGATCTGAATCATTATTTTTCTTCTATAAGGCTATTATTTTTTCTTCCTGATCCTTATGAATTTCTTCTTGAGATTTCAAAATTTCTTCTTTCTTACTAAGCATTTCTTTGAACTCAATTCTACGTTCTCTTTATCTTTTCCAATTCAATGTAACTGAGTTATGTTTCCCATTCAGATCTTTGAATTCCTGATTCTGGGTTGTTTATTTGAGACTGGGATTTTCCTCAAAACATTTAGTAAAATTATTGAAATTTCCATTTTTTTGTCAAAATCACCCTTCACACTTTATTTAAAATCATCATGGATTATCATATCTTCGATTGTTTCCCTTGAACAAATTGTGATTTCCTTTTATGATATTTTATAAGATTCGTACCTAATGAAAAAAAGATTTAAAATCGGCCCCAACCTAGAAAAACATTTCCATAAGCATGGAAACTGAATCTAATTTCTGATTAAATGAGTGTTGAAGCATATGGAACCTTGAATCTATACTCGGTAATAAGGGAATTGTATCAACCATCTTTTTCAATGATTTAACCATAATGTCATGTCCTAGAGAAGACTATTCCGACTCAAATTCTTTGGTTTGTGAGGATTCTTTATCTACCTCTTCAGCTTTTCATTTTGATAAACCACTAACATATTTCTTTTCCATAAAATATTTCCTAGGTGTATCAACCAACACATGTTTTCCCTTATCATCTCTCAGAATGATCTCTACTTATTTTAGAGACTTTTGTTCACTATCTGATAATTGAACCATCCTATCTTCATCAACTTTTTCTTTTTCAACATCTAACACTACATCCTCTTGATTAATTAAGTCACGGTTTCTGATTTTTTCACCAGATGGTTTATTCAATTCTTCCAACTCTTCAAACTCTTTTCCTTGTGAATGAATTGTTTTTTATTCATCCTGAGAAGTTCAGATTGAAATTTTTTCAGAAGGACTATTTGTCTCATGATATAGCTCAACATGCCTTATCATATCATCTGTATCATCACATCCTTACTCTTCTTCTTCTTCCACTTCTTATTCTTCCACTTCTTATTCTTCTTGTAGTTCCAGAATCACCATTTTCTACCCCGGAGTTACTAGAAGAGATTCTTTCAAAAACAATCCTAGTATATGGTGTTGTTTAGAAGCATTCACATTAGCCTTCAGAAGAGATTGAACAATCTCAGCTTCAGAAATATTCTTCTTTTTCTTTTTCTCTATTTCATGATTATCGAAATCCTCAGCAGCCTTCAACATTAAAGACTTTATCTCAACATGGTCAAAAACAAACCTAGGATCCCCTTCCTTCTTATTCTTCTTGTCTTCTCTCCATTTGGCGCCCACATCATCTAGATAAGTCTTTTTTTTCTTTATTTTTGGAGGTTTGGATTGAGTTTCCCGATGTAATATCCCGGTTCCAGAAGCCACCCAGAGGCGCCCCGTACCCGGTTGGTCACATGGCCTCAAGAAAATTTCCCCGAATTCCAGAGGCTGCCGACTAGCAGTGAGGCCCTTGGGTGTAATAGTGGGGAAACTATGCCCTCATTGGGAGTGTACACAGTGGAAGTAAACAACATAAAATAGTGGAAGTAATAATAATCCAGACAGAAATAAAGAGCAGAAGACGAAAAGAAGAAAACTGGAGCAGACATATATAATATTGATGCATGATATATATATGTTTTGGAAAACAGCCAAACAAGTCACAATGCTAAAAACAGTACTAAACCGAAGTACAAAATAAAAACAGATGAGAAAATCCTCAGTATCACAAGAATTGGCTGGGTCCCATGCTGTCCATCTCCACAAAAATCAAGAACCTGAAGTGGAAGGGTGATTTCCCTTATCTATTCCTGCAACAATATAATCTTTTTGGGCCCAAAATCATGTCCCAAACAGGGTATGAGACAAAGTCCCGATAGGAAACCACCCAAATATCTGTGCCTAATAGTCAGTGAACATATGGAAGGTTAAGTACAGTAAGTAGTAAACAGTAAGCAATAAACAGTAAGCAGTAAATAGGATAATACATAGTAGTAACAATCCACAATTTATAGCATATAGTTTACAAACAAGAAATAACCACTCAAGCAAGTAGAACAAGAAGGTAACCTCTGGGTAGTTCTCACAGCCTAACCTCAATGGTTCAACCTAAAAGTACTAGAAACCCTCTGGGAGGTACACATAGTCTCACCCCTCTGGTTCAGTTACAGTAAAAAAATAGACTCTCTGGGGAAGCACTCACCGTCAACTCCCCCTATAGTTGCGTATCGTACTAAAGGCTCTCTGGGGAAGCACTCAACGTCTCACTCCCCATGTGGCCCGCGTCGAGGAACTAAAGACTCTATGAGGAACCAATCAACATCAATTCCCCCTGTGGTCTGGTATCTTAAATTAAAGACAATCTGGAGAATCTCTTATGTCCATTCACCCTATGGTCTACTACACTTGGTTCTCACAGCCACATGTAAAACAAACAGGCATAGCGCACGTATCGTCCCAAGTTAACCTCAAGAACTACTTGGCTATCATTCTAAGGCACAACAGCATAACAGTACAACAGTTCCACTATCATACAAATAGGCATGGAAACTGGAAAAACGCCTAACAAGAAAAACATGCATGGAAAAACATCCAGAGCATAGTAAAGATTACCCTATTTACAAGCATTTTCCTCTACTTAAGAAATCAAGAAAAGCAGGCAAACAACAAGGAAAAAATAGGAAACACACAATACCCCATTCAAGGGAATTGGTGGAATTGTAAAAAATATTCAAATACTTCATACAGAAAGGCACAAACGACCTACCTCAATCCTAGGAGATTGATATACTCGAACCACGATGATTGATTCTCCTTAGAACGGTGTAGATCTACGAAAATGCACAAAATACTCTACCCAAGATATCTTGAGAAAGATGACAAATTTGAAAACAAATCAATAGGAGAAGGAAGGGGGCACCACTGCGGTTCCAACACAATCGACGATGGTCGATTCGGAGAACAGATGGAGGCTCGGGGGCTCAGAGAAGTTATGTGGATGTACGAGTTCTCTCGGACAAAGAACCTAAAGAAGAATCATGTTATGTCCGTCAGACATGACCCCGGCCCATTTAATTAAAAAAATAAAGTACACGGCATGTACTTCTGGGGTACATGGTGTGTACTTCTGGGTTATACGGCATGTACTTGGCCTTTTGTACTACGCTGTAAGCAGCATCCACATCACCCCTACACACCGTGTGTGTGGCCCGGACATGGCCAGCACACGGCCTGGAGCTGCATCAAAGTACACTGCGTGTACTTATAAAGTACACGACGTGTACTTAGAAACTTTCCATATTTTCCTCTTTTTCTCAAAAACGACCAGAATGGAAAAACATACTTGAACCAAGATCCGGGTTCTTACAAGATTCCCCCCTTAAAGAAATTTGTCCCTGAATTTCTCTATCGAGGCATAGAAGAAGAAACCCCGAACAACTCCAGCCACCACGATCGTACATCGGCCTCCCTCTCCCAGGTCTCGTCCTGTACTCGCCCGTGCTGCCATAGCACCTGTACCAGGGGAACAAACCAGCCACGGAGAACATTCATACTACGATCGACAATCCGGATTGGATGCTCCTTAAACGATGCATCCGCTTCAAGCTCAACCTCCTTAGGTTGAAAGACATGAGACAGGTCTAAAAAGTAATGTTGGAGCTTAGAGACGTGGAAGACGCCGTGCATAGCCCAGTACCTCTGAGGTAACTACAACCGATAGGCAACCTGCCCAACACTCTCCAATACCTCAAACGGCCCGACATACCGTGGTGAAAGCTTACCCTGTCTACGAACCCTCTTGTGTCCCAACCTTGGTGGGACACGCAGAAAACCTGATCCCCGACCACGATCTCAAGAGGTCGTCTCTGCTGATCAGAATAAGACTTATATCGAGACTGTTTTGTAGCCATCCTCTTCCGAATAAACTCTATCAACTCTGAGGTCTCCTAAACAAGAGGAGGTCCCAGTAAAGCTACCTTTGCTGCCTCCAGCCAGCATAAAGGTGATCGGCATGGCCTACTGTAAAAAGCCTCGTATGGTGCCTTCTGAATAGTCACCTGAAAACTATTGTTGTAGGTGAAATCCACAAGACATATATGTTTCTTCCAAGAACCTCCAAAGTCTAGAATGCAAGCTCGGAGCATATCCTCAAGAACCTGGATCGTACGCTCGGATTGGCCATCTGTCTGGGGATGGTATTATGTACTCAAAAGTACCTGTGTACCCAAAACCCTCGGAAGCCCCTGCCAGAACCGAGAAGTAAAGTGTTCATCCATGTTTGAGACAATGGAGTGTGGAACTCCATGCAGACATAGAATCTCTCAGATGTATATTCGTCCCAAATCCTCAACACTAAAGGTCTTCTTGATTATTAATAAGTGAGTAACCTTCATAATCCTATCGAAGAAAACCTAAACAACATCGTTCCTTCAAGGAGACCTCGAAAATCCGGTCACGAAGTCCATCACCACATCGTTCCACTTCCACTCCAGAATGGGTAACTGATGTAAAAGGCATGTTGTTCGCTGATGCTCCGCCTTCACCTCCTGATAAGTAGAACACCTCATGACGAAACTAGAAACATCTCTCTTCATACCTGGCCACCAGTACTGGTGAGGACGATCCTGATACATCTTAGTGACGCCAGGATGAACTTCCCAATCTAAGGAATGAAAATCCCGCATCGTCTCCTCTCATATGTCTACCATCACCCATACGCGTCCCTAGAAATGCAAGTTCTCATTCTCGCCCACTGTCCATCCAGGAAGAGGGTCCTCTCCTGACACACACTTTTGTAGGACAAAACCTTCTGAGTCTGATAGTTGCCTCATTTGTACCCGGTCAATAAGTGTAGAGGTAACCACTCCAGAAGATAGGTAAGTCTGTCCCTGTCTGTCGTGCACCTCCAGATGCATCTCAGAGAACAGGGCCATAAGCTTCCACTCACTACTGGCCTCCTGAACTGGCTAAATCTATGTTCTCCTGCTCAACGCATCTGCCACTTTTTTCCCCTTTCCCGGTGTATAGGCAAGCTCTAAATCAAGAAACTGAAGATACTCGACCCACATGCACTATCTCAGATTCAGATCACGCTGGGTGAATATATACTTGAGACTCTTATGGTCGGTGAAAACATGAAAGTGCTATCCTTGAAGGTAATGTCTCCAATAGCGCAAGGCATGATCAATTACTGCCAACTCCAGATCGTGCGTCGGGTAGTTCCACTCATGTGGCCTCAACTGCTGAGACCCGTACGCAACAACTCCATCTCCCAACATATGCACAGAGCCCAACCCGATACCTGAAGCATCAAAATAAATAGTATAGCTATTTCTTGGATCTAGAAAGGCTAGTATCAGTGATGATGTCATCCTTCCCTACAGCTCATGAAATGATGACTCACAAGAATCTGACTGTAAGAACTTCGCCCCTTCTTGGTCAGACCCATCAATGGTGCTGCTAGGCGTGAAAAGTCCTGAATGAAGCGTCTGTAGTATCCATCTATCCCTAGGATACTATGTACCTCAAAAACGTTCTTCGTCTTCCCTTAGGAAACTACAGATCTCACTTTCTCTGGGTCCACAGATACTCCTGCCTTTGAGATGACGTAACCCAAGAAGTGAATATGATCCAACCAAAAGTGACACTTTCAGAGTTTAGAATAATGTTGATGCTCTCTTAGGGTACTCAGAATTATCTCAAGATGGGTAGCATGGTCATGTCGAGTGTGAGTTTACACCAATATATCATCCACGAAGTCCACGACGAAGGAATCCATGCAACGATGGTATACTTAGTTCATCAGTGCCATGAAAACTTCAGGCGCATTCGTGAGATCGAACAGCATAACCGTATACTCATAGAGACCATACCTGCTCTTGAAGGCTATCAGAGTTATATCTTATGGTATAACGTGAAACTGATGATAACCAGATATCAAATCGATCTTCGAGAACACCCGGGCTTCTCGAAGCTGATCGAAAAGATCATCAATCCTCGGCAAGGGATATCGGTTCTTGAACGTCAACTGGTTTAGCTTTCGATAATCCAGACAGAGCCTAAGGGTACCGTCTTCCTTCTTCACAAACAGGAAAAGTGAACCCTAATGAGAAGTAATGGGTCGGATGAAACCCTTGGCCAGAAACTCCTCCATCTCCTTCTTGAGATCCTACAACTTAGGTGTATCGATCCTATAGGTAGGAATGGACACCGGTGCCACTCCGGGCACGAGATCAATAGAAAAGTCTACCTCAAGCTCCAAAGGAAACCATAAGAAATCCACTGTAAAGACATCTATGAAACTATCCACCACTTGAGGAAATTTCAACTGTGAATTCCCTTGAAAACGTAGGAGGATACTGCTATTGGAAAACTCGCGTCAAGTCTGTCATAGTCATGGTAGGAGGTGGTGGTCCCTGAATGTTCTGCATCATCCTCATTAAGACTTCCCTAAACTACGCCTCAGTGCCTCCAACTAGTACGACAACCGGCGCCAAGGCTGGAACGACTGGAGGATCGGCAGGAAGTCCCCGATCAGCCATATCTGGCGTCTGATCACTATCCTGCAACTGACGTACAACTAGAGGACGTCTCAGAGGCATAGCTCTGAAAGATCAAAAGCATACCTTAGATCTGGAATATCAAGGACAGATAACAAGGGAGTAAAAAATGTAAATAGGAGATGAAAACACTCATGTTTTAAAAAACATGACTACACGACATGTATAAACTCTACACGGTGTGTACTTAACTCCATTTCCCTACCCGAGTCTCCTTGCACGGCTTACCCACATGGTCTTCTTAAACTGAGACTACACAGCATTTTCCATGTGGACACGATGTGTAGTACACAAGGTTTCAATGACCCGTGTTGTTAGTTACATGGATGGTTACACTGCTGAGGCTACACGGAGTGTTCCGAGCAAACACGGCGTGTAATTGAAGAATTTTCCCAACCCGTGTTATTGGTGACACGGTCGGGTACACACCTGACCATTACACAGCATTTTCCGAACAATCACGGCGTTGATAGGAAGAGATAACATCATCCCGTTTTGTTCGTGACACGTACGGGTACCTAGAACAAGGCTACACGGCATGTTCATACAAAAAACGGCGTGTCTTACACGAGCTTCCCCAACCCGTGTTGTTAGTGACACAGCCGGGTACACGGCTCACTACTACACGGCGTGTATCTACCATACACGGCGTGTTCCTGGAGATTTTTCACAACCCATGTTTCTGTTCACATAGTTAGTGACATGGTTTAAAAACTACACTGCGTGTATATATAAAGTACATGCCGTGTATTTCGGGTTTTTCCGGGAAGTAGCTCTGAAACTACACCGAAGCCTAGAAAACACTGCAAAACAAGCATGAAGGTGCCAAATTCTGATCTGTGAGGGCCTATACTCCCTGTGAATTAAAGCTTAGTATCTCCTACATATTATATATAAGGAAAAAAAAGTCAATGATCTACCAAGTACCAGTAACGCCCCGACCCCAGCTACCCAGAGTCGGTGCATTACTTCGTAACATTGGCATGATCACAAAAGATCAAGTCTCGAAAGGCTGATTAGTTTAGTAGCCTTGGAAACACTAGATACATTCGTAAATGTTACATTACATCATAAAGTGAAAAACTACAATAACAAAGTCTCCATAGTCCACACTCATATCCTCTTCTGACTATCCCTGCAGGTCATTCATAAAATACTTCTTCACATCCTGGAAAATATTAAAACATTGAAAGGGGTGAGCTCAGATTCTCAGTAAGGATAACAATATTGCGGAAGCTTTCATAAATAAACATTAACATTTAAGGCAATGTATAACTAAAACAAAATCCTTTTAAACTTGAACTTCAACATAATATGGCAAAAGTAAATTGAGATAATGCCATTCACTTCTTCACATGGATATTATACTGGTCTAATAATTACATGCAAAATCAATAACCACTTTCATAATGAGGAAATGTATAATGCCGGAAATTCTGAAACATTTTGTCAAGGCCTCGGCCAAGACGTCTAAAATGATTAAGGCCTCGGCCAAAACCATAAATCAAATTGGGAAAGGGCCTCGGCCAATTCCTCGTCTAGTTGTCTCATGAGACCTACCGATGCATCGAGGAGCTATAGAGGGCTCCACCAGTCACTTATTATGTCCAATACATTCCTCATATGAATAGGTTTAAACATATTATAAACCATAACATAATCGTATCACATAAAACATGCATAAAGGAAACATAAAATTTCCACATTTCAATCACAAGATATCAATACAACACATTGATATAATAAAAACGCTTAAAAAACCATTTTCAATACCAAAATAAAAGAAAGTTAAAACATTGTATTTATTTTTCATTAAAAAAAAGGGTATGGCTTGTAGAGGAAGCCGAAACTCAAATAATGGTCACGGCGGCAGATAAGTCGTTGTCGCCGCATAATTACGGAAAGAAAAACATTCCCTTTTTTCGTTTAGCAAAACGCTTCATATAAAAAAGATTCCTTTTGAATAAACGTAAAAGTCAAAGGGGTTTATACACCGTATAAAAGAAAGTTGTATATAAAACCAAATATGCCTCAATGAAAGGGGATTGAGACGAAGTCCTTAAAAAGATCATTGTTTTTAATAAAGTACATCTATAATGTGTATTCACTATAAGTACACATAAATAATGTAAAAATACAAGATAGGACATAATAATATAATGACATAATTTTAAAGTAGGAGATTAACCCAAAGAATAGAAATTGGGTTAAGAAGTTCCCTTACCTTGCGTCTTGTCCTGACTCGACCGTTCTTTAAACTCCTGAATAATAAACTAGAGTTAATTTCTATTTACTTAAGAACCTTTTTCATGTTCATTATTCCTTTTATATCACTTATTACCATGTTATGAACATTATGTAATTATTTAATTTAATAACGGTCGTTTTGTCGATCTTTGGTTCTTGAGTCAACAATAAACTTCTTATAATTACAAGTTGTTTATGTGGTAGAATATCCATTATCTCCAGAATTATATTCATGATTTAGATGTCATATATATCTTATATATCCATTATATACATTCATTTATAATATTACATAACATTTAGAGGTAATAAATGAAATGCACCGTTCATGGAGACGGTAAGCCGTACGTACGCATGAACGCTACTTTCATTTCAATTTCATATTTAATGGAACAAAATCATAATGATATAAATTTATAATATAATTCCAGTATAATATAGTGTATAATACCATTTACTCCATCCTTTATACATCTCACATATGGCATTAACGATTCAAATCACTTTGAGGGGGCGGTAGTCCGCACTTCCTAAAATGAAATTATCGCGTTTTACCCATAATGGAAATCATAAAGTATGCCATAAATGAGAATTACAGAAGCATAAGTAAAACATAAACATATTATATATCATATATAAAAATAGTGACATCTTAATGTCCGCCTTTGAAGGTGTTATATGAGTGTTGAACAATCATCGTTTCGTGAGGCAGAAATTCGCCATCCACAGAAACCGTATGTTCTTTAACCATTAGATGTAGGTGTGTGTAAGTGTAGCTCTAATCCTTCTTATAACAACATCCTAGTATATTTAGGATACTGGTTTTGTTACAAAAGAAATGAATAAAAAGAGTTTAGGGGGTTGGGGAAGAAAAATAAAACAAAACAACATTAGAAAAGACATTACCTCAAAATCGGGTAACTCTTTTTGATTTGAGCCAAAGGCTTCCTTGGGAAGAGTTCTTCCCAAAGTGAGGCTTCTAGGAGTAAGAGGGGGAAGTTGGGAGAGTATTCGGGTAGATGTTGGCCGAGCCAAATGGCTTTATGGTGTGAATAAGGGGGGAGAGGTGGGGGCCTTTTATAAGTGGAGAGGAGGGGCTCTTTTGGAAAGATTGAAATGTTACATTATTATAAAATGCTTTTCGGATTCTAAAGGTCCCAAACTTATATAATTCGTGGCTAAGGTGATAAGGGTTCGAAATCTCTTCATCCAATAGGCTTTGGACAAGTGTAAGCCTTGGATTTTTCATTATCTTCTCATTTTATTTAAATTGTTAAATAATGAGGTCATCGCTGCATCATTATTATGTCATATATAATTTAATTTATTTAATGTCTAAAAATTATAAAAAAATACTATGATGTAGGAAATTGTTTTAGCTTTCCAATTACTATTTATAATCAAAATTGGGACTTGTATAACCCCACTCAAAAATTATTTTATTAAAACAATTTATGTTAGTGTCATTTTCACTTTAAATAAAAATATATTAATGTCATTTTCCAACTAAAGTGGCTCCATGGGGTCCCCAAATTGGCCCATGGCTTGTCCTGGTCGGCCATGACTCACCCAATAGGTGTAGGACAAGTGTCATGGTGTTTTCAAATTCTTATAATACCATTTTTACCTTAAACTACACTAATTACCTCTAATCGCGATTAATGAAAAAAAAGTTACTATTCACCAAAAAATTATTTTAATCTCATTGAACCACATTTTACTTCTTAATGACAAACATGTATGTCGGATTTTCAAAATTCAATACACATTATTGGTAAACTTTCATTTAACTGAAAAATCAGTTTGCTTGATTACCACTTAGTGGTTTCACTATTCATCAAAAATTGAAGTTTTTTAGAAAATTACCAAAAATTCACCCTAAGCTATATTTGATATTCTGAATTCAAAAATGAAGTCCATTTTACAAAATTCAAAACATATAAGTCAAATTAATTAATTTAATAATTAATTCCCGATGTGATGACAAATAGCGTGTTTTTGTGAAACAATAAGTATCAAAAGATTGACACTAGTTTAAGTCCGATTTCAAAGTAAAATTAATTCCAACGACCACTATTGGATTTAATGGTAAAAATATTTTCTAATTTCACTTTAAAACCAATTCAAAAGATAATCTAATCATATAAATAAATTATATTAAAAAGAGGTTTTGAATTAAAATACAACATATTACACTATTCATAAAAAATTGTACTTTATCAGAAAGGTACCAAAAATTTACACAAAGTAAATTTTGATGTCCCGATTCTAAAGAAGAGTTATATTTGGTCCAAAATAAAGTATAAGAGTGATCAAAACTATATTTAATGATGGTTCACCATTAAAAGGTGATAAGTGAACCTTTATCGAAAATTAGAGTATATATGCCCTAAAATTGAACTCTTTCCTTATTTTAAGCCTTTATCTTTTATTGGGTAAATGTAAAAACATTTAAAAACATATCTAATCATATTTTAGTTATTTCTATCCATTCCCGCCAGTACAACGGCTACTGGTTAACTAACATTTAAAATAATATTATTTTATTACTAATGTGCTACGTAAGTTTCAAAGAAACTCATCGTTGCGTATCGGGTACGCTATCGAACATAGCAACCCCTTTAAAATAAAATTAATATTTAATTCGTAAATATTAATAAATATGAAAATTCTTTATTCTTTATTTACCTGGGATGTTACATTCTCCCCTCCTTCAATAAATTACGTCCTCGCAATTTGAAATTTTTCTTGGAAAATAAAAGGTTGAAAATAGAAAATACCTCTGTGGAAAACCCACATCGGAAATAAGGTTAATAGAATTTAGCCTTAATAAGAGGGAAAGGGAAATGAAACATTCACCAGCCAATTATGATCTCGATTAGGAGAACATTGGTGGCAATTAAAGACATATAATTGGAGGAAAAACGTAAATATTTGTAGGGGGTGATTGAGGTCATCAATCACAATCAACTGTCAAATTGAGGGCCTCAAAGCCTTCAATCTATGTTGATTTAAAATATCATCAGTTCAACAAGACATAAGGTATTAGGATAACACATTTTTTTTGTTTTAATATCCCTTTACTAAAGTTTAAGAATTAATTTATTCATTGAATAAGAGATAGGTATATATATATTTATGCTTGACAATTAGAGTTTCAACCTTCAACTCATCTTTCACTCAAAAAGATAATAGAACTCAAAAATATTATACTTATCCTAATTGTATAAGGTTCCAAATGTTAACACATACCATTTAGATTAGTAAAATTATTTTGTAATAACCAGGGACTTCTTGTAGGCTAGTGGTAGGAAATAAATGCTTGTCGCACTGTGGTTGTGGGTTCGATTCCTGCAGCTTTGTCCGACGCGACGGGTTATGCCCCACCCTGCAGGTTGTCCTTTTCATAAAACTATAGTATTCCAAGAATAATCTCCAGAAAATTTTTAACCTTAAATTTACTATCCAAGGTTCAACTTAATCCACTCCAACCTTTATAATTATCCAAAATACCTCTGTCCAAACTTTCTCTAAAAGGTCTCTTAATTCCAAAATCAATTTATCAGATTCCCCAAACAAAGATTAGTTTCTCTTATTGTCACATACTAAAAATATGATTACCTTAATCATATTAAATCCTTACTGAAATCAAAAAGTATTGCAGTACAATCTTTATATATATCACATTATTCTTATAACCAGAATATAATCCATTAGTCCAAAAGCACCAATACATTTATTATTCCGCTTCAACTGTAGTAACAACATAAGATTGTCCTTGATCCCTTGGCCTTTTCTGAGGTATGTTTCCCTGACGCTTAGGACATTCATTTGCATAATTACCCATTTCTCTACAATTATAGCATTCAACTTTGATATCCTCTTTCTTTCCCTTGCAATCACGAGCCTGGTGACCCTTTTCTCCACATTTATAACAAACTCCCATTCCTTTTAGTCAAGTACCAGGGTAATTCTTCCCACAATTATCACATAATGGAAAATCCTTCTTTCCCTTTTTCCCTTTATCTGTCTCTTGTTCCACCGTTCTCTTCTTCTCTTGCTTTACTTTGTTGTCATAAGACTTAGAGAATTACTTTTCTGTCTTGATAGCACACGAGACAATGTCTTCGTATGATGAGAAGGATTGTGATACTAAAGCTCGACGGAGGAATGGTTTTAACCCATCAAAGAAATGATCAATCTTACTCCTTGGGTTACATATATAATCGGCAGAATGCCTTGCTAACCTTGTAAAGTTAGCCTCATACTTTGCAACATTCTCATCCTCCTTCTGCCTCAGACTCAGAAATTGTCTTTCCATATCTGCTCGATGGTCACGAGGAAAGTATTTTTCTAAGAAAAGCACTTTGAACTCCCTCCATTCCATATTCGATACGTCATCATCTTCCTTTGTGTTTTGAATCAGCGACCACCACTGATCGGCATCTCCAGTGAGGCGGTAAACTGCCATGACAACCTTCTCCATTTCACTACTCCCCAAGGCATGGAATATTTTCTCTAAGGAATTTATCCATTGCTCAGCAACTATAGGATTTGTACTCCCATTGAAGGTTGGTGGTTGTTGCCTCATTAAACGATATAGCATTGATCCTCCACGTTGCGGATCAGGGTGCTCCATACGAGTAAGGTTATTATTCATAACCTGAGTGAGTTGTCCTAGTATGGTAATAAGTTGATCAGCACCAGTTGTATCTCCCGATCCACAATAATTATCTTGAGCAGGAGGGCAATCCCTACACAGAGTGCGTGCATTGATACGGTTTCCATTCCTTCCACTAGGCGCCATTTCTAAACAATGGCATAAACTAGATTAGTTTATGAATTAAAATACATAATTCCATATTTGTAAAACACTTTACATAAATTGAACTATTTATGGATATAATCCATAATCATAAAAAGAAATGTTTTATTTGATAAAGTATATACTCATAACCCTTCATAGTGGTTTGTAAAGAAAATGAGAATTATTCTAAGTATATCCCCCGGGAGTGTCGTAACCAAGAGTGCAGCAAGGCCCGTTGTCCTGCACCAGTTCCCGTTCGAGTCTAGCTCAAAGCGGTGTTTTCGGGTTTTACCCCTAGGTACATCTGTGCCAGAGCCGCCTCTACCTGCTCGTATCCAGACAGGGATGTATTGCTCGGAAAACTCACAACATATCTACAATACCAAAATTCTAGGAAGTTCTTATATACTAATCCTCAAAGTCTTTCTTCGGGCTATGTGCTCTAATCAGAGTTTATCTAAATCTAGCTTCCAAGGTTAGTACTAAACTGCCTCTGATACCAACTGTAACGCCCCGACCCCAGCTACCCAGAGTCGGTGCATTACTTCGTAACATTGGCATGATCACAAAAGATCAAGTCTCGAAAGACCGATTAGTTTAGTAGCCTTGGAAACACTAGATACATTCGTAAACGTTACATTACATCATAAAGTGAAAAACTACAATAACAAAGTCTCCATAGTCCACACTCATATCCTCTTCTGACTATCCCTGCAGGTCATTCATAAAATACTTCTTCACATCCTGGAAAATATTAAAACATTGAAAGGGGTGAGCTCAGATGCTCAGTAAGGATAACAATATTGCGGAAGCTTTCATAAATAAACATTAACATTTAAGGCAATGTATAACTAAAACAAAAGCCTTTTAAACTTGAACTTCAACATAATATGGCAAAAGTAAATTGAGATAATGCCATTCACTTCTTCACATGGATATTCTACTGGTCTAATAATCACATGCAAAATCAATAACCACTTTCATAATGAGGGAATGTATAATGCCGGACATTCTGAAACATTTTGTGAAGGCCTCGGCCAAGACGTCTAAAATGATTAAGGCCTCGGCCAAAACCATAAATCAAATTGGGAAAGGGCCTCGGCCAATTCCTCGTCTAGTTGTCTCATGAGACCAACCGATGCATCGAGGAGCTATAGAGGGCTCCACCCGTCACTTATTATGTCCAATACATTCCTCATATGAATAGGTTTAAACATATTATAAACCATAACATAATCGTATCACATAAAACATGCATAAAGGAAACATAACATCTCCACATTTCAATCACAAGATATCAATACAACACATTGATATAATAAAAACGCTTAAAAAACCATTTTCAATACCAAAATAAAAGAAAGTTAAAACTTTGTATTTATTTTTCATTAAAAAAAGGGTATGGCTTGTAGAGGAAGCCGAAACTCAAATAATGGTCACGGCGGCGGAGAAGTAGTTGTCGCCGCATAAGTACGGAAAGAAAAACATTCCCTTTTTTCGTTTAGCAAAACGCTTCATATAAAAAAGATTCCTTTTGAATAAACGTAAAAGTCAAAGGGGTTTATACACCGTATAAAAGAAAGTTGTGTATAAAACCAAATATGCCTCAATGAAAGGGGATTTAGATGAAGTCCTTAAAAAGATCATTTTTTTAATAAAGTACATCTATAATGTGTATTCTCTATAAGTAAACATAAATAATGTAAAAATACAAGATAGGACATAATAATATCATGACATAAATTGAAAGTAGGAGATTAACCCAAAGAATAGAAATTGGGTTAAGAAGTTCCCTTACCTTGCGTCTTGTCCTGACTCGACCATTCTTTAAACTCCTGAATAATAAACTAGAGTTAATTTCTATTTACTTAAGAACCTTTTTCATGTTCACTATTCCTTTTATATCAATTATTACCATGTTATGAACATTATGTAATTATTTAATTTAATAACGGTCGTTTTGTCGATCTTTGGTTCTTGAGTCAACAATAAACTTCTTATAATTACAAGTTGTTTATGTGGTAGAATATCCATGATCTCCAGAATTATATTCATGATTTAGATGTCATATATATCTTATATATCTAGTATATACATTCATTTATAATATTACGTAACATTTAGAGGTAATAAATGAAATGCACCGTTCATGGAGACGGTAAGCCGTACGTACGCATGAACGCTACTTTCATTTCAATTTCATATTTAATGGAACAAAATCATAATGATATAAATGTATAATATAATTCCAGTATAATATAGTGTATAATACCATTTACTCCATCCTTTATACATCCCACATATGGCATTAACGATTCAAATCACTTTGAGGGGGCGGTAGTCCGCACTTCCTAAAATGAAATTATCGCGTTTTACCCATAATGGAAATCATAAAGTATGCCATAAATGATAATTACAGAAGAATAAGTAAAACATAAACATATTATATATCATATATAAAAATAGTGACATCTTAATGTCCACCTTTGAAGGTGTTATATGAGTGTTGAACAATCATCGTTTCGTGAGACGGAAATTCGCCATCCACAGAAACTGTATGTTCTTTAACCATTAGATGTAGGTGTGTGTAAGTGTAGCTCTAATCCTTCTTATAACAACATCCTAGTATATTGAGGATACTGTTGTTGTTACAAAAGAAATGAATAAAATGAGTTTAGGGGGTTGGGGAAGAAAAATAAAACAAAACAACATTAGAGAAGACATTACCTCAAAATCGGGTAACTCTTTTTGATTTGAGCCAAAGGCTTCCTTGGGAAGAGTTCTGCCCAAAGTGAGGCTTCTAGAAGTAAGAGGGGGAAGTTGGGAGAGTATTCGGGCAGAGGTTGGCCGAGCCAAATGGCTTTATGGTGTGAATAAGGGGGGAGAGATGGGGGCCTTTTATAAGTGGAGAGGAGGGGCTCTTTTGGAAAGATTGAAATGTTACATTATTATAAAATGCTTTTCGGATTCTAAAGGTCCCACACTTATATAATTCGTGGCTAATGTGATAAGGGTTCGAAATCTCTTCATCCAATAGGCTTTGGACAAGTGTAAGCCTTGGATGTTGCATTATCTTCTCATTTTATTTAAATTGTTAAATAATGAGGTCATCACTGCATCATTATTATGTCATATATAATTTAATTTATTTAATGTCTAAAAATTATAAAACAAATACTATGATGTAGGAAATCGTTTTAGCTTTTCAATTACTATTTATAATCAAAATTGGGACTTGTATAACCCTACTCAAAAATTATTTTAGTAAAACAATTTATGTTAGTGTCATTTTCACTTTAAATAAAAATATATTAATGTCATTTTCCAACTAAAGTGGCTCCATGGGGTCCCCAAATTGGCCCATGGCTTGTCCTGGTCGGCCATGACTCACCCAATAGGTGTAGGACAAGTGTCATGGTGTTTTCACATTCTTATAATACCATTTTTACCTTAAACTACACTAATTACCTCTAATCGCGATTAATGAAAAAAAGTTACTATTCACCAAAAAATTATTTTAATCTCATTGAACCACATTATACTTCTTAATGACAACCATGTATGTCGGATTTTCAAAATTAAATACACATTAGTGGTAAACTTTCATTTAACTGAAAAATCAGTTTGCTTGATTACCACTTAGTGGTTTCACTATTCATCAAAAATTGAAGTTTTTTAGAAAATTAACAAAAATTCACCCTAAGCTATATTTGATATTCCGAATTCAAAAATGAAGTCCATTTTACAAAATTCAAAACATATAAGTCAAATTAATTAATTTAATAATTAATTCCCGCTGTCATGACAAATAGCGTGTTTTTTTGAAACAATAAGTATCAAAAGATTGACACTAGTTTAAGTCCGATTTCAAAGTAAAATTAATTCCAACGACCACTATTGGATTTAATGGTAAAAATATTTTCTAATTTCACTTTAAAACCAATTCAAAAGATAATCTAATCATATAAATAAATTATATTAAAAAGAGGTTTTGAATTAAAATACAACATATTACACTATTCATAAAAAATTGTACTTTATCAGAAAGGTACCAAAAATTTACACAAAGTAAATTTTGATGTCCCGATTCTAAATAAGAGTTATATTTGGTCCAAAATAAAGTATAAGAGTGATCAAAACTATATTTAATGACGGTTCACCATTAAAAGGTGATAAGTGAACCTTTATCGAAAATTAGAGTATATATGCCCTAAAATTGAACTCTTTCCTTATTTTAAGCCTTTATCTTTTATTGGGTAAATGTAAAAACATTTAAAAACATATCTAATCATATTTTAGTTATTTCTATCCATTCCCGCCAGTGCAACGGCTACTTGTTAACTAACATTTAAAATAATATTATTTTATTACTAGTGTGCTACGTAAGTTTCAAAGAAACTCATCGTTGCGTATCGGGTACGCTATCGAACATAGCAACCCCTTTAAAATAAAATTAATATTTAATTCGTAAATATTAATAAATATGAAAATTCTTTATTCTTTATTTACCTGGGATGTTACAGTGCCGATTCATGAGTTCCCATAACACCTCAAGAAAGAAAATTTGGCGTTCATTTTAGCAAGGTACAATACAAATAACCTCTCTATCAAACTGAAGGGATTATATCAATTCATCTATCACAACAACATGCATAATCTACACAACGTCTATCACAACAACATGCAATTTCTAATGAACCCTATATGGCATGGCAAGAATGCAAGGCAGGTGATTTCTAACAAGTGCATATATGATGCATGAGATGGCATACCCTCATCTCATCAGGTTGTGACAGAAATAGAACCACAATATCAATAACAATAACAACACAAATCATGTGAATTACTCTAGGTGAAATCAGATCAACTGTAACATAGTAAAACTAGAAAAATGTAATAAGGGAGGTAGATTGGATTTTACCTATACATGGGTTAGCTACACCCGAGAACAGCTTAATAACATGTATTGAATCCATCCTATCCCTGCCTAAGGCTTCAAACAGTAAATCAAGAGAAAAGAAACCCTATGATACCAGTTTGTAATGTCCTAGTTCTAGAAGCCACCCAGAGGCACCCCGTACCCAGTTGGTCACATGGCCTCAAGCGCATTTCCCCGAACGCCAGAGGCTGCCGACTAGCAGCAAATGCCTTGGGTGTAATAGTGGAGATACTATGCCCTCATTGGAAGAGTACACAGTAGAAGTAAACAACATACAACAGCGGAATTAATAATAATATATACAGAAATAAACAGCAGAAGACTGAAAGAAGAAAACTAGAGCACACATATATAATAATGATGCAGGATATATATATATATATCTTGGAAAACATCCAAAAATTCACAATGATGAAAACTGTACTAAACCGAAGTATAAAAGAAAAACAGATGAGCGACTCCTCCGCATCTCAATCCTTGTCATGGTCCCATGCTCTTCAGCTCCACAACAATCAAGAATCTGAAGTTGAAGGGCACTTTCCCTTATCAATTCCTGCAACAATATAATCTGTTTTGGCACAAAAGCATGGCCCAAATAGGGTGTGAGACAAATTCCCAGTAGGCAGTCACCCAATGATCTATGCCTAACAATCAGTGAACATATGGCAGGTGATGTACAATATGTAGTAAACAGTAAGCAGTAAATAGTAAGCAGTAAACAGGATAATACACAGCATTAACAATCCACAATTTCTAGCATATATTTTACAAGAAAGAATCATCCACTCCAGAAAGTAGAACAAGAAGGCAACCTCTGGGTAGTTCTCATAGCCTAACCCCTACAGTTCAACTTACAAGTACTAGAAACCCTTTGGGAGGTACACACAATCTCACCCCTCTAGTCCAGCTACAGTAAAAATTAAATAGACTCTTTGAAGAATCACTCACTGTCAATTCACCCTATAGTCTCGTATCGTACTAAAGGCTCTCTGGGGAAGCATTCAATGTCTCATTCCCCCTATGGCATGTGTCGAGGAACCAATGAATCTCTTAGAGAGCACTCGACATCAATTACCCATGTGGTCTCGCATCTCAAATTAAAGACAGTCTGGAGAATCCCTTAAGACCATTCTCTCTATGGTCTACTACACTAGGTTCTCACATCCCTATGTAAAACAAACATGCATAGTGTGTGTATCACCCCATGTAAACCTCAAGAACTACTTGGCTATCATTATAAGGCACAACAGCATAATAGTACAACAGTTCCACTATCCTAAAACTAGGCATAGAAACTGGAAAAACGCATAACAGGAAAAACATGCATGGAAAAACATCTAGATCATATTAATGATTACCCTATACATAAGTATCGACCTCTACTCGAGAAATCAAGAAAAGCAGGAAAACAACAGGGAAAAAATGGGAAACATGCAATACCATGTTCAAGGGAATTGGTGGAATTGCACAAAATATTCAAATACTTCCTACAGAAAGTCACAAACCAACTACATTGATCCTAGGAGATCGATATACTTGAACCACAATGATCGATTCTCCTTAGAACGGTGTAGATCTACGAAAATGCACAAAACACTCAACCCACGATATCTTGAGAAAGAGGAGTAATTCAAAAAAAATATCTAGGATAAGGAAGGGCATACCACTACGGTTCCTACGCAATCGATAGTGGTCGATTCGTAGAACGGACGGAGGCTCGGGGACTTGGAAGAGTTTCGCGGCCATACGGGTTCTCTCTGATGAAGAACCTGAAGTAGAAGCGAGTTCTGTCTGTCAGGCATGAACCCGATCCGTTTGATGAAAAAAAAGAAAGTACATAGCATGTACTACTGGGGTACACATTGTATACTTGGCCTTTCTGTACTCCGCTTTAAGTGGCCTCCACATCACCCCTACACACCGTGTGTGTGGCCCAGACATGGCCAGCACACGGCCTGGTGCTGCATCAAAGTATACGGCGTGTACTTATAAATTACATGGTGTGTACATCGAAAATTTCAAGATTTTCATCTTTTTATCAAAAACTACTAGAAAGGAAAATCATACCTGACCGAAGATATGGGTTCTTACACCCAAACAGCAGAATATTTTTCATTCATTTCTAGTTTTTTTACCTTCATCTTCCTACCACCCATCATTGAAGTCTCAGCAACTTCTGTTTACTTTTATAAAAAGGGTTGGATCCACATTTCCCTTAACATAATTATTTTGAAACAAAAATAATATAAGTCTATCATACCAAGCTCGAAGGGCTTGTTTAAGTCCATCTAAATATTTGGGATGTTTGATAACATTTTTAGGTTGTTTTTTGTCTTCAAAACCAAGTGGTTGCTCAAAAAATCTTCCTCTTGAACAGATCCATTAAGAAAAGAACATTTTACATCCATTTGAAAATGTTTGAAATTGAATAATGCTGCAAAGGAAAGTAAAATGTGAATAGATTCAAGTCTATCTACTAGATCATTGGTTTCTTCATGTTAAATTCCTTCTAGTTGATTATATCCTTTAGAAACTAATCTATCCTTATTTCTTATAATGATTCCATTTTCATCACAATTATTCTTAAAGACAAATTTTACTCAGATAATAGAAGATTCATTTGGTCTTTCAACCAAGGTCCAGAATTTGTTCCTTTCAAATTCATTTAGCTCATCTTGCATGGCTTAAATCCAATCATCATCACCTAAAGCTTCATCAGTGATTTTTTGTTCTAATTAGTAATGGAATGCTAGATGTTCTACTTAATTTCTTAAGTATCTTCTTGTCCCCACATGTTTATTTATATCACCAATGATACTATCTCTTGGATGATTTTTACGAAACAACTGCTTTGGGTTTTGTAAAACCTGTTCATCAACATATGGTAGAAAATATTCTGGGTTAAATACTTCGGAAACATTTTCATGAGAATTTTCCTTATCTAAAGGATCATATATAAAAGGTTGATAATTATTTTTTGAAAATACATCTAAGGATATATATTGGGGTTGTTTAAAAAAGTATTAGTTTCATCAAATTTGATATTTACAGTTTCTTCAACAATACAAGAATTTTTATTAAAAACTCTATAAGCATTAGAAGATGTAGAGTAGCCTGGTAAAATTCCTTCCTCATATTTGGGTGAAACTTTATGTAATTTATCTTTATTATTCAGAGTGAATACTTTGAAACCAAATACATTGAATTAGGAAAGTCTGGGTTCCATAATTCATCAGGGTTTTTCTTATGAAATGGTCTAATCAAAACTTGATTTATAGTATAAGAAGCAGTAATTACAGCTTCATCCCAAAAGTGTTTAGCTATAGAATATTCACTCAACATGGTTCTAGTTATCGCTTAAAGAATTCAATTTCTTCGTTCAAAAACACTATTCTGTTGAGGAGTTATTGGTGTTGAAAAGTTATGAGTAATACCTTTTTACTAAAAAAAGTTTTGAAATCATAATTTTGAAATTCTACTCCATGATCACTATGAATAGTTATCAATGGATGGATTTACTCATTTTTATCTTGGGATCTAAAAATTTTTAAATAAGAAAAATCTTTTGATTTATTTTTTATGAAATAAAACCATGTAAATCTTGTGTAATCATCTACTAAGACAAATACATAATATTTTCCTCCAATTCATGCAGTTTTTGTTGGACCGAAAAGGTACATATGCACCCACTATAATGAATTGGTAGTTGAGACTTCCCCGATTGATTTAAAGCTTGATTTATGCAGCTTTCCATATTGACAAGGATCACAAACTTTTGAAGAATAAAATCTAAGATCGTGTCGATCCTTAAAAAGTCTTTTTATAGAGAGTTTACATAAGTTCATAAGGTTACAATGTCCTAACCGTCTATGCCATAACCAAGATTGATCATTTAATTCACTAAGTCAAGGTAGATCTTGGATCTTAAGGTCTTCTATGTTTAGTGTGTATACATTCTCTTACATGTGGGTAGAAAGAATAAACTCTTCCTTGGAATTATATTCTATGAATTTATCATTCCTAAAATTCACAAGGTAACCTTCACCACATAATTGACTTATGTTAATGAGGTTTTTCTTAAGACCCTTAACAAATAAAACATTTGAATTTAAATCTTTTCCAAGAAGAACAAAGTTACCTATACCAAAAATTTCTCCCTGATCATTATCTCCAAAAGTTACTTTTCCTCCTTTTATCTTGATACTCTTTTGGAATAAGTTTTTGTTACTAGTCATTTTCCGGGAACATCCACTATCCATGTACCATGTATTTCTGTTGGTACTTTATTTATTTTCCTGAAAATAAAAGTCTTAGACTTTGGGAACCAAAACTTCTTGGGATCTGGAAATTTCAGAAAGCATGATTTTAGGTATCCACGTTTTCTTAAAAAAATAAGCTTTATGAAAACCTAACTACTGGGTTTTATTTAAATAACAATTTTTCACCCAATTTCCACCATACTAACATTTATTTCATAATGGAGCACTTTGAGGAACAAAATAGTTATTACTAAAATTCAGTTTAGAATGGGAATAACCAAATCCAGAATGATTCCTTGTAGGTCATATTTGGGAATACATCTTGTCAAAGTTTTCTTTACCAGAGGTAGTGTTTTACAAATGCTTCCTCAAGGAAAGTATTTTTTACATTAGTTTAATAACCCAATTTTTATCCTCAAAATCATTTTTTTTAGAACTAGAGTTAGTCTCTAAAATATTTTTCTTATAAATTACATTTTCAAGATCCTTAGAAAGTTTATCCTTCTCAGAATTGACTTCCTCAAGGTTTTTAAAAACGTATTAAAAATACTAAATTTTCATATCAAGATCTTTAGAAAGATCTGATACTTATTTAGATAAGATAGATAATATTGAATTTAACATGTCAAGTTTTTTCTTGAGTTTGGAATATTCATTATCAAGGATTTTAGAAAATCTAGAAACTTATTCATAAGAAGGTAATGTATTATCTTCATCCGAAGTAGATTCTCCATCTGAAGACTTATAATATTTATTATCAGTATAATTTGAATTCAAAGATTCATTGGTGATAGTTTAATAATTATGTACCTTGGCCATTAGACAATGATTTTCAATGAGTAATCTGGATGTTAGACCAAGATTCATCTGATCAAAAGATTCATACTCATAGGATTCATCAGAAGTATAACTACCATGCTTTTTATTACATACATAAACATGATTTATTACATAAAACATTCACTTGATACAACAAAGAAGATCGATAGTTCCAGTGTATTTGGGGATTATGAACATTTCATACCAACGTAATGATTATAACACAACATCTTCTTGAAAACTTCCTTTACATGACCACTACATTCCCTCATACATAGTATTGTAGAGGATAAACTGAGGACATGCATAAAAAAGGGTGAGCTATAAAGCCAAGTAAGGGAATAATAAAGTAATAACATGAGGAATAAAATACATGTTAGACAATAGGTAAATCAATGGAGAACAAAATAGACATGAACATAAAGTCATGATATAGCATGATAATCATAACATGGAAATGTGGCAACAACACTTAACATGGAAATAGCATGATCCAAGGTTCATTGTACATAGAGCATGAGTAAACCCTCATTGCACATGAAGAACGAGTAAACCATAATTTCAATTGAATTAGAATGAGTTAAAACCCATTTCACATGACTTATCATGATACTATACATTACCCAATGCATTGGAGTGCTATTAGGGAACACCCTTCTTAAAAATTTCATTTCATGAATAAGTGTGCCACATGGATCATAAAACATGGATTCATTAAACATAATCATTTATTCAATGATAATGGTGTGTGGAATAAAAACATGAAACTCTTTAAACAATAAGTAAATGTACATAAAGTTGAATACCCTTGATAGATAAGTGGTCATGGTATTCACTACCCAATGACTTTGGCTTGGAAAATAGCAGTGCAATTTTGCCAACGTAACAGCATGACATAAGAACTCATAAAAATGTTTGATGAGAGAGAAAGGAGTTTATCATCATATTTACATGAAATGGATAGTAAGGGTATCATGTAGATACATTTCCCAACAATTGTAATGGAATTTAGATTATTGAAACAAAAGAATTACTTGAACGTAAATGAGGAGCGAGAAATTCCTTACGGAATTTCGGCATGGTAACGGGTATACATGGAAGACATTAATGAGACATAAAGGGGATCTCTAATTATTCAAAAATTAATATGGAAGTATGGGGGAGGGGCGAAATCATACCCCAAAATTTATAATTGAAAATAAAAGGTCATAACAATATAAGCAAACATGGACATAAATTAGGAAAGTGAGAATCCATTACTTGGAGGTGTGATCCCAAAAGAATGGGATAGGTTTTATATAGGCTTCTTTGGAGATTGGTGAACCTTGGGAGGATTATAGAGATATGAGGGCAGGGGATGGTCAAACTCCAAAGGCATTTATTGACGAGGAAGTTGGATCCTGGGTGGGTTTATATAGGAAATAAGAAAGAATTCTTTATTATTTAAGTTTGGGACACCTCACATTAAACTAATCAAAACCAAAAACCATCCCATGGTTTTTCCCATGTTTTTTTCCAAAGGGGAGTGGAAAAAATATTTTATAAATCCAATGGCCTAACTTCTTATAATAATAGCGTTTCTTATTTGGAGGTGAGTCACACTCTCAAAGAAAATAATTTAAAAAGACAAAATGTTTTATAAGTCTGGAAGGATCCACTAAAGTAATGTAAAATAAATAAAACAAACCCAAAATCTAATTATTTTAATGTTAAAACATATATTGTTCAAACAACGTTTTTATTGTATTTTATTACATCACTATTGGGTCATTATGATGTCATAAAACTCGTTATATATTTAAATGGTATTTTATTTTTTACCCAAATATTTGACTATCTCAAAAAATTATGAAAAATTAAATAATGGATAATTTTGATGTCCTGATACCTAAAATAATTTTTATTTTTTCTAAATAATTTTCTAAATTTGGGAATTTTTAATTTTAAAATAAAACAAACATTTTTTGAAAATTCATGGGTTTTAAAAAAACAGCTTTCAAACATTAATAACAATTACAATTGCATTCATAAAATTATACGATCATTTATATTTAATAAAAAGTAATTTAATAATAATTATTATATTTTATTAAAATATTATTTAATTTAAAAATCCATTAATTCATCAAAATATATTTCTTAGTTGGATATTAACTAAAAATACTATGTGTGCCTAAAAAACTATTTACAACATAACAATAATAAAAATAATTTATATTCACTATACAAGAATAATGTACATAATCATCGTACTAATGTCTTGTTATATTACCCCTTAAAACACCCACATAAGACCTTAGGGTATGGTGTGCGATGGTGATAGACTCTTGGGGTGGCTCGAATAACATTGCTCGAGTGATAATCTCTATCAACTTCCACTTATCTCATAGTTGGTTCCGCTCGAGCATTATGTATTCAAGATCATATTGGTCTTGGTCAAGAGGGAATCCCAATAATGCCACCTCCTTTCTGAACTCCGACAAATGGGCTTCGTATGGGGAAATTCTAATGGATGAGGCCATCACTTCCTTTGTTTGAGTAAATTGGATTTGTTAAAGCCCCATATTTATAATAATCATGTCATCGTTGTTCGACGGCTATATTAGAAATGGTCAAAATTATTAAAGGTATTTTAAAAACAAAAACATAGAACCAAATAAGTGCATATGTTTTACATAACCAGAAGAATACATTTAAATATACCAAGAGGAATTTTCAATAATGATTTTTTGGGTCGTTATAATCTTCCCCACTTAAGAAATTTCACCATAGACATTTTCTTTTTTCCTGCACTAAAATATATGTGGGTAACTTTTCTTTATCAATTCATCTGATTCCCACGCCGCTTCTTCAAACTTGTGGTTTTTCCACAACACCTTGATGAGCGGCATTGTCTTATTTCATATTACTTTTTCTCTACGATTTATGATGTTCACTGGTTTCTCCTCGTAATAAAGATCATCCTTTAACTATACTACCTATGAAGAGAGTACATGTGAGGGGTCTGGTATGTACTTAATTAAGAGGGATAAGTGATATACATCATGTTCTTTGGCCATAGTAGGTGCAAGTGCTAGTTGATAGGCCACAACCCCAACACGGTCAATAATCTCAAAGGGGAAGATGTACCTAGGACTTAACATCCCTTTCTTTCCAAACCTCATGAACCTATTCCATAGAGATATGCGTAGAAACACCATGTCTCCAACATTGAACTCAAGTTCTCATCGACAGTTATCTACATAACTCTTCTGTCATCTTTGGGCTGCCTTGATATGCTGCTAAATGGTTTTCACCTTCTCCACCATTTCTTCGACCATTTCTGGTCCTAGCAGCTTACGCCCACCAACTTCATCCCAACATGTCATTGTTCTGTACCTCTTCCTATATCGGGCTTCATATTTTTCCATTTGGATGCTTGAGTGGAAACTGTTATTATAGGAGAATTCAACCAGAGGAATATGTTGATCCCCACCTCATTTAAAGTTCCTTGAACATGATCTTAACATATCTTCGATTGTCTGAATAGTTCATTCCAATTGTCCATAAGTTTTAGGATGATAGGCTGTACTAAAGTTCAATTCAGTATCCACTGCATGTTGAAGACTCTTCCAAAACATGGAGGTGAATCTTGGATCTCGATCAGATACAATAGATAGTTGTACTCCATGCAGCCTAACCACTTCCCTGATGTATATCCATGATATTTGATCAAATGATAAATCCTCCCAAATTTCAATGAAGTGTGAAGACATTATAAGATTATCCACAATAACCCATATTGAATTGTTGCCTTTTGATTTCTTTGGATGTCCGATGACAAATTCCATGGTGACGTTCTCCGATTTCCATGCCGGTATGGGAAATTGTTGCATAATCCTCTAAGACTTCTGCCTCTCTTCCTTCACTTGCTGACACACCAGGCACTTTTATGTATACTCAGTGATCTCCTTCATTGAATTATCCCACCAATAATTCTCTAAAAGAACATGATACATCTTTGTGTTTTCTATGTGAATAGATAAATTTGAACTATGTGCATCATCCAAAACTTCCTTATTTAACTCCGAACATGATGGAACACATTGTCTTTTTCCCAAGTATCACAATTCATTCTTCATTAAAATTGATCTATGAGGATTTCCCTTTTATGATAGCTTCCATTTTCTATTAAATTCACACATCATCCTTTAACCTTTCCAAGAGTGATGGTTGATCAATAATTTCTGAAAGTATTGATGATGTTACCTTCTTTATGAATCCCTTTTCAATCTTAATCAAATATAAGAACATTGGATCCTTTTCAATTCTCATCAATGATAGAATCACTGGGTCCTTTCTACTTAGAGCATATTCCACCCTGTCCACTTTCCTAGGGTGGTAATGGATTGAGAAATCATATTCATTGATCATATATAACTATCTTCGTTGGCGGATGTTCAACTCTTTCTATGTGAATATATACATGATGCTTTTGTGGTCTGTATATATTTCACACTTCTTCCCAAAGTGATAATGCCACAAAATTTTTAAATTGAAGATCTTTGCAGCCAACTCCTGGTCATGTGTTGGATAATTTTTCTCATGAAATTTCAATTTCCTTGAAGAATAGGCAATGACTTTGTCATTTTACATCAACACATAGCACAAGCCCTTTATCAAAGCATCACTAAATACCATAAAAAAGTTATCCACTTGTGGGTAAAGTGAGCTGAGGAATAGTGATAATCCTTCTTTTCAACTCCTTGAAGATTTCTTCGCATTCATCAATCCATGAAAACATTACTCCATTCTGAGTTATCTAAGTAAGAGGGTTCGATAATCGTGAGAAATTTATCACAAATTGTCGATAATATCAATCTAACCCCAAGAAGCTACGGATATCTGTTACCGATGTTGGCCTCATCCATCCCACTATTGCAGCAGTCTTGGAGTGATCCACAAACTATATTCATCATGTCCATGATGATTATTGGAGAATTAGTGAGTCTGAAAGGCATTACTTTGAATTCATAGTGCCCGTATCTTGTACAAAAAGTAGTCATGGGGATATCTTCCTTCTTCACCCTTACATGATAATATCTGGACTGAAAATCTACCTTGGAGAATTATTATTCTCCATGAAGCTGATCAAAAAAGTAATTAATTTTTGGGAGAGGATACATTTTCTTTGTCATGATTTTTTTAAGCTCGCAATAATCGATGCAAAGGTGCATTGACCTGTCCTTCTTCTTGAAAAGGGGATGGGAGCACCCCATGGTGAAGCACTTGGGTGTATAAACCCTTTATCCAGATTCTCCTATAGTTGTTTCTTTAGCTCCTCATGCTTCACAACATCCATTATATACAGAGTCTTGGATATTGGCAACACCCTAGGTATAAGATCAATTGAGAATTCAACATCTCTTCAAGGAGGAAGACCAGGAAATTCCTTGAGAAACACTTTAGCGAATTAGCTCACAATAGGCATGTCTTCAAGGATGGTTTCCCCCTTAGACTCAATCATCTGATCCAGATATGGATGCTCATAGGTCAGTAATATCCATTCTTGAGATGATGGATCTAAATAAGATTCATTATCCTCCTTGATATTTTATAGAATCGGGGGTTGATTCTCCACATGGAGAGTGATTTCCCTCTCACGGAAATTCATGTTGGCTCTATATAGGGAAATCCAATCCATTCCATGAATTTCACAAAATTCCACTGGAGGTAGTATGATGAGGTTTTCTGGGAAGTTCAATACACCAATTATGATAGGGGAGGATTTATATTCATGGGATGCAATGATTGCCCCATTTTTCATACGCTCCGACATCCTTACTTCCATGATTTGTTGTGGTGTTGCGATTTTTCTACTAAACTTTCAAGATATAAACGAATGAATAGAACCTGAATCAAAAATTATGTTTTCTATTCTTGAATAAATAACTAGAATACCTGTCCCCACTTCATTTTCAGGGTTCACATAGGTGGTAGTGGTGGAAATATATTTCCCTTGGTGTCTTGTAGGTTGTTGGTTGCCTCTAAAAACCCTTGTCTTAGGGAACTGATTTTCAAGGTTCCCTGGTTCTTTGATGTTGAAGCAATAGACAATGCGTTGAGATTCAAATGGATCATTCCTCTCTTTTGTCACAACCTCGGGTTTGTTTCTATAGTTAATAATCAGGTTCCCTTCTCTTCCGCACCTAAAGAATTTCCTCATCCCCTTTTGGCAATTTCCGGGGTTCTTTTTTCTGCAACTTTGGAAAGTGGGGTGCTGGATTTTCTTAGAACCATTGGATTTATCCATCGGAATGACAGAATTGAAATCCACCTTACTCTTCCAATCCCCATGATACCCATGAGATTCATCAATCTCCATTTTGACCTTGATGGATCATCAGACAGTTTCTTCATAGTTTTCAAAGTCATGGATCGCCAGGTATTTCTGCATGCTAGGTTTTAGCCTAGCAAAGAAGAGCCCAACCCTACATTTGGGGGTAACAACAAAATTTAAGGCGTATCGTGAAATCCTTGTGAATTTTTTCTTGTATGCTCTGACGGATTTGGTGTTTTTTGATTGAGACAAAGAAAGTCCCTTTCCATCTCAAGTTAGAGGGTGAGTGGAAAATATTTATCGAAAAACATCTTCCAGAAATTCATCCTTTCCAATGCCTCGATCTCCTCCTCAGAATTTGTTTTTTTATCAATGTCCACCATTGATCAGCTTCACCCTCTAGGTGATAAGCATCCCGGAGAAACTTCTCTTGTTTGGAACATTGAAGGATGGAGGAGATCATTTCAATGGAGTTGATCCTCTATTTGGAAATAGGAGGATCAGATGATACATTAAAATTAAGAGGCCTTTGTCTCATAAATCTCTTGATAGAAACTTGTTCTTTCTTATTGGGGTTTAACGGTCCACATGACCCATTTTTCTATTCAAATCATGATTTAATTGAGAGAGAATCATGAAAAAGTTCGTGATTCCTTCTCCCATTAGATTTGGAATATCAGCGGAACAATCATCACATTGATCTTTACATTTTTTGTTAACCCAAGTCCACCTATTACTGGCCATTGGATGAAATAAAGGGAAATTTATGGGTAACACATAAAGGGTAATCCAAGGACAAAACAGATGACTTATAAATAGATTTTATTTCCTTAACTTATGAATCTATAAGCTTCTGTCTATGTTATTCATGATCTACTTTCCAACGTGTATTATTAGAGTCATTTTTTTATATTCCCTTAATAATGGTTCGTACTAAGCTTGTTAATTAACCAAAGCATATCCCATAGGACTTTCATAACCAAGAGTGCATTAAGACCCATTGTTGTGTACCAGGATACCTCGGGTCAAGCCAAAAACTCATTGTCGGGGTTTTCACCCCTAGGTACATCTGTGCTAGAGCAACCTCTACATGCTCGTATCCATACAGGGATGCATTTTTTTGATAAACCACTTACTCAAAATCCACTGAAACATAGGGATTTTTTTTATACTAAGTCTTGTCTCTAAGGCTTCACTAGGTTTTTCTAAACCTAATCCCAATAATAACTAAACCCATCCTTTAATACCAACTATAACAACCCTTCTCTTTATTACATACTTAAACATGATTTATTACATAAAACCTTAACTTGATACAACATTAAAGATCGATAGGTTTAGTGTCTTTCAGGATTAGGAACATTACATAACAACTTAAAACATAGAATGCTGCATCTTATTGAAAACCTCCTTTACATGACCACTACATTCCCTTGTACTTAGCAATGTATAGGATAACCTGAGGACATGCATAAAAAAAGGTGATCTATAAAGCCTAGTAAGGGAATAAACATGGAATAACATGTGGATTAAATTACATTTTAGATAATAGAAAAATTCATAGATCATAAGAAAAACATGAACATAATGTAATGAAAAATCATGATAGTCATAGCATTGAAATGTGGCAACAACACTTAACATAGAATTTCCATGAGCCAAGGCTCATTGCACATGGGGCATGAGTAGACCCTCATTACACATGAAGCATGAGTAAACCCTCATTTAACTTGAATTATCATGAGTCAACACCCATTGCACATGATGTATCATGATACTATTCTTTACCCAATGCATTAGAGCGCTATTAGGGCACACCCTTCTTAAACATTTCATTCCATGCAAAAGTGTGCCACATGGATCACAAAACATGGATTCATTCAACATCGTTATTTATTCCATGATAAAGGAGTGTGGAATAAATACATAAAACTATTTAAACAATAAGTAAATGTTCATAAATGTGAATACCTGATAGATAAGTTGGCATGGTATTCACTACACAATGACTTTATCTTGGAAAATCGCAGGGAAATTTCGGCAGCGTAATAGCGTGACATAAGAACTCATAAAAATGGATGATGAGATTGAAAGGGGTGTATAAGCATAGGTACATGAAATGTAATGTAATGGGTTCATATAAATACATGTCCCAAAAATGGTAATGGAATTTAGATTCATAATACAAAATAATTACTTGAATGTAAATGAGAAGAGAGAAATTCCTTGTGGAATTTTGGCATGGTAATGGGTATACATGGAAAGAATTAATGAGAGAGAAATTGGATATATAATTATTCAAATGTGAAGAGGGAAGTATGGTGGAGGTTTGAAATCATACCCCAAAATTTATAATTGAAAATAAAAGGGAATAATAATATAAAGAAACTTGGACATAAATAAGGAAAGTGAGAATCCCTTACTTAGAAGTGTGATCCCAAAAGCATGGGAGGGGCTAAAAAAAGGATTCTTGGGAGCTTTGGGATCCTTAATAGGATTCTAGAGAGAGTATGGAAGGGGTTTTTAGAACTCCATTGGATATTAGTGAAGAGTAAGTGGGAGCTTGGGTGGGTTTATATAGGAAAGGAGAAGGAATTCTTTATTATTTAGGATTGGGAGCCCTCACATTAAACTAATCAAGACCACAAACCAGCCCATGGTTTTTGCCCATGGTTTTTTTAAAAGGGGAGTGGTAAGAAATATTTTATAATTAAAATGGAAGAACTTTTTAAAATAATATGGTTTCTTATGTGGAGGTGTGTCACACTCTCAAGGAAAACTATTTAAAAAGGCAAAATGTTTTATAAGTCTTGAAGGGTCCACTAAATCTTTGTAAAATAAATAAAAAAACCCAAAATCACATTATTGGAATGGGAAATATTATATTGTCCTAATATAATGTTTATAGTATTTTATTACATCACTATTTGGACATTATGATGTCATAAAACACATTCTATATTAAATGGTTTTTTATTTTTTACCCAAACATTCGACTATCTCATAAAATTATGAAAAAGTCACCATTGGATAACATCGATGTCCTGATACCCAAAATAATATTAATTTTATCTAAATAATTTTTTTATAGATTTGAATTTTTACTTTTAAATTAAAAAATTGACATTTATCAAGAATTCATGTGTTTTGATAAAAAAAGCTTTCAAACCATAATAAAAATTACAATTGCATTCATAAAATTATACGATCATTTATTTTTAATAAAAATTATTTTAATAATAATAAGAATATTTTATTAAAATTTTATGTACTTAAAATATCCATTAATTCTTCAAAATATATTTCTTAGTTGAATAGTAACTAAAAATACTATATGTTCTTTAAAAACTATTTACAAACTAACAATAATTAAAATAATGTATATTGTATATACAAGAATAAAGTACATAATCATAGTACTAGGGTCTTTCTACATAACCCCTTAAAACACCAACATAAGACCTTAGGGTAAGGTGCGCGATGGTGACAGACTCTTGGGGTGGCTCAAATAACATTGCTCGAGTGGTAATCTCTATCAACTTCAACTTCTCTCATATGTGGTTCCAATCGAGATTAACGTATTCAAGATCATCTTGGGCTTAATCAATAGAGAAACCCAATGACACCACCTCCTTTCCGAGCTACGACAGATGGGATTCGTATGGGGAAAGTCTACTGGATGAGGCCATCGCTTCCTTTGTCTGAGTAAATTGGATTTGTTAAATCCCAATATTTATACTAATCATGTGACCACAGTTCAATGGATATATTTGCAACGGTCACAATTTTTAATGGTATTTTAAAAACATAAACATGGAACCAAATAAGTTCATATTTTTTACATAACCATATGAATACATTTAAATAGACCAAGATAATTTTCATTAACGAATTTTTTGGTCGTTACAAGAAGATTCTCCAACAGTAGCACTCCAGGTTCCATTGGCTTTAAAAAATTTCTTAGCATTAGCCTTATAGTACTTTATTCTATTCCTTTACGAATTATTTTCCTTTCCATCCTTTTTCTTAATCATAGGACAATCAAGCCTAATATCCCCTACTCTTTTGAATTCATAACAAGTGACTTCTAAATCATTCTTGTCTTTTATTTCTATATTATTATATCTATACTGAAAGTATTTCTTTCCAACAATCTTGTTCATCCTTCAGAAAATATTAACTACCTCAATTTTGGAATGTTCACTTTCACTAGATTCTGATAAACAGTGACTTTCTTAGATAGAGATCTTGTAACCCTTTTAGGAGTCTTGGACTTAGTAGTAGTAAAATCTATACTTCCATTTCCATTATTCTTTTTATTCATATTAGCATCCCTTTTCCTTCTTGTCTCATGTTGAAAAAGAGTTCCAAAAATATCATCAAGTGTAATTTGAGAAACATTCTTATTTTTAACAATAGTTGTTCTCTAAGATTCCCACTCATTAGGAATGATATCTATAATCTTGTCCACAAGAGATTCATCATCAAGACCATTATCACCCATAGATCATAAACTATTAATAATTTTCATAAATATTTGTAGCACCATGCATACTCGTTCTCCATAAGAAAATAAAAAACCATGATATTCTGCTTAAAGCATATCTCTTCTAGTTTCTATATCTTTGAATGTAACAAAATGTGCAACTTCCAATTTCTTATAGATAGATTTTGCAGATTCACAAGAATAAATCTAACTATATATATTCATGTTCATGGAACACAACAAATTATTGTGTACCTTGTAGTTTAGTTGACATTCTGACTTTTCTTGATTGGTTATGTTTTTGACTTCCTTGTCAAGAATCTTGTAATCTCCAGTAATCATGAAAAAGTTTTCCACTCTAGTATTAATAAAAAAATTCTCCATACGATCTCTCCAGAACTCATAATCATTACCATCAAATATAGGTAGTCTAGTTGGATTTATATTGCTAATTGAACCAATATTCATTCCTTCTATTCTTTGAAAATATATTTCCAAAAAAACTTGTTAATAGTAAAAGTTTGTAAACAATGATAAAAATTCCTAAGAAAGGAAAAATTTAGAACAATGAATACATGAGAAAGAAAATATATATATGAATATAAGTATTTCAAAAACCTCCTCTAATACCGATTTTAGGATGGAAATAATGATGTATATTCTTAATTACAAGAGGGGGTGAATTTTATGTTTAAAAAATCTCGTTTTTAACTTTAAGGAAAATTATGTATAATAAAGTTAAGCTAGGTTAATACACAAGACCTCATTTAGTTCTAAAAACATACTATGTTCCGGAAATATGGTTCTGGAAATTAAACATATGGAAAGATTATAAAGAATATATTCTACCTTAAAGAATATAGAATCTGACTTATGAGAGTATAAAAATGTTCAAGAAGTTATAAGATAGTTATACTTTCTTCCTTTATCAAATTTCAGCTGAAATAAACTTTTTAAAAAACAATTAACATGTATGAAATCTTTGAACCGAAAGTTAAGGGTATCCAACAACCATGGATAAAGGTCCCTTGATTTATACTTTCAAGAAAGTCTATCTTAACCACACCAGGGTAATCCATTGATTGGAGTATCTGAATCTTTCATGTTATCCCCGCAAGCCATTTAACTTTAAGGTAGTTGGCACCTTTGTCTTCCTATCCTTGGAAGTCCTTGAACTATAATGGAGTTGGCACCTCTGCCATCCTATGCACAGAAGTCCTTGATTGTACTCTGCAAAAATCGGAATCGCATGAAGCAAGATGAACAAGTAGTTCAATACACATAAGGAATGAGAGTCTATCTCTCTAGAAATAACTTCATCATCATGAAATCTCTAGAGTGATCAATGGGTATAGATCTCATTCATATGAGATCCTATTTATAGGCACATCTCTAATGGTCTTCTCCCTCCTTCAATGGTCATATTTTTCCTTGAATTTCAGAGGGACATGTACGTGTGTCCCTCAAAGAATGGGTTATTTGAAACAATTTGTATGACATTGTTTCAAAACTAGTGTAAGTGAAAGAAATATATGGTTGCTAAACCAAATCAATTTTCTGGAGTCTAAGTAGAAATAAGTTTCAGAATCTAACCAAATAAAAATTTGGAATCTATAAGACATGGATATTAATATTCTATTTTACAAAGAATTCAAAACTAGAGTCCCAAATATTTAAGAGTCTAAATTCCAATGAATTCAGAGTCTGAATTCTGAGGAATTCAGAGTATTAATTCTGAAGAATTCGGAGTCATAATTTGGAGGAATTAGGAGATTGAATTTTATAGAATTCAGAGTATGAATTTCATAAAATTCGGATTCTAAATATTGTGGAATTATGAGTTAGAATTCTGAGGAATTGAGAGTCTGGATTCTGAGGAATTGAGAGTCTAAATTTCAGATAATTCAGAGTTTGAATTTCAGAGAATTTGGAGTCTGAATTTCAGAGAATTCGGAGTCTGAAAACTGAATACTCTATATCCTAGTAAAGGTAACATTCTGAGGTTTTAGATATCGAACCGAATTTTGCCTTAGTAATAAAATCAGTTGGATTTAGAGAAACTATAAAATGAAAAATGAAAAAAAAAAAGTAAGGGTAAAATATTCTTACAGAAGGAAAATTTTCCTTGATAAGATAATTCATAGGGAAAATAATGTTTTCCTTAATATTGACTGTTTGTGATTTTCAAAACATAAAGGAATGGAACTGTCATAATGAAACCTTATTGACTCGATAGGTTTCTCACCAAAATACCTAAAATTTTCAACCTTCATTCATTTATTGTTCTTCTTATATACCCAAATCTAGGTCCATGAATATCCCTTTATGATATGGAATACTGAAGAACTCATATGAAGTTGAATTGATAAAGGGGATGTTAAGCTGAGCTAAGTTGAACACAGTTTATACTAGCTCAATATGGAATAGATCTTGTTTAAAGGGAATAAGTTCTATAACTATCACTATTTTATCATATGGTGAGGTGTATAGATAAACCTTGTATTGGATGTGTAGTAAAAAAATCATGATTAAATTAATTCATAATTTTTGGGATTTTTTTCATATTTTATTCATTATAAATATTCTCATAGAAAAGATGAAAGCACTTTGTAGTTGGGTGAAGATGCATATGAATTAATTTAATGATGTTTTTTTGCAGATGTGAAACCATGGTGTAAAGGTCATGATCATGACATTATATGTTTGAGTTAATCTTAATAGGAAAGACTTTATCGGATGTAAGTGAGAAGCACTCTTGAGTTATTCTTACTCAGAACTGATTTTGTTTTCTGTTAGAGGATTTATGTTATAAATATTTATGTTTCACCGGAATAAGGATACTTGAAAAATTATATAATCTTATGTTAGAGATTAGGCTGTAGAGTTAACATGATGTGCATAATGAATGGATCATTAATGATAAGCCTCATGTCATATCTGAGACAATTGTGCCATAATGGTGCATATGGGGAGTTATAATAATTCAACTTCACCGTGAAGTCAACACCATGAGAATTGATTGTTGTACTATTTTGGAGTCATGTGGTATTTATGTTATAAGACACTAATTCATACCACAAAGGGTGTTGAAATAAATAAGAAAACAACATAGTAGGATGAACCACAATGCTGAGACATGGAAACCAAAAGTTTCAAGAGTTATAGGCTTTAGAAATTTGCAGTATGCCATACTATAGTACTCAAGACACAACACAATGAATGTTACTATAAGAGACTAGTGGATTTTTTGTTCAAGAAAAATTTAATATGTCATTATATAATACATTGGTAATTCTGAAAAAGAAATAAAAGATATTATAAGATAATATGAGATATTTGGGATTCAGTATTCTATATCTTTCAAATATGATGATCCTGCTACAACTAGAGTTGTAATGCTGCAACACATGTAATGTCCATAAATAAACAAGGGAACCACCCAAACTCTATGCGTGGTGAAACAAATATTGATCTTCTTATTCTAAGTAAAATCCCAAAGGGGTATTAGTAGTATTTTGAAAAAAAAAACTAAGGGTGCATGCCAATTCCAAATTATGGATACACATGATGTTTAGGAAGAAGAGATTGATTGACTTGTTGGAGCTTGTCATTCACCTTGTCATTTGAGTTCAAGTTAATCCCCATTCTCCATTACATATTTCATTGAAAAAAAATTGAAAATGTGGGGAATGGTATCATATCCACTACACACCAAGGATTATCCACCAAAAAATAATGGTGAGTGAAACTTGTAAAAACCCTTGTGTTCATGTGTTCTCTTCCTCTCTCATCCTATTGTCTTCACATAATCACCATCAAGATCATTTTATACTAACTTGTGATGATAATATCATTGTTTGTAATAAATTTTTGGGTTTTTAGAGACTACTGAATCACCCCCCCCCCCCCTCACAGTGGTGGTACACTACCTAAGGCCCAGTAAATTATAATAATATCATCATTTCTTGATGATATTTTCAACAATTTGATCATTCATTACCTATCGAATGCTATTATAGTGCTTATAAAATAGGTCCTCATATTATTACCTTATATATGAGAATTCATTCAATGGATTATATTTTTTATCAATGATATCATTTGAATCTATGAATATCATTGACCAGGGAGTTTATATGTTCGATATAAATTGATTCTATATTGAGAGAGAGAGAGAGGACGGTTTTGTATCTTCTATCAATCACATGAATGTTCTTTATATAATGATTAATGGTGTTAATCTTACCAAAAATTGGATTACTTAGAATTTTCATGATAAGAAGAATATGGAATCTAATGGGAGATCACACAATAAACTACTATCATCACTCTTGGATAAATAGTTAATATTAATTATGGGAATAAAGATAGAAACCCAAATTTTGAGAGATATCCATGAAAAAATGAAAGAGATGGTAAGGTTAAATACACTCGATTAAAAACCTACCAAGAGTAGTTTGAAGATATTCTAATGGAATAATATGAATAAGTAGAGGAACTCTTTGTTTGAGTATACAAGATTATATGATCAATTTGAATATATGTTGAAAAACATTAATATTATACTGTCATGATGAAACTAATGTGAATCCTCATAGATAAATATTATGTTAAAATTTCAACCCTTGAGGATAAATACATTGATTATTTTACAATCGATAAACTCAACAATTTATTAATCACATATGAGGTGAGAAGAGATATAACATTAAAGAGAAAGGGAAAACATAAAAGGATATCTTATTCAATTCTTTTAAAGGATAAAATTATAAAATTTCAAAATAAGTGTCATGATGAAGAAAATGATGTAGAATATGATTCCATAGACATTTAAGAATATGTATCTTTATTCTCAAAAGGAATGAAATGGGAAAAAGATAAATATAGAGGCAATATTCCATTTAATTTTTTTATTATGGAAATATTGACAACTTTTTAGAAACTTTCCATGAGAATAAATAGTAAAAGTAAAGGGATGATAAACCCAAAACATAATCTAGTAAAAAAAGATGCATAGAGGATGAAATAGAGAATGATTATACAACATTCAGAGAAAATAAAATATGAAAAAGAATAAAAAAAATTCTGACAATATGAATCCACATCGAAGAATGTGGAAAATGAAATAGAATAAGATGACTTGGAGAATGAATAAGAAACAATATTCATGGAAAAGGAAAAACTACCAAAATATTGTTTAAGTGAAGGAGAAGTTGGAATAGTTAAGAATAGTGTGGTGATGAGGAGACACCAAAAGAGTTCCAAATAAGAATGGAGTGAATAGTGTGCTTAAGTGAAAATAGAACACTTAAAATTAAAGACACGGAATGATTCATTAAGAAAAACCCCAAATTAATCAAGGATAAGTACATTGTGAATGTGGAGATCAATTTCTAATAAAAATGGGAGAACTAAGAAAATTCTTGAATAAAGAGAAAATATCCTTTAGATTTCCATAAAAGATTTAATTTCCAAGAATTGGGAGTTAAGGGATCGTGATGAAAAGTTAGTAGAAGTTGGAAACTCCTTCAGCACACACAAACCTATGGAGTTCAAAAACTCAATGAATGAGGGTGGTAATAACTCCAAAATATTTAATAAGGTCGTTAATACTATTGAGAAAATTATTTATTGTTTCATGGTGATAATAATTTTTTTTAGACATCCATACTTTAAATTTTTGTGGTGACAGCAGTAATAAATAAAATAATAAGGTGATTACATCACCTAAAAAGAAAAATTCACCCATTGTTAAAGTATGGATTGAATATAGAACATAAAAAATTAAAGTGGTTTGGAATGAAAGGAATTAAAAGGTCCAGAATAAATTAAAATTAAACATAAAAGAGAAGGATCTTAATACTAAGATGATTGAAAAATAACAGTATATATAAAATAATAAAGAACAATACCAAGAATATTTTAAAGGACCAATTTTGTTTCCAAGGATATTTTTCTTTAAATGAAGATGTCAATGTTATATAGTCTATGGGTGTAAATATTATTTTTTGGGGAATAATTTCTTCCACCATTGATATAGGAGAGGAATTGAAACAAGTATAAGTAAATCTAAAGTTATTAAATACAAGCCAATACAACATATAAAAGAGAGGTTTATTTTGAAAAATTCATTTGATTCTCTTGAAGAGACTTGCGAGATTTGTGATAAATATATACGCATCTATAAAAATATTTTCACCATGATGTGAGGGGAGTTTTAGTAAAAATGATAATTCCAAACTATTTTAAGAATATGAATAATCATGATCATGCTATGGTGGTTGAGATGAATTATACTTCTATAAAATGAGATAATTTTTAGATCATTGATAGTACGTTATCCTTGTAAAGACCCAAATTTTCCATGTAATTATTTTTTGATTATATGGGATTATTATGACTCTGTGAAAATTGAAGGTGGATGATTCTGAAGCCCAGTGTGTCCGTAATTAATTTCTAAACTTTTTTTATGGTACGTTTAGTTAATGCGTGATCGATTTTTTCTATCTTTTGAACCGGTGCTCGGATTAAAAATATGAGGGAACCATTGAATCCACAACATCGGGAGGATTCACTTTGACCGTAGTAGATATGGAAACAAAATTAGGTTTGGACTTTTAAAATAATAAATAAAATAACTTTGTTGTTTTATTTTATTTCCTTCTTTTCCTCCAACGGAAAAGCCGAAACATGGAACCAGTGGTGTGTCAAATCATTAATTGGCTTGACCCTTCATTTCCTATGTAACTGTGTCCTTATAATTTAGGATGGTTCCTATTAATGAACTGTCATATATTCTACAAGTGTTAGACACCCTCCCCTTCTCATATTCATATGGAGCTTCGGGAGAGTTGTTGGCACTACTTCACCAAAAAATGAAGTATTGAAAAAGTGCGAAGATGCCAAACCCCTGAAGGACGAAGCCAGTTCCAGCAAATGGTGACGAGTGACACCAAAACCCAGAACTGGAGACCTATGATTGAGTGAGGTCATTGGAGGCTAGCTGCGGGGCAAGACGAACATCGACCCACTTCCTTAATAGCGGTTGTTTCTCCATTGTTCTTGATGTAGGGTTTAATATTTATTTTCTTTCAAGAGTTATTGGAATCCTTCCTACCCTCTTGATATCAACCTAACGTGGAGGGCGTGGGCCAAATGAACAAGGCCCGGTCCCTCTGCCCTTTTTTTGAAAGTCTGTGCGTTCTTCATAGGAAATTCTTCGGGATGAACGAAACCCAGTTTTGAGGGGATAGAAGCTATGGTGGTGTCTTGGTAAGTTCAACGACTCCTTCGGAAGGAAAAACAGGCCACTGGAGATCACCCGGTGACCAGCGGAAGGCCACCGGTGCGGCGGTATTGGCGACTGGCGCTGACGGGGAAAAAGGCGGCGGCCGACACCAGCCCGCCACGATGGAGGAGGTGGTGCACCCATGCTGCTGGAGGAACTGTATGTGGCCCGTTAGTCATGGCTATCGGATGAGGCGGCCATCCCACCGGTCGGCCGCATAAGTGGAGGGCGGCGCAACCCGCGTGCGGCTGAATGTTATGTGGCTCCAACGCTGTGGTAGCAGGACCCGCAGCTAGTCCCACAATAACCTGGAAGCTCCCTTAGTCGATGCCAATTTGTGTTCCAAATGGGGGGATCACTCCCCTCCCATACCAGCTCAACCAGACGACACCTAGTGGGCCACGTGTTCCAGCGGGCCATGATCCGCTGCGAGTCGGGCCACACATGCTATAGGGTTTCACCCCAACACAAGTTGAGCATTACCCCACCATTGGTCATGCCATGCCCCACCACGGGTCATTCCATGCCTCACTATGGTCCAGGTCGTGCCCCACTACAGGACAGGTTGTGCGAGCCCAGTGTGCCGCCCCCTTGCAGGCTGGGCTACGCCCCACTTTGCAGGCTGGGTCACGCTCCCTTATAAGCTGGGATGGACTATGGCCTGGCGGGCCAAGCTCTCAACGGTCCATCCCAACCTGGTTGGACCCAAACCAGGTTGGTTCGGCACAGACGAGGTCAGGTCTGGTCGGACCAGACCCAGAAACACATAAAGGAACATATCTTGAGAACCGGACATCCGTTTGACAAACCTTCAATGGTATTGGGATACTTTTATTGATACAGTCCTTTTGGTATACTCCACTTTAGTTTTGGAGAATGTTTGAGTAAGTTTGGGTTGGATCAACCCTGAATCCAATAGGGACCTCAGAACTAAGATGCTTATAACTCATAGACTCAGCATCTGATTGATGCACCATTAGTCACATTGGAACCCTTAAGACATGGCAGTCCTTTGGGTTACTCATTGGTGGAGCTTAGTTGTAGTCGAGGTATGACCGATATCTCGAGGGGAAGATTCTACGGAACTCAGGTGCATAGGGTCTGAGGAATCCTGTGGTAGGCTGTAACATGTAGAAATAACATTGATCATGTGTGGTTCTGCATCAATCGATCATGTGTGGGTCAGTGTTTAGTGATCTTGTGTGGGTCATTGCATACTAATGTTGTATGGGTTAGATCTTGTGTGGGTTAGCGGGGGTTAGTACTTATCGATCCTGTGTGTGTCAGCAATAATTCTTATTAATAGAACATGATTATCTAGCCTTACAACTAATCATCTATACTTATGTACTTTATTTATACCTGTTTTTGAGTTGAGACTTCACCTAAGTGGTACTTATTCTTCATGGTGTTACCTGTGTGGTACTTCTACCTTCATGGTGTTGTCTTAAAGGTGTTACGAGTGTGGTATTTCTACCTTTGTGGTGTTGTCTTCGTGGTGTTCCCTAGGTGGTACTTCTATTTTTTCTGTTGTTACCTGTGTGGTACTTCTAACTTTGTGGTGTTACCTGTGTGGTACTTCTACCTTCATGGTGTTACCTTTGTCATAATCTTCGCTCATTTATGGGATGATTATATCTTGATAACTTGGGAATATGTATGGGAATATACCTAAGTAGAGTAGATGAATATTGCTTCGTTCTTTGATATTTAGGTCTTGCATTGTAGTATTTCCGTTGGGGAACTCTGGGAGACCTACGGGGGTCTTGGGTTCCCTACTAAGTATCATTATACTCACCCATGTAGAGGTTATGCCTGCACCTTGTTGTGTCTTGTGAAGACAACATACAACATTGATTGTGGCTAAGGGAGCCAGGACTGGACGGTGCTTAGAGGCAGACCATTTTGTGTGATGTGACATAGGGATTACTGATCAAGATTGGAACCTCCCCATCAGATAGGATCCTTGGTAGATGATCTAGGAGTTGTTTTTCACTTTTTAGTTGTATTTCAAATTTTCAGTTGCACTTGTACTTTTCAGTTGGGCTTGTATTCCGGACCCTTTACTTTCATCAGACTTTTCATATAGCAGTTTACTTCATGGTTTCGTCTTGTTATGTTCTAGGATGGTTTTTCTATATTGGTTAAAAGGAAATGCCTTCCCATTTTAGGGATACGCCTTTCCAGTGCCGGTATCCATCCCCTTGCCTATGGAAGGAAGGTTTGGGGTAGTCACAGCACGAGCCCCGAGGGACGGGTCATGACTAAGTGGTATCAGAGGAGTCAGTTCTACTGAAGAAATAGGACTCTGATCTTATTTATGTGGAAATATTGTTAAGTTTATGAGTTTGGTTTTCAGTTTGGGGAATTCAATGTTAGTGCAGTGGCTGACGTATCCTTACACCAGGACCCTGAATTCTGATTTCTGAACCAGTACACAAAAACACTGATTGTGTGTGTTTTTGAAATTTTTTTCTTGTGATCTCTTTGTGTCAGCTCACCAGGTATAACTTATTAACCGTGGAAAACCTATATTATTTCAGGATGTCACCGCATAGATAGATATCTAGGATTCCTGAGGGAGTATGTGATGATGTCCCACCAAGAGATGAGGCCTTAGTGAAGATACTTCTTACGGAGTTAGCACCTTCGGGTGGTGTTCCCGCAGCACCACTACCCACTGGGAAGTTGTTTCCACAAGTCCCACAAGCAGAGGATGCATGTCGACTGAGCATGTTTCATGAATTTCAGTGGTAGTGGCCTCCGAGTTTCCTAGGAATTATGGAACCGTAGGTAGCTAAGGACTTGCTGGAGGTTGTTGTCATTTGTTTTCTGCCTGGTTGGGACACCAGCTAACCTTATGGTGATCCTAGAAGCCAGTATTTTTCAGGTAGCAGTAGGGAAATGGTGGAGCTTGATGCTCCAAATACACAGCCAAGTGACCCTCATCTAGGAATACTTCGAGAGCCTTTTTAGGGTATATTTCATCCCAGCGACCTTATTCTCTGTGAGTATACAGAAGCTGAAGCACTTTTAGCAGGGCAGCATGACTGTGGCCCAATACATAGTGAGGTTCACTGATCTCTCCCGCTACTCCACCGACATGGTACGAGACCCTTTCTTCAAGGCCCAGAACTTTGAGTAGGGTCTCTGAATGGAGATCAGAGCATCGATGATATCGCTCAGTATTCCGACGTAGGATGGGGTGCTAGTGCAAGCACTTTGGGTGGAGATCTTCCTAGCTGAGTTGGTACTGACGGCAAGAGCCACCACCCAATGTCATGTAGCAGATTCATCTGCATCAGGAAGTAGATGGATGGCATAGGGGGCCAAGCGGGCTAGGCCTTCTGGTGGGTGACCTCAGGATATAGGGTTGGTGGTTCAGGGTTTACGGGATAGAGAAGGATAGCTAAGGAGAAGGAAGTGCTACTCGTGTGGCGGGCAGGGTCACATGGCATGTGACTTCTCGACCCACCATACAGAAGACCAACAGATGGTTTAGGGACCACCGAGGTAGAGGAATAGATTTGATCGGGGAGGTCTGTAGGCAGTATGTGTAAATGGCAGAAGGGCTAACCATGCAGTAGGCAGTGGGTGGTGATTCGAGGTTCTACCAGCACCACCTCCAGGTGGTCCACCCCGACCACTGGGAGTATGTGGATTGGGACAATCTTAGCTCCAGGAAGATGAGGCCTACAACCACAGTTCTCCAGAGATGATTAGAGGTATGATCTATGTCTACTCCACCTTAGCTACATTACTTAGTGACATAGGTGACAGTCAGTCTTTTATTTCCATGGCCCTCATTTGGAGCTCGGAGATTCTGGTGGAGTCGTTGGCTCGATCCTTATGGCTAGTGGCTCTTATGGGAGGGTATTTGTCAATTAAACATTGGTTCCAGCAATGTGAGCTTACTCTAGGAGGCAAGAGCTTCAGCTGGGATCTTCTAGTAGTGGCATAGATGCCATACGACATCATCTTGGGTATGGACTAGTTATCCACGGTTCAGGATCAGATTAACTATATTTGGCGCAATGTGAGGTATGTTCACGAGAATGGGACTAGGTTTTTCTTCACTAGTGAGAATAGAACCTTTGAAGTATAGGTTGGACTTACCCGGAGGAGGGTGAAGCCAATCATAGAATAGTTGGCTAGCCTTACCCTCAAAGCAGTAGATGTTGAGAGTCTTATCTATCCTGTAGTGATGGACCAGTATGCTGATGTCTTTCCTAATGATGTTCAGAGACTACCTCCACGTAGAGAGGTAGAATTTTACATCGACCTATACCCTAGGATGGAACCGATATCTACAATAGCATATCTGTTGGCTCCTGTGGAGCTTTGTGAGTTATAGGTAGAGTTGGAGGACTTGCAAAGAAAGGGATTCATAAGGCCCGGTGTTTCTCCATGGGAAACCATGATTTTGTCTTCCAAGAAGTCAGATGGGTGTTTCAGACTTTGTGTGGACTAACGGTGCCGGAACCAGGTGAACATGAATAACAAGTATCAACTTCCAAGTATTGATGATATTTTCGATTAGCTGAATGGAGCTCATTGGTTTTTGAAGATAGATCTCAGATCAGGCTAACATTAGATCATGGTATGATATGAGGATGTGTAGAGGGTGGTCTTTAGATGTCGGTATGGCCACTATGAGTTCTTGGTTATGCCATTCAGCATGACCAATGCCCCTAAAATTTTCATGCAACTCATGAACATGATCTTCTAGCCAGACCTTGATCGCTTTGTGGTGGTCTTCATCGACGGCATCTTGGTATAATCAGTGTCAGATGAGGAGCATTACTATCATCTACAGATAGTTCCGGATACAGTCTAAGAGCATGAGCTTTATGGTAATCTCTCGAAGTGCCAATTCTGGATATGGGAGGTCCGCTTTTTGGGACATGTTTTCTCAGAGGCTGGAGTGCTAGTGGATCTAGAGAAGATGGAGACTATACTTTCTTGGGAGCCACCCGGGAGTGTGACCGAGGTGCGGAGTTTCCTGGGGTTGGATGGATACTACTAGAGATTTGAACCTGACTTTTCCAGAGTTGTGGAACCCTTTTCAGCATTGACTAAGAAGGGACAACCCTTTATATGGATGGAGATATGTCAGCAGAGTTTTTAGGAGATGAGGCAGAGACTGACGAGTGCCCCCATCTTGAGGCTACCAAAAGAGGGCGTTTGGTATTTAGTATAGTATGATGCATCAGGGACCGGACTTGGATGTGACCTGATGCAGCAGTGAGCAGTGATTGATTTTGGTTCATGACAGCTGAGACAATATGAGCAGAACTCTGCTACCCATGACCTGGAGTTAGCAGTACTGGTATTCTCCTTAAAGATGTGGTGACAATAATTGATGGGAGAATGTTTTACAGTCCACTTTGATCACAAGAGTATCAGGTATATCTTCTCTCAGAAGGACATGAACATGAGACAACGACGATGGCTAGAGTTCCTCCAGGACTATGACTATGAGATAGTTTATACTCATGGGAAGTAGAATGTGGTGTTAGATGCACTCATCATGAGGTCAAGTTTGTAGTCACTGAGTGAGGTGACAGAGCAGCTAGCCGTGTTGCAGATATCCTTCATGGATATATATAGAGAAACATACCTCTATTCTATGACAGTCACTCTCCAACTCCATCAGCAAGTCAGGGAGGCATAGCTTTGAGACATTTACTGAAAGGCTCTACGTTCTTAGATATTCTCAGGACAGGCACCTGATGAATTTTCTGAAGGTGGGGAACATGTCATCCTCTTCAAAGGATGTACCATGGTACTGGTGGTGCTATGGGAGGAGGTGTTGAGGGAGTTTCATACATCCCCTCTGGTGGTACATCCTGGTGTGGAGAAGATGTACCAAGACCTCCAACGTCAGCACTAGTGGCCAGGGATGAAGAAAGTAGTGGCAGAGTTTTTCTTACAATGCCTTACTTGTCAGCAAGTGAAGGCCAAGCATCAGGTTCCAAAAGTCTGAGCACATCCACTGGAGGTTCCGAAGTGGAAGTGGGATGTAATATCCATGGACATTATGATAGGTCTTCCACTTACATCTAGGGGATATGATTCCATCTAGTTGATCATTGAACGACTCACCGAGTTGGCCCACTTTCTACCTATCCAAGAACATGGATCAGTAGAGGGCTTGGGATGCCTCTATGTACCGAAGATTGTGCGACTTTATGGGATTACATCGATGGTAGTCTCTGACCATAATGCACATTACACATCCTGGTTGTGGAATGGATTATAGGTGGTGTTCATGACTCAGCTACGTCTGAGCACCGACTTTCATCCTCAGACAGATGATCAGACAAGGTGGACCATACTGACACTGGAGGACATGCTTCGTGCTTGCGTCCGAGATTTTGGCTGTTGTTTGGAGGGTCACTTTCCCTTGGTGGAGTTTGTATACAACAGCAGTTATCACTCCACCATCAGTATGGCACTATTCAAGGCCCTATACGTTCAACCTTGCAGATCACCTCTATGCTGAACGAAACCATGTGAGTCTGTACTTATGGGTCCATAGTTGGAATGGGCTACCACTGAGAAGGTGTAGATCATCCAGGAGAGGATGAAGCCTACACATAGTATACATAAGTCTCATGTTGACAGGAGGCAGAGACCTTTAGACTTTGAGGAGGGAGACCATGTCTTCTTACGGGTCTCACCATGATGTTGTTTTTGGAGATATTTCCAATGTGGAAAACTCTCACTGAGATTTATTGGAACATTTTTAATACTTCGGAGGATAGGAAAGGTGGAATACCGCTAGGAACATCCACCACAGCTGGAGAGGGTTCATGACGTCTTCCATGTATCCCAACTGATGAGATACGTGCATGACCCATCTCACATCATCGATCGCGGCGAGCTGGACTTTGATGATGGTGTGACATTTATGGAGGTTCCAATAGATATTGAGGATCGACTGGAGTGAGTCCTTCATGGGGGTGCGCGTTTTCTGGAAACACGGTAACCTTCAAGAGAGCTCCTGGGAGTTGGAGGTTTATATTTGTGCTCAGTACCCTCATTTGGTTACTTAGTCTAGTTGTGGATTTTGGGGATCAAAATCCCTAAGGTGGGGAGAATGTAAAGACCCCGATTTTTCAAGTAATTGTTTTTAATTATATGGGGTTATTATGAGTCTGTGAAAATTGATGGCACGTGATTCCAAGGCCAAGTGTGCCCGGAATGATTTTCGGAAATTTTTTAAGGTACGTTCAGTAAACGCGCAAGGAGCATTTTCAAACTTTTAAACTGGTTCTCGGATTAAAAATATGAGGGAACCATTGAATCTGCAGAGACATTATTCACTTAAGGGGGGCTTCACTTCGACCGTAGTTGGTCTTGAGAAAATGATAGGTTTTGGACTTTTAAAATAATAAATAAAATAACTTCGTTATTTTATTTTGTTTCTATATTTTCCTCCAACGGAAAAGAGGTAGCATGGGACCAGTGGCATGTCAAGCCATTAATTGGCTTGACCCTTCATTTCCTATGTAACAGTGTTTTTAGAATGTAGGATGTTTCATATTAATGAACCCTGATAAATTCTATGAGAGTTAGACACCCTCCCCTTGTCTTATTTATAAATAGCTTGGGGAGAGTTGTCTGCACTACTTCCCCAAGAAACGAAGTGATAGCAATGTGATGAAACACCAAACCCTTGCGAGATGAAGCCATCTCTGGCAAGCGGTGATTAGCAACACTGAAACCCCAAACAAAAAAATAATGATCGAGCGACGTTATTGGAGGCTTGTTGTAGGGGACGCAAACACCGACCAACTTCCACAATCATGGATGTTTCTCCATAGTTCTTGATGTAGTGTTTAATCATGATTTTTTTTTCAAGTCATATTTGAACCCTTCTTACCCTCTTGCTATCAACCTAACGCGTATGGTGCAGGCCAAACAAACAAGGCCCAGTCCCTCCGCCCTTTTGTTGAAAGTTTTTATGCTCTGCGTAGGATATTATTCAAGATGAATGAAACCCAATTTTGAGGGGATATAATTGACGGTGATATCCCGGGAAGTTCAATGACGCCTTCAAAAGGAAAAACGGGCCACCATAGCTCACCTGGTGACCCGCAAAAGGCCGCCAGCACGGCGGTACTGGTGACCGGCATCGGCAGAGACCAAGGAGGTGGCCAGCACCAGTCAGTCGTGAGGGAGGAGGCGGCACACCCACACTATTGGAGGAACCGACCATGGATCTTCAGCCGCGGTACTCGGAGGAGGCTGTCAGCACACCGGACTACATCAGAAGTGGAGGGCGGCGCAACCTGCAGGCCGTCAGAGGATTCGCGGCTCAAACGCCACAGTGGTGGGATCCACAGTGGGTCCCAAAGGGACCTGGAAGTTCCCTTAGGAAATTCCACTTCACGTTCCAAATGGGGGTGGGGGGTGCTCCCCTCCTGTTCCAGCTTGAGAAGACCCCACCCAGCAGGTCGTGCTACTCTACGAGTCGGGCCGCGCAGGCCAGTGAGCCGCACCCCCCACGGGTCCGGCTGTGCCCCACCGCAAGCCGAACAGCCCCCCCACAGCGTGCTGCGCCACACCCCACTGCAGGCCTGGTCTTGTGAGCCCAGTGGGATGCCCCCCTGTGGGCTGATTCGTGCCCCCTTTACGAGTCGGGCCATACTCCCTTGTGGGTCGATACCCAGCGGGCAGATCCCGCCACGGCCCCACCCAATCGGGTCGGACCCGGACCGAGTCGAGTCGACACAAACCAGTTCAGGTTGGCCCAGACAGAGTTGGGTTGGCCCAGACCAGGTCGGGTCGGGTCGGACTGGACCCGAGCCCAACTAGACCCGAAAACACTTAAAGGGTCATATCATGATAACCAGACATTCGTTTGATGAACTGTCTATGGTATTGGAATCCTTGGATCGAGATATTCCTTTTGGTATACTCCACTTGAGTTTTGGAGAAAGTTGGAATATGGCCAGGTTTGACCTAACACGAATCAAACCGGGCCCTTAGAAGTAAAACGCATATAACTCACTTACTAGGTGTCTGATTGACGCACCGTCTATCACGTTGGAACCCTTATGATATGGTGGTCCTTTGGGGTACTCATTTATGGAGCATAGTGGTGGTCTAGGTATGACCAATATCTCGAGGGGTAGATTCTATGGAACACAAGTGCACCGGGTGTGATGAATCTTGTGGCCTGCAGTAACGTGTAGAAAAAACATTGATCATGTGTAGGTCATTGACTATTGATCCTGTGTGGGTCAACATCTATCAGATCTTGTGTGGTTTAGCACTCAGTGATCCTGTGTGGGTCATACCGATCCTGTGTGGGTCAGATCCTGTGTGGGTTAGTAGGGGTTAGTACCTATCGATCCTATGTGGGTCATCAATAGTGATTCTTAACAGAATAAGATGATTTAGCCATACCACTAATCATCTGCACTTATATACTTGAGTTATACCTATTTGTGATGTGATAATTTACCAAATTAGTACTTCTACTTCACTATGATACATGTGTGGTACTTCTACCATTGTTGTGTTGTCTTCGTGGTGTTACCTGTGTGGTACTACTACCTTTGTGGTGTTGTCTTCGTGGTGTTGCTTGTGTGGTACTTAAATTTTTTGTGGTGTTACCTATGTGTAACTTCAATCTTTGTGGTGTTACCTGTGTGGATCTTCTACCTTCATGGTGTTACCTCTGTGGTAATATTCCCTCATGTATGGGATGAGTATATCTTGATAACATAGTTATATGTATGGGCATATACCTAAGTAGATTTGATGACTATTTCTTTGTGCATTGAGATTGAGGTTTGATTTGTGGTATTTCCTTTGTGGTACTATGGGAGATCTATGGGGGTATTAGGTTCCCAACTGAGTATCATTATACTCACCCTTGCATGGGATATGTCTGCACTTGGTTGTGTCTTGTGCAGACGATTTACAACATTGATTGTGGATGAGGGAGTTAGGACTGGACGGTTCTTTGAGGTGAACCATTTAACGTGACGTGACAAAGGGACTACTAATCATGATTTGTACCTACCCTTTAGGTAGGATTCTAAGTGGAAGATACAGGATTTTTTTTCACTTTTTAGTTGTATTTGTACTTTTCAGTTGTACTTTTACTTTTTATATGGGCTTGTATTCTTTCCCCTTTACTTTCAACACACTTTTACTACAGTAGTTTACATCGTGGTTGCTTCTTTTTGTGTGCTCGGACTATGTGTATGTTTAGGTTCAAAGGCAATTCCTTCCGATTTTAGGGATACATATTTCTAGTGCTAGTCGCAAGCCCTTGGCCTATAGAAGGTGGGCTTGGGGTAGTCATGGAACGAGTCCCGAGGGACAGGTTGTGACACTCCTAATGCATAAAAAATAATAAAAACCACTTTAAAGATATCCTATATTATGATAGAGTTTTTCTATCTTTTGAAAATGATGTTTCCCTCAATGTGTAATATTTTTGATACAACAAAATTGGTAATAAGAAATCCAATCATATTTATATTATAGATGAGTTGAGGCACAATATCCTTAGTGTTATGAAATATTTTGATAGTGTAAATGAGGTGTTATTTCAAAATAATGAGCGTATAAAAAAACATAATGGATGGAACATTCACCTTGAAGTGGAAGTGAATGAGTTGAAACCTTTTCCAAATTTTTATGATAAAAAATCATGTTTCATGAAAATTGAATGGGAACACCAGTTTTATCATATAATAATTATCCATTTAAGGAAAAATAATATGGATAATCTTGTAAAACCGTATTATGTAATAAATATATTGTAGCTATAATGATAATTAATCAACACAACTGATACATGTCATAAAGAAAATATAGTGAATGAGAGTCATGATTCAGTGGAAATTGAAACAAAGAAACCCCTTGAGTTAATAAACATGGATTTGATTAGGCCAATAAGCTAAAATTCAACCAATGGAGATAAGTAATTTATTAATTTTATTTATGATTTTACTTATATAACTTATTTTTATTTCATGTGAATTAAATCATATAGTCCTGATAAACTTAGATAATTTAAAATAATTGATGATAATCAAAAATGGTATGTCATCCAAATATTTTGATCTAATAGTAGATCTAAATACCAGAATAGGGAGGTTAAGGAAAATATTTTTAAAAATTGATAAAACATGAACATATCACTTCGTAAACACCCTAAAAATGGGATTTTTGAGAGGAAGAATTATAGTTTAGTGGACGTGGTATGGGAAATTATATTAGATAATGAAACATTAAAATTATGTTAGAGAGATTCTATAATAGAAAATATTTGAATCATGAATTAGTTATTTCCCTGAACTAATTATTTTAATACACCATATTAGTTATGGGTCAATATTAATCCATGATTAAAAAATATAAATTTATTTGTCAGACCATGCTTTATAAACATTAAATTCATACATTTGGTGAAATTTGATGAGAGGGAATATGAAGAAATATTTCTTAAGTTCACACCCAATGGAAGAAGTTACCAGTACTATGACAAGAATTTAAAAAAAATTGAATAACATTGATTTAATTGTGTAAGAAAATAAAATTCTTTCATAATAATAATTTCGTGTTAATTAAAATATTAAATAGTCCAGTAACGTGGAGGCTAGATAATATAATATTTTACTAGATATATGAGCATATTTTAATAATACTCAGGTTTCTTGTATACATTCTATTAACAATGATGTTTTGGAGATAGAATTTTCTATGTTCCAAAGAATTAAGAAACATTTATATCTTTTAAATATAGTTGGGGATAATAGAAAAGTGGTACAAAGCCAAATAATACTCAGAATTACTAATCATGCCAGATTACTCCCATAGGTTGAACCATTGCGTGTAGATGAAACCTTGAAACATGAGAATTGTATTTCAATAATGGGAAAGGAACTAAACCAAGTGGAGAAGAATGAAACTTGGGAGTTATTGTAACATCCAAAAGAAAAAAAATGATTAGGATGAATTAGTGTTTTAGGAATATACTCAATGATAAATGTAATGTATCATGGAATAAATATCATCTTATTTGCAAAGGGTATTCTCAAAAATGAGGGTATTGATTTAGATAATTCTTTTTCTCTAGTATTTAGGTTTGAAAATATACGAATATTTCTTATTATTTATTCTCAATGAAATTAAAAAAATCCAAATAGATGTAATGTCATCATTAATAAATTGTGGACATGAGGATGAAGTCTAAATAGAACAACCGGGAGGTTTAATCCTTGACAGTGATGGTTCTTGAGTTTGAAAGATGAAGAATCCACTTTATAAATATAAAATGAACATTGTTCATGGAATTTGATTCAAAAATGAAAAATTGTATTCAAATATCTATTTAAAGATAGAAGATTAAATTTCTCTCATTGTGATTGATGTTACCAAGTAAGAATTGAACTGTTTTTCCAATTTTGAAATATGTGTTTAGTGAAATAAGCTAGTGATACTGCCTATAGCGTTGATATGGATTCATGAAAATGGAATTGGATATCATTATTTATAAACAACCCATGTTAATACATAATATCATTGATCTTATTTCATGTTCTATTAGAAAGTAATTATGAGGTTCCTATCTTGAATAACACATCTAGAGAAGTTCAAGACATTGTACAAAGTATATCTGATGATTATTGATATTTTATTAATTATCAATACATGAGTTAATAGCTTTTGTCCATATAACATTTTCCACAACAATTGAGAGGTAAAAAATGATTGGTTTTGAGATTGGCTAGGGTATGAGGGCTTATTTCACATAGTATTTTACTAAGTATTGTTGAGAAAATTTATTAACTCTTTTTCTAAGAGTTTATTAAAAATATTGGCCTCCCATGGGCCAGGCAAGGACCATCCCAACAATATATGTGGGAATTGGTCAACTACATAGGATCGAGTTCAACGTGGACATACCATGGCCAAATATGGGTGAGACAAAGGCAAATCCTTTGTATAGGAAGGCAGGGTAACATTCATAGAATACACATAGGAGGTAGAGTGTGTGTCAGTTGGCACACATAGGTGACTGGTGTGGGTGAGTGTATCTAGGATCTAACCCTCATGCCATGGATGAGTGCTGAAGTGTTGTTGAGGATTATTAAGTGGATCTAAAAAAACAAAATTCTGGTGTTCACACCATAAGTTCATCACAATTCATCTATACTAAAAATGTTATACATATAAATATGATCATAAAATCTAATCAATATGGGTTTTTCAACATATGGTATATCTTATTCTTCCTTGGATAACCCTAACACTATACCAAAAATGGGATAGCATTGATGATCGACTGTGAACACAAGCCGTACCACATGATATACATGTGTCCTACCTCATAAATAAATATAAGTGACTATGAGGTGCACGCATACAACAAGTACAAAATGATGTTTTTGGAGGAGTTGTGATTAAGTTACTGCATGAAAAAAATTAAGTAATCATATGAGTTATGATGAAGCTATTACATGAACAAGTTGACTTTTTCATTTGAGATTAACTATGACATGAAGAATCAAGGACCAACTACATGAATATCATTCATTTGAATATAGATCAATTGATACAATGATCATTGAATACATGACGGAGAGAGGTCAATTTCATGTTTTCTAAGATACCACCTAATGATCTACCAGTGATTGTTCCAATAGATACTGACCACATAAAGGATATTATCAAATATGGGTATAGATGGACCTACCATGTGTTGTGAATGTGATTTTGACTGTAATATATCAGGTTTTTCTTATATGGGAATTTCATAAGGAATTCAAATTTTTGGTTTACAATATGGGTCAAATATGATCAAATTTTTAAAATTGAATTTTGATGGATAGAATTCCTCTAAATGTTATATTTAGATATGTAATGGGTATTGGTTTATATATTAGAGTTTTTGGGAGTGTATCGGGAGTTTAGGTCAAAAAACTAGAGTTTAGGTAAAATTGTAGTACATGACACAAATTTGGTGTTAACCGTGCGACCAAAGCATTAATCCCAGTTTCTAGAGGAGCATTGGATGTGGAAACTTTGAAATTGGCCAATGAAAATCCGGTGGGTGTCTTCAATTTATTCTATACAAGTCCATCCAACGTTACTTTTTTATTTTCAAAACACTTTTAACTGGATAGTGAGAACCCTCACAACATTAAACACCAAAAGAAACTATAGATTTGTTGAAGAATAGTTTTCTATGATTGGAATCAATTTCCCTAAACAATATCCAGGGAATAGAATTTATCTAGGATTCAGTGTAGCCCTTTAAGATGCCTTCATACAGATGATCCAAGTTTTCCCAAGCTATCATGAACTCCTCCCTATTAATCTTCCCCATACTGAAGCCTCTAAGAAAAATATTGGCATGGTTTTCAATCCACTCACTTTGTTCCTTAGTGGCTGTCACACAAATCGTTCTTCTATTCTTCTTCAGCGCCTTCATATCCATATCCTTCTCCCCCATTTCCGCATATGAGATTAAAAGAAGGCCCATGTGTTCCAACACCGAGGATATCTGTCACTGAGGGTCTCCGGTAGAGCTTATCTCATGTTGTTGTCTAGGATCCCTCTTCTTCATTGAGGGAGAGGTCGGGACACCAAACTCACCCCCTGCAGACACTGTGTCCCTATATGTGTTGGACACTGCATCCGAGTTGCTCCCAGTAATAGGATCATTTGGGAGCGACTTGACCTTACTTGAAAATCTAGTTATAGGAGGACTAGGTAGGTTAGATTACTCCTTCCTATGTCGCACCCTCCATTTATTTTTTATAAATCCATCTAAATCAATAGTATTGAACTTTCCCTTCCATGTGGAGGATCTAAGATATCCCTCCACAATGGTCACTTCCTTGGGCTCAGCAGAGGCATCCAGAACATCATCCATCTCCTCATGGGTCTCTCCCACATCCACCAAGTGATCCTCTCTATCCTTACTGACCAGTTCCCCACTAGCTTTGCAATCATCATCCCACAACACTACATACTGGTTTTGGAAGCCGATATTTGACCCAGGTCTAACCTTCTCAGCATAAGACAGGGTCTCCTACAATGGCATATCAGAGGTTGCTGCTTGTTGATAGCCTCATCCCATATATTGAAATTGTATTGAGGTGTCCTCCAGACACTGGGAATACTCACAAGTGTTAGGGTCCTCACAAAGTCCATCAGACACCTCACTAAAATTGGTTGTATTTGTTGGAGCCATTCGGGTTTCCAATTCCTCTAGGTGGACCTCCTTAATTCCACCAATGATACCTTTAGCCGGGCCACCTTCGAAAAGCACAGGTAGGTCTTTCTCTACCTCTTTACTATGTCTTGAAACTTCTTTATCCTTGGAAACCACCTCGCTAGCATCCATGTCAAATGATATGTATTTTCTTACCATTTCCCATGGGATGAACACCCCCAGGTCCCCCTTCAATCTATCAAACGCCATAGCTACATTCGGGTTTTCATGGGGGCAAGTATTTTCCTCACAGAATCCTTTGATAAATGACCAGAACTATGTCCTAGTGCCTCCATCTCCTGTTTCTTTCCATATTCAATATCGTTGTTGGTGCACACTGGTTCAACTTCCACAGATTTTCCACTACCTACACCCATACAAAACCCCTTGCCGCTGTCACTTGGATCTACAACCTGCATCAGAACCATCCTCCTACGTCTGAAGGCTACCCCTAAATAACCCAACTTCTGGTAGGAATTATAGAAGTCAAGCCAAGTTTCAAAAACAACAGGTGGTTTGTGCCAGAACTCTCCCTCCACTGTAATCTACACAAAATCACTGGGGATTTTTGAGACATCAATTTCCACACATATATGTGGACAGACTGGGTGAAAGAGGGCCCTGGTTCATAAAGCATCACACAGAAATCTACCCACAAGATTTCCAAGAATTCTCAAAATTTCAGGGTTCGGAAATTGCAAAGGAAATTGTGGAAAACTAACCCAAACTGCAGCTGTAAGGGAATCACAATTCATGTGGAAGTCATACGACCAACAGAAGAGGTAAAATCGAAGACCAATGCAGCTACGTGGGCCACTGGACCCAGATTTAACCAAATCCTCTTCTATTTTGAATCAAATCTAAATGTGCCTGGAGTTGAGTAGACCCACTGTAGCTCTATCCTGTATACCCCATGACCCGAAGATATACCTGTCAAATGAATCAACTAAGGGACGCCGCTGCTTTAAGCACACAATCAGGGAGAGATTCAGCAAACCCGAAGCCTCTTTGAACCCCGATGTTGAGATCGAGAGGTTACAAAGGCCATTTATCCAGTCCATGACTTTAGGGAAAAGAGAAATCGAAGGAAATGAGGGAAGAAACTCGGGGGATGGTGCTAGGATAGTGATAACAGCATAGTTAGTGCATGGTTTGGATAATCATGTGGCCAAAAAAAGTTACCCTTTAAAAAGTTAAAAATTATCATTTTTCACATGTGGGATTTATGAAGGTTGACCCATTTTTTCCTTCACCCTATCTCATGTGACCTAGGTGGTGTTCCCTTCATTTCTTCATCTTCCTTTGGTTGATTTTATCTTGTTCTTGGTTTGTTTTGGTCATTTTCAGATATGTTGGGAATACTAAGGTAAATATTCGACTCTATTACCCTTAATTATGTTATTATCATTCTTCCAATAACTTTTGTTCCACTAGTTAGGGTTTTTAATCCAAAATTATACCGGAGCGTGGTGGAATTAGATACTGATGTTGGTTTTTCACTTCCCAGTAAGAGGATAACATGAGATTTTGTCTTCAATTTTTTTGTGTGTAATTTCAATGTGGTATGTGACTATGGTGAATTTATAAGGATTTTAAGATTAAATTAAAATATTGAATGTTTTTATTCTGAATTCTTTAATTAGGTATTAGTCATTTCTTGATGTTGGGATTCTTTTGTGGGATGTTAGTGAGCTCTAGGTCGTTATTCTAGAGCTATGGGATTTTCCAGTAAGATTTTTGGAATTATTCCTATTTTAAATAAAGTTTTTATTTAAAGTAATTTTTTTGTTTTAATTAATTGATTATAATGTTGTTATAATTAATTTTTTAGGGTGTATTTTTTGTGAAACAGGACCCAATATGACTTTATTGAGCTTGGATAGGGCATGGAAACTATTACCGACCTTTAGAAAGTAAAAGTCTAAATCCTTCTAAAGGAAAGTGATCTATAATACCTACCCAAGAGTTTTTTTAATGTTTATATATTATGTGTATTCTAGGTATTTCTACTAAGGGAGACACTTAATGTTTATATTTACCCCAATGAACTGTTAAATTAAATAAATTATTTTGGTAATTGAATTGATGAAAGTCATGGGTCACTAACAACAAAAATTCTTTAGCTTCATGCATTTAATTATCACTGCGGTCAAGGGACCCCTATAGGATGCCCCCAAATATGATATAACCTCTAGGATCCCATGTAGGATGTATCCTTCATCTTACTCTTTGTGAGAACCCCAATAGGGATACACATACTTATGATTTGACTTAGAGGACCCCAAGAAGGATGCCTTTATTTACATGTGAACCCTAAGGATCCCAGGTAGGATTACTCTCCTAAAAACAAACCTAGGGAGCCTAGTGGGTGGACCAATCTTTGACCAACCCTATATTTGTATGTAATGTTTTGGGTAGATATGTTCACAAATGTCACATATATCTTGTACTGAATATGTAAGCGTGTGAGGCTGTGGCAGTAGCGGTGGGTTAGGAATTCAATCACCCTCGCTATTTTCTTTATTCATTCACATAGTTATTATTGATTCCACTATGATTAATAGAGGTGCTTCTTGGATTTTGGATGATCTGCCTGATGTGATGTAGAATATTTCGAGGATTCCTGGAGGTACTTCATGGAATTCGGCTTCTGAGACTTATATATGTATATGGATATCATAGTGTGGCACTAATAAGGGGCATTTTGGTATGTAATTAACAATTCCTAAGGGTATTGGATTTTTTACCAAGTTTATTATAGATGTTCTCTATGGAAATCAGGAGGACACCATGGTTAATGACCTTGGTTCTTAGACCATATAGGTCTATATCATAATAATTATTCTATGGATGTGCTCTGTGAACATGGGGAGGATACCTTGGTTAATGGCCTTGAGTTGTAGACATAGTAGGTATATTTTATACTAATTTTGATATGGATAAACCCTATGGACTTGAAAATGATTCCTTGGTCAATGGACCTGGGTCTTGGCACTCATAGGTTTGATACATGATTATTTAGTGTATGTCATAGTTTTTTGATTCTTGGTCATTTGAGTTGTCATGTTGGACGATCAATTAGACCAAGACCTAGGAATATAGCATCATAATGGATCACACATGTCTTGAGTGGTATGGTGTCTATATTAGTGCAACATATTAATGGTATAGTCAATCAGTACATGACATCTTTCATTATGGTGATTGGAGGCTAGTGAGGGTAAACCTAGGGTTAGGAAATGTATCCCCCTATGGTGGAATAACATTCTCAGAGAAATTTCTAGTGTTGAAAAAAGAATGTATTAGAATTATGGAGCAAAGTATTGAATTAATCACACATTTCTTGAGTGGTTTGACATCAAGCTCAATGCCCCTTTTTAGGATGCTCAGTTTATTGGATCATGGATCCAATGTTCTTCAAAGGATTGAGTTATTTATGTTTTACATCCATTATTATATAAATATATATGTAAGAACATGAATAAATATATATAAATATATATTCATATTTATATATATATATGATTATATAATAACGTATTGTGTCCGTGCGACTAAGATCATGGACCCAAGGATCAATTGTTGACATGTTTCCTTTACTTTCAACAATTAGTTATTCTTTTTTTTTATTCTTTTTTGTCCTGCTCAGTAGCTTGAATATACTTACACTACATTATACTAAAAATGTATGGAATCTCATTGGTGGTTCTCTAATGAGTTTCTTAGTCCCACTCTTCTAAGACCTCCATTTCACTATGGTACCCGAGCATACGTTCACTTGATTGCAGACATCGGTTGGGTTGAGGGATAGGGTTAATCAAGTAGGATGGCTTGGATTTTTAGGTGGAAATCGGGTTTTTGGTTTGTATTAGATATATTAGTTTGGACCTGTACATTTATTTGAGTTTTATTTATGTAAAAATGTTAGTATATGGTCACCCTAGTGGTTGATCAGTGTTATATGTATGACATGGTTGTTCAGGCATTTACATAATTCCATTTTTTATTTCAAACTTGTCATATTCATTACATTTAAAATATTTTTATTACTGATATGGATTTTATCTAGTTGTTTATGTTGTATTTTACTCTGATATAAGGGTATAATATCACCACTATGACACTTGAGTCCTTCGGTGCTAGATGGTACCCTCCGACGTATAGGGAGGCACACTTGAGGCCTTGTGCCCAACCAAATTAGGGAATAGGATTAGTGGCTTTTTGGTCGAGATGTTACAAATTTGTATCAATGGTTTTCATATCCTTTTGATTTACTATTTGGGATATGGTATATAAAAGTATTAAGAATCTATCAGAACCTATGATGGATATGATATTGGTTCATCATGAACACTTTTTCTAGTAATAATACATGGTTTCCATGGATATGGGATTTTTGTTCAGGTATGTGATATTATAGTTGTTCATGATATTTTCTTTGCGTGATGCACTTGTTTCATTGATATTATTATTTATTAAATATTTATTACTCTTTGACCATTCTATAGAATTCAGTGACAAATTTTAACTCTTGTCTGGTAAAGAAAAGCGTAATCTCATGCATTATATTTGGCACATAGTATGTTGAAGTTACAAGAGATAATGTTCTATTTTACTAATGATAGAGACCAATTGTTTAAATTTTCAGCAAAAAATAAATGGTGTTTTCATATAGGGTTTTTGGGGAATTATAATCAATTTTTCTGACATATATTCATATTTAGTTTTGATGACATGCCTTGTGGATATATATTGAGACATTTGATGTTGAGTCTGAAGAATCAGTACTAATGTATTAAAGGTGTTGTGACCCTTGTATTTAGATATTAAACATGATTCTCATGTGTTATACCACCTTTTATGGTGTTGTTTCTTAGTTTTAGTTATTTAATGTTTTAGTAACAACATACATTGTGTTTTCTTGAATAGAATGGAATAACATTCTACTTAACCAATCCATGTTATTATGGTACTAACCCATGTAGGTTAGTATCCTTAGTTGAAGATTCTCTAGTAGAACCTTTATGGGTGTATCCTTTCATTTCTGGTTATCTAGTCAGTTTTCTTTGTTTGATGCTGAGAAAAACCTAAAAGTTTATAGTGAACGAGATTTCAATGGGGTATAACCGCATACGGATTCCTGGAGAGTGTTAGTTTATCTTTCATACTAGGTTATATCATGACCTCTAGGGATAAGTTCCTTATAAGGATTATTAGTGAGTATTAAGGCCCTAGTAGGCCAAGGTTTATAGTTCTAAACCACATGGTTCAGTTTTATCTTTACCACCTTTTGAGATATTTGACCTTAAGGATATGTGGTTGGAACTAGATACCTTGTTATGATACTTGATCAGTAGAGAAAGGTGGGATACATAGAGGTGTTTCCAATTCTTTCATCGGGGTGCGTGCGCACATCCGTCTGCGGAGGAGGAGGCGCTGCGCTGTTTCTCCGCATTCCCGCTTTCCAAAGGCGGGCGACATTCTCTCCTTATTCGGGGACGTCTGCACCTTGATCGAAACGAGATGACGGGATTTCGGTTCTTCCTTCCGTGGATTCCTCCATGGAACTCATCGCCTATTCCGGGTATCCCTTATAGATTTATTATGTTGTTCATGAAACTCTTCCTAGTACCACGTTTCCATGGATGCCAGTTAATTACACTGCTTCTGTCGGGACATTCCAAAGGGTCCGGTCAGGGAAGCAACCTTCAGTCGGGGGAGTAGTCACTTCGAGGCATCAGTAGCGTGTCTAGATACTGGGGAATTGGCATGTGTGTCTGTTATCCCTCTTCATAGGGCCTCTCAAAGGCGTGGAAGCCCGAGGCATCCCACATCGAGCGTGTGGAATTATATTCCATAGACATACATCTGAGGTTTTCCTCATCTTTCTGTGTTTAACATAGGGTATGTCGCAGGTTTAACATCCAGTGGAGACATATTAGCCTGATCAAAGCATTAGCTAGAATGGATTGGATTGAGGGATTTCCCTTGAAGGGGTGCCGATACTGGGACCCGCCCATGGGCGGCTGCGAAGAGGAGAAAAATGGTATTATCTTACCGGGAAATGGCAGTCCGGGTGAGAATCAGGATGGGTGATGGAGATTTGAATGAAATGGAGGGGGAATGAAATGGTCCCATCGCAGGGGCGATAGTGAAGTTGGGCATGAGCCTCGAAGAGACCTCCTACGTATCCCCGTGGCATGGAATCAAAGTCTGCATAGTTTGGGACGGTGCCGGCGAGCTGACGTGAAGGTGGACCTTGGCCCGATGGGCATCGTCAGCGAACCGACGTGAATGTGGACCTTCGTCCGATGGGTGTTGTCAGCGAACCGACGAGGGTGAGGACCTTGGTAAAGATGGTGCGGGGCTTACACACTAGGCCGTCTAGGTGCTGGTGATCAGACGTGAAGAAGGTCGGAGTGACCAATAGGTGGTGGGCTTGAACCTCTTGGAGGCTTCCTATGTACCATGCCTTGACATGGATCAAAGACCATGTAGTTCAGGTTGGACTCCGGAAGGCCGACGTGAATGAGGAGGACCAGGGGGTCCTAGTGGTGGTGGGCTTGGACCTCGTGGAGGCTTCCTACGTACCATGCCTTCGCACAGATCAAAGACCAAGTAGTTCAGGTTGGACGCCAGAAGGCCGAAGTGAATGAGGAGGACCAGGGGGTCCTAGTGGTGGTGGGCTTGGACCTTGTGGAGGCTTCCTACGTACCATGACATAGCACGGATCAAAGACCACGTAGTTCAGATGGGCTTCATCAGCGAACCGATGTGAAGGTGAACCCAGGGGTCCACTTGTGGTGGGTGTTGGCGAACTGACGTGAATAAGGGACCTTGGTCCGATGGGAGATGGGCTTGAACAACATGGAGGCTTCCTACGTACCGTGTCTTGACATGGATCAAAGTCCTCGTAGTTCGAGTTGGTCACAACAGCTTGCCGTCAGACTGGAATGCAGTTTAACGTCATGTTGGACAAGGATGAACTCAACATGAATAAATGATGGGTGGGCTTGAACCTCAGGGAGGCTTCCTATGTATCAGGCCTTGACATGGATCAAAGACCTTGTAGTTCAAATGATGGAAGTCGTCAGCGAACCGATGTGACGGTGGACCTTGGTCCAATGAGAGATGGGCTTGAACCTCGGGGAGGCTTCCTACGTACCATGCCTTGACATGGATCAAAGACCTCGTAGTTCAAATGGGTGTGCAGTTTAATGTCATGAGGGACAAGGGCATAGAGTTTAACGTCATGCTGGACGAGGGCATTGCCATGGCCGATGCTCACTCTAAGCCCACGTGAGTCATGCTCGGTGTGAGAAAGAAGAGGCAGCAAGGACCTGACGATCATGTCGCGAAGGGTGCGTCTGTGAGAAGTAAAGAGGGGCTTATGCGTTAGGCGGCCCATGGTGCTGGGACTTACTCCAGGATAGAGGCCCGAAGTGCGGAAAAGTGTAGCAAAAGAGGGATTTGGGACCAATTATGGGAGGTGCCTCATTCCCTATCACGCCTTCCACTGACCTTGGTAGTGGGGATGTACGGAGATGCAGGTGTGCAGCCTTCCGCAAGAGGGGCTAGGGGCTTACACCAAGGTGGTTTCCCTTCTTCTGTGGACATATGCTATAACGAGAAGGAGGATATCATCCCTTCTGGAGGGGGTGACCCCGTCTCTGTGGAGACGGGTGGCGTAAAAAATGTCCGAGCTGGGGGGGACCCTACGTGCGAAGCACAGAGCCAGATCACAGTTTAACGTCATGTGTTGAGGACGAGGTTCTTGGCAGTTTAACGTCCTGCAGCTCGGACGAGGTGGGTTTACTCCACACCCCAAGGACTTACATAACTGGTACCCTTTACTCCTTGGGGGAGGGAAGGTACCAGTAAGGTTGTTGTCAAGGGGGGTCATAGAGTGAACCATCGAGGGGTCCACGTTATCGTGGCTATGCGAAGAAGCAATAGTCGTTAGCGTGCCTATGTGTGGATGTAACAGCCCGAGATTTTATGAAAAATATTCTTTTTTATTTTACTAGTGTCTTGTGTTGTACGCTACACCAAAAGGAGCTTGCACAACACACATCCTTGACTTGCCTTGCATTACACGCAATCGCGACCTTCCTCGATAGCGTGTGTAGTACACAATACCGAGTTTCACTAAACAACGATATGCTATAAAAATATTATTAAAACTAGCCGTTATGAATAGTAATAACCACTTTTTGAAATCCAGTAAATCTTATTTTTCAAAATGAACTTTATTTTTGGATTCGGAGTATCGAATTTAGCCTAAGGTGAAATTTTGGAACTTTTCGGATAACTTTCATATTCTGATGAATAGTGAAAATTACTAAATTATAATTAAAAAACAACTTTTTTAATAGAAATAATTAATGGTGATAAATTATTAATTTGAGTGGTTTTAAAGTATATTTAGAATATATTTTTAAAATTTAATACAATGTTGGACATTGGATGTAATTTCACATTTAAACCAGTTATAAACAACTGTCAATCTTTTGATAGATATTGTTTCTTAAAAACACGCTATTTGTTTTAACAGCGGGATTTAATTATAAAATTAATTAATGCAACTTATATGTTGGGAATTTTGTAAAATAGAAATCATTTTTGAATTCGGAATATGAAATATAGCTTAGGATGAAATTTTGGCATTTTTCTGAAAAACTTCAATTTTTGATGAATAGTGAAACCACTAAGTGGTATGTTAAAAACTGAATTTTGCATAAAACGTAATTTTACCGCTTCTGTGAATGGAATTTCGAAAATCCGAGAGACACGGTTAATATCAAGGACTAAAATGTGGTTCAATGAGATGAAAATAATTTTTGGTGAATAGTAACTTTTTACTTTTTTTTACCGCGGTTAATAGTAAATAGGGTAACTAAGGGTAAATATGATATTAATATTACCCTAACACAGGTCCTAATTCTATTGGACAAGTGTAATTCGACCAAAAACAAACTTAGGAATAAAATATGACCATTTAGGCCCACTTGGATTAGATTAGGACATTTATTATTAATTTATTTAAAGAAGGGTTAAAATAGTTAAAATCAAAGTTTAATAAGTAAATCATTTTTAATATGGGGTTATACATAAGATAAATTCAATTGTAAATATTCATTAGAAATCTAAAAAGATTTCCTACATGATGATAGTTTATTTGTAATTTTTAGACATCAAATAATTTAATTTATTTATGACATAATGATGATGTAGTAATTATCTTATTAATGAAATATTGACATAATTGATGTTATAAACACCAAAATAAATGTAATTTGAGACTTTTTATGAATTCAACTAATTTTATAGGTTACTATGATATATTAATGTTGATTTAATCAACTTGGTTCGAACATATAATTCTGTTATGACTTTCACAAAAATCATATATCAAATAGTGTCAAAATTGACACAAAATAGTTTTTAAATAAAATATTATATTATTAATTGTTATTGTATTCCTAAAAATCTAAGGTTCGGCCAAATGACTTAGATAAGGATATATATATTAATAATAAACAATTTGGGGTTCG